>CM062810.1:480245899-481647624 GCA_031772625.1 Pinus tabuliformis | reverse complement strand
AAAGACAGTTTCCTATTCAGATTCTAGCTCTTCTAAACCCTCCTCAGTGTCATCATCATCATGATTTTTATCATCCTTCTTCCCTTTCAATATCTTCTTCAGTGTCAGGGGCATTATCGTTATTTTCTTCTATGTCATGAAGCTTGCCTGAAATCAGGGGCAACATATCAAGCATCTCATTCAAAAGCTTGGTGCTATAGCTTTGCCGAGAAGCTAACATGGCAGGTGGATAATTTTGACTTCCTGCCATGCATCTTCAGGCATGTGTGTTGACACTTCAAGCTACTTAATAGTAGATCTTGCCTGGCCTAATATTCTCACCTACTGTTGCAATCTGACTAGCATCAAAATCTTGATTAATTCCTTCATCACTGATCCTTCCTGTCCCTGGCTGTCTGTCATCACTCGAAGAGATTCATTGTCGCATGAATGAACCAACTGTACTGACATGCCCAAATACCAGCACCTCTGATGCTAATAGATCAATTGTTGCTATCAAATGCTTATCTCCTTGTTTCTAGCATCTATCTCATCTCTATGCTGCTGACTGACAGGAGATTTGTAGGAATTTACAGGGTAAGTTCCTCAGACAGAACACCAAAGGACACTGCTCACAAACAGATCACAGATCATACACCAGTATTTTGACGTGGTTAAAACCCTCAAAGAGGGAAAGAGTCCACGGCCTGAGCCAACACGGCCACTTCAGGCAATTTATTAATAAAAGAATGAAAATTCACATATGCTTCTCTCATAGATGGTTACCCTACAAATGACCCTCCATGCTCTTTAAATAGAGATCATGGACCAATCGGGTGTTAAGCCACGGATCAAGTGTCGGTAATACCGAGGGAGAATGAACCGTTGGATCACTACATATCGTGACCGTCGGATTGTAAGTTACAAAATGTGCATAGTAAAGAAACACACTTTACTAATCTATACCTAACTCTATACTAGACCAAGTTGTACTTAACTATTTCTATGTGTCGAATATCCTAACATCCCCCCTTAAGAAACAACTTGGGATAGGATTGAAGGATTTACAAATATGACACAATAGGAGAAGGAAGGAGGCACTAGAGCCTATCCCCCCTTAGTGACAACTTCCTGAACTCCAACCATAATCGAAGTTTAGTGAACTTCGCCTCTGTGAGAGCCTTTGTAAAGATGTCTGCAACTTGATCATCTGTTGAACAATATTGCACTTCAAGAACATGGTCGTGAATGAGCTTTCTGATGAAGTGCATGTGCAGTTCAATGTGTTTTCTGTGCTGATGTTGGACTGGATCTTTGCATAGCTGAATGGCACTTCGATTATCACACCAAAGTGTAGTCGGATGCTACTGTTGAAAGCCAAACTCTGACAGGATCTGATGAAGCCACAAGGCTTCCTTACTAGCTTCTACGGCACCACGATACTCTGCTTCTGCTGAAGAAAGAGAAATGGCACCTTGTTTCTTGCAAGCCCATGTAATAGGTCCTGAAGCAAGAGTGAACACATAACCTGCAGTAGACTTCCGATCATCAGGGTCACCTGCCCAATCGGAATCAGTGAAACCAACCAATAGAGGAGCTGCTTCGGCACTGTAATGAATCCCAAACTGAACTGTACCTCGAACATAACGAAGTATTCTTTTAGCTACTTTCCAATGACTTTCATGTGGGTTTTGCATAAACCGAGCAATAAGGCCAACGACAAAGGAAAGGTCAGGACAAGTATGGGTTAGATACAAAATTTTTCCTACAAGTTGACGGTATAAGGTAGCATCAACTTCAGGATAAGTACAAGTAACTGAAAGTTTGACTCCAAACTGAAAGGGAGAAGGGTCTTGCTTACAGTCTTCCATGTGAAAATGGCGTAGAATATCACAGGCATACTTGGACTGAGAAAGGGAAATACCTTCCTTGGATTGCAAGACTTGAAGACGAGAAAATAATGTAAGTGTCCTAAGTATGTCATTTCAAACTTCCTTTTAAGGCTAGACTTCACATGGTTTATAAGGTTGGGATCACTACCAATCAAGATAAGATCATCAACATAAAGAACAAGAATGATAAGAGACTTGCCCACTTTCTTGGCGTAGACAGTATTGTCAAAATGACACCTAGAAAAGCCATATTCTAAAAGAAAGTTATCCATTTTGGCATACCAAGCTCGAGGAGCTTGCTTGAGACCATAAAGGGATTTCTTAAGCTCACATATAAGGCTGGAGTCTATTTTTATAAAGCCAATAGGTTGTTCCATATAGATTTCTTCATGCAAGTCCCCATGCAAGAAGGCGGATTTAACATCCATCTGATGGACTTCCCATTTGAAAGAAGCAGCAAGGGAAAGAACAAGGCGGATAGAATTCATTTTGGCAACAGGGGAGAAGGTTTCAGTGTAGTCAATGCCTTCAACTCGTGAAAAACCCTTAGCAACAAGACGAGCTTTATGTTTATCAACTTTCCCATCTGGTCCATACTTGGGTCTGTAAACCCATTTGCATCTAACAAGTTTTCGTCCCTTTGGTAGAGGAACAAGATCCCATGTATCATTTGCCAATAATGAATGATATTCTTCATTCATAACTGCTTCCCAATCTGGATGGCCTAAAGCTTCTGCAAAGGTGTCAGGATCATAATTCACTGAAGCTTGAGCCAGTAAAGAAGAGGCTCTCTTGAACTGAGAACGTGTACGTCGTTGATCTGTAGGATCACCAGCAAGATCACCTGCTGCATCCCAAGTAGCACGGACCCATTTTGGAAGCTAAGGAGTTGAAGGAGGATCCTGAGAAGGTGGGGGAGGATTTTCATCCTCGCTTTCATCATCTGAAGAAGAAATATTTTCAAAAGTAGAAGAGATAGGGAGAGGTGGCACATCCGCCGAACTAGGCTCACAGGCCGATATATTTTCAGAAAACTTTACATCTCTTCTAATGATAACATTTTTGGACTTAAGTGGAATAAGTCTATATCCTTTGACATCTTCAAAATATCCAACAAAAATACATTTTTCACTCTTAGGTTCTAAAGCTTTATGTTTCTCATCTGGAATATGGGCCCATGCTTCACTTCCAAAAACGCGAAAGTGACTTACATCTGGTTTGATTGAGCTCCATGCTTCTTCTGGAGTGATATTCTTTAAAACCTTAGTAGGAGTGTGATTTATTATGTAATTTGCACAGTTAATTGCTTCTGCCCAATAATTAAGACTAAGTCCTTTAGATTGAAGCATACAATTAGCCATTTCCTTTAGGTGCGATTCTTCCTTTCAGCTACACCATTTTGTTGTGGAGTATATGGAACAGTATGTTGCATTTGAATTCCATTCTCAGTGCAAAAGTTGATGAATGTGTTTTTAACATATTCTCCGCCATTATCAGATCTTAGCTTAAGAATTTGATGTCTAGATTGTTTTTCAACAAAGGCCTTAAAGGCCAAGAACATGTTAAATACTTTAGTCTTGAGTTTTAAGAAGTATACCCAAGTGCGTCTGGATAAATCATCAATTAAAATTTAAGAAACACTTGTAGCCAGAGAATGAAGCAACTGGAAGTGGACCACATAAATCACTATGCACGAGCTGTAAAGGGGCTGAGGCGTGCCAAGAGGCACGTTTTTCAAAACTGTCCTGATGATGTTTTCCGAGTACACATCCGGAACAAACACCATCTCTGCAAGATACCATTGGAAGACCTGTCACCATATTTTCTTTACATAGATTCTGAAGAGAGCAATAGTTTAAGTGACCAAATCGCTCATGACAAAGTTTGCTCACTTCATCATTATGAGCAACAAATAGTGAGGGAAGATTTGATGACCCAAAGTTGTGAAACTTATACAACCTTGTAGAATCATTAGCAATGCCAATAGCTAAAATCTGTCTAGGATCTCTTAGGTCCTTAATTACAACATCGTGAGGTGAAAATTCAACGATTTTACCTTCACCTGAATGGGTTATCTGATATACAGATAGAAGGTTGCAGGATAAGGTTGGAACACATAATACATCATTAAACTGACCATTGTCTAGATGAACAGTTCTAGTCCCTATAACACTAAGAGATCTATCATCACCAACATATATATTTTTGGTGTTACAATCATTTAAAGAAGAAAACATGGCTTTGTTTTTGGCCATGTGATAAGAAGCTCCAGAATCAATGAGCCACTCATGAGAATGAGAAGAAGAAGATACATTTAGTGCATAGCCAGACCGAGATGCTTGATAACCACATGCAGAAAGTGCCATTCCTGAAGATGAAGTTGAAGTTGAAGAGTGCTCCAAATGGATGTTATGCTTCTTCATTGTTTCTTCCAAGGCTTCCATCTTCTTAAAGCATTTGGATTCTAAGTGGCCATCTCGATTACAAAAGTTGCAATGTCTATAAGTCTTCTTCCCTTTGTTTTTATTTGTCTTATCATTTTGTTGAAATGATTTTTCATTTTGAGGCTGAAATTGCTTAGGACCCTTATTTGGTTTAGGACCATTATTTTTAGGATACAACTTCTTAGGAATCTTTGTATTTGGTTGCTGCTAGACGGCTAACGCTTTCTTAGAAGAGTTTCCAAGATGAAGAAGACCAAGGTGTAAGAGTTTTTCTTGTTCTCTTATTAAAGAATCACAAAAGGAATCAAAGGAAGGGGACTTGTAGGTTTGTCCTTGAGAAATGAAGGCTTCTCTTGTAGAATGGAAGGTGGAAACAAACACAGAATATGCTGGTCCCAACTTAGTAAGAATGGAGTAGATAAGGCTACTATATTCTTTCTTAACCTTAACACCTTCCAAGAGAAGTCTAAGGGTCTTGAACTTGAACAAAAAATCTTCAATGCAAGAAAAATTATTGGGGTCCAATGTAAGAAATTCATTTTCAAGTTGATGGGCTTTAAGTTCATTTTTTATTCCAAAGAATTTAGTAATCTGTTTCATTGCTTCATCAGGAGTATCAAGTTCTGCAATATGGAATCTAAGATCTGGAGAAATAGACATCCCTATCAACCCACGTGCTTGGTCTTGCCTATTTTCCCATTTAGCTGCCTTGTCTTCATCTTTCGGTTTGGTCTCTTGGCTTGTGGCTATTCTGTAAAGACCTTTACTTCTAAGTAAATCCACAATGTAGGACCACCATTGGAAGTAATTGGTGCTGTCAAGAATAACTTGGCATGGAATTTCCATTTTAAAAATAACTGAAGCTATAGATGCTGAAACTAAGTGTTTCAATGGAAAGATCTCGAAAAATTAGGCTGTTTAAAAAAATGGTTCTGAAAACGGCTTCTGGATGAAGAAGTTATGGCTTTTTGAAGAAAATTTGGTGAAGTTGCCGACGAAGTGCAGGAATGTGCGGAAATGAAAAATCCCCCCACAAAATGGAGACTTGAACCCAAGACCTCTACTCTCATAAAACTAGCTTTGCACCAAGTGAGCTATACAAAAGTTTGAGAGAGAGAGAGAGAGAGAGAGGGGTTGATGCTTTGGGTTGCGTGCTTGCTTTGAGAAAAGCTCTTTTTCCCTCCTGATCTTAAAATGATGCAGCTAGGGCTACGGAAATTTTTTTGCGTGAAACGAAAGGGGTTCCTCATTGGAACAGATGCTCCCAACACAACAGAGCAGTCCTCTCAGCCCGAAAGCAGTCAGAAACAATAGATCTAGGAAACAGTAGTCGGATGCAGTTCTACCGGCTTCAGATTTGGATCACCATGGACGCGGCCTCAAATAGCTCTGATACCATGTATGAATTTACAGGGTAAGTTCCTCAGACAGAACACCAAAGGACACCGCTCACAAACAGATCAGAGATCAATACACCAGTATTTTGACATGGTTAAAACCCTCAAAGAGGGAAATAGTCCACGGCCTGAGCCAACGTGGCCACTTCAGGCAATTTATTAATAAAAGAATGAAAATTTACATATGCTTCTCTCATAGACAGATTACCCTACAAATGAACCTCCATGCTCTTTAAATAGAGATCATGGACCAATCGAGTGTTAAGCCACGGATCAAGTGTCGGTAATACCGAGGAGAGAAAGAACCGTCGGATCACTACATATCATGACCGTCGGATTGTAAGTTACAAAATGTACATAGTAAAGAAACACACTTTACCTAACTCTATACCTAACTCTATACTAGACCAAGTTGTACTTAACTATTTCCTATGTGTCGGAATATCCTAACAAGAATGACTCTGCCTCTCCCCATTTAACAAGTTTCCAATAGGATGGGATGTTCTCGCCAAATGCTGGCCACTGTTATATGTATCAGGTAATCTTTTTGGTTCAGCACCAGTCCTGGTGTTTAATGTTTCCCCTTGATTTTCACCATCTAAGTCTGTCCTCACCCATTCCATTGGAGCTTGTTCTTCATCTTCAAGTTGCATTGTTTCTCCTCCCAAACCCCCTTCACCACCTCTTACTTCATCATCCTCCTGAACCGTTTCTCTTAGATTCTTGTTTGATTTGGCAAGCTCATTCCCCATAGGATATGTACAAAACTCAATCCTTATACATCCACTTGTGCTTTCAAGCAACGGGGTTGCATCTGCTTCTACCCCAAGGAATTTTAGTTTCCGATCATAATGCAATCTTTTTGGAATGGAATGGTGAACAAGAAGCGAAGGAATTACCATTCAAGTTCAATCAAGTACGGATACAAGATAAATATTTAGTGGACCTGATTAAGATATCTTGGATGAGGCCTTTAGGGATAATGAAAAATAAAATGATGTATCAGGTCACTCAAAAACTGCACAAGCTAAAGTCAAAGGTTAAGACATGCATCATCAAGTGCAAGAAGACACTCTCTCGGGAGTTTTCTATTATAGATAAAGAGATTTCAGAATTGATGGACCCTACAAGTCCTAATTTCCTATCTAAACAAAGAAAAACTAAAATATTGGAGCTCTCTAAATTATCAGGCAGAGGAATGGAGACAAAATATAAAAATGACGCGGGTTTCTAGGCGAGATAATAATACTAAGTACTTTCATAAGATAGCTTCCAAAAGAAAAAATTCCAACACAATCTGGTATATTATAAATATGGACAATATAATACTAACTACTCAGAAAGACATCCTACAGGAAGTTGTAAGCCATTTTAGCAATCATTGGATTAGCTGGGAATCACATTCTTCCTCCCCCAATCATCCAGTTTCTTCACACGCATGAGCTGTTCACTCTTGCTGACATTGGCTGCCAACAATTTGTCATTTCCTCCTCTTCCAGTTGGCCACATGCTGAAAATTTGGCTCTTCTGATGGAGCTCAATGTCAAATGGGAAAATTACAGATCTCATCTCTATCACGTAGATATTGCTCTGTCTAAGAGGGCAGATAGGCATTCTTGGGGCGGTCATTCTCATGGAGGAGAAATCTCTACCAAAGAAACATACAAGTACATATACAACATGCAAAGGTAGGGGAAGAAAATCAACCATATGAAAAGTATGGTGAAGATCACGCTTTCCTTGCTGATAATTTAAATCCTGAAAACACTTTTGAGGTCACAGAAATACAGTTCATTAAACTAATCCTATTTTCACAGACACTGAAAGTAAGGGAGCTGTAGACTTTCATGGTAATACACTTGGCACCTCAGCATTTCATTGTGAGTTTGAGTAGGAGTAATGTAACCCCCATGTTGCACTTTGATGTAGACCATGACTTTGTCCTTTCTTTCTTTTCCTTAAATATTTGGTTTTTCCTTTCTTTCCAAAGCATCGACATGACAAAACTACGGGAAATAATCCACTCTCTATTTTGAACTGGACTATTGAATATGCTGGATCTATGAGGGAGTACAAGTATAAAAAATTGTTGAAGTTACAGTACAAGGATCCAAAAGGCAGTCAAATATGCATCCAAATATGTTCAATGGAAGGACATACATTCAATATATGCTCCATAGAATATTCATAATTCCAACATAAAGTACAAAGTCAGGGGCCCTAAAATCCATTTTTCCTGATTTGATCCCATGTGAGGATCTTACGTCATCCAACTAGCCAAAGGAATTGAGGACCATGGGAAAACACCATTCATCTAGATTTTCTTCCAAATGGGATCCTAGTGGATGTCTTGATGACCAACTATAAGAGAGTAGGATTCCTTGAGAGTAAACATCCCTTTGGTTTGAGAACCTCACCAGAGTTTGTCTTCATCATGAGCATTGGATATTTTTCATTTTTGAAGCTCATGAGCTAAAATAGGCCAGGGAGAGAAAGATGGATGTGATTTCCAATCTTCAATTGTTTTCCAGTCCTTCCATAGCCTAGGGGATTGAATCAGTGTCTAAAATTCTTCTACAGTAAGAACCTGATGCTTTGAAGTAAATGTTATCAAATCTCTAAGATTAACAATCCCTCAATTGTGGCATCTATTGCCAAGAATCTTTTGAGAATAATGTAGTCACTAGTGTGACCATTCCAGGTCTCTCAACACATGACTTTGAATTAAGGTCTAGTTGGCCTGTGGCAAATTTCATATGGAAGATCTTAGAGGATGCTTGGTTGCTTGCAACTTTTTCGATTGAGAAGAGTGGCCATATTTCATATCCAATATTTGTTTCTAGAGTTCATCTCTAACCCGAAGTCAATCCCAACATAATTTCTCTCCCGATGCTTTGTTTAGGATCCCCGAGTCTCTCAATCCTAAAGCCCCACTCAATTTAGGATACAAAGCTTCTCTCAGGATTTATATCAAAATTTCTGAAGTATGGGCAACACCTACCATTAATAACTTACCTTTTGTAGTGACCACTATCTTTATATCCCTCCAGACATGAATTCAAGATAGTTTTTGAACCCAAATTTTGACAAAATCAAATCAATAGATAAGTATAACTATGCACCCAATCACAGGAGAAGAAACTATTTAAGAAACTAAAGCAACTACAACTGATACTGGAGTTTAAAAATTCTTTGACATCAATTATCAGACCATCATATGACTGGAGGTGTGTCTTTGTGATGCCTAAGGTCTATTGTTAGACATACATTATTGGTTCTTGGTCCAATCATGTTGGTATTCAAGACCATAACCTTGATTTTCCTGCGATCCAAATACGAGCATGCTTAGAGAATGTGCAACCCCAACAAGAAATCACAGAGTTTCATTCATTGTGGACACTTGTAATATTATGGCAAGACATAGATCAACAAATCAAAAAATTCACACACAAACAATAATTTGTTTGGGAGGCAAATCAACTCTGAATTTTGTTAGCAAAGAAATTCTACACCTACAGCACATGAATAGCTTGAAGCAACAAAATAACAACAACCCATTTACAGTGGCAAATACCAAATATAGCCAATCTAAGGTAATACCAAGTGTTTCATCTCTCATATGTGAGACAAGACACATCGACTCTAAAAACATGACAATAAGGATTTCAATTATTTTAGAATTTAGAAACTAGAACATTTACATGATACAAATTCAATCATACAACTAGTACTTACTAGTACTACATCAATGATGATCAAATGGAAAACACAAGAAGTTAGAACCACAAACTGTGGTCTTCTCATTAAGTCATAAAAATCAGAATGTAGAAAACATACAACATAGATATTGATTCAATGCTACTACAGATTGGAATGCCAATGGAAAATACAAAATAGCATGGACACTAGAACCATAGATGGAAGATTCTCATAGCCGATGACTATCAGTAGTCCTCCTCGATGCCATAATCATTAGAATTTGTGTATTACCATTGTTGTCTCACCCATCATCCTCCTTCTCTATACCTAATCCAATATATGCATTTACTAGTGTGGAGAATGAACGCTTAAGAGGATCACCATCATTAAAAGTGACCAATTATAACACTAGTCTAGAGGGAGTGCCCTAGGCTCTACACTGCACTAATGAAGAAGCCCTAGATGCGGGAGGAAAGGGAGATCTAGCATGGTGAAGGAAGCCCTAATGTTGCCCTATGGAGAAGCCCTAAATTCTGCCCTATGAAGAAGTAGTAATACGCATCCATGGAAATGAAGGTGGAAACCCTAGCCGCAAGTCTAAGGAGAAGAGATGCCCTAAACCTAGTCGCTATGCTGCCTAATGGAGATCGCACCTCAACATCGTCCTAGAAGAAGTGCTCTACACATGGAATGCCCTTGCTATCATGAAAGGAAAAGCCCTTATCCTATATGCAGTCATGAAAGGAAAATCCCTTATCCCATACGCAGTCATGAGTGAAAGAGCAATCACTGAAGGCAGTTGGGAAAGGACAAAAGGATCCATGGATTCCTCATCCCTCTTCAAATTCACCAAGGGAAAAGTCGAAGAAGAGCATATCATCATAATGGCGCAACAGAAGCTTCTGATGGCCTACCTACATATCACTTCAATGGGAAGTCCGGATCTCAGGGTGAAAGGAAAGGCAGATTACAATAAGTTTGGCCATTATGCGAAGGAGTGTACAAATGGCAAGGACACATCTATTGATGAAGATAACAATCATTCCAAGGACATCTTCAATGATCGAAGGAATGACAGATAATGAAGGTCATCAAGGAAATGACTGACTCTTCAAGGAAAGCAAGGAACCCCAGGTATGAAGAATCAAATGTTGTTTCTGATAAGATAAAGAAGCGTTATCTTGTATTGGCCCTCTCCTTCAGATTCTATGGGAAGCTAGCTGATTGATTATAGTGCTTCAAGGCACTTCATCGAATAGAAGGGTGCTCTCTTGAATTTGGTAAGAAACAATCGTGGGATTATACTTGGAGTCGATACCACCTATCCCGGAAAGGGTGTAGGAAATGTTACCCCTCAATTGAATGAGGGTAACTCAATTCATTTACAGAATCTCTTTTATGTACTTGATCGCAAGAAGAACCTGGTGTCCACTTCGGCAATGGAAGTCAAAGGTTTCAGGGTGGCATTCATCGATGGGAAGGTACGTGTTTGAAAATAGAATTTTCAAAGATGCTTTTACTCATGGGTTCAGCGTTGGAACTTTGTACCAAGTTGCAGGATGGTCCATTGGGGACCATGTTAGTTGACACATCTCATCTATAGCACCAAAGGTCTACCTATTGTGGGGCCTTACTCGATGTGAGTCAGATGGTGACTGAGATGCCTGAATTCAAAAGGAGCATGAAGGTACATGTCTGAGATGTACCGAAGGAAAATCTTACAAAGGGACCATTCCCCTCATGTAGTAGGCTATGTCACAAGGTTCGCTGAATTTGAAGGTTCAGGTTCGAAATTCGGCGAACCTCAAAAAAAAAATTGAAATTCGTTCGGTTCGCTGAACCTGAAATTCGAACCTAATCGAATTTGAACCTCATCCGAACACGAACCTGAACGCGAATTTGATCGATTTTTTTTTGAGGTTCGACTTAGGGTTCGCCAGTTTTTTTTACGGTTTTATTTGCCTGTTTACGTGAAAAACCATGGGCCGCATACTGCTTTTCTGCAACGATTCCCGCCAATTTTTTCTTTATAAACAATGGCGCTCTAAGGATTTGGCACAAGTTGTGCCGGTCGGTCGAGTGAATAGAGTATTGAGTTAGCAGAGTGTTTGTATTGGCATAGCAGGAGTGCATTTGTATTGGCATATTGTTGTGCATTTGATTGCGCTGTGCAGTGTGAGCCTTGAGGAGATCGGTGTGGTCCTGCAGCGGCACGCCGACACCTTGCAAGTTCAGTCACTGCTAGTCGCTGATTACGCGGCTGCTTGAGCCCGTGCCCACTACCGTGTGAGCCTGTAAGCTATAGCCATAGGCTGTGCAGTGTGAATCATGATTTGCTGCACCTCCGTTCGAGCTTCAGCGTTGACTGCAGTGTGCACGACTAGAACACGTTACACGTAACACAGGTACCGTCGACCCTCTAGTCCATCATATAATAACTTATAGCTATAGAATCTGAGCTAACGACTCAAAAATTTGGACATATATTAATATTCTACATTGGAATCATTTAGAAAAGGAAAAAAATTCATGGTTGGTGTTGGGAGTTCATCTCAGTCAAAGATCGGTAAATCAAGTGGGACAACTACATTAAATTCTCTTTGGAAGCCCATGTAGAAACAAGAAGTTGATGATGTTGTAGCTGATATGTTTTTTGAATCTACAATTCCATTTAATGTGGCAAGAAGCCCTTACTTCATCAATGTGTGTAAGATGATGGCCGGTTTTGGTAAAGGATATGTCCCTCCTAGTTCTGAGACTATAAGGACCACTCTTTTGAAGAGGTCAAAAGAAAGAGTTACAAACAGTTTGTAGAAGATCAAAGACTCTTGGAAGGAAATAGGGTGCACACTTTTATCAGATGGTTGGTCAGATATGAATCATAGACCTCTTATTAATGTGTTGGTTTATTTCCCTAAAGGGGTACTTTTTTTGAAAGTAGTTGATGCATCAGGGAATAAGAAGACCTCTGAATTTATTTTCAAGATTTTAGAGGAAGCTATTCTTGAGGTTGGAGAAGAAAATGTGGTCTAGGTTATAACTGATAGTGCTTCAAATTGTGTCGGAGCAGGAAAAATGATCATGGATAAATACAGAAAAATATATTGGACACCTTGTGCTGCTCATTGTCTTGACTTATTGTTACATGACTTGGCAAAGTTTCCATGGATTAATGAGACAGTTCGGAGGGGGAAACAAATTTCTCACTTCATATTTAACCATCAACTCACATTGAGCTTGTACAAGAATAATGCATCTAGAGAGTTGCTCGAGCCTTGTGACACCAGGTTTGCCACATATTATATTACTATCAAAAGGCTAGTTGAAGAAAAAGGGAGTATAAGAGGTGTTTTTTGCAACACAAAAGGCTACTAAAAGAAACAAAAACAAACACACCATATGACACTGTTATTTTTGGACCAATGTCCCAGAAAAACCCAATGCGGGAAAACGGTGCAGCTATCTGAGGGTTTTTTTTACTAAGCAATATAAGAGTACAATCTGGGTGTCAAAACTGGCCTACCCAACAGAGAATTTCCTTAGCAGTAATACCTCACAGTTTCTGACAGATCTCCTGGCTGAAACCTCAGATAATCATTCCGGCAGCTCCTCAGCACAGAATTGCACTAAAACCCCAGCGTCTGCCCAATCTGGACTGTGTCAGCCTGTCCTTGCCCAACGTTGGCCCTGTGTCAGCCCCAGGAGGCCCTGCATTAGCTCTTTGGGCCTCTGCGTCAAATACACTGGCCTCTCTGGGCCTCTGCATCAAATATGCTGCCCTCTATGGCTTGAAGCAAATCACCCCGGGTTTGATATGAGAGGATTGATAATTGTCAGATGAAGCTGAGATTCACTAAGAGTGAAGCCAATCCAAACCATTGTTTGAAGATTGTGGATGATAGACCTCTCATACCGACACCTTCTAAGAATGACCTATTTCTGATAGGTGCAGACCCTCTCACTTGCAAAAGTAAGAGAGAGTTGGATTCCGGATGTGGAATGGTAAACTGCAAGACCATGACTACCTCAAGGATCTTAACTTTCAAAAGTTATATTGTGATGATGCCGGACCAGATTTGGGAAATGCCTCTAAGTTTCATAAACTCATTTGCATTGATGTTCTTGGTGAACTTTCGTCCGTATATATGTTTTATAGTTAGCATGGTGAGCTCATATTTGGTTGAGCCTCACTAGATTGGTGCCAAGAATCTTTTGAGATATCTTCGGAGCACAATCTCTCATGGATTGAGATTCACTGCCTGAAATATGAAGCTGCATGATTATTCGAATGTTGACTGGGCAGGCAATGGGGAGGATCACTAGAGAACTTCTCAGTGTTAGTTCTCTTTGGATTCTGCTTCGATATCATGGATGAGCAAGAAGCAGAAGTTGATTGCTATAAGCACCGCCGAGACCGAATACATAGCTACGAGTATGATCTCGTGTGAAGCTGCCTGGTTGTGGAAGCTCTTCAGTGCGTTGTTTGTACACATGATGAATACCACTGTGATCCTCTGTGACAACCAGGGGGGGATTCGATTGTTGAGGAATCCTGTATTCGATGATTGCTCCAGTAGATAGACATCAGATACTAACTTATCTAGAATATGGTAAGTCGATGAGCGAGGAGGCTCCATCGCATTGAGACTGATGTACAGGTTGCAAACATTTTGTCAAAGCCCAGGGGAAAGGTCAAATCTGTGATTTTCTCGAACAAACTGGAGTCGTTGAGATACCTTCGTATAAGGGTCTTGCATGTTGCATGCATTGAGCTCTGGGAGATCTAAGGGGCTTGGGGTACTTACTGGAGCAACACATGACCATAGGGCGACTCACCCTCCCCTAATGGTGCACTGTGTACAAGATGAATAGCTTAGCCTTCCCTTGTAATACCCCAAGGTGACTTTGGGATAGGATGATTCATTCTCCTGTGAGCCAGGATGATTAGTTCTCCTGTAGGATAGATGATTAGTTCCCCTATCGAGGCATCCTACCCATGCAATCTGAGACTCATTGGAAGTACCTTTCATCTGATTAATGAGCAGGGAAATGGGGTTAGGGACCATAGTAGTACTATCGATGACAACAAGATGTATGGTGCAACAGTATGGACAACAAGATGTATGGTGCAGCAATGGTGCAGCAGAATGGACAACAAGATGTATGGTGCAACAATGGTGCAGCAGTATGGACAGCAAGATGTCTGTTGCAGCAGTGGGACAACAATGCTACATGGTGCTGCAATGATACAGCAATGGGACAACAAAGGCAACTTGGTGCAGTATGGTGCAGCATATGTTACAACAATGAGACAACAATGGTCAATGGCATATAGTGCACAATGGGATAGCAATGGTACAATGGTACAACATGGGACAACTAGTATTTAGTGTAGCAAATTCATGGTGTTGTTATGGTATGGCAAAGCACAACGAGACAGCCATGACATAGTGTAGTAGTGGCACAACGGGACAGCCATGACATAGTGCAGCAGTGGCACAACAGGACAGTCTCGTCAAGAGGTGTAGGATTGATCTAAAGAGCCCTTTAGGACAGCCTTGGAGGAGCCCTAGTTGCTGTACAACGTGCCCTAGCCGCAAGCCTTATATGTTGTCCTAAAGGGATTAAATCACAGTGAAGAGAGGCTCCTTCGATGTCCCAAAAGAAGGCTCTTCATCACAGCAAGGAGGCTTCCATACGCTGTCAAAGGAAGCTCCAAAAGAGCCCTAGCTGCAGTCTTCTATTCACAGCTAAGATGCAGTCAAAGGGAGCCTAAATGAACCCCTAATCCACAATAAGAAAGAGACTCAATACACAGTCCTAAAGGATGTGTTTTAGGTGTTGTTCAAGTAAGGAGACCTAGCACGTCTTAGCCGTAGTCTTAAAGCCCAACCGCGTTGAAGGGAGAAGTCTCTACAACTGTCTTATGAGGAGGACCTATACGCTGTCAAAAGAGGTTCTAACTTTGAGTTTTCTTCCAAGTCTGGGTACTTGTCTATGATTTATGGCACATATGCAAGCCTTGAAAGTGTGAGAATGTGCAAGAATAAACTCCTGGGATAAATACCCATTTGATTATAAGGACTTCTCTTACATTGATGTGAAAGTGTCAGCAAGGAAATTTGCAGATATCTTAACACAGAAACAAGCAATCACATTCCATTAAAATGCACTTAACTTTACATATGCCCAAAAGCAGAGGAAATAACTAAGCTGGAATCCGATCCAAGAAAATGCCCCATATTATCATCCTATGCTTAGTAATGCTTACAAGGAAATGGGTTGGGTATGTGTTTAAAGTCTATACAATCAAAAAGAAAGAATCTAAAGGTAGCCCCAACAATCTGAACAGGCAAAGATATCAGTTTACCAAGTCAATCTAATAATGTAGCACATATGGACTCATCTTGATATTGCTGCCTTGAGTTTACTAGCTATTTCACTTGTCAAAGCGAAGGATATTCCCTTCGATTATGTTTATACAATGGGCCAGTATCTTGAGCACTGAGGAATCAGATGAACGCAGCTGATTTTATCTCTCTAGAGGTAGCACTGGTGTATTCTAGCTGTGTAAGTGTCATTTAATGAGGTTGCAACTTTTTACATATTACAAAAATACGTGAATAAATGGCAAGATCATAAACAACCACACAAACGGCAACTGTTTTCCATTGAGAAGAATCTATATACCCCTCTCAATGTCCTGCAAGGCAAGGACATGGATTGAAAAGAATATATATACTCTTCTCAAAATATTCCTAGTTCTCCAAGTTGCAACCGAGCCTCAAGAACTCAACAGTTGCAAAGCATTGAAACCCATATTCTTGTACTCTGGTTTTCGTCATATGATTAAGACAATAAAAAACTATACAAACATATGCATCCTATTGATAAAATCGGTATACCCCTATCAAGGTCTTGCAATGCAAGATCGGCTAGATTCAACCAGTTTTGGGTTTTGGTGTAGATATCCGTATACTGCTCAGCCACAACCAGTATTTTTTCCTTCATCGCTGTCTTAGCAAGTGCAGAAGTGCCAAGAACAAAATTTTTATGATTTTTTGGAAGGTCAATAGTCCCGGGTGTTTTAATATAATTTTAACCCTGAGATGACAGGTTATGACGAAATCTGCAACGACTGGGAATCCGGTAGGGTATACGACGGGATGTAATGATTCTCGCTGGAGTGAGAGGAAGCTGCTATGGTCCCTGTCTCTTCTACTTTCCTTGTTCTGCTATGATATCGCTTGTTGTGCGTCTTTTCTACTTTCCTCGTTCTGCTATGGTCCCTGTCTCTTCTACTTCCGTCTCTGCAATTCAAATGTCTGTGTGTGCGATCGCAAATCTTCCCCGTCCACAGACGAAATGGCTAACCTTCACTCTACTCTCCACAAAAGAGATCTAATTTGTCAAGGTTTTTTACCCAAAGGATCCATCTCCCCTAATGATTCATAAGATATGCCCTAAGCATAATCATAACTTTACAAAAAACTGAGAGCGGAGGGTCCCCTCCTTAATCTCCACCAAAATCGGCACTAGGCGTACATGTGCCCCCACTTGATCAATCATCTCCTCAAGCCTTCGATTTGATGTGCAAACAGCAAAAGCAATTCAGGGGAAGTGGAGATGCCTTTGAATTCATCCGCCCATTTTCAGTTATGATGGGCATGCGAGCAATGTCAAAGATGATTGCAGGGCAGGAACTGATCAGGGAAAACTCTTTGATAACCAAAGAAAGTGGGATGGTACGCCTCGGCAGAGAAATGCCCTCCAAATACTAATACTAATGAAAACTGTTGTGCCCTCCATACAATGGAAAATTGATTCAAAAGAAATTATTTTCGAGTTGAAGAGGTGACCCCAGGAACAACTTTTGTGCCCTCCATACAATCGAAAACCCCAGGAACAACTGTTGCGCCCTCCATACAATCGAAAAATGATTCAAAAGAAATTATTTTCGAGTTGAGGAGGTGAGCCCAGGAACAACTAAGGAGGTGCGTGAGGTGGATATAGAGGAGGCTACAGAGGAGGCAGGAATGGCACTAGAGAGGATCCAGAAGCTAAAACATACATGAAAATTTTGCCTGCAGTTTCTACACCCTATCTTCAAGGAGCTATTTTTTAAGAAAACAAAGAGAAAGCTAAAACACATACCTGTTTTAGGCAAAAACTATGGAAGATCGGCCTCACAGAAAAAATAGCAGTAAATGCAGAGCTGGTAAACCTGTCTTGGCTATTGCTCCTCAAAGCACACTGATCTGTCTGCTCAAAAGTTTCCCAAATCGTTGAATACCAGATATTTAGAGCCCACCTTGCCAAATATCATATAATAATATAAGACAGCTGGTTTAGAAAATAAGCTTTCCTACTGGGTGTGAACCCTGACAGCGACACCTTAATCAATCGTTGGAAGAGAATGTTCAGGCGGTGGGACTTCGAGACAAGGAGATAAGAACAGCCGATTCGAGCCAAGCCCAGCCAAGGAAAAGCGAAATTTTAAATTTTCCCACAAAATTTTAAATTTTCTCACAGAAATGTTTGAAAAGTCTACTTCATAATATTTTTTTAAAGGTTCATTTGCCAACAGTTCTATTAATTGAATTTTCCCACAAAATTTTGAAATTTCCCACAAAATTGTTTGAAAAGTCTTCATCATAATAATTTTTTAAATGTTCATTTGCCAGCAGTTCTATTAATTTGTCCATTTATTTTATTAATACAAACCATATAATATTAACTAACCTGTGCATCCTATAAATTATATAAACATACATTTGCATTCTATAAACCATTCACCTTAGAGGCACCGAGAAGTGGTTTTGTATAATGTGCATAGTTTATATTATTGCTAAACCTTAAAAACCATTCATAGGCCCTAAGATGATAATGGTGTTTCTTCTTAGATGATGTCCAAGGCCCCAACAAAAGTCATCCTTGTTGGGCAAATCCTCACATTAACACCCATACAACATTTATATACCTATGGTTTATAATGCTGGCAAATAGTGCTCCTCATCACCTAATTGTGCAAAAAGCCCCAACTAACCTAGTCTAGGTTAGATGTCCTCGATATTAACATATTATCCTACATTATCCATTAGCTCATGGAGATAGAGGGTTCAAGGACTCTCACTTGATGGTTGGGGACTATAGTCCATCAAGAGGTCAAATGTCAGGCTAACTGTATTAAGGACACCTCAAGGTCAACCAACACTAATGCAATGTATTAGTTTTTCGTACATCGACCTATCAAAATGTCACAATATTGGGTAGTAGACATTAGTAAGTAGGACACTAGTCACCAACAAGAAACCTTGATAACGATAGAGTAATGATGTGATGAGTGGATGTGGACCCGGGGATACCGCATGTCAATTGTGTGGCAGTTGATTTGACATGCTAATGTCTCATTATGATGTGGCACCAATGTGGGTCTAGATGACATGGCATACCAATGTGGCAAGTGATGTGGCATGTTGACATGGCAATGGAAGGTTGACTTGGCACCGAGGTGTTGTATAGGTGGTAACCATATAGTGACGACGTGGATGTTGGGCGTTTGGATGTTAAGATATCAACTAATTAGTATCAATGACACTCTCTAGCCTCTTCCTGAGGGCCCGGTGGCTTGATAGCTCAACCATTGGCCTTTCAAGATATCGGGTATTGAGAAATTAGGGCTTCAATCTACAAGCTCGTCTGTATGTTAGGTGTCGAGTATCGAGACAGTAAGTATGTATAGAGCATTAAGGAAAATCATGTGTTTCGTGTGAATTTGGGCAAGCTTAGAAGTCGGGTTGCAAACTGCTACAAGTGTCCTTATTTTTCTACAAGAAACAGTGTAATGTGAAGGTGAATATGCTAAATGTGATATTGGATGGCAATGATGCTAAGGAGAAGTTGGAAAATTGAAAAGTGCACCTATCCAAGATGTAAACTTCATTATTAAAGATTTGTAAAGGAGTAGCTGGTTAGATCTTTCATCTTACCTGAATCTATCATTAGCTTTCCACATTCCATTAATAACTCATTCTGCTTTTTCCTGCCTCTTTTCTTTCCTGGAATTCTGGGAGCTAATCTCGGTGTGTTTTTCATGGTTTTCACACCTTCGTTGCCCTGCCTTTCACTTTTTCCTTGTCTGTCCAGCCCTATAGCCTGAGTTTTCCATAGGAACAGCTGTTGTACCCTATTAAATTCTTTTGGCGGTAAAGAGTCTACCCCACTCATGGTCCCCTGTTTCAAGAATCCTTCCAGATCTAGGTTTTCCCTATCAAGAATCTCCTGTAGTTCATGATCTTCCATTTCCATCTCACTCTGGGTCATTTCTTGGTCCATCTCTGGTTCTGCATCGCTCATCATAGTCTCTTTCTATTTGATACTATCCTGTGTTTGAGCTGTGTCTTCCTCTTTCTCCTTTTCCCTGGGCTTCCTTCCATTACCTGATCTATCTTTCTTATCTCTTCTTCTTCTTCCAGAACTTGGAACCTATTCAGATTAGTCTGTGGTCCTTCTATCTGTTGCTGCTTTAGCCCCCTCCTGCCCCCTTTTCCTTTATGAACCACTTTGTGAAAGCCTTTAGTATCTTTCTTTGTGTTCGCCTTACTTTTGTTCTCTATTTTGCTGAGAGGGCAGTTTCTAAATAGGTGCCCATGCTCATGGAATTTTCAGCATCTGAAAGGAATATGTTCATAGTCAACTGTTTGCACCCATTCTTCATCCAAAACTTCTAAAATGACCTCATCCAGAAGAGCTCCAAAGAGATCCATCTCCACACATATTCTTGCGAAGGAAGTGTACTTACCCTTCTTGGTGGCTTCAGAAGTTTTGACAAAATGCCCTAACTTGTTTCCTATAGCAGATAATGATTGTTTGCCAGTAATCAAGGGGTAACGAGTAGAGTCTTACCCAGACCGGGACAGAAGTGAATGTTTCTCTCTCAGGGACAAAGTTCATCATCCATGGTCGCATATAAAGGCCTGTTGCTGCATAGAAGTAGGGCCCTCCTTCAAACACTTTGTCTTTGTCCTCAATATTTGTGAAGACTACCGTAAAGAAACCCTTACCCAAGATGTAGGTCAATGCTTCCTTTTGGTTTCCAGTTATATTTAATCCATGATTGTAAAGCTTTTTCTATGGGCCATACTGCCATGAATTTATAAATGATAGCATATGTCCTCATGTGGTCTCTATGCACCTGCAGAGCAGGATCATTTAAAACTACTTTGGGAGTGACCTCAGCTTTGGGTTTACATGGCCCTTTTTGTGCTTTGTTATTCACTCCCTGTTCCTTGTCTTCTTGCTCATTTTCCTTGTTGATGTTATTCTCCTTTGTCTTATTTGAATCTTGTTCCTCTTCTATAATCCTTGTCCCCACACCTGAAGGACCTATGACACTCTCTAATGGTTTCTTTCCTCGACTAGCCATTGCCTGCCTATAGGAGGGAGTGGAGCTCCCTCCCCTGCGTGCTTCCATGGAAACTCCCGTGAACTCTTGCAAACCCTAACACTTCCAGAAAACTCCACGCAATTTTCAACTAATCACTAAATTTAGAATGCATGGCAGATTAGTCTATTCTTTCCCAATTCTCAACATGCTACAAATCTAATAAATTTTATACTTAATATTAATTAAAAAATTTAAATATAATCCTAGTGTATTATGTATGGCATAAGAAAATAATATGAAGTGTTATCAACCAATTTCCTTCCTTATATTTATTTGTAGTCATCATTATGTTTTTTACCCTTTTGCGTATATTGGGCCCTTCATTTTGAGCTTGTTGGAGCACAAACATTGGTTCAACACTAGGAATATGCCTCCTCCATTCGTTCTTAGTGTATTGTTTGGCTTTGAGAGCGTCAGATTAGTCTTTTCTAACCAACATCCATACTTAGTGTATTGTTTGGCGTTCAAAGCATCAGATTAGTCATTTCTAACCAACATCCATACTTAGGTATTGTTTGGTGTTCAAAGCATCAGATTAGTCATTTCTAACCAACGTCCATATATTTTTTCTAGAATATTTCATTCCCTAGAATTTTTTGGTATTTTTTTCTCAAAAATTATATAGTAGAAAAGTTCTCGCATCACACATCAAACCAAAAGGATACAAAACAACACACACACTTCTATGTACAAGGTACAATCACAACTCAATCAAAACAATCATGTCAATGTGTGCCTATTTTGGACACAAGAAAAGGATTCATGTACATGAACTTAGGGAGGAATTGAGGTACCATATGGTGTGCCATGATGGGGCCATGCCATACAAATTTTAACTATGAGACTCCTAAAGATTGATGATAACAAGGAAAACCTAGAATCATAGTGTTATTAGGAATAACCAGAGGACATAAAAAGTGAGTGGTCTTGTGAGCTATTGTGGCTCCATGACAAGGACTATGAAGACATAAAGGGGTGACAAGAAACTCATTGAACGATGGATGTGTGTTTGACAATTCACTGGAAAGTTCAACATTAGAAACCAAAAACGTTACTTGGTCCAAGGGTGACACTTCCAAGGATGGCTGAGAAAATGCCCCCTAGGTTAATTCGAGATTTAGTTTACCAATCTCTACTTTTTCCCATTTGGGGAGACTAGAGGTATCAAGACGCATAATCTCCCTAGGATTGTCAATAGGTGAATCCATGACCTCCATGATGAATTTTTCCATAGGAAATTCGTCATTAGGGAGTCATGTTCAATAGGTGGAGTGACAAGCCATGTGGTAAAATGATCCTAGTCATATTCCAAGCTAAGTCACATGACACGGGGATTCAGGACACGTAGGATTCAAGATTCGTGGTGTCGGATTCGGACACGCTGACCCCCCGGAATAGGACATGTTATATATTATTTTATTAATATATATTTATATATATATATATATATATATATATTATATATATATATAAAAAATATACATATATATTAAAAATTAGATATTATCATATTTCTTACACAAATTTTAATTAATGATACAAATTTATTGATTTCAAACATAGATCTTCATCTATAGCTATTAGCATGCATAGTCATACAAAATTCAAATAAATGTTAGTGGTACTGGTCACATAAATGATAAATCTATTAAAAATTTAAATCATGATTCATAATTCATAACTGAAAGACAACTTACAACTACAAGATAGTAAGATAAACACATTGACAACTGTAGTTTTCTCATTAAGTCATCAAATCAAAATGTGTTACATAGGTAGTGTTGGTGCAATGCCAATGGCAAATAGAAATAGAAAATATAAAACAACTACAGGTATACAAGCCTCAAGGCATCAATCAGCATCAAAATCAGCATCACTGTCCCCATCATCATGGTCCCCACTGCTCTCCTCTGCATCCTCCTCCTCCCCTGTATCCATAGTCGCCTCTGCATCTGCTGGTATGGAGGTTGACCCCTCTAAGTCATCAAATCTAACAGGATCTAGCACTAGATCATTGAGATCCATGTTGGCCAATGCCAACTCAACAGTGGTGTCCAGACCCATATCATCAGGAACAGTGTTACTTGGGAGCGGGAGCGAAAACGGGAGCGGGAACGACATATTCAGAAGCTCTTGGTTTGTTGCTCTTGATTAAATACGAGTTCCATACCCTAATACATGACAAAATTCAATGGAAACATTGCAATCCCCCAATCCTAAAATCCTGAAAAACTGATAAGTCTGCTGGATTTTGAATGAAATCTAAAATTCTACTTTCTCCATATGAAATCCAATGAGGCTGGAACCACTCTCAAACATCTTGAGTCATTTCATGGTAATGTTAGAAATTTAAGTGAAAGGACAAAAATAAAGATTAAGGAGAATATCACTTTTACTTTAAGAATTTAACATTACCATGAATAGCATATCAATACTAGGGCCTAGACTTGATCATGAAGCTGCCAAAATGCTCTACTTCTTGCTGCAATAACATAAATCACTTGCCAAATGAAAATATTAATGAGCAAACATGCCCTTTTCATTCCCGCACTAAGCTTAGCGAGCCCTGGAAATAGGACACGTGTCCCAAAATCGCGACACACTTTTAAAAATCGTGACACGACCTCGGATTCGACGTGTCGGAAACGAACACGGCGTGTCATATGATTTGGACACGAATCTTAACCGAATCGTGTCGGATTCGCTAGATTTGGGATTCGTAGGGGGTTTAAGACGAATCCGGTGACTTAGATTCTAAGGGATCTACCCCTCTAATAGTAGTCAATAAGGATTTGCGCTACATGAGGCAAGACTGAAAATCCTCTAAGGAAGACATGACACATGATGCTTCGACTAACTCTTCAATAATACTATAATGTTGGGAAGCCCGCGCATCAGGATTGTTTGTTAACTTTTGGAATACACTGTTAGGTGGGTGATATAGCAGTTCCATAGGCTTATCTGATCTGAGAGATCTAGTGGAAGCGAAAGGGGTGGTCAAGTCCTTAGAAGTAGAACTTGACTCAGGAGGGTCATATGATTTTTCTCTCGTGGTAAAATAAATGTGAGAATTAACATGAGGACCTATGCATTGTTATTAGGACCATATTACCATTTCCCCGCATTACCCATAGGAGGAGGTGGAGAATCTTGTACAACCATTTGTTGTTATGGCAACACTTTTGATGGATTTTACTCATTGTTAACTAGATTTATTATTTCTTTTTGACTAAAGTTGAAAAGTGGAAATACAAAATATTTGATAAATGAGTAAATATTATTTCAAGGGTGTTACCAAGCATATTGCTTGAGGTTGTATATGAGACAAGTATATATTGCTAGAAGAATAGAGATTGAAAGATAAAAAGTGTAGCAATAGGCATCAACATATAACATGAAAAATTTCAAACACTTTTCAATAGGAATTAACCACTAAAGGGAAATAAACATTGTCCATACAACATACGTGGGGAAAATATTTGCTTTGTAGGTGTTGTATTGAAGTGGCTTGGGAGCTTATACATGGACCATGAGCATTATCTTACACCTCTTTTAGGCCCTCAGGGACTAGTTTTCATCCTTGAAAAATGTTCAAGGGCCTAAGAACCATCCCTTAGATGGTCTCCATGAGCACCACTAGGCCAACTATTCACCTTAGAGGCATTGGGGGGTGGTTTTGTACCATGTGCATAGTCTGTATTATTACTAAGCCTTAAAAACCACTCGTACTAGACCCTAGCATGATAATGGTGTTTCTCCTTAGATGATGTCCAAGGACCCAAACAAAGCCATCCTTGTGGGGCAAAATTATCCTCACATTAACACCCATACACCATCTATATACCTATGGTTTATAATGATGGAAAATAGTGCTCCCCATCACTTAATTGTGAAAAAATCCCCAACTAACCTAGATGCCATGTCAAACATGTCCTTGATATTAGCATATCACCCTACATTATCCATTAGCTCATGGAGATAGAGGGTTCAAGGACTCTCACTTGATGGTTGGGGACTATAGTCCATCGAGAGGTCAAATTTCGGGCTAACTATGTTAAGGACACCTCGAGGTCAACCAACACTAATGCAATGTATTAGTTGTTGGTACATCAACCTATCAAAATGGCACAATATTGGGTAGTAGACATTAGTAAGTAGGACACTAGTCACCAACAAGAAACCTTGGTATCAATAGAGTAATGATGTGGTGAGTGGACGTGGATCCGGGGATACCACAGTCAATTGTGTGGCAGTTGATTTGACATGCTAACGTCTCATTATGATGTGGCACCAATGTGGGTCTAGATGACATGGCATACCAATGTGGCAAGTGATGTGGCATGTTGACATGGCAATGGAAGGTTGACTAGGCACCGAGGTGATGTCTAGGTGGTAACCATATAGCGATGACATGGATGTTGGGCTTTTGGATGTTAATATATCAGCTAATTAGTATCAATGACACTCTTTAGCCTCTTCTGAGGGCCTGATCGCTTGATAGCCCGACCATTGGCCTTTCAAGATATCGAGTATTGAGACATTAGGGCTTCAATCTACAAGCTCGTCTGTATGTTAGGTGTCGAGTATCGAGACAGTAAGTATGTATAGAGCATTAAGTGTCCTGGGGGGATAGCGGCTTAGTGATCTGGCAGATGGATAAGGTAGATGATGGAAAGGTAACTGTGTTAATTGATGACCCATTGTTTGGTTATGTGAAGACCGAGTAAGCAAGTTTTAAACTAATGTGATATTTCCCAAGTGGTCGATAGTGGATATAATAGCCAAATTAATTGAATAGGTAAGCTAAAATGAACATTATTGTTTATATCATTGCTAAAATGAACATGGCCTAATTATTCAATATCTCTTGTAATGGAACCAAAGTTATGTATCACATGAATAGTTATAGGTAAGAATTCTTATAAATGATCTTGATTACTATGTCACATATTGAAATCTTTCATTTCACTAATAGTTTCATCATCTGTAATAGATCAAATAACTATGACTTTAGGCAACACTTTTGATGGATTTTACTCATTGTTAACTAAATTTATTATTTCTTTGTCACTGAAGTTGAAAAGTGGAAATACAAAATATTTAATAAATGAGAGTAAATATTATTTCAAGGGTGTTACCAAACTTATTGCATGAGGTTTTATATGAGACAAGTATATATTGCTAGAAAAATAGAGATAAAAAAATTAACAAATTCCTAAATTCCTTATTTGAATTAAAAAAAAAAAATCTCTAATTTTAATTTTTTTAATAATTACTAAATTCTGTATTTGAAGTAATTCCTTATTTGAAATAAGGGAAAATCTATTTTTTTTGTTTTTTTAATAATTTCTAAATTTATTATTTAACATAAATAAAAAAATTGAAAAATCTATTTTTTTTCTTTTAATAATTACTAATATATTTTTAAAAATTTAAATAATAAATCATTTTTATATCTATCTATATTAAATACTTTTAACTTATATTAATAAATATATTATTTAAAAATATAAATATATTATTTAACATAAAAAAAAATAAAAATTAGATTTTTCATTACATGCGTATTGAACTTTTACTTATAATTTGATCCAATACTATTTTTTCCATATATAAAAAATATACATGATTTTTTAAAATTTCAAAATTTTCATTCATATACCCGATATCTATCTACATGCACGTTTTTGTCAGTAAATATAGGCTATTGAACTAGGTGAAAGTAGTTAGTAAACTAAGTGTTGATTCCCACTCCATCTGATATCTAATCTGATCTCATCAGACAGTTCGGGCTCTAATGAATTAATAAATATGGCAGTTCTGAGCTGGTAAATTTACTTCCATTAATGCACCCAACGAATCGTTAAAAGCAATAAGGTACGGAAATTTACAAATTCACAAGCACGATATTTACATACAGGATTCTGTCTGATTTTCAGAAGAACAAATCTTCAAATTTACAAGCAGCACAAGTTTTTGGTTCAGATTTTTCCCTTTTGGAAGTGAGAGTTCATGCAAAATACAGGTTTTTTCCTACTTCTGATTGTAATTTTGATTACCTTTGTGCACTTTTTTTAAACAGTTTTTTGCCATGTGTTTTTAATATACTCTCTTTTTTTGTTAATGAAAAATACTTTTACACAGAATTTGTTCATCCTGGGCTGTAAGTATTTGCAATTTGCTTAGTTGATATAGGTTTGATCGCTTTGTTTAGTCCTATTAGTTGATACGCATGCAGATAGCCTCCCAGATTGTGCTGGAAAGCTGTGCAGTTTAGAGAGACTGGGCAATGAGACAGGATTTGGAATCATTACGGGCTTGATTTTGTACTGTGTTTAGAATTTCTTTGTTTTCTGCTTTAATTGAATAACAAATTTTGATTTGAAACTGAGCAACAGTGGGTATTTCCTCCCTCACTTTTTCTCCTGACAATTTCAAAGAGTCCTCAAAAAGATTTAGGGCATCAGCTACAGCCTCCCAGTCATCCAATTTCCATCCTCATCCTCACTGATTATCCATCTTGCTTTAAAATATAAGATGTTGAAGCGATGTTAGATCTATTCTTCCAAGTGAAAAATCTGTCCCTACCAATGGAAAGAAATTAAAATTCTAGATATCGACTGGAAGATTTAGATTATTGTCAAGCTTAAGCTGATAGATACCTTACGTTAGCTTTTTTAAGTTGTAACAGCATGAACCTTGAGAACATGTCCAAGAGTTTTTATGTGCTATGTTGTCTAGTTACAACTGCTTGCATATGCACCCCTCACCAGTGTCACAAAAAGGCTTCGCAATTATGCACATGCAACATAAAACACATTCACAACCTATGACAGGACTCTACAAGTAATGCCTTGTTTGATTGTAGCACCAAATCCAAAAGAGATAAATCTGGTCATGTTCCTTCTTCCTGTATACAGAAACAAAAACCTAAACCTATGTCAAGGAAGAAGCATGGTAACGAGGAAAGCCTCCTGAATATTTTTGTGGGTTTGGCTTTCTGAATGATATGGTGTAGCACACTCATATAACTGTTTCCTATACAAAACAAGTACGCAACAAGGACACAATAGAGAATTAGTATATTTTTTTAAGTGTCACAGGGCCTAAAAAACCACATAATGGATTGACACCCATTGAGATTTGAGGACTCCCAGGCCTGAAATGCAAAACCCTTCCGAAATTGCCAAGAACACAGTTATAATTTATGCCAAGTTTAGAGATTGAAATTGAAACTTCTGTCAGTGTCCACTAAACACCAAAATAGGTCAAAGGGATTGATGACTAAAAGTCAGCCAGTAGGACAACAAATAGTTAACTCCTCTGTTTCACCCATAGATCCAATTTAAGGCATTGTTCTTATTGATTGGGTGAGGTATTCTAAAGGAATCTTCTCATAGCCATCAAGGAGGTAGCTGGGCTTAAAGAGTGGGGATTTGGGCGACAGCAGCACTCATCCAGAATACTGAAGGAAAAGATACGAGATTTAGAGATTATAAATGTTTTACTGTCAGAAGAGATTATAATTTTGTTAATAACTTAATATAACCCATGGTGTCTAGAGTGAAGTTATACAAAACACATGATCACTGATTATCCATCTTGCTTTAAAATATAAGATGTTGAAGCGATGTTAGATCTATTCTTCCAAGTGAAAAATCTGTCCCTACCAATGGAAAGAAATTAAAATTCCAGATATCGACTGGAAGATTTAGATTATTGTCAAGCTTAAGCTGATAGATACCTTACGTTAGCTTTTTAAGTTGTAACAGCATGAACCTTGAGAACATGTCCAAAAGTTTTTATGTGCTATGTTGTCTAGTTACAACTGCTTGCATATGCACCCCTCACCAGTGTCACAAAAAGGCTTCACAATTATGCACATGTAACATAAAACACATTCACAACCTATGACAGGACTCTACAAGTAATGCCTTGTTTGATTGTAGCACCAAATCCAAAAGAGATAAATCTGGTCATGTTCCTTCTTCCTGTATACAGGAACGAAAACCTAAACCTATGTCAAGGAAGAAGCATGGTAACGAGGAAAGCCTCCTGAATATTTTTGTGGGTTTGGCTTTCTGAATGATATGGTGTAGCACACTCATATAGCTGTTTCCTCTACAAAACAAGTACGCAACAAGGACACAATAGAGAATTAGTATATTTTTTTAAGTGTCACAGGCCTATGCCTCCTAATCTAGAAACCACATAATGGATTGACACCCATTTAGATTTGAGATTAGTGTCACAGGCCTATGCCTCCTAATCTAGAAACCACATAATGGATTACACCCATTGAGATTTGAGGACTCCCAGGCCCGAAATGCAAAACCCTTCCGAAATTGCCAAGAACACAGTTATAATTTATGCCAAGTTTAGAGATTGAAATTGAAACTTCTGTCTCAAAAATGAGATGAAATGAAATGTAAGATGAGTACAAGATCAAAAAGAAATTAAATGACATAAACATAGACATAACAAGTAGATTATTCCAAGAAGGAAAACCTGGTAAATTGAAGGAGATCAATGGAGATATATAGCCTCAACAAAGATATACCTTCCACGAGGGAGTATTACCTCCCAAAGTTTCACTTGGTGGAAAAGTCCTAACCATAAGGGTGAAGACCCCATAGGAAACTTACGCAAGCTACCTATTGTCATCTTAGTAGGCTTGCCTTTCTCACTTTAAACTAAGGAAGAAGTTCCTAAGGAAGAGTCTGAGATTTTCTATTCATAGATTCTGACTTATCAAGGCAGGTTTTGCCAGCAAATCAAGGTGAAAACTATATATATGGAATGCCGTCATTTTCTTTACTGGAGGTTGGGCGAATGGGGGATGTAGAATTGGCTTTAAGGAAAGGCTTGACAATCAAAAGTGATGACCCATGGTCTCAGCATGCGGTGTGTGCCACAAAATAGCAGACACTTAGCATGTTGTATTTTAAACTTTTATCCAAGATTGATGGCTTATTTTTTGCATTGCATTTGAAAAATAGTATTTTGTTTTGGTTGGGGGCACCTACTTTATTTGTGTTAATCATTTTACAACATGTCTTTGATCTCCATTAATTTTTCGTACAGCTATGTCATGTGTTTCAGCATGAATGTTGCTTTAAGGAGGCAGTCCAATTTATGAAAACATGTTTGGATTCATGGCATGCTTGCTGTTCATTCATGTGAAGTAGTCTTTTCCCTCTTCTATCACTGTTCAGTGATCCATACATTACAGATGGTAGGTAGTTTTCAAAGTGGGTTCGATCATGCACTGACATATTTTAGGGTGCCATGTATACTCACAATTGGTGGCATCTAACGTTATGTTACTTGGAAGGCCATGCACATTTGAGTAAAGTGCTCCGTATATATGACTCCCATATCTTGGCTTCTTTGCAAAGAGAGAATGTTGATCCTTCACACCTCATGATTACTATAACCTTTCTCCATTTTTGCTAAATTGGGAGAGTGGCCTGGTCTAAGATATTCTTAAGATTACTTAGCATGCGGTGTGTGCCACAAAATAGCAGACACTTAGCATGCTATATTTTAAATTTTTATCCAAGATTGATGGCTTATTTTTTGCATTGCATTTGAAAAATAGTATTTTGTTTTGGTTGGGGGCACCTACTTTATTTGTGTTAATCATTTTACAACATGTCTTTAATCTCCATTAGTTTTTCGTACAACTATGTCATGTGTTTCGGCATGAATGTTGCTTTAAGGAGGCAGTCCAATTTATGAAAACATGTTTGGATTCATGGAATGCTTGCTGTTCATTCATGTGAAGTAGTCTTTTCCCTCTTCTATCGTTGTTCAGTGATCCATACATTATAGATGGTAGGTAGTTTGCAAAGTGGGTTCGATCATGCACTGACATATTTTAGGGTGCCAGGTATACTCACAATTGGTGGCATCTAGCGTTATGTTACTTGGAAGGCCATGCACATTTGAGTACAGAGCTCCATATATATGACTCCCATATCTTGGCTTCTTTGCAAAGAGAGAATGTTGATCCTTCACACGTCATGATTACTATAACCTTTCTCCATTTTTGCTAAATTGGGAGAGTGACCTGGTCTAATATATTCTTAATATTACTTGCTCTTGGTTTTCATTTGTAATCAGCTGTCTTTTGGGTTCTAAGGTTTACTTGAATGCTCTAGGGTTGTTGTTGAATATTCATGTGCATGGACATTCTGGTATTATTGATGATAGAATGAGAGATCTTTCATATCACCTTCTGGATCAAGTGAGTACTTACAATCATGATATAAATATTGGAAATGCATGGTCCAAAAGGATTACGCTGATGTATGATAAGTTAATTGCCTCACCTTGTCCTATCTTATTCTGAATAAATGTGATTTAAAACACTAGATGAGATTACGACTATAATAGACATTTACCTATGCAGATTTGACTTCATGATTTATATATTAGACCAAACAATCAAATTGGGATTGACATGTAAATATCAGAAAGAATTATATAGCCATACACGACAGTCACCAAAGAAAGGGGTTTTCTAGAAACATGGGAAAAAATAGATTACAAATGGATGAAAAGACTATTGTTTGAGTGAGAAGTTAAGAATGATTTAAGTGTTTCAACCCCAAAATCTTAGTCAATATTAAATTGACATCATGAAGTAAGAAGAGGTAGCAGAGCACATCTAGAAAAGCAAAAATATTTACATAAGAAAGACACGTTATCCAAGATAAGAAACGCTGACTCAGACCCAAAATGCAGCTTGCAATGAATTGTGATAAAGGCTGGCATCAAATCATAGTGCTGAAATTGAGATGACCAGGGAAGAAGCTCCAGTCACTGGACAATGTAAAACATGGCTAACAACCATGAATGCAACTTCTAAAGTGAACATGATCATAATACATTTCCACAAAATACGTTTATGAACACCCAACTGCCAGAGTGATACTAGTAGATCATGAAAAACATGAAATCTGGAGAAGTAATTGCTCTCAAAAGTTTGTGTCTATGCAATATATTAAAATACAAACACATTTAATAATAAAGGAGACTAGAAGCAACTAATAGTTTGAGTTGGTAGTAGGTAGTTCAAGTTTTTTGTTTCTTCTTCTTAGGGGGCTTGAGGGGTGATAAATCTGATTTTTGGGGTTTGTGGAAATAATAACATAAACAAGCTATTGTATTTCCCAATGCAGAATATCGATGCAGATGGAATGCAGGAATGATTGATAAACCCTGGAAGCAGGTATACTCCACAGAAAATCTTGGCCTCTGAAGGTTCGTTTTGGTTTGGATACTGCACACCTGTAGCATATAATCTCACAGAATCAGCTAACTAGAGATCCCAATTAGGCCATTCCTTTTGTAATTCAGTGGCACCTTGTTGTGATTTCATTTCTTGGTATTGCTAAGGCCAATACAGATGTATAACAGGGCCCGACCTGGAATGATAGAAAAGAGCCCATATTCATTTTTGTAAAATTGGGGATCGTTTAGCCTTAATGAAGAGTTTATGATGTAATTCTTGCACTTCAATGTCAAAAAGTCCATCAAATCGATGCATCCCTAATCTACACATCTAAGCTAGAGATGCCTCACAACTACTGTACAACTTCATCCTCAAGTTTTGCCCAAATTTATCCGTTTTCTCAGGGTTTTAGCTTTAGTATGGTTTCAGACAAATATGTTGACATATATAAGTTGAATCCTGATGCTCCAATTTTCGCCTACTTGGACGCACGTCAGAGATAATCTCTGCTCAGCTTTGGAGGAAATTCGTGGTCTCAGAAGCACAAGAAATAGCTGTTTTGAAAGGTGACAACAAAGATATTGTTCTGAAATAGGAGGGTTAATTGTTTCTTTGGGTGGTGGTGGCGGCAGATAATGGCGATGAGAGCATTGCTCGGGGAGCTGCTTCTTGCTGCAAGCTCTTCCCAAGCATGCTCTCATGAACGTGGATGACATTCCCCTTTCAATTTCTAGATCAACACTTGGCACATCTCCATTTCCATCCGTGTCAGTCTAATACTATCTCCATTCTCATATATATCCACTTTCAGATGCTGTTGAAGGTTTTGGTACCCCATCTGGCCTATAAGCTCGGTATTGCTCCAGGTATAGGTCAGGAATCAATACTACAAGCTTGATTCCTAAGTTTTAACTTCTCTATATGTTAGCTTATATGGTATAGAATAGGATTCTGACCCATCTGTTTTATAGAGCTCATTTTCTGGTTTTCACCAATGGAGCTGTCAAAAAATTCTGTTGACCTTGGTTCTACGATTATATGTTGCAACATGTTTTTATTGTCTGGTGGGGGCATACTTCAAATTTCCTCAAAAAATTCATTATCATTTCCAACCATGCTCCGACTTTCGAATCAGAATAGGCTCGTGGTGGTGTGTGTATAAGGTTTTTTGCTGCTGTCTGGTCTACCGGGGAGTGTCTTCATGAGGCAAAAATCTTCATAGGGGCTTTCTCTGCTTGTATCAGTTATTCAGGCACAGGAAAATTTTGAATTTTCATTGCCGATGGCCGGATGGCTGTCATAAATGATGGTCCACTCTTCCTCTTTCTTTAAGGACATAGTACGCAGCCATTTCCCTCTTACTGATAGAAGTTTAAAAGCTCCCTACTATCTATCTGTCAGAAGGTAGCCTCTCATGGTAGGCTCTTAAGTATGACTGCGAGTAGAATCTCTAGCCTCAAACTTCCATGCTTATAAGCCTCTAGACATTCAAGAGGAAATTGTTATGTGAATGACGTATTATGTGTGAGGAAGTTTAGTGTTCAAATCTCCGTAATTTATTTATGTGTTAAAAAGACATACTTACACGACTAGAGTTTATAATGATACAGATTGGAATTGATCCTATCTAGGCCACAGGCCACACGAGTATGAGGTCTAGTGTTCATTTCTCTCTAATTTCCTTTTATGTGATAAAAAAACATACATATGCCACTAGAATTTATAATGATAATGATTTAAATCAATCCTATCTATGTCACATGAATATGAGATCCTATCTGTATCACATAAGTATGATATTAACCCGTTACCAATTTTTCTAATTTCTCTAGATACCAAAATAAATTACAAAGTTTATTAAAAAATTATAATATATTTATTTTATTATATTTATAAAATAGAGAATTCTGATTCTACGTAACATATACACGGAGAGATCAAAATGCACACATATAACTAACCATATTAAATTTCATCTGAAGTACACTATTATTAAGGTTCAACCCATAAGTTTTAGGTGTATAGGTCCATCATGTAACATCAAATGACAAGTTGCATGGTCCCATGCTTTGAGGATCACCCATGCCTAAAAGTAATTCCTAATATTGGAACCGTACATAGTACCTCTTGCGTATGCAACCTTGTGTATCTCTAGTCATACATCAATTTCTACTACGGCCACTACTCACCTTTTGAGGGTTGTCCGACCAACATATGTGGCTATCTTCTTACTCCAAGCCTTCCGAGCTCAATGCCTAGAGTAATTTCCACTTTTCTAGGACTATTTCAATGATTGATCATTTCATAAAATTCTAATAAGATTCCCACTCATAGTATAGAGAAATAATCCAAAATAAAAATTTGAAAATAGCTTAATTATATATCTTTTTAATGCCTAACTACATTTTTTTTATGGCCAATTCTTTACCATAAGATTAATAAAGATAAATGGTTAAAATTAGAGAAAGTTTAGAGTTGTAATGAAGGGGAATTGAATATTGTTATACTCCAGCAAAAAGATTTTAAAGATATAATATTTATTAATAAAAGGTATAAGAAAAGTAATGTTTTATTAAAAAAATAGTTTTAAAATGAAAAATTATTATAAATAAATATTTGTTATATTTTATTATTTATGGGTAGTGTATAAAAGTGGGTTAAAGTTAGTTTTTTTTTAAAGTAATTTTTTTAATGTTTTAGATTTTGAGGGTTTGGTTTTGTAAGGTGGTCAGGGTTTGAAATTTGTGGTAGTTGAGAGGAGAAACCATAAAAAATATCAATCTTGTTAAGGGTTGGTATGATCTAGATCAGGGGCAGTACTTAAGTGCTTTTGACGGTTTATATACCCATGGGTCACAATTTCTTAGACCACAAACTAATACCTTAAGTAATAGACATGCTAAGAACCCCACACACACATATAATATTGTGTGTGTGTTAACATGTCCATTACTTAAGGGATTAAAGTATGGTCTAAGAAATTGCAACCCATGGTTCTTTAAACTGTAAAAATCACTAAGGTATTGCACCTGATCTCGGCCATACCAATCCTTAAAATGGTTGTTTTTTATGGTCTATGGTTTGATCCAGAGGGGTTTTGAATCTTGAATCTCATAGTTTACATAATACTTCATAACATGACCACTGCTAATTGAATTGCCCCCACAAGCATGTTTTATTAAAATATAAGAGTTTATTTTATTATATATATATATATATATATATATATATATATATATATTTTTTTTTTTTTTTTTTTTATTATTATTTTTTTAATGGGTGGAAAAATAAGACAGACAACATAGTGACCAAATGAAATTTGGGGTAGCTATGTAATTTTTACTATATTTTCTTAGAGTTAAATAATCTCTTGAATGAGAATTAGAATCATGATTGAGAATTTGCTTATGTTTACATGGAGTTAAGAAAGTCTTGAATGTGAATTAAATTTCTTATACTACAATTTTTGTCTAACCATGATTCAAGTTTCCAGGAAAAAAAAAATTGTTAACTAAAAAGTAAGACTCTTTATCTAAATTATTGATAAGAATCATCTAAGCCCTCAAATTAAAATCTTCTGAACTATTTTGAACCTACAAAGGGATCAAATTTCTAAGGTGAATGCTTTTCGTTTAGATCCATCTTAACTCTAGATTTAGTGAGCATAGAGGGGGATTTAATTTCTTGATGATAATGTTAGAGTTTTTTCTATTTGCAGAGTTTGGGAAATCTTACAAAGACCTGGGATTTCACATGAGTGAGAGAGACAATTTACTTGATGTGGTTTATAAACATGTATATGCATCTCCTTGATGGGGAGGAGTAAGTGGAGGGATATGGAGATAAGTATGAGATTGTTTTGTGTGAGAAATCCATCACAACTTGCTAGATTTATCACTCTACAATGTTTCTATGTGCTTGAGTTTGCGCTAAAAGGAAATCTAACACATGTTAGGTTTTCTTTTACATTGCAATGTTGTTAATCTAGCACAAATTAGACTTATTTAGTCCTAAAATTTTGTTATGTCATTGTGTTTGTACTAGAAGGAAATATAACATGTGTTAGATTTCTTTCAAATTTAGATGTGCTTGTGTTTGTGTTGGAAGAAAATTTAACACAAGCTAGATTTCTTATACTCTACAATGTTGTTGTTGGCAACGTGCTTTTACTTGTGGTAGACATAAATCTAGCACTTGCTAGATTTCTCAATTTACAATGTTTCTATGTGCTCAAGTTTGCGCTAAAAAGAAATCTAACATATGTTAGATTTTATTTTACATTGCAATGTTGTTAATTTAGCACATATTAGACTTATTTAGTCCTACAATGTTGTTATGTTCTTGTGTTTTTGATTGAAGGTAATATAACATGTGTTAGATTTCTTTCAAATTAAAATGTGCTTATTTGTGTTGGAAGAAAATTTAATACAGTTTATAATTCTTATACTCCACAATGTTGTTGTTGGCAACTTGCTTGCATTTGTGGTAGACATAAATCTAACACTTGCTAGATTTCCCATTCTACAATGCTTCTATGTGCTTGAGTTTTTGCTAAAATGAAATCTAACACATGTTAGATTCTCTTTTACATTGCAATGTTGTTAATCTAGCACACATTAGACTTATTTAGTCTGACAATGTTGTTATGTACTTGTGTTTGTGATAGAAGAAAATATAGCACGTGTTAGATTTCTTTCAAATTCAAATGTGCTTGTGTTTGTGTTGGAAACAAATTTAACACAAGCTAGATTTCTTATACTCTACAATGTTGTTGTTGGAAACGTGCTTGTATTTGTGGTGGACATAAATCTAGCACTTGCTAGATTTCTCACTCTACAATGTTTCTATGTGCTTGAGTTTGCTTTAAAAGGAAATCTAACACATGTTAGATTTTCTTTTACATTGCAATATTGTTAATCTAGCACATGCTAGACTTATTTAGTCCTACAATGTTGTTATGTGTTTGTGTTTGGGCTGGAAGGAAATATATCATGTGTTAGATTTATTTCAAATTTAAATGTGCTTGTGTTTGTGTTGGAAGAAAAATTAACACAAGCTAGATTTCTTATACTCTACAATGTTGTTGTTGGCAACATGCTTGTATTTGTGGTAGACATAAATCTAGCACTTGCTAGATTTCTCAATCTACAATGTTTCTATGTGCTTGAGTTTGTGCCAAAAGGAAATGTAACACATGTTAGATTTTCTTTTACATTGCAAGGTTGTTAATCTAGCACAAATTAGAACTATTTAGTCCTAAAATGTTGTTATGTTCTTGTGTTTGTGCTAGAAGGAAATATGACATGTGTTATATTTCTTTCAAATTTAAATGTTCTTGTGTTTGTGTTGGAAGAAATTTTAACACAAGCCAGATTTCTTATACTCTACAATGTTGTTGTTGGAAATGTGCTTGTATTTGTGGTAGACATAAATCTAGCACTTGCTATATTTCTCAATCTACAATGTTTCTATGTCCTTGAGTTTGCGCTAAAAGGAAATCTAACACATGTTAGATTTTCTTTTACATTGCAACATTGTTAATCTAGCACACATTAGACTTATTCAGTACTACAATGTTATTATGTTCTTGGGTTTGTGCTCGAAATATAACATGTGTTAGACTTGTTTCAAATTTAAATTTGCTTGTGTTTGTGTTGAATAAAATTTAACACAAGCCACATTTCTTATACTCTACAATGTTGTTGTTGGCAACGTGCTTGTATTTGTGGTAGAGATAAATTTAGCACTTGCTAAATTTGTCACTCTACAATGTTTCTATGTGCTTGAATTTGTGCTAAAAGTAAATCTAACACATGTTAGATTTTCTTTTACATTGCAATGTTGTTAATCTAGCACACATTAGACTTATTTAGTCCTACAGTGTTGTTATGTTCTTGTGTTTGTGCTAGAAGGAAATATAGCATGTGTTAGATTTCTTTTCAATTTAAATGTGCTTGTGTTGGTGTTGGCAATGTGTTTGTATTTGTGGTAGACATAAATCTAGCACTTGCTAGATTTCTCAATCTACAATGTTTCTATGACCTTGAGTTTGCGCTAAAAGGAAATTTAACACATGTTAGATTTTCTTTACCATTGCAATGTTGTTAATCTAGCACACATTAGACTTATTTAGTCCTAAAATGTTGTTATGTTCTTGTGTTTATGCTAGAAGGAAATATAACATGTGTTAGATTTCTTTAAAATTTAAATGTGCTTGTGTTTGTGTTGGAAGAAAATTTAACACAAGCTAGATTTCTTATACTCTACAATGTTGTTGTTGGCAACATGCTTGTATTTGTGGTAGACATAAATCTAGCACTTGCTAGATTTCTCACTCTTCAATGTTTCTATGTGCTCATGTTTGCGCTAAAAGGAAATCTAACACATGTTAGATTTTATTTTACATTGCAATGTTGTTAATCTAGCACACATTAGACTTATTTAGTCCTACAATGTTGTTATGTTCTTGTGTTTGTGCTCGAAGGAAATATAGCATGTGTTAGATTTCTTTCAAATTCAAATATGCTTGTGTTTGTGTTGGAAGAGAATTTAAGACAACCTAGAATTCTTATACTCTACAATATTGTTGTTGGCAATGTGGTTATATTTGTGGTAGACATAAATCTAGCACTTGATAGATTTCTCACTCTACAATGTTTCTATGTGATTGATTTTGTGCTAAAAGGAAATCTAACACATGTTAGATTTTCTTTTACATTGAAATGTTGTTAATCTAGCACACATTAGACTTATTTAGTCCTACAATGTTGTTAAGTTCTTGTGTTTGTGCTAGAAGGAAATATAACATGTGTTAGATTTCTTTCAAATTTAAATGTGCTTGTGTTTGTCTTGGAAGAAAATTTAACACAAGCTAGATTTTTTATACTCTACAATGTTGTTGTTGGCAATGTACTTGTATTTGTGGTAGACATAAGTCTAGCACTTACTAGATTTCTCACTCTACAATGTTTCTATGTGCTTGAGTTTGCACTAAAAGGAAATCTAACACATGTTACATTTTATTTTACATTGCAATGTTGTTAATCTAGCACACATTAGACTTATTTAGTCCTACAATGTTGTTATGTTCTTGTGTTTATGCTTGAAGGAAATATAACATGTGTTAGATTTCTTTCAAATTAAAATGTGCTTGTGTTTGTGTTGGAAGAAAATTTAACACAATCTAGAATTCTTATACTCTACAATGTTGTTGTTAGAAACATACTTGTCTTTATGGTAGACATAAATCTAGCACTTGCTAGATTTCTCATTCTACAATGTTTCTAGGAGCTTGAGTTTGCACTAAGAGGAAATCTAACACATGTTCTACATTTGATTAGCTATTATTGTGAGTTCTACACTTGTTATTGCTCTTGTTCATTTTGTTACACATATAATGATGCGAGTAGTTATAGTATTTATAAATTCGTATTTTCTTCAATAAATCGAGTCTGTGATAATAATATTTTACTTTATTTTCAGAAACCATGGACTATGAAGCTAGTGAGAATTCAAAGGAAGCATCCAAGGAAAAAGGAAGTTCAAGAAACACGACACCAAATTCTTTAAATGGTATGAAAATTTTAAATTAGTTTATACTTTGTTACAATTGTTAGACATTATGTTAATAACTGGTTGTTGATTAATAAAAACCATGGAAATAGCCTTAGGAGTGGTGTTTTAATGAGGACAACCCATACCAACATGGGTAATTTTTATTTTTTATTTTTTCCCCGAGCAATTTTAGCTAGGTGATAACTATTGGCATCATATAGTAAACTTGCATAACATATGTACTTATTTATTATTGTGCGTGTAAATGGAAATCGTGTTTTATAAGGTTGTTTAATAATATTTGGTATTTCATGTCTTCCATATTTTTTTCTTCTAGAAACTGTGGAAACTGGTGTGTGTGAAATTCGAAGTAAAGTAGTGAAGAGAAAAAGAAAAACAAGTGATAGACAAACGATGCCTCCTTCAACTGGTATGGTGGTTTTATATTTTTTGTACTTTTTTAGAAATGGTTGGATTAGGTGGTTTCTTTTCCTAGCAGTTTTACCCATGTGATAACTTTTGGTGTCATATAGTAAACTTGCATTAAAATATGTACTCATTTATTATTGTGCATGTAAATGGAAATCATGTATTATAAGGTTGTTTAATAATATTTGGTATTTTATGTATTCCATAATTGTTTTTTTTTAGAAACTGTGGAATCTGGTGTGCCTGAAATTCGAAGTAAAGTAGTGAAGAAGAAACAAAAAATAAGTGATATACAAACGATGCCTCCTTCAACTGGTATGTGGTTTTATATTTTATGTACACTCTCTTAGAAATGGTTAGTTTATGTGATTTTTCAATATTTAAAAGAACATTATGTGACAATATTTGAAATTATATTTTCATTTTGATTCATGCAAATATTTTTTTTTGTTATTTGCAGAATTGGTCGGCCCTAAAGCAAATGAAATGATACAACTATCACTTAAGAAAAAGAAAAGTTATTAAACTCAAATGGCAGTATCAATAACACCTTCTGCTTCTACTTTTGAAATGATTAAAAAATACAATACATCTAATAAATATGAGTTTGTGCAAGACTGGTACATCCAAATAGAAGCTCCCCTGAATATGTTTCCTGATATGTATCTATTTGGATCAATAGATGGAAAAGAACCAGGGATATTAGGAATAATAATTAATTGCTATGCTTGCAATGAAAATGACATTGACTTTCAAGTGGAAATGATTAAAGAAAATGAGGTAAAATTAATTTCATGTCAAGTGGAGTATACAAATTTTAGACCATATTTGATTGAAGCTTCAAGTACTGATTCAACAAATACGATAAAGAATTCAATGTTCAAGTTGGATAACTATGATAGCTTATCTAAATCTGGACTAAATAGTTGCACAGATCTTTTAAAACGCATTGCCACTGTTCTAAGATATCACTATGTAAGAAGTAAAAAAACATCATCTGTACTTCTTCATTTACAACAAAAAGGTAAATTTCTTGATAAAATACCAGATGATAAACTTGATTCTCAATTACTTGCTTTAAGAAGAGTATATTTATCTGATTTGGAGGAGAACATAATAGAAAGTGATTTCAAGCCTACTACAGAATTTCAAAAAACTAGGAAAGTTGAATATGAGACAACAAACCTTGCAAATCAATGTGATGAGATTCATGAAGCCTTCAAGCATTGCTATCTATTTTCAAACTCCTTTAGTAGAAAAGTGGCTGTTGAAAGATGTATAGAAGCCCCTAAAGTGTTCAAATTAAGATGACGAGATGATTTAAATGTTCAAGTATTAGTGAAATCATTCCTAGAAAAATTTCAAACCTCATTACTTGATGGTCTTCTGATTCCATTTGACATCAATGAGTCTGATCCATTGGTAAACTCTATCAAAATTATAAATGAGACAGATCTAAATTCCAAGAATATCAATTTTTGGATAGTTGATGGTCAACACACCATTCAAGCAGCAAAAGGAATTTTAACAAATCCTAAATATAATGTATCTACAGAAACGAAAAAAAAATATAAAAAACGTAATGCTCGATTCTTGCATCCATCAGTTGACCCCACTCAGGTGATCCGCATTTGTTGTCAAATGAATTATGCAAATAAGGTGTTCTTCAAAACTCCATTTATGTGTGCGCTCGGCAAGGCATTCCTTAATTGCCAATGACAAATTAAAGAAAAGGAGGATTGGATGTTCTAAGACCACTGAAGACAAGGTATGTAATTTTAATTATTTTTACATTTAACATTTTATTATTGTATCTATTTTTATTGTAGATAAATGACTAAAGTTGATAATATAAGTCATATTTTTTCATATTTATAATGAATTCTCATTAGTTTGTAACATCTTATTTAGTTTCATTTTTACATTGAATTCTTATTAGTTTATATTTCTTATTTTATCAGGTTGATGATGAAATGTTGTGCTCATTCTTCGACTGTCCAATTACAAATTTTTCTGGTAAAAAAATTCTCTTATATCTTGAGGAACCTATTTGGGATAAATGGGACACTGTTTTGAACTATTACCAACTAGGCACATTAAAGTGTTCTCCAAGCCAACCTGATTTTGAGAACTACAAGAGAAATAGTCTACACAGTTTGACAATAGCTACTCTTCGGCCCCTTCAGGGATTAACCATGGAAGAAATTGCTTCAGTAGCAGATAAGCTATTGAATGGAATCATTTGGTTTTCTATTCCACATAATCATCCATCAAATGCCACAAAGTTAAAAGATTATTGTTCTAAATTGAAAACCAACAGAACAATATTGGATGCAATGGTTACATATTGTCAAAGTCATTATCAGAACTTGAATGAGATGACTCTTACCACATTCAACATTCTTGAGCATTATGAAATTAATGATATCATATTTACCAATTTTTGCAACACGGTGGAGGGGTCTACTTATGTCAAAGGAACAAGTAATACAAAGATAGAGTCCCTTTCTTAGCAAGCATGTGGAGTCCTTGACAGAATAATAAATGGATCGACAAGTGTTCAACAGGTTGACAACAATTTTGAATTTGGTTGTCATTTTGGGGGCCCTGATATTTTGTCAACACTTTTTCCATGTCAGATGCAACCAGCTTTACATACTGACCTTGTTGTTTTGGATACACTAGCTTTGAAAAAAGAACAATTCCACAAGGGATATTATATTGATTTTTTTCGCTTTCTTATCGAAAAAAATGAGTTGAATGACTTTACTACAGTTATCTTAGTAGAAATTTGGTTTTGTAATGATGTACGCCAGTCTTTGGAAATTTCCATAAAGAACTCCAAGTTCAACTATAAAATTACTAGTGGCATTTATGAATATAAGTCCCAAAACAATTATAGTTATGATATAGGTCTTACTATACATTTCTATATTTCAGAATTAAAATTTTTGGAGGCTATCAAATACTCTCACACATTTGAAGACACATTTGATGAAAATGAGAGAGATTATGATTTCTAGATGGATTTATTGGAAAAACACCAACAATGTAGCGATGCAAAAGTGGTCATTTCTCTTTATGCGGGGACAAATTTAATCAAGGCTTGTTGTACATATGGAAGAAGAATTTCATGTGTTGTGCAAACAAAGACACAAAGGACAATCATGTTAAATACTTACAAATCTTTTCAACTATCAAATCTAGGATCCATTAACTTCTTTGAAAATTCAGGTACTACAATTCATTCTTTTTTCTTATAATACTTTGGATAATATTTTGTTCATATTTCTTAATTGTCAAAGTGTTTACTAAAATAATTAATGATGGAGATTCTAAAACAGAGAATGATGAAAATGGGAAGCAAAAAAATAATCAACATAGTGCTCATGATGTTGAAAAAAGTATAGAGATGGAAATAGGAGGAGAAGGAGGAGAGGAAGAAGTTATCATACCAGGTACATAATTTTATTGGATTTTGGTCTTGATAATTTTTCAATTTATTTAATTTCCTTATTCATAACATTTTTGGATGACTATTACAGGGAATTATGAGATGAATGGAATTAATCAAGACAATGACCATGGCACGATGGAGATAGAAATGGGTATTAATCAACATAACTCTATCATTTTTATTTATTTTATTATTATGCTAAATTATTATTTTTATTATGGTGATTCATATCATTTCATATGTTGATTGTAGTTGGAAATAAAGAGAATGAATATAATGACCAGGGGACTGTCCCACAAAACTACAATCAAGACCAAAATATTATTATGGACGATTATAGATGATTCTTTTTTTGTATAGTTGTTTAATGAATTTTGTTCATCGTCATAATTTATAACATTTTTTATGTTTATTATAGCAACAAGCAAGGAGAACCAAGACATTGATCAAATGAAAGTTAAACAAAACTTTAATCAAGAACAAAATATAACATCAGGTACTTATAATTTGTCCACTTGTTTTCCTTATTATTTAATGATTCTATTCATTTTCACAATTCAAAATATTTTATAAGTTTAATTTGGAGACAACTAAAGGTAACAAAGATGATGATGAGGTGCAATGTTACAAATATGAAGATAATGTCATATCAGATACTTATAACTTGTCTTATTGTTTATCTTATTATTCTTCAAAATCTAATTCTTGTAACTACCATAATGTTGTTGTTGGCATTATGATACATATGTTGTACTTGATGTCAACCCACTCATCTCAGATGATAAATTATAGTGCAGCAAAGTTCACGCACTTTCATGAAGATAAAAGTTTCTTTCATGAAGATAAAAGTTTCTTTCATGTAGAGAAAAGTTTATTTCATGTAGAGAAAAGTTTATTTCATGTAGAGAAAAGTTCACACACTTTCATGCAGAGAAAAGTCCCTTTCATGAAGAGAAAAGTTCACGCACTTATATGCAAAGAAAAGTTTATTTCATGTAGAGAAAAGTTCACGCACTTTTATGCAGAGAAAAGTTTATTTCATGTAGAGAAATGTTCACGCACTTTTATGCAGAGAAAAGTTTATTTCATGTAGAGAAAAATTCACGCACTTTCATGCAGAGAAAAGTCCCTTTCATGAAGAGAAAAGTTCACGCACTTTCATGGTTGGCTCATGGTATTAGTCTGACAGTTTTTGATCCTATGGTTTTGGTCCGTGGTATTGCATCCAAAAGTGTTGATCTCACGCACTTTCATGGTTGGTTCATGGTATTAGTCCTATAGTTTTTGATCCTATGATTTTGGATCGTGGTATTGCATCCAAAAGTGTTGATCTCACGCACTTTCATGGTTGGTTCATGGTATTAGTCCAACAATTTTTTTGATCCTATGGTTTTGGACCGTGGTATTGTGGAAGGCCTAAGACTATAAAAGAGGAAGGAGATCATTTGGCAAAGTATCATCGAATGAATTGAATATCTAATAAGTGCTAGATCTAAAATATTTGTGATTGGGTTATGGTGCAGATCTAGATCTGAATGAAGGAGGAATCTTAGCGCATAAAGAAGGATAAGTTCTTTTGATGGGTCATAATATTTATGCTTGAATAATAGTATCTTTGCATGATTTTGATCTGTTATATGAGGCGCATGCTTGATCTATAAATCTGACAATCTCGGTTAATTAGTGTCTGAATATTTGAGAGAAGGAATTATCCTTTATAGATCTGCACACAGGTTTCAGGTTGTTGAAGTAGCGTATATCTTTAAATTATGATGTAGCTGCCTCTGTCTATTGCCGCAGTATTTTGGGTTCAGAATTTGGTGTGTGGTTACTGTTACTGTGTTCTGGGTACATCTGTCAGAGAAGTGTTTACTTGATTCAGTGCTAATTGGGAAAAGGAGATTGTTTGATGCAGATATACTTGATGATTGATTGATGTTCATGGATCCAGTCTGAAAATTTATGAAACGTGGTCCCTGGAAGAAAGAGAAGGTTGCAGCCTTCAGTAGGCCAGCACCTACGTACTAGTATCTTGGCTAGTACAAGAGCTAAGGGGGTTGTAGCTCCCTTCCAGAAGAAGCTGGAGAACGAGAGAGGGTTGTAGCTCTCTGCAGGTTGTAGCCTGCGTACTGGTAAAGGATTGCACCAGTACAAAATCATCATAAAAGGAGTTTCTAATTGAAAGAAGATAGAGACATATTGCAGCAGGTGGTTTTCACCCACATTAGGTTTCCACCTTATATCTGGTGTTCTTTTGTGTGACTATTTGCTTTTCTTGTTCCTGCTCATTATTTTATGATACTGACATACAAAGTAATGATCAATATTTGAAGAATTATTCAAAGTATAAATAAGGAAGATAGATTGATAAGAATTTGATAATACTGATATACCCCCCCCCCCCCTCTCAGTATTATTTCCAACAATTGGTATCAGAGCAGGTCCTTCTGAAGAAGCTTGATCGCTTGAAGGAAGATCTAACATCATGAGCAACTACGAGAGGGAAGCATCAATCAGGCCACCGATTTTTGATGGAACAAACTTCGTATATTGGAAGGTAAGAGTTACTGCCTATCTTCAATCTTTGGGTACAGAAGTATGGGACATTATAGAAACAGGGTATACTTTTCCATCAGCTACTCCTACAGATTCAGCTGAGAAGAAGAAATATGAAACAAATGCAAAGGCGGTTAATACTCTTCTAGGATGTCTATCTCAATCTGAATTTGTGAAGGTTATGCAATATAAATCCGCAAAAGAAATATGGGACAAGATTTTTTTGAGCTACGAAGGAGATGAACAGGTAAAACGTGCAAAACTTCAAACCCTCAGGATTCAGTATGAGAATCTCATAATGTATAATGATGAAAGTGTGGCTAACTATTTCCTTCGGGTAGATGAGATTGTAAATTGTATGAAAAACTTAGGTGAAGAAATAAAAGAGGCTGTTGTGGTTGAAAAAGTCCTAAGATCATTGTCCCCCAAGTTTGAATCTAAAGTGTCTGCAATAGAAGAAAAGGAAAATCTATGAACTCTTACTATGTCTCAGCTACACGGAATTCTAACTGCTTATGAAATGAGAAAAGGAGGTCCATCAGATAGGAGAGAAGCTGCTTTTAAGGCTTCAAGCAAAGGAGACTACTATGAATCAAGTCACGTGCCAGAAGAAGAAGAAGAAGAATCAAATTTTGTCAGAAATCTTCAACGGGGTACTGGAAGGTTCATAGGTAAGCTACCTTTTAAATGTTTTGCTTGTGGAAGAGTAGGTCATTATGCTGCCAAATGTCCTCATAAGGATAAGATTGACAAAGGAAAGGAACCTGCCAGATGGAACAAGAAACAGAATGCAAATAAGAAAAGCTACTACACTCATGAAGATAGTGATGGTCTATCAAATAGTGATGAAGATGAACGAGGTAATGACTATAAACTTTTAATGGCATTTGAAGATGATGATTACATGGATGCTATAGATGTGGATAGTTTTTATGAAGAGATTTCTAGACTTAAGACATGTATAGAAGAAAACAATATGATCATTGATACTCTACAATTTCAAATTGATGAAAAAGAAAAATATCTTGAAAAGTTAGAAGGTGAAGTTGTTGGCCTTAGAAAAGAAATTGAGAAAACAAAGGCTATTAATCTTAAGTTTGTCAAAGGATCTGAAACTCTGGATGAGATCATCAATGTATAGCATTCTCCGCTAAACAAGACAGGTCTGGGGTATAATGGAGAAACATCTCAAGCATCCACCTCAAAGAGTTATCTTGATGCAACAAGAAGGAATGAGCAAAAGCACAATGGAGATCACCAGGTAAAGTAGGGACGAATTACATCAAGAACGAACAAAGACTATCAGGTAAACCAGGGGCAATCTGTCTTAAGGATGAACAAAAGCTACAACCAGCCATAGGTAAAATCTTCTCAATTTGCTTCAAGAATGGATGACAATAGAAATTACAATCATTTGGCCGGTAGATATGATAATTGTAGAAGTTTCTTCAATGGGCAATGTTTCTCTTGCCATAACTTTGGTCACAAAGCAGCTCAATGTGTTGCATATAAAACAATCATGACTAGAGAAGCTCAAAAACAAAGAAGTATGATCGGGATTACAAAAATGACCTATAACAACTTTTCGGCTCTTGAAAATGAAGTTGAATGTTCTATTTGCAATAACTTTGGTCATGAAGATTCTGAATGCAGGAGCAGGTTTCCGCAGACAAAGGAACAAGCCTCAAGCACCAGAACATGGAGAATAAAGGAACCATAAACAGAAAGATGTGGGATAGCCTTTTATGCAGAGGGACAGGAAAATCTATGGTACATCAACAGTGGATGTTTGAAGCATATGACAGGTGATAAAGAAAAACTTGAATCATATTCTACTTTAGAAAAGGGAAAGAAAGTTTCTTTTGGAAATGATACTCCAGCAACTATAAAAGGAAAAGGCACAGCTCAGTTAAAAGAAAAGTTCAAAGCTGGAAATGTTTTGTATGTTGATGGCTTGAAGCATAACCTTTTGAGTGTCAGTCAGATGTGCAATCAAGGAACCGAGGTAATATTTCGATCAAATGGATGTAGCGTTCGTGATCTTGATACAGGGAAAACAGTGATCAAAGGTAGAAGAACTCCAAATAATCTATACATATTTGAAGAAGGACAACAACAATGCTATTTGGGCAAGGATGATGAACATTGGTTATGGCACCGGAGGTTGGGGCATCTAAGCTTTTCACAAATAAGGAAGGCATGCAAATATCAGGCAGTTCGTGGTATTCCAGATATCAAAATTCCAGACAACACTATATGCAAATCATGTCAGTTTGGTAAGCAAACCAGAACCAACTTCCCGGAGAAGGAAGGATCAGCCAGCAGGACTCTTGAACTAGTCCATACAGATGTATGTGGTCCTTTCAGGATGAGGTCACCTCGAGGAGAAGAATACTTGATATTATTCATTGACGATTTCTCCAGGTTTGTTTGGTTAGGACTTTTGAAGCACAAAGACGAAGCATTCGAAAAATTCAAATCCTTCAAAGCCTTGGTTGAAAATGAATCAGGTTACAAAATTAAGTGCCTCAGGTCTGACAGAGGTGGGGAGTTTACCTCAAATGAATTTTTCGATTTCTGTGAAGAACATGGGATAAGAAGAGAATTCTCTACATCTAGAACTCCTTAGCAAAATGGAGTGGTGGAAAGGATGAACAGAACAGTCCAACAAATGGCTCGTGCTATGCTGGATGAGTCTGGAACTCCCACAACTTTCTGGGGTGAAGCCGCATATGCTACGGTTGGTATTCTCAACAAAAAAAATGTCAATTATTGAACTGAGACTTCTATGATTCATATCAATTTTATTGAAGAATCTTCGGCGAAAATCACATAGAAAAAATTATGTCGAGTGAATAGCACTCAAACTCCTCATGAGCTCTGGTATGGTGGGACTCCTTCGGTAAAGCACTTCAAAATCTTTGGGAGCAAATGCTATATTAAGAATACTGATGAGCAACTTGGCAAACTTGAACCTAGAGAAGATGAAGGCATTCTTCTTGGTTATTCTCCACACAGCAAAGCATATAAGTGCTACAATAAAAGGCTTGGAAGAATTGTTGACAGCATTGATGTAGTGGTTGATGAAAAGGGATACATTCCTAGGCAAGTAAATCATGAAAATATCGAAGAAGATGAAGACTAACCTCAAAGACAGAATGATGAAGAAGAAGAACCTCAAGAAGCACCAAAGGAATAGATAAGGATAGAAGAGAAGACTCCATCTTGGTACGTTCAGAAGAATCATCCAGAATCTCAGATTTTGGGGCAGAAAGAAGTAGGTGTACAAAAAAGAAGAACAATTGCAGAAGCTTCAAGCTATTTGGCATTACTCTCCTCCACTAAACCTCAAAATGTAAAAGAGGCATGCAAAGATGAATGTTGGGTCAAAGCAATGGATGAAGAACTTGAGCAGATCGAAAAGAACAACACTTGGGAGTTGGTTCCTAGACCAAAGGATAAGAATGTTATAGGGACAAAATGGGTCTTCAAAAATAAGTTGAATGAAAATGGGGAAGTAATTAGAAACAAGGCAAGACTTGTTTGTAAAGGGTATGCGCAGCAAGAAGGAATAGATTTTGAGGAAACTTTTGCTCCTGTTGCAAGACTTGAGGCCATCCGAATGTTCCTTGCTCTCTCAAGATTTCAAAAGTTCAAAGTATTTCAAATGGACGTGAAATCAACCTTTCTGAATGGAGACTTAGAAGAATAAGTATACATTGAGCAGCCAGATGGTTTCATTCTTGGAAATTATCCAAATCTTGTATGCAGACTGAAAAAGGCTCTCTATGGTCTTAAACAAGCTCCAAGGGCTTGGTACTATCATTTGGACAAATATCTTCATCAACAAGGTTTTTCAAAAGGATCAGCAGATAGCAATCTTTATATAAAAATTGAAAATGACAAATTGCTAATACTTGTTGTGTATGTAGATGACATTATCTTTGGTAGCAATGAAGAATCTATGAGTCAAAGCTTTGCCTTGGTGATGCAGAAAGAATTCGAAATGTCCTTGCTTGGAGAATTGACATATTTTCTTGGCCTACAAATCCAACAAAAGGAAGGAGGGATCTTCTTGTCTCAAACCAAGTATCTCAAGCAGATTTTGAAGAAATATGGCATGGAAGATGCAAAACCAGTATGTACACCCATGGCCACAGGATGTAGCCTCAGTGCAAATGATGAATCAACAGCAGTACATCAACCAACCTACAGATCTATGATTGGAAGTCTACTTTATTTGACAGGTACCCGACCAGACATCATGCATGCAGTGGGAATAGTTGGAAGATTTCAGGCAAATCCAAAGGAAACTCATCTTCAGGCAGTAAAGATAATCTTCAAATATCTTCAAGGGACTCAAAATTATGGCTTATGGTATCCTAGAGATACAGATCTCACATTTCATGCTTATACTGATGCAGATTGGGCCGGAAGCGTGGATGACAGGAAGAGCACAAGTGGTGGTGCATTCTTTATGGGTTCCAGATTAGTATCTTGGTTCAGCAAGAAACAGAGTTCGATTGCCTTGTCTACAGCTGAAGCAGAATATGTTGCTGCTGCATCTTGCTGCACTCAACTCCTTTGGATGATGCATACCTTGCAGGATTTTCAAATCACTTGTACACCACCCATCTCCATCTTATGTGATAATACAAGTGCAATCAGCATTTCAAAGAACCCAGTCATGCATTCAAAAACCAAGCACATACCAATCAAGTATCACTTTCTCCGGGAACAAGTGCTTGAACAAAAGGTCAAGTTGGAGTATGTTCCTTCTAAGGAACAGGTTGCTGATATACTCACCAAACCATTGCCTAGGGAGACCTTTGAATACCTCAGGAAAAAGCTGGGGGTTGTTGATGCATCATCTTTTTGTTGAATCTCTTCTGGTTGTTGGTTGTACGCAAGGTTCATCTGAAGTATATGCGTACATGTGCTGGGTTGCGGATTGGTCAAAGATCGAATGGCACAGGTTCAAGGGGAGCATATCATGCATTGTTGGCATTATGGAGGAAGTACAGAAGGAGATCATGGATGCTGGCCTGAATATTGCTGCAATACGTCTCTATCTCTTTCATGGTCATTTATGGTGTTTGATGGATTATGGTTCTTCTTTGCAGATCTGGTTTATAGTGAGGGGGAGCATGTTCTTAGGGGGAGCATAACCCTTTGCTCTTGATGTCAAAGGGGGAGAATGATTGGTTGTTGTTGCCATCAAGTCCAAAGGGGGAGATTGTTGGCATTATGATACATATGTTGTACTTGATGGCAACCCACTCATCTCAGATGATAAATTATAGTGCAGCAAAGTTCACGCACTTTCATGAAGATAAAATTTTCTTTCATGAAGATAAAAGTTTCTTTCATGTAGAGAAAAGTTCACGCACTTTTATGCAGAGAAAAGTTTATTTCATGTAGAGAAAATTTCACGCACTTTTATGCAGAGAAAAGTTTATTTCATGTAGAGAAAAGTTCACGCACTTTCATGCAGAGAAAAGTCCCTTTCATGAAGATAAAAGTTCACGCACTTATATGCAGAGAAAAGTTTATTTCATGTAGAGAAAAGTTCACGCACTTTTATGCAGAGAAAATTTTATTTCATGTAGAGAAAAGTTCACGCACTTTTATGCAGAGAAAAGTTTATTTCATGTAGAGAAAAATTCACGCACTTTCATGCAGAGAAAAGTCCCTTTCATGAAGAGAAAAGTTCACGCACTTTCATGGTTGGCTCATGGTATTAGTCCGACAGTTTTTGATCCTATAGTTTTGGTCTGTGGTATTGCATCCAAAAGTGTTGATCTCACGCACTTTCATGGTTGGTTCATGGTATTAGTCCTATAGTTTTTGATCCTATGGTTTTGGCTCGTGGTATTGCATCCAAAAGTGTTGATCTCATGCACTTTCATGGTTGGTTCATGGTATTAGTCCAACAGTTTTTTTGATCCTATGGTTTTGGACCGTGGTATTGTGGAAGGCCTAAGACTATAAAAGAGGAAGGAGATCATTTGGCAAATTATCATCGAATGAATTGAATATCTAATAAGTGCTAGATCTGAAATATTTGTGATTGGGTTATGGTGCAGATCTGGATCTGAATGAAGGAGGAATCTTAGCGCATAAAGAAGGATATGTTCTTTTGATGGGTCATAATCTTTATGCTTGAATAATAGTATCTTTGCATGATTTTGATCTGTTATATGAGGCGCATGCTTGATCTATAAATCTGACAATCTGGGTTAATTAGTGTCTGAATATTTGAAAGAAGGAATTATCCTTTATAGATCTGCACGCAGGTTTCAGGTTGTTGAAGTAGCGTATATCTTTAAATTATGATGTAGCTGCCTCTGTCTATTGCCGCAGTATTCTGGGTTCAGAATTTGGTGTGTGGTTACTGTTACTGTGTTCTGGGTACAGCTGTTAGAGAAGTGTTTACTTGATTCAGTTCTAATTCGGAAAAGGAGATTGTTTGATGCAGATATACTTGATGATTGATTGATGTTCATGGATCCAGTCTGAAAATTTATGAAACGTGGTCCCTGGATGAAAGAGAAGGTTGTAGCCTTCAGTAGGCCAGCACCTACGTACTAGTATCTTGGCTAGTACAAGAGCTAAGGGGGTTGTAGCTCCCTTCCAGAAGAAGCTGGAGAACGAGAGAGGGTTGTAGCTCTCTGCAGGTTGTAGCCTGCGTACTGGTAAAGGACTACACCAGTACCAAATAATTGTAAAAGGAGTTTCTAATTGAAAGAAGATAGAGAAATATTGCAGCAGGTGGCTTTCACCCACATTGGGTTTCCACCTTATATCTGGTGTTCTTTTGTGTGACTATTTGCTTTTCTTGTTATTGCTCATTATTTTATGATACTGACATACAAAGTAATGATCAATATTTGAAGAATTATTCAAAGTATAAATAAGGAAGATAGATTGATAAGAATTTGATAATACTGATTCACCCCCCCCCCGCCCCCCCTCTCAGCATTATTTCCAACAGTTGTATATTTTTATTATAGGAACATATAAAAAAGATAAAATTAACAATCAAAATAATGTTAAAGGTGTGTGTGTGCATTTTTCTTTTTAAAGGTTGCATTACTAATGTTTTCGTTGGTATTTGTATTTGATTGAAGGTTTAATAGGGAGTATAATTGGTATTTGATTGAAGGTTTAATATGTTTACTCCAGGTTCTATCAATATGATAAAAGAAATTATTGTTTCATCTATAAATAGCGCGAAAACCTCTCAAGGTAAGTGTATTGTTTCAACAATTTTTTTAGTAATTTTTGTAACATGAATAAAATTGCTTGATTGGTACATCCAAAGTGTTTACTAAAATAATTAATGATGGAGATTCTAAAATAGAGAATGATGAAAGTGGGAAGCAAAAAAATAGTCAACATAGTGCTCATGATGTTGAAAAAAGTATAGAGATGGAAATAGGAGGAGAAGGAGGAGAGGAAGAAGTTATCATACCAGGTACATAATTTTTTTGGTTTTTGCTCTTGATAATTTTTCAATTTATCTAATTTCCTTATTCATAACATTTTTGGATGACTATTACAGGGAATTATGAGATGAATGGAATTAATCAAGACAATGACCATGGCACGATGGAGATAGAAATGGGTATTAATCAACATAACTCTATCATTTTCATTTGTTTTATTATTATGCTAAATTATTATTTTTATTATGGTGATTCATATCATTTCATATGTTGATTGTAGTTGGAAATAAAGAGAATGAATATAATGACCAGGGGACTGTCCCACAAAACTACAATCAAGACCAAAATATTATTATGGACGATTATAGATGATTCTTTTTTTGTATAGTTGTTTAATGAATTTTGTTCATCGTCACAATTTATAACATTTTTTTATGTTTATTATAGCGACAAACAAGGAGAACCAAGATATTGATCAAATGAAAGTTAAACAAAACTTTAATCAAGAACAAAATATAACATCAGGTACTTATAATTTGTCCACTTGTTTTCCTTATTATTTAATGATTCTATTCATTTTCACAATTCAAAATATTTTATATGTTTAATTAGGAGACAACTAAAGTAACAAAGATGATGATGAGGTGCAATGTTACAAATATGAAGATAATGTCATATCAGATACTTATAACTTGTCTTATTGTTTATCTTATTATTCTTCAAACTCTAATTCTTGTAACTACCATAACGTTGTATATTATTATTATAGGAACAAATAAAAAAGATAAAATTAACAATCAAAATAATGTTAAAGGTGTGTGTGTGTGTGTGTGTGTGTGTGTGTTTTTCTTTTTAAAGGTTGCATTACTAATGTTTTTCTTGGTATTGGTATTTGATTGAAGGTTTAATAGGAAGTACAATTGGTATTTGATTGAAGGTTTAATATCTTTACTCCAGGTTCTATCAAGATGATAAAATAAATTATTGTTTCATCTATAAAAAGCGCGAAAATCTCTCAAGCTAAGTGTATCATTTCAACAATTTTTTTAGTAATTTTTGTAACTTGAATAAAATGGTTTGACTAGATTATTTTCCATTGTGTTGCTGCCAAAATAACTGAAAAGAAACTAGTTATCTTTGAACTAAAGGACATTTTTTATCATAGCATCGATGATGAAGCAACAAACAAAGGGCATATTGAGAAAGTGGGAGCTGATGCTGATTACACAATAGAGAAAAAATTATTTTGGATTCATCCACATGCAAAATCATTTTTTGAAATGTGTTTCAAAAATGAATCTCTTGACATTGCAATTTGGATGAGAGCTTTGAAACAAAGCACAACATGATTTCTAAAAAAGTTGGTTTCAGAAACATTACAAGATAAACTTTTGTTTAAGTGGACTGCTTCAGACTGTAAACCACAAAAGGGACATAAGGTCATTGACAATCCAATGAAAGTTATACACACTAAATCATTGAAAAAAGTGTGGGAAATGCATACCCAATATGACACAACCAATACTATTATAGTTGATTTTTTAATTGAGAGAGTGAAAGAGAATCCAAAATAAAATGTGATTCTTGCCCCTCCATTCATTGGAGCAAATCAAGGGGATAATTGGTTGATCAACGGGCTATGGAGAATATTGCATAAACTCAACAAGGCTACGGATGTGCGAGCTATTTTGAAGGATGTCCAATTACATTTAGAAGTACCTTAAGATTTGATGTCTATTTCATGCTATTATATGTATGACATCATGAATTATTATTTTTATTTCACAACACTAATAAAAGAAATGTTGATTTGGTTTGTCATTACCAAAAATAAAATATTTTTATTTTCTTTATTTTTGGTGAGATGAATGGTCATTTAATGTTTTCATATCAAAATCTCCCATGCTATATTTTTTTTTACAATGGATTACATTGTATGTAAAATTAATAGATAACTGGTTTATTTTTTTTAATTAGATCATTACAATTATTTGCTTTAAATGTGGTTTAAGTTATTGTTATACCTCTTATAAATTAGTAATGTGAAGGATGACCCATTGCATTCTTATAACCTTTTTTATTCCATATAAGTTGAAAAACTATATTAAGTTGTATGTAGCACCAACAATAAACATACAATTTGTACTAAAAGAAGCACCAAAAGAAACTAAGGTAGAAACTCTATAAATTAACATATAATAATTAGGTTTTAAATTTAAAAATTGTATTATATTGTATGTGAAAAATAATATATAATTAGTTTGTTTACTTGCACTAGACCATTTTAATTATATTTTTCAAATTTGCAATTAAATAAATCATTATAAGCCTTAAAATCATTGATTTAAATGGTGGGTCAATGCATTCTTATAAGACTTTTATTCCATACAAATTAAATAAAGGTATTAGGTTGTATGTATAAAGTAAACATATTATTTGTTTGTTCATTTTAATGGGGCAATTGTATTTGTATTTTGTGATACTATGAACTCATTGTAAAATTAGCTTAGCATACAAATGGAAATAATTCATAATAAATATTAACATCATTTTTAAAATGATAGGTTTTTATGTCCTTAAGCAATGAAGTGTTGAAGTGAAGATATGTTAATATCATACATGTGGTTATAGTGCAGATGCAGATGGGCATTACTACAAGTTAGAAGATGTTGTTGATATTTGAAATGGAAGGAGTATTCTTCCAATCATACACCAAAGATGAACAAAATTTTCATATCCAAAGAGAACCAGATTGGCAGTTTGGTGATAGGTCCCTTTTTTTTAAGGCCTTTTCAGTCAGAAGTATTAAAATATTGCTGAAGAAATTATGATGTCGCAATATGGACATTAAATGTCACTGACAAGTACATCCGAAAAGTACTTGAAAAATCAAATATTGATATAGAGGAATTTAAATTTGCATGGGACAGGTCTCATTGTCATTTGCAAACAAAATTGGAAGCAGGGAGAACAAGACAATTTTATGAGAAAAAGTTGATTGATGTGCGGTCCCAATATGGAGATAGTTATGAAGAATCAAATGTATTGCTAATGGATACAAAAAAGCATACTTCTCAATTCATCGGATATCGATCAAACCACATCTTGATAAAATAATATATAGGAAAAGAGCAAGATATGTGGCTTCTGCAAGTTTTATTCCCCTTTCTTAAGACACTTCATCGTATCAAACAAAAACATGAGTACATTCGAATGTTCAATAGAACATGTACTTCATTGTAGTTGATGGAGATAATTTCCTTTATAAATTTGTTGAAAAGTACATTCCAATTTTTCAATACATTTTGGACATAGTTTTTGTTGAATCAATTTGTATGATTTTATATTTTCTGAAATATATGGGATGCAAATTATATTAATATGTATATTTCTTATTATTTATAATTGTTTTTGCAATTACTTTGTTGTATCGATTTTTTTTTCTAAGACGTGTGTGCACGCATGCGTGTGTTCTTAAATGAATTGTTTTCCATTCAAATTATCTTACATGAACAATCGAGGCATGTTATTGTTAATGACTTATGTTTACTTATATGTATCAATAATCATATATAAATGTGAAATATAAGTTTTGAAATAGAACTCCTTGCAAACAAAGGTGCTATTCTTACTAAAGAAATTATAATAATTTACTTGATAAATGTTATGTGCATTATTCACTATTCACAATGAATTATTCAGTATTCACAATGCATTATTCACTATTAAGGCTAATGATAAATGTGTCATAGGTAAATGATTTGATCTTTTTGAAGCATAAGATATGTGATTTCTCAATTGATAATTTTCATAAATGTATATGCTTAAATCAACTAATGGTTGTAACTGCAATCATATCATATTGAAAATCAACAAGGCACAAAGTAAGTTATTCATTGTTTACATATAAAATTCACTAATATAAGTGCATAAATGTGACATGTAATTTTTGAGATAAAAAATATATTTTAAATAATTTTGCATTTCTTAAAAAAACATATACATGATGATAATGATTGATAAGTGGATTATCAAGGTTTAATTAGACACTATCACAGATGAATTATGTCATTGAACTTTTTGAATTGTAAGGCATCTAATTTCATTATTTAAATTCATGTTTTTTGTAAATTAGTATTTTAAATAAATTGAAATCATATCACTTGAGTTAGAATTATATTATTGACTTGTACTTAGTTATGTCCATCAATATGAGTATACTATGATGCATTTTTTTCGAAAAATACGTCTTTTAATTTCTTGATAATAAGTATTAAGTGGACTATTCAGGCTTAATGGGTGATGGCTCATAAGTGAATACTACTCGTTAAACTGTAGGGCATTCAATTTTTAACCCATATATTTTTTTTTCATATATTCTTAAATCAACTATTTGTATATGCAATCATCTCATCTCATTTAATTTAATAAGGAATCCATATATTGACTTTTATTTGTCTATCATGGAATTTATTAAGATTGTATTAATCTCATATTATATTGTTTTGAAACAAAACTCCATGAAAAACAAAATTCTCTTTTTAATAAAACATGGAATAATTAATTAACAATGTGTTAAGTGGACCATCTAGACTCATTAAAGAGATGGGTAAAATATGGTTGTATTTAAACTTTTTTGCACCATAAGACATTGATTTTCTAATCCATATTAGCATTTTTTCATTTTCATTTCTTAAATATTTTATTTGTGATTTAAATAATTTCATAGAATCCAATATGAGTTGAAGAATTCTATTTGGCTATATGCATTGATAGAAGTTCATAAATGTGATGCATTTTCTAAATGTAACTCTTAATGTAAGTATATATATAGATATATATGTATATATATATATATATATATGTATATATATATATATATATATATATATATATATATGTATATATATATATATATATATATGTATATATATATATATATATATGTATATATATATATATATATATATATATATATATATATGTATATATATATATATATGTATATATATATATATATATATGTATATATATATATATATATATATATTACAAAACAAATTATAATTAATTGATAATGAGTTTTAAGTGGTCTAAGTGTGTAAATGTGACACTTTTTTTTTTTAAATAAAACTCCATGCAATATGAAATGTTTTTCCCAACAACACATGGAATAATTAATTGGTAATGAATGTTAAGTAGATTGTTAAAGTTATTTCAAGGTACAAGTCATAAATAAATGTATTTAAACTTTATGCAACATATGGTATTTGATTTTCCTACCTTTAATAACATTTCATAAATTTCAATTCTTAAATAAATTATTTGTAATTGAAATAATCTCGTAGAAACCAACAAGATGAGTATGTATTAAATTATATTTAGTATGTATGTATGTGTAAATGGAATTTATTTTTGAAATAAAGATCTCAATGTAAGTAAAAATATATATTTTTAGAAAATTAATAATTTAAAATCAACTATTTATGAGTTGTAACTGGTTTATTCTATTTTCAATTGACAATTTTTTCTAACTATGCATTATTAAATCAATTATTCCTATATGCAATAATGTCATATAAGTCAATAAATTAAGAAACCATTAATTGATTTTTATTTAACTATCATGTGGTTTAATATGAATGTATAAATGTGAAATTGTTATTTCTAGAATAAAAAAACCACTTAAAGAAAATGAATTTTCTAATAAAACATGGATTAATGACTTCACCATGAGCATTAAGTAGACTATTTAAGCTCATTCAAGAGATGGGCCATACATGGATGCCTTTAAACTTTTTTCACCATATGACATGCTTTTCCCATCAGTATTAACATTTTGTAGATTTCAATTCTTAAATAAACTATTTGTACTTAAAATAATCTCATAGAATCCAACAAGACTCAAAAGTTATTTATTGAATTTCATTTAGTTATATGTATTCATATAAGTTTATAATTGTAATTTATTTTTGAAATAAAGCTGTTAATGTAAGTAAAGATATATCTTATACAAAACTAATTAGAATTAATTGATAATAAACTTTAAGTGGTTTATTCAAACTACATGAAAAATCAAGTGTCATAGATGAATGCCTTTTAATACATATTTAATATTCAAAATCAATATCTTAATGATAATTTATTTGTATTTACATTAAGTATTTAATAATTAAAGAACACGGGGACTTATATAAATTTCAACTAAAATACATGAGTTATGTTTCACACTTATTTCTTCCCCATTAAAAATGCTTATCATTTTCTCTTCTTAGTGAAAGTAATGATTAATCATGGTTTTCCATACAGTTGGTTGACACTAAAATTACATGGAGACTATTACTGGTTTTGACAATGTTGACAAGGAGAGATCAATATCCACACTACCATCAACTGTGCTAATATTTGAAAACCCTTGTCTCCACTACTTAAAAGAAGTCACCACTAAAGTTTCTTGTTTACTTCAATTTGTGACATTGTCCATCATAATGGAATGAATTGAATACCCATTTAATAACTCTCATTTGATGTACTTGGATTTGAGTGGAGATAGATCAATGGTGCCTAACTTTCTTGAAATACCTAGATCAACAATGTATAACTTTTATAGTGGATGTCTGCATGCTATGAAGATGAATGATGACCCCCTCATTAGTGGTTCATAAAGGCACATAGGGACCGTAGGAAATTGAGCATAAGAACATTTTACTAAGGTTTTAGTAGACTAGTTTCAAAGAAATGCAAGGGACACTTATCATTGTCATTTACAATAAGATCTTCACATCACCATCATTCAATCAACAAATCCCCCGTAGGTTGGGGGAAAGGGGGTTAGAGTTGTCATATTAATATGATTTAGCTTAAATCAATTTCTTCTAACAATTTGATTTCGCACTCCTTCTGTGTATTGATACTATTGTACATAACAACCACATGTTTGACCTATTCACGATCTCTAATTGGTTTGAAATTACTAAAATTATTTTAATATTGAATCAAGTTAATATGATGATTTACAAAAGAATGAATGTTGTTGAAGGCCTTGTAATAAAATACTTGCAAACAAAGGTGCTATTCTTACTAAAGAAATTATAATAATTTACTTGATAAATGTTATGTGCAATATTCACTATTCACAATGCATAATTCACTAGTAAGGCTAATGAGAAATGTGTCATACGTAAATGATTTGATATTTTTGAAGCATAAGATATGTGATTTCTCAATCGATAGTTTTCATAAATTTATATGCTTGAATCAATTAATGGTTGTAACTGCAATCATATCATATTGAAAATCAACAAGGTACAAAGTGAGTTATTCATTGTTTACATATAAAATGCACTAATATGAGTGCATAAATGTGATATGTAATTTTTGAGATAAAAATGTATTCTAAATAATTTTGCATTTCTTAAAAAAACATATATATGATGATAATAATTGATAAGTGGATTATCAAGGTTTGATTAGACACAATCATGGATGAATTATGTCATTGAACTTTTTGAATTGTAAGGCATCTAATTTCATTATTTAAAGTCATTTTTTTGTAAATTCGTATTTTAAATAAACTAAAATCATCACTTGAGCTAGATTATATTATTGACTTGTACTTAGTTATGTCCATTAATATGAGTATATAAATGTGATTTATAATATTCATATATTATGATGCATTTTTTCGAAAAATAAGTCTTTTAATTTCTTGATAATAACTATTAAGTTGACTATTTAGGCTAATGGGTGATGGCTCATAAGTGAATACTACTCGTTAAATTGTAGGGTATTCAATTTTTAACACATAATTTTTTTCATATATTCTTAAATCAACTATTTGTATATGCAATCATCTCATCTCATTTAATTTAATAAGGAATCCATTTATTGACTTTTATTTGTCTATCACGTAATTTATTAAGACTGTATTAATCTCATATTGTATTGTTTTGAAACAAAACTCTATGCAAAACAAAATTCTCTTCTTAATAAAACATGGAATAATTAATTAACAAATTATGTGTTAAGTGGACCATCTAGACTCATTAAAGAGATGGGTCAAAAATGGTTGTATTTAAACTTTTTGCACCATAGGACATTGATTTTCCAATCCATATTAGCGTTTTGTCATTTTCAATTCTTAAATAGTTTATTTGTGGTTTAAATAATTTCATTATTAGAATCCAATATGACTTGAAGACAAAATCACTGCTGATACTGGACATGAATGGGAAGTTATTTATTGAATTTCATTTAGTTATTTGTATTCATATAAGTTTATAAATGTAATTTATTTTTTATTTCACACTCCTATTGTGTATTGATACTATTGTACATAACAACCCCATGTTTGACCCATTCACGATTTCTAATTGGTTTGAGATTACTAAAATTATTTTAATGTTGAATCAAGTTAATATGGCAATTTACAAAAGAATGAATGTTGTTGAAGACCTTGTAATAAAAAAATTCCAAATTTAATGAAATATGTGTTTATAGCAAGTTCTTGATGAGAAAGTTTCATAAAGTTCAACTCCTGCAGGAGCAAGGGAAACCTCCAAGATGAGGCTAGTATGTGTTCATGGTTCAAATAGTGGTTTTGGACCATATGTGGAAGATGCTACATGTGAATCTTGCAAACATATTCAAGAAGTACAAGTTGGCCATCATCATCATCATCAAAAGCTGAGAAGATGAATGAAAAATTTAAGGAGGTAATTAACATCTCAAGTTCCACTCCTTAAGTTTATATCCATAACAACTCGTTTCCAGTGTTCAAACAACATACCAAGGGTATGGGTATGAAGTTTCTTTCCAAGATGGCATGTGAAAGTGGAGTTCTTGGCAAAAATGGTCAAGGTATTACCAATCCAATTATGGTTGAGGAAATACCAAAGTAATAGGGATTGAGATATAGCCGAAAGGAGTTTGGAGAATGCTTCAAATAGTTTGAGGTACATCAAACATATGAGCATGGGATGTCACCACCTTATGACAACCATCAAAACTACAACTCTAGAGACAGATGTAACTCTGAAGAGTGTTTTCCAATGCATGAAAATTTTGAATGCTTGTGGAATCAATACCCTTGTACATTTTGTGATGATTTTGACCATTGCATGGTTGTATGTGAGCAACACATGTTAATGGTTAAACGAATGAACCAAATTTTTGGCATCAAGAATATTGAATTTTTTTTGCATGAGAGAACTTCTATGTCAACAAACAAGAAGAATTTTTTCTGTGCTCATTGTAAAGTGCATGGACATGACACTAAACGATGTTGTAAGTTGGATCTGGAACTTAATTCAAAGCATGGTAAATAGATTATGCTACATAATTCAAGGGAAACACAAGGTGGCAAAGAGGACTCTCCAAAATCATAAGTGCCCTTCAAGACAAGATGGTGTAAGAAGAGAACCCACAAGCCTATGAGAGGCAAGATTTGGGTAGACTTATTGTAAAGTTGTTTTGCAAAATTTTGTAAATACTTGTTGTCACTATCTGTTTAGGTACTATTGTAAGGTGAACATTATTGTCACTATGTTCAACAAGTAGATGTTTTCATTGATGTATGTATTGGCTTGTTATAAGTCCACATTTTAAGGACTTTTGTCAATGTACAAGATTGTTGTTCAACGTTGTCTACAAATTGTGATATGTTCACTAATACAAGTATTCAATTTGAAAGTTGTGTCAATTGAATCTTTGTTTTTAAGATTGTATAAGACGACTATGTATTGCAAACATGGTCAATCATATCATGGAAAATTTTGCAACAGTGTACTTCTCATGTACAAGCTCAGCTTGAAGACTTTAAAGTAAGTTTATTTTGTTTCTGATTTCCAAGATGGGGTCAAGTTTGTCTTCAACAGTTTAAACTTAAAGATGAAGTGTTTTTGGAGCCGTGAAAAGATGAGGGTAGAGAGAATGTTCAGATTCCACTCATGAGTATTTTGTTCGTGCAACAAAAATAAGAATGATGGCTAAATTTTTAACAGGATAGTAGGTCTTCATGAGGATGATAACTGAAGTGCCTTGATTGGCGCTTGAAGGGCACCAATTGAAAATTTTTCATTTTGGATTGAATTTTTGGGTGTTTTTGAGTTCCAACCTCTTTATATTGACTAGGGAAGTAAACTTTTGGAGAACAACCTTTCCTAATGTGGAGGTGTGATCAGGTGAACAATTTTAAGCTAAAACATGAAAGTTCCCAGAAATTCTTCAAACTAGCGCCAAATTGAAGAGATCCCTGATCTAAATCCAACACGACTTGAATTGCTCAAAACCGATATCGTATGCTACCATTTTTTACTTTGGATCATTTTCCCAAATAGAGAAAAATTTTGAAGCGTATGCTGGCTGTGCAGTCCATATGCTGATTATACAAGGTGGTTGGGTAGTTGACTGTGTTGGTAAGAACCAATGGCACCACTCCAATCTTCCACACCACATTGGTTGAAATTTTCCTATGTTCTGATTTGTGGTTTCATGGTCCAATAGGTGGAAGCCACATGGGCCAATGGATGGCAGTCATGTGGTCTCCTAACAGTGGTAAAGAATTATGATATGGGCCAAACTGCGCAATAAGAATTGAACACAGGATCTCCAAGCCAATAGTCAAATGAATTACCACTATGACCATGCTATGTTTCTTGATAACTACAGTGAAAAGGTACCATATATGTTTTGTGCATATGCTATTTGGAGGAAGGGGCCAAGGCTAAGCCCTAGCCCTTGGCCACCCCACGTTCACAAGACCGAAGGTAGGGGAGCCAAGGGCTAGGACTTAGCCCGATCCCTAGGTCTTAGTGCCCATAATGATATGCCACTAGACCGTAATAAAACACAGAGGTAGATGGTTCTCCAATAAGGGGGTCAGCCCTAGGTATTATGACCCCAATGTGACCATAGGCACAGGTTTTGGGGCGTAGGTAGAGGGTACCATGGTGACCGAGCCAACCCTTGGTCACTTGGCCCTTAATATGACCACAGGTGTGAATGAAAAAGGCATTCATCGGAGGTTCCAAGATGTGGGGGTTAGCCCGAGGTCTGATGAACTTATGTGACCCAACGTGTAGGAGTTTAGGGACCTCATAGGAAGGGCAAGAAGTTAGCCCGACCCTTGGTCCCGTGGCGCCCATGTAACCACTCCCCCAAAGTTTAAGGGCTTAGTTGGCAAGGGCGAGCATTAAGGCCTAACCCTTAGCCCTATGTGCACACAGGACCTTGATTTTTGGTCTCAATGGTTTGGAGGATGAATTAAACATCCAACAAAATGCATAGAAAAAGGGTGAAATTGTCTCTCCGTTAGTGATTTTTGAGGTGTATTTGTAGGATAGTTAGCTAGAAGGTCAAATTTGTTATGCTCTTAACCTGCAAAATAATACCCAGATACAGAATATGCGAAGAAAAGATACCCAGAACACAGAATATGCGAAGAAAAGATACCCAGAACACAGAATAGCAATGATTTTATTATTCAAAGAGCAATGTTCACATGCCTCTTCGAGGGGGCAACCTCCAATAGAGCAGAGCTCGATTACAAAATAAGACACGATGCTCCTCGCAGGGAGTCTCTATCCTTTATATATGACTCATACATGCAATACCACGGGCCAATACCGTGGGTTTTATTAATACCATCTATCTAATACTACGGCCCATTTGCAACTAACTGTGGTCCCGTCATTAATTGCAGGTTAACCACTTACAAATATTAATATGGGCTTTATTGACTCTTGACTATGACGTGATCCCATGACATAAATAAGGGGGTTAGGGTGGGACCCTAACATGCCCTCCCCCTTAAGACTAGCCTTGTCCTCAAGGCTGAAGCTGCGGAAACTGCTAAAGAATAGTGGCTGGTTCCCAAGTTGCATCTTTCGGAGAGGTGTCTTTCCATTTGACGAGGACTTCCTTAATCATGCGGCCGCGCAGGTGCTTCTCTCGTGTGTCTAGAACCTGTTCGGGTTGAAGCCAGATTGACCCTTCTTCGTCTAATTCAGGTAGACTGGTTTGAACTCGGCAATTGTTCCCAATCACTTTCTTGATGCACGATACATGGAAAACTGGATGGATTTTTGCCGTAGGTGGCAAAGCCAGCTTGTAAGCCACTTCTCCAATGCGCTGAAGTACTAGGTATGGTCCGTAGAATTTTGGAGAGAGCTTTTGACAACCCTTGTCTTTGAGTGATGTTTGCTTATATGGTTGCAGCCTCAAAAAGACCTGATCCCCTTCTTGAAATTGGTGCTCTGAGCGATGTTAGTCAGCCTGTTGCTTCATGCGGTTTTGAGCTTGATGAAGATTCTCGCGAATATGGGCGAGCATGGTTGCGCGGTGTTGTAGGAGTTGATCCACTGCTTGTACTTTGGAGCACCCCTTGAGATAAGAAGTAGGGGAAGGTGGAAGTTGACCATAGAATGCTTCATAGGGAGTCATTTTGGTGGTGGCATGATAGTTGGTGTTATACCACCATTCAGCCAGAGGTAACCACTGTGCCCAAAGGTGTTGCTTTTCTGAAGTGAAACACCTAAGGTAGGTTTCTAGACATTTGTTGACGACTTCGGTTTGACCATCTGTTTGTGGATGATATGAAGTACTGAGTTTGAGTTGAGTGCCTTGTATTCTGAAGAGTTCCTGCCAAAAATTGCTAGTGAAGATCGGGTCGCGGTCGGACACTATAGAAGTGGGCATGCCATGTAATTTTAAGATTTGATCCATGAAAGATTGAGCAACCAAAGTTGGTGTAAACGGGTGGGGTAGGGCGCAGAAATGAGCATACTTCGACAGTCGGTCCACAACCACCATGATGACTGACTTGTTCCCTGACTTTGGAAGACCTGTAATGAAATCCATAGAAACCTCCGTCCAAATTGATGCCGGAATGGGCAATGGTTGTAATGTGCCTGGTGTGTTGACGGTTTCCCCTTTGTGGCGTTGACAGACATCACATTCTGCTACGAAAGTAAGGATGTCCTTTTTCATGCCTGTCCAAAAGAATGATCTTCTGGTGCGAGCATACGTCTTCTGAAAGCCCGAATGTCCTGCAATGGGAGATGAGTGCAATTCTGCCAAAATGCGACTTTTGAGGGTAGATGTTGGTGATATTATGACTCTGTCCTTGTAGCGAAGAATATCATTCTGCCACGAGTAGCCCTTGCTGGAATTAGGATCTACCTGCAATTGAGAAATGAGTTGGGGGAGCCCTGGGTGTGAAAACCATTCCCTGCGAGCCTCTTCAATCCAGTCTGGAATGGGAAGGGAAATTGCGAGCAGAGTACTTTCCTCCTCAAATTGGCGTGATAATGCATCTGCTACACTGTTGTCTTTCCCTTTCTTGTAAATGATCTCATAATCATATCCCAGCATTTTGGCTAACCATTTATTTTGTTGTGGGGAGGATAGGCGTTGCTCCAAAAAATATTTAAGACTGTGATGATCTGTGCAGATTTGGAAACGTCGCCCCAATAAGTAAGGTTGCCAGGTCTCGACTGCATGTAAGATGGCCATCATTTCCTTCTCGTAAGTAGATTGGCCCAGATTCCTCCCACTGAGTTGTTGGCTTGTGAAGGCCAATGGTCGCCCTTCCTGCATTAAGACCGCCCCAATACCTGTACCCAAAGCATCACATTCAATGACAAAGGATTTGGTGAAGTCAGGTAGTGCTAAGACTGGAGTGGAACACATGGCGTTTTTGAGAGCGGTAAATGCCTGTTGTGCTTCCTCGTTCCAGAAGAAGGAATTTTTCTTTAGGAGTTGAGTGAGGGGCTTTGCTATGCGGCCATAGTTGCGGACAAATTTACGATAATAGCCTGTGAGACCCAAAAATCCTCTCAAGCTCTTCAAAGTCTTAGGTTGAGGCCATTCTTGCATTGCCTAGATCTTTTCGGGGTCCACCTTGACACCTTCACGCCCCACAATGTGGCCCAAATACTCAACTTCTTCCATGCCAAATGAACACTTAGACATCTTGACAAATAATTTATGCTTGCGGAGTAGTTGCAAGAGTAGATCTACATGCTGAATATGTGCCGCCCAAGTGCCACTATAGATGAGAATGTCATCGAAGAAGACAAGGACAAATTTTCTAAGATATGGTTTGAGGATGTGATTCATAAGACTCTGAAAAGTAGAAGGGGCATTACAGAGACCAAATGGCATGACCAGGAACTCATAATGGCCTTCATGAGTTCTGAAATCTGTCTTGGGAATGTCGACTTCCTTCATGCGAATTTGGTGGTAGCTAGAGCGAAGATCCAACTTAGTGAAGAATTGAGCCCCATTGAGTTCGTCCAGCAAATCGTCAACCACCGGAATGGGAAATTTATCTTTGACTGTCAACTTGTTGAGGGCCCTGAAGTCGAGACACATCTGCCACTCCCCATCTTTCTTGAGGACCATGAACACTGGGGATGAATAAGGACTAATGCTGGGACGAATGACACCTGCTTCCAACAATTCCTTGATGATTTTTTCTATTTCATTCTTTTGAGTGAACGGATATCTGTATGGCCGCACATTTGGGGGTTGGGCCCCTGGAACCAAGGTGATGCTATGATCATGTTCCCCTCGTGAGGGTGGAAGCTCATGAGGCTTGTAAAAGACCGTCCTATGGTTATTTAAAATCTGCTGCATCTCAGGATGAATTGGCAGAGACATGGTTTCGACTACCTGGATGGCATTAAATTGAGCTACCACTCCATGATGGCCCTTTTTTAACAATTTTTCCATCCGATGCGAGCTGATGACAGAGGGGGCTCCCGCCTGGAGTCCACGGAGGGTATGTGTGGAGTTGTTCTGCTTAAAAATCATATATAACTCCTGGAAATCCATTGTGATTGGCCCAAGAGTGCGGAGCCATTCAGCGCCTAGGACAATGTCACAACCCCCCATGTGTATGGAAAACATGTGGGTTTTCAACTGATAATCCCCCATTTGAAGTTTGACATTTTCACAGCGGCCTTCACATTTCATTGTGCCCCCATCTGCAATTTGGACTTGGAAGTTAGAAACTGCCCGTACAAAACAACGCGCTGCTTCGGCGATTTTTTGATGGATGAAATTATGAATACTTCCACTATCAATCAAGACTACTACTGGGTGATGTTTAAGAAAACCCCTGATTTTGAGAGTTTGAGGGGAAGAAATTCCTGCCAACGCATTTAGCGAAATAACTGGTTCGTCAGATACAATCTCCTTTTGGTTGTCTTCTTCGATCGCCTCCGGTTCCTCAAGTGGTGGATCTTCCTCGGTGGAGTTGTAGTCAGTGGCATCTATTTGAAAAAACTTGGGCTCCTTGCATTTATGACCCGGGGAATATTTTTCATCACAGTAGTAACATAGTCCTTGCTTCCTTCTTTCAGCCATTTCCGCAGGTGACACCTTTTGAACCTTAAGTGTCTGAGTCATGTTGGGAGCTTGTGGGGAACGACCTTTAGCGGGGAAGTTGGGGCGGCTGGATTGGGCTGTTAATGCACGTTCCACCCTACGAGCTACCTGGCAAGCCTCTGTCCACGTGGGAGGGTGGTGGAGTAGAACTTGAGCTTTGATGGCTTCTTTAAGACCGCTGATAAAACATTCCATGTAGAACTCATCTGTGAGACCCTTAGTGTAGAAGGCTAAGGCTTCAAAAGCGGTAATATATTCATCCACTGTACCCGTCTGTCAGAGCTTAGTGAGACGCCCCAAAAACGAGTCTTCCTGTTCAAAGCGATTTCGAAGAGCTTTGGTAAATTGGGCCCAGTTTTGAAAAGTTCCATTGCAACACTGATGCCATTCCCCCCATTGCCATCGTTCATTGTCCAAGTACATGGTCCCCACCATAAGCTTAGTCCCCTCATCTAGGATATGATTCAATTGGAAATACTGCTCCATTTGTGCTAGCCATGCGGACGTGTGAGAACCGTCAAATTTATGCATATCCAACATGGGAGGTCACTGACTGGGTGGTGGATGGGTGTGCCAGACGTGAGGAGAGTGGCTAGATTCACCCTCATGGTATTCATGGCCCTTATACGCCTCCTCGTGGGTTGGCTCCTTGCCCTTCGAGAGTGCTAGCTGCACCTGGAGACTTATTCCGCGAATCTCAGTTTGGATGTTGTCCATCACAGTTTGGATGGAGGTCACCTTGTCCTCAATTTTGTCCATCCTTTCATTGGCCATCGCTTGAGCGCGAGTTTCTACCATACACCAACCTGATGAAAAATTGGGACCGCCTAAAATTTTTTACTAATAAATTGAATGGTACCACCTTGCTCAGCTCGTCGTCCTGATTCTGATGGGCTAGATCACCAATAAGCGCCCCGGAAGATCTCAAACTTTTTTTTTTTTTTTTGGAAAACTCCTAATGGAGTTTTACTCCTTCTTGATCAATACTGCAGTCGCCAAATCCTAAAAATGTCAATGCTGCCAAACGTCCTGCGAAAAGTATACCCCGGTACAGGAACCCTTCACAACAACTCTGATTAGGTGGATCTGAGAGATCTGAATGGTGGAACAACTGTTGTTGCTGATCTGATGGAGCTACGGGACTGATGTCTGCTGCTGCAGCACGTCTTTGCACACGCGGATCTGATGTGTGATCCCTGATAGAAAAAGGAACTATGGTCTAGAGGAGTTTCAGGTGCTACAGATCGCAATATACATAAGGGTCTGACAGTAGTACTCGGCCCAATGTTTCAGGGCTCTAACTAAGGAGGATCGACCGTACCCTTAGCCGTACAACCCGGCTACCCTATCGTACGGGCGAGTAATCTCTCCGAGTGTTGTTCTTGGTGTACTGTAGCCACAAGATGGCCGAAGGTTTATCTATGGCGAGGTTTCAAGGGAGCCTAGGGGGCTTCCTATATACCCAGAGGGTACGTGGAAGACAGTCCGTGCACGGTTCTGTCTAATGCGCTACTACTCGAAGGGGTACCCACAGGGGTTACAAGGGAGTCCAACAGACGTGACCACCTCTTGTATTTCCTGCGTGCATGCCTCCCCAAATCCGTAGGTTTATGTGCTTAATGACAGATCCCGTGGTTTAAAGACGCCGGAACACGTCTCTAGCCAAAAAAATTTTGCTAAAAATTGGAGATCCCACCGAGCCCTGGAAAGTGCTCTGATACCACTTGTTATGCTCTTAACCTGCAAAATAATACCCAGATACAGAATATGCGAAGAAAAGATACACAGAACACAGAATATGCGAAGAAAAGATACCCAGAACACAGAATAGCAATGATTTTATTATTCAAAGAGCAATGTTCACATGCCTCTTCGAGGGGGCCACCTCCAATAGAGCAGAGCTCGATTACAAAATAAGACACGATGCTCCTCGTAGGGAGTCTCTATCCTTTATATATGACTCATACATGCAATACCATGGGCCAATACCGTGGGTTTTATTAATACCATCTATCTAATACTACGGCCCATTTGCAACTAACTGTGGTCCCGTCATTAATTGCGGGTTAACCACTTACAAATATTAATATGGGCTTTATTGAATCTTGACTATGACGTGATCCCATGACATAAATAAGGGGGTTAGGGTGGGACCCTAACAAAATTTGTAGGATGGTTAACAATCACGTTCATGAGAGAGCTAGGAAGCTCGTAACATTTTGAGTTTTTATCCAAATGGAGCTCAAAAAGAGGCTACTTAGGCATTTGTAGACGCTCTAAATCCATTGCTAACCTCTAATTTCTTATTTGAGTACTTCTAAAAAGTCATTTTTCATGTTCGATAATAAAGTTGTATGGATCAGTCAGTGTTTGGAAGCACTTCTAGGACGTTTTGGGGCATGAGAAGACCTTGTAGGTGTATTCTCACTTCCATAAGGCTATTGCGGAAATTGTAACCAACAGGGTTTAGCTTAGGTTGAACTTCCCTTAACATGAAGTTTTGATTATGTGTTTCAATGTGGAATTAAGGTATGCACATGATGGTTTTGGCTCATTTCAGTTGAAGTATGTCATATTTGTAGGAGATGTTTTGAGTGGTTGTTGTTGTGATAGTTATTTATAGGAGAACATTACCTTGTAGGGGTAATAGCCACATATTTACGTGCAACAAATGTTTATGTACTTCATTGATACTCAATATATGAGTGGTTTAGTCATGTTGACAGGCCTATAGATGTAGCCCAAGAGGGGTGAACTTCATCAACAAATCTTTTTTCTTGCTCTTCTTTATGCTACATGGATTATGTGTTGTTATGTTCATTATGTTAAATTACAAATGAATATTGATTGATGATTTGAAGATTCGTTGTAAAACCTATTGTTTCAAGACACATTTTAACCTTGCAAAGCATTAACACGTTCCTAAGTTTTGTTTTATTTGATTTTGGAAAAGAGGAAGAAATCACCTAATCCAATTTCAGATCATAATCTTATTAGGAAACAAATCTAGATTGTCCATAATAACTTCCAAATCATTTCAGGCCTTGGATTATTTATTTTGCGAGTGGTACTCCACTTGAATGGAAAAAAGTTGGCATCCCTTCCTTGTAGCCCTCTTTAATTGTAAATAATATATTTGGTGCATAGAAATGGGGATCGCTATGTCCTTTACAATCTAATTTTCTCCATTGTCTAGAGTGCAGATAACAGTTTTATCAAGACAATTGGTGATTTCTGTATGCCCCTCCAGCCAGTCCATCCCTACCAGAATTTCATATGAACCCAACAATAGAATATTCAGATTCATAGTGGTTTGGTTCCCATTTAAGTTAACAGGGCATGTCTTCAACCAATTAGTAATATTTTCTTTTATGCTAGTAGCTAACTAGACCATCCATGAATCTCTGTATTTTTCTTAATTTAGTTTATAATTTTCTATAAGTTGAGGACCGATAAAACTCAAATGGGCACCAGGGCCTATCAAAACAGAAACATGTTGATTTAAAATTGTTCCTTCAATCTCCACCATGGTGAATTGATGCTCTTCCTGGTGCTCCTCCAATGTTGTGTTAATTCATTGAATATTCTTGGCCACATTGTTAACAATATTGTAGGTACAATTTCGTAAAAGATGGCTTTCTACACAACCCCAAAATTTTATCATATTGTATGGACAATTTCACAAAAGATGGGGTTCTCTACAACCCCAACATTTTAAATGTTTTTTCTCTTTCCCATTAAATCTCTTATTACTTAATTTTGTTTGTTTAGATCTGGTCTGAGTCTGATTTTCATTTTTTTGGTTATGGTTGACATTTCTACATAAGTTTCAACCTCTAGGTATATTCTTTTATCTTTAAAATTTTTTCTCTATAAACCTTGTGGCTTGCATTTTTCTAAGCTCATTTTTATAGTTATAAGACAAATTTATAAAGTTATGGAATTCATGTAAATGTTATAAGATTAATATGGACACGTTTGAGACCATGGGAGGAAGAAACATATTCTTTACAATTGAAAGGAATTAAAATACCCAAAGATAGAACTGAGGCTTGCATTTTGGTCAACTAAGTGGGCATTTCACATTTAGAAGGTGACCTCGTAGTTTATTTACACAACAGGAATTTTTTAAATCCAAAATTACAAAATAAAAGTAAACAAATGTGTCAAATTAAAATAAAAATCATTTCATATTGAAATCACTCAAAAATACTTAAGAAATAGGTTTGGGCATGCATTTTACTAAACTAGTCAAATTTAGTTAAAAACTCAGAAATATCAATTTTGAGAACATTGCTACAAACAACTTATAATGAGTTTCAAAATTATGAAGGAGGTTTTTGTCAAATATATATATACCTCTAGTATATGCTCTTATGTTTTAAAAATGCCTCTATAAAGCTCATGGAAGGACTTTTTCTAAGCTCATTTTTATAGTTTTACTCTCTGTTTTTCGTAACAAACATAGGATTTTAGCCATTCTTTTCAATTGTGACAATGTTGTTTATAGTTTATGTGTTAGTAGATGAATAATACATATAATATGATCAGTTTAAAGGGAGTGAATAGCTAGGCATTAATGGAAAAGGGATGTCTATTGATAATGAGGAAATTACCAGCTAAAAGTCACCACAAAAATCAAACGAAGAATTCTTAGTGAAAATTTGTTAAACCCAAAAATATTATATGAATTCTAGAAAACATTACCAGTATTTTAAATCAAAGTTGATATCACTCACCCAATTGTTTAGCCCAATTACGATTCAAATTTTCTTTTGAATAGGTAACTACAATCTATTTGGGGATAACTTCAATAGTTTGTTGAGATGATTTGGCTCTTGAGATTAAAAAAAGGGGAGGAATATCTTTTATCAATACGTCAATGAATTTTTTTAAGTTACCTGCCATATGATAATATTTCAATTTTTAGATAATGAATGACTGCAACATCAATCAAATATCTTGATTTCAAAACCAGGTACTCGTTAATAACTATGCCAACTAGTTCTTAGCTACTATCTCAATTAAAAAAAATGTTCTTGTATTTTCTCTGGGAAGAGTGTGGCCAACGACAGATATTAATATCAATTTCCAGCTTCCACTCGCTTAACTCAACATGGGTTGAGAAAATCATTTGGGTAAATCATGTTCAATGCCTCTGTTGGGGGAAAACGATAGTTTTTCTACAAGATGTATCTAGAAATTCTCTTTGTTTGTATATTTCTAGCTAAACCATGTTCAGTTAGTTGACCTACAACACATTTTTCATATTGATTCACAGTTACAATGAGACAAGTTACAACGGTGTAAACATTATTCTAAACTTGTTTCTGTTCATAACAATTGTTTATTTGACTTTGATGTGGAATCCCATCAGTAGTAATAAACAAATAAAATCAATAAAGTTAATAATTCATTTCCTAGTGCAGGAGAATATTTGCATGCAGATTAAGAAATTCAACATGCACTTCCCAATCCCATCATCTGAACTTGGGAATATCTTGTTAGAAGCAAAAACATACAAGGATGTGTCATTTCATTTACCATATTACTCAAAGGTCACCAAATTTCAAAATGTTGGATTTCTTCAAGACAACTAATCTTCACCTACTCCTTTTCCTTTTCCACATTTACTGTAGATTGTCAAATGGAAACACTATAATCACGTTAGGCATATGAAAGATAATTCTTTTTTCATCGTCATAAGCATTGTGATCAATACAATAATCATTCAAACAAATGCTTCATAAACAAGCCTCCTACAAGAAAGAAGATTCACCTTAGATGGATCACTTCTTAGTAATGGACTTCAATAACTAAGAAGATATTTCATTTATATCACAAAATTTGTTCACAAGTAATAAGAAGTCTTACAATTGAGGTTTATTCATCATATCACCTTGTATCTTATGGGGGGGAATTGATGATCATCTACAAGCTTCAAAGCCACATCAAGCATGCCTAAGCCACATCCTAAACTTGTTTCCTGAGTGTAAAAAAGAGACATCCATACCCACATTCTGAGTTGTAGCCAAAGAAAAAAAAATCTCGTGATTATGTCTTTGGTTGGTGGCCTTCCTTAAACCACGATAGGTTGAGACCTCCCTTTTTAGCGTGATTTTTTCTATTTTTTCCATTGGTTGATAATTCTAGGTTGATGGTCTCCCTCTTCAAAGCATTAGGGACACTTCCTCTAGCAGAAGACTTCAACTTCTTTCTAGATTTGGAAGAGTTCCAGGAACTACCAAAGGCATTCCAGGTTGAGACCCCAATGGTATCCCTTTTCATAACAATAGGGAGAAATTCCTTTAGTAGAAGACTTCAACTTATTTCCTGATTTGGAAGAGTTCCAATAACTACACTAAAAATTCCAGTGTTGGTGGTCATCCTTAAACCACCGTTGGTCAAGACCTTGAGTTATCCCTCCTTATATCTTCATTTCAGAGAGCACATTCAACCTATTTCAATCATGAATTATTGAATTTTTGTATTATAGCTCTCTTCATGGACTCATATATACCCTTTCAAATTAAGGGAGGAAATGTTGGACACGTAATCTGCTAAGGCTTATGGTGTGGAGTGTGAAAGGTCATTGGAATCTAAGAGACCTTGGAATATGAATCCAACGGTCATGAAAAATATATTTATATGTGTATCTTTGTGAATAATAATGCATTCAATGTTTTATATTATTTTCATGTCCGTTCCATGTGTGTGTTTAACACTTAACAATTAAAAATAACACTTTTAAAGAACTATAAAAAAATCCCAGCCAATCAAATAAATAATATTTTTATAAGGAACAACATCTTTTTCAAATCCATGATTAAGAAATAAGATACATGCTAGTGTTTGCTAGAACATCATTGGAAAAGTACCCATTTAACTTTCAGCCTAGTCTTGACTTAAGAGTAAACCATATGATTATTGGATATCAACAACTATTATAGAAACTATTTGATGCACATTATGATTTGAAGCCAATGTAATTAGTACACCATTAAGTTATCTAACATACTAACCTTAGAGTTATCAAATTGCATAATTAAAGTGGTTAATTTATGAGGTTTCCCACTAATGTTTTTGCATATAAAGTAAGGCATAATATTGGTAAATGCTTTAGAATCAGTAACAAAATTATTTACATTTCTAAAATAACCTTTAGAAGTCAATAGGAAATGTTGGGTGAGAGTTTGATTTATCTCCTATTTAAATTGCAGTGGCATTAACTTTCTTTCCTTTGTAAAAAGATATAGTTTGTGTAGCTTATCCTTTATCGTTATTTGGAGCTCCAAGGGGATAGTTCTAAGCATTATCTAAGTCCCTTACCATGGTATTCCTATCTTCTTTTAACTAAGTAAGCTCATGAAAATAAATATTGGCTGTTGTTATATTCATATCCTCCACCAAATCATAACTTAAATGTTCATATATAACAATAGTTTTAGGAGTTATTGATTTGTCTTGTGGAGGAGTCTTCTTGGGAACCGCTACAAAGGGTGGGGTAGAAGTACTTGATATAGGATCTTTTCTCCTTGCTTGAATAACATTAACTTCTTCATGTATTTCTTCTTACTATTCTTATATGATTCCTTAAATAACATCATATGAGGTGCTCACCTCAGGATTATTTTGATCTACATCATCATCATGCCCATCTCATTTACCTTCCTCATCCTCATTATTATCAAACGAGGATATCTTTCCACTAGGAGGAGGATGATTCTTCTTCACAAATGGCTTCTAAGGCCTTCTAGTAGATGAATCCTCACCTACATTATTTTTTTATATCGATGATATCATTAGCAAGTTTCTTGATTAATTTTTATACACTTTCCATTTCGAAGGTATCTTTATCAATGTTCTCATCTTTGAAATTGACCTTCATGGTTGGAGAAACAACTCTATTATCATTGACAAATTATTTTTGAGCAATTCTTAACATTTCCTTTTTAATATGAAGTGATTTCACATTTGTTCTGGGAGAGTTACTTTACCAACCTCTTTTTATGAAAATTGCAATAGATGATGGTAAAGAAATATAATTCAATTCAATTTGTCTATTAGATTAGAATTGAATATCTCCACCCCTTAACGCACATCAAAATATTTCCCTAGGTTTTGAAATCTATTTTAACTCCGTTTATGAATAGACATGTTAACATATTATTTTCCTACTGAATCCCTTATTTTTGACACACATCAAATTTAATGGGCCAAAACATTGGGAATATCATGCCACAAATAATTTTTTGTGCAACACATGAAAGTTTTCAACTGTTTTACACCAAAAGTGAAATGGATTGTGACACATGTAAAATTTTTATTCAAAGTTATACTAATAAGAGGGGGTGAATCAATATATTAATTTTTTTTCACAATTTAAATCATTCAATCATAATAAGACATCAATCACGTGAGAACATTGAACATAAGATACACATGGAAACCCATCCAGGAGAAAACCACAAAAAAAATAATTTATTTATTTATGTAGGCACCAACCTAGTGTTACAATCTTTGTGGGCACTCCCCTATAGGAGACACCAATCCCAAACTTACTAGAGACACCAATCCTCTCACATTTGCAAGCAACAACTTGCAGGAGACACCGATCCCACTTGGATTTACCAATCCAATCCATTTTTTTCTCACAATTCCCCTTTTCATCACATTTTGGAATAGATCCATAAGCACTCTAGTTAATTCTCCTAATTGAAACATCTTGATCCTTAATATTTCTCTTTTTTTCTCTTTATTGTAGCACCTAATAGATCATTCTGACACACTACACAAAACTATAGTCCACTCTGCACTTCATTACTCAGTCCTTGTCTTTTCTTCGCTGAGATCTCACACTGCTCATTTCCTTTGTCACGCACATGCCTCTTCATTCTTACGCATTCATTCCTTTGCACACAATATTCTTCAACATTGTATTCATATTTATAAATTGTGTCAGTTTTAATTTCTCATTACCTGTACAACACTCTTTACTATAAAGAAATAATTAATTAAGAATTCATGTATCAACTTCTCAATAAATAATTCATATAACTTTTAATTACAATCATTATTTACACAATTTACTTATAGGAAAAACACCATATCTAATTAGTGTTTTAAACAATATTCTTTGAAATTTAACATAATTAATGTTATTTCCTAGAGGAGATTTTCACCAAGTATAGAAGATATGTTGTAATGTTCATTGATATTATGATATGTAAACATTTTGATTCCCTAAATTTAAGTAAAAATAAATATAAATAAGATAAAATAAAAAGATAAAGTAATAATTAAAATAAAATTGAGGTAAACTGACACCTTTTGGACTGTAGAGTTTTGGCAACCCATGGTTTTGATAATGATATTCTTATGCAAGATGATATATATAACGTCTAACCTAAATCCATCTTAACTCGAGATCTATCATGTATCAAGAGGGATCAAATCTCTTAAAAAATTTGTACTCAATAGATTTGATCCCTCAAGAAACTTAATAAATCTAATATTAAAATAAATCTACACTCATGATTAAGTTACTTCATTCTTTATTTTATTATAATAAAAATACATACCACCTTGCCTAACAAAAGATAGAATTTTTCATTTACAAAAAGAATGGAAAAATTGAAGAAACAATTACATGGAAATGTATCAAAATAATTCTAATTATTTTTATAATGTAAATTATAGTCGGTAAAATTCATCTTTAAAGTTAAATGAATTTTAAAATTACCATTGAATTTTTTTTTTAACATCTTATATGACCTTACAAGATCATAGATATCTGTACCGAAGTCTTACGAAGAATAGATAAAATGTGAATAGAATTGAAAGGAAAGAGATGTAGCTCTCAGGTGTGGCCTGCACCTGGAGACTACACTTACAAAATAAGAGAGATCACTCTCGTACACTCTATTCCTCATCAATGAAAGATTACATCATTAAATACAATACTAGGAATTAGGAAGTTGCACCCAAACCCCTAAACTTTAGGAACTAATCCTAAACTAGGGAGAACGTTACAACAATGTAACCATTTTCTCCATTAATACAAAATAATATTAATTATTTTTAACTCCCCCCCTTAATGGAGAAAGGGTTCTCCTGGACTCCTAGCATCTTTCTAAACAATTCAAATTTCACTCGTGCAAGAGGCTTTGTGAAAATGTCAGCCACATTGTCACAAGTTTTACAATATTCGAAAACAATTTCTTTTGACTGTATTTTCTCTCTAACAAAATGAAACTGAGTGTCTATATGTTTGGTGTTTTTGTGAAACACTAGATTGTATGCTAATTTAATGGTGCTCTGGTTGTCGCTTTTGATGGAAGTGGGATTCTTCTGTTCTTTTCCTGCATCTTTGAGAAGTCTTCTCAACCAGATCGCTTCACATGTTGCTGCACACAATGCTTGATACTCAGCTTCACATGAAGATAGGGCTACAGTACTCTGCTTCTTGCTGCTCCAAACGATGACCCCGGAACCTATGTTGAATGTGTAACCTGTGATGGACCTCCGATCATCTAGGTTACCTGCCCAGTCTGAGTCTGAAAAACCTGCTAGAGTAACATCAAATACATCAGTGTATAAAATACCATAATTAACAGTACCACAAAGATACCTCAACACTCTCTTTGCTGCTACCCAGTGACTTTCAAGCGGTTTCGACATGAATTGGATCAACACACTAACAGAGTATGCCAAGTCAGGTCTGGTTGTTGTAAGATATATCAAGCTGCCAACCAGCTGTCTGTACATTGTGGCATCAACCTCCTTAGTGCCATCATCACTACTCAATTTCAGATTCTGCTGCAAAGGTGTCGCTGCTGATCTACACTGATCCATACCAAACTTTTCCAACAGATTTATGGCATACTTCCCTTGGGTAAGAAAAGTTTGCCTAGTATCTTTGCATACTTCTAATCCCAGACAATAGTGAAGGCTTCCGAGATCTTTCATCTCAAAAACTTGTGCCATAAGCCTTTTGATTCCTCTGATTAAATCATCTGCATTTCCTGTTATAATCATGTCATCCACATACAAAGAAATCAAAATAATCTGCCACTGATCATTGTACTTGGTATACAAATTTGGGTCATTTAAACTTCTATGGAAACCATGCTCTACAAAGAAAGAATCAACCTTCTCGTACCAAGACTTGGGTACTTGACTTAAACCATATAAAGCCTTTTTCAATCTGCAAACAAGATGTTTCTGCACCTGCTTTAAAAATCCTTCTGGCTGTACTAAGTAAATTTCCTCTTTTAAATCACCATTTAAAAATGCAGATTTAACATCAAGCTGGTGTAATTCCCAATTACATTTAGTAGCTAAAGCAATAAGCATTCTTATTGTATTTAACTTTTCTACAGGTGCAAAAGTATCATCAAAATCTATACCTTCCTGCTGTGAATATCCTTTTGCAACCAGCCTAGCTTTTAACTTCTCTATACTTCCGTCTGCATTCATTTTTGGTTTAAACAACCATTTACATCCTATGGGTGTTTTATTCTTAGGCAGCTCAACTAAATCCCAAGTATCATTTCTAAGAATTGATTCCATCTCTTCATTCATTGCAGCTCTCCATTCCTTAAATTGACTAGCTTCTTTGTAATTAGAGGGTTCTACAATGTTCAAAACCTTTGACATCAAAGCATAGTTTCTCAATTTTAACGGTAATTGAGTCTTCCTACCTGATCTCCTTGGTAGGGAAATTACCTCAAATTTGTTTTCTTCTGCTATAACTGGGCTTGCATTATCACCTTCTTGTTGTTCTTCTTTTTGCTCTTCTTTCTGCTCCTGCTCTCTTTCATCTTCGCTGCTTTCCTCTAACAACAATGGAATGTTCCAGTCATCACCAACGTCATCTTCCCTTCCTGTACCTGTTCATGAAACACTACATCCCTGCTTGCAAATGTCTTATGAGACTCAGGATTGAATAATTTATATGCTTTAAATTCTGTGCCATAACCAACAAAGATGCATTTAACTGCTTTAGGGTCTAATTTCTTCCTATCAGCTTTGGGTATATGGGCAAATGCTTTTGACCCAAATACTCTTAGATGGTTTAGTGCTGGTTTAAATCCATATAGAGCTTCAAAAGGGGTTTTCAAGCCAAGATACCTGGTAGGACTTCTGTTCTTCAAATATACAGCAGTGTTGATAGCCTCTGCCCAAAAACTATTAGACAGACCCTTACCTTGTAGCATACTCCTTGCGCACTCCACCAAGGTTTTGTTTATGTGCTCTGCAACTCCATTCTATCGTGGTGTGTGTGGCACTGTATACTGCTGAACAATCCCGTGAGATTTGCAGAATTTCATGAATTCCTTTAGCTTGTATTCTCCCCCTTGATCAGATCGGAGAATTTTTATACTCTTACCAAACTGTTTTTCAACCAAGGTTTTAAATTCCATAAAGCACTAGAAATTCTGACTTTTCTTGTTCAAAAAATAAACCCATGAATATCTAGTGTAGTCATCAGTAAATAACAAAAAATAGTATGCTCCTCCTAGCGACCTTGTCTGCATAGGTCCACATACATCAGTGTGCACTAGTTCTAAACACTACAACAAAACCAGCGATTAGCGTCCCTTTTTACTTCTTTTTTTGCATCCATTTATCAAATATGGTGCAAAACTTGACACAAAATTTGCATCAAGTTTTGCACCAAATCTTACACCAAGTTTAGCACCAGGTATTGCAATAGGTTTTGCACCACGTTTTGCACCAAATTTTATGCCAAGTTTTGTGTCACCCTTTGCACCAGGTTTTGTTCTAGGTTTTGCATCAAGTTTGGCACCTAATTTTGTTTGACATACTTTTGCATCATCATTTGCATCCACTTTTTGCACCTACACTTGCATCAAATTTTGCATCGACTTTTGCACCCTTTTTTGCATCCTTTTTTAACTCATTTTTTGCGTCCATTTTTTCATCCCTTTTGCGCCAAGTTTTACATCGAGTGTTGTGTCTAGTTTTGCATATAATTTTGCATCTAATTTTGTTGCATCCACTTTTCCATCTTGTTTTGCATCCATATTTACATCCTCTTTTGCATCTATTATTGTGCCCACTATTGCATCTAATATTTTTGTGCCACAATTGGTGCCTATTTTGGCACCTCCTTTTTCACCCACTTTTGATTATAATTTTTCATCCACGTTTGCATCCTCATTTGCGTCTAAGTTTTCATCAACTTTTACATCTATTTTTGCATCCCTTTTTGTATCCACTTTTGGATCAGGATTTGCATTGGGTTTTGTGTCTCATTTTGCATCTACTTTTGCATCGACTTCTATTGCATCCACTTTTGCATACAATTTTGCATCCACTGTTGCACCCATTTTAAAGTCCACTTTTTGCATCCCTTTTTACATCTTCATTTGCATCATAGTTTGATTCTTTTTTTTCATCTATCATTACATCCACTTTTGTTATGCCACAATTTGCACCATGTTTTGCACTTACTGTTGTACCCACGTTTGCTTCCAATTTTGCATCCATGTTCACATCCTCTTTTGCATCAAATATTTGCATCAAATATTGCATCTCTTTTTGCATCCACTTTTGTGTCACGTTTATGCATTGGGTTTTGCATCTCGTTTTGTATCTACTTTTGCATCTACTTCCATTATATCCATTTTTTGCATCCAATTTTGTTTCGCCTGTTGCATCCATGTTTGCTTCCACTTTTCCATCCCTTTTTGCATCTTATTTTGCATATTTTTTTTCCTATTGTTACATCCACTTTTGTTGCACCATATCTTGCGCCTACCATTGCAACCACATTTGCTTCCACTTTTGCATCCACATTTGCACCCTCTTTTGTGTTCAAGTTTGCATCGAATATTGTGTATGTTTTTACATCCCCTATTGCATCCACTTTTGTTTCATCCATTTTTGCATCTAATTTTGTGTCCACTGTTGCACCCATGTTTGTGTCCATGTTTACATCCATTTTTTCATCTTATTTTGTATCCATGTTTGTCTCTTTTTTGCATCTAAGTTTGTGTCCTTTTCTGCATCCGTTGTTGCATCCACATTTGTTTCACCACAATTTGTGCCAAGTTTTACGCCTACCATTGGACCCATGTTTGCTTCCACTTTTGCATTCATGTTTGCATCCAAGTTTGCATTGACAACTGCATCTGCTTTTGCATCCACTTTTGTGTCAGGTTTTTCATGTTGTTGTGCATCTACTTATGTTGCATCCACTCTTCATCCAATTTTACTTCTATTGTTGCCCCCATTTCTGTGTTCGCTTTTGCATTCCTTTTCCAACACTCATCATATTTTCTGCATTGATGATATTCCTTATGGCATTGGCAGTTATGAACAATTGATGACAATGTCAATAATCTTGACAATGATGAAAATGAAGATGATGGCGATGACATGAATTGTGATTATGATGAAAAAGACAATAGTGGTTACAATGACAATGATGATGATGGCAATGATTCTGATGATGATGATGCTAATGAGTATTTTTTCACTCAAAAGGACCCATTGTTTTATGAGATATGGCAATTCTCCCAAGGTGTCTCAAGGTGTGCAACAAAATGGAAATAGAGGGGCAGAAAGGTGATTTTTGGCCTCGTTTTTGCAAATTTCTCAAAAACGAAGCCCCAAACCAAGAAAGTGGGAAAATGGGTTTTGCGATGGGGTCATAATATTACCAAAAATTATGATTTTCCATAATTTGGAGCCCTAAGGAAGAAACACAACGTGAGCTCGCTACGCTCTTAGACATAAAATTGCCAAAAAATTGCAAGTCTGCACCAATTTGCACCAAAACACAAAATTTTCTCCAAATCCTCCCAAAATTTTTCCAGAGATGCATGATGAGGTATGTTATGCAATCATGGATGAATTAACAAGCAAATCTAATGTACCCTTCTCCTCTTGGCTGATTAGGGTTTCCTTGAGTTTTTCCTTCAACTACTTGATTTTGACCTTGGCAACCTGATTCCTTGTGTAATAATGGATGGCCATTTTCTTTTGCAACTTGTTATCCTTGTTGGCCTTGTTAAGGATCTTCTCAAGGTGGCAATTGACTTTTCCAAGCCAAAAATCCCTGTCCATATTTATTTCCATTGCTATCCTATCTTCAAAGGTCAATTCTTCCATTGGTGGCTTTTGTTCTCTTTCCCTCTGAAGTGCCTTCCTAAGACCCATTGTCCTTGGTCTGTTCCTTGCCACATGTCCTTCTTGCTGCTAAGTGTCCTCATGTTACACCACTTCCTTGCCTTTCATCTCTTTTTTCTTGGCTTTGAATTGCTCTTTCTCCATGACTAGTTGTTTTACCTTAAGTTTATTGTTTTCTTGCTCAAGGAATGAAATGATGAATTTGGCCCTTTCCAAATTGTCCTTGAGCTCCATGATCTGATAATCCTTCTCTTTGATGACTTGTAGCAGGGTTTAATGGTAATCATGTGCCTCCAAGTCAACTAGGTCAAATTCATGCACAATGGGCTCCTCATCATGCAAAGAAGCCTCGTGATGTGATGGTGATCCTTGTTTAGTTGATGTAGTAGGCTTGGCCCCTTCCTCAATTTGAGGAGAAAACATAAGCTTTCTACCTCTATGATATGTCTTCGTCACCTCAGTCCTAGGTTCCTTGGAAACCTCATCATGTTTACTTGATGACCCCACCTCCATGGGATGTACTGACATGGTTTGGCGCTAGCTTGGTGAAGTGCTTATATGCGTTTTCAAGTTTGCCTCAATGAAGGTGTCCCATGTCATATTCTTCTCTATCAACTGTTGGAGTACTATAACCTTTATCAGGCTATGGTGAAAGAGGTTGGGATAATGCACTTTTCCTTTCAATTACACCCTTTCAGACATTTTGGTTAGGCTCATATATAAGTAGCTTGACAAATTTAAAGACTTGGTAGCTGTGAAGTGCATGAGCAGTCTTATGCGGCATTGATATAGCCTGGAAAATTCACCCTCACATGTGAAGAACTTCATGACAGCCTTCATCAATGGTGCATATCTCTCCAACAAGTATTTGAATGGGAAAACATGTGAGTGAGCTCCTTTGCATTGTGATTTCAAGTAGGGTTTGTACTCTTCTAGGTTTAGGTTCATGCCTTTGAACCAATTTTCACCATGGTTTGGTATGCCTGTAGCTTGAGAGATGGCATCCTCTGAAAACATGAAATCAGTCCATGCAATGGTGATCTTGTCTTCCTTCAAGGTGAGGGAAAATATACCTGTGAGATGCTCATGGTAACCTATTTCCTCCACTCTTTGACAAAACCCTAAACAATTGACATCTTAAAAGCATTTCATGACAAACGGGGAGGAGGTGATTTCATTGCAATTAGAGGGCTCAAACCTCAGTATCTTTCCCCCTTGTTGTACTTCCTCTTCTCTGATGGTGATTAGTTAGGCTCCATACTTCAAACCCTAGGTGAAAGGCAAGCAAGAATAATGGAATTTGTTTCTGTGAGGGAATGAGGTGGTACGATGGACTTAGGAGTTGCCTAAATTTGTAAGGAAATTTAGGAGGGTAGGGGATGATGTCAGTGAGTAGGGGAAAAAGGAATTTTGGGAAATGAGTGAGGGGAGGGGGTGGAAAAGGCCAAAACATTGGCCTATCCTAGAAAGAGATAGGATAGATTAGTGTTTAGAGGAAAATGATAGAAAATGAGGGGATAAGGCTTTGTGATGGATGGAAATGGTGTATTAGCTACAAACAGAGGTGTAGGGACAAGGAATCTAGGGTGTGTGGAAACAACTAATCATTTGAGGATCAAAACCATGAAAACCATATAAACCCTAGACGAAGAAGTATTTGATCATTTTCTTGATATATGAGGCAAAGGAGGACATGGAAATGATAAAACTTACTTGTTATAGAGCATGGAGGATGAAATGGCTGAAGAGGAGCTTTGAAAAATGAATTTTGGTGGTCAAACAACAATTTTGGACAACTCTGCCCCGTGCGGATTGTGTTGTCCAAGTGCGCAACGAAGGCTCTCTATGTGCTACGAGAGTCAATTTTTGCGAGTGAGGGCTATGGAATCACAATTTTTTACGAAGGAGAGGGGAGAGCTCGACACTAGCATGGTAGACTAGTGCAAATGAGTGTGAATGAGCTGCTCCATGTGATTTTATAATTTGCTTTTGTTGTCTAAGTGATTAATGAGGTAGGATGACCCACCTCACCAATTCACTTTCTTTTTTAGTTTTGTAGCCTTAGGACCTCTTCTTGTAACTTTAGAACCTTATGAACTTTATTACATTTAAAAGCATAAATTACATTTGAAATCAAGTGTTATTGAACAAATTTACATATTGTTACTCCTCATTTGCCGATTTATACATGAAATGACTGATTTTGTGACCTTAACCCTAATGACCTAATGGTGAGACTGAGCTGAATGGAGACCATGATGATGTGACTGAAGTGATATTAATGATTTTTTCATGATGGTAGAATCAACTGAGTGATGAAAGTGACCGACATATGAAATTCTTGAGAGAGTGGAAATAGCCCTAGACACACTAGCTAGTGACCAATTTTTTGTTTGAAGACTCACTGAAATGAAAAAAATTTGACTTGACACCCTAATAACACCTTGTAATAGCATATTTCATCATTGGTGACAGGCTGAATTGATGACACTAACACCCTCCCAGATAACCTTACCTTTTTTGCAACTTGGGAACCAAACCAATTCATTAGCAAAACAATATTGTGCCCAACGCAAAGTCTCCCTTTCTCTGAAATTTATTTGTACATGCCTTATCACAACCATAGGCTTGCCTCCTGCAATTCCTATTCTGAACTTCTCCTAAAACACTTCATCCTTGGGACACCTGGAATTCACTGACACACCTTGGCACACACTCTTATTTGTTCATTTACAAGCATTTTGACCTAGTTCTCCCTTTTGTTCCCTTGACTCTCCCTAACACTCCTCACCATCCATTGACACTGTCTGCCATGTGTTGGCACACCTTTTCATTCCTTGGCATGCCCTGGCACAAGTTAGCTATCATGCCCTCACAACTACCCTTACTTTTTTTAAGACTTGGTCGGAACCCAACCAATTCCTCCCCCACTACAACAACTTAACCAAGTAATAGTTACTACAATTAGACTATGCCTTGCTCACCTAAGAACTGCCTATAACACATCTTTGGCTACTCATGTCCAATCTCAACTCATCCCACTTAATAAGTTACCAATTCAAGGCTCACGTCCAACCATGGCCATAAAACAACTAAGAAACACAATTTACATCTTCACATGCCATAACACATGGCACGTCTAACAATCCCTTAGCCCTATGTGGTGTGGGTTAGCATACCCTACTTTTTTTGGCATTCTTTGCACTCCCTAGCACACCCTAGCACTCTCTGACATGCCCTGGCACTCTACCATGCCTTGGCACTGCCTAACATATAACGTTGTGACTCCCTCCTTAGAACACTTGGAACTTGTTGGCACTCCCTATCACACACTCTTATCTCTTCATTTCCATGCATTTTGAACTAGTTCTCCATTATGTTTCTATGGCACTCCCTAACATTCGCTGGCATGCATTGACACACCCTGACACATGGCACATCTTGGTATGTTTCCTTGGCACTCTAGCATTCCTTGGCACTACCTAACATATCTTGTTGATCCCTCCTTACCACACCTGGAACTCACTAACATTCCCTGTCACACACTCTTATTCATTCATTTCCATGTATTTGAAACTAGTGATCCCTTTTATTTCCTTGGCACTCCATAATACTCCCTGGCATGAATTGGCACACCCTAGCACCTGGCACATCTTGGCATGTTTCCCTAGCCTCTATCATGCCTTAACACTGCCTACCATACATTATTACTCCCTCATCACACATGTATCTCACTGACACTTCCTGTCACAAACTCTTATTTATTCATTTGCATGCACTAATTTGACCTAATGCTCCCTTGTGTTTCCCTAACACTCCCTAACACATCCTAGCACATGTTGACACACCCTGGCACCTGGCACATCTTGGCTGCATGTCGTCCTAGCAATCTAGCATGACTTAGCACAACCTATCATACCATGCCACTCTCTTCTTAGCACACTTGGAACTCACTCACACTCCCTATCACACACTCTTATTCATTCATTTCCATGCATTTTGACCTAGTGCTCCCTTAAGTTTCTCTGGCACTCCCTAACACTCCTTAGCACGCATTGGCACACCTTGGTGCTTGGCACATCCTGGTATGCTTCCCTAGCACTCTAGCATGCCTTGGCAGTAATGCATAACATACCTTGTCACTCCCTCCTTAGCACACCTGGAACTCGCTGAATGTAGTGTCCATTGCATGATTGATTCTTCCACCCTTACAAAATCCGTAGTCCATGCTATTAAATCATGCAATAGTTCATCTTCTGTGCAATCCCTGCATTTCGGGTCCTGAGAAGACGAATCTGTTGTGGTCACCAACAACCCCCCTCTTTGTTTGATATTAGTAATAACATCAAGCAAAGCGGGACCCTTAACCACAAAATCCAAAAAAATATTTTGTTTAAAAAATCTTTTGTATTAACTCCCTAAGAGCTATATCGTCTCGCAAAGGTAGAGAGAAGCGTTTTCCCAAAGCACATAAATACACTGAAAAAGAGCGACGCGAGAACCCATCACATCGCGTGCATTAAAAGCGCTCAAAAAGGGAAAACCTAAGGAATCGCCGACGGCCGATATGCGACGTCGCACGTCGCAATGTCACATAAGCAGCACAGAGTGATAAAGCGAAAATCTTGCGATCTTACGATCTTGCGATCTGCGATCTGTGATCATACAAAACTGCGATTTGCGATATTGGCAGTTTGCGATAACACTTAATGACGTCGCAATCCTCGATACTACGATTCCAATCGCAGAAAGGACTCATCGCAGGAATTCTCCGACATAAACGGTAAACCCAAAATTGAGCACGCACCTTAAGGGAAATTAATGATCGCATGCTTCAGTATCCAAGAATGATTGTATCGCGTTTTTCGAAGAGTCAAATCATGATGAGTGTCAGAATTACGCATTCATTAGAACTTAATGCTTTCATGTCAATCTTTTCGTCATTTCTCTTCTTCTTTGCGTAAACTGCAAGACATGCAACTGATATAAATCTATATGCAGGAAACATCTAAGGAAAAGAGGAAAGAGCCAATGGGGTAACAGAGAGAAGATGCCTCTGCAAATGGATGCCGCATGCAGCAGGACCGCGGATTCCAGAGTATCACCCAACAGGCGCTGATGAAAATAGACTATCTAAGACTCAGAGTCAAAGGCACACAAAAGCAGCGTGTTTGCAAAAGATCTTGAAGCTCAGACTGGGTAAAGTAAAAAGAGAAACGCAAAGGAAGGAGGACGCTCCAGAAAAGCCTGGAACAAAGAACGGAAGAAATTCTCAATACAGGGGGTTGTCCATACAACGCGACTCCTAACTCATTGAGTCATTCGCACGACCGGAAACCAAAATAGCAACAGCAAAATCAGTTCGAAAGGAACCTGGGTTGTACTAAGTGTACGCACAGCGAATACACCCAGCTAGAGAAAGGTTTCCGAAAATATCTTCTAGTCTGTCAGAAAGAGGTGCCAGCTCTTGTCATTTCTAATTATCAAGCTCGAACAAAAGGAAAGCACAACCAGCTGAATCTTTCAGGGCGAACAGCGCATTGCTTACAGCACTAAGGAGCAGATACAGAAACGGTTAGAAATTATATTTGATTTTTAGAAATAAATTTGCTTTTAGTAAAAGGGCGGTCATTTGAAGCCGTTCCCTAAATTTGTGTAATTAAGATTAATTAGTTAGTAGTATTTAACCCTTCTCATGGCATTTGGAGAAGGGTCCGGAAATCTATCAAAAAACTTGTCCTCAGAACATGCACTTTTGCACCCTCGGAGAGGGTTTTTGATGAATGGATGGATCGAGATTTATTTATGTTTGCATTTTAATGTCTGTTACTGATGTTGCACTTCTGTACTCTTAGCAGATATTAGAACAAGTAGAAATAAATCGTTGTTGCTTGAAGTTTATTAGTGAAATCAGTCATAAATGGTACTTTTATCTCTTGACTAATTTCTGCTTATATTCCTAAAGTGATATGCAGCTGAGTTCTTTATATGTTGATGTATGAATGTGTGTATTACCATTTGGCACTTCTGTACGGTGGAGTCATTTATTTGTGCTTGACATATGAATAACTAATTATGCGATATGTTGTTCACAACTGTTTTGCCTAACTTTTTATGCAAGATGGTTTATCTTAATGGATTTCTATTCTTATGATAGCTGAATGATCTTTATTACCAGCTATTGTTCGAAATCTTTTTAGATCACATAATAGAAGAAAAATACCCCGGGTTAGCGTAGATTAGATGTATTGTTTGTCATTAGATTACAATAGCATAGAGTTAGTTTAGAATTTAGAATTAAATTAGCTTAAAATACCCCTAGATCAATACCATCAAACTCTACACACACACACCCCTCACATTGGGAAACTAGTCCCATTACCCCCAGTCGGACCCGCTACACCAAACGGCCACGGAGCCGCCAACTAGGTTCCCGATCGGGTGGGTATCCCCCTTGTTGTTGACCCAATTTCGGGGCCCTCAACATATATGGTGCTAGAAGGAGGGCCAGAGCTATGAATGGCACATAAATCAAAATCTAAATACCATTCTGAGAGCAAATCACCCTCACCAACTCCCCCGACTTCTCCGGTACGATTAAACTCGGAGCTAGAAGTCGCTCAGGCATCCACCACTGCTACACACTCTAATATATCAGACCAACTTATCATTGATCCCCCTGAACTTCAAACTTTAATTCGTAAACTCCAGGGATTCTCTATTTTTACTCAGAGGTCTGATAAATCTAAAGGCAGCGTGACTTCGCAGTACAATCCTGCTCATCCCCTGACCAGATTGAAGAGTGAAAAGTTTGGCATTCAGCCAACTGAAATCCCTCTCCCCACTAGGAAAAGAGCAAGGAAAGCACTTCCAGAGTCTGACAGAGAGACTCTTTCATCTACCTCGTCCATTTCAACTCCCTCACCGCGAAGTCAGCCACTCACATCTTCACCCCAGATCACTCATCCATCTTCCACAACCCTTCCTCTTCGATCATCGAACATCATAATATATCCATCTTCTCAACATCAGAGATCATCTTCTGCACTTCCATTAACTAGCAGCTCAACGATGGCCCAGTCTCCATGGAACAACCCTGGGGCAGTTTTAATGCCTCCACCCCTGAGCCCTATACTGGCCCATCCTGAGAAATGGCTGCCTAAATTCAATCCAGAAGTAGGCATGCTAGCCGAAGAACATATCAATAATTTCATGCTTTCTGTTAATCTCAACGGAGTTACTAACGAAGACGCTGTTGTCCGGCTTTTCCCTTATACAATGCAAGGAACAGTCGGGTCGTGGTACTTTTCATTACCTTCCGGATCCATCAAAAGCTGGGACATTTTTCAAAGTCAGTTCCTCACCAAGTTTGGTGATGACAGATCCACGGCGACATTTATCAATGACCTATCTAATCTTAAGGTTGAGGCTAGAGAACCCATTAAAGACTTTAACTTACGGTTCAATAAGATCCTCAACAAAATCCCCGCTGCTTCACAACCCAGCGAGGAAGTAAGATGTGAATGGTACATCACGGCCTTACCATCTAACTTGGCTATCTTCGTAGATAGGGCAAGCAAGACAACCTTAGTTGAAAACTTAACAGAGGCGTTAGCAGTTGAAAAACGCGTAGTAGCCCTTGAAAAGAGATCTGCAATTGAAGAACGTAAATCTAAGAAGATCTCTTTCAAAGAAGACACCAAGAAGAAGCAAACGAAAGATCCTTTCGATATGGAAGGATTACAAAAAGTATTAAAGGCCATGTCCAATGAGATGATTGATATAAGGAAACAAGTAGCAGAAACGTCTTCAAGAAAGCCTTTCAGGACTTTTAAAAGAAACCCTCCCATGGAGATGAAGCCACCCAACGCTGTCTCAAACGTTGAATCTGAAGAAGAAGAAGAAGAGAATACCATCGAAGCACAGATCGACGATGAAGAAGTGGTGGAACTACAAGGAATGTGGGATTTCATCCTCCCACAAGAAGAGGATCAAGAAGCATTTCCGGTTACCATGAGAAGCAGAAATCAACTTGATCCTCCCCAAACTACCCCAAAACAAAAGGGTGCAAGCCCTGCAGCAAAAGATAAGGTCGCAACAAAGAAAACAACCGCTAAAGCGACCCAGTTTAGCCCAGTCCAATCTGATCAAGCACCTCCATCAAGAACACTGATAGTGTCGGATGAAATGGAGTATAACATCATTGATGACATGAAGAAGACTAGGGCTAACATCACTCTTTATGAATTGAGTAAATTGAAACACCAGCAGAAAATAATGATGAAAGAATTACATGCTGTGCCTACTACATCTTTACCTACAGCTGTAGCTTCCCACAATCTGGGAAGGCCTCCAACCAACGCGATCAATAAGATCGATCCAAATGACATCGCCTTGATTGGAGGAAGATCAAGATCCCATACTCCTCCTTTTCTTCTCACATATGAAATCTTCAATAAAAACGTGCACAATTTCTTGGTCGATTTTGGTGCTTCAACGAATATTTTACCCAGGTCAATATGTGCCAAATTGAATGTGCAACCTCAAAAATCTGCAGTACGTATAGTTCAACTTGATCGATCCCAAGTCGAAGTGATTGGTGAACTTAATCAGGTGACCATAAGATTTTCGTCTAACCCAAAAGTGTGTCAGGTTATCGACATTCTAGCAGCTGATATCCCTGAGTTCTATGGTTTGATTCTAAGCAGGGATTGGTCGGAGAAACTCCACGGATATTTCTCAACCGACTGGTCACACATGTGGTTACCGTACAATGGTAAACCAAATCAGATAAAGGTTGAACGAGAGTTGCGCCAAAAATACATAGTGACAGAACTGGAAGGAGAAAATGAAGCCATAACATACAATAGCAGCATTGTAGGCAATTACGCAGTAGATTCTTTCCTCAGAAATTTCAATGCTCATATTTCACCTTACTTAGAGAATTCAGTTTTATCCCAAGTTGAAAATTTCTCCCAAACTGATGACTCAAAATGTTTTAGTTTTTTAGATAATTCTGTAAATACATCTTTATTTTGGAAATTATATTTTGACGGGTCTAAATCCAATGAGGGCAGCAGGAGCAGGATGCGTTCTGATTAGCCCGGACGGGAACAAGATTATGCTCACATGCAGACTTGAGTTCGATTGCACGAACAACACAGCGGAGTACGAAGCCTTGGTTCAAGGCCTATACAAAGCAATCGGATTGAACGTTAAGTATCTTCAAGTCTTTGGAGATTCTGAGATCGTCGTAAAACAGGTACGTAACACCATACATTGCCTGTCAAGTCATTTAAAGCACTATCAATCATTAGTTCAAGATCTCACTTCACATTTCATAGCATTCAACATCTCGTCAATTCCAAGGATTCAAAACGCGAGCGCAGACCTGTTAGCTAACGTAGCCTCTAGACTTATTCCTTCCGAAGATTTTAGTCCTGATAGGTTTTCAATAGAATTAATCTTTAGACCATCCATCCCTGACAACATCACCAATTGGAGAGTATTCAACGACGATCCTGACATCGTAAATTTCCTTACTTCTGAAGGATCCTACTCAAACTAGATAATCGACGAAGACTGTCATGATCACCAAATACAACAAAGTAGCACTGACAATGCTATACCGAAATCAGTGGTCAAGTTAGAAGATTTATATGATTTGAAAAGTCAGTTTAAAAGGTCCGCTAATGCTAAACTTTACAGTTCTACCCTGAACTATGAATTAGTAAACCTAGGGACCGATCAGAAGCCACAAACGTTAACCTAGGCCACGGCCTAGCCCCTGAAGAGAAATCAGCATATATCCATCTTCTAAGATAGTACAAAAACGTTTTTTCCTGGAATTACGATGAGCTGAAGACTTACAACACCTCTATCATTCAGCATACTATCCCTATGATTGACAATGAAAAACCTGTCCAGCAGAAGCTCAGAAAAATACACCCTAACTTAGAAAATCAGATAAAAACTGAGCTTAATAAGTTGTTGAGAGCCAGAATAATTTTCCCCGTCAGGCATTCCGAATGGGTATCCAATATGGTACTCGCTAGGAAGAAAAACGGAGACATTAGAATCTGTATCGATTTCCGAAATCTCAACAAAGCCTGTCAGAAAGATAACTTTCCCCTCCCACCTATGGAACAAATATTGCAGGCAGTAGCAGGCTCAAAATTAATGTCTTTCCTGGATGGATTTTCAGGATACAATCAAGTACTGGTGCATCCCGATGACCAGTTAAAGACTACGTTCCGAACCAAAGGGGCACTTATGCATATCGGAAGATGCCATTTGGTCTTATCAATGCCGGAGCTACCTTTCAGAGAGCCATGGATATCGCGTTTAAAAGGGTTAGTCAACAAATCGGTAGTGATTTACCTGGACGATATAACAGTGTACTCCAAGAACCGAAGCGACCACCTCAAAGATCTGAAACAAATCTTTCAAAGATGTTTAAGGTATGGGATCTCACTTAACCCGAAGAAATCTTTTTTCGCATTAAGTGAAGGGAAATTGCTAGGATTCATAGTGTCAAAATCTGGTATTCACATTGAACCTGACAGAATCAAAGAAATTTCCGAGATATCCATGCCCCATAACAAAAAGACCATGCAATCCTTCCTTGGACAGATCAATTTTGTCAAAAGATTTGTCCCGGATTTTTCACATATTATTTCTCCCTTACAAAATATGATAAAAAACAATTCAAACTTCAAATGGGGTCTAGATGAGCACGAAGCATTCAACTTAATCAAACAAGCTATCATCAACGCTCCATCTTTAGCAACCCCAAATTTTTCAGAACCTTTTGTCTTATACACGTTTGCCTCAGAGAAATCTTATGCTGTGATTTTAACTCAAGCGAATCAAGAAAAGGCGGAAGCTCCAATCGCATTCTTTAGCTCGAACTTACAAGGTGCTGAACTTAATTACTCAGACGTAGAGAAACAGGCATATGCCGTTTTCAAAGCGATCAAATATTTCAGACCTTTCTTGCTAAAAGCCCATACCAAAGTCATAGTACCATTCCCAGCGGTAAGAAACCTCCTGATACGGAAGGACGTGGGCGAAAAGAGAGCGAATTGGATCACTGCCTTACAAGAGTACGATCTTGAGATCAAACCAGCACACATCGTGAGAGGTCAAGGCTTCTGCAAGATGTTAGCTGGAGCATCACAAACTCCTGAGAACTCGTCTGAAGAGGTACACACGTATGAGGTAAGCCTAAATGACGCAGAATCATTATATGCTAACACCATTTATTTTCTTAAGGACGGGTATGCTCCATTTCACCTGGATCACACCAAGAAGAGAGCCCTGAGATTGAAAGCTAAACAATACCAGCTCATAAATGATTTTCTGTTTAAAAGAAATTACGATTATGTGCTTCTTAGATGTCTTGAGAAAACTGAAGCCGAAAAGGTTTTGCGGGAACTTCACGATGGACCAGTAGGTGGACACTATGCTGGAGAAGCCACCGCCCATAAAATCTTGCGTGTAGGATATTACTAGCCCACGCTGTTCAAAGACTCATACAACTACGTAAGGAAATGCCAAGTCTGCCAGACTGCTGCAGGGAAACAAAAGAAGTCATCCATGCCACTGCAGCCAGTTAACATTGAGCAACCGTTCAGTCAATGGGGCCTGGACATAATAGGTGAGATCGTTCCTCACTCTTCTAAACAGCATAGGTATATCCTCACGGCAACTGACTATTTTACCAAATGGGTAGAAGCAGTTCCTCTCAAGACAACTAATTCTAAAAACATTATTGAATTCATAGATCAGTTTATCATCACTAGGTTTGGATTGCCAACGACCTTAATGTTTGATAATGCATCATATTTTTCTGGAAATGCAATGACTGAGTTTGCGCTCAAAAGAGGGTTCAAACTGAAGTATTCTGCCAACTACTATCCGCAAGGTAACGAGTTGGCCGAATCAACAAACAAGAACCGAATTAGGATTATTAAAAAGACAGTCGACCAAAACCAAAAGAATTGGCACAAAGCGCTGGTAAATGCCTTATGGGCAGATAGAATTACAAAGAAAGCTTCTATCGGCACTTCTCCCTTTAATTTAGTTTATGGGAGAGAAGCAGTTCTTCCTACTCACCTAGTCATTCCCTCTTTGTCTTTAGTTAAATACATCGATGAAGTACCTACTTCTTCCTTACAATTAAGACAAATGGAAATAACCAAACTAGAAGAACAACGAGAACAAGCTAGGAAAACCCATGCTCATCACCAAGCGCTAATAAAATCCTCTTTTGACTCAAACATAATGACCAGAAAAAACTTTTAGATGGGAGATTTAGTTTTAAAATGGGATAAGGCTCATGAAGAAAAGGGCAAACATACGAAATTCCAGAAGCTGTGGCTTGGTCCTTTTCAGATTGTAGAGGTCATAGGCCCATCGACTTTTGTGTTGCAGGATTTAACAGGCAGGAGAGATTCTCTGCCTGTGAATGGACAAATTCTCAAAATATATTTTCCATAGAAGAGAATTCTTCTAATTTTTGTAGGATAGATTTAATTTTTAGTTTTTATTTTGTTTTGTTTTTTTTTCTTTTCTTTTTATGAATAAAACCGGTTGTAAATGATCATTTAAAAGGATTCATGAAAGAGCACGCCAATTCTCTATCAGATTTTGATTTCGCTTGTACAAATAGCAAAATTTTTTAAAAATCTGAATTTTATTATTGACAAATAGAGTTAACTTCACCTTGATTACGATGCTAGTTTCAACCTCTAAAAAACTTTGACGAAAGCAACCTTTGGTAAAGAATTGTTTTGTATCAGCACAATGAAAGGTATCATCAATAATAAAATAAGTATTCTCTGCAAAACTGTTGTTTTCAAAAACTCTATTATTGTCGTCCAGAGCTTTCTTAAGGAAAAACAATGACTTCCTCCCTGCTAAAAGGAAATTGCAGCATTCAGAGAAACAATCCAAGGAAAACACTATATCTCAAAGAATAAGAGGTCTCATCACGAGTCGGCTTATCATGATCACAGATATTATAACTTGCTGACTTTGCCAATACTGTCTATCAAAACAGGGCAACGACTTAAGATTGTTGCAATCAAAAGACAAGAGGTCTCATCACGAGCCGGCTTGTTCAGCAAAAGTGTAAATCAAGTGAATGACTGTGTCATAATTTGGCCACCAAACCAAGACATTGTTCTTTAGAGAATTAAAAAAGGAAAAGTGTGTCAAAAAAGGATTTTTCTGGAATGTTGCGAGTAACCTCAAGCAGGAAAAAGGATCATTGCTGGATAACATGGTAACCCTGTCGAGGCTATGAACGCTTGCAGGCAGCAGAGGCTCTACCTACGACAAATGAGCATACTTTTAAACCAGTACGCAGAAAAGACCTTATTTTATCTTTAATCAAGACCAAGTAATGTCTGGTGCGAATGCAAGAAAAAGCCTGAGGAAGCAAGCAATTGGGATATAAAAAAGGTTGAGACAAAGTATCATTGACGAGGTGAGGGGTAATCTACTCTATCTGTCCATAACAAAATTTAGACATATAAAAATTTTGCTGTTTCGGAAGTGAACGGTCAATAGAAAAGCAGAGATAACTGTTTCTTCACAGTGAATCACCATTGTTGTGGTCACCAACAACCACCCTCTTTGTTTGATATTAGTAATAACATCAAGCAAAGGGGGACCCTTAACCAAAAAATCCAAAAAAATATTTTGTTTAAAAAATATTTTGTATTAACTCCCTAAGAGCTATATCGCGTCGCAAAGGTAGAGACAAGCGTTTTCCCAAAGCACATAAATACACTGAAAAAGAGCGACGCGAGAACCCATCGCATCGCGTGCATTAAAAGTGCTCAAAAAGGGAAAACCTAAGGAATCGCTGACGGCCGATATGCGACGTCGCACGTCGTAATGTCACATAAGCAGCACAGAGTGATAAAGCGAAAATCTTGCGATCTTGCGATCTGCGATCATACAAAACTGCGATCTGCGATATTGACAGTTTGCGATAACACTTAATGACGTCGCAGTCCTCGATACTGTGATTCCAATCGCAGAAAGGGCTCATCGCAGGAATTCTCCGACATAAACGGTAAACCCAAAATTGAGCGCGCACCTTAAGGGAAATTAATGATCGCATGCTTCAGTATCCAAGAATGATTGTATCGCGTTTTTCGAAGAGTCAAATCATGATGAGTGTCAGAATTATGCATTCATTAGAACTTAATGCTTTCATGTCAATCTTTTCGTCATTTCTCTTCTTCTTTGCGTAAACTGCAAGACAGGCAACTGATATAAATCTATATGCAGGAAACATCTAAGGAAAAGAGGAAAGCGCCAATGGGGTAACAGAGAGAAGATGCCTCCGCAAATGGATGCCGCATGCAGCAGGACCGCGGATTCCAGAGTATCACCCAACAGGCGCTGATGAAAATAGACTATCTAAGACTCAGAGTCAAAGGCACACAAAAGCAGCGTGTTTGCAAAAGATCTTGAAGCTCAGACTGGGTAAAGCAAAAGGAGAAACGCAAAGGAAGGAGGACGGTCCAGAAAAGCCTGGAACAAAGAACGGAAGCAATTCTCGATACAGGGGGTTGTCCATACAGCACGACTCCTAAGTCATTGAGTCATTCGCACGACCGGAAATCGAAATAGCAACAACAAAATCAGTTTGAAAGGAACCTGGGTTGTACTAAGTGTACGCACAGCGAATACACCCAGCTAGAGAAAGGTTTTCGAAAATATCTTCTAGTCTGTCAGAAAGAGGTGCCAGCTCTTGTCATTTCTAATTATCAAGCTCGAACAAAAGGAAAGGACAACCAACCGACTCTTTCAGGGCGAACAACGCATTGCTTACAGCACTAAGGAGCAGATACAGAAACGGTTAGAAATTAGATTTGATTTTTAGAAATAAATTTGCTTTTAGTAAAAGGGCGTTCATTTGAAGCCGTTCCCTAAATTTGTGTAATTAAGATTAATTAGTTAGTAGTATTTAACCCTTCTCATGGCATTTGGAGAAGGGTCCGGAAATCTGTCAAAAAACTTGTCCTCAGAACATGCACTTTTGCACCCTCGGAGGGGGTTTTTGATGAATGGATGGATCGAGATTTATTTATGTTTGCATTTTAATGTCTGTCACTGATGTTGCACTTCTGTACTCTTAGCAGATATTAGAACAAGTAGAAATAAATCGTTGTTGCTTGAAGTTTATTAGTGAAATCAGTCATAAATGGTACTTTTATCTCTTGACTAATTTCTGCTTATATTCCTAAAGTGATATGCAGCTGAGTTCTTTATATGTTGATGTATGAATGTGTGTATTACCATTTGGCACTTCTGTACGGCGGAGTCATTTATTTGTGCTTGACATATGAATAACTAATTATGCGATATGTTGTTCACAACTGTTTTGCCTAACTTTTTATGCAAGATGGTTTATCTTAATGGATTTCTATTCTTATGATAGCTGAATGATCTTTATTACCAGCTATTGTTCGAAATCTTTTTAGATTGCATAATAGAAGAAAAATATCCCGGGTTAGCGTAGATTAGATGTATTGTTTGTCATTAGATTACAATAGCATAGAGTTAGTTTAGAAGTTAGAATTAAATTAGCTTAAAATACCCCTAGATCAATACCATCAAACTCTACACACACACACACCCCTCACATTGGGAAATTGGTCCCATTACCCCCAGTCGGACCCGCTACACCAAACGGGCACGGAGCCGCCAACCAGGTTCCCGACCGGGTGGGTATCCCCCTTGTTGTTGACCCGATTTCGGGGCCCTCAACAGAATCATGGAATTTGTGTCAAACAATCGCTGGATACAGACAAAACCTCTTCAATCGCATTGCTTTAAACCATAGTTACCATTCAGATTCGAATTCCATACGATAAGGTAAAAATTTGAATAAGAAATTTTCAATTCGAACAAAATTCAACATCATACATCTTAAAGGTTAACAAATATGTGGTTTTCTTTCTATAACAACCATTGCTTTTGCTCATTTCTTTCCATTAATTTTTAAATTTAAATAATTTATATTAATTTTGACAAATATAAACAATTTTAAAATTACAATTCACCAAAAAAAAACATATTTCACTCCTCCCTCCAAAAAATTATTTTATTTTCAAAATTTGAAACTTTAATGTAAATCTAAATATGAAATATTGAAAAGATATAAAATTTCATCTTATATAAACCTATTAAAAATTTAAATTATTAAATTTAATAATTAAATATTAAATATATAAAATTTCTTTAATATAAATATATTTTTAAAATTTCAATTAATTTTCATTACACATAGAATTTTTTGACTTCACAACTCACATTTTGCTATCAGGCGGCCATTTATTTTGGCTTTAGCGGCCAAGGGTTTAACCATGTGGATATAGCATAATCTCTCAACCGAATTTCCTTATAGGCACACAATAAATTATTCCTGTAAACCTATAGGTTGTATGTATAGCCATATCTGTTATTTCCAGTTTCGGAGGCACAATAGATCCAAACTCTGTGTGTAGTGATCTGCTCTGGTCTGCAAACATGGGTCGCGCTATTCGTGCACAGAGAAAAGGAGCAGGTTCCATGCTCAGATTCCACACCCATCATAGGAAGAGACCTGCACATTTGGGAAGCCTCGACTATGGCAAGCATAATGGGTACATTAGGGTAATTTTCACGGACGTAATGCATGACCCTGGCCGCAACGCTCCCCTCTGCAAAGTGACCTTCGGGCACCCATTCCATTACAAGCATAAAAAAAAAGCTCTTATTAGTTACCGAAGGTATTTACACGGGACAGTTTGTTTATTGCGGAAAGAAGGCCATTTTGACTGTGGGTAACTTGTTGCCTTTGAGATCTATTTTGGAGGGAGCCATGTCTGCAACATGGAACAGAATATCGGCAATTGGGGTTCGTTTGCTAGGGCTTTGGAGACTAAGACATCGTCGTCAGCCACAATATTGATAACGACACTACCAAGGTGAAGCTTCCCTCTAGAGCCCTATTCTAATTTAAAAGAAGAAAATCCTAGAAGTTGTATTCTATTTTAAAGAATTTGTTCATCATTTTTACTTTTATATGAAAATCTTAAAAATCCTATTCTATTTCAAAGAATGAAAAATCCTGGAAACACTATTCTTAGATAGAATAGACCACGCCTATTTCCCTAGAAACCCTATTTTCAGATAAAATAGACCATGTTAGGGCCATTCATTTCGCCTTTTCAATCCTATTATACATAAATCTATAACCACCAATTACTCGGCAAGTGTTAGACAGTAAGGAGTGGTATGACCATTAATGTAACAAAGTGCACAAGAAGGTGGAATTTGGGATTAAGGAGGTATGTACGAGAATATGTGTGAGCAAATCGAAAGTTAGAAACATCGATCTATATTTCAAGGGGCCTAATAATGTTGACACTAGCTTTATCTTGATACTAAATTCATAAGTTTCCGACAGAGGCAGTGCAGTGGTAGAAGAAAAGAGCGGCGGTGTGATGGATTTTCCTGTATCTTTCAGGAGGATATTTACTGAGGTTGAATCGGGGGAGGGGCTGATGGCTTTTATTTTAAGCAAAGCTGTCAGGAATCCTAGGCCAGGACCCATCCAGGTCTAGCTTTTTCAAGAAATCAACACAGGTGCCAGAAATCTGTATTAATCTTATGAAGATAGATGAGTCCTTGGACCTTATCTAGACCGAAGCAAGTATGGGTATTTCCCCTCCGAAAATAACTCAGCGGCTTTGCAAAAACATAATTTGGAAGCTATAGGGAAGGGTTCAAATTTCTCTATTGAGCCAATTTATGTATTAAAAATTTCTACATCCTTCTCAAAATGAGACAAATTTATGGATTAAAAATTTCTACATCCTTCTCAAAATGGATTTTCAAAGGTCTGTAGTTTTAGAGAATCGACACAGGCGCCAAAAATCTGTATTAATATTAAGCATATAGATGAACCCTTATCTAGACCGAGGGAAGTATGTGTATTTACCATCGGAAAATACCTCGGCGGTTTTGCAAAAACATAACTTGGAAGCTATCGGGAGGGATTGCGATTTCCCTTATTGGCCAAATTTATGGATCAAAAACATCCACATGCTTCTCAAAATGGATTTCAAAGGTTCGTGGTTCCTCTGTAAGGAGGGGCTCTCGTTTTAGTATTGGATCATTGGGTTTGATTTGAGAATGATTTGTCCATACGCTCTCTAGTTGGGATCAGATTTGAATACCTCGGTTTCAAATTTCAGAACATATATTATTTTAAGCTGTCAGAGGCTGGGGGGGTTCAAATTACCAAAGACATTGTTTAAGCTCAAAAGCCAGGGAGATCGAGCTTTCCCTTGCATGAAATATTTGTTGTCTTAGCGATTTTTGCATCCTTCTCAAATATAAGATGGCAAAAGGACCTCGGTAGGCCAGGACTCTTATGCAGTATTGGATATTTGATCCAAAATTGGATGTACCCATAAACACTCTAGTCTGAATCAGATTGTAGTACCACCCTTTCCTTAGAACTTTCGAATTGTAAGGATGACGTTCTTCTAACCAGTTGGCTTTATTAAGCCAACTAGGATAACGATGGAAGTTGGAACACAAGTTGAATTCCTTTTCTAGATATGTGCAAACATTGATCTAAACGAAGAAAGCCTATCATCAAGAATTACTCTTTTCCTCAGAGAAAAGAGGCATCCTGATAAACTGCAGTATCAGAGAATTTTGTGAGCATGACCATATGGAGTTCAAATGCCCAAAAGGATGAGGAAGGAATATCGAAGCTTTAGGTAAAGGGAAGCTTTCAAACTTTCAGCCACACAAACCCAAAAAAAAACTAAGTGGATTTAGAAGGACAAAGATAACGTCGAAGCCCAGAAAGATTCCAAGACCTGGAAACATTAACAGAATATGGGTTGTCGAAACCTCTGGGCTTCTAAAAGCACTAACAGGGTGAAGCTTCCCTCTTTAAATTAGAATAGGGCTTCTAATTGAAAACCCTATCAAAAAGTTGACCAGAAAGCACCAATTTATCCGACATCTCCTTGATTGAAGGGTCATATAATATGAAAGTTTGCCCCTTTTATTTCTTATTTAACTTAAATTCAATTTAAATTTAATCGAACATTATAATTCCTTTCTTTTAAGGAATAAATTTTTAACCAACATTATTGCAGTTCCAAGTGGTAAAAAACTATCAATGATGCATAGACGTGTTCCACCAAAGGGATTCAGAAATTGTGTATGGGTGCTACGTTTTGCCAATGGATCACAATGTTTGTGCCCTGCACCTACGATTGAGTAAAGAAGGTTCGGCTGGGGAATTTTAGGTACATTCGATTTCAGGAAAATAATAATAATTACATTCGTGATTTCTAATAGTATTGGGTGTACTTCTCGGTTTTGATGAGTTCTTTAAATTTCATAATCCATTGCTTTCTAATTTTCAGAGTATTTCTGAATAGTCTATTAAATTAGTTTAACTTTTGACACATGAACTAAATTTTCTTTTGAGTCTTCAACCTTTTAACAGTTTTTTGTGAAGATATTTTTATATTATCTTAAATTTTGATATATTTGACAAAAAATTTGTCATGGTATTCATCTATTTTTCAAGGTTCTTTTATAAAAAATTTATGCTGATATATTTGATGAAAACATGGTTTAAGATATTTATGTCCAAGAATTCAAAAACAGATAAGGAATTGATGCCTCTGCCTTCAACGATGCCTTTTATCCGGTGGTTCCTCTACAGTTGATGCCTCCACTTCTACCCATGGCTCCCTGTAAACTATGTCGACTGAAGCTCGACTATCTATATCTACTGCCCATGATTCTGCTGCCTGTGCAGCCATATCTGCCCATCATTCCATCAGTTGTTTCGCTGGAAATCAGTGACAACGAAAAAGCTAGCAACACGTCCAACAACAATTTTCGTATTATATTATGTTTTATGTTGATTCTATGAAAATAATATATTATCATTTTACTCTTTTTTACGTTTCTTGGTGATCATTTTTCTTTTCTCAATTATTTTCGCCCTCTGTTCATCTGTGAAAATTTACCAGTCAGTTTGCCCTTTTTTGAGAATGAACTTAATAATTACAAATAAATACATGTTCCCTTTTTTGAGAATGAACTTAATAATTACAAATAAACACATGTTCTAAACAAGTCTAAAATATCTCTTTAGATAAATAAATATTCTAGAGTGAAGAGATTTAATGAATAACAATATAGATAATAGAACATGAAAAATAAATAGTACAAAATATCCGAAGAGATGCATTACCACATATTACCCATATTTCTTACTACTAAGAAGAAGAAACGATTATAATGGGTTGATAATTTAAAAAGAAAAGAAACGAGTAATATGGCATTCGATCATGCATAAGGGCATGTATTGTAAGAAACATCGCACAAATTTTATTTCGTCTGGCATGAAATATATACAATGTCTTCAACCTAATACAATGATAAAATGGCAAGAATCCCACTAAGGGAAGGAAAAAGTCCTGTAATAATTTAAACGAGAAAAGATTTTAACAGTAGGGTCAATATCACTTTATAAAAGAGTTCTTATGTACTGATAATTTCCAACAGAAGTAAGGGATTAAAATTCTTTCTTATAGGGTTATTTTATAAAGATAATAAGTGACAAAAATTTCCATTGTAGGAACAAATCCTGAGTTAAAAGTCAGCTAAAATTAAGAATACTCTTAGAGACATAATTATTTAGCTAACTAGTTGTAATCTTTATTAATACAAATACTTAGGCATTGTAATAAGGAGAAGGTTTGGAAAGCTAGTTTGGAAGCTTATCCATATGGAGGCTTGATTAAACCAATTAAAATAACCCCAAGCACTCAAACCATAATGATGCATGAAAACCCTAGAGAAGGGGATTGGCCTCATGGTTGAGAATCCTAGAAATAAACAAACAACTTGTAAGGAGTCGAAGAACGTCTTCATAAGTATCTTATCCAATGTAGCAAAAGCAGAAATGGTTTCTCTATAGGGAGAGGTCACGGTGGTATCCAGCACGTGTCCAAGCAACTCACTGAAGAGCTTCCCCAACTAGACAACTTCACATGAGGCCATACTCATAGCTACGTATTCGGCCTCAGCAGTGCTCAAAGCAACCGACTTCTGCTTCCTGCTCATCTAAGACATCGAAGTAGAACCCAAAGAGAAACAACACCCAGAAGTGCTTTTGTGATCCACCATACTGCCTGCCCAATCAACATCAGAATAACGTGTAAGGTAAAAAATAAGTTAAATGAGAAGAATTCATATAAAAAAGTCATTATCTAAAATAGTATCAAATAGAACCATCGTAAACAAGTCGAGTGTGTTTAGTGGAAGGAACCAAATATACCTTGGGAAAAATACAAGTCCAATACATGGTGTCCTACCCTATAATTAGAATGAATAACAACAAATTAAGAAGAAGAAATTATAGCATTATTTAAAAATTGAACAAATTGTTGATTTTATTTTACCAAGTTTACATGAAACATGTGTTTTGGAGTTAAGTTTTACATTGTGTATTTGTTTGTCTTTGGTTTTGCTGCTTTTTGATGCATAATGTAACATGTTTTCTATGTGTGAAAGCATAATCACAAGCTTCAAACAAGTTAACAAGCTTTAGCTAGGATGTTTAGAAGTTGTATTCTCCACCTAGGTTTGAATCTTGCTTTTGACATGTGCTCCTTGTGGGCTATTTGACTCTGCAAGGAACCATTTCATGTGGATGGGGCCAAGAACAATCCTTGGGTGACTTTGATGGATTAGATTATGACTAGTCAGCCACATAGCCAAGAATTGACTCCACAAATATGCTGATACATATTATTTTTTCAAATAGATCGTGGAGTAAACACTGCAAGAAAAATGAGCAATAGGAAAAGGTCAAATAAAGCCCTATCTTAGCTTTACACATACATTTAACCAGTTAGAAGAACATTTACATGAGTAATAGAAGAATCAGCTTACATAACCTTATTGGAAGTGCCATGCCCATAATCTTGATGAATAACAGATATGCAAGGTGGCATGTAAGAAAAATGGAGTTCAAAATAAGAGAACATGATCTGATGTGGTGCTTTGTCTTACCTTATAACACCATGAATAGAAAAAACAACATAGTCAACATCAACAGATTTATTTAAATGACTTTAAGCTAGAATATTTGGTAGTGGAAACATGAGAATGAGGAGTGGGACTGCTTAACTTTTATCATGATTCCATAGATCTATGTTATCTGAATGGGAATATTAGAAAGAAAAAATAATTATTTTAATGATTCTTAAAATTTATAGGAAACATGTTAATCACACTTTACAGGTCACTTGGGGTCTTATTTTCAGATTGTATGTTGAATCTCGGTTCTATGTTGAATTTCAATTTTGTTATATGACGGGAGGGATAACTCTAATTGTCTCATTTTTCAGGGTGAAGATTCCCTCTGGAGCTAAGAAGATTGTGTCAAGTGGTTGTACAGCTATGATTGGTCAAGTTGATGGAGGTGGAAGAACAAAAAAACCAATGCTTAAGGCTCACAATGCATACCACAAATACAGGGTCAAAAGAAACTGTTGGCCCAAGGTTCGTGGCGTGGCGATGAATCGAGTTGGGCATCCTCATGGTGGAGGTAATCATCAACGTATTGGTCATGCTAGTACTGTACGTTGGGATGCACCACCAGGGAAAAATGTTGGGCTTATTGCTACCAGAAGACCCTGTGGATGCATTGGGTGTTATCTTATTCTAAACAACCATTTCATATATTTTCTGGCTAATTATGAACTCAAAATTCTGTTTTATTTCATTTTAATATTGCATGCCTGAATCCTTTATATATAGCAGAAGCATGGCCCATGTCAATCTCTAGTTGTTCCTCTGGGGCTTAGCCTTATGTCTTTCTAACTTTCATGTTCTAGATGTGTAATCCCAAAGAGGTTGCATCAGAAGAGTACAATGAGTTTTACAAGAAGGCATTCAATGAATTTCTAGATCCTTTGACATACACTCACTTCACAACGGAGGTATGGCCTTTTGGATAGATGTATAGAGATCTTTAATAAAGAAAATTTCTCCTTTTGGTTCACGTAATCGGTGTATGAAAGATTATTACAACAAATTGCCCCATACTGTCTGAATTCAGGGTGAAGTAGAGTTTAGAAGTGTCCTTTACATCCCTGGTATGGCTCCCCTAAGCACTGAGGATATAATGCATCCAAAGACTAAGAGCATTCGTCTATATGTCAAGCGTGTTTTTATTTCTGATGACTTTAATGGTGAATTGGTAAGTTGTATTGATTGTCTTTTTTGCAACTACTTCACTCCTGGAATGTTTCCTCCAAAAATTATAGTCTCATTTGAGGGTATCTGGTGCTTATGTTGAACAAAATATGTTCTACCTGTATGTAGTTTCCACGCTAGCTGAGCTTTGTTAAAGGTGTTTTCGATTCAAATGATCTTCTTCTTGAATCTTAATGTCTCCAGGGAGATCCTTCAAGAAAGCCGCATTGTAAGTTCCTCATTCACACCTTCCTTTTCAAATATGCCATTGTATGACGTTAAATTATAAGATTTAATATGCAGTTTAGTTGGTACTTTTTTGAATAATATTGATATGCAAGCATTAATATGAGCTTCTATGTTGGAAATATTTTGGTTTCCAAGTATTTCGTGGGTTTAAAGAAGAAAAATATGGATTGTGTCTTTATGTTTGATTTAGTTGTAGATGGTAAATGTTTTGTTCTGGAGCTAGGTAGGGATTTTATATTGCTGTTACATCAAGTCATATGCCATTTGAAGTTTCAACGAGTCTAACTACAAGATATTGTGATTATTTGCTTTCATGTCTTTAGCAGTAGTAAATGTTTGATGCAATGGCATTTCGGTTGAACATTTGTCTAATTAAGTTTAGTTGTGACTAAATCCTTGAATGTGCATGTCAGGTTCGTATAATGAAGATGCGTCTTGTACAGAAGACATTTGATATGATTCAGGGCATTGTGCAAAGTGAGAATAAAGATGTAAGTCCACAACCTGTAAATTTAGAGGAAAGTTATTAACCGTGTCATGGCCCAAGAAATATTGTTATGCTATCCTACTTTCCACCTTAAATTCAATGTGAGGTTCTCATTAAACACTATCTATTTGAATGGAGTTATGTTTCATAGATTAGTAGAATCCAGTTAATATCTATGCCATAATTTGAGTTGTTTATAGATTCCTTACATCTTTATGTTCTTGAACTTTCTTCTCAGAAATGGAAATCATGTTTTGTGACAGTAATGTTGATTGATTCTTGTCAGCTTAATGAAACTGAAGTATTATTGCATTGTCTTTTGTCATATTCTTTGATGTTGATTGAGCGAATGCATTTTGAAGCTTCTGTAAAAGGAATTTACATTATTTTGGATTATTAATGCAGGATTACAAGAACTTCTGGGAGAACTTTGGAAAGTATATCAAATTGGGCTGTATCGAAGACTCAAATAATCATAAACGGATTGCTCCTCTTTTACGATTCTTCTCATCCATGCATGAGGAGATGATTAGCTTGGATTATTATATTGAAAACATGACTGAAAAACAAAATGGTATTTTTTATATTGCTTCAGATAGCATTAAAAGTGCCAGGAGTGCACCATTTTTGGAAAAAAAATTTCAGAAGGATATTGAGGTATGATTTTACTTTTCCACATAAATGACTTATATATTTCATGTACCTTGATAGTACATACAAAGTGACAACTGCATTGTACTGTGTTGCTTTACAGGTCCTCTATCTCGTAGACCCAATTGATGAGGTCGCTATTAAAAATCTTCAGACATACAAAGACAAAAAATTTGTTGATATTAGAAAAGAAGACCTGGACCTAGGTAAGTAATTTGTATGTTGTATTGATATACTTGATGATGGAACACAATAACTAGAGTCTGGGAAGTTCTATACAGTCTGTCTCATTCTGAAGAAGCATGCCAATGAATGTGGTAGAAAATTATCCATGAATAAGAGCAACTCTCTGACCAACAGTTGCAGAAGAAACATGACCCTAAATGAAGCAAAATTTGTCAATTTCATTTCTGACATCAGAGAAAACTATGTTTTGTACATCTTGAGTGCGCCTAATAGTTGATAACATGTGCTTCCTTGTAAGAGGTCACTAGTTCAAAGTCAAACCACAGGGGGTTAGAGTATGTACACCTCAGTAGACTTTAGCAGTCAAATCACTGCATGGAGATGGGTCACTTGTCCCACAAACAAGGGGGTTTCATACATCTTAAAATTAGATTATTATTATAATTTTCATCCTCTGCTTTCGAGTGATCATTAATTTTGCTTGCAAGTAGATCTATTATTTTCAGAGGAGAATAGACATGCATGTCTAGATTGGATGTTTTGAGTACATAATTGCTGTCTTTTTTATATTTTCAAAGAGAACATGCATGCATGTCTGGATTGGATATTTTTAGAACAAAATTGCTGTCTTTTTTATTTTAAATCTTTTTTTTTTTTCTTGTCCACATTTATTCATATGGTCTAAGTCCTATGTTTTGTCTGATTGAGTACGTGTTATGAAAAATATTGAACTTCAAAAGAAGTGAGCTTGGTTTTATCTTTTCTTTTGTGTGCTTGCATGCCCACATCACATGCTCACAGGTATCTTCATGTCCTCTTTGGGCACCAATGGCTCACTATTTCTTGCAGCATAATTTATTCTTACCTGCAGACAAAGGTTGTGTAAGAGTCCTTGGTGTCCAGTGCAACATTCTTCATTGCTGGGACCTTGTACCATGTCCTCAGCAACAAACCTGCAATGGTTGGTCAGTACATAACCAAGGCATACACATACATGCAGAACCTCTATCATATGAACATACATCATTTACACATCCTATCCCTAGCTGTTCTGACCAATGAAGAGGCTTGCTTTCACACAAATACAAACACAGTTTCACTCAGAAATATTTCTTTCTTTTCTCTAATACACATATCATATCCTCATGCACACATATTGATCACTGATATTCCCCCTCTTGGCCTCTCAATGCACATTCAAGCATCTGGCTCTCAGTAGGAACATTCATAGGTATTACAGGGAGAAATATGTTGTTGTTATTGATATGCATATAATTACTAATACTATCGATTTGTTGTGTGTCTGAGCACTCTCTTCCTCCATGGAGTATACTATTTAACACCTCTATTATACTTCATGCACTCAATCCCTCTTCAGAGGCATCACAACCTTTATTATTATCCTTGTACAACTATCTCTAAAATTTTTGGAGACTGTGCTAGGCCAATGACAATGGCAGGCAGTGGTCTTTGCCTTTGCAGCCTCTTTTGTATTTTAACCTCTTTTGTTTGTGTTGCCGCAAAATCTATCAGGTCTTGGAGAGGGGTACCCTACAAGGAATGCACTAGACTAAGTGACAACAATAGTGTGGCGGCCCATTGTCACCACAACCAAAACTCCCTGCTCATTATGGATTTTCACCAATGGGAGGAGTCCCTATATATAATAAGTCACCTAATAGGTGTTCTAAGCTTGGAGGTGTAAGGTGACAAAGAGGCCTCCAAGGGAAAGGCACAATTTAGGCATAAGGCATCAAGAGGAAGAAGTTCGCTTTCCTTGAAAAGGCCAAATTAGGGCAACATAAGACCTAGGGTTTGATTTTTTTAGGTTGAGAGTTGGGATGACTAAAGGTCAAGATGCCAAGAAAGGGCTTCCTACAACATATTCCAACAAGGTTAAGGCACACGAAACCCTCAAGAGGCCCCCAAGTTGAAGCTATAACTAAAATAGGGTTTACACTAGGGAAAATATCTAGGGTAAGGGAGATTATTCATAAAAATAGAATGAATGCCCACCAAGGGGAATGATTTTGTGGCAACCACTCAACCCTCGATGTTTAGACTTTCCATGACCAAAATTCCCTCTCCTTGTCACTGAGAGCCCTAGTTGGTTGCTTGGCCATTCAGAGGACCAAGATAGGTAAGAGAGAGAAAGTAAACTTAATGGATGAAAATTGACTTTATCACCAAATAAGGATGGGCGATGCCTAGTCCTAGTGTTGATGGAGTGTATGGATTCATTAGGTTGGCTAAAACTTGTAAAGGAGTAAGGATATTTTGATGCCCTAACATCATAACCCTAAGTATTTTCTTTATGTGGGACCAAAATTCACTTGGGAGAGCTAATGTAAGATCACCAAGGGGCTTTCCATTCACATATCATACAATGAGTAATGCATGCAATAATATGAATTAGCATCCACAAAGTTGATACTAAACAAAATTAAGGCACAATATTTAATCTAGATCACTGATTTATTCTATATATTAGACATGAAATCAATTTTTTTCAATAAAAGAGCACTTGCAAGACAATATGCATGTACAATCCAATCATTGATCCAAGGCAACTTCTCCAAAGACAAGAATATAGCTCCAATACAAAGTATTCTCCATAGATCACATCTATCCAATAGGAAAAGAGGCTCAAATTCTCAAGTAGAGACGCTGAATTCACAAGTGATGATGATGAAAAATGAAAAAATCCTTTCCTTTATTTATATCAAGAGGACAAGTATAATTTTTAGTCTAAAAGCCCCTAAAAGGCAAGTAAAATCATAATGATGCATTGGGTTACAAGTCAACCCATATAGCTTAGACAATAAAGCAAATGAGAGCCCACATGTGTGAGCAGTGAGGCCTCAAAAGGCTGGTGTCATCCAATAAATGAGCTCCATGTGGCATGCGTTGAGGCTTTTGGGTGGCAAGTGTGGTGTAAAAGCCTTTAAAAATCATTATTTGAATGTTTTCCCTCAAATATCCATCAATATCACTCTGCGGTTCCTAGAATTATCATTTGAGGGTTGGCATTTTGATATTCTTTTTATTTTATTTTGTGGCCATGATATGCTCTTTCTTTTTCTTTTAGCTACATCAACCTCTTAGGGTAAAGTTTCGGGCCCAACCTAGGTATGTAGATGTATGGGTGTCAAATCTCAGAAAACTAAGGGTCAATGGAACTTGAAGAATGGAGGTGGAACATGGGCTTGTAATGTAAGATGAAAAGTGGAAAGTATGGAATAGGGATAAATGGAACAATGTTATCTCAATCAACCCCACCTATACCCATTGGGCCATTAGGGGAGGCCCCATTGGACTAAGATCAAAGATTAACCCCCCCCCCCCATTTAAGGTGAGGGAACAAGATCACAGTCAAATCCCCTCTTTCTTCCAGGTCATCCTACAACACATATAAAATGCCCAAATACAAACAAGAATAAGCACCAAATTGCAAAATGAATAAATTAGCCTTTGATTGGAAGCAAACCTTCGCTCATGTGTTTTCGTTGGATGGGTGAGAATGTATATGACTAATGCAAGTGGTGGGGATACAATGTCAGATTGTCAGCTAGTGGTGGCTATTAGTGGCTACATGGTTGGTCGGATGGATGTGAAGATTGGGAGAATTTTTTTCTCCTATAGGGGCACCCACTTTGGTGGGTAATGTTAGTTTTTGTAGCATCAGATGGTGTTCTAGTCTCTGAAGTTGTCAGAGAGGCTAAGAAACACTAGGACTCCATAACCCAGAAAAAGTTTTAGGAAAATCCACCTAGAAGTGCCTTAATTAAGTTAATTAATCAGTAATTAAATTTTTCCTAAGTCTTAGGGAAAATGATTAATTAACAGTAATTAATTCAGGAAGGTGAGATTTTTCTAGAAACTCACATTGATCGACTAGGAAATAATCTTAGTCATTGATTAAGTTTTAATCTTGGCCATTGGAGTCCCAACTAGAGATTATAGGAAGAAGTCGATGGGTAAATGGAGGAATACACTTGAGATTGATTTCCTTGGGTAGTTTGACTTTCTAGAGAGCAACAATTGTTTGCTAGTAGAGTTCGAGTCAAAGAAGGGAAGCAGGGACAGAGAGAGGTAAAGACAGTGAGTTCGGAGGAAACTTTATAGATCCTGAGAGTAGCTTGCAGAGACACAGAGATAGCCACAGAGAGGATGACACAAGTGCTGCGCATACGTCTCTAGAGGGAAATTCAATTTAGCTAGAGGAAGGGTCGTTGCAAGTGCTAGTGGCCGAAAGAAATTCCAAAGGGCCAAGCCAGAGGCTTCCAGACCAATGACAATCAGTTAGAAACTAATCGGAGGTAGTTCCAGGCCAGCAAGTTTCAGGCATGCGTAGAGTTGGTGTAGGGCCTGTGCAGAGGCGTTGGAGAGCTAGTTCGATTGGCTTGATTGAGCCAGGATTGCTTGTGGGGATGAAAAAATTTCCTCACAATATTTTTACCAACATTTTTCTTTGTAGCATTAGCAAATTTCAACATCGAGTTGTACTCGAAATTTCTCACTGTTGCTTAATAATAAAAACCTTCCGCTGCTGCACCGGTTTTCCCAAGTTGGGTTTTTCTGGGGACTTTTGTCGAAAAATAACGATGTTATAATTGTGTATGTTAGTATTTTCTCAGTTTCCAGTTTATCTTCCACAATGTTTAATTTTGTGAAGATTGCAGTGTGATTAATTCGTTGTTACCGTAGCAATAAACTACTAAAGTGATTAACAATTAGAAGAATTAATTTTGGTTGCCGCAATAGAATTTCAGTTGTGAAATTTTCGTAGGTAATAGCTTGTAGAGTGGAATTTCTTTTATCTTTGTCTCCCTCGTCGCATCTGGTTTTGTGTAACTATTGAAATGACTCATGGAAGTTTTCCTTATTACCTCTATGACTCCTTTGTGCTCAGTTACCTAAAAAAGATGGTGGTACAGGACATAGAGAATGAATTTGGTACTGGTTGGTCGGTTAAGAAGATAAAATTGCAAATGTTGCTCAACTGTAAGAGGTTTCGTTGCAACCAAACAAGAAAAATTAAAAAAATGCCTCAAGATCAAACACTGAAACAAAGACCATTTGACATACCTTTTAAATTATGGAAAGAACTTGTAAAATCATATGAGAAGTTGGATGCACAAAGAAAGGTCCGCGATGAAAGCATTCAGGGATTGAATTTTTCATTAAACATTATTTAGAATGTATTAATACTTATAAGTATCTTAAACGTGTATTTGTGTGAAAATAAATTGAATTGGTTTATGTTTAAGGACAAGGCATCCAAGGCGAGGTTAACCAAGACAAAAGTCACTCATCGTAGTGGCCAGAAAGGTTTAAAAGCACTGATAACAACCTTTGTAAGTATATTAAACATTTGATATTTTTTTAATAAAATTTGTACTAGAAGAAAGTCATTGTTATCTAATTTCTCCCTATTTACTGAATGGCAGGAACTAAAATATGGAAGACCTCCAAATCATTTGGAAAAGGAGGCACTGCAGCAAAAGAGATGGGTTGAATTTGTTGTTTGGATGGACTCTATGGTATGTAATCTTAGTTGGATTTCCAATATACTTTTGAACTGTATTTTCATTTTATTTTTTAGTACTATTAGATATTATATCTTACCTCATTTTATGGTTAGCATTGTATAACAAAAATATGCGTTGTGTTATGTAATTAATACTAACATGTAATATTGATTTTTTTGCCAGAATACTATAGGTAATGATTGCCAAGACGATGATCACGATGATGATCCAAACTATGCTCAACATATATCAGGAGATGATGAGGATGAGGATGATGGTGGTGAAGGAGGAGATGATGATGACAGTTGTGGTGTTGGTGATGATGTGGAAGAGACTAATAAGGATGGTCAAGATGATCATGAGGATGATCTTGGCGGTGGTAGCTAGGCATGCACATGCATTGTTTTTGATGAAGAAATTATTGTGTAGAATGACATTGTTATGTTTAGATGGGTGTTGTGAATTTACCCTATATCAATGAAACATTTTGATGTGATAATCATACGATGAGTTTGATTTGATTAAATATGATGATGATATTATTATTATTATATTTTTATTTGATTTATATATTGGAAAGTATCATCATTATTTTGATAGAGAATTATAATGTATGGTGATATTACCATCTTTGGATGTATGTTGTTAATTTATCATAGAATAATTATATTCATGAAATATTTTGATCTGTTAATCATATTTGAATTTTAGTTGTTTTGATTAAATATAATACTGATCTTATTAGTATTATGTTGCTATTTTATACATGTGTTGAAAATTGTCAATGAATCATTGTATATGATGACATTGTTATTTTCTTGGATGGATGTTGTCAATTTCCCTTAAATTTCTTTACAAATGATTTTGAATTGTGATATCTTCTTTAATGATATCTAGAAACTATGATATATTTCACTATGCAATTGAAATTAGTAAAATGAATCTATAAAGGCGGTCATATATGTAAAGAAAAATATACAACTAGATGTAAAATAAGATGCAAAGTTGAGTGCTAAAAAGAAGCAAAAAATGTTACAAATTAAGATGCCAAATGATGATGCAAATAATGGTTTAAATTTGGGATGCAAACTTGGGCGCAAAAAAGGAAAAAGAAAGGATGTAAGAAAAGACATAAAACAAGATGCAAAATGGAGCTGAAAAAAGGTGAAACCAAGGATGCCATATTGGATGTAAAAAATGATGCATAATCAGATGCAAATTTAGGCTCAAACTTAGACACAAAATTATATACAAATGTGGACACAAAATGAGGCAAAAAAAGATGCAAATTTGGATGGTGAAAATGATGTAAAACTAGACACAAAAAAAATACAAAATTGGATGAAAAAGTGGGCGTAAATAATGGTGCAACATTGGACACATAAGTAGACACAAAAAATGGTGCAAAAATGGGCATAAAAATAGCTCAAAATTGAATGCAAAAAATAATGCAAAACTTGGTGCAAAAACAAATACAAAAGTAGACGTAAAAAATGGCTTTAAATTGAATGTACCATTAGACACAAAATAAGATGCAAAGGTGGACACAACACATGACTCAACATAAGATGCAAATATAAATGCAAATTTGGATGCTTAAAATGATGTAACATTGGATGCAAGAAATGGTGTTAAAAACGATGCAAAATTGGATGCAACAAATGACGCAAAATATGGTGCAAAATGGGATGGGAAAAATGGAGACAAATCAAACGTAAAAGTGGACGTAAAAAATGGTCCAAAAAAAGATGCACAGATGGGGACAAAAATGGATGCAAAATTTGGTGCTAAATCAAATTCAACACATGGTGCAAAGATAGGCACCAAAGATGGTGCAAAAATAGGTACAAAACTAGAAGCAAAAACTAGTATAAGACTAGATGCAAACCCTGGCGTAAGACTATATGAAAAAACTGACACAAAATGGATGTAGAAAAAGACGTTAAATTGGATGCAAAATATGATGTAAACTTGATGCAAATGATGGCGCAAAAATGGAAGCAAAGAATGACACAAAATAGGAATCAAAAGACGATAAAAAATAGATGCAAAAAATGACACAAAACTAGAAGCAAAACCTATCATAAAATAAGATGCAAATCTTGGTTCAAAATTTGACGCAAAAAATGATGCATAGTTTGGTGTAAAAAATGATGCAAAATCTAGCGTGAAAAAGGATGCAAAATCAGGCGCCAAAAAGGACGCTTTAAAAATTGTACAATAGAGCCAGGTTTAGCGCCAGGTTGCTCATCACAATTACAAAAAAAATGCACTAAAATCTGGCGCAAAATCTGGCGCAAATCGCTGGTTTTGTTGTAGTGAAAATGTTTGTTTCCTTCCTCCTATCATGCACAGGAAACTATTCTCTATTCATTTTTCCTAAGGCACAACCATCACAATTTAACTGAATATTACGAAAGATAGGGAGTCCCTCGACCATACCTTTCTTTTGCAATAACATGAGGTCCTGCAAATTCAAATGACCGAACCTCCGATGCCAGAGTTGTTCGGTTGTCGATCCTCCTGCAACCATGGCTTACTTTGGTATTCTTTTTGCATCCAGTCTGTATAGGCTTCCAACTCGCATGCCTGTTGCAACTATTTCATTCCTGCAATCCTTTATCACACAATGAGTCTTGAAGAACTCGACTTGCATATCTTGATCAGCCATCATGGATACAGATATCAGATTTTTCTTAATTCGAGGTACATATAAAACATTTGTAAGGTGACTAATTTTTCCATTTGGTAACTTAACTAAAATCACCCCATGACCTTTCATCTCGTATCCACTATCATCTCCTAGATATATTTTTGATCCATTTATACTTTCTTCAAGACTATCAAAAAATTCCTTTTTACCTGTCATGTGAGAGGATGCTCCGGAATCGACATACCAAATATCATCTTCATTAGATGCTGAAAGGGCACAGTCGACTGTGAACAGTCGAAATTCATCTTCTTCTTCAACAAAGTATCCTATGTGCTTTGCATTTGCCTGCCTCCTCTTTGCATCATTAGCCTGCTTCTTATAACATTCACTCTGTATATGACCTTTATTTCCACAATAATAACATTTCTTTTCAGAATGATTTGCAAGCATACCTTTATGAGAATGCAGATTCTTATGTGATGTTCCTCCTTTCTGCTTTGATTGCTGCTATGACTGCTTTCCTTTGGATGATCGTCGTTTCGCCATCAGCGCAAGATCATCACTTTCGGGGTTCAAGTTCTGCCGCCGCTCCTCCTCTTGCTGCAAGATCCCAGTGGGATCATCAAATGTGGGCACTTTCTCCCTTGCCGACACTCCAGTGATGAACGTTTGAAAATCATCACGCATCCTGTTCATTGTGATTGCAACAAGATCTTCATCAGACACCGCCACTCCGATGGCCCCCAATCCGTCTTTCACATCTTTAATTCGCGCAACAAATGCAGTAGCAGTCTCCCTTTTGTCCATCCTCATTGAAAATAGCTTGCTTTTAAGTGCCAATACTCGGCTTATATTCTGGGTCTCATACAGACTTTTGATTTTCGTCTAGATGTCCACGGACGTTTTACAGTCTCTGATGTGTGCAATAACATTGTCCTTCACAGACATCTTCAACAAGACTTTGGCCTTGTTCTCTCGTTTTTCCCAATCTTGCTCCTGTGGCCCTCCGTTCGGCTTCTGCTCATCGCCTGTAACTATGGACCAAGCATGCGCTCCCTCGAGCAAGGCCTGGATATTAAACTTCCAATTCGTGAAGTTAGATCCATTAAGTTTACCAGACTAGTTAAGGTAAGATTCCATCGTATTACTCATTCTGAATCTACCCAAAAAAAAAAAAACACTACCTGTCAGATCGATTTGTCACCTCTGCCACCGATCTACAGTGTCTGGAAATCCCGCTCCAACGAGCAAATTCAGCGTTTCCAATACAGCCGAAGAATTGATCTGATCAAAATTGATCTGATCTGCCTCTCCCAGATAGATCTGCAACTTCGCCAATCTGCACCCCTTGCAAACCGCCAAACAAAGTTGAGGCTTCCCGCAGATCCCCTTGAAGGAAGATTGGCTCGTCCTCAATCAGCATTTTCCTGAGCGAAAAATCCCCTTTCTGTCGGCGCTTTCCCGAGCGGAAAATCTGCGCCAATCAAAAATCAGTTAGAGTATTTTTGCTGGTGCAATTAATCCGTAAAATTCCGCGCCAATTGGATGTTCTGGCACTCTAGCGCGATTAATCCCAAAAAATCCGCTCCAATTTCCCTCCTGGCGCTTCTGTCAGCGCAAAAAACGCGCCAATATCCTTTCTCCTCAGAAAAAAAATATTCGAGTCTGAGCCAGGTGTTCTGCAGTCCACCTGCTCAATTGAGCACAGAGCTCTTGTGTACACGTTACCACAAAGGCACTTCAAGCCTCACAGGCAAGTCTACCACACAAGTAAGCTAGCTACAAAGGCACTTCAGCCACAAGGTGACAAAAGATCAGCCTCACCCAATCTGAGCTCTGATACCAAGATAAAATGTGAACAGAATTGAAAAGAAAGAGATGTAGCTCTCAGGTGTGGCCTCCCCCTGGAGACTACACTCACAAAAACAGAGAGATAACTCTCGTACACTCTATTCCTCATCAATGAAAGATTACATCATTAAATACAATACTAGGAATTAGGAAGTTGCACCCAAACCCCTAAACTTTAGGAACTAATCTTAAACTAGGGAGAACGTTACAACAATGTAACCATTTTCTCCATTAATACAAAATAATATTAATTATTTTTAACTAGAATATGAAAGTGAGAGGGGTTGTGCATAAGTCTTACAAAGAATATTAAAGTGAGAAGCGTTGGTTTGTGACTTACATGAATAGATTTTTCTATGCGGGCATTGCCTTAATGGTTATTTTCTGATTAGATTTTGTTGGTGTATTTTTAATTTAAAATTTAAAACTATGAGCGTTTCCATTGTTTTTTTAATGATAGAAATAAATTCAACACACTCAACCATTTTTAAAACACTTAAAATTTTAAAATTTGATAGTTATAACGGAAATTTCTAAAAGCTAAATTGAATTATGTCATAAAAACATTTTTTCCTTCCACAAAATCATCATCTATTTAAGAAGTCACGTTTTCTTTTTCGTAAGTTGTTTTTAATTCTAGCATGACAATATTAGAAAATCAGATTGTAACTCAGAAACTCTTTTTCACATTACATTCATTCATAAATATTATATAAATATATAATTGGATTGACGTCTAAATAATTCCAAATATGAATATAGGAGTTGAGATATTCTCTCAACCAAATCACAAGCCATTTCTAAATTTACCATGTAAGCATTATCTCCAAGTGCTTCTATTAATACTTACATGTCAAAACTAAAAATAACACAAATTACAATTTAGAGAATCCATATTACAATAATATAACTCGTCTCAGTCTCATTGGTCTTTGCAAACATCACTCTTTCTTCATCCAGTACTTCCAACTATCACTTGAACTCCATTTAACACATGCTTAAATAAGACCATCATTGATGAACTTTGCAAGATCAATAATATTGACAACTAGGCTAGCCGGGGCTTCTGCGATAAGAATTGTTAAGTAATGAACCATCCTATGCACCAATCACCATTTGTTAGATATTTCGATTTCGGCTATCCATCAATTGCTAGACAGTTGGTCTACATAATAAATGTGTTCAAAAATTGATCAAACTTCACCTGTTTCTCACACATGGATCTTATATTGTAACCCATAGTCATTGTTAAAGGGCTTATGAGTGACAAGAACAACAAACCCTAACAGAATGTAAACATAACTAAACCAATAATATGTTCATGTGTTTCCAAACGCCAAGAACCATCGATTTGAATTATGTTACAGTGTACAATAATGGTTGTTGCACCTAATTAAAGAACAAGAAAACTAACTCTTCAAAGGAAAAAACAAAGAGACAACAACGGCCATGACAACAAAACCAATCAACCGCTCTCTTCCAAATAGACTCTTCATGTATCAGTGTGGGAGTCCATTCCAAATTGGTAGGAGCAACGAGACAAATTCTTTGACCCCACAGATTTGTGGATCTGCAAGCGTTCCTGCAGATGTTAGAATCCGCCCCACAACTCACACATAGTATAATTTATCAAAACTTTGTATCTGCAAATCTCTCACGATACTACTACAAGGAATAAGCTCGTTTTACAGAATGAGAAGATGAATAATTTCGAGCAACATATGGAGTTGTTGGAAGCCCTTATGGCCACTACCATGAATTCCTCTTATGAGTTTTGGCAGCGGCTCTTACGTTCCAGTAGTTTGACATCGAGAGAAGAAGCGCAAGCATAACCCTTTGGATCATAGTGTCCATGGAGTTTATTAAAGCACTCTCATTTTCTATAACTGTTAGAGATCTACAAGACGTCGCGTATTAGGTACAGAGACAAGTCTCTTTTTTCATGTACGACGTTGAAATATTCGACCAACGAAGCAACAGGAGGCTTTGCTCATTCGATGCGACACCATGATCTCAAGTCAGATGTGTGAGAGGTTGACAATGGCATAGTAGGCATGCACTGTTAGAGGTTATCATGTGCTTGATACCCTACTGAGATGAAACGCCCGTTAGAGTTCGTGTCACAAGAATTCTTCGAGCCCATACATGACTGAGAATTCATGGAGAAAGCTACAACGGTATTAATCAAAGTTGATTTCGTAACAGAATAATAATCAAAGTTGATTTTGTAATCATGACAACAAAGGCCTTTCCCATTGCTGGAGGTTCTATTACAGGATCTGGATATGCAATTGAAATGTATTCCACGCCACTAAATTAAACATCAGATACAGAGCACCTGGATCCATAAGTCCATACCATTGTTTTCCAGTCATTCGCTTATACACCTAGCTCACATACCCACAATCTAACAGATTGCGCAGGTTTACAAATGATCCAAACCGGTCTAGAAACATTTCTGTGCAATGGAAACCACCCCCATGGACTCATCGTCACAGGCCTGTAACATTCACATAACCGCAACGGAAGGTAACAAATATATCAAATGAATGTACAATCAAAATAACAATCACAATACACTTTCTACTCTATCTACTTTTCGAACACATCAAATACATATATTCTCCATTTTCCACAACCTGGAGGAGCCAAGGCCTAGGCCCAATCTGATTGTACACTCGGAACTATTTTTCATACTACATTTATTCACAAATATTATATAAATATATGATTGGATTCAAATTCAACTAATTCTAAATATGAATATGGGAGTTGAAATGTTCTCTCAACCAAATCCCAAACCAATTCTAAATTTAACATGCCAATTCGAAATTTACCATGTAAGTATTATCTCCAAGTGCTACTGTGTAAGTATTATCTCCAAGTGCAGTCCATTAGATATATAGATGTGTCTAGCATTAACCAAGAGAATAGGGCTACCTCAGGTTATTAATTTTTTTTTAATTAATTTTTTTTCCCTGGTCAAACTTTTTAAAGTGGATAGCTGGACTAAATATGAAAGAAAAAAAAATTATATATATATATATATATATATATATATATATATATAATATTTTCTTTTTTCTTTTTTTTGTAAGTCAAGACTACATTTTTAATGTGTCCAATATTCATTTTGATTGGAGTGGTGAATTAAGTCAATGACTTCACATCAAAATGTGCCTTAATAGAGCAACTAATCTTCGTCTATTCTAGATCCCATAGACATATAATTTTATTTTAAAAATTAATTCTTTATTAAAAATAAATAAAACACTATAAAATTTTACACAAATTTTATAAAAAAAAAAAAAAATTTAAATGGAAATGAAAACTTACAAATATTTTAAATATTTTAAACATTTTAAACATAAATAATTTTATTTAATTATAAATAAAAATTAATTTGAAGCAAAAATAATAACTTAAAAGTATTAATTTTTTTTAAACATAAATAAAAATTAGTTTAAAGTGAAAATAATAACGTGTAACAAAATAATAACCTGGAACGTTTTATTAGAGAAGATCCGTTTTGTTAGTTTTCTTAGTAGTCCTTTTTTCAGGTTCAAATAAATTGTTTTGTTTTGTATAATTTTAGATTTAAAAATAGCCATAACCAAAAATATTTTTGTGTTATTAATGATGTATTTTTTCAAACAACGAAATAAAGGTATATATAGTAGCTGAGTAACTTTTAATATGTAATTTTTTTGGATTGTACTAAAATTAATTTTAAAAAAATGAAACATTTCATTAAAAAATTAAAAACACTTGGGGAAAAATTAATTTAAAAATAATATTTATTTTTTCAATTAATATTGAAAAGGCTTAGTGTAATTTAAAGAAGAAATGATTTTTTTTCATGATTTTTTTTTCCTAGTTAATTTTAACTAAAATTTTGCAGTACTTTTGAAAAACTTCTATTTAAGTTGTTTAATCTATAGAATTCAAATGCCCTATGGATTTTTTAAGGGTGTTGAGTCCATTTATGCATTCAAAAATGTATTTTTTTAACAGAGTGAGTTATCTTGTATTCATTTCAAAAAAAGAAGCACATAGCCTTGATAGAAGGTTTCTTGCTGATTGAGAAAGCAGACCAGAGCTAGATTCCTTTGTCCATAGTTTGGTTCTTTTGCATAAGATTGACTAAATCCTGCATATCCCATGACACTTACTTTGTAAACTTTGATAAATTGTTGTAATAAATATATGCATTTACATTTCATCGATCACTATAATGACAAACAAATCTACAGAGTACAAGATTATCATTTTGATTGAGAGCAAGGTCTTCTGATGACTTCTACAGAGTGGGTCTTTCTTTTCTTGATGTTCCTAATTGGTGGATCTCTTTTCATTATGAGAATTCATGTTCTTGTAGTTATAGGAGCCAAATTTCTCTACAAATTTCTTTTCAATCATTTCACGCAATGAATATACGGCTTGCTTGATGTGGGAACAACGCTGGCAAATCTCATTGAATGATTCCTTGAGGGAGGCTAATTGGTGGTATAAGAATCCCAGTTCTAATGAAAATATTTTGTTCCACTATTTTTGTAGAGCTTTGAATTGGTCCAACTCTGATTTGAGATCATTCCAATGGGGGAAATCTGGGTTCGATGCCATAGGATGGGGGTTTTGAGAAAGCGCAAAGGAGAAAGGAAGGAATCAAACACCACGAGGTGCACGGGATGGAGAAAGGGGAGGCGGTGTGGGAGCTGAAATAACAGATTACCACGAGGAGATAAAAGGAGATACGCAATGGGAAAGAGTAGCACTGAGGGGAGAGGGAGAAGCAACACTAGACTTAGCACTTTGTTGTGAATGAGATGTTATAGGGTCTATTTGAAGAAACCTAAGCATAGGACTCAGGCACAATATCACTGAGGGTGACCATGAGAATAATTGTACTATATGAAATTTTATGAACACTGGATTTTACTTGGATATGTTGCTCCACATGGGGATAGGCAATTTGTCCTTTGGAGATTTGTTGTTGGTTTGTGAAGTGATATCTATCGGATTTTTGTATGAGATCTAATGAGGTTTTAGGGAATATGCTTGAGGAGTATCTTCTCATTGATCCTAGCTTCTCCTTGGAGTCCGCAACATGCCTTATTTACCAAATCTTCGAACTTTCCATTGTTTGCTCTAAGAAAGTGGAAGAAAGAGTCCTCTCCCAAGTGTTTCATCTTCTGTTGAATGTGAGTCACTATTTTCCCAAGGTCTGTGTTGTTGGGTCTCGATCTCTTCACCATATGATGAATGAGGATGGATAAGTCCCCAATTAGTATTCATTTTTTATTAGATTCATGAAGGATTTATGCGCCCAGAAGGAGACTGTAAGCCTCTACGGGTTGTTGTTTGTTTCATTTGCTAATCCCCATTCATAAGCCATTGTTTCTATTTGTTCATGATTGAGGATTAATCCTCTTGCTCCGTCTCGACCAAGATTAAATGTGGATGCCCCATCAAAGAAGAGGTGTGGCCATTTGTATGCTTTTAACGAGTCCCTGAATTCCTTATCTTTTAGTCTTAGTTTCCAATTGACTATGTTGATTTGATTTCTTAGGGGCAGATAGACGTTGTGGGATATTTTTTCTAGAACAAAAATTAGCCATATCCTTTCTTCAACTTGCAAGGACTGAATGTCGATTTTACAGTTTCCTTTTGAAAGGATGGTTTATGTGGAAAGACTCAAAGTATTAGCCACAACTTTCCTACTTTCTAGCTTCTTATTTTGGAAATATGTTTGCTTCTAGCTAACCAAATATGCCAACATAAGAATGTTGGGAGACTGGTCCAAAATTTCTTTAGTAAATTTTTGTATTTGAAAGGGAAATGATAACTAGATTTCCATTTGGCAAATAATTCAGATATCTTGAGGTCACAATTTACCCGAGCTTGAACAGGATTAACCAAGGCTTTCCAACAATTTTTAGATAATTCACATGAGAGAAATATGTGTTAAATGGTTTCCTCAACCTTTGAACACAAAGGGCAGATTGAAGGACTTTGGATGCCTTGTTTTCTGATAGTATTAATGGTAAGGATCTTTCCCTTGAGAATTTTCCATATAAATACTTTGATTTTGGGGAGAAATTTTATTTTCCGTATGATTTCCTAAAGAGGCCAGTTGGATTGTTGCTCCTATCCTCCTTGAAGCATTTCATACCCCATTTTAACTGTGCAGTCCCTTCTAGTTGGTTTCCATTTAAATCTATCTTACTTCTTGTAGCTTATTGGTGCATCTCCCTTGAGATGATGGAGGAGAAGATTCCATTATTAGAGGAGCTTTGATGGAATTGCAGGTGTTTACCATCCTTCCCATGAGTTGTCTTACTGGATGCAAACTAATATTTATTCCAAGTTTACAATAATTTTCCCTTGAAGAAAATTCATGATATTGCTAGACGTATGGCATGGATGTGAGTTTGGGCTTTCCCATTATGATGTCATCCCAAAGGCTAATTTATTTTCCTCCCCCAGGAATTCTAGAAGTGTGAGCTTGAATGAGATGCAAGGTTTTTTTACACAATTTCTAGATTTGCAAACAGGATCTGTTAGGTGTCTGGATGTTGAAGAGTTGGTGTTGGGGAGTGTTGATGTATTTGTGTTCTTGAACTTGATTGCACCATGAAGCTTCTCCTGATATTAACCTCCAGATAGTTTTTTCTCCCAAATCCAAATTCATCAATCCTGGTTGTCGGATAGTTATCTATCCTTTGTCATAAAGTGTTATTACATTTTTCCAGCTTATTAAACTGAAATTTTTTGTTTTTGTTTTTCCTACTTTCCATAAGAAATTCCTTATCATTAAATCTATTTTCTTTTGAATCCCAGCGAGATCGTGCACAATTGTATATTGGTATAAGTGGAGAGCTACTAGAACTGATTTAATTAAGATTATCCCGCCTGTTAGATTGAGCCATTGCATTCCCCATTGCTAAAATTTTCTATTCATTTTGTCTATCCTCTATCCATACCTCTGCTTTCATTGGACATTTAGAGATTGGCATTCCCAAATATTTGAAAGGGATGCAAAAAATTTGAGATATGCATTGAAGTGTTATGGGAAGGATATTCCAATCATATATGCTACTTTTTAACTTGTTAACGAGTCCTCTCGAGGCATCTAAAAATTAATCCATAATGGATTTGAACCTTCTAGCAATAGTACAAGAGGAACCTCTAATAAATAAAGTGCCATCAATGAATTGTGAGTGATTGATGATTTTAACTCTATTGTACTTGATTCCAATGAGGAGCTTACTTTCCTATGATGCTCAAGTTTCCTACTGAGGGATTCAGCCATTATAATGTATAGGAATGGAGAAATTGGTTAGCCTTTCCTAAATCCCCTAGTGCTCAGTAATAAATTCCCTGGACTTCCAATGATTAAAGGGGCTATCTGGGACATGTAGATACAAGCTTTAATGAGATCAATGAAGTCCCTTGCAAAGCCTAATTTGTTTAGGACAACAAAAAGGAACAAATGTCTAACCCAATTGAAGGCATTTACCATGTCAAACTTCAGGTTGAATCCTTGATCTTCTCAGCATAGACTAGAGTGAATGGCTTCCTAGACTAAAAGGATATTGTCTATAATATGCCAATTGGGAACAAAACCTCCTTGGTTTTCAGAAATAAAGTGAGCGTGTGGGGGGGGTGGGGGGGGGATTTTGAGATGATTAGCTACAATTTTGGTTATGATTTTGTAATATGAAGTGCATAAATAGATAGGTATAAAGCGATTAAAGGAGCTTGGTGTAGTTTCTTTAGGAATAAGAGAAAGAAAGGTCGAATTTGTATTACCTCTAATTTTGTGCTTGTGTTGAACCCATCGAATCATCCTGAGAACATCTTCCTTGATGAGCTCCTAGTATGTGTGATAGAAGGCTATGGTGAATCCATATGACCATGGGGAGTTTTCAAGGTTAATATTGCATTGGCCTTCTCAGAAACCAGCTTTGGAGTTTCTCTTAAAAAATCCTCGAAGCTATTTGTTTTTGTCTATGTTGTTAGTAACATTTTAAAATGTTGATGTGCCTCCTATTTGATTTCATCCTACCCTTCAATGTCTGCACTTCAGTCTCCCCTGCTCATATCTATTCGATTCTTTATTATTCATGCTTTAGTTTGATTGTGAAAGAAGGTTGTATTCCTTTCACCAACTTGTATCCATAGACTCCACGATTTGATCCTCCTTCTTTCCTCTTCTTTCCTATTTGTTTGGTATATCTCCCAATAGAGCTCTTTTTCTTTGGATTTCAATTGTTTAGAGTCTTCTCCACTTTCCAATTTCTCTTGAATGTGGTCTAGTTCTGTTTATAGGTCAATTTTCTTCTACTTTGGTTGCTTCAATTGCATTCTAACCCATTCTTTAAGATAAATTATGATCATATTTAACTTGGTTTCATAATATATACACTGGAGATCGATTAATTATTGTTTTCCATATGGACTGTACCAAATTCCTAGCCTCTTCGATAGAGGTCCAATGAAGATTATAGCGGAAGTGAAGAGGTCCAAAATTTGTGCTTTCGCCAAAGGTTAGTGTGATGGGCTTGTGATCTGAAGCTGTTGTTGTAAGAATCTTTTATGAGACGATTTATGTTCTTGTGATAAGACTAATGTGTATTAAAAAATGGTCTAGTCTTTCCTTTATATTCCTCGGACCTATTCTTCTATTACTCCATGTGAATTTGTTGTTATTTGGAATAACATCTAGTAAATTAATGATCCTCTATTATATTTTCAAGTTTGTCTCTACTTCGATATGGAAGGAAAGGGCCTCCTTTCTTTTCTCCAACATTCATTACTAAGTTGAACTCCCCTCCAACTATGAAATTTTGGATTCATTTTGCTACTAGTTGGTTTGCTAAGGATTGCTAACATATTTCCTTGTCTCTATAATGAACTAGGGTGTAAACATTGGATATTGTGATTCTCTTCCCTGTATTTTTGTTTTTAAAGTTTATTTTGACCCAATGATGGTCTTTATGAACTCCATTGAGTTCCAGTATTGTTTGATTCCACATAGTACATATTCCTCTTGATGATCCTCTTGCAATTATTACTGCACTTTCGAAATTTTTTATTATTTTAATTATTAACACCATTTATTCCTCACTTAGCTTGGTCTCCTAGAGTAAATAAACTTCTGGAATTTTGGATCTAATGAGATCTTTGATTTTGTTTTCTTTAGAGGTATGCTTGAGGCCTCTCCAATTTGAGGAGACTAGATTCATTATTTATTTTGAGATGGAGTGGTAGTGCCCTTTCCTCTCCCTGTCTGGGTTTGCATGTCCTTGATTCTTTATCCCTTTTCTATGTATGTGTTTGTTGGCTTCTAGATTCCCAATGCCATATCATTTTGTGTTGCTTCGTATCAAATCTCCTTATTTGATTTATTTCCATATGTCTTAGGATTCTCTAAAGGGGAAATAATATCTTTCGAATTATTTTTGGTTAACATCCTTGCATAGGACGATGCTTGGGGTTTTAACGATAGACTGAGAGATGCAAGGGAGGGAGGAGGATGTTGGGTGGAGGAAGGTAAGGGGAAGGGAATGACAATGGGTTACGTCATATCATCTAATAGGATCTCGCCTTCTTCACAAGTTGTGGCGGGATCAAGATCAAGGGTTGCTAAAGATGAGAAAGGATTACTCATGAGGGATTGAGGGGCTTCAGACCATGTTGGGAAAGATGAGTTACAGGGGTGGACTTCAAAAGCGATAGGTCCTGAACAAGAGGGCCCTGCGTGCTTAGATTCTTTATTGGAGATTTTGGGATTTTTGTGTTTAGTTTTTTCACAATACGCTTCTTGGGTTTTTTTCGGTTCCTCTACTACCCATTTATAACATCTATTTGAAAAATGACCATATTCATGACATAACTTGCATTTGAATGGGATTTGTTCATAATCCAATTTTTTAATGTGTGTCCAATTATCTACCTTGATCTTCATTGCCTCTAGTAACCTCTTTCCCATATCAACTTCCACACATATTCGAGCCCATGTATGGATATTTTCTCTTGGTTCGCTTCTCTCTATATATTTCTTGAATGCATTACCGAAATATGGGCTTCATTCAATGAACCTATGAAATATCATGTACGTTCGTGGCATACTCAACAATACCTATAATTTGACTACATTGCAAAATAAATTTAAAAATAAAATTATTTAGCCCCATATCAATATGAACCCAATACACCTTCCCAATTTAAAAAACCCCTAATTTCACTAGATATTGTAGGTATCCATTTCTCAATTAAGAATTTTTATACCCCTTTTTATGTTTTCATTAACTTTGAGCTCCATTTTTTATACTTTCCAATATAGAAACCCTTTACCCACTATATTTCCCCCAATATTTTATGTCATTTTTTTTATCAATATAAATCTCTCAATATGAATACATGTGGTATGGTATTTCTCCCATAGTGAAGACCCCATGATTGTTGATTGATTTGACCAAATAATCTCCCTAACAATGGAGAGGGAGGTGAGGAAGACAGACCTAAACCAAAACAACACTCGGAATGTCAAGTTCAGGGTCAAAATATGGCATCCATCTATTCAGGGATAAGCCTCTTGAATCCATGAAATATGGCCCATTTCTGAAGATCAAGTCTCGATCTTTCTTAGACTCAAAGTGAAAGGTAAAGTAACCCCTACCATAGAAACGAGTAGATATTTTACCTTGCACTTTTGTAGCACAATTTAATTCAACCCATGTTAGGGTCCAACCCTAACCCCTTTATTTATGTAATAAACCCAATAGGGTCGAGTCATAGTCATATTTAGTTAAAGAGTCAATAAGCCCATATTAATAATTGTAAGTGGTTGACCTGCATTTAAGAAAGGGACCACAGTTAGTTGCAAATAGGCCATAATTAATAAATAAAGTGGTTAACCCGGGTTATGCAAAGGACCACTAGTCGTTAGGTTGTTGAAGGTCATTTAGCTATAAATAGTCATAGTTAGAAGGGAAATATCATCGTCTTATTTTGTAATCGAGCTCTGCTTTGTTGGAGGTTTCCCCCTAAAAGAGGCAAGAGAACATTTCATTTATCTTTGAATAATAAAATACTTGTTGTTTTTCTCATTTTATTCTATGTTCTAGGTTGTATTTCTTCGCATATTTGGTATTCTCAAATTTCTCGTAGGTCAAGAGCATAACAAGTGGTATCAGAGCACTTTCCATGGTCGGTGGTACGTCCATTTTTTGCAGAAATGTTTTTAGGCTAGAGACGTGTTCCAATCTCTTTAAACCACAGGATCTGTCATTGAGCGCATAAACCTATGGATTTGGGGAGGCATGGACACAAGAAATACAAGAGGTGGTACCCCTTCGAGTAGTAGCACATTAGACAGAACCACACATGGACTGCAATTCCATGTACCCTTTGGGTATATCAGAAGCCCCATAGGATCACCTAAAACCTCGCCTTAGATAAGCCGTTGGCCGTCTTGTTGCTACAGTACACTGAGAATAGCACTCGAGGAGATTACTCGTGTGTACGATAGGTTAGGCAGGTAGTATGGCTAAGGGTACATTTGATCCTCCTTAGTTAGTGCCCTGAAATATTGGGCTGAGTACTATTGTTGGACCATTATGTATATTGTGATCTGTAGCACCTGACACTCCTTTGTGACCATAGTTCCCTCTGATCTCGAAAGATCACCCATTATCTTATCTTCCATATCAGATCCTGTAGTTGGGGTTCTACCATCGCAGTACAATTAAAATCCAGCAGTTGGGGTTCTATCGCCGCCACACTAACCAGATCCAACAATTTGGGTTTTGTCGTCGTATTGAAACTCACATTCAATAGTTGGGGTTTCGAAGGAAGATCCGACTCTCTGCGCAGTAAGGTTTGTTACTGCTATAGTACAGGCCTGACTTTTGCAGGACATTGGGTGGGATCAAGTTTTTTGGAATTTGGCCACTGCAGTATTGATCAGTGGGGAGTAAAACTCCATTCAGAGTATTTAATATATATATATATATATATATATATATATATATATATATATATATATGAGGCCTTCACTGGATGCTTACAAGAGACTTAGCCCATACGATTCAGGATGTCGAGTATATATATATATATATATATATATGAGGCCTTCACTGGATGCTTACAAGAGACTTAGCCCATACAATTCAGGATGTCGAGTTGATCGTAGTGGTACCATTCACTTGTTAGCTTCAATTTTCTAGCAGTCCCAAATTTTTTGGAAGTGACTTCAAGTGACCAAGATCCGTGTATGGTAGAAACCAAATCTCAAGTCATGGCCAGTGAGAAGATCGAGCGCCTTGAAACAAGGTTGGATGATTTCAAGGAACAACTAGACAAAATTTCAGCATCAATTGTAGACCTCACTAAGAGCATGCTGAGGTTTCACTAGGAGGCACATAGTATTGATGAACACCTTGAAGGAGAATCTAGCCATCATATTCACTTCCATGGAAATAAACAACATTCCCACCCTCGGCCACCCAAGCTGGACATGTATAAATTTGATGTCTCTAATCCGACAGTATGGATAGCACAAATGGAACAATATTTCATTCTAAATGATATTCATGATGATCAAACTAAACTACAAGTGGGAGCCCTTTACTTGGACCAAGAGAGATGGAAATGGTGGCAGTGGCATGTGAAATGTTATCCTAGGAACATAACTTGGCACGTGTTCTCAAAATCCCTTTGTGACTGCTTTGACAAAGAATCTAATTTTTTGGGCCGTCTTACTAAGCTCTGACAGACAGGCACAGTAAAAGACTACATTGCAGCCTTTGAGACATTGGCCATCCGAACAGAAGGTCTAGGAGATGAATTCTACTTGGAGTGTTTCATCAGTGGTCTCAAAGAAGCCATCCAAGCACATGTTTGGATGCACCACCCACCTACATGGATAGACGCTTGCACAAAGGCTATCGAAGTGGAACTTGCTTTAGCTACCCAGTCTACTCATCTAAATTTCGTAGCCAAGGGGAGTCCCACACAAGCTCAAGGCTCTACCTAAACACTTAAGGTTCAAAATGTGTCTCCAGCAGAAATGGCGGAAAGACGAAAACAAGGATTGTGCTACTACTATGATGACAAATACTCCTCGAGGCATAAATGCAAGGAACCTAAATTCTTTCAAATTGATGTTACTGATCACAACTCATCTAAGGAAGCCCCACCCCTTAGGGGACCAGAGGATGAAGACGAGGAAACCCTGCATGACAATGATCTCACAGTTATGTCAGATGAACCAGTTATCTTGCTACATGCTTTGGCGGGCATTTTTGTGCCCCAAACTCTCAAAATCATAGGTTTTCTTAAACATCGCCTCGTAGTGGTATTGATTTAGAGTTGCAGCACTCATAATTTTATCCATAAGCAAGACGCTGAAGTTGTTTATTATTTTGTAAGGGAAGTCTCTAATTTCCAAGTCCTTATTGTTGATGGGGGGATAATGAAATGTGAAGGCCACTACAAAAATATTAAACTTTAAAGGGGAGACTACCACCTAAAGACCCACATATTTGCGATTAATATGGGTGGTTGTGACATTGTCTTGGGTGTTGAGTGGATTCGCACACTAGGCCCAATCACAATGGATTTCCAGGAGTTATATATGAGATTTAAGCAGAATAACCACATTCATACACTACGTGGACTCCATACAGGTGCTCCTACCATCATCAGCTCACATAGAATGGGAAATTTGTTGAAAAAGGGCCATCATGGAGTCATTGCCCAGTTTAATACCATCCAGGCCATATAATCCACTACTCTTCATATTCATCCTTAGATGCAATAGGTCTTAGACTCCCACTAGTAGGTATTTAACAAACCTAAAGAGATTCCATCCTCTAGAGGTGAACATGATCATAGCATCCCTTTGGTCCCATGGGCCCAACCACCTAATGTGTGCCCATATCGATATCCTTTCACCCAAAAGAATGAAATTAAAAAAATCATCAAGGAACTCCTTGAAATAGGTGTTATTCATCCTAGCATCAGTCCTTATTCATCACTAGTGGTCATGGTGCTAAAGAAAGATGGAGAATTACGCATGTGTCCGAACTTTCAGGCCCTTAACAAGCTCATTGTCAAAGACAAATTCCCTATTCCATTTGTTGATGATCTTCTTGATGAACTACATGGAACTCAATTATTTACCAAGCTAGATCTTTGCTCTAGCTATCACCAAATGTGCATGAGAGAAGGGGACAGTCCCAAGACTCCTTTCTGAACTCATGAAGGCCATTATGAGTTCTTGGTCATGCCATTTGGTCTTTGTAATGCTCCATCTACTTTTCAAAGCCTCATGAATCACCTGCTGAAACATTATCTCCAAAAATTTATCATCGTTTTCTTTGATGACATTCTCATCTACAACCTAACCTCAGAAAAACATATTCAGCATGTAGACCTTATCTTGCATCTACTACGGAATCACAAATTATTTGTCAAATTGCCGAAGTGTTATTTTGGCATGGAAGAATTCGAGTATTTGGGACACATTGTGGGTCGTGAAGGTGTGAGGGTTGATCCGAGAAAGATACAGGCAATGCAAGATTGGCTCCAACCAAAACCCTTGAAGAGTTTGAGGGGATTCTTGGGTCTCACTGGCTACTATCGCAAAGTTGTCTGTAATTATGGTGGCATTGCTAGACCTCTCACTAACCTTCTTAAGAGAAATTCATTCCTTTGGACTGTTGCAACATAACAAGAATTTGTGACTCTAAAATAGGCCATGTGTTTCACTCCAATATTGGCACTACCGGACATCACCAAATATTTTGTGATTAATGTGATGCTTCAGGTACTGGTATTAGTGCTCTCTTAATGCAGGAAGGTCGACCCTTGGATTTAACCGACCAACAACTGAGTGGGAAACATCCGGGTCAATCTACCTATGAGAAAGAAATGATGGCCATCTTACATGCAGTATATACTTGATGACCATACTTATTGGGGCGGTGTTTCCAAATACGCATAGACCATCAAAGCCTCAAATATTTTTTGGAGTAACATCTCTCCTCTCCACATCAAAATAAATGGCTGGCCAAAATGTTGGGATATGATTATGAGAAAATTTACAAGAAAGGGCATGACAATGTCGTAGCATATGCTTTATTGCTCCACTTTTAGGATGAAAGAGCCCTACTATCAATCTCTCTTCCCATACCAAATTCGATTGAATTAGCACGCAAGGAATGGTTTTCACACCCCTCTCTCTCCCAACTTATTAATAACTTCAAAGAAGATCCTAATTCCTCAGTCAGATATTCTTGGAAGGATGAGATTCTTCGCTACAATGATCGAGTAGTTATATCACCGACATCCACCCTCAAAACTCACATTTTGGCAAAGTTGCACTCATCTCCCACTGCAGGGCATGCAGGCTTTCAGAAGACTTATGCTCACACTTGTTTTTCTTTCTTTTGGGTGGGCATGAAAAATGACATTCTTACTTTTGTAGTTGAATGTGATGTGTGTCAAAGCCACAAAGGAGAAATATTCAGGTTACCAGGAACCTTACAGCCTATTCCACTCCCTCCCTCCATCTGGACGGATGTTTCCATCAATTTCATTACTGGTCTCCCAAATTCAGGGAAAAAATACGTCATCATGGTGGTTATGGACAAACTTTCTAAATATGCTCATTTTTTCACTCTACCCCACCCATTTACCCCCACTTTGGTGCCTCAAGCTCTCATGGACCAGATCTTCAAACTTCATGGCATGCCAACTTCCATTGTGTCTGATCATGACCCGACTTTCACTAGTAAATTTTGACAAGAACTTTTCAAGCTACAAGGCACCCAACTCCAACTAAGTACTGCCTATCATCCCCAAACCGATGGTCAAACTAAATCAGTTAACAAATGTTTGGAGACATACCTAAGATGCCTCACTTTAGAAAAGAAACATCAATAGGTATAGTGGCTACCTTTAGTAGAATGGTGGTATAATACTAACTATCATGAAGTGACCAAGATTACTCCATCTGAATCAGTGTATGCCCAACTCCAACCTCCACATATTTCTTATATCCCTAGATGCTCTAAGATGCAAGTAGTTTATCGACTCCTACAGAACTATGTTTTCATGCTAGCTCATCTCAAAGATAATCTCCATCAAGCTCAGAATCAAATGAAGCAACAGGTAGACCAACATCATTGAGACCACACATTTCAAGAAGGGGATCAGGTATTCCTGCGGCTGCAACCATATAGGAAAACGTCACCCAAAGAAAAGGGCTGCCAAAAGTTAGCTCCAAAATTCTACGGACCTTATCAAATACTTCAGCACATTGGAGGAGTAGCCTACAAGCTGGCCTTGCCACCGACTTCAAAATTCCATCGAGTCTTCCATGTATCATGCCTCAAGAAAGTGGTGGGGAACAATTGTAGAATTCAAACTAGTCTACCCGAATTGGATGAGGAAGGTTCACTCTAGCTCCAACTAGAACAGGTCCTCGACACTAATGAAAGACATTTGCATGGCCGCATGATCAAGGAAGTCCTCGTTAAGTGGAAAGACACCTCTCGAGAAGATGCGACCTGGGAGCCAACCACTATTCTTCATCAATTTCCACAGCTTCATCCCTGAGGAAAAGGCCGCTTTTGATGGAGGAGGGCTTGTTAGGGTCCAACCCTAACCCCTTTTTTTATGTAATAAACCCAATAGGGTCGAGTCATAGTCATAGTTAGTTAAAGAGTCAATAAGCCTATATTAATAATTGTAAGTGGTTGACCTGCATTTAAGAAAGGGACCACAGTTAGTTGCAAATGGGCCATAATTAATAAATAAAGTGGTTAACCCAGGTTATGCAAAGGACCACTAGTCGTTAGGTTGTTGAAGGTCATTTCACTATAAATAGTTGTAGATAGAAGGGAAAGATCATCAAGTCTTATTTTGTAATCAATCTCTACTCTGTTGGAGATTTCCCCATTGAAGAGGTAAGTGAACATTGCATTTATATATGAATAATAAAATACTTGTTTTTTTCTCATTTTATTCTATGTTGGGTTGTATTTCTTCGTAAATTTGGTATTCTAGAAATTCTCACAAGTAAAGAGAATAACAACCCATTTTTGAACTAGGGAAGGACAGAGTCCCATTAACTATCCAACCAACCCACGCTTAGCCAAAGAGAGAGTATCTTTGCGAGGAATTACAGGGAGAAGTTCAATTTATGGTATTTCGTCAAGGTTCTTCACAAACTTGGACATGGATGGTTAGTCATAGGGAGGCCTAAGAAAATCGATGAGGCTTGGAAAAAACCAAGGTAATAGGATCAGGGCAGGCGCATGAGAGGGAGGGTGATCTCCCTTTAGAGAAGCCTCTAGAGGGATCATCAGGGGTTGAACAATGATCAGTAAAAGAATCTTAGAAAGGGAAGAGGCAGAGGCTCAACACGCCATGACAAGAATTTTCAAAAATGAATTTTAAGCAACAAAAAATCACAATCTTTCTTGAAATTATTTTACTGAATTCTGATGAAAAAGTCTATTTCATCTATAAGTCAAACAATGGACATCAAAAATACTATAGAGAACATTAATTTTTAAAACATTACTAAAAGCAATAGGAGGAAGAGGTTGGGGGGTAAGCTCACCACCATAATTCTTGCCAAAACGTTTAAGTGGGTGGCATGGCCAACCCTCCCCATAGATTAAGTAAGTGAGCGCCCATATCAACATTAATAGACATGAAAAGTTACCAACCTTGTTCTACCTCTAATTGTAGTGCATTCCCACTACAAGATTTATGTTGTCTAGTGGTTTGTCACCTACCACAAGTGGCATTTCTCTAGAGGCCCTCTAATGTGGTGGGGTATATACATGGGAAATTCGTTATGCAGTCAGAGTATTATAGTTTGTTTGTGCCTATTACTTGGGGTTATATCTAGACAATGGAGTTAAGGTGACCACACATCAAGGAAAATCTTAAGGATGGAAATTTATCTTAAAGTTTAGAAACCTTGGCGAATCTTTCTAGTCCCTAATATGCAAATTCTAAAATGTTTGGCAATATTTTTGTAAAAATATGTATATTTCTAATGATTTTATATATATAAAATTTTGGCGATTTTTAAGGTAAAATAATTTTATACTATAAAATGTGGGCGAATAATTTTTAGAAAAAATGGTAATTGGCGACTTGCTTTTTTGGAAAAAACATAGAAAATTAGCCCACTTGCGAATATTAGCCCCTACAATTTTCCCTGCCACACATATCTTAAGTTCTTTAAAATTAAATGGTGATGGGCCAAAATGGGACATGTAGAGCGAGAGGGAAGAATATGTCATAGTCATTGTTAGTGTCAACAAGGTTTCTTATTAGTCTTAGGGGTTCGATCCAAAATTAGAACTTGATGTTGCCGCCGTTGGGGCCTCTTTCATAATTTGTCACCTTCTAGACTTTCACAATGGGGATGCCTTCTTGTGGGGTACTCCTTATTCCTAGTGATTCTATTTTTCTTTCTTTCTGGTCTTCTTTGAATATTTCTAGTTTAGATTGTTATGTTCGGGATGTTGCTATTTAGATTTTGACTTCGAGGTTCAAAAGAAACTATTGGTATTTCTGACCTTTCTAGGAAATTTCAGCTACCCTCTTGTCTGCAATTGTTATTATTAATCCTTGTGTCTTTCTTATTAACATCTTTCCTATTTTTCCGCCAACTCTTGTACATATATCCCATGTTTCTTTTGGCCCTTCCTCTTCTCCATTATATTGACTCTTGTGCTTTACATTTGATACTGGCCTCCCCTACACACCCTACCTCGATAATGTATGCACAATCGCAGAGGGGGAGGAGGGTGTGGGCCCTAAGGCAGTCCTTGAGCCCAAACTCAGGCTTAGGAGGATGCAACCATCTACCATTCCACCACCACCTTTGTTATTCAAGATCAAATTTTCTTCCTTGAAACTCTCATAGCTAATGATTGTCAAGACCTATCTGTCTCCGATATTCTTGAAGAGGTTTCTCACTAGGTTCCCATCCCTGGTCACACCAGAGGAACATGAAAGCAATACCTCAATTCCATTACTCTACATTAGTAGTTGAAAATGCTCCTAGGTAGAGTGTTGAAGGAGAAACAAGTGGAGTAAGATTACATCTTCCCTTCTTTGAATGATATCAAGTGTGCTAAGCAATACCAACGATCACGTCTACAGATTATAGATGTTAGGATACGTCACTTGGAGAGCCACTTCGAGTTTGGTGAGAAGCATCCTGCTCCTCCTAGTTCTAGTGCTAAGGATCCTGGTCTACGGACTTCCTTGGACTTCTGATTTTCTATTATGTTCTACAGTATTGTTTTGGTAGGCAACTTAGTAGTTGAGAGACCTATTTTTTTAGCAGATATTTTTATCTTATTCAGACTTCACTTACTTTCAATATGTGGGCAATATATCCACTTCCTGAGTGGAAGATTGACATAGCCTATAATGTCTTTAGTGAGATCATGGACATATGGTACTTGTATAAGCATGTTTTGAAATTTTAAGGTAATACGAATACTAATTCACTAAAAAGTTTACTAAGAAAGCATTAAAAATACTATGGAAAATGTTGAATTTAAAATATTTTTGTGAAAACCATCAATATATTTTGTTTCCTATGTGGCAGATTGAGGCTACGTATAGTATTTGGAGGGAGATCATTAACACATGTTAGTTATAACTAGATGTTTTAAAATTTTGGATTAATACCAATACTAATTCACACACAACAAGAAATACTTTAAAAAAAACATTAAAAATACTATGGAAAATGTTGAATTTAATATTTTTTTGGAAAAAAATATTTTTAAATGAATCAAATAAACAATTTATTATAAAAAGGAAATGAATATTCACCCTTAAATAACATTAAATATTGTGTAGCATTAAACATTTTGTAGAATCAACATGCATCATAAAATTATTATAATAAATAGTACCATGATTCACTCTTAGACAACATTCAATTCTATTTGCGTTATACTAGACTAATCCATTTAACTCTGGATCTAGTGTGGAGAGGTATAAAACGAGGTTTTCACTTCTAGGGATTTGACCATTTAGGTGTATGATATATAAGGATTTAGATGGATTTAGACTGGTATATATAAAAAAAAAAATTAATTCATATCAATAACTAGGAAAAAAAGGAATTTGAGACAATTCTATTTCTCTGTTACGCATTATTTTGTCACCATGAAACTTGATGAATATTAATATATTTCTCACCATTTGTGAACATGTTTCATTGAACTCCCTTAGAGGTCAAACAACCAAAAATACCTTGAAGAAGATGAGAAATTTGGGAAAAATAGCTTGTATACTTTGTCAAGTAATCCCTGTGCTCTTTTACCTAGAAGTTTATGCGCATTTGCTGAACTTATCCCTGAGAATAATGCAGAACTACGCTCTTTTTACCACCATAGACCGCACAGGTCAATCAAAGAAAGTAAAAATAAAAAGTACATTCTAGAAACATATTTGGTCAAATATATCCCAACTGAAAGCTTCCAGGAGATGCCTATTCCAGCCATAACCCTCAGGTGATGGATGTTAATCCCTTTCCTCAAGGAACCCTAATCTCTCAATTAGAGGATATCACCCTCCTCTTTTGGATCTAAAACTTCTTCCTCTTGGCCTATAAAATGACTAAAGGGTAAAAGGTTTGAAGAGGTCAGAACACAGAGAATGTAAACTTATGCTTCTAGTTTGAGATTGGAATGCTTATCATCTAAGGAGGAGACCGGATGCACCTGTGAGGAACCTCACTACATCAAGGCAAAGGTTCTATCTTTGATTAATACAAATCAATGCTTTTCCCCATTGAATTGTCTTATCAGAATAATGAATGATCTATAATTCTTTAGATGTTAATTAAAGAAAGTTCAATTCCTAATCTCCTTGATCATTAGGTTAAGTTTGTTTGAATTATTATGTGGCATATGCTTTTGATCCTTCTTATTTTTATGATTGCAGTTTTTATTGAGCATTGAAGAGTTGCATCGAGAAAAAAAAGTGGATATTCATCAAGGATTTCGCACACGGGTAAGAGGCTCGTTTACCATCTTTTATATCCATATTCAATTGAGATCAACTTAGAGAAAGATTCATTTCAATTGTCTATTTGTTTCTAGTTTCTATCTAGCATCTAGGGAGATTGTTGTTGTTAGCAAGAGGGATTTATCTGCCAAACAAATTGGTGACTCTTTTGGGTAACATTATTGTTCTCTTTCTTTTCCTCAGTTTTGTTTTCCGATAATTCTTGGTTAGCTTAACCTAAAGCTTCATAAAATTATGACGTTTCATATCCGTATGGTTGATTTTCTGATTTTTTTCTTTTCTTGGGCTTATGACCCTTGCACTATTTTTGTTCACCCACATAGCGCAGTTCTACATTGTTGTTCCTTTAGCAACCAAGTGCATGCACATTATGTTAAATTATTAACCTGTGCAATCCTTTGAAATGTTTGAAAAATTGGCTTTTCTCTCAACCCTGATCTGAAGTTTGATTTCTGGAAGTGTCATTATTCTTGTTTGGACAATTTAACATCTCTTTTGAACTCGTTTGAGTGCTTTGTTGAGTTTTCTTTATAATTAGCCCCTTTTGCAAAAAGTGATTAGGGTTTTCTCTTGTTGGTTTATCGATTAATCAAAAGAGATAGTTTGTCCTTAAGGTTACTGTCTCCTTGCTTTTTTCTGTCGAACACACCAGTCTCTTTCTTAATTTTTCTTATTTGTAATCAAATTCCTATTTAATTACAAATTTATGTTTTCTCGAGATTTAAGGTTTTTGTGAAGAATTGTTGTCATTTTCAAATGATTAAAGAATTTTTTTTTTTCAAACTTGGAATTTTTCACAATTACATTCTTCATGTCATTAGATCAAAGAATTCATAGGGAAAATGCATTTTTCTCCAACTCGTGATTGATTTCTGAGTGTTTAAAAGTTTTGAGTGGTAAATGATAAAGGGTGTTTTTGGTATTTTTTTTTTATCTTCAGGAAAATTTGAATCTTGGTTTATTTCTACATGTTCATTGCATTGGAAATGAAATTGGTTGTCTTATTAAGGATTGGTGAAGTTTTGAGTTTTGTATTTAATTTTGAAGAATCAAAGAAACTCTTGCCTTCTCTTAATTAGAACTTCATTGAATTAAAAAATTGCAAAATGCATGTTCGATTGCATTAGAATTTTGGGTCATATCATAATATCATAAGTTTCACTTTCATCACCTACTAGGTAAATAACAGTTTATTAACACAGTGTTAATTAAAACTCATCTATAATTTTATATTTTTAGGGCTCTTACCACCTACAGTAGTTTAAGTGTAGGGCTTTGGAATAGGGAAGTGAGTAAACTTTCCAAAGCTACATATAAACAATAGAATCTTGTGTTATGGAGACAAATCCAATTATTTTAGTTTTTCTCTGGGAAGCTCTTCTTATACATGAGTTAAGTGTGAAATCATGTTGGATTTGGTGAAGTGATCGTACCCACTTCGTTGGCTATGATAGAGTTTTTTTCACATATTACAACGGTGCCGAAAGTTACTTGGGTCACTTGAAAGTAAACCTCCAATTGATCATGTGGAGGAGCCTTCAAAGGGATTGATATTTGTTACGCTGCTCTTGCATGTACATTCGATTTACGACTATCCCCTAGGTAATATTGTTGTAGTTGGTAAACTTAGTGACCATAATCCTAGGGCTCTAAGGTGAGGGCAAAGGGAAGGCCGTGTCGTACTTAGAACAAACGTTGACTAGAATGAATTGGAATGTTTGGAGGGTAATCTTTGCTTGATATGGTATAAGAAAAGTTACTAGCCCTAGATTGTTTCATTAAGCAGGTTGTCAGGGTAACTGGTTACAAATGCTCTTATTTATAAATGTTTTCACCTTGATCTTCGCAACATTGGATTTCATCACCAGTGAGTAATTACAGATCTTTGTGAGAAGTTAGTTTGTGTTGTTTGAACTCCTAGATGTTTTAGCGTGTGATACTTCATTTGTTGTTTCTACTTTTTAGAGACTTTAGGTGTAATTTAAAAATAGTGTAAATCATTAATTAAAGATTTCATCATGGTTGGAGTACTGATAGAATCACGTAGAATGCTAGGGACACCCCTTGAGTATAAATTGGGTCAGTCTGAAAAAATCAAAGCTGAAAAATTGAAATCATTGGGATCCAGAACTACAAGAAAACCTAAATGTTCTACTATTATAGAATTAGATGTAACAAGAATTGAAGTAAATCAACTAGAAACATCTACTATTCTAGAATCTGAGGAGACAAAATTTGAACTTGATCGACCTCAAAAAGTAGAATCACACTCAGGAGAAACAAATTTAATAATTATTGAATTTATTCAAACTGAATCAGATACTAGAGAGGTTTCAGATTCACAATTAACTGAACTAGATATCGAAGAACCTGAGTCTGACATTTCTAAGCCTGAGTCATCTTCAGCTGTTATAGCCCCTACTCCAAGTCCTCGACGTTCACTGCATGTAAAATTACTTATTATTGATAGTCTTCCTCATAGTATTATTAGCATTGAAGAAGTTGCCTCGGATGAAGAGTAAGAATCACCTCATACGCCAGTTTTTCCTAGTGATCAAACAAACATTTCAAAACTTCTCTTTAGATCTCTTCACCCTAACCCTTGGTATTTCACACCCTTGAACTTTTTAGGTCAAGGTATTCCATGATACACTACTCCTTACTCTATTGTACTAGGCTTTGATTGGTCTAGAATGGCTTCTGGAAGTATGTCATTAGGTACATCTATGTTTTCCACTTCTCCAGAGTCAACTTTATATGGTGGCCCATTAGTGCCTCCTGGATATCAATCTCTTTTTGGGACATATTCAAGAGCTTCTCTCTCAAATCAACCTTTAACTGTGTCAATTGGGTTAACTGATCCTACACTTTAGGGTTTGACATATGATCAGTATATAAACATGATTTTCGATAATTTAGGTAATCCTCAAACAAACTCGACATGTGGATATTACCTGCCTGGGGGCAACCATCATATCATCCTCCAGGAGGACAACCTTTTGTTGGAACTTATCCTACAGGTGGAGGGAAAACACCTACAAAAAATTATTCACTTTATGGTCAAATCCCTCAAACCGTTTTAGGGAAAATTGTTGTATCTCAACCCATTATTGGTACTCCATTCCCTGGAATGAACAATATTCTGAATTTGTCATATAACCAACATTCATTGCCATTTTCTCCTCAAATGCCCAGTTATCAACCTGTTTAACATGTTGGACAGCGTATCCATGCAATGCCTATTCAAGGCATTCCTATTCAAGTCCAACAACCTTTTTAGGGTTATCCATCGACACCTGTTCAACAACCATTACAACAACCTGTCCTGAGTACTCCACAAAACCTGGTACAATCTGTTGTGCCAATATTTGTTCAAACTCCAGTTATAGGTTCACCACGAACTCCCATCCTAGGAGTATCAAAGGTAACTGTTTCCATTTCATATAAATTAATGGTACAACCAATTACTCAGACTATTCCTCAAGTATTTTCTTATCAAACTGCTACTACAATATAGTCTATACCTCAAATACCTATGGTGAAGTCTAGTATACCCTATGGACAAATGTCGTTTCAAGGGTAGGTTCTGCAAGGTCAACCTTAGAGTTAGTTTTTTCAAGGCCAACCTTTTCAAAATAAATTATTTTAAGGTCAACCGTACCAGAATCAACCCTTACAAGGATAGTTTATTCAGGGTCAAATGGGTCAAGGTCCCTTTTTCCATAATCAATCATACCTCGGTCATACCTTTCAAGTACCTACTCAACCGTAACCCGTATGGCTCATCTAGATATCGAGGAGGTATGCTAATTCCAACTTCCCAGGCTATTCCAGGATATGTTGGATATCCTCCTCTTGGAATAGGACTTGTCCCTCAGGGTTATCAATATAGGCAATAGGATCCTAACTGTCATTACCATTTATCGCAACTTTGGATTGAGCGGACCTATCTCGGTTAACGAATCATCGTATTTATTATTTACAGTAGTCGCCGACAATGCCTAAGAAGTTTCTAAGTGATATTCCTAAATTTGAAGGTAAGTCAAGAAACGACCCATCAAATCATGTTATGACTTATCAGCTTGGGTGCGTGTTAAACTCATCAATCGATGATTCTATTATATTATGACTTTTTCAACGAACCTTAATTGGTTCGGTGACCAAATTCTGTGTATAATTTCCGTAAGCCTCCTTCGATACATTCAACACCCTTGCTACTACTCTTTTGACACATTTTTAGTTACCCATTCGCTACGATAATGGAACTAAAATTTTAACCTCTTTAAAACAGTCAACGTCTACCCATATTTCCGACCACATTCACGAATTGAGACCAAGATGTCATTTGATTAAATTTTATATCCTAGACCATATTTTGGCTGAATGCTTCATAAAATCTCTTTTCCTTGTGATTACTAAGGATGTTTCCAAAGGCAGAGTTGTAACTGAGGAGAAATTTATTGCTCATCCCCAATACTTGGATCTTGTTTATACTCAGTCTGGCACTTTGTATGAAAAGATCCTAGACTTACCTCGTCCTGGTCAAACCAACCCAACCACTACAAGATCACATGCCAGTGATGGTATCATTAGTTCAGTGAGTCAAAAATATAAGAATAAAAATAAGAATTATTGGAAAATCAATTTTTGGCTTTATCTCATCAACCCAAAGAAGATCCTTCTCCTAAAATTATTTCTGAAATAAATGTTGTAGAATGATTTACTAGAAAAAGTAAGCAAACTGGAGGCAAGAAAAAGGGAAAAGGAAAATCTAAAGAAGACACTTCTTCTAAGGAGAAACCAAACAAGAATGAACCATCTAATGAAACAAAGAAACCTTGTTATCCTTTTCTAATTTTTGATGAAGATCATTACACTAAGGAGTGCCCTCATTGCACCGAAGTTTCTAAATTCATTAAAGGTTCACCCACCCCAATTGTTTTGAAGGACCCTTTCCCTCCTCAAGACAGTAAAATGGTTTCTCATAACCAATCTTCCTCCTCCACATCGGCAGATATCATGATGATGTCTTCGCAAGTTATGGTAGCAATGAGATCTAAAGACTATGGATCAAAACATCCTATCGAAGATGGAGATGATTCCAATTCACCTAGTCAAACTTCCACATCTACTCCTCCTACTTCTGAACCATTACACATTAAGAAACCTAATCCTTATATGGTAATTCACTCGCCCCCATAGGGTTTTCTTCGAAGTTCATCCTTTCACCCTCATGCTAGGGCTGCTCAGAATTACAACATTGTTGAATATTTGGCTATGACACCTTCAATAATGTCGAATCTTGAAGTGCTGCAGACTTGTCCAACACAAAGGAAATTACTTTTATCATCCATTGGAGCAATAGATCCACAAGACTCTAATTTAATTTTTTTTATCTCCAAAGCCATTTATCGTGACTCCCACATCAACTGGATTTTCAGATACCAACCCATGTGAAAACTAGACAATTTTTCCGGATAGTAATTGGCGAAGGAGCATATACATGTATTATCTCCATTGCTTGTTGAAAAGATTTAGGATCTCCAACAATCAATCAGTCTCCCATGACTTTGAAAGCCTTTGTTGGAAGAGGTTTTTGCTCTTTTGAAATTTTAAATGATTTACCTATAGAAATAGAAGGTAAAACTGTTGTAGTTGAAGTTGAGGTTGTTGTTGCTCAGCTTGACTGAAAACTTTTACTTGGACGAAGTTGGACTTATTCCATGTCGGAAGTGGTCTCATAATTTTTTCGAACGATAATGCTTCCTCACTAAGGAAAAATTGTGAAAGTAGACCAATTGTCCTATTACACTTTAGACCCTAATTCTACTGGTTGTATTCCTTTTGTTGGTAAAGCGACTACTCTCTATGAGGAGGTTGGTCTTGGCCTTCTTAAAGGCTCATTTTTAATGGGAACTTTCATATTCCCTCCACCAAATCCTCCTCATAACGCTGCCTAGATTAATATGATTACATCAAGAACTTTTGGATCTTTAGATCCTTGGAAAGTCCCTTCTTAGTTAGAATTAACCTTATACGATAGTGAGATGCCTATTAGTCATTTTGAGTTGGCTTATCAAGCAGTCCAATCTTTTTCTAACCCATCAACCTCTGAAAATGATCAAATAGATACGATTATTGATGAATATTCTCATTTGTCACGCCTGGAACCAATTTCAATGCCTAATCCTTTTGATAAATATTTTTTAATTGATGAAGGTACTATGGAAGTAATGACTTTGGACGAAATTCCATGGGATGGTTATTATCATCGCTCATCTTTCCTATCATGTCTTGACAAAATTAGGAATAATTTTCCATCTATGTTTTCATCAGAGATTATTATTGATCCTCAATGTCCCATAACTATCCTTTTTTCTAATTCTGAGAAGAATTTAGGAAACATATCGGCAACAGTACCAATAAACATCTCGATGAAACTAGGAATTACTGAGAATATTCATATAGGAGCTTATTTTTCTTTAGAAGAGATTCAGACATATAAATCCCTATTTGAGGAATTTTGTGACATTTTTCCCTGGTCTTACAAATAAATACCAGGAATCAATCCTAGTATTGTAATACATGAAAGTAAGACTTACCTGGATACCAAGCCTATAAGGAAAAGATTGTGTTTGGTGCATCCACGAAAAGATACCAATATAAAAACTGAGGTTGAGAAACTATTAAAGGCAGGATTCATTTACCCTGTTCCTTTAACTGATTGGGTATCAAATATTGTACCTATTAATAAAAAGCAAGTAACTATTCAAGCATGTGTCAATTATAGGGACATTAATAAAGCATGTCCCAAAGATAATTATCCAACCCCGTATATCGATCAAATTGTTGATGATTGCACTGGAAATGAGATTTTCTCTTTCATGGATGACTTTTTCAGGCACAAACAAATAACCATACTCATTGTCGATCAGCATAAAGCTGCATTTATTTATCCATGGGGAACCTTTGCCTATCACAAACTCCCATTTGGCTTGAAAAATGACACAAATTTTCAAGGAGAAATGTCTTACGCATTTCATGATATCAAACATATTATTCAACACTATTTAGATGATCTGAAAATGGGTCACTTAGGCTTCTTGTCTAACTTACAAGAACCTCTCCTACTTCCAAAGCTTAAATATTCCCAAATCTTTATGATTAACCAATTCAAAATTAAATATGTGCTTGAAAATAAGGTGTATGCTTATGGTTGTTTTAAATTGTTTATGTGTTGTAAATTGATTTGCTTAAACTGATATAAAACATATAACAATGAGACAATGCAGCACATAACAAACCCACATAAGACAACAAGTTTAATATGGAGTTCACCAAAAACTCTTGGGCTATGTCTCCTTGAGCTCTAGTTAACTCAACTAGGCTCTCTGGGATTATGGTCTAAGTTCTTTTACAAGCTCCATGCTCAACTCCACTGGTTTACACATAACAAAATCAGTTCTGAACACCATCTTATCCTTGGCTCTGAAGCTCTCAGCTTTTTGGTTCTCGCTCTCACTCTGGCTCACAGCTCTGGCTCTAGCTCTTGGCTCTAACTCATGGCTCTGGCTCTTGGCTCTGGCTCTAGCTCTAGCTCTCTACAACTTTCAGCTCTCTGGCTTTTCACTTGAGCTCCAAGTGACTCCAAAGACTACCTTAGCGGCTCTGGGCATTAGTTTTTCGCTCTCTATGCTCTCTTGCTTCTGCTTTTCTCTCATTTGAGCTCTCTGCCTCCTTTGAGGTACTTTTCCATCTTTTTAGATACCGCAGCCATTTCTCTGTGATGCATTATCCCTCTGCGGCTTTGTAGCTTGTCTGCTCCCTGTCAGCTAGACTAGCCATCTGGCTCTGTAGCTCCGAGGCATCAAAATGCATCATTGCCTGTAAAAATGCCTGCTTGCAATGTGGCATGATGATCAGGAGCGGTTACAGCAGTTTTGGGGCCTTCTCATAGGCAAAAACCCAAAAATTGAGAAAATCCAATTACATAGAGAATGTCTGCAAAATACACTATCGGGCATGATTTTTGGACTTTAAAGCCCATTCAGTCGCCCCTAAAATCCCAATCGAGTCCTCCATTAGGCGTTATATAACATTGTATTAATGTATTGGGTAAAATCCTAAATAAACGGGAAAACATTCAAAAACCCGACAAAATCCTTTTTATCAGACTTCAAATTATATCGAAATCGCCCTATAATCACATCAGGTTTGCCTTTGGCCACTATCGCAAGCCCCATCGTCGATCTACGGGATCCCTGATCCAACTGTCAATATACTATTCCGAGTGGCTTAAGGGTATGGAGGTTACCGACCCTAAAAGGTAGTTCTCCTCTCTCCTCTGCCAACGACGCATCGTTCATTGTATGGGATTGGGTGGAGCCAGCCCGATACCATTTACAGCTTGAGGCCCACCCGAAATCCCGCTTTATCAAAACTCAAATATCATGGCACCATGTTTATAATTCCCTTTCGGGTCTACTTTATCACTTCAGGGCATTTTCCTTTGTATTTTGGCTTTTCTATCGAAATCCACTAATACACAGAAAAGGCGACAAATACTGTTTTATCGGAACTCAAAATTTATAAAAAATGCTTATAAAATCTGTCGGGTCAGATGATTGCAAGTCGTCGATTAATCCTGGCCATCCATTCCTTTCCTAATTCGACGGTTGAGATTGCACGTTGCAATCGCTATCGCATATCGCATCGCATAAGGCCTAGGGGTTCTGTATATCGCCGATGCCGATCCGCCGATCAGATCATCGGCAATCGGAATATCGCATAATCACAGTCGCCAAGTCCGGGGTCCCGATATCACATACGGGCCTACCTCTGATGCGATGAGTCAGAGATCACCGATCCACCATTATCAGTGATCGCAATATCGCATCAGCTCGGAGTCCTTGCCTTAGGTTATATGCACAAGCCTGCCTCCGGACCCGATATGTCAGGCATTGGCAATCGAGGTTTTCTCCCCTTTCTGCTTAAGTCTACCTTTGGTCCTCCTCCAATGCGATTTCCCTTTATAAGGGTTTTTTGCCCATTTTAGGGGATTTTGCCTCTTTTTCCAAAGAACAAAGGGCATCTTCTTTCTGCGATAACTTATGCATCCTAAGTCCATTTTTTCACATTCAAGTTGCAGTAGATTCAAAATGAAACAATCTCTGCCATGGGGCTATTTCCAAGAACTTCCTTGGACTTTCATTTTCCTCTGTGAGGAACACTTAGATTTAGGAGTCTATCCAAAATCCATTTTGGATCATGCATTCCCACTAAAAGAACTTTTGGTCTCCAAAAGACTGATATACTGATATAAACAATAAATGAGAGTAACAACATTCTCTTCTTTGAGCCTCCATACACTTGCCTTTCATAGTGCCCCTGAAGCAACGCCTTTGACCACTTTCCTTCTCGGATATGCTAGTACTCCTGTGAAGAACTGTCTTCCTCCTTGCCTTCCTGTAGAACTCCTGCTGAAATGGTCACAGAAGGTAGCTTGAACTTCTCTGCCTTGACCATTGATCCTAGGTGACTCAAACAAATGTGAAGTACACCTGCTCCACAAAACATTCATTTGTACCTGTTTGACAAGCTGTCAACAACAACTGTTAAGAACAACATAAATACAGGCAACAACTGGATGGCCTAAACTCCTGCTTCAACAAAAGAAATAGATTTCACATCTTGTGAACACTTCCATGTCTTACATCTACATACAAATGATGGACTAGATACCAAGCCCACAAAACATGCCTTTAAAACAAATGATTCTTTAAGTCAAGCATGTAGAAAAAGACCATTAGGACTCTTTTTCAAAAGATGAAATACTTCATCATTATCTCCATCTTGGAGACCAAGTTAGCTTCTCCCATGTCAACATGGCAGCGCATGCATGCCAAAGCAATCAACTCTGCAAGTTAATTACACATACATGTTCAAAAACAAGGAAATCATCAACATCCCTGTGTTCATGCACAACATTCTCATGCATGCATTTCATCCTTCAACTTTCGCTTAAGAACACTGTACTTTTGAAGCTGAAATGAAATATAATGTTGCAGCAACAAAGTGAGTCTCCTACTCAACTTCTCCATTCACCTTCGTGGTAGAATACTGCAACTTTCATTCCATTAACAAAGAAATGCAAATAGATGTAAAATGTACATGCAATCTTAATCGGATAATAACTCTAACCGTTTCTTACCAATCCCTTTCAAAGGTACTACCTTTGTCTACACATCAGCATCAACATGTGAATCATCCTGAGACAGATCATCCATGGAATCTTCCTCTCCATTTATGTCATCTTCTCTTTCCACCTTCTTCAGCTTTTGTGGAAGCATTATTGGATTTAGAGTCCAACACTTTTTAGCAAGATGCCCTTGCTTATTGCAGTAAGTGCACTGCATGTGCATCCTCTTGACAACATGATTTTCCTTGTCCAATGGACCTTTGGCTTCTTGCTTCCTTTCCTTCAAAAGTTTCTTGTATGTGGCCATTCTCTTCCAACATCTAGAAACATTATGGTTATCCAAACCACAAAAGGAACATGAAATTTTATCATGCTTTGCACAATCAAAAGGAAAATGTTTAGAACCAGATTTATACCTCTCTCTCTTGCCTTTATTGCCTTCATGAGGAGGTGAAGCAAATGAAGAAGTGGCTCCCTTTGGAACACCATCAATCTCTTCAAGGCTGTTGGAGTCTCCTAAACTCTCTAGTTCAAGTGTGTGCTTCTGAACACCTGCATCTTGCAAATGATGTTTCAAGCCATTGCATTCCTCTTGAATACAATCTTCACACTTTGCAATGCAACTCCTTCTCGGAGCTATTTCAATGGCCTTCATGGTAGCCTTTGAACTCTTTCCATAAGAATATCCATAGCCAAGACCCAAATACTTAGGCCTTTCCCCAACCATTATTGGTTCAACAATACCTTGTGCATGCTTTCCCAAGCCCTTTCCTTCATAGCCCATCTTGGACATTAGCTTGGAACCTATGCCTCTAGTATTTTTTTCAAAAGAACCAATATAAGAATTCTTAGAGGAATTTGAAGACAAATAGAAACTATTTACCTCTTCTTCAAGCTGATAATTGACTAGGGCTTCTTCGGCAACAAAGAGTTGTGTCTCCAACTCATGCATCCTTTTTCGGTGCATGTGAAGTCGCCTCTCCATTTCCTGCAATTTGTCAGAAAGCAACTGCTTCTCTTCCTTCACGGAATTGAACTTTTCTCTAAGTATGCTACTCTTTCTTCCATCCTCATACATTTCTCTCACCATATCCATCATGGTGGACAAGTCTTGCTTCATGTCTTCATCAAAGAGTCTTGTGATGAAGAAAGAAGAATTTGAGGACTCACTTGTAGAAGTAGTCATTATGCCAATGAACAAAAGAACTTCAACAAGATTATTAAAGAGCTTATTTAAGCGACCTTTTACAACAAACCTCTTGTGCTTCAAGGATTGCCTTGAGGTCCTTTGGGATAGAAGAATGCCTTCAGCCCTTCTCCCTTCTTGCCCTTCCTAGACTGAGCTATCAATAGCTTTCCCTTCACCTCTGTAAACTCAAACAAGAGTCAATCTGCAACCAAGCATACAATCAATCAAACAATCAATCCTTGACTGCCTAAAAACCTTTCAGACAAGCAATCTTTGCTCTATCAATCAAGAATTTTGATATAACCTTCTTTGAAGGTGGGGTTAATCAAACTTAATTATGATACCACCTACCTCTGATGCAATGAGTCAGAGATTGCCGATCCACCGATATTGGTGATCACAATATTGCACCGGCCCAGGGTCCTTGCCGTAGGTTATATGTACAAGCCTGCCTCTGACCCGATATGTTGGGGATTGGCAATCGGGGGTTTGTCCCCTTTCTGCTTAAGTCCACCTTTGGTCCTCCTCAAACATGATTTTTATTTATAGGGGTTTTTTGCCCATTTTAGGGGATTTTGCCACTTTTTCCAAAGAACAAAGGGCATCTTCATTTTGTGATAACTTCTGCATCCTAAGTCAATTTTTTCCCATTCAAGTTGTAGTAGATTTAGCATGAAAAGATTTCTTCCATGGGGCTATTTCCAGTAACTTCATTGGACTTTCATTTTCCTCAGTGAGGAACACTTAGACTTAGAAGTCTATCCAAAATCCATTTTGGATCATTAGATGACCTTCCAACTCATTCATAGGCTCGAAATAAGGCATTCATGTTGATCCCATTAAGGTAGAGGCAATTATGATTTTTCCCACTCCTTCTAGTTTAACCCAACTCTAGATTTTGCAAGGGAAAGCAAAACCTTTGCGTAGATTCATCCATACCTATGCCGAACTGACCAACGGTTTTACCCAACTATTGAAAAAGGGAATTCCATTTATTTGGGATGAGTTTTCTCAAAAGAAATTTGATGCATTAAAACACGTGTTCACTAACATACCATAGTTTCATCCTCCCCATTATCATCAGGATTACTTTCTCTACCTATTTGCGTCTGATGCCACCATAGGAATGGTGTTAGTTCAATAAGATGACTCTGGTAGCAAACATGTGATTTATTATATGAGTAGGAATGTCACTAAAATTGAGATCAAATATGAACATGTGAAGAAGCTAGTTTTGGAAGTTGTTCAAGTTGTTCAACGTTTCTGTCACTATATTCTTTTACGAAAAAAAAAATTCATTTCGGACTGCAACTTCCCTACGATGTATATTCTTACCAAGAAATTTATAGGGGGAAATATTCCAAATGGATAGTGATTTTACAAGAATTTTATTTGGAGTTTGAAAGATCTAAATCAAAGAAGTCTTTGGTTTTCCCTGAATTGTTGTGTGACTTTCCCCATACTAATGCAGAACATGTGGTAGAAGATTCTCTTGATAATGATTGTCTCTTTTTTATCAATACGTCTAATCTATGGTATGGATATATCATTATATATCTTCAAACCCAGACTTTTAGGCCTGAATTATCTTAAGTTGATCATTGTCAAATCTAGTACCAATCTTAGCAATACAATATTGTTGGTGACACTCTTTAATGTCACGGTGCTAATTCTATCTTTTGGCATTGTTTAACTCACCAAGAGGTTGAAAAAGCATTAAATGATTGTCATTATGGAGCATGTGGCGGTCATATGTCTGGGTATGCCACTACCCAAAAGATATTGCACACTAGTTATTTTTGGCCTTCCATGTTTAAAGATTGCATAATTGCAGTCATAAAATGCCATAATTTCCAGGTCTATGATCATAAGATGCGAGCGCCTCCAACTCCTCTTCACCCTATTTCATCACCTGTAACCCTCACTCAGCTAAGGGGCATGATATATTATCGTTGCAGTTGATTATTTTACGAAATGGGCTAAAGAAATGCCTACATATAAAGATGACAACAAAACTGCAAGAAATTTCATTTTCAATCATGTGATTACTTGATTCAGTGTCCCACAAGCTATAGTTATAGACCATGGTAGCCATTTTCATAACTTTATGATGACTTAAATACCAGCACAGTTCGGCCTATGCTGTGATAGCTCTACTCCTTATTATCCACAAGAAAATGGCCAAGTCGAAGCTGTCAATAAATGTTTAACAAACATGATTAAACTGATAATTGGTATTCATAAAGGAAACTCGCATACCATGATTTTCCAGCACTGTGGGCATACTATACTATCACAAAAACATCTACGGGTTTTACTTCCTTCCAACTTGTTTATGACTTGGAGACAATATTGCCAATTGAATGTGAAATGCCATCTTTGAAACTAGCCAGTGAATTGTTATCAGGTACCTCTACGGAGGATGAGCATTTTTTACAGTTAGCACATTTAGATGAAACTTTTCGTGAAGCTACATTGGCTTGAGAGGCTCATAAAAGATGAGTCAAAGCTCAATTTGATCAAAATGTGAATCCTCGTTCATATGCAGAAGGTGACCTAGTCTTAGTTTATGATCAAGCTCATGACAAGTTAGGTGCAGGAAAATTCGAGCCCATGTGGCATGGCCCTTATATTATAAAACACGTATTAGCTAAAGGATCCTATGAGATGGTGGATTATGATGGTATTCCTTTAGGAAAGCCTAGAAATGGTCTTTACCTAAAGAAATATTATGCATAAAATATTTTGTGGAGATTTGTACATTATTCAGTAGTTTTTAGGTGTGTGAAATAGCTTATATTTTACAATTTCCTACTACTTCTCCTGCTTATCTTATTTTGTGCTTGATTTTTAGATGTCGACATTCCCTCAAACTTACATTGGATTTGCTGATGGTGCTAGTCGTATTACTCGAAATTTGTCTTCCGCAGCCTGGGTTATTTATTCACCCAATGATGAGTTAGTCTCTATTCATGGAATATGCCTCGGTCAAACAATGAATAATATAGTAGAATATAGTGTAGTTATTGAACTATTATCTAACGCCATCTCATTTGGTATTCAATATTTGATCATTAGGTTAGATTCGCAACTCATAGTATTACATTTAAACAGTGTCTATACAGTAAGAAGTTCATCAATGTTAAGAATTTTTTTACGGGTCCATCTTTTTGAAAGGTGGTTTGATTACATTGAATATAAACACATTCCAAGGAATTTGAACACATTAACTGATGCACTAGATAATAATGTGTTAAATAGACATTTGTGACATTTATAAAGTAAAACAATATTCATCCACATATTGATCAAAGATAAGCTGGAATAAAAGTAGTAGTCTTCATTAGTATAAAGTTTGTATAAAAGTGTGCCATACAAAATATGTCATCCGAGGACATAAGGCCCTGTGGCCTTTATTATCCAAATATGTCGATACAAAAATCAAAATGTGACCCAAATAACTAAACAACTAAGCATGATGATGCTCATGATAGCAAACTATGGCACGGGCAACCCGGCACAACAATCGCCTAAGTGGTCCTGGAACTCCAACCACGTGCTACTAGTACTGAAGAGGTATATCATCTGTCCTAGTCTCTGGGATGTCTAAAGTCAACCTCTCCAGGTTGTGTTCCAGCTCTGTTAATGCCTCCACTGCATCTAGGTTAGCTGCCACAACTACTATAGGCTGCTCACCTCGCCTGTCAAAGCGTCTTAGCCCTCTTGGTTGGTTTAGGCCCACATCTACATATGCATTTTAGATAATTAGCCTTAGAAGACAAAAATAACATTAAAATTTTAAAATTTTAAAAACATATCAAAATGAGAAATTCTTATATAGGTCACCCCACCTCACTCCTTCTACAAGTGGGATATCAAGGTTACCTTTGTAATCCATCCCTCCATATAGGAAGTCCTTAATCGAAATGATCTGTTGACCCAACTAGTCAAAAAATGCGGGGGTATAGCTCACCACCAGTCCATCACCTCCATGACATGGCATAAGCGAGACCCATATTAGCATACATGGATCTTTAGGACCTCCCTGATCCTCTAAAATCTGTTGTGGCCAAAAGAGTGGAATCCTTTCTAGGGCAAAATAAACCGAAATGGCACCATAGCCGAAGTTCTTCAGTTTTCTATTTTTTCATCTAGTTAGATTTACTTTCATGTTCATGACCATTGCCTCGCACTAGTTAAATACAGTGGATTCCCAACATTCCATGAAAGTCTACATCTATTCCTGTGTGGCCAAATGAAGAGTTGCACTGCCACATAGTTTGCTGACAGTAAAAGTTATGGTCCTCAAAGGAAAGATCCTAATGATATGGATGTCAATCGTGCCATCTTTGAGTTGTGCACTCCCACAAAAACATCGTAGGTACCCATTAGTAGTGTCTCCTCCTGTTTTGTACCCAAATAAGGAAATATCAGCTCCTCTATGGGAAATCCCACTCAAGAAGTAGATTTCATCAGCATTGATGGTAACGTGATGATCTCCCATCATAAAGAATTTTTCCTAGAGATTCTGGGTCTGTACCAACCATGTCATTAGATCTACTTGAGCTTTCATCCCAAGAATGAGCCAATATTTTAAAAGGCCATAGGTTCTCAAAGCTTGCAAAGTAGCTTGATCCGCTAAAGCTGCTAAATCATTAGCTTCATGTTCTCTCCCTCCATTCCATTTTGGAGTAATCAATAGACCTAAAATAACATTTAAAAGGAATTAGAATCAACCTTGAAGCTAAATCGCTCAATTTTTGGGGTTAATTCACTTTTTTATAAAACTCTCGGCGCTTGTGTTGCTGGTCTTTTACAAACAGGCACAACTACGTGGATTTATGGGAATATTTCCGCGCAGGTGTTGCCTTTCTGCATGTAAAAAATTATCATCCTGCGCTAGCCCAATGGACACGATCCGCACAAGGCCGAGGGCACATTTTTTGACAAAATCTCTCCCCAAAAAATAAATTGCAAGCCTAAAATGAAAATCTGAATGGATGAAAAGATAGATCATGAGGAGATCTCTTACATAGAGGAAACAATTAGTGAATTTTTCGACCGGTTAGCTCGAAATCACTCCCGAAATTTTGGTGGTAAAAAGCCCTTTTTCTCTGCTCTCAAATGGTAAAAATGCAAATGGTAAAAAATGAATTACTTTTTCAACTTTTATAGGTTTTTGAGTAATTAAAATATTATTTTTTATGATTGGGACCTTTAAAAGTGAAAATTTATTTTTTACCCTAATACTGAGCAGTTATGATGATTTATTGAGTTTTAAATGTGCAGAACAGGTTACAACGTAAAAAAAATCATTTTGACTATCAACAGACTTTTATTACTTTTCATGCTCTTAAAAAATTACGAAAAGTGAAACCATCAAGTCCTCTTTGAGCCCTTTTCAGACTCTTAAAATATGTAAAGATCGTCGAGTGCTTGATTATTCAAAGTCATAAAAGTAAATGAACAATAGTCCACTCAATATAAGTTTACCCCTTTTACAGGCTAAGCTAGGAATGCTTACGAAAAATGTATACGTTGGTCAAACATTGTTAATAGAGTTCTCTCTTGTATTATTTTATCCTTTTTTGGACTTGAGAGACTAAACATTTGAAAAGGAACATGATGGAGTTTACTTATGTTTTTCTTCTAACTCCCTAAACATGAAAAATGATGAGCTTTACTTCCTTCGGGCTCATTCAAATTTTACGGTAAAAGAACTAAATGATTTTATTGGACTCATAAAAATTAAACAATATAGGCCTCATTAAGAATAACGAGACCGAACCATTCCTTCTTAGGGTTCATTAAAAATACTTTGATGGACTCATCTAAAGGATGAGCTTATAGGACAATCATATGTTATCCTCCTCAAGCTTGTAAGAAATAAAGAGGTACTTACTAGCAATGGTGGGGGGAAATTTGGAAAAGGTTTTCAATTTGCATTTATCATAAAGGAATTATGTCACTCTTGAACACGACACTCGGTCACATTTGTAGCCGGGTTGGGAAATCCATTTGTCTTAGAGTTAATCAAACCTCATTGAAAGTCTTCAGCTAGTTTTGAGTATTATCATTGAGTCAAATGATGCCAATTCAATTGTCGTGTCATTATGTGTTCCAGAGAATTTCAGCCTCAGTTCATGTTCCTTTGCAAATTTTACCCTTCAATCACATTGGACTTCCCTGAGTCAGTCCTTGCAAACTATATTTCAAAACTTGACACTATGTTTCGTTTCATAGTATTTCTTGTGACAGGTTGCTTCCTATCGACTTCAACTCATTATCTAGGAAGTTGATCTAGAAACCTTTAGTACATTGAGGCCTTTGTGCTTTAATGGCAGGTTTCTCACCTTTCACAATAGGTTCTCATCATTGGTCTTCGATCGAACGTTTCTATGAGTGTTCAACTTCATATCACTTATTCACACTTTATAGATTGTACTGGAAGTACCTTGAGAACCATTGTCATTATGGGTGGTTTCTCTCACACTTGTTAATGGTTCACATCATTGATCGGTAATCAAGTGGTTTCTACCATGTTTAACTTCAATACATTCACTCGCATGTTTAGATTCGTACTATGGATCAAGGAGATGAAGATCAAGACCCTGCATCTAGTTTCATCAATCCAAGTTGCAAAGAGTTTTATATTCATACTTATATAGAAAAAATCATAAACGAATGGTCGTGTCCATACTGTGTCTACCATCGATATGATTGTGGAGTTTTTATGTACTTATTTATTGAGTTAACTTTACTCTGAATATGGGAATGACTACCTCAATGATGATTATATATATACATTTGCATTGTAATCCTTGAATGTTTCTTGCAAGTTTCTGACCATTGTATTCAATCCAATCTTGAGCATGATATAGTGATTCAATACTTTAAAACTTATTATACATACTTCACACTTTCGGGGGAAATCTGTTACGCATTATATTGTCACCATGACACTTGATGAATATGAACGAATTTCTCACCATCCGTGAATATGTTTCATTGCACTCCCTAGGAGGTCAAATGACCAAAAATACCTTGAAGAAGATGAGAACTTTGGGAAAAATAGCTTGTATACTTTGTCAAGTAATCCCTATGCACTTTTACCTAGAATTTTTTGTGCATTCACTAAAATTATCCCTGAGAATAGTGCAGAACTGCACTCTATCTACCATCGTGGACCGCGCAGGTGAATAAAAGAAATTTAAAATAAAAAGTACATTCTAGAAACATATTTCATTGAATATATCCCAACTGAAAGCTTCCAGGAGATGCCGATTCGATCCATAACCCTCAAATGATAGATGTTAATCCCTTTCCTCAAGAAACCTTGATCCCTTAATTAGAGGATCTCAGCCTTCTCTTTTGTATTTGAAACTTCTTCCTCTTAGCCTATAAAATGACCAGAGGGCAAAAGGTTTGAAGAGGTCAGAACTCAGAGAAGATAAACTTATGCTGCTAGTTTGAGATTGGAAAGATTATCATCTAAGGAGGAGATTGGATGCACTTGGGAGGAACCTCACTACGTCAAGGCAAAGGTTGTAAGGCTCTTCTTTATCTTTGATTAATACAAATGAATGTTTTACCCCATTGAATTATCTTCTCTGAATGATGAATGATCTATAATTCTTTAGATGTTCATTAAATCAAGTTCAATTCCTAATCTCCTTGATCATTAAGTTAAGTTTGTTTGAATTATTATGTTGCATATGATTTTGATCCTTCTTATGTTTATGGTTGTAGGTTTTATCAAGCATTGAAGAGCTGCATCGAGACACAACAAGGGATCTTCATCAAGCATTTCGTACATGGGTAAGGGGCTCGTTTACCATATTTTATATCCATAATTTAAATGAGATCAAGTTAGGGAAATAATCATTTCAATTCTCTGTTTGTTTCTAGTTTCCATCTAGAATCTAGAGAAATCGCTCTTGTCAACAAGAAAGACTTATCTACCTAACATTATCATCATTCTTTTTTCATAAACTTTATCGTATAAAAATAAATAAAGACATACCAACTCAATTCTATTTTAATAAAAAATCTGTTAAATATTTAATTTTTAATTTAATTATCTTTTTCAAATCTCTAACTATTTAATAAATCTAAAATAAATAAATAAAATTATATTAATATTATATTAAAAATTAAAACTACCATTTATAAAATTTAAACATAAATAGCCTAAATATTCCCGTTATGACGTATATAAACACTTCAACTGTGATCCACATTGAATAATAGTTATATATAACAAAAATATATATATATATATATATATATATATATATATATATATATTCACTACACTCTTTACGCAATTTGACATTGCATTCAATTAAATAGCATATATCGTTATATACATTACTTGGTTTATATCGTTAATATAAATAAACAATACTAGGTTTTATGAGTGGGATTAGCAGTTATTAAGATATTAGTTTAAATTTTATGAGAAAAGGTGTACGGTGAAAGTTATATGTAAGAGATAAAATTGTTCATTCTTGGATTTAATCAAATCAAATTTTATATCATTTTTATGACAATATTTTATATGTAAATCATTCATATAATTTCGATGATAACATTATATAAGTATGTAAATTATTTTTCTATTTAATGTTAAAAATAATTCTAACTCAATTTGAAAAAATCACTCATCATAAGCAATCTAGTTTTTAAAATTTTTGATCTAATCTAAATAATCACTCATAAGGCTTGTCAATTTTTTGAAAAATATAAGTCGATATAGCTAAAATCACTCATCATAAGCAATCTAGTTTTTAAAATTTTTGATCTAACCTAAATAATCACTCATAAGGCTTGTCAATTTTTCGAAAAATATAAGTCGATATAGCTTTTATGAGGCTTTAGGATTGGTATAAATTTTGATATTTACAAGTTTGCATTATTTTGATTATAGATTTTTAGTTTACTTATTTTTCTTTTATGGAGATTTTTGCTTTCTAATATGGAAAAATTTTAATTAAAAAAAAAAAAAAATCAATAATATACATCTCAAACACATTTTGGATAATATATATCTTAAACAATTTCCTCCATGCAACAAGGATACCTTTGGCTCATTTTCTCTTTAATTTATTTTGAATTTTAAATAAATTATAACTTTGCATAATTTATTTTGAATTTTAAATAAATTATAACTTTGCATAGTAAAAAAAATCTTATAAACAAATTCTCAAAAAAATCACCTCTTTCCAGCCTAGGTTTCCTCCAAAACTTAAATCTAAAATCTTTTGATAATTGCAAAACTTATCTAAAATGCTTCCATTTATGCCCATTTAGCTTCCATTTATACACTTTCAGAAATATTCAAAATTTTCATTTTCTTTCGAACTTTTTAACCATACAATAAAAATAAATCAATTTCACAATTACTTACATTTCCTTTTTTCTAAATACATTGTGGATTATGCTTCACCCACTCGATTATGCTCCACTTGTTTGATTGAGTCATATGGAAAAGAATCTATGAGAAACAAAATATGATTTAGTTTTAACATCGATGCTCATAGCTTAAGACTTTCCTTTAAGACTGGCATCGATCATAACATGCATTTCATCCACCCACTTAACGTGTTGAGTAGTCTAACCTATAGAATCTAAGTAACCCATAGGTGTGAAATAATTTTATCATTTTCTTCTGTGTGAACACCATCCAAGGGTTATCTATTTCTGTTTTGGCACGTACTTCCCTTAGCTATGTGAACGAACGAACAATCCACATGGCTGAATTACTGGTACACCATGTTAACGACCTGCACTACGAACCAGATCTTTTTTTGTCGAAGTATTCAATATTCAAATTGTATCAACGAATTTTCATATTTTTGGGTCTGATTCGGACGTATTTGGTAACTATGGTTTCAATAACATATTCTTCTTTCAACCATGTGGTTGGCTGCTCGTCTTCAACATTTTGATATTGACCGGAGAAAACTTTTCCCTTAAGCGTTGACTTGTACTTTTATCAATACAATTCTCCCATTGATATTTATTAATTGCAGCACGTGTTCGTTCTCCCAGAATTATAGATTGTCAAATTTGCTCCATGTTGGCCACCCTGTTCTTTCGAAGGAAAGGGTTTCGAAGTGTTAAAAGTTATTTTAATTTACTTTTAATATGAATTGAGTAAGTTATTATTAATTATTATTTGTCTGGATTATTTTATTAATTATAACCATATATAAATAATATTTAAGTTACAATTACAATCATAATTGACCCTGCTACTATGGTCACTTCTTCCCTTTCTCCGACCACTTTTGTAACACATCGTCGATCAGCAATAAATTTCACATGGCTTCACATAGCTGATTTTTTTTTTTTCTTCAGCTTAATATTGACATTCTCTCGAGCAACGCACTCAATTTTCTCTAAGAACAAAAATACAGTATCTAGCTTTAAAAGCCTTGTCTTGTTATTTCAATAATAATCTTTTGAAAAACTCACACGCATCTCTCGCACTCTCAAATACTGCCGTGATACCATGAAAAAATACAAAATTTTGTTGGCCAAAGTCCCACTCTAGGAGGCTCATGTTGGAAGGAACTGGAACTAATTCCAACTACCCGCAGCCTGAATTCAACAAATGATTTTAATGCTGATTCTAGAATTCGTTGAAAATGGGCAAGCTTCCTGAAGAAGCAACCGCCCCAATTGATCTCGAGAAGTTTCTCCTTCTTGTATAAATACCTGTTTAATCGATGAATGGAAGCAAGTTGTGAGTTCTGTGTTTGTGTGTCTCTGCTCTCCGATATGGTATCAGAGCCAAGTTGAGGGCTGAGTGTGAGAGCCCACTGTGCGTGAGTGTGAGAAATCACCGTGTTGCTGAAGGAGTTGTGTGGAGAGGGCAGAAAACCTGCATGAAAGGCGCCTGTGTGTGAGTAAAGGGTGTGCTGCTAAGAAATCAGGTGAAATCCTGCGTAAGAGCGAGTCAAGAAGCCGTGCAAAGGAGGGCTCGGTGATGAACTGTGTGCTGTGAAATTGGAGAACGACGTACTGGTCGTGCTAAAGAAGTTTGAGCAGTGTATGCTTCTCCTGTTTATCCGCTAAACGTTTCATTTTAATAAGACCTTCTGTGGATGCTTTTGAGGGATTTCTTGTTCCTGTTTTTTTTGTTGTCGACTACTATGCAAATATTTGAGCAAGAAATAAATAATGTAATGTACGAGTGCCTACAGCCAGACTTGTTTTGAATGTGGGGGTTCGGAAGTGGTAATTTTCAGGGGAAGATGCTGAAAGCTTCTTGTGTTTGTTGGACTCTCCCGGAATTCGTGAGGTGTACATCTTCAATCTGTGTTCTGTAGGTTGTTGCCTCAGCAATTTTAAGGGTTGTTTTGGCTCTTTATAATATATATTTGGTCAAGGTGAACAACATCGTATTGGATTATGTCAGAAAATAGTTGACATAAGTATATAGTAGAGTGTAATGCTTGCTAATTTTGTCTGAATTGTGTTGAACTAATGGTTCAATGTGCTTTTGCTGAAGCCTCTGCAAATGCAATCATTCATAATAGAAGGGTTTGATGTTTCCTAAATAAAAATAAAAGGAGGAAAAGTGTTATTATTGGTGATATTAAAAAAAGGAGGGTTGTTATTATTGAGTAAGGAAATATTGAAGTTGTGAAAAATTTTGCAATTTGGTGATTGGAGAAAGTTTTTTTTTTCATCATGGCAAATTTGTTGCCTGATACTTATTTGAATGAATCCACCAAACTTGATGGAGAAAATTATGTGAATTTGAAATTCAAGTTAATGATTATTTTAGAAGGTAATAATTTGTGGTCCATTGTGAGTGGGGATGAGCCCAAACCCATTGTTGCAGGTTCTATTCCAGATTGGGAGAGAAGGGAGACAAAAGCAAAGGTGTTGCTGCATATGTCCGTAAAGGACAACATTATTCCTCACATCAGAGATTGCAAGACATCAAAAGAAACATGGGATACATTGAAGGGTTTGTATGAAACAACAAATACAAACCGGATCTTGTTTTTGAAGACTAAGATTTTATCTCTAAAAATGGAAGCAAATGAAAATATAAGCAATTTCATATCTCGTGTCAAAGATTTAAGTGATAAGTTAGGAGATATTGGTGAAAAGGTGTCTAGTACTGACTTAGTCACCATCACATTAAATGGCTTAGTGCAAGATTATATAATTTTTGTTTCAAGTCTTTCAGCAAGAGAGAAACCCCCTACATTTGATGAATTAACAGGAATTCTTCTACAAGAAGAGGAGAGGATGAAGAGCTTTAATTTGGGCTCTAGCAGTTCAGATTTGGCATTGGTGGCTAAGGGCAAATATCCATACAGAGGCAAGCCATGGGACAGGAACAAAGGAGGCAAGTTTCAAGCAAAAAAAAAAGGTACGACACAGTCTAAATTTCCAATCCATAAGAGAAATGATGAGTGTTATTATTGTGGCAAACCTGGGCATCATTCTAAAGATTGTTATAAAAGGAAATATAATGAGTCTAGGCAAAGAAACAGAAGGCATAATGGAAATTTTGTGGACAAGGATACCTCAATCAATGATGGATTTAAAAATCTTAAATTGTTTGTTTCTGATGCTGCATTGTCTGTGGAAAATGATGATAAGAATGCTTGGTTCATTGATTTTGGTGCATCACTCCATATGTCTTGTAATAAGGAGTGGTTTGATGAATATTATGAAAACATTGATGGAACATATGTTTGTCTAGGAGATAACAGATCACTTAAAGTTCAAGGTTATGGAGTAATAGGTGTGAATTTGCCTAATGGACAAGAGAAACAGATCCATAATGTGATGTATGTTCCTGATATCAAAAAGAATTTAATTTCTATTTCTACTATTACTGACCAAGATTTGAAGGTGGAATTTGTTAAATCACAGTGTGTAGTGAAAGACATTCAAGATAAGTACAAGGTTATTACCACAAGAACCAGAGTTGGAGGCTTGTATAAGTTGGATGTGACCAGGAAAAGTCATCAAGCATTGGCATCTACAACAATATCAACAGTGGATTTATGGCATCAAAGGTATGGACATCTAAATCACAAAGATTTAATGCTACTTCAAAAGAACACAATGGTTGAAGGTCTTCCTATCTTGAAGAATGATCATGTTGAATGTGAAGCATGTGTACTTGGCAAGCAACATAGGGAGGAATTTCCTATACATAAAGAAAAAAGGCAAAGGGAAATACTTGAATTAATTCATACTGATGTATGTGGACCTATGAAAACTAGATCTATTGGTGGAGCATGGTATTTTCTTATTTTTGTGGATGATAGATCTAGGTATACATGGGTTTATTTCATAAGAAAGAAGAGTGATGTTTTTGAGTACTTTAAAGAATTTAAGAGTATGGTGGAAAAACAAAATGGTAATTACATCAAAATTTTGAGATCTGATCAGGGGGGAGAATATAAATCAAGAGAATTTAATCAATATTGTAAAAGCAATGGGATTCTACAACAATTTACAGTGCCACATACACCTCAGCAAAATGGAGTTGCTGAGAGGAAAAACAGAACACTAGTTGAATGTGCACGTAGTATGCTTCAAGGTAAAAATATCTCTAATGTTTTTTGGGCTGAAGCCATTAATACTATTGTTTATTTGAAAAATAGGAGTCCAACCAAAATTTTAGAGCTTAAAACACCTTTTGAAGAATTTTATGGGTACAAACCAAAAGTGAGTCATTTAAGAGTTTTTGGTTGCAATGCATTTGCTCATATTCCAAAAGATGAAAGAAGAAAACTTGATGCAAAGTCAATCAAGTGCATATTTATTGGTTATTGTGATAATCAGAAAGCATATAAGTTGTTTGATCCCAGTACTCATAGACTGCCTGCAAGTAGGGATGTGGTGTTTCATGAGAATGCAAATGAAGGTGATAAAATAAATAATACCAGTGTATGGCATGATATTGATGATTATGTCAAATTAGATACAATTGTTGAACAAGAACATGAACAAGCACAGGAACAGGTACAAGTTCAAGAGCAAGCAGCATCAAGCAGTTATGACACTCCAAGGAAAGGAGAGGAGACTCTGCAAAGCCGAAAGAAAGATGAAAGTAGTAAAACTCCAAGAAGGTCATCACGTCAAAGTCAGCTACTTGTAAGGTATAGAGATTATGCATTAATGTCTCTTGTTATGAATGTTGTAGAACCTTCAAGTTATGATGAAGCTAAAGAATATGAAGAATGAAGAGATGCAATGAATGAAGAATATAACTCTATAATGAAGAATGACACATGGGAATTAACATAATTTCCTAAAAACAAAGTTCCCATAGGATGCAAATGGCTTTATAAATCTAAATTTAATGCTGATGGAAGTATTGATAAACATAAAGCTAGATTGGTTGCAAAAGGATATTCACAAAAGGAGGGAATTGATTATGAAGATACTTTTGCACCTGTAGCTAAGTTGAACACAATTAGAATCATGATTGCATTAGCTATAAAATATAATTGGAAAATGCATCAGTTAGATGTCAAATCTGCATTTTTGAATGGTGAGTTAAAAGAAGAAGTTTATTTAGTTCATCCTGAAGGGTTTGTAAAACAAGGACAAGAGCATCTGGTTTGTAGGTTAAAGAAAGATTTATATGGCTTAAAACAAGCACCAAGATCATGGTATGTGAAAATTGATTCTTTCTTTTATGAGAAAGGTTTTATGAGAAGCAAAAATGATCCTAACTTGTACATCAAGGAAGATGAAGACAAGAATGTTGCTTTAATATCTATATATGTTGATGATCTTATCATAACAGGAAATGCATGCAAGTTGATTGAAGAGATTAAAAATCAGCTGTCACATGTATTTGAGATGAAGGATCTTGGTGAATTGCATTATTGTTTAGGTCTTGAGGTTTGGAGAGAATCTGGTAAGACACTAATCATACAAAACAAATATACAAGGGAAATCCTTAAAAGATTCAATATGATTGAATGCAAGGCAACATCTACTCCTTTAGAACAGAATGTCAAATTGTGCACTGATGATGGAACCAAAGAGGTGAATGGAACTATGTACCGTCAACTGGTGGGAAGTCTGAACTATCTCACCACTACCAGGCTAGATATAGCATATTCTGTCAGCATACTTAGTCAGTTCATGGCTAAGCCTTCTAAAAGCCACTGGAAAGCAGCAAAGAAAGTCCTTCGATATCTGAAAGGAACACTTAATTTTGGTAATGTTTATACTGATGAATTTGATGTTGAACTAGCAGGTTATTCTGATTCTAACTAGGCTGGAAATATAGATGATAGGAAATCTACTACTTGATACATGTTCAATATTGGTTCAGGACCAATATCATGGAGCAGTAAGAAACAACCAACTGTTTCATTATCATCCATTGAAGCTGAGTATAAAGCATTATGTAGTGCTACTTGTGAAGCAATATGGCTTAGGAGGATACTTGAAGATGTTGGAGAAACACAACAAGCACCTACAATAATCAGATGTGACAATCAAAGCACCATCAAATTGGCAAACAATCCTATATATCATGCAAGGACAAAACACATTGACACACAACATCATTTTGTAAGAGAAAAATTACAATCAAAAGAAATTGACTTATCATATTGTAATACAAATGAAAATGTGGCTAACATATTCACCAAGCCTCTTGGAAAGGCTAAATTTGAAATGTGTAGAAATAAGTTGTGCATTGTAGAAAATCCAAATTATGTTGTAAGCCTAGCTGAGACTTAGACCAGCAGGCATATCAGTTAAGAGTATGTTTGTTATATAGTTGGAATTAAGGGGGAGTGTTGGAAGGAACTAGAACTAATTCCAACTACCCGTAGCCTGAATTCAACAAATGATTTTAATGCAGGTTCTAGAATTCGTTGAAAATGGGCAAGCTTCCTGAAGAAGCCACCGCCCCAATCAATCTCCAAAAGTTTCTTCATCCTGTATAAATACCTGTTTAATCGATGAATGGAAGCAAGTTGTGAGTTCTGTGTTTATGTGTCTCTGCTCTCTGATAGCTCAACCTTTTTTTACGATTATACAAACATATTCATTTACAACACAGCCAAACCTATGCTATAGTGGGGTTCACTATAACGGGTACTATCTTATCTAGCATCTAAGTATGCCTGCTAGTCTCCGTGTTACTCTAACATAAGATCTGTATAAATTGTTTCATCACATTTAAAATAAATAAATAAATAAATTTAAACCTAAAATAATTAAGCAACCCATTTATCTACTTATGGGAGGTTTAATATGTAGTCGTTGGTTTTTGTGAGTGTTCTCAGATATTATTGATATGCCCTCTATATAAGTGTCTTGTTGGTAAATTCAATTGATTATATAAAATATTTAAATTTTTATTTTCAGAGTTTGTGTTTTAGTTGTTCTTAAAATAATGTCGAGTTAAAAATGTTATGACATCACATGTAATTGATAATATTTTTGTTTTCAAATAATGAATAATTCCAATATCAATTGAATTTCTCGATTTTAGGGCTAGGTACTACTTAATAAATATGTACTCAATCTATTTTTAGCTACTACCTTAATTAAATATATTTTTTGTTGTCGTATTTTCTCTGGGAATAGTGTGCTCGACAACGGATATTTATAGAAATTTCCAAATTCCGCTTGCTTAAGTAAACATGGGTTAAGGAAATTTTTTGGATAACTCTTGTTTAACACCTACATTGGGAAAAAGCGGTAGTTTTTTTTTGCAAGATGTGCCTGAAAATTCTCTCTGTTTTCCCAAAGCTAAACCATTTTCAGTCAGTTGACCAACAACACATTTTTGAAGCTTGAGTCACAGTGAGATGAGTTACAACCACATTAACATCATTTTAAACTTTTATTTTGTTCATAACAATCTTTTATTTGACTTTGAGATGGACTCCTGTAAGTAGTTTGAAACAAATAAAATCAATAAATTTGAGAATTCAATGCCCATTACAATAGAATATTTGCACGCAATACAGAAATTCAGCCTGCACTTCCCAAGCGCCATCATAAGACCTTGAAAGAGGTTGTTAGCAACAAACACATAACCAGTCTTGGATATCACAAGGATATGTCCTTTCATATATTGGATTACTCAAAGCCATCAAATTTCAAAGTGTTGGATTTCTTAAAGACAACTCATTTTCTCCAACTCCTCTTCCTCTTCCACATTTATAGTAGATTTTCAAATGTCAATATTGTAATTGAGTTGGTTATATGAAATATCATTGTTTTTATCTTCATCCTTGTAAAAATTGTCATTGACACACTCATCATCCAAATAGATACTTTATAGACAAGCCTCCTACAAGAACAAAGATTCATCTTGCATTGATCACTTCTTGGCAATGGGATTCAATAGTTAAGAAGATATTTCATTCATATCACAAAATCTGTTCGCGAGTATTGAAAAATCTTAGAGTTGATTTTTATTCAGCTTCTTTCCTTGTATTTCATAGGGGTGGAAGTGATGGTCATATACAAGCTTTAAAGCCCCATCAATTGAGCCTGAACCATAATCTAAACCTACTCCCTGAGCCTACAACGAAAGATAGCTATACCCATATTCAGAGTTGTAGTTAGAGACACATAAGCCCTTGAGCATGTCTTTGGTTAATGGCCTCCCTTAAACCACCGTAAGTTGAGACCTCCCTTTTCAAGTTGATGTTCTCCCTTTTTTACACAGTTTTAGACCTCCCTTGTCTAGGTTGATGGTTTCCCTCTTCATAGCATTAGGGACACTACCTCTAGCAGAAGACTTTAACTTCTTGCCATATTTGGAAGAGCTCCGAGAACTGCACTAAGCATTCCAATTTCAGATCCCAATTGTCTCTCTTTACAAAACAATAGGGAGCACTTCCTCTAGCAAAAGACTTCAACTTCTTTCTAAATTTGGAAGAGTTCTATGAAATTCATTAAGCGTTCCAGTGTTGGTGGTCATCCTTAAGCCACTACTAGTCGATACCTTGAGTTCTCCCACCTTATACCTTCATTTGATAGATCACATTTAATCTATTTTTATCATGCATTATTGTATTTTTGTATTATCACTCTCTTCTTGGACTCATATATATCCTTTTGGATTAAGGTGGGGAATCTTAGATACCTAATCCGCTAAAGGTAATGGTGTGGAATGTGAAAGGTCACTGCAGTCTAAGAGACCTTGGAAGATGAATCCAATGGTCATTGTGACACCCTCCTCCAACATCTACCCAAGAAACCGACTAGCTGGTGAAAAAATGTGATGAAAGGTGACTATGATATGATTCGAACACCTAAGTCACATTAAGGAAGTGGAACCAATGGAAACACGACAATAAAAACATTCAACATCAGCTTTGGGACCCTCAAGAGAAAATCCAATTTGGATATCTTGCCTTTGAGTCCCATTGACCTTTTGGACAACTTAAGCCTCAGTCTCCCTCATGTTATAGGCATGGCAATGTCCAAAAACCCAAATTCATTATCACAGGCTTGTCTACTAGCAACCAAAGACTAAATTTGTCAGTGCTATGCCAACGACCCCGATATTTGAGCCACTTTTTAAGGCCCAGAGACTAGGCCACTTCCGAGAATTAAACCATCTCTTCAGAATAAAAAAACAACATGGAAATGACAATATTAAAGAAAATACTTGTTTAAGACCTTGATTGGACCCCTACTAGCCATGACGGGCATAGGGGTCTCATACTTATATGAGATTCACTATGAAGCATTGATGCCTCAATGCATTAACTCCCATTCCATCCATTGGATGATAGGTGCATTCTTTATTCATATACAAGAAGAAACATGATGAGAGGTATACATAGATATTGTCATAAAACATATACATAACCAGCATAATAGGGACAGAAATACCAATGAACGCATCACCATATAAGCCTCATATAATCCAGTATAATGCTCACATAAATACAAGAAGAAATAACCTCTTATTATGATGCAAAATCCAAACCTGGGATGGGACTTCCACGTTCCACCCAACCGTAGAATGGTTGAACTAAATCTCTCTTCAGTCATTCACCTCTGTGCCATATTCCAAGCATGAATGTGTATCTCATAGAACACATCAATTAAAAACCATAAAGGGCTTCTAGAGGCCACCCACCTCAACCCATCAAACATTGATTCCACCTCACGGTCAGACAACACCAAAACCATCATCCGATCGGTCTCTATATCAATCTTCCAGAGCTCCAGATCATTTATTCCAACTGAGATCCCAAAATTAGTAACTCAACTACTGTTGGGAACCAGAGCGTTTGTCCAACCAAGTCTCCAGGAATTGTAACTCAACCCACAACTATTGTCGGGCTTCTAAAGCATTTTTCTATCCAAGGCTTCCATGACTAGTAACTCAACCACGAAGGGCTTTCAGAGCATTTGTCCAACCAAGGCTTGCAGGACTAATAACTCGACCCAAGTTGTTACAGGGCTTCCACAGAATTTGTCCAACCAAGGATACACGACTATTAACTCAACCTAAGCCTTTACATGGCTTCCAAAGTACTTGTCCAACCAAGGCTTACAGGAACTAATAACTCAACGCAAGCTAAGGAAACATGAGAACCAACCAAAAACAAGCAATGAAAGTAAACCCACAATCACCATGGCTATCCAAGAAATGGCAAGGCTATGCAATCCACTGTCAATCCCATCCATACACCATGCCAATGATAGATCACATCCAAGAAACCACATGCATGTTTCATTCATGCCGAAACTAGTGAGGAAAACATACATGCAACTCAATACCTACAAGAAAATCTTATGTAGTTGTTGATCTCGATGCCCTCTTGCACTTTCATGCTCTTCCTTTGCCTTCTTTCTCCAATAATCCAAGTATACCACACTCTCCAATAGTGCTCCAAGAAAACTCTAAGTCTCCAAGAATATGAGAGAGAGAGAGAATAGAAGAGAGCCCCACCAAAACCTGTCAAAAGCTTGAGCCAAAAGCTTGCCAAGTGATCATCATAAGCCTTTTTATTAATGAGGCCTTTAATTTCTTCCTTTTCCATTATTTTCCTTCAATTTCCTCCTCACATGCAACCTCTGACCTTTCACCTCCCTTTTTTCCTAATTTCAATTGTTTTCATAAATAAATGTGCCAAGCATGTCAATTTTTCTTTCCAAAGCCTTAGCCATTGCTTTTTCCAATTTCCTTTAGCCATAATAAACTGAATCAACACCCACTAGGATGTTTCCCCCACCATTCAGCTTGGAATATGTGTCCCATCAACCGTGGTGTTATATATTTTTAAATGAATTTTTACCAGGGTTGTTACAGAACCCTCCCCTTGGGAGAACACCCTCCTTAGTGTTCAATGACACCTATAACGAACAAGATTGTTGAAAACAAAACATACTGCCCATTGAGCTTTATAACATAGCTCATTGCAGTACTTACAATGACCACCTACTGAAACATGACAAACATACCATTTACTGAAGCTTTATAACACAACTCATTATGGTATTTACAATAACCACATATACACATACACATTTTCTTCAACCAGAAAATAACCTTATTTTCTATGGAGCTTTATAAATCCATCTCTTTACAATATTTACAATAATACACATATATACATTTTCTCAACTAGAAAATAAAATTATACGATGTCCACAACCATAACAAAGGAATCCAGAGCCGCACACCTCCACCCTCGAAGTAATACCAGGATTCACCTCCTTTCTAGGAAGTCTAGAATCCACTGCAAAATCAAATCCACATCTAATGTTCAACCCTATAATCCTGCACCACCTTTCCTCTCAGTGAACAATTATTAGCTCATTATTCTAGGGCACATTCCCAATATGCATATGATTCCATATGGAAATACTAATGACCAAAATAAATATATCCCCGATCTTCCCTTCTTTGCTACACAATCCCTTGGGAAATCTGGTCAGCCCCTTCCATGGAGTCACTCACCTTCAATGTTCCACTGGCCCCCCCATCTGAGGCATTCCTTCACTTGGCAAGGCTTTCTAGCATTAGAAGATACAAAAACCAAGGCATATCCCTACCTCAAACCATCTTACTGGTCATATCATGCTCATGGTAATCAATGGACACTATTGGGTACCAGTGTCCCACAATGGCCCTGCTCTTGAAGTGCTCTACCATCATACTGCAGCATCTTCCAATTTCTTTCACTATTATTGCTAATTCTGGCATTCGATTTCAACCACCCAACAAGGAATATTCATGCATTTCTGTACCAAGCACATAATTTCCATTAGATTCAAAATAAATTGAAATAAATTCAAATCATTTCTAATTCGTGGCTCGTCAATAAGGTACATTTGAAATTTTGTTTGCTTCCTGTCATAACAAGTCAAACTAACATCTTTGATCAAATCATCATGTATAACATATCACATTAGATTAGATTGAAACACAACCATCATAATTAAAAATCATAAATCACATGTAACCATCATAAACCAGAATCATAAATAACATGCATAACTAAACTGAAAAAAATAATAATGATACTTAACCTTTAGTTGATCCTTAGCTTCTACCTTGTATTTATTCCATTTGCACTCTAGATCTATTTCCAGACCCGACAAACACCAAATTCCTTTTCCTCAACCATGTGCGTACACACATAGTGTAGATACCACACATGACATACCACACCATGCAATACATGCACTTACACCTGACATACAACACATACACCTACACTCAGTGTAAAACACAACACGATACATACTCCTATGTCCAGTGTATGACCCAACACAACATGTATACAAACACAATATAAATCATAAGACATACATTACGTACATCACGGGTGACTCTAAAATGCATACATATACACCCGATATACAACACAACTCATACATCTATACCCAATGTGCAATGCCACAAAATACATTTACCCACATAGAGTACAACACAATGAATACACATTGTAGTGGCCAATCTAGGGTGCTAGATTAGACTAGATTTAATATCAACCAAGGTAGGTAAACTTAGAGGAATGTGTCTAAAGTCTATAGACCTAAAATGATCTCATCTACCTAACTAAGTGTTTACTGTGATAGGCTAAAACACTCCTTTACAGGAGATTGAAATATGTTTCCTCTCACACTTTAGCACTCAGATCATCTAATTTAATTAACTATTCTAAAGAAACAACGTGTTACTAGTCTGAGTTTTCAACCCTCTTACAAGGATATCATTCACAAAAGCCCTTTCCAGCTAACACAATAAGCATTCATGAAAACCAAAAACTCTTTTAAGCACATTAAAACTCAGATGCATGAAAACAGAGTCCACATAGATACTTCGAAATTCAATGGTCGATCAAATCTTTTACAAGGTATTGTTCAATAATCTAGCAATCAAATTCTCAAACTATCACCATGAATAATACTTGCAAGAACTTCTAATCGAATCAATAAACTCACAGGCAAGAAAATAACACTAAACGCTATTCAACACTATTCAGATTCGAAAACGCTATGGAAATGAAAATAAAAGTATACCAATCTCCACGCAAGGCCCGTCCACGCTTCAATGGTACACTTAGGAAACTTCAAGTGATGAAAACGTTAACGCATAAGCACTGTAATGGTAAAACGATGCCTGTAATTAAGTTCTGGAAATCAAATCACATGCAAGAGCAATGTTTTGGAAACAATACACAAGAACAACACCGTTCTCGACAATACATTACGCAGTCCTTTTATCTGCTTGTCTCCTATCCTCGTTCACTAACTTTCCCTTCTAGTCTATAATCGGATGTACATACATTATCATGCAGATGTTTCTGCTTTTAAAAGAAAGGTGATTTTTGTCTTTTCTAATCTTAACTGATTTCTAAAGCAAAATGAAACCAGTTTAGGCAACTGTGGCTTTTTGTTGCTTTTGTGACCAAAAGGGCTGGGTTTGACCAGCATTGACCATGTATCTAGGAGCTTTAGATTCGTTGTTGAATAGATATTTCACCATGTATGTACATTCGAGATCCTGTTCCTATCCTTTGTTTTGATTTTCCTGCCATGCCACATGTCACATCATAAACCATTTACAAGAAGTCATGACATCCTGTAATTTTGTTGAAAATTTCTAATTTTTAACATAAAAATTCACAAATTAAATTTAATGTAAAATAACAACTATAATGCTTTGATTAATCAATTTCAATGGACTATGAGGGGTTTATGGGAGAAAAAGATAGACAAATGATGGATTTCTAGAAGAAAAGGATGGCAATGAAATGGTACCAACATCTCCCCCAAGCTCAATGATTTAGCATGTCCTCATGCTCATCCCGATGTGCTCCCTGTATACTATGTTCCTGCTTGTGCCTCTGCCGCTTGTAGCAATGCATCTATATTCTTCTAAGCTTGGGCATTCTTCTGGATGTGGAGCTCATGTTTCATATTCTTGTATTTTTCTTTGAGAGCTTTCTTTTGAGTATACCATTTGGTTTCCCATTTGCAAATGTCGGTTTGTTCAGTCTTAAGTTCTTTGATTTGCTCCTTCAGCTTCTCATTTTTCTGTTGAGTCTTCTTGCTCTGAGCTCTCAACATTTCATTCTCCTTCTTGATGACCTTCTCTAGCATGTTTGCCTCCATCAATTCCTCTTTTAGCTTTTCAATTTGTTTTTCAAACCTCCTTTGTTTCTTGTTTGCAGGTGTTGGCTCTTTCCCTTGTCCATTGTTACTCTCGACTTCCATTTCTGCTTCCGGTCTTCGCTGTGAATGAGCACTGCTCTCATCCATTGGTGCATCTGCATTTGACTCTGGTTGATCATCTTGTGTTTGGGTTGTTTTTATTCTCCTTGTCTTCTTGTATATGTAGTGAATATTTTGTCTTGCTCAATTTTCTGGGCAGCTTATTACCTCATCCTTCTTGTCCTTAAACTACTACTGTGTGGAGGAACATTTCTTGACTTGCGCTCAGGGATTTACTCATCAATATCAAGCATAAACTCTGAGCGCTCGTGTTGTTCCTGTTCATCTTCTCCATCTTTGATTTGATTAGCAACCAAAAATTCTTTCCATGTTTTTCCCCTCCTCTGCACTTCAAATTCAATTAGAATTTTAATCAACCCAAAATGATACAAACTTTTATCTTCATTACCCTTTTGTTTCTGAATAGTTTTTGACATCTTAGTCAAACTCTGTAAGAGGAAATAGGGTAGACTGATGGTGCATTGCCCTTTTAAGTGCAACAGGAGTTTGATGTGATATAGATATACTATGCTGTAATGACCTTCACACGTAACAAATTTCTGAATAATGTACACCATTTCATCCCATGGGTGCATCAGCCAGCTTCTAGGGACACCCTTTTTCCAGTTGACAGAGGAAACCCTCGACCTAGACATAAACTGAGTCCATGATTTTTCCTTAAATTGTTTTGTTTTGAAATATTTTTCCCCTTCTGGACTGATTCCCAAGGTTTGTGCTATGGTATCCTCTGAAATCCTAAAAGAGAACTTGCCTATCAATGCTTTCTCTCCATTAAATGTGAATGCAAACTGCTTAGCCACTTCTTCATTGTTCCCATTAAATTTCTCTAGGAAGGATAACCATTGCTTTTCCCTTAAAATCATAATACAATCATCATGATATTGGGAACTATCAAATGTCTCAGGCTCTACTCTATTGGTCATTTTGAAAAAGAAACTCCTATTCTAACCCTTTTTGTTTATGCTCAACAATTCAACAAGGGTCTCTCGATTTGTTACCTCTGTTCTGTGCTCCACTTAACCGACCTGGTAGCGCCCTCAGTTCTCGGGGTCTCCTTCTTCAATTTCTTGGGCAGCGACCGGATTCACATCCTCAGATTATGGGCGGAGGTAGAAACTCGTGGTGAGCCTATTTACTATGCTCTCCCTTTGTAGCGCATGATGTCTCGACCTTCTTTGAAATCACAGAGTTTGAATCACTAATATGGTAACACCCTTTACGAACTGAGAGTTTTATGAAATGAAACTTAACAACCGACCTTACCCAAATTACTATAATGATAAGGCAGAGCGCATTCACATCATAAAGACAAAGGAGCTATACTGGTTTGTATAGGTACAATCTTGAGAACGCCATATACATGTAAGGAGTGTTGGAGTGATGATAACAGATAGATGTTGCATGAGTCAACTTGGGTCAAACAATTGTTTTATAACATGGCCGATTCAAAAATGAGGAGTTAATGACAAGGTTTGAAGGGTGGTGTAGGAAAAAGATTTAAAAATCGTAGGAGGAATATGGTAATAGGCTAAAGTGTGTTGGGAAATGATAGCAGAGTTGAGTAGTTAGGAATGTTACAAGGGTGATGGGTATAGGGGTGTGTGAAATTGATAACAAGCAATCATAATCATCATATTTAACACTAAAATAATTCAAGAAGTTTAAATGTTAAAAATAAAAATTACAACAATACATTACACTTGCTGGTTGACCAAAAGTTGAGTTGGCATGCACAGGTAGGACTGATCTTCATTACAGGTAGGACTGATCTTCACTGTCCATAACAGGTCACTTTTGAGATGAAATTGGATATAACAGGTCCCTCTGAAATCTGAAGAATGTTTGTGCAGCTTCCTTGATCCTTGGTGTTGATGTAGCCTTGATGATGATCAACCTTTGAAACTTTGTTGAAACTTTGTTGAAGTAGCCTGATGTATCTTGAATGCATTATTTAACAGGTCCCTTTGATGTTTGTTGAACAGGTCCCTCTAATATTTGTATTGGTAACATAGTCTTCTGAACAAGTCCCACTGCATATTGGTTGAATAGGTCCCTCTGATTAGAACAAAAACAAAAACAACTCCTTTATTGAAATACTGAAGTGTTGAAACAAATTCTTTGAAGATTTACAAATGAGGAGATGAGATAAGGAAATTAAAATGTTGATGCTTCTCCCCCACTAAAGTTCCGACTTGTCCTCAAGTCATTATTGAAGCGATGAACCAAACAGTAAACAAACAGAACATGGAATTCGTACCAGCCAAAGGATTGGTTTTCAAGTAAGAATTCTAGAGTGTGCCAGAGTCTAGTTTTCACATCTAAACCATTATTATTTATTTATTTTTATTTTTATTTTTATTTATTTATTATTTATTATTTATTTATTTATTTATTTATTTTTTAAATGAAATGAAATGAACTAAGGTAGAGAAATCACAGTTGAAGGCTGCAATATCTCAACTTCCCTTTGCGAGATACAGTTTGAAGAAAATCCTCCTTACTAATGGGCTTATGATAGAGTTTCAACCTATGGCCATTGACAAGAAAGGGGTTGCCTTCTCCATCAATGGTAGTAAGCTTGACTGATCCATTTTCATAAACTTGTACTATTTCATATGGGCCCATCCAATGTGTGGTAAATTTGGCTTTATGATCTCTGAATTTAGAGTCAAAGAGTAAAGCCCAGTCTCGTTCTTTGAACTGTTTCTTTTTTATGTGTGCATCATGCCACTGCTTCCTTTGTTTCTGCATTAGGAGCATTGTCTCCTCTGCTTGCTGCCTCATTTCATCTAGCTAGTTCAATTGCTGAATCCTCTCTTGTTGGGCTTCATTGAGATCAATTCCTAAATCTACAGTCATCTTATAAGTGTGTATTTGAAATTCAATAGGAAGCATTACCTCTTTTCCATACACCAACTGATATGGTGTAAATCCTGTAGTGTTCTTCCACATGATTCTGTAAGCTTAGAGTGCATCTTTGAGCTTCGCTTCCCAATTCTTTCTGTTCATTTCTACTGTCTTAGTGATAATTCCTTCCAATGTTTTATTGGTAGATTCCACCTGGCCATTGGCCCGTGGATGGTAAGGTGTACTTTTCCTATGCTTGATTTTATATTTTTCTGTGATGTCTTTGACCAGCTTTGAGGTAAACTGAGTACCTTGATCGGTCACTATCTCCCTTGGTACTCCATACTTTACAAAAAATTCTTCAAAAAGGAAGTTTACCACTGTTTGTTCAGTTGCCCGGACTAGTGCTATGGCTTCAGCCCATTTTTTCATGTAATCGGTACATACTCAGATGTACTTTTTACCTTTAGAAGTTGGACTGATGGGTCCTATGAAATCTAGAGCCCATTTTTCAAATGGCTCTAAGTATACTTGAGGCTGAAGTGGCATTTCATTTGTAGCTATTGGCCTACCCATTCTTTGAAAGCTATCACAACTCTCCACATACTTCTTGGAATCCTTAAAAATAGATGGACAGTAGTATCCAAGACTAAGAATCTTGAATGCTGTTCTTTTAGCTGGAAAATGCCCACCACACGGTTCATCATGGCAAGATTTTAAAATATCAATTATTTCATCATTTCTTACACATCATCTAATAATCATATCATAACCAGTGTAAAATAAATCTCCATTAACCCATGAGTATCTAGCACTTTGTTTGATCAGCCTCTTCTTTTCCTTTGGAGTAAATTATGGAGGTGTTCTTCCTGTGGACAAATAGTTGGCCAAGTCAGCATACCAAGGATTCACTATTGAAATTGAAAATAAATTTTCATCTGGAGAAGAATCTTCAACTGGAACAACCTCACCTGGATTTTGCAGTCTAGAAAGAAAATCTGCCACATGATTCTCCTTACCTAGTCTATCTAACACTGTGATATTAAATTCCGGTAATAATAACAGCCATATTGTAACTCTACCATTAGTTACTGGTTTATTCATTAAATACTTAATGGCAGAATGGTCAGTATGTACAAAAACCTCATAACCAGTTATATAATGTCGGAATTTATTCACAGCATGTATGATTGCAAGCATTTCTTTTTCAATGACTGTGTAGTTTGATTCTGTAGGTGTTAGATTTTTACTAATGAAATAGATGGCATAATGGAAAGACTCTTCTTTTTGGCCTAATGAGGCACCTACTGCAGTATCATATGCATCTGTAAAGATGTGAAATGGTAGGGTCCAGTTAGGTCCTTTTAAGACTGGTGTGGTTGATAATTTTTCCTTGAGTGTTTCAAAAGCTTGCTCACAATTCTCATTCCAGTTGAAAGGATTATCTTTTTCTAGAAGCTTAAACAAAGGCAAATCTATTTTGCTAAAATGTTCAATAAACCTTCTGTAATAGCTTGCATACCCAAGAAACTTCTTACCTCTTTTTGAGTCTTCGGAATTGGCAAATTGACAATAATATGTATTTTTGATGGATCAACTTTAATGCCTTGAGAAGAAATATAGTGGCCTAATACTATCCCTTCATTTAACATCATAAAGCACTTTTCATTGCTCAGGGACAGATTAGCTTCAATAAATCTCTTCAAAACTTTTTCAAGATTCTCTAATGCATGCTCAAATGAATTACCATACACTGAAAAATCGTCCATATAAACTTCAACAGTCATGAACTAAATCAGCAAAAATAGCTAATACAGCGCTCTGAAATGTAGCTGGAGCATTGCAAAGTCCAAATGGTAAATCATTATAAGCATAAGTGCCCTAGGGACAAGTAAAAGTGGTTTTGTCCTGGTCCTCTAAGGCTATCCTGATCTGATTATAGCCACTGAAACCATCAAGAAAAGAGAATGATGATTTCCCAGCTAATGTGTCTAGCACTTGGTCGATAAATGGTAGTGGGAAATAATCTTTGAGGGTTTCTTTGTTCAATTGTTGGTAATCAACACAGATCTGCCACTTGCCATTTTTCGTGGGCACTACTACCAATGGGGATACCCACTGACTGTCAAGAGATAAGATAAATAAAGTTGACTTTCAATAGTTTTTTTAATTCATCTCTAACAATATCCTGAAGCATGGGATTCACTCGTCTCTCTGGTTGTCTCACTGGTTTGATATTACTATCCGTATAAATATGGTGAGTACATGTTTCAGGGTGAATTTTGTGCATATCGGTGTAGTCCCAAGCAAATGCGTTTTGATATTTTCTCAATAATTGGATCAATTTTTCCTCCTGAGATGAGTCTAGGTGAGTGCTAATATTCAAAGTTTTTTCTGGACTAATCTCTATGGTCTTGCTCTGTGTGTTTGTGATAGATTGAATTGGAAAAATGTTCTAAAATGTTGTTTGCAAAGATTGAATGGTGCATGTTTCCTGAAAATTCTATGCCAAAAGTTCATCTGTAGCATGGTATTGTTCATTTCTTAACTCTTCAGAAATATCAGGTTGAGAAAGGAACAATTCTACCAAATCATCATTATTATGTTCTTGAAAATCATAGATTTGATTGATGCTGAAAACAGATTGAACTTCTTCCTTGTCATTGTGTTTATCGTCAAGCCATAAATTGTGTGCTGTTGTTGGTGATTGTGCTGATGGGTAAAGAGTGAGTTGTTTTCTTTCAGTTCCTCGTGAAATAATCATATTACCCGATTTACATCCTATGAATGCATCAGCAGTTGCTAAACATGGTCTACCAAGGATGATGGGGTGTCCTCCTAAATTAGATTTTGGCTGAAGAACTAAAAATTCCATTGGATACTCCCAAGAGTCCAGTGAAACAATTATCTCCTCCAAAATCCCTACAAGAATCACTTCAGACCTGTTAGCTAGTTCTAGAACAATTTTTGTGTGCTGCAAGTTTGTGAGCTGCAATGTTTTCATTGTTTCAAGAGTCATCACATTTATTGCAGCCCCAAGATCAATTAAGGTGTTTGGAATATGTATGTTGTTAATGATTGTAGTGACTCTGGGAATACCAGGATCAACATACTTTTCCATTAAAATGGTGTTTTTCATAAGGCCAGCTAAATGTCCAATAACATGATTAGTTTGTGGATCAATTCTTTTCCTAGTAGGCTTCTTGAGGCACAGTTCTTTGATTGCTTTAGTATATATGGGAATGTCTTTTATGGCTTGCAATAGTGGAATTTTTATATAGACATTCTTTAGCTCATCTAAAACATCAAACTGTGGTATAGACATGGGAAGTTTTGCTTGGACCAATCGTTCTGGAAAAGGTGGTGGATGCAACGGTTGCATTTGTTTATTTTTGATGTCATCATCTTTTTTCTTTTGAGTTGGAGTTTCATTTTCATTTTCTTCGTTTTCTTCTTGTTTTTCAGCTATTGGAGGTTCTTTTTGAAGTACCTTACCAGACCTCAGATTGATATTTTGTAAAGGTAATGTGGGATATGATGGTCCCTCATCTACATTATAGGCTGGTCTCTCTGCTCTGTTATTTGGATTTGGTATAGGCTGAGCAGGAATCTGAGTGGGTCTAAGAGGTTGTTGGTTAAATGGGAGTTGTAAGTGGGGTGGATTTATTGGTGGAGGAGCAGGCAATGCTTGTTGAGTGTTTTGGGGTTGATAAACAACTTACTGCTAAGGATATTGCTGATATGTTTATGGATATTGCGAATGTGGCTGATGATACTGTTGATATGGCTGAGAATACTGTTGGTATGGTTGAGGATATGGTTGATATTGTTGAGAGTACTGCTGAATTTGTCTCCATTGTTGCTGTGGGTAATTTTGGTGTTGCCATGGCATGGGCACATTCCAAGAATTCTGAGCATACATCTGAGCTTGTGCAGGAAATTCCAAATTTTGGTTTGGAAACATACCTGGAGGTGGAGGTCTAGGTTGCCACGGTCTCTTAGCGCCCATGAAATACACATTCTCCATATCTGTATTAGCTGCTTCCACATTACAATTATGCAAAATATTGAATTTAGAGCAATGAAATATATCATGATTTTCAGTACAAAAGGCACAAACTTGAATGTTTTCTAATGGGCAGTCTTTCAAGGCATGCTTCTTTTGACACTTTGGACAAAAGACAACCATTATTTGATCTTCCTCTTCTTGTCTTTTCTTGGCTTTCAGAGTGTCAATTTGAGTTCCTAAGGTACTTAATAGATCTGTTTTGAATTCTTCTAACAGGTTTCCTATTTCAGCCCTTGTGACACTTGCTGAAGTAGATTTTGTGGCTTTAGATGATAGAACTCTTTTTCCATTTCTGGCTTTGCTCCTTGAATACTTTTCACATAACTCAGCAATTTCTTCAAAGGGTAAGGTGGAAATATCACCTTTGCCCATCAAATTAAGATCATCTAAGTATTCCTTTCGAATGCCCTTCAAAAATATTGTTCGAATCAGATCAAGAGACATGGTTCTGTGTTTTGATTTTTGTAAATTGTAAACAAACCGCTCCAAGTACTCCTCTAAATTTTCATCCTCTTGTTGATTCATCCTAATGATATCATCTTTGGAATCTTTTGATCTACAATAAGGTTGGTATTTCTTTAGGAATATTCTTCTCATGCCATCCCAATCAGTTATTGCATGTTCACCAAGTCCCATGAACCATCTTAATGCTGATGCTTTTAATGTTGGTAGGAAGAGTCTAAGCCTATGGGCATCATCTGTGTAACCATATGTTCAACATACTATGTCAAACTCAAACAAGAATGAATCTGGGTCTTCTGAAGGCATGCCATAAAACTTTGGTAGCGCAAATGGAGGTATGTTTTTCATTTTTATTTCGTCATCTTCTTCTGGTTCTTGAATAGGAAATTTAAAGGTTGACTCTTCCTCCTCTCTTCAACCTTGATTTGCTGGTCCTCTTGTTGATCCATCTCCTTCCTCAGCCATTTTGATAGGTTCCTCTGTTGATTTAATTTCTTATTCAGTGTCACTTGTTTCAAAGAGAAGTTCAAGGAGAGATTGTTGAGTTATTGTGCTACTTTCTCTTTTTATAGAGGATTCAGGGAGATGTTTCTTCTGTGATTCGTGTGCTAATAGAATTTGCCTCTCAATGAGTGTGAGTCTTTGCCCTGATTTTTGTTTATCCTCTAATGTTTTTATGGTAACTTTCCCAGCTGGTGTTGTGTGTTCAACTTTTCCTAAAGGGTCTGCTCCTAGTGGTAAATTAGTTTTTGGATGGGGGGTTTTTATGAATCTACCTTTATCATCTCTAGATCTAGACATAAGTAAACATGACTTCTAAAATGATGAATTAAAATTAAATCTATGTTTTTGCTTGTTTTTGTTTATTTTATTTTATTTTATTTTATTTTATTTTGTTTTTAGAAATCATCTAGCTGCGCATCCTCGGCAATGGTGCCAAAATGTAGTGGCCAATTTAGGGTGCTAGATTAGACTAGATTTAATATCAACCAAGGTAGGTAAACTTAGAGGAACGTGTCTAAAGTCTATAGACCTAAAAGGATCTCATCTACCTAACTAAGTGTTTACTGTGACAGGCTACAACACTCCATTACAGGAGATTAAAATATGTTTCTCACACTTTAGCACTCAGATCATCTAATTTAATTAACTTTTCTAAAGAAACAACGTGTTACTAGTCTGAGTTTTCAACCCTCTTACAAGGATATCATTCACAAAAGCTCTTTCCAGCTAACACATTAAGCATTCATGAAAACCAAAAACTATTTTAACACATTAAAACTCATATGCATGAAAATAGAGTCCACAGAGATACTTCGAAATACAATGGTCGATCAAACCTTTTACAAGATATTGTTCAATAATCTAGCAATCGAATTCTCAAACTATTACCATGAATAATACTTGCAAGAACTTCTAATCGAATCAATAAACTCACAGGCAAGAAAATAACATTAAAAGCTATTCAACACTATTCAGATTCGAAAACGCTATGGAAATGAAAATAAAAGTATACCAATCTCCACGTAGGGCCCGTCCACGCTTCAATGGTACACTTAAGAAACTTCAAGTGATGAAAACGTTAATGCATAAGCACTGTAATGGTAAAATGATGCCTGTAATTAAGTTCTGGAAATCAAATCACATGCAAGAGCAATGTTCTGGAAACAATACACAAGAACAACAATGTTATGGACAATACAATACGCAGTCCTTTTATCTGCTTGTCTCCTATCCTTGTTCACTAACTTTCCCTTCTAGTCTATAATCGGATGTACATACATTATCATGCAGATGTTTCTGCTTTTACAAGAAAGGTGATTTTTGTCTTTTCTAATCTTAATTGATTTCCAAAGAAAAACGAAATCATTTTAGGCAACTCTGGCTTTTTGCTGCTTTTGTGACCAAAAAGGCTAGGTTTCACCAGCATTGACCATGTATCCAGGAGCTTTAGATTCATTGTTGAATAGATCTTTCACCATGTATGTACATTCGAGATCATGTTCCTATCCTTTGTTTTGATTTTCTTGCCATGCCACGTGTCACATCATAAACCATTTACAGGAAGTCATGACATCTTGTAATTTTGTTGAAAATTCACAAATTAAATTTAATGTAAAATAACAACTATAATGCCTTGATTAATCAATTTCAATGGACTATGAGGGGTTTATGGGAGAAAAAGATAGACAAATGATGGATTTCTAGAAGAAAAGGATGGAAATGAAATGGTACCAACACACATGTGATGATACAATGACTACGCAATGCACATACATAATATCGCATGTACACAACACACCATCTACAACATGCACATAATACCACAAATACACTAGTACCATATGGACCACATGTACACAGTACGGCCTGTACACCGCAACCACCTACACAACATGTGCACAACATCACATGTAAATGGCACTACCTGCACGACATGTATACATCTCCACATGTACACTACACCACCTATACAATGTGTACATAATATCACATGTACATAGTACCACACACACATTACCACCTGTACACAATGCCACATGCATGACATGTACACAACACCACCTGCACATAGCACTACTTGTGCAACATTTACACAACACCACATGCACACATCACCACTTGTGCAATCATGCACACAACACCATATGTACATAGCACCACATGTATAACATGCACACAACACCACATGTACATAACACTTCATATCTAACGTGTACATATAAGTACCATCTGTATAGAACATTGCATATCCAACATGCACATAGCACCATATGCACACAACACTATCTGTACCACCTTGTACATAATCATAGCATAACAACATGTACACACGCTATATACATAAAGCAATGCATGCACACAACATCACATATGCAACATGTACAACATATACAACATATGCACAACAATAGTACCTCACATCCAAAATCACACTATCTCTACCAAGAAACCTTGCTTCCATTGTCTTCTCCATGCTTGTCCCAACATGTCGTAAAGCACATTGCTTTCATTTCTCTGATGCATACCTCAACATTACCTATCATAACATAAACATAAGCATAATAAAACCATACAATATTAATTCATATCCACATGATTCTGACCTCATATATTTTTCATGACTACTCTTCCCAATTGATTCCTCATAAGATAAGGAACCTCTTCATGTCATTTTCTTGTGTAAGCAATCACTCCTCCGCAAGAACAATTCCTGATGACCCTATTGGATAGTAACACAGATACATAGATACATACACATATACAAGCATTATCATAAACAATCATGATCCTGTCAAACAACGATTATGCATATATACACATACATACATATAAACACCAACATAAATTAATAATGATATAGTCAATCAACAACATACATATATACATGTATACACATATAGATATCAACATAATCATGATCCCAACACAATTACATAAGGGAAATGTTAAGAGAACTTATTTGTTCATGAAAAACATGCACAACATTGAGAACAATCATTCCCAACATAGCCAAACCATCCAACACCTCAGGTCCATTTACTTTACCCTTCTTGGTTACCTTTCTCATGATTGTCCTGTCATCGTCCATTTACCACGAAGGACCTAATAAATCCAACCTCCTGTCATAGTCTTACCTTACATTGTGATTACTCATGCACAATGCTTCATCTGAGTCTTACATTACCTATTGGGTACCACACAGCTCTCCCTAAGCTCCATTAAATTTACTCCTTCCCCAACTAATTCCCAAGACAATCAAAACAATAAAGGAAAGACCGAGAAGAAAAAAAGAAGAAAACCATGGATAAACAACAACAATATGACACCACAAACAAAGTGGCATAGCTATGCACTAGACACAATCAAAATCGCCATTCAAGCGTAACAATCGTAAAATACCAAAAGCACAAGACTAATAATAAACACCATGACACAATCCCCATGGTTCACAAGGAAAGCTCAAACCAAGATTTCTTGAGAATTTCAAGGAAATTTCCTTGTCATGCAATCCCCTGCATCTTATTTCCATAAACACATAACTATCAGTGCATAAAATAAATATAATGACATAATAGTTAGGTTACCTTGTTGTGCCAAACATGTTGCTTGTAACTGAACACATCCACACCATCTCTCAAGGGACTCCAATTCTCTTGATAGATCCACTTGCAACTAGACACTGACTAATATACATGTCAAGTACGTGTTCATGACTCTAGCACATATCCACATAATTTCAGACAAAATCAAGGTTAAGAATATTTCTTGTATGTGAGGCACTCATTCATTTGGAACTAGGGTTTCCAAACATAACCAAAGGAATTCTTGTCCAATTCCTTTCTTTTACCCGTTTTACCATGTTTCAATTGAGGCTTACTATGTATGGTCACAACACCAAATTGTAAGTTATATAAACATATCAACTACTACCTTATCATACTAATACCAAGCATGTTCCCTGCAATGGCTCACACATGTCAACCACATGTTCCAAATATAAAGACAATCATATCTATCAATTTGAAATCAACTTTTGCAAATAATCATGCCATAACCCATAGTCATTAGACATAATGCTACAACTGTCACATACTATATTAAAGTACATATCAACTGTCTCAACACATATGCGTTAGTATTTCATCTCAAAACAAGATCATTGGAACACATAATTGTGTTATGTGTAGGTTTTAACCTCGTACATAAATTACATGCATACGAATTTTAAAACACAGAAAATAAACAATGCGAGAGCATAACACATAAAACACATATACACAGAGATTTTCCCCTGGATCCCAAAATCGGGACTACCAGCTTGATTTTTCATTATGTTCCTTTCAATGTTACAATACATATTTATACATTTTGAAGCATCCAATACCATGGACCAAAAACCATCGCGTCCAAAATCATGGACCGAAAATTATCGCGTTCAAAAGCATGTGCAAAAATCATGCACAAAACCATAGGTGGGTCTGCCCAACCTAACATAGGGTCCAAAACCAAAATTTTCCAGGGCGCTGCCTCGGGCCCCATAGAGTGGGGTTAGTTGCACGCCTCAAACCCCTTGTGACCCCCCGTTATGAAATGAATGGGGAGCTCTGCCCCCCTTCTAACCCCCAGTAAACTATGTGGGCCAGTCGTGGAAAGAATATAACATAACCAAACATTCTCCCACTTGTTTTTTTCTTTCCACAGGGGGCCACAAGAGAGCTTAGTCATTTTTCTAGCCATGAAATGCCCATTTTCCCTCTACACCAAGGGAACTTCTCAGAGCTCACAGATTTTTTCAATGCATCTGCAGTATTCTTCAAAGTGTCCACCTTTACCAGCAACGACTTTTTGTCTTCTATCATATCCCTTACAAAGTGATATTGAACATCAATGTGCTTTTTCTTTGAATGATATGCGGGGTTCTTTGCGAAGAAAATTGCACTTTGGTTGTCACAGTCTATCCTTATAGCTCCCTGTACTAACCCCATACTTGAACACAATCTTTGCAACCAAACCACTTCCTTGCTTGCATGAGTGGCTGCCATGTATTCTTCCTCTATAGTTGATAGTGCCACTACAGATTGTTTCTTACTCATCCAACTGACTACACCTCCAAATAGGTTAAACATACCAACTTGTAGATCTTCTCTAATCTAGATATCCAGCCCAGTCAGCGTCAACAAAGCCACGAATATCCAACACTCTGTCCAATCCTGGTCTTCCTTGGTAGTACAAACCATAATCACTAGTGCCATGCAAATACTTGAAAACTCGCTTCACTGCTGTCCAGTGCTTCTTCCCTAGTTTTGACATAAACCTGCTCAATACTCCCACTGCATGTGCAATGTCTGGTCTAGTACAAACCATTGCATACATCAGGCTACCGACTGCACTTGCATATGGAACACGGGACATGTCATCTTCCTCTTCTTGTGTCTTGGGACACTATTCAGCAGATAACCTCACACCTATAGGAATAGGAACCTTCACCGGTTTACTATCCTGCATATTAAACCTCTACAGTATTGTCTCGACATACTTCCTCTGGTTTAACCAGAGCTTCCTCTTTACCCGATCTCTTTTAATTTCCATGGCCAAAATATAGTTTGCAACACCAAGATCTTTCATGTTGAATTTGGAGGACAATTGGGTCTTCAAATCCTCGATAATTTCTTTGTCATTTCCAACCAACAATATATCATCCACATACAAGACTAGATAAATAACATGGTCACCAATTAATTTAAAATACACACAGTGATTCACTTTGCTTATGGTGAAGCCAAGTCCCCGTATAAATGTATCAAATTTTTGATACCACATCCTTGGTGACTGTTTTAACCCATAGAGAGACTTTTTTAACTTGCATACCAATTCTTTCTTACCCTTCACCGCAAAGCCTTCAGGTTGCTTCATGTAGATTTCCTCTTCCAAATCCCGTGAAGAAATGTTGTCTTCACATCCATCTGTTCTACCTCAAAATCAAAAGTAGAAGCAACATATAAAAGTAATCTAATAGAAGTTACCTTAGCAAGAGGAGAAAAATATCACCAAAATCAATTCCCAGCACCTGGGAATAACCTTTTGCTACTAACCAAGCTTTGTATTTCTCCACTTTTCCTTCTGCATTTGTCTTCTTTTTGAACACCCATTTGCTGCCAATGGGTTTCCTTCCAGCCAACAACTCCATCAGATCCCAAGCTTAATTTTGTGTAAAGATGCCATTTCATCAACCATGGCCTCTTTCCAGAGTTTTCCATCCTCTGAATCCACTGCTTCCTTCACAGTTCTGAGATAATCATCAGTAAAAAACAAAGAAAAATTTTAACAGAAAGCAGATGGACTATACCTTTTTGGCTGCCTTCTTTCTCAAACTGATCTTCTCACAGCTGGAGTTTGTGGCTCTTCATTTTTTGATTCCTCCTCTGCTGTAGAGTCTGATTCTTCCTCCTTTAGCTCAAACTCTATCTTCTCAAGTTCCTTTGGTTGGACTTCATGTTTAATAACATATTTCACCTCTCAGAACACCACATCTCAGTTGTACACAATCTTCCTTGTTACTAGGTTCCAAAGCTTATAACCCTTTAAACCATCCTTATACCCAATAAATATGCACTTTTTAGATTTACTATCCAACTTGGTTCGCTTCTCCTTTGGAACATGTACATATGCATCACATCCAAATACCCTCAAATGTGAAAGAGAGGGTTTCTTACCAGTTCATACTTCTTGTGGAGTCTTATCCTCCAACGCTGATGAAGGTGACCTATTGACCAGGTAACATGTAGTATCCACCGCCTCTACCCAGAATTCGTGTCCTAACCTGGAACCACTGAGCATGCTTCTTGCCCTTTCCATCAACATCTTGTTCATTCTTTCTGCAACTCCATTTTGCTGAGGTGTATTTGGAGTAGTATTCTGCCATGTTATACCACACTTCTTACATAATTCTTCAAATTCCTTGCTACAAAATTCTCCACCATTATCTGTCCTCAACACCTTTATCTTCTTCTCTCTCTGGTTTTCCACCAGAGCCTTAAATTCTTTAAACCTATCAAAGACTTCATATTTCTTCTTAAGGAAATATATCCATGTATTCCTTGAGAAGTCATGTATAAATGATACATAGTACACAAACTTACCCAGTGATGGAACCTTCACAGGTTCAAACACATCACTGTGCACAAGTTCTAATATATGTTTCGCCCTCTTACTACCAAAGGGGAAACTCCCCTGATTCTACTTCCCATATACACAATTTTCACAGAAATCAAAATCCAGAGAGCTATTACTCATACCTTCTACCATGCCTTTACCATGAAGTATTCGAAGGCCCTTCTCTCCAATATGTCCAAGCCTTTGATGCCACAACATGGTCTTCTCTCTAGAGACCACTAGATTTCCTTCTCCACTTTCAAGAACCACAAAACCATTGCACCCATCAACAATAGTGCTACCGTGCAGCTTGTACAGAGTTCCAATTAGAACTCCCCACATCAATACCAGTGCTCCCTGAACCATTTTGCAGGTATCCTTCTCGAACACTGTTTTTACACCTGCATCATCCGGCTTGCTTACAGAAATCAGATTTCTATCCAACGCAGGAATATGTAGAACACTCAGAAGTGTTTTAACCCTCCAACTTCAACTTTACTTTTCCACGACCAATAATTCTAGCCTTCCTATAATCCCCTAAGAAGACATCACCACCATCGTATTTCTCATACTTGTAGAACCACTCTCTATGGGGAGTGAAGTGAAAGGATTCACCTAAGTCAATAAACTATGCCTCATGGTCTACATGTGTACTTGAAGAAACCAAGTACACATCCCCACCTTCATTTGAGGTGGCTTTCGCCTCTGCAGAGGGAGCATCATCAGATCGCTTTCCTTTATCAGGAGCTTTAGATTTACTGTCCCTTTTGTATTGCCCTTCCTTTCTGCATTTCCAGCAGAGCAACTTTACAGTTTTTCCTGGAGATTTAGATCTCCGTCTAGATTTAGATCTCCCACTCGATGACTTATTTTTTTTTCTGTTCTGGGACCATCCTCATACAGACAAGACATCACCTTTCTGGCTCTCCATATTTTTCTGTCTCATCTCCTCTATTAGCAAGAATGAGACTATTTCATCAAACTGCAAGGTAGTTGCATTGCTACCTATTGCAATAACCAGACTATCTCACGAATCTAGTAGAGAACACAACAAACTGATGCACTTATCTTCATCTAAAATTTTAATATCAACAGATGTTAACTGACTTACCACAATATTAAATGCATTTATATGCTCTGTCACCGAGTCTACATCTTTCATCCTCAAGTTATACATCTTTTTCCACAGGAACAGTTTATTCACCAGAGACTTAGATTGGTACAAAACCCCTAACTTATCCCACAAAGCTTTTGTCGTAGCTTCCCCTGATACATTCAACAAGATTGAATTTGAGACACATAATCGCATTGTGCTCTTTACCTTCCGATCCAACTTCTTCTATTCTTCATCGGACACTCCCGTTGGCTTAGTACTCGGATCTACAACGATCCATTAATCTTTATCCAATAACAGATCCTCCATCTTGAGATTCCACAACTCAAAAATTTGACCATTAAATTTCTTGATCTCTATCTTTCCACTGCTCGCCATATTCTTTCACCACCAGAATCTATCTCACATATCTCCAATTGAACAGGGTCTATCACAAGCTCGAGCAAAACCCCTCAGAAAAAAAGGCATTCCCTTGAAGCCAAAACTGCTCTGATACCAAATGTAGGTTTTAACCCCATACAGAATTTACCTACATACGAATTCTAAAACACAGAAAATAAACAATGTGAGAGCATAACACATAAAACACATATACAGAAATATTTTCACCTGGATCCAAAAACCAGGACTACCAGCTTGATTTTTCATTATGTTCCTTTCAATGTTACAATACATATTTATACATGCCAAAGCATCCAATACCATGGACCGAAAACCATTGCGTCCAAAACCATGGACCTGTTGTGGTAAAAACACAACACCCCCCATTATTGATGCGTCCACTTCGAATAATGGGGACCCTTTCTATAAAAATTTTGGCTAAGCACCTTTTTGGATTTTTATTTTAGTTGATTGCACTACGCTTTGGTTAATTTTACATTTTCTTTGGATTCCTGTTTTGATTGCTTTGTTAGAATCGATTTTTTATAAGCTTCTCATTGACGCTTGTTTCGTCTCATTTGGTCAACTGGTTTGAAAATGGCACTCCTTTGAAATCTCATCATTTATCTAGCCTGGGTTAAAAATGCATAAAATGTACAATATCGCATTTTGTAAATAAATTTGTCCAATAACGCATTCAGTTTAAATATTAACTCGTAGAGGGTTTTACTAACATTTTTCATTATGCAGCCAAATAATTAAGCATCGGGACTTAAGAAATTCACTCCAATTTTCTAATCAAATCTTAATCTCGAAAAACCAAACATTCAAGTGGCTGTAGTTTATTTTTATTATTTTTCATTTATTTTCTAAGTGGCTGTAGTTTTATTTTTAGCTATAGTTTAAAAACTTATGTTCATAAAAACAAAACAAAAAATGAAAATTTAAGTTTAAAATTAAATTTTAAATTAATTAAATTAATTAATATATTATATAATTAATTTAATTAAATTAAAATTTAAAACAAACAAATTAAAAGAATATAAAAAATAAATAAAAGATCGCATCGGGAGTTCTATTCGCAACCATTTTTAAGGAACCCCGACAAGCCTATTAGTCACCCCCCGATGCGATATATCGCATCGGGATTTCGCATCATTTTAAAAAAGCCTCCCGAATTGCCGATGCGAAAAGGAATAAAAAACCTTGCCGATGCGAAGAGCCGAAACACTTCTCCACGCCGAAATGCCGATTGTGGAAAAGCATTAAAGGCATACTTTATGATTATATTAGTTTGAGATTTTTTTTTTTTAAAAGGAACATTCATACGTATGGTGTAGGTTGGTATATTAGTTTATGAATGGAGTTAATAAGTACTGTAAGTTAATATATGTTAATATAGGAGCATGTTTCCATATGGATAAGAAAGGTAGGTTAGTTTATTTAATAGTGTAGTGTAGGTTGGCATATTTAACATTAGTTAATATATATTAATATATAATATGTAATATATATTATATTATTTAAATTAATATGTATTATTTAATTAATAAATTTTAAACTAATCATATTAATTAATTTATAACAGTTAATTAATTTGATTAATTTAAATTTAAATATCGTTTAGATTAATATTAATTAGTTTTTAATTAGATTTAATTTGTTTATAAATAGTTAATTAGATATTAATTAGTTAAATTAATAAATAGTTTAGTTTATAATTAGCAATTAAATTAGGATTAATTAGGGACTAATTTAGGATTTAATTTTTAATTCAAATTCTCATTTTTAGCCCAGCAACAGAATTTCCAGATTTACATCAGATTTGACCCATCAACTTTGGAAGCTCATAAATTGAGTTCTACTTGGCCAAATGAGGCCCAGGACGGCTCATTGGAAAGAGAAAATCAAGGAGAACATTTTGGAGGAGGTTTCACCAACAGATTTGATCATTTATTGGGCCAAAAATCAGGCAGAAGATCAGGCTCCGAATTTTGAAAACAAAATCAATTTTCTGAGTTATTATTTTCAATTTCATTTGTCCAAAGCCTCTTCTAATTGCAGATCCATTGGTCAATAATATCATTTACCAATCAAACCATTCCAAGCATCAATGCAGAGCTTATATTTTATTTTCAATTATTTATTTAAAATAGAATTTGATTGGGTTTGATTCAATTGCCAGAAATGATATTTTGATTGCATTTTAATTTATTTTGATTTCTTTTGCAGGAAAACAGTGGAAAAGATATGGAGAAAAGGATTTCAAGCAATGAGAATGCTCCAGCAATTGAAGATCAGAATTAGGAGCAAGTAAAATTATATTTGGCAGATTTCTCTTCAACAAACTCTCCTCTCCAAAATTCCTTCACAAATATTATAAATAACAGATTGCAGAATGTAAAAGGGGCGGCTCTCCTCTGCAATTTTAGAGCTTCTAAAAGCACTATTGTAATTGGAATTTAGAGTTGTAGGAGGGAGGAGTGAAAAATCTCAGATCTGGGGATTATTGAGGATTTTCCCTTTGTATATTGAATTATGCATGAGGAACAAAGCTTGCACTATTGTGGCTCTAGTTTTGAAGGCAGAAGTTCAAGCAATGTAAAGGGCTGTTGGAGACCAAGAACAGAGAAATGGATGCAATAAATTGGTATTTCTAATACTACTGTTTCAAATATCAGTTTTAATTTTATGGTGATATGAATGTGTCATTTTATTCATGTTTGTGCATTATTGTCAATATGGGTAATTTGTCTCAATCTTGTTATTATGTATCTCTGTTTTTATGGATTAATTTCTCATTTTGGAGTAACTACTTACTCTCAAATCTGTCTTATGAAACTGATTAATTGAATAATAATGTGTGTGAACTTTTTCTACATATCATTATTCAATTATTGGATTTATTGATTTGATAATCAATATCATTTTGAGAACTACTTCCTGAATGTTGTTGATTTATTATTTCAGTTTTAAGGTCTCAATAGAATGTGTTTTGGTAACCATAATATCAGTTAATTGAACTACTTCATTAACTTGATATTCATTATAAACAAGACATATTTAAATCCCAATATTTTAATTATCTTACTCTTAGTTGGGTTAGATCTATATCTGCCTAATTAAGATAGGATTTAGATTAGTTTCTTTTGCTTGCATCATAGAATAAGCTTGCATTTAGAGTAAATTCTACATTCTTTTAAGTCCTCTCCTCAAAGACGCAAAAACTTTAGTTGTGGCTTGGCTGAACCCAAAATCAGCTTAAGGGTCATTCTCTTGCCTGATCAGCAAGAAGAAGTGATCTGATGTCCCTGTCTATTGGTAGTTAAGGATACATTATAAACCAATAGCAATAGGGAGAAGGTAACTGGACCTAGATGAACAGTCGGAGCCACCACACCAAACGGAAAAGGAGCTGCTTTTAAGGTCCGGACCGGGTGGTTATCCCCCAATGTTGTTGCAGCGATTTTCGAGGCATCAACATTTTTGGCGCTAGAAGGAGGGCCTGAGATTTTTTGTCTATTGGAGTCTTTTCAATTTTAACATTTTGTTTATGGCTCCTCTTAAACTTCCAATATGGAGTTGTATCCATGGACGTGCATCCTCCAATACTCCACCCGAAGTGGTAAGACTCTTGTCTCAGGTAAAATTCAATGGTAAGAGAAATTCTTCTGCTTTTAACCATGTCTTTCAATTTATTCAAAACATTTCAAAATATGATTTTCAAGGAATTGATGAAGGCATTTTATGCAGAATTTTTACTCTCACATTTACTGCAAAAGCCAGAAGCTGGTGCAGAACTCTTCCAGTTGCTTCAATCCACAGCTGGGATCAATTTGTTACAATTTTCATTTGTAAATTTGACGGCTATAATTATGAACAGGTATGTGAAGAAATTGAATATCTACGTAGGTTTGAAAATGAGTCTGTTAATGATTTTCATATTCGATTTCACTTGAATTGTTTAAGATTTAGCGACGAAGATAAACCTACGGAAAAAAAATCATTAGATTGGTTTGAATATGTTTGTTCTCTGCCTCCCATTCCCAATCCATATGAAATTAGTTCAAGTTTTGTTTCATCCCCTTCCAACATAAATGAAAATCCCAACGTGGATGTGCAAATAAATGGTGATGAAGTGGTTTCACAAAGCTTAGAAAATATTTCCATTCAAATGCAAGAAGACAACAGCAGCAATTTTGGAGAAAAAGCCGCCTTGAAATCTGAAAGCTACTTCGAAGTAAATTCGGAAAATCAAATCGCAAACCAGCGAGTACAAGCAGCAATCAAAGTAAACAAAATGCAAACTGCTGTACAAATTTCTGAATTTCTCCATGATGAGTAAATGCCGAAATCACAGCAGCAAAGCAGCCTTCTTCAAGAAAGCATGAGTATGCAAAGGAATGATCTGCAATCTGAAATTTACAATGAGCATAATGCACAAGAGCTCTCAAACAGAGACAGTTTTAAATGCATTGTTTCAGGTTCACATTTTTCCCTTTATCCTGATATTTTTAATAATGGTAATATTTTTCCTCCTGGTATTGATGATATTTCAGGAATTAAAAAGGATGATTTAAATGAATTGCCATTAAATTTTTATTAAGATAAAGAAATAATAATCGATCATTCTTTTGCCATTAATGAACACGAAATGCTTGATCCTCCTTGTTTGGATATATTGGATGAGATTGAAGGGAATTCTAGAAAATCTTGTGAGGTCATTTATGATGATTACTTTGATATTGAGGATGTTGATTTCAATTTTTCTCAAGAGAATCCTCATGATAAAATTCAAATAACATCTGAGAATGAGGAACGCTTCAATTTAGGAATTATCTCAACTAATCCTCATTTTAGAGCAGCAAATTATCTTCATGATTTCGCCATTCAAGAAATCATTCCAATTTATGATTCATATGAGGATCAAACTCCCATTCCTATTCATAATCTTAATTCGTTTTCTATTTCACAAGTTGGAATTCCAAATTACCCAAATTCCATAATTCTGGCCATTCCTTGTGAAAATGAAATCATTTCAAATCAATCCCAATTGTGCTGTATCATTAGTTGTACAAATAGTGATTTCATTTTAGTTTTTCTTTCACAGCTATTTTGTTTAAACTTAGATTTATTTTCTAATTTTATTTTGCAAAATTTTCACACTTTTCACTGGCATATTAAACACCTTACTGCCAAATACTCAATTGATGAATTGCTTTATTGGGAAATTGAAGTTTCATATTATAACCATGAACATCAAGAACTGTTAACATGTCAATATCAATTGATGTTCATTTCTTATCAAAAGCTTCTATCTTTTCAAGGGCAATGTCAACAAGAGAATGCATTTTTGCAATCTGGCCAGCAATTCAATTCAATTAATAAATTGCCATTTTATTTGACAGACTTCCATTCATTTTTCATTGACTCATTTGAAAATTGTTTGGAAATTTTTCCTTCAAGGAAAATTGTCAATGATTTAACATTTGTACATAACACTAACAAATTTTTCCAGGCCTTTGAATTTAAAAGCTCATCTTCACAATCTGGCCTGTTATCTCTTCCTTTGAACATTTCTCAATCCTTAATAGAAATCCATCTAGATTTTTATGATCCAATTGGTAGTCAATTGGAAAGGAAATTTCAGGAGAGAGAGATTTTAATTAAATTTCTAACAATAACTGTACATTCTGATTTCATATTTATTTTCCTTAGTTTAGTTAGATTTTTATTCTTATTACTAACATTTGCACTGTACATAAACGCGGGAATAAAAATGAGGGAATGGTTACACTGGAAATATGACTATACCTAGTCATTTTCATGCATATGGTTAGAATAGGAGTAGAATTAACTTAGTTAGCTTGTTTTATGAAGTTAATTTATTTGCATTAGTTCTGTAGATTAAAAAAATAAAACAAAGCAATCAGCCTTCTCATACATGTTCAGTAAAAACATTTTTCCCTATCAGAAAATTTTAATTCTTGCTTTCTTTTAAATTTCTTACAGCAATACCTCTACTCTGTCTATTCTGAATAATCTCTTGATTCAATTAAAGTTGCACATGGCATCGATCACTTCAAAGCCACTTTTCTTTATTTTGAGATTTCCTTCTAAGGTTTTCTTTTAAAATTTATATGATAAAGGTTGAAGATATAAAAGCTTCATGATCTCATTATCCCATGAAATGAATGACTGTCTATGATAAGCTTAATTTTAATTCCATCATTATTAGTCAGTCCAACCTTTCACGGTAATCATATGAAGTTCATATTATCTTCCTCGGAATTTTCCAAAGCTGATCTTAAGGATATCCGTTTTGCAAAGTGCACACATTCAAATCTGTTTTGACATTTTTCCTCAATTAGTGGCTTTAACCCATTCTGATCTTTAGTTTATTATCTGATGCTGTAAAATGCATCATCTTTATTTACTGAAGGCATTATTGAATAGTCACTGCAATAATACAGATTCTTCTCAAGATTAATTCGCAATGAGCAGAGGTAATAAATTGTTGTTTCACTTCAAAAGGGAAGCATAGCTTAATATTTATTTCTGATAAATTTTATATTCCCTGGACATGAATAAACAGATTTTATTTAGGTTGATTGCAAACTTAGATTTAGAATAAATGATGAGATGATTTTGAACAAAGTCAAAATTTTGATAAATCAAAGGAAGAATTTGAAGATTCATAAGGTAAAATTTGCAGTCAATTTCCTTCCAGGTACGCATCTACAAGTTCATTTTCATCTCTTATTAGTTCCTCTTTTCTTCAGCTTATTTTTATTTCTCGTTCTGTTTTATTTGCAGGTTTTCATTTGCTGTCAAAACTTGAAGTAAGCAGCAAACCCATTTCAAATTTGCAACAGGCTCGGGGAAATTTTATTTGTGATGCATTAGAATTTAAGCATTTTTAAATTTTGCTTTTATTCACTTAGAAAACCCAATTGAAATTCCAAGGAATATCAAAAGACCATTCGCATCATAAGATTTCATTGGAAGTAGTTCTTAGCATTTCTTTGCTCATCAAAGACCTCCGATGTATTATTTTACTCATATGTCATATTGCATTTCGCTTATCGGAGCTTTCCAAGTGAAGTATACTTCCATGAACATGAATCGCCTATCTCCGATAATTGACTTTACCGATATTGCGATAAACACACAATTCCGGACCCGATATGAAATTCAAATCAAATTCATAAAATATCGCGTCCGTTTAATCGCAATAATGGTAGGAGTATAACTTTAAAGGAGGCCGATGTTTCGGATCCGATATGTTATCAAATTTTCAACATAAAATTATCGGATCCACTCTTCATCACATATCGGCATATTGAGAATTGTTAAATCGTGCGCATAACATTGCCGATTGCGATCGCCGATTAGCCACGTCATTCATCGCATATCGGCATCGCAACAATCATATTGTGTTACATCGGGTGCTTAAGATTGTCGATCGCCGATTAGCCGCGTCATTCATCGCATATCGGCATCGCAACAATCATATTGTGTTACATCGGGTACCTAAAGTTTGCCGATTGCCGATTAAGCTACGACATCAATCGCATCACCGATAGTGCAATCATTTCATCACATTTATTATGCTCACGTCACTTCTCTGGATCTACGATGTGCGTTTTGCGATACGGGAAGCACAATGTAAATATTTTCTTATTCCCGATATAATATTTCTTTAATGATACGATCGCTCTATCTCATAGCACAACTTCTCATCGCATATTTTCATATCGGCGATTCGCCATTGCAACATTTGATGCGAGAACTTCCAATGCATGCCTCTAAGCCGTTAACACTTAATCAATATATGGCATAGCAACAAAAGGTGAAGTCTTGTAAATTAAAATTCAAGCATGGTGAAGAGACATTTGATGCGAATCATCCGATACAACGATGTGTTATTCTAAAAGCTAGCTTGGGTAATAATTATGGTAAGAAAGTAGTTAATGACGAATTTGCAGTACATTTAAATCATTTCAATTTCTCATACATTTTAGTTTTAAATATATAATTCCATAATTAAAAATGGAGTTCAAGACCTCTATCTTCATATTTAAATTTTTATTATCATAGAATTGGTCTTGATTCTGGACAAATTATAAAATCATGGAGTTTATATAAAACTAATAATATTTTGAGAAACAGTCATTACAGCAAATTCTCATTTTCATTTTTGATGCATTTGCTTTAATTTCAATTCCCTTAAGCACTAAGCATTCCATTTTTACTGCTTGCTTTAGTTTAAATAAAATAAATAATGATTTTGGGGTTATATGATTTTGGTTAGTTTGACTTCTTCATGTTTTTAATATTAATTAAAATAAGAAGTCAGCCACTTTGGAGAAACTGATACCTTTCAGGTAACATCAAAAGCAATGATCCAATGGTAAGATTCATGTACCCACTTTCATTAATTTCCATTTCATCACTCTAGTTTCATTTTTGTTTTTAAATTATGCTGATATAAAACTCTGTTTTGCAGCTCTTCACAAAATTTTTCAATCTTCTGCCGAATCATATTTTCAAAGTCCATACTCTTTTTCTGGCTTTATTTCAATAAGCAGCGATAATCTTCATCGAAACAGCTACACTAGGAAGTTTCTGAACCTTTAATCTGTTTCCTTAAGCATTCCTTTTCTTTTAGAAAATGATTAAGATGATGCTTGGGAACAAGAAAACTCATATCAAACAGAAATTATTCATTGTGGCTGAATTTTACGATCACTGTTATCTAAAAGCCTAAAGCATTCACAACTCTGCAAGGTATGTTTTTCTAAATCTCAACATAAGAAGGAATGATTACATGCTTATTTTCTTTTTCTTCATATTGTTGGAGACATTGGTATAAACATTCTTGTTTGAGTTTATCTTGCGAGACTTGGATTTTCCTTTCCATTTTTAGAGATTTCTTTGTTTTTATTTTTGTTCGCTGATTTCTTTTCTCACTTTAGCATAAGACTTCTTTTCTTTTGGTTTTCAGTTTTGATTTTGGTGACTTTGCCGCGATTTATATGGAAGGTCTTCTTGTTACCTAACTATGGTCAGCATTCATGGAGAAAAAATTGTTAATACTACCTATTAGCTTTTTCTTAAATCTCTTAGTAAAGTTTGATTTTCTTATTATAAAAGTAGACATACTTAAGGAAGAGATTACCAATCAAGAGAAGTTGGCAAAGTATCATAAAATCTGAAAAATTTCTTTTTCATCAAATTGTAATCATTTTGAGATTTCAAAATTTTATTAAGATCTTTCAGAGTTCTATTATCAGTCAAGAAAAGTTATTTTTAACCAAGTAAAGACACTTTACAGCAAAGCACCTTTAACTCTGAAATTGTCATTCTTAACTCTTAAGGAGTCAATGATTCTCCCTGTCTCAAAGAGTCTTATTTTTCTAGAGAATAATCCAGAAATATATTTAAACTTAAAAGATAAGAGGTCTCATCGTGAGCCTGCTTACCATGATCATAGGGGAAAATAGGCTCACATTACCAACATTGCTAAACAAACCAGGGTAATGGCTTATGATTGCAAACAATTATAAGACAAGGGGTCTCATCACGAGCCAGCTTGTTCAGTCCAATTTTAACCAGTGAATGGCATTGTCAACTATCTGGCTACCATACTAGGACAATGGCTTTTAAGATTTAATAAAAAATGAAAAAAATAAAAAGTAATACATATATAAATGGATTTATCTCTAGGACAATAATTCTGGAAAAGATGGGATTCTGAATCATTGATGATTGAAAAGGTAACCCTGTCGAGACTATAGATGTTTGCTGGCAACAGTGGCTCTACCTGTGACAAATGAGTATATCTTAAAAGCTAAGCTGTAAAGTTACCCCTGCTTTATCCCTTCAGCTAATTAATGACTGATATAGAGTTTTGAAATATTTTAATTTATGAGAAATTTTAAGAAAAATTACAGTTAGATGATTCTTGCTTTTAGTCAGACTAATGAACCTAGTCAAGCATTTCACGCAATATTTTCTCTTCTTTAATTATTTTTACTTTAATTTTAGGAAAATCTCATTCATAACAAAAAGAGATAACTGGTTCTTCTCCCGTGTGTCGCCAATTGTTGTGGTAAAAACACAACACCCCCCATTATTGATGCGTCCACTTCGAATAATGGGGACCCTTTCTATAAAAAATTTGGCTAAGCACCTTTTTGGATTTTTATTTTAGTTGATTGCACTACGCTTTGGTTAATTTTACATTTTCTTTGGATTCTTGTTTTGATTGCTTTGTTAGAATCGATTTTTTATAAGCTTCTCATTGACGCTTGTTTCGTCTCATTTGGTCAACTGGTTTGAAAATGGCACTCCTTTGAAATCTCATCATTTATCTAGCCTGGGTTAAAAATGCATAAAATGTACAATATCGCATTTTATAAATAAATTTGTCCAATAACGCATTCAGTTTAAATATTAACTCGTAAAGGGTTTTACTAACATTTTTCATTATGCAGCCAAATAATTAAGCATCGGGACTTAAGAAATTCACTCTAATTTTCTAATCAAATCTTAATCTCGAAAAACCAAACATTCAAGTGGCTGTAGTTTATTTTTATTATTTTTCATTTATTTTCTAAGTGGCTGTAGTTTTATTTTTAGCTATAGTTTAAAAACTTATGTTCATAAAAACAAAACAAAAAATGAAAATTTAAGTTTAAAATTAAATTTTAAATTAATTAAATTAATTAATATATTATATAATTAAATTAATTAAATTAAAATTTAAAACAAACAAATTAAAAGAATATAAAAAATAAATAAAAGATCGCATCGGGAGTTCTATTCGCAACAATTTTTAAGGAACCCCGACAAGCCTATTAGTCACCCCCGATGCGATATATCGCATCGGGATTTCGCATCATTTTAAAAAAGCCGATGGTCATACCCTCCCGAATTGCCGATGCGAAAAGGAATAAAAAACCTTGCCGATGCGAAGAGCCGAAACACTTCTCCACGCCGAAATGCCGATTATGGAAAAGCATTAAAGGCATACTTTATGATTATATTAGTTTGAGATTTTATTTTTTTTAAAGGAACATTCATACGTATGATGTAGGTTGGTATATTAGTTTATGAATGGAGTTAATAAGTACGGTAAGTTAATATATGTTAATATAGGAGCATGTTTCCATATGGATAAAAAGGGTAGGTTAGTTTATTTAATAGTGTAGTGTAGGTTGGCATATTTAACATTAGTTAATATATATTAATATATAATATGTAATATATATTATATTATTTAAATTAATATGTATTATTTAATTAATAAATTTTAAACTAATCATATTAATTAATTTATAACAGTTAATTAATTTGATTAATTTAAATTTAAATATCGTTTAGATTAATATTAATTAGTTTTTAATTAGATTTAATTTGCTTATAAATAGTTAATTAGATATTAATTAGTTAAATTAATAAATAGTTTAGTTTATAATTAGCAATTAAATTAGGATTAATTAGGGACTAATTTAGGATTTAATTTTTAATTCAAATTCTCATTTTTAGCCCAGCAACAGAATTTCCAGATTTACATCAGATTTGACCCATCAACTTTGGAAGCTCATAAATTGAGTTCTACTTGGCCAAATGAGGCCCAGGACGGCTCATTGGAAAGAGAAAATCAAGGAGAACATTTTGAAGGAGGTTTGACCAACAGATTTGATCATTTATTTGGCCAAAAATCAGGCAGAAGATCAGGCTCCGAATTTTGAAAACAAAATCAATTTTCTGAGTTATTATTTTCAATTTCATTTGTCCAAAGCCTCTTCTAATTGCAGATCCATTGGTCAATAATATCATTTACCAATCAAACCATTCCAAGCATCAATGCAGAGCTTATATTTTATTTTCAATTATTTATTTAAAATAGAATTTAATTGGGTTTGATTCAATTGCCAGAAATGATATTTTGATTGCATTTTAATTTATTTTGATTTCTTTTGCAAGAAAACAGTGGAAAAGATATGGAGAAAAGGATTTCAAGCAATGAGAATGCTCCAGCAATTGAAGATCAGAATTAGGAGCAAGTAAAATTATATTTGGCAGATTTCTCTTCAACAAACTCTCCTCTCCAAAATTCCTTCACAAATATTATAAATAACAGATTGCAGAATGTAAAAGGGGCGGCTCTCCTCTGCAATTTTAGAGCTTCTAAAAGCACTATTGTAATTGGAATTTAGAGTTGTAGGAGGGAGGAGTGAAAAATCTCAGATCTGGGGATTATTGAGGATTTTCCCTTTGTATATTGAATTATGCATGAGGAACAAAGCTTGCACTATTGTGGCTCTAGTTTTGAAGGCAAAAGTTCAAGCAATGTAAAGGGCTGTTGGAGACCAAGAACAGAGAAATGGATGCAATAAATTGGTATTTCTAATACTATTGTTTCAAATATCAGTTTTAATTTTATGGTGATATGAATGTGTCATTTTATTCATGTTTGTGCATTATTGTCAATATGGGTAATTTGTCTCAATCTTGTTATTATGTATCTCTGTTTTTATAGATTAATTTCTCATTTTGGAGTAACTACTTACTCTGAAATCTGTCTTATGAAACTGATTAATTGAATAATAATGTGTGTGAACTATTTCTACATATCATTATTCAATTATTGGATTTATTGATTTGATAATCAATATCATTTTGAGAACTACTTCCTGAATGTTGTTGATTTATTATTTCAGTTTTAAGGTCTCAATAGAATGTGTTTTGGTAACCATAATATTAGTTAATTGAACTACTTCATTAACTTGATATTCATTATAAACAAGACATATTTAAATCCCAATATTTTAATTATCTTGCTCTTAGTTGGGTTAGATCTATATCTGCCTAATTAAGATAGGATTTAGATTAGTTTCTTTTGCTTGCATCATAGAATAAGCTTGCATTTAGAGTAAATTCTACATTCTTTTAAGTCCTCTCCTCAAAGAGGCAAAAACTTTAGTTGTGGCTTGGCTGAACCCAAAATCAGCTTAAGGGTCATTCTCTTGCCTGATCAGCAAGAAGAAGTGATCTGATGTCCCTGTCTATTGGTAGTTAAGGATACATTATAAACCAATAGCAATAGGGAGAAGGTAACTGGACCTAGATGAACAGTCGGAGCCACCACACCAAACGGAAAAGGAGCTGCTTTTAAGGTCCGGACCGGGTGGTTATCCCCCAATGTTGTTGCAGCGATTTTCGAGGCATCAACAGAACCAAAAACCATCGCATCCAAAAACATGTGTGAAAATCATGCACAAAACCATAGGTGGGTCCGCCGAACCTAACGTAGGGTCCAAAACCAAAAATTTCTGGGGCGCTGCCCCAAACCCCATAGAGTGGGGTTAGCTGCACCCTTCAAACCCCTTGTGAGCCCCCGTTATGCAACGCACGGGGGGCTCTACCTCCCTTCTAACTCCCAGATAACTACGTGGGCTAGTCATGGAAAGAATATAACACAACCCAACATTATGCAACTCATAAAACATTCAAAGAACTCGTAAACATACCATTTTAAACAAATCAACAAGATAACATGATAGACATAAAACACTCAAAACCAAACAAAGGACATAATCAAGAGTGAAGCACCAAGTACACTACATAAGCAAACTCATACCTTAGTGTACCTCAGGTGAGGTTATCTTGTCTGCACGATCAATCTAGTTAGCATGATATAACTTTACAACATGTCAAACATAAATGAGATCATGTTATCCATAACACTAACTAACAAACAAGTTCACAACATGAACTCATAAGAATTATTCGTTCATGCATAACAACCACGTGTGAAAATTCATCACAAATATGTCGGCTCATACATAAATATCGTAACCATAACCATCTACATAGTCCAATCCAATTTAGCATGATACATATAGCATCAATATATTAATTTTATAACTCTAATCGTCAAGTTAACTAACAAATAACAACAATATTTTAACATATAACATGCTCATCAAAAACATATGACCTAATCATCAAGCTAACTATCATATAACAACAACAAGTTAACCTATAGCATACTCATCAACAACATATAACATGATCATCAAGTTATCATTAAATAAACAAAAATATCAATGCAGACAACCATAGGTTATAATCATTCATCACGCATGTGCATGTGACTATACTAATCAACTATCATCTATCATGTATGTAACCATAACATCAAAAACATGTACATAAACCTAATGCATATCACAATCCTTAACTTACATACATGAATGTCAAACATATAATATATGTATGACAATATGCTCTTCTCTCGAGGTCCAATGTTGCAACTTCACTTTAATGATTTGCATCTCCTGTTCTATCTCAGCCAACACATTAGCATCATGACAACCAATAGCACCATGATAACCTAAATTTGCATACATTGACTTCACAGGGCATGTCTTATCTACTATTAATGCATAACTATAACCAAGACCATACATGCATAAAAACTCCATATAGACATAACACACATTAGTGCAAAACCTTATACACCATTCTAGCTAGAGTCTAGTCACTAATGCATGACCATATCAACTACACAAACCATGACCTCATGTATGATAAAAGCAACTATTATCACCAAAAAAACTGATCATCTAGCCTAATTTACTAGATGGACCGAAGTACACCATGTAAAGTCAATTTTACCATAGTAAAATTGCTTTCACTGTGAGAAATTACTTAATAAACCACCTTTGTTGAGTAATTTATAATTAAATCCATGAAGAATAATTAAATAAATAATTATTTAATTGATTTTCTTCTAGGAATAATTAACTAAACCAATAATTAATTAATATGCCTTGTCATATTTGACCCGGTTATGAAAAATAAATAGATAAATCATTAATTATCTTATTTTTCTCTAAGAATAATTATTAATCACTAATTAATGATTATTCTTTGTCAAGTTTGACTAAATCCCTTAGGAATAATTAAAAAAATCATTATTTATTTATTATTCGTTAACCAATTTCTTGAGATGATAAATAAATCATTTATTTATTTATTATTTCTAAATAAAAGTTTAAATATTTTTTCTCTCTTAACCAAATATAATAAAATATTCCAAGTGGTTATTCTAATAATGGAGTTACTAATATTTTATTATTGCTTATTATTCGAAGATAACTCAATATTTTGTTATAAATAGAAGGGTTTTCCATTCGTTATTCACTTTTAATTATTTTCATTGTTTCACTCACTATTGTGATTCTAATTATTTTTATTGTCCACCACCATTTTCCTTCCATTTAAGTACCCAATGAGCTCAAACATTTCATTTGCTGGGGCACACATTATAGAGGTGAGAGACTCTAACAAAAAGCTAGAGATGTTTGAGGATTACCACGAACCCATCCCATAGAGGGGGTAACATTTATTTGTTCCCTTCACAGGGGTTATAATAAAATATATTCTTTGTATATCTAGTTTCCATTGGATGATTAGAATTATTACTATTTCTTTTTGTTGTTTAACTATGTTTGTAGCATAGATTAGGAATTTTGCAGGTTTTGTTTCCATCAGTTGTTGAAGATATACAATGTTTAGTATCCATTTATATTGTTGAGATTGTTTGTAATCCACAATATTAAGTGGGTTCTTTTCATACATCTTTGAGAAGAAAACACTACAACAAAATTGATGACTTTATTGGTTTTTCTACTTGAGATCTAGAAACTTAGGGGACCTTCAGTTTTCATATGAGGGTTTCTTCTTTTTTTAGTCTCTTAATGTTGTTTAGTAGCCTTTTAGCCCTAGATCTGTCAAATCTCTGACTCCTGCAAGTTTTGTGGTCTTTTTTGCAGGTCTAGGAACCAGCCATGATAGAGACGACAATTTTTTCCTGATATTTACCGATCGGGAATCAAGGAGTAGAAATCACACTTTTTAGCCAAAAAAGTGTGATATGGAGTCCAGAGCGCACCTTTCAACCCAAAAAGTGTGGTCCCACCTGAAAACAGGTTAGTACTTGCAATTTTAGGGTTTCTGGATTTTTATCGGATTTGTTTCTGGGTTTTGCCAAAAGTTGTCTATTGCATTATTTGACCTATGTCTAATCTCGATTAGGCCTTAATATACTCTTATTTACTCGTCGAAGTGGAATTTGGCCCCCTAGGGATTCTAATACGCTTCCACCTTTATAGGATGAGTTTAGCTCAGTGAGTAGTCTGAGTTTCTGCACCACTTTTAGCCATATTTTCCAGATCTATTCCATTCTACTTAATATCTCCAAAGATAGGGTGTGTCCATCCATAGTTTCATATTAAACCTTGTTTGGTCATTTTCCATAGGTTCCCATCAGTTGCCCTAGATTTTTCACCCATCTCCCTATCTTTTTGTAGCAACACTTTCCAACAACCTAGTGCCATTTGATCCTAGTCACATGAAAATTAGATCTCTTGACCATTTTAGTGTGTTTTCTGTCGATTTAGCCACCAACTAGCATAGTGTTTGGAAACCCAATTTGGGCGGCGTTTAGTTAATTGTTTTGTTGTTCATTTTATTTTGTTAATTTCAGTTTATTTTCAATAATATTTTTTCTTTTTTTCAAACATGATCTGGGCTTAATCAATAGATACACTTGCACACAAAATCACACCTTAAGCGAAGGGTGTTTGGTTTACATCGCCAAGCCAAGAATTAACATAATAAATTCATTTATTGTCATCGAGACAAAGGAATATTATTGATCTCCATTCACTATTTCTGTGTCACGTGTGTCTTAGCACCATTGCGCCACTAAGAAATTTGTCGTTGAGACTATTAGGCCTTCACCCCCAATTTCTGCTTGGGCATATTACCCCTCCCCGTCAGGTTCGAGTTCAAAGACCTTCGAGTCCCCATACTGACTCTTCTCCTGGTTCATCGAATTCCTCATCTGATTCCGAGCCTCCTTCACCATGTATGGACCCATAATTAGTGGAAGAACCCAACCTGGTGTTGGTTCTAGTTGTATCCCGGTAGTCACATCAAGCAAAAATATCTTAGGAACCGTTCTGGCAACCCCCATGCTCCCTTTTATGGCTGGGTTAAGTCTACCGGATTTTAGCCAGTTGATAAATGATCCCATACACCATGACGTTGGTTGGCCTGCTATGCCAACTAAGATTACCTTAGATGTCCCAAAGTTTGAGGGTAATGCTAGATGGCCTGCTCCTTTCACCTGTGGTGTTCATCCAACAACATTACTGAAGACTCCACTCTTCTTTTCCTATTCCAATGCACACTCACTAGAGATGCTACAAAATGGTATGTAGATTGACCCACTGCATCTCATTCGATTTTCATGACACTTGATAAAGTGTTCCTCTCATATTTCTAGTTACCTCTCTAGTACGACACTGGTAAGAAGCTATTGGCCTCATTTCGTCAGTCCTCCACCACTCTCCTTTCTAACCATGTTCAAGAGTGGCATTGAAGGAGGAGAAGATGTCGTGCCCCGCCCTTTGAAGGCCATGTCTATCAAGATTGGTTTCTTAGGAGCCTTTTAGCACCCATTGGAAAAGATGCCGCATCCCATTTTCCTCAGACCAAATAAGAATCTCTCCAAACCACTCTAAGATATGACCTGATTTATGCACAATCCGGTTATGTCTATACTGTCATTCCAGACCTCCCCTGTCCTGGAGGTGCCAATGCACTAGGGGCATCTCACGTTGCCGATGGTATCGTTGGAACCCTTTCACATCCTTCGCCATATACTCAGTAAAGTTATGGCTATCCCCATGGGGGCACTAGTTCCTCCAACACTTATGCCCCTCTTGCTAGCAACATGTTTGCAGGGCCCCAACTTGTGTATGAAATTGTTGCTTCTCCTTATGCACATTTGACTGCTCCAGCCCCTCAAGCATTAGCACCGCAGTCTTCCATGTATCCTTAGCCCCAGCAGCCACTGCCCCCTCAGAGTCAAGTGTTTGTGTAGGAGAGTGCGATCGATCCCCAACATTCGAAGAAAAAGAATATGGGGAAGGGTAACAAGGGTAACCAGGGTGATCATGGTAATCAACCTAGTGAACCCTAGGGAACCAGCCTAACACTAACAACCAACAACAGGGTAGCCAGCCCAAGCAGAACAAGGTTATTCATATGAAAAATCCTTGGGCATGTTGTGGTGTACATGACCATTATACACATGAGTGTCCTCTTTTACCCATAATACACCAAATGTGGGTAGCTCAAGCAACTTACAGAGGTCAAAAATTGCCTTTGAATCCTGCGCCATCTCAGCCGGAATTGCTTCCAAAGGGAACAAACCCTTTCCCTCAGCAAGGATTTATCGCTCCTCAACCTCATCAAGTCAAGCAGCCCATCCGCCACAACCTTATGGTCCTGGTGAATACCAGATCCTTATGATGAACATTGATGAGTTTAATCCCTTTGATATCAACCTGTAACTTGGTCATGTCAATATGACAAGCCATCTACTTCGTCTGCCACTAAGTCAAAAAAAATCCTCTTCTGAGCCTCTTACGACACCAAATGGTGCATTACAAATCTCTCAACCTAAAGTTTAGGCCATCCCCAAGATCCCAAAGGGACCATTACACTGTAATGTGGCTTCTAATTGAGTTTCCCATATATACAGTATAGTAGACAACTTGGCACAATCACATGCTACCATGTTGATGCTGGAATTACTCTAGTCATGCCCATCTCACGAAAAATCTCTACTAAATGCTTTGGGCGTAGCAGATCCCTCTGATGATTGTTTGATTGTTTTCCCAGTTGATACAGCAGAACATCCCCCATTGCCTTCATCCGTTGCTTTCCGTATACCAGTCCAAGTCCGTAATGCCATCATCTCCCAATGCATTATTGATGAAGGTGCATCCTCCCGTGTGATGTCCACTACCATTCGAAAACAACTTAAGTAACGTGATTTGACCCCCTCCACCATCACTTTGTGTGCTCGGTATGGACACTCCTCCGAGCCTCTTGGCATGTACCACAACAATCTAGTGACCCTTGCAAGCAATACCATCCATGTTGACATTGAGGTTATTGATGCCACTTTGGATTATAACATTCTCTTGGGTCTTAGTTACACGTATGCCATGTCAGCCATCGCATCTGCGATTTTCTGAAAGATGTGTTTCGCCCATAAAGGGAAGACTAATACCATCGATCAGTGGACCTACTACGAGATGGCATCCGTGACCTCCCCCAAGTCCATTATCTTATCAATGAATGATAAGCAGTCCTCAAATCTCCTGATCGGTGTTTCACCCAAAGTCTATATAGATTCCTCATTATTGGGTACTTTCCCTGGTCCCCCCTCTATCATCTTAGAACCTAACCCTATGAGCGTTTACATGTTACAAGCGTCACGGGTTGCTCTCAAGCAGTCTGGTACGTCTTATCTGCAACAAGCTCCTTAACACCCTACGGTTACCATTTCAGCCGAAACATTCGGATGCACCCCCATAAGACCTCCTCCATTTTTCAGTGCCTCTTCTATGTTTCCACCAGGAACTGTTCCTCTAGGTCTCAACCATCCAAGATTTATTCTGTCGGGACATTACCCTGTAGGAGAAATACCTTTCTTATTTCCCCCTCCAGGAGTATTCTCTATCACTATCATGGCTTCGTTGGTCCTTCCTAACATGACTTTTTGGAGCCTTGTATGGTACATCAATCCCCCTATAAGCATTTACCCTGGTCAGCTAAGACCTTATCATGCTTTGACACCGGTTCGACCGGTCCCTACGGCCCCTGCTACTGCTTCAGTTCCATCACAACCTCAACACAAACCCACTCCTGTTGTGAAAGCATCTGGATGGGGGGGGGAATCTAAGAGGAAATAACCTAAGGACAAGGCTCCCCAATATCCTCCAGCCCCCAAGGCCCCAAGGCTATCACCTCCATGTGCTTTGTGTAAAGCTTTTGGGCACACCACGAATAATTGTCCTAAGATTCCTCATCTCAAACCTTTAGTTCATGAAACATTCCCTCAGTCAAATATCCTTGAGGTTCACGTTAACTTATCGGGTTCACCCAAGAAACTCAAAACATTATGCACAAGCCACCCTTGTGCCTTGTGTGATCATCATGGTCACTACTCCCATTGTTCCCCTCGTCTCAATGAATTTCACAATTGCCTTGAGGCACTTCGTGAACATGAGACCGCTCATAGTGGAACATCTACTCCTCTACCCTTGGATTCTGGTACCCCTATTAAACTAGAAGAGGGGGACCCTGGTCCTGCCATTGTGATCCCTTCCCCCAGTTGTCGAGATGATGACACCATAGGCCATATCCTTTACCTGTTGTCATCCTTGAGTTCCTCGTAGGAAAACCTTTTTGAGGTTTTTGCTCATGCTTCTATCGAACCTCTTTCGACAGAATCCTAGGTCTCAACATCCCTAGATCCTCCATCTACTAGCTCGTCATCTACCATTCAAGATGATGTGTATGTGAATGCTATTTCTTAGATTGGCGCACCAGGTACTACCGCCACATCAAGTATTCAGCCTTCCTCCCGTCCACCCATTTTCCATTTTGATGAGGACATCATGGAACTTATGTCTACACCTGATTACCCTTGCACTTAGGCAAGGGAGCATAATTTTTGGAGAACTTTTAAGGTCATTTCCTTCCTAATCCTCCCATTGCACTCCACCTCACGAAATTTTGATCATAACAAATCCTTTTGATTTGTGTGTCATTATTTCTATCATGAAGTTACGTAGGTTGCATCATCTCATCTGTTGGCTTCTGCACCTTTCAGATAGATCCATCATCCACACTATATATCGATCATGTCGACTGTGCGACTCACTTCTCTAGGAATCTAGCCTCGGCAACCTGGGCCATTTTTACCCCCTTTCATACATTAGTCCTTTCGAAAAGCATGTGCATTGGATCTGCCACCAATAACAAGGCTGAATATGATGCAGTGATAGGTTTGTTAGTCGATGCCCTTTCGCATCGCATCCTTCATCTTCATGTTCATTTAGATTCCTTTCTACTTGTCATGCAATTGAATGGTGTGTATCATATGCATAACCAAGCCCCATTTAGAGAATATCTATGAGTTAAGCTGTTGGTACGTGAATTTAAAACCATTTCTTCCAGTCATGTTCCTAGAGCCCAAAATAGTTATGTAGATACCATTTCAAATAACATTATAGATTGGCATTTATCACATGTATACCACAGAAGAAAACCATAAGCACAACACATGGTGAACCATCATTGTCATATAAAAATTCATAATCATATTATGGATTTGCATAAAACATATAAGTGTTTGGAGTCCACCACTCTAAATACATCCAGTACGCCTAGAGCATATTGGGGGGCACATAAGCCCCTACATCTTCTTATCATCCTTTGTAGGATCTTGTGCCAAGTTAAGCTGAGATGATTGATCCCCTTTTTCGAGCAATCAGAACACAATGGAACTCCACAAACTCCTCCTTCTAGGGGGAATCATTCCCACCTTTGTATACTAGATCAATCCCCTCCATCACATATGCTTGCAGGTAGTATCCCATGCTTGGGATCATGATGACTTTTCCCCTATCCATCTTCTCAATTGATTAACATAAGCCTCAGCCTAGATCCCACTAGATCTAGGTGTGGTCAATTATCCTCTCATTCCTTGGATAGTTTGTCCTACCGACCTCTCCAACCGGCCATATGCACATTGCATATCGTAGATGTTTGATACCACATCTTCAAATATTCTACTCTATGTCCACATATTCCCCATGTTTGACTTAGTGGTTGAGAATGATTCTAGACCTCCTCTAGTAGTTCATTCTCATTTTTCTCTTCCCTTAATTCCTCACCAAGAACCATCATTCCAAGAAACATTAAGGCCATCTTTAGACAAGTAAGGCCACTTGCTTGAAAGTTGCAGATCCTAATTCCAATGGTCGGTTTGTCCGCTACAATCTCCACAAGATTTAGGGCCTCTTCTTCCTCTCCAAATTCACCACAGTTCACTTAATAAATGAATTTAAATTGGAGGGAAAACATCCTTTCATAGAAAAATCCACAATTTTTCTGTCGCCCATTGCGACCAAACTGTAGCTCAATTTGATGAACCATCAGCACCATTAAAAATATCTCATTCTGTAATATAATTGGCCTTCCTCAGTTTTTGACAATTTGATACTTCACCAAGAAGTCATTTTTCCAATAAAGGTAACTTTGTCCCTTCTTAAAATCAATTTTTTTCATATGCGACACGTGTACCTTAGGGACCACCTTCCCTTAATACTTGTCATACCACATGTTGATTTTAGTCATGAGTAACCATCATTTACTCATGTTTTCATGGTCCTCACTGGGCCTGTTCTCAGTGGCAACGTCATCGAGTCACCCTTGCTCAGAGCATCTGTGATAAGTCACCCTTCCATCCATGGAGTTTGTTTCGTGTCCCATTCTATCATGTCATAGTATTTCATCCATATTTGCATATCGTTCATCCTGTGTTGCCCATTTTGGCCTCCAGTCATACTATCCCCATCCCCTCTGGAGTTGAGTCAATCGTTGTGAGGTCAACCATGCACTTTATGCTTTGATAAGGGAAGTCTTTTATTTGTCCCTCAGTCCCACATTTTCAATTATCCTTAATGTCAGTCCATCATTCACATTACTATTTTCCCTCGTGCCTTAGTTGAGGATCCTCATTGCCTCACCTATCGTGTGCCCTATTCTACTGAAATTAGCTCATTTATTCTAGAAGAACGACCTAGAGGGCAGTGCTTCTTGGTTCCAACTTCCATTCTTGTTTGGTGCCTTCGATCAAGCATAGGGAATCATTATTTCCCTTTGACTTGATTGTTTCAACTTCGTGATTCATACACTTGATGGTCCAGTGATGCAACAGATTGTACCAGTGATTCCTAGTTGTGTGTGAGATGTTTTAGACCTCATGAGGGGGTGGCCCTGTAGGTAGCCCCCCCCATTCTCGGATGCATTCCTATTATACTACAACCTCATATGCAGTTCTGAAGATTTGATCAGTTCGGTTCCTACCGATTGCAGTGTTTATAGCATGCATGTCTCCTTCAGATGATCCATTCAGTTTTGCAGAGCACTTCCTTGTTTAGCAAGGCTTCTTCGGTTGTTCTACCCTCCCTCCCACCCATTTTTTGAGGGAAGGTCCATTATATCTCATGTACTTAGTGGATATTGTATTCAGTCTTGGCTCATGCTTTTTCTAGGTGCATTATGTATATGGGACATATCGTATTATTTTCTGGCTCAGTTATGCTAGCATGTCATCTACCATTCAGCCTGTACTTCATTGCTCAGTTATATGTTTCTAAGCACACCATTATTTTTGTACCAATTTATCTCGACGGTATATGTATGCCTCCCCAACCTCATTGAGGTCTGGTACCACAACATAAAAGGAGACTTGCATTGGTCTCGCCTTTGTTGTCCCTATCCTCCTTTCCTTCAGCTCTATTGGTCTCTCTCTCTCTCTCTCTCTCTCTCTCTCTCTCTCTCTGACTTTAGTTTGTTGTCTAGTGATTGTGTCTTTACAATATAATTCGGTCTAACATTTTTATCCTAACACTCGTACGTTGGGGAGAAATATGTTATCACCAAAAAATTGATCATCTAGCCTAATTTACTAAATGGATTGAGGTACACCATTTAAAGCCAATTTTAACATAGTAAAATTGCTTTCACTATGAAAAATTACATATAAACCACCTTTATTAAGTAATTTATAATTAATCCCATGAAGAATAATTAGATAAATTACTATTTATTTGATTTTCTTGTAGGAATAATTAATTAAACCATTAATTAATTAATATTCCTTATCATATTTGACCCAGTTATGAAAAATAAACAAATAAATCATTAATTATCTTATTTTTCTCTAAGAATAATTAATTAATCACTAATTAATTAGTATTCTTTGTCAAGTTTGACTAAATCCCTTAGGAATAATTAAATAAATCATTATTTGTTTATTATTCCTTAACCAATTTCTTAACATGATTAATAAATCATTTATTTTTTTATTATTTCTAAATAAAAGTTTAAATACTTTTTCCCTCCTCACCAAATATAATAAAATATTCCAAGTGGTTATTCAAAGAATGGGGTTAATAATATTTTATTATTGCTCATTATTCGAGGATAAGTCAATAGTTTGTTATAAATAGAAGAGTTTTCCATTCATTATTCACATTTGATTATTTTCATTGTTGCACTCATTGTTGTAACTCTGATTATTTTCATTGTCCACCACCATTTTTCTTCCATTTGAGTTCCCATTGAGCTCAAACATTTCATTTGATGGTTTCACACATTATAGAGGAGAGAGACTCTAACAAAAAGCTGAAGACATTTGAGGAAACCCAAGAACCCATCCCATAGAGGGGGACTCGTAACATTTATTTGTTCCCTTCACAGGTGTTATAATAAAATCTATTCTTTGTATATCTAGTTTCCATTAGATGATTGAAGTTATTATTGTTTCTTTTTGCTGTTTAACTATGGTTGTAGCATAGATCACGACTTTGGCAGCTTTTTTTCTATCATTTATTGCAGATCTACAATGTTTAACAACCATTTATATTGTTGAGATTGTTTGTCATCCACAATATCAAGTGGGTTATTTTCGTACATATTTAAGAAGAAAACACTACAACAATAACCATCTCACGTACACTTAAAAATATGTGAACACTGACATGCGTAACACTGCATACTCAACCATACACACATGCAAACATATTCCATGGAAACACCTTCAACCTTCTCATGGCGACATCACTATAACCATGATCAACACCATGCAAATGCAACAATCACATGGACTACATACATAAGGAACACATATGCAACTAATCATGAAAGAATGATCAGGACACAGCCCAAGGAGAGTGCAACAATGCTTTGATACCACTTTGTAACACCCTCCTCCCACATCTACCCAAGCAACTGGCCAGCCGGGGTAAACATGTGACGAGACACCACTATGGCATGATTCTACCTCCAAAGTCACGTTAAGGAAGTGGAACCGATAGAAACACACCAATATAGACATTCAACATCAGCTTTAGGACCCTCAGGAGCTAATCCAACACTTTAGAAAGCTTGCCCTTGGGTCCCACTGAGATTTTGGACAACTTAAGCCTCATTCGCTCTCATGCTATAGGCATGACAGCATCCAGAAACCCAAAGTCACTCTCACAGGCTTGTCTACAAGTGACTAGAGGTTAAATTTGTCAGTGTTATTCTAGTGACCCTGGGATTTGAGCCACTTTTTCAGGCTGAGAGCCCAAGTCCCTGACCATAGATGAACCATCTCTTTAGAACAATAAAACAACATGAAAATGACAATATTAAAGTAAATACTTGTCTACGACCTTGACTGGACCCCTACTAGCCATGACACAAATTTCGTCAAACATATCACAAATATGTAATTTACATGTGTAAATAACAGATCTGGGAATAGGGATCTCATAGTTATCTCAGATTCGTCATGAAGCATTGATGCTTCAAAACATTAACTTCCATTCCATCCATTATGCCATAGGTACATTGTTCATTCATATACAAGGAGAAACATGATGAGAGCCATAGATAACTGTTGTCATAAAACATATACATAACCAACATAATAGGGACATAAATACCAATTAACTCACCACCATATAAACCTCATATAATCTAGGATAATGCTCATAGAAATATAAGAATAAATGACCTCTTATTAATGATGAAAAATGCAAACCCGGGGGGGACTTCTATGTTCCACCCTACCCTAGAATGGCTGAGCCAAATCTCTCTTCAACCATTCACCCTCGTGCCATATTATAAGGTTGAATGTGTGATATCATAGAACACATCAATCAAAAACCATTCAGGGCTTCTAGATGCCATCCACCTCAACCCATCAAACAATAATTCCACCTCACGATCGCACATCACCAAAACCGTCATCTGATTGGTCTCTATTCCACCCTGCCAGGGCTCCAGAGCATTTGTTCCAACTTGGCTCCCAGGACTAGTGACTCAACCCACAACTCCTGCCTAGCTCCATAACATTTGTGCAACCAAGGCTCTGGGACTAGTAACTCAACCCACAATTGTTATCAGGGTTCCAAGACTAGTAACTCAACCCACCAAGGGCTTTGAGAGCATTTGTCCAACTAAGGCTTGCAGGACTAATAACTAAACCCAAGTTGCTACAGAGCTTCCAGAGTGTTTGTCCAACTAAGGCTACGGGACCAATAACTCAACCCAAGTTGTTATAGGCCTTCCAGAGCGCTTTTCCAACCAAGGCTTCTACGAACTAATAACTCAACCCAAGCTAAGGAAGCATGAGAACCAACCAAAAACAAGTAATGAAAGTAAACCCATAATCACCATGGCTATCTAGGAAATGGAAAAGCTATGCAATCCACTATCAATCCCGGCCATCCTCCATTCCAATGACAGATCACATCCAAGAAGCCACATGCATGCCGAAACTAGTGAGGAAAACATACATGCAACTTGGGGGCTACAAGAAAATTTGATGTAGCAGTTGATCTCGATTCCTTCTTGCTCTTTGCTCCTCTTCCTTTGCCTTCTTGATCCAAGAATCCAAGTATGCCACACTCTCCAATGGTGCTCCAAGAAAACTCTAAGTCTCCAAGAATATAAGAGAGATAGGGAATAGAAGAGAGCTCCACCAAAAACTATCAAAAGCTTGAGCCAAGAGCTTGCCAATTGATCCTCAGAAGCCTTTTTATTAATGAGACCTCTAATTTCTTACTTTTCTGTTATTTTCCTTCAATTTCCTCCTCATGTGGAACCTGTGAACTTTCACCTACCTTTTCTCCTAATTTCCATTATTTTCATTAAAAAATGTGCTAAAAATGTCATTTTTCCTTTCCAAAGCTTTAGTCATTGCCTTTGCCAATTTACTTTAGCCATAATAAACAAAATCAACACCCATTGGAATGTTTCCCCACCATTTAACTTGGAATATGTGTCCCATCAACCATGGCTTTATATTGTTTTACATGGATTTTTACTAGGGCTGTTACAATCATGAAAAATGTATTTATATGTGTATCTTTCTGAATAATAATGCATTCAATGTTCTATCTTATTTTCATGTCCACTGTGTGTGTGTGATTAACACTTAATGATAAAAAATAATACTTTTAAATCCCTGTCAGAAATCCTATCCAATCAAATAAATAATATTTTGATAAGGAATTTTTTTTTTGCAAATCGGTGATTAAGAAATGGTATACATGTGAGTATTGGCTAGAACATTATTGGCAAAGTATCCATTTAACTTTCAACCTAGTCTTGACTTAAGAGTAGACCATATGATTATTGGATATCAACAACTATTATAGCAATTATTTGATGCACATTAGGATTTGAAGCTAATCTAATGAGTAGATTATTGGGTTTTCTGCCACCCTAACCTTAGATCTATCAAGTGTCAAAATCAAAGTGGTTGTTTTATGAGGTTTCCCATTGATTTTTTTACATAAAAGGTAAGGCATAATATTTGAGGATGATCTAGAGTAAATAAAACAATTATGTACATTTCTACTATAACCTTCATAAGTCAATATGAATGTATGGGTCAGATTTTGACTAATCTCCTATTAAAATAACATTGCCAATAACTTGCTTTCCTTTGTTAAAAGATGTAGGCTAAGTAGATTTTCCATTATCATTATTTGGAGCTACAAGAGATTACTTTTAAGCATTATCTAAGCCCCTTAACAAGATATTCCTCTATTTCTTTAACTTGGTAAGCTCAAAAAAATAAATATTGGCTCTCGTTATCTGCATATCGTCCACCAAATCATAACTTTATTTTTCATATATAACAAGATTTTTAGGAGCTAGTGATTTGTCTTGTGGAGGAGTCTTCTTAGGAACGGTTACAAAGGGTGGGGTAGAGGTACGTGTTATAGGACCTTTTCTCCTTGTTTGAATAGCATTAACTTCTTCATGTAATTCTTCTTCCTCTTCTTCTATGATTCCATGAATAACATCCTAGGTGATGCTCACCTAAGAATTATGTTGATCTACATCATCATCATGCTCGTCTCATTCACCTTCCTCATCCTCATTATTTTCAAATGAGGATATATATTCACCAAGAGGAGGATGATTATTCTTCAAAAATGGCCTCCAAGGCCTTCTAGAGGATGAATCCTATCCTACATTATTTTTTATATGGATGATAACATTAACAAGTTTCTTGACTGTTTTCTAAGGACTTTCCATATCCAAGGTATCTTTATCATTGTTCTCATCCTTGAAAGTGACCGGTTGGAGCAACAACTATTTTATCATTGACAAATGCTTTTTGAGCAATGCTTAACATTTCCTTTTTAATATGAAATACTTTAACTTTTACATTTCTTCTAAGAAAGTTACTTTACCAACCCTCTTTACGAAAATTGCAATAGATGATGTTAAACTAATAGAATTCAATTCAGTTTTTACATTAGATTATAATTCAATGCCTCCGCCCCTTAATTCACATCAATACATTAACTAAAGTTTTGACATCTATTTTTACCCCCTTTATGAATAAACATGTTAACATATTGTTTTCCTAGTGAAGCCCTTATGTATGACACAAATCAAATTTAATGGGCCACAACATTTGGCATATCATGCCACAAATATTTTTTAGTGCAACACATGAAGGTTTTCAACTATTTGAAACCCAAAGTGAAATGAATTGTGACAAGTGTCATTGTTTTTTGATACACAATTATACTGAGAGGAGGAAGTGAAACAGTATAATAAGACAGCAATCATGTGAGAGCACTAAACAAAGGGTACACATGGAAACCCATCGGGAGAACACCATAAAAATTTTGATTAATTAATTTATGTAAACACCAACCTAATGCTATAATCTTTGTAGGCACTCACCTATGAGAGACACCAATCACCTTAAATTTTCAAGCACCAACTTGCCGAAAACACCAATCCCCTCATATTTATAAACACAAACACACAAACTTACACAAAACACCAATCCCCTTAAATTTACCAATGCAATCCACTTTTTCCTCACAAATCCCTTTTTCATCACATTTTTGACTAGATCCACAGGGACTCATTAAGACATCTTGATCTCTGATCTTTCTCTTTTTCTCTTTAGTGTAGCAGCTGTGAAATCATTCGTGGTTAGCTAGCATTTTGGCACACCACACGAAAATACAGTACGCTCTGCACTTCATTGCTTAGTCCTCCTCTTTTATTGGCTGAGATCTCACACTGCTCATTTCCCTAGTCGCGCACTGTTCACGCACATGCCTCTTCATTACGCATTTATTCCTTGACGCACATTATTCTTCAATATTGTACTCATATTTATAGATTGTGCCAGTATAACACTCTTTACTATTAAAAAAAAATAAAAAATTTAATTCACAATTCATATATCAACTACTCAATAAACAATTTATATTTTTAAACTGCAATTATAATTTACACATTATAATTTACACAGTCTATTTACAAGAAAAAAAATATTTTAAATTTTCATATTAATGTTATTGAGCTTTAAGGTGCTTTCTAACTCATTATATATGAGATGTTGTAATGTCATGTCTTATACTATATTTTGATTTGGTGAATTCAAGTAAAAATAAATATAAGTAAAATACATTAAAAAGATAAAAATAATAATTAAAATAAATTTGAGGCAAATTGATAGTTTTTGGATCTTGGAACCCATAGTTTTTCTCATGATATTCTTAAGCTATATATATATATATATATCTTAACTATGGATCTATCAACTATCAAGAGAGACCAAATCTCTTAAAAAAATTACGTTTCAAAAAAATTAATCGCTCACAAATGCCTTTAATAAATCCAAAATCAAAATAATTCTAAACTAGTAATTAAATTAACTCATTCTTTATTTTATTAATAATAAAAAATACTTACCCTCCTTACTTAACAAAAATATAGATTTTCATTTATAAAAATTAAAAAACTTTTTACACGTGAAATGTAACAAGATATATATATATAGATATATATTTGTAAATATAACTTATACTCTATAAAAATCATCTTTAAATTTCAATGACTTTTAAAATTACGCGTTCAAAAGTTTTTATAACATTTTATATCACCTTACAAGATCATAGATATATGTACCGAAATCTTGCGAAGAATATGAAAGTGAGAGGAGTTTTACGGAAGTCTTACAAAGAATATTAAGGTACGAAGCGTTGATTCGTGAGTTGTATGAATGGATTTTTCTACGCACGCGTTGCGTTCACGGTGATTTGTATGAATGGATTTTTCTACCGACGCGTTGCGTTCACGGTGATCTTCTTAAGGATTTTGGTGATTTTTTAATTTAATTGTCTTTTAAAGATTTGGTTTCAGGTCGATTTTTTTTGAAGTTTTTACTGTTGGTTTTTTTGGCTAAATTTCTGGTAGAAATTTACTGAAATTACAAATTTTATGGGTAATCCTGTGCAATGGAAGTGCCCTAAAGACTTTTTAAAGTGCTAAATCCATATATACAATCAAAAAACTAATTTAAGTAACACAAATCAAGATTTCACTTCAATTTTTTCTACCGAATTCTGACACGGGAAATCCAAAAAATCTCACCAAAAACAACTTGACATTTAATAGTGAAGTAAATTTAAAACATCTCAAATTTAAAATTTAATAGCTATAAATTAAATTTCTTAACAAAAAAAAAAAACTAAATTGACCTAAAAACCAATTTTCTATTTAAATGTACACTCCCTTAAAAAGAAGTCACGTCCGTTCTGTCGTAGGCTGTCTCTAATTATAGCATGGCCATCCGTCACGATCTATAGATATGTCACCAAATTGAGATGTCTAGCGTTAACCAGGAGAATAGGGCTACCTGCAGTTATTAACTTTTTAAATTTTTTTAAATCAAATTTATTTTTCTGGGCAAAATTGTCAAAGTGGATAAATTTTGTAAACTCGGGATTAAATATCAACCCATATATATATATATATATATATATATATATAATTTTCGTTATTGAAAAAATTTAAAACATTTTAAAATTTTACACAACAAAGATGTTATAAATTTTTTTAAATAAAAATTAATTTGAAATGAAAATAAAAACTTAAATTTTTTTATAAATTCATTTAAATATAGATAAAATATTTTAAATAAAAATAAACCATAATAACTTAAAAATATTAGAAATTTCTTTTAACATAAAAAACAATCTAAAATGAAATTTCTTTTAACATAAATAAAAAATGATTTAAAATTAAAAAAATAGCCTGGAACATTTTAGTTGAGAAGATTCATTTTGTTAGTTTTCTCCGCATTTCTTTCTTAAGGTTTAAATCCAGACAATTACATAGTTTTATGTTGTATAATTTTAAATTTCAAAATAGTCGTAACCAAAAGTAAAGGTTTTTTTTTGGGTGTAATTTTTTTTATTATAATAAAATTAATTAAAAGTAATAGTTTTAAAAGGAATTAAAAATTAAAAAATATTGTAGAAATTATTAATTTAAAAATAATATTTACTTTTCCAATTAACACTAAAAATATTATAGAAAACATTACTAAAAATGATAAAAGGTGGAGGTTGGGGTGAGCTTGCCAATCCTCCCATGCATTAAGTGAGCGTTGGTATCGACATTTATAAACATGGAAAGAGTGCTGGTATCGACATTTATAAACATGGAAAGTTACAAACCTTGTTGCACCTTTGATTTTAGTGCATTCCCACTGCAAAATGTATGTTGTTCGTTGGTTCGCCACCCGCCATAAGTGGGATTTCTCTTGAGGCCCTCTAATGAGTGGGGTATAAACTTGGGGATTTTCTCTAGACAATGGAGCTAAGGTGACCACACTTAGCTTAAGTTCTGGAAAATTAAATGGTGATGGGCTGAAATGGGACATGTAGAGTGACAGGGAAGAATTTGTCACAAACACTATTGGTAGTGTCAACAAGGTTTTTCATTGGCCTTATGGGATAGATCTTAAACTGGAACTTCTTGTTGTTGTGGTTGGGACCTCTTACACAATTCATCAGCTTCTGGACCCTTGTAGTGGGGATGCCTTCTTGTGGGGTACTCCTTGGTCCTATTGATTCTGGTTACATTTCTTTGTAGTCTTGTTTGAATATTTTTAGTTTAGATTTTTATGTTGTGGATACTAGTATTTGGATTAAATCTATGAGGTTTGGAAGCAACTGTTGGTATCTTTGCCCCATCTAGGAAATTTCAACTGCCATCTTGTATGCCCATGTTGTTATTCATCGTTGACTCCTTCTTATTAACCCCCATCCTAGTTTTCACTCTAGCTCTTGCCTTGATATCCCATGTTGCTTTTGACCCTTCCTCTACTCCATTATATTGACTCTTGTGCTTTACATTTGATATTGGCCTCCCCTTAGCATCATACCTCGACAATGTATGCGCAGTCACCGAGAGGTAGGACAGTGTGGGTCCCATGGCAGTTCTTGAGCCTAGACTTAGGCTCAGTAGGTTGTAGCCACTTACCATTCCACCACCCCCTTTGTTATTCAACATCATATTTGACACCTTGAGACTCTCACATTCCACGACTGTCAAGCCTTATATGACTCTGATATCGTTCAAGAGATTGCTCAGTAGGTTCCCAACCATGGTCACACCAAAGGAAGACAAAAACAATACCTCAATTCCATTACTTTACATCAACAGTTGAAAACACTCCTAGGAAGAGTGTTGAAGGGAAAAGAAGAGGAGTAATATGACATCTTCTCTACTCTGAATGATATCAACCGTGCCTAGTGATACCAATGATTTCATCTACAAATTCTAGATGCCAAGATAAGTCACTTGGAGAGCCATCTCCAATTCGATGAGAAGCCTCCTACTCCTCCTAGTTCTAGTGCTAAGGATCATGCTCTAGTGACTTCCTTGGACTCCTGACTTTCTATTATGTTTTACAGTAGTATTTTGATAGGAAATTTAGTAGTGGATAGACCTATTTATTTCTAGTAGTTGTTTTTATCTTATTCAGACTTCACCTACTTTAAGTAGGTGGTCAATATATCTGGTTTCCTATGTGGCAGATTAAGACCATTTAATTTTTTTTGAGTGAAATCAAGAACATATGGCGGTTGTATCTAGATGTTTTTGATTTCTCAAAGTAATACCAATACTAATTCACCAAAACAATTACTAAGAAAGTATTAAAAATACTATGAAAAATGTTGAATTTAAAATGTTTTTGGAAAAAACATCAATATATTTGGAAGTGTTTGGAGTGAGATCAGAGACATATGGTAGTTGTAATAAGATGTTTTGAAATTTTGAGGTAATATGGATACTAATTCACACAATTATTTTTTTACTTAAAAAACATTAAAAATACTATGGAATATGTTGAATTTGAAATATTTTTGGAAAAAATTATTTTGACATCAATCAAATAAACAATTTATTATAAGAAGGAAACTCATATTCACCCTCAAATAACATTAGATACTGTGAAGCATTAAACATTGTGCAAAATGAACATGCATCATGAAATTATTATAGGCTCTTAGGCAACATTCAATAGGGAGTAAAGTGTTTGAGTTATACCAAACACTAGATCTATTTAACTCTGGATCTAATATGGAGAGGGATAAAAAAATGTTTGCACTTCTAAGGATTTGATCTTTTGATTTGCATGATAGATAAGGAGTTAAATGGATCTAAGTTAATATATATAAAATTATTTTTTTAAACTCATATTAATAACAATAAAAAACATTTTTGGGACAATTGCATATCATATGAAAATCTATTAACCAATTAAATTTTTTAATTTAAATGATCTTTTACAACTCTCTAACTATTTAATAAATATAAAATAAATAAATAAATATATTAATATTATATTAAAAATTAAACCTATTGTTTATAAAATTTAAACGTAAATAGCCTCAATATTCGCCTTATGACATATATGAACACTTTAAGAGCCATATGTACATTGAATAATAATATTATTTAAGGTGGTTCATGGACACTGAGTGACCGCTAAATCCACGGGTGAACACTTTAACAATCATATGTACACTGAATAATAATATTTTTTAAGGTGGTTTATAGAAACTTAGTGACCCGTACATTCACGAGAAAATCCAAGTAGATCACCCTGAAGGGATCTACTCTTCAGCCAAACTAGGAAGGCCTAACCCGAAGGGCGTAGAGGAGATTTGACCGGCTAACCTCACGATAAGTGAGATACTTAATAACATGAACTCAACCAACTAAACTATCACTTAAAGCTTTAATTGAATAATAATTATATATAATAAAATTTTTATATATGACATATATTCATTACACTCTTTACACAATTTGACATTGCATTTTATTAAATAACATACATAATTATACATCATTTGATTTATATTAGCAATATAAATAAACAATACTAGATTTTATTAATGGGATTTAATATTTATTAAGATATTAATTTAAATTGTATAAAAGATGTCTATGATGAAAGTTATATGTAAGAGATAAATTGTTCCATCTTAAATCCAATCAAATCTTACACAATTTTGATAAAAACATATTTATAAAATATGTAAATCATTTTTAAGTTAATATTAAAACTAATTCTAACTCAACTTGAAAAAATTCACTCATAATAAGAAATCTCATTTTTCAAATTTTTGATATAACCTAAATAATAACTCATAATGTTTCTCAACTTTTTAAAAATATAAGTCAACATAGCTCTTATGAGATTTTTGCTTTTTACAATTTTTTATGTTTATAAGTCTGCGTTATTTTGATTACTGAATCTTTGGTTTTCTTAGTTGCTTTTTAGCGAGATTTTTGCTTTCTAATCTTTGGGTCTTTGTGGACCCCGAAGGTGTTTAACAGCAGGTTCTTCTTACTTGTCAATTTTTTAAAAATATAAGTCACATAGCTTTTACGAGACTTCAGTCTTTTTACAAACGTTTATGTCTATACGTCTGCGTTATTTTGATTACTAAATCTTTGATTTGCTTATTTTGCTCTTAGCTAGATTTTTGCTTTCTAATCTTCCAGTCTTTGTGGACCTGGAAGGTTTCAACAGCAGGCTCTACTTGTCAATTTTTAAAAACTATAAGTCAAAAATAAAGGTCACATAGCTTTTAAGAGACTTTAGGCTTTTTACAAACTTTTTTATGTATAAGTCTGTGTTATTTTGCACGTGACGTGCATGATATGACGGCTGGGGCAGATGGCTTTCGCACCCCAGCCGTGTTTGATTCCTGTGGTGGCGTTCATTGAGGCCCCCCATGCTACGGCGTTATTTGTAACGGCTATGTCGTAAAAATCTGCTTGCTTCGGCGATATGAAAAAAAAATCTGCTGACTTCAACCATATATGTTATATGATGATCTTACAGCAGGGATGAAAAATTCCCTCACTGATTTTAAAAGTCTGCGTTATTTTGATTACAATCATAATTGCGCCAGACACTCACTATACAGTCCTTTTTTGCGAGGCCGCTACTACGGCCACTTCTTCCCCTTCTCCAACCACTTCGGCCACTTTTGTAACAAATTGTCGATCAGGTATTGAATCCCGCTAAGAACAATAACCATGAAAGGCTCTTTCAATGTAATAATGTTCTCCGTGGGACCCGATTAAGGTGACGTATAACAAGGAATTTGATCTCATAACATCATCCTCCATTTAACATGAATACATTCTTCTTGTTTTGCAGCCACCGCCTTTTAATCATAAGAGCACGCTCATATTTGTTGTACATCTTTGCATAGGTCAAAGTGTTCATAAAAAAACGTTGATCATGGTTAAATTTATTATCGAAGTCCAAATAATTTTGTAAATTTACAACATTAGACTCTATCTTAAAAAGAGAGACAATCATTTATTAATAGTTGCGAAACCAAAGAAAACAATATATAAAAATTGATGTATTGTTATATATTGTTATAAAATGGAGAGCATTATGATTTTTTTTCATATAATATATATTTTATGGATATTTAGATTGAGTATTATACGCAATTTTGTCATAAAAATACATAGGTTTTATATTTATTTTGTTTCGTGTATTTTATTTATTTTATATTTTTTGAGTGAGTTTAATGGTTTAGAGCATGTGTTTTTTCGTAAGAGATCAGTGGGGGTAGAGTATGTATCCTTTTGTAAACTTAGTAGTCAAATCATTGCATGGAGGTGGGTCTCTTGTAACACAAACAAGGGGGTCTCATACACCTATTTTGTGTTTGGCTTCGTCGTGACCTTAAAATTGGATAATAATAAAAATAATTACTATTAATATGTTGATTTTGAGGTTAAAAACATACTTCAAAACAAAAGATGTATAAACAAAAATAACTTTAAAAGAATCAAGAGGATTCAAGATGATAATGTTATCCCCGGCGTAAATATTTTTTGAGGCAATAAAATAAAATTATTATTTTTTAAATCACATTTTTTCCTTTTTTTTTTGTCAGTTTACTCAAATGTAAAGAGCAATGACATATTGTGTACCTACTTTGCATAGTTTTGAGTAGACCCAAATCTAGAAAAAATGAAAATACATGGAAAACATGTTTCTTATGTTATTTCCATGTATTTGCATTTTTTTGGATGTGGGTGTACTCAAAAGTATGCAGAGTGTGTAATCATTAGATTTGAAATTTAATTCCACATCCAATAAGTGCATATTATTAATACTTGAGTAAACCTATAAGGAGATAAGTCAAAAAATACAATAAAAAAATAGTTTTGTTTCTTTTCCTTTAAAAATTCACAACTCTTATTTTATCATTTTTCTTAGGAGGCTCATTTTACACTAAAAAAATCATCTAATAAGTTTGTCATTTATATTCATGCTTTCATGCCTATATTTTATTAAGTGTAATATATTTAAGTCGTCCTCTAAAATGTATCAAGATGATTGAATCAAAAAAGATATATATTTGACTTGACATGACCTATAACCCTTCCAAATGAATAAATATGGTGAACCACCAAGAAATGAAGGTCTTTTAAAACATGAAGAAGAGACTCCACAATATCAAATTAGGCTCTTGGAGCAACAATAAAATGATGCTAACCAAAGTATCATGATGTCATAACATAACATATAGTACTAATAGTAGTATTATTAAGTCATATATAGTATTAATGCAAATTACTTTATGCCCTATATGGGGTGATAAGGGATGCATTGGGAGGTGAAAGCAGCATAGTTGCTGTTATGTCAAGCCTTAACTAAGAGCGAAATGGCCTCCACCCTTAGTGATGATTTCAACATGGATGAAGTGTAGTGTACTTCTAGTAGTTATGTTAATGAACACTATTTACGATATGTCTCCTCTCACATAGGATGATGGGTTTGTTGGGTCGGCATAAGATTACAAGAACCTTCATGAAGCTGTCCTAGTTGGGTTCATGATGGTATTCATTCCACTATAGTTTGGATTTTCATTTCTTATCCATTCGTATTGGGCTACTTGGAATCTCCAAACCTCTACAAAAATTTTGGAAGTATGTCCTTTAAGCTTTGAGAGGATATTTTGGTGGCATCATGCTTTACTAAAGGGTGTGCTGGGAGAAGGACTAGGTCCTCTCATCCTGTGCCCTTTTTTCCACCTATGGTTTCATTTCTAGGTTTTAAATATTCTTCCTTTGAGTTAGGGGTTTGATTTAAAGGGTGTAATGACAAATTCTATTACACTTAATGCCCTAGATCACTTTTGTGGGATTCAATTGCGTTAAGTAAATCATTCATCTAGATCAATTTCGTTCAATAGTTAGTTATAGTTGGTGGAGGTTTCTAGGGTTCTCTCATCTAGATTTCCTTTTCTATTTACATTTTCATCCCAATTCTAGTTATTTCATCCTCCACTAGTGTCATCCCTGGATCCTGAAATATTTTCTCTGATTTGGTGGTCTAATTTAGATGGCATTGTGGTTGGATTGTATTTCCAAGGGGATAGGTCCAGTCTCAAGTAGTGGTTAGCTATAGTCGGCAGAGCTATTTAGTGTATCTACTATGGGATTCCTCTCCCTTTCATAGTTTTGGTCATTGTTTCCCTTGACGTAATGATGTGAACAACAACCATGAATATTTCACAAGCTAGATCTCATTAGGGTGTTAGTGGGTGTAGTCGTTATGGAGGTTCACGTGGAAGGTCTTATGCATATTCCTTAACACAACTCTTTCTCCAAAACCCCTAACTACAATTCAACAAGAACTATGTGAATTACAGGAGGAAATCATCATGGAGAACACTTATCACTCCATCTTAGAAGTTATTTCAATAATAGGTGACTAGATGCCTAATATGCTAAATTGAGCATATAAGAGATATAAGGTAATAACCAGATTTTAAAATGGTTAATTTTTATGTCATAAGTTCAATTACTTTTTAACTTTTACATTATTTGATTGAAAAACCATTTTCTTTCTTATATAGGATTTTTTGGCAGAGATGCCACAACATCTAGAGTCAACACAAGCCAACATATACTTGCGAGGCTATTCGCTTCTCCACCTTTGAGTGATCATAGTCCCAATAGTAATATTGGGTCAATACCTTTAGCTAGGACCCATGAGTACATGCCCCTCGAGGAAAAAAAATAACCATGCTCTACAAGTGGTGACAGAGGTGACCCTATTGATGACACTATGTTATATACCTAGGGGGGATAATATGGGGTACCGAGGGAGGTACCCAAGGTAATAATGTAATAATGGGATGGGCCATAGTAATAAATAAGGTGGTTAACCCATGTCATGTAAGGGACCCCAAGTAGTTAATAATAATGTAATGGGCCCATGGTATTAGTTGATGGTATGAGGAAACCATGGTAATGATGCATGGTATTGTATGTATGAGGCCTATATAGAGGCTAGAGACTCCACATAGAGAGATATGAAGATGAAGAGAAGTATTCTTGTATGAACAGGCATATGGCTTGTGGAGTATTCTCCTTCCTTAAGGAGTGAATGTATGGTGTTGCCCTACCATAAGGGTTTTGATAATAAAGAATCATTTCTATCTATTTCTATCTTTTTATTCTTGGGTTTATTTTTGTTATCATATATTTTTGGATCAGATATACAACAAGTGGTATCAGAGCACTTTCTTGGGCAAACCGTGGAGAATTTTTTTATGAAGAGGAAGGGAGGTATCATTGTATGAACAGGCATATGGCTTGTGGAGTGTTCTCCTTCTTTAAGGAGTGAATGTATGGTATTGCCCTACCTTAAGGGTTTGATCAATAAAGTACCATTTCATATTATTTATGGGTTTCTTTGTATTATCTTATACTTTTATATCAGATCTATAATATTCTGGGTTAGATCTACAACAAGTGGTATCAGAGCACTTTCTTGGGCAAACCATGGAGAATTTTTTTTATTTTTTGCAGGGATTTTTGGGTGGCGAAATTGCAGATCAGATCTGTATGTTTTGGTGCTAGATCTATAGAATCTAATTACATATCTGTATTCCTTGTGAAAAAATACCCAAATTCAAAAAAAAAATCAGTTGAATCGGAGTCTGGATGAAGGCGATATCGCTGATTTAAAAATCAGTGGGGTTGCAGATAATTTTCAGGACAACGAGTTTGCGGCGAAGATCTAGAAGTCTTGGTGCCAGATCTGCAAGATCTAATTGTATATCTAGAATATTTGTGAAAAAACACATGATTTCAAAAAAAAAATCAGTCGAATCGGAGTCCGGATGAGGGAGATATCGCTGAATTAAAATCAGCTCTTTTTGCAGAAATTTTGGGTGACGGTGGGAGAGTAGCCGCGCATATCTGAAATTTCAAGTGGCTGGATCAAGATTTCTACCACATGGGCAGATGCAGGGTGGTTGTTCCGTTTCTAAAAACAGGTTATAATAGAGATTCTGAGCAATATTGACGGATCTGTGACCATTTCAATTTTTCACCAATATTTTTGTGATAGCGGGCCTAGATCGGAGTTTGAGGGACTTGTATAAATTTGACGGTTCTCACACGTCAACATGGCTAGCACAAATGGAGCAGTATTTTAGATTGAATCATATCCTAGATGATTGGACTAAGCTTAGGGTGGGGACCATGTACCTGGACAATGAACGATGGCAATGGGCGGAATGGCATCAGCGTTGCAATGGACCTTTTCAGAATTGGGATGCCTTCAAAAAAGCCCTTATAGAGCGCTTTGACCGTAAATCAAATCTTGTGGATAAGCACACATAGACAGACACACAGCCTAGCAAAGCTTTTATTTTTACAGGAAAGAAGGAAACCAAGGAACCAAAAGGGTTATTTTTGGCTGGTCTCTCTATATTGCAGGTTCATGGATTGATTCAGAAGGAGAAAATCATTGTGTCTATCAATCCGAGTTGCAAACAAAATCTTATAAATGTCAACTTGGCAAAGAAATTGCAAGTCCCAGCAAAAAAAATTGAACATACAGAGGTTGATGATAAGGATGTTCAAATCTATAAGGATTTGAAGCTTTCTATGGATAAGTATGTGTTTCATGGTGATTTTTATGCTTCAGATATGGATAACATGGATGTTGTTTTGGGATACCCTTGGATGGAATCCGTGGGTACTATCAATATTAATGTGCAGAAGAAATTCCTGAAGCTATGGTATAAAAAGAAGAAAATTACATTACAGGATATTTCCATCCATAAACAGGTAGAGCACATGGAGGCTGAAGCAGAAGATGTTCAAGGGACTGGCATATCAGATGATGAGCCTTTGATGATCGACAATCAAACACAAACAGAGGCTGCAGAAGAAAAGGTTACAGGTGATGATACATCAGAGGAGGGCTCAGTGGTTGAAGTCATATTGAAAAAGAAGACACCACAATAGGCACCACAGCAGGGTAAAGTCAAGCAAAAGCCATCGGGGGTTAAAACTTCAACATATCATCACCCACATCACCCCGCAAGACAACCATCATGGAAACCAAGTAGTCACAGATGGATAGAAAGGAGAGACGATCCACCTACTACACATCAACATAGAAGAGCTGCCACGGTCAACTTCCATTTCAAGCGAGCGAGGCACCAGTGAGATCGAGGGTTCACCTTTCTCTTGGATGGCTAGATGCACGTGCATGGTATCAGTGGACTACTCTTTTGAGTCGATCTTATTACTTATGTTCTTCCCATGTTTCGGGGACGAAACATGCTTAGGGAGGTGGAATGTTATATACCTAGGGGGGATAATATGGGGTACCGAGGGAGGTACCAAAGGTAATAATGTAATAATGGGATGGGCCATAGTAATAAATAAGGTGGTTAACCCATGTCATGTAAGGGACCACAAGTAGTTAATAATAATGTAATGGGCCCATGGTATTAGTTGATGGTATGAGGAAACCATGGTAATGATGCATGGTATTGTATGTATGAGGCCTATATAGAGGCTAGAGACTCCACATAGAGAGATATGAAGATGAAGAGAAGTATTCTTGTATGAACAGGCATATGGCTTGTGGAGTATTCTCCTTCCTTAAGGAGTGAATGTATGGTGTTGCCCTACCATAAGGGTTTTGATAATAAAGAATCATTTCTATCTATTTCTATCTTTTTATTCTTGGGTTTATTTCTGTTATCATATATTTTTGGATCAGATATACAACAAGTGGTATCAGAGCTACAACAAGTGGTATCAGAGCTACAACAATTGGTATCAGAGCTACAACACACTATGGGTTCATTTCCTCGATCATCATGTGTTATAAGAATGAGAATAATTCCATGAATATTTTTGTTGAACGAGGAAGGAATTCCATTAAAAACACCAAAACTCCTATGCATTGTTTAATTTTTTAAATGTTTCATGTTGTCTATCTCAAACATAAATCATCTAGATTATTATTTTCAAACTAATGATCGTATCATTTTGCATGTATGAAACAACTTGTTTAATTAACACATGAATTTTAAATCTTTAGAGTTTTGATTCAGATTATCCACAATATTCATTTTTCAGTCTACGTTTTGAGTCTATAACAAGACTCATCTTCAATAGATCAGTCTATAACAAGGCTCATCTTTTTCTTTGTTCCTCCAACAAAACAAACACACAAAAAATCTATGCACCCTCACTTGTGATATTTAAATATCATATCATTTAATTTCAATCCCATATGCAATATATGAAGCTCTGTTTAATTCCAGATTACACATAAAATTGGAATTCTTGATTCACACATACACACAAATACAATTTTTGAACATAATGAAAATTCCTTTCATTAATAAAATCATGTCCATACAATTACATAACAATTACAGAAGTATTGATTCCTCTCTTGGCCCGACCTTGCATTCATTTTGGCCATTAGTTCTCATTGCATGTAGGCTTACAATAAATAAAATTAAGAAATGAAATATCTTTTCTAAATTCTAAAATAACTCCATAAATCACTCATAAATCACTCCATAAAGTAGATTTTCCTAAATCCCCAAATCACTCAATAAGTCATATTTTTCTAAATTCTAAAATCATTCAATTTGTCCCTAGAATCTCTCACACTTTTCAAGGTAGATTTTCTTTTGCCTTATGGACAAAATCTCACCTATCCATATTTTTTCTAAAACTATGACTTATTAGTCCTAAAACTCATAAAATATAGCAACTTGGAAAATACAATTTATTTACATAGAAGAATATAAATTCTTCTAACAAATCAAGCCCCATTTTTAATCTTTTTCATATAAAATATTTAATGGCTACGAAGCTCTAATTCTCCTGCATCAGACCCCCAAGGTAGAAACAATTCATGACCTCCTTGTCATGTTTCATTAACTTTCGAATCCTCGAGGATCCCAAAGTTAATAAGATTGTAATTTTCCATCCACTTCATTATATCTTGTTGCTCTACTTCGTCATTTGTTGTTGCCATTGTCTCTCTAGGTTTCCAAACTTTAACTTGGAGCCCTATTTCAATTTGACTGATGTATATCGCCTTCTTCCTTCTACAATACCTCTCTCTACAAATTATCTCCATCAACATCCAAATCTCATTAATTTCTTCATCCAACTTTATTATTGGCTATTGAAATCTTCTCTTGTCAACTTCCATTTATTGCATGCTCTCTTCCTCCATATTATTTTTGCATGGAACTATGATATGCTGCTCGAAATTAGATTGAATTATTCCTGCAACCTCTATGTAGTTGCATGCATCTCTTGCTAGCCATTCCTGTAAATACCTCATCTCCTCCTCAAAATCCTTAAACACTAAATTTGAATGTTTTACTTGAGGTTTAACACTATGTTTAGGAAATACATTGGCTTTTATTTATTTAATTACCTCCCCGTGTTCATCTTCAATTTTTATGCCTGCATTCACAGATTTTTCATTAGTTTCATAAATATGAGATTCTTGGATCTCATCCACTGCTACATCATCTTCTTCAACACGAACCGGTCCTTGTTGCGGTTCACAATAGTTCACTCTTTTTTCCTCATACTCAACTAATTTTATTTCCCCTTCTTCCAACTAGGTTCTTATCATGTGCCTCATCTTCTTCTGCAACTTTCTTGCAAACAATTCCTTAACATATTATTTAACTTTTTTCTTAAAAAGACATCTTCATTTTTGGTCTCCAACTTCTTGTTGTAGTAGCTCCATAATCACATTCAACTAATCCTTCATCTCAGTCATCTCTTCCTCAAACTATGCATCCTTCATCTTCCTTTTTATGTTATTTTCCTTGACATATTCTTACCTTCTCTTTTGGCTTTCACTTGAACCTTTATAATGAACCTTTTTGGCCATCCTTCTCTTTATCTTTGTGAGCTTCTCCATGTTCAACAACGAACTACAACCAAGACTCTCCTTTGTAGCAAGTATCCTCTTCTTTCTACTCAATACCTCATCAAGCTTTATTCACTAGCTTTACATTTTGGTTTTCTCTCTAGTTCTCTCCTTAGAACCTTCCCTTGGAAATTCTACCCACACTCACTGTGGAACTACCCTCTGGCAACTTATACCCAACTACTACTTGTTGGAATTCATCCTTATTATGGTTGAAATCCTCAATTCCAAAGAGCGTATCAACTTTGATACCACTTGATGCAGGAAAATTCACATCTTCCTGTAAATTATAACTCTCTACTTCTACAATGTCAATGCAATAATGACATCAAGGTGCGCATACACCTTTAACCACTTTTTAATCTCATTATTTGTTCTTGGAATAAAAAAAATTGATCTATATTGGATCATTATATTGTTTGTCATCCATATAGATTCATTTGGTGTGGAAAAAGTGGAGGAATTAGCTCATGGGACTGTTTTTACCAGCGGGACCTAGTTTGGCCAAACGGGGTCTAAGACCTTCTTGGAGAATTTTGAGGCATTAGACGATGTTTTTTTAGGGTAAAATTTTCTGATTTAGCATAGAACTTTTCATGTTGTTCTACGCATATATATTTACAACGATGCAAGAAGCATGTCAATCAGAGTCTGTATGCAAAAGTTATGCCACTCAGAAGTTGACATTCCTGTTTTAACACCTATAGTTCGGGCAGATGCTACGTCAGCCCACATTATTCATGGAAAAGGGGCTAGCCATGTGATTATGATATAAAATACTCTAAGAGAGTCTATATTATAACTCTAGTTAAAATTTGATGTAGCCAAACTTAACCATTAGTAGGTTATTGATTTGAGGCTTCTGCGATCTATATTATGTGAGGTGTTATCTTCCATAGTCATCACATTCATATTTGTTGTAATTGACGTTTCGAACTAGCCTCTATGGTTCATCATCGGGATTAGATCCATGAGAGAATAAGTCAGAACCCAATAGGGTAAAAAGTAAGGCTAAGGTAGGGATGAGAATGAATGACAGTCGACATGTATGATAATTATCGAGTTTTGTTATAACTGAGCCGCTAGGGGGAAGAGGCATTCCATTCATTCGAGATAATTTTATTCTCTAGTTGAGAAAATATAGACATGAGTTATAGTCAATAGAGAACATAGAGAGGATATGTGCACTATAGTAGCCCATGAGCCATAGGTATTACTTGTTTGTACTTGCAACAATATTTCTAGAGAGAGAAAGAGAGTGAAGTGGCCTCACCTTCTAGTTGGGTTTTCTCCTGAAAGGGTTTCCTAGAGAGAAAATCTTGTGTCTAATGTGTGTGTGTGTGTGTGATGTTATTTTTCATTCTCTTATTTTATATATAACTTCCATTCACATGCATGCACTAATTACATATAAATCTATAGATCTAGAAATTTTAATAAAACTGTAATAGTGTAAAATTCAAAATTTTAATATATTATTACCAAATCTGTTGTGACGAAATGTTGTTGGCATTATGGTACATGTGTTGTCCTGGATGGAAACCGACATACAGATCAATTCAAAATTGATATAAAAGGAAACTCACATTGTAATAGGTTTATTCAGAGGTAACAGAGTAATGGTACAGAAGGACAGGATAATGGGACAAAGGATTACCGATCAGAATCAAGAAATTAAGGAAAGATAATGTTTTAAGTTGTATATGTTGTTTACCCTAGTGCAAATAGTGTATACACGCAGGTACACATAATAAAAGGAGCGTATACATATGCACGGAGTTTCACAAAAAGAAAAGCTTGTATGAGATGGAAAATTAAGGTTAAAGAATACCAAGGGTTCCTACCATGGTATTAGCCCACAATATTGAGTTGAATAATGGTTACTTGATCTCGTTTAAGAATACCATAGGTTCTAAGTGTTGTTTTGGTCCGTGGTACTTACAAAGTCTCTAATATATAAGGAGGAGAAGATCAAAGGGCTAAATGTGCAAGTGAAACGGGTTTTCAGGAATACTTCTATATGAAGTATATTTTGTGTTGTAAGGGCTATGGCTATGATATAGATATGAAATATCTTGTGCACCCTTGGATACAATGTTGCATCAGGAAGATGAGACCTTAAATGACTTATCATTGTATGATTTGATAATGGATAGTCTAGATCTAAATGCTAACGCATGTTTTATTCTTTAAATGCTATGATTTGGGTATATTTGAAGTCTTGAAAAGTTGTGAAATTATAAGTCACTATTTCCATGTATATACATAGGTTCATCTCGGTGAAGGCACGTATACACGTGGGTTCATATCTTCCAAATAGCATATGCAGAGGAAAGTCTTGTTGTTCAGAAATGACTGATCTATTTGATTAGAGATGTTGTTTTACTACTATTTGTCAATGATGTCTTCATTAGATCTGAAAGTAAAACTAATTGTATAAGGATATTGAGTCTGGCTGATTGATTGATTGAGTAAGAAGGGTGATATTTGCTACTATCAGTGTAGAACTCTGTAATATGAAAGCAGATCTTCAGAATGTGTTTGGGAAGTACAATTTTTGGTTTAGAAGCTTTTTGATTCAATATATTTAGAGGTATACGCAAGTTGGGTTGCATAAAGTAGCGTATACATGCAAGTTGTCCTCATTGAAGTAGAATATACATTCTGATATGTGATTTTTGAGGTTGCAATTGATTCTAGTTGTTGATGCAGTGTTTTGTGTTTATCTCTGTGTTCTGGTGATAGTGATCTGACTGTTCAGATTGACCGATTGTTGGTCGATGTAGTTGTATTTGATGGTTGTATTATAGTGGTGATTGATTTAGAGCTTCAATGTTACTGATGGGTCTAGTATGAAAATTTGATCAAGTGTGGTCTACATATTGTGTTGTTGTGTACTAGGAGTATCCAGTCTGAAAAATTATGAAACGTGGTCCCTAGATAAAGAGTGAAGGTGGTAGCCTTTTGTAGGTTGATGCCTACGTACTAGTAACCATATCAGTGGATACATGAGCTAGGGGGTTGGAGCTTCCTTCTAGTAGAAGCTGGAAAGCGAGTGAAGGTTGTAGCCTTCAGCAGGTAGATGCATGCGTACTGGAAAAAGTTTGCACCAGTAAAAAACTTGTAAACACTTTTTATAATAAGAAGATTGAAGACTGAGACGACAACAACGGTGGGTTTTTTCCCACATTGGTTTTCCACCTGAAAAATCCTGGTGTTCATGTGTGTTGCTTATATGTGTTGTTTTATTTATTTTTTACTGCATTTGTTTACTACTCAGCAAATGCATCACACTCGGATTTATGTTGAACAGATAATAAATTAATAGTTTTACAAGTTTATTATATATATGTTGGTTCCATTCATTGTAGTTGTGGACATACATTGTTTGGTATTTGTAAAGTAGTGAATACAATTTGAAAAGGAAAAATTATTATTGTGAAACTTTAAACACTGATTCACCACCCCTCTCAGTATTTTTCCCAATAATTGGTATTAGAGCAGGTCCTTCAAAAGAAGCTTGATCGCTTGAAGGAAGATCTCTCAAGATGAGCAATCATGAAGGAATGGGATCTATCAGACCACTAATCTTCAACCGAAATAACTTAATATTTTGGAAGACAATAACCAGAGAATATGTCAGGCCAGGGTAACTCCTCATTTGAACGAGAGAAAACACTGATTGATTTATTCATTAGCTAGCACTTTATTTATACAAATACAAAACGGATCAGTTCATCTTCTAGATGACTGTCCGGCTTCACCTCATCCGTTTCGGATTAGGTGTCAACATTCCCCCACTTAATCTGAAGGGATGTTGGTGAGTCCAAGCATCATTCTGAATCTTTCAAGCTTTTCTCTTCCAAGCGCTTTGGTGAAGATGTCTGCAATTTGCTCATTTGTGGAACAAGGACGAAGATGGATTGTTTTGGCCTCAACATGATGTCGGATCAGATGATATTTAGTATTGATGTGCTTAGTACGATCATGGAACTTTGGGTTCTTGGCCAACTTTATTGCAGATGTGTTATCAATCATGAGTGGAGTTGATTGTATTTGTTTTACCTGCAAATCTTCAAGAATTTTCCTGAGCCACACAATTTCTTTCGTTGCTTCAGCTGCTGCCACATATTCTGCTTCTGTTGTGGAATCTGCTGGTACTGATTGTTTGCGTGATCTCCAGGAGACAGCTCCTGATCCAAGACTCATAGTATATCCTGAAGTAGATACCCCTGTTTCTTTGTCTCCATCGAAGTCTGAATCAGAGTATCCAATCAAGTTGAAGTCGTCCACCTGTGTATACTTGATTCCAAGGTCTTGAGTTCCCTTCAAGTACCTTAGAACTCTTTTTGCAGCAGACCAATGTCCCTCACAAGGCTTTTGCATAAACCTGGAGAGTATTCCAACAGCAAATGAAATGTCTGGTCTGGTAGTAGTGAGGTAGATGAGACTTCCTACAAGCTGTCTATACTTTGTTGCATCCTCAAATTCTTTTCCTTCAATAGATGTGAGCTTCAAGTTTTGTTCCATTGGAGTAGAAAGGGGATTGCACTCTGTCATGCCAAATCTGTTTAACAAATCTCCAATGTATTTCTTTTGAGAAAGAAATATGGACTTTGGATGTTGGGTTACTTCAATGCCAAGATAGTAATGAACATAGCCCAAATCAGTCATTTCAAAAAATTTTCCTAATTCTTTCTTTATGGATGCAATATAGCTTTCATTGTTCCCTGTCATTAAAAGATCATCTACATATACCACAAGATATACAACTGTTTTGCCAACTTTCTTGACAAATAAAGTTGCATCATCAAGATCAAAATGTTTGAAGTTGAGTTTCAGAAGATGCTCAGTTAGTTTTTCATACCAGGCTTGTGGTGCTTGTTTGAGGCCATACAAGGACTTCACAACTTTGCATACTTTGTGTTCATGTCCTTTCACAGCAAATCCTTCAGGCTGGGACATAAAAACATTCTCTTTTAGATCTCCATTCAAGAATGCAGTTTTTACATCCATTTGATGGACTTTCCAACCATTCTGAGCAGCTAGTGCAAAGAGTGTCCGGATGGTGGCCCATTTTGCTGTGGGAGCAAAAGTTTCCTCATAATCGACCCCTTCCTTCTGTGCAAAACCTTTTGCCACAAGCCTAGCTTTGTGCTTGTCAAGTGAGCCATCAGCTTTGTACTTGTTCTTGTAGACCCACTTGCAGCCAATTGGTTTGGTTCCAAATGGAGGATCAACCAGCTTCCAAGTGCCATTCTTTATGAGGGCATCATACTCCTTCTGCATCGCTTCTTTCCATTCATCATGAGAAGCAGCTTCTTTGAAGGAAGTTGGTTCAAAATCTGTAGACAAGTTCAATTCACAATCATAAGTAACATCCATATCAACAGGTGAATTAGAGTTATCTACATCACCTCCATCTTGTCGGTTTGAATTTCTGGTTCTTGTTTTTCCAATTTCATCAGGATGAACACTTTCAAGTGTCTTTGTCAGCCACTTTGGGGGACCTTTCTGAGATGGTCCAGGCTGTTCTGTTGATTGAGTTGGGTCTAAATCAAGATTGAGTCTCCCAATTCTATCAATTACATCACTTAAAGCATCATCCGTTGTTGGAGTGTCATGCAGGGGAGGTTGTTCTTCAGAAGAAGATTCCACATGTTGATCTAGTATAGGAATCCCCCCTTCAAGATGTGGAATCTGATTATCAAACTCTTGAAATGATTTCGGTTTTGTGAATCTATCCAAGCGATCAAGTTGCCGCTCAACAACACTGTCAGATTTGGATGATTCAAGAAAAATGACATCTCTAGATAAAACAAACTTTTTATTTACTTCATCATAAAGGCGGTATGCTTTAGATGTGTTTGAATACCCCAGGAAGATACACTTACGACTTCTAGCACCAAGTTTGTTTCTATGTACCTTTGGTATTAAAGCATAACAGGTGGAACCAAATATCCTAAGATGTTTTACCGAAGGAACATGTCCATACCACAATTCATAAGGAGTCTTGTTTCTTATAGCACTAGATGGACATCTATTCTTTATATATGCAGCACAGAGAACAACATCAGCCCAAAACATTGTCTTTACATTTTTGAAGAAAAGCATGGATCGTACCATATTCAAAATTGTTATGTTCATTCTTTCAGCTACACCATTCTGTTGAGGATTATAAGGCACAGTTGTTTGATGTTTAATCCCATGTTGGCAAAGATAGTGTTCAAATTCATTTGATGTATATTCTTTTCCATTATCAATGCGAATAGACCCAATATGAGATTGTGCATCATTTTCAATCCATTTATGAAAATTCTTGAATGTTTGAAAAGCATCATATTTGTTCTTCAATAAGTAAACCCAACACATTATGGTGTAATCATCAATAAATGTCATGATATATTTATTTCCATTTGCAGAAGAAACAGGCATTGGACCACATAAATCTGAATGAATAAGTTCAAGCTTCCTATGTGCTCTTGAATGTGAATCATGAAAAGACTGTTTGCTGTGCTTTCCTAGAATGCAAGCATCACATTGTTTATGTTTTCTAGGAATTGTAGGCAAACCAGCAACACCATTTTTCTTCAACAAGCGGAGACTATCATAGTTTAAATGTCCAAATCTAGCATGCCATAATAAACTTGATGGAAGTGCACCTTCTTCATGATGAGAAATATATGAGAAATGCTGTGCATGAGCAGAGGTTCCTTGCAGTTTAAGGAGTCTTTCTTCTTCTATACCCCTCATGACAAGTGAGTGGTCAGATGCCTTTCTTACCTCAAGCTTGCCATCAAACATGTGAATGGAGTGACCTTGCTGGCGGATGTGGACCAGGGACAGCAAGTTTCTCTTCAGCTGTGGCAAATATAGAACATGATCCAGAAGAAAGTCTGGAAGACCAGGCAGTTTAAGCCTGATTGTGCCAAGCCCTGATGGCTTGATTTTTGACTGATCTGCAAAGTATACTGCTCCATCAACATTGTCAGTGAAATCTTCAAAAAAATCTCTCCTATGAGTCATATGACAGGTTGCTCCTGAATCAAGCAACCAGTCATTTTTCGAAGAAGCAAGTGAAGCATTAAACAAATCTTCATTTACTCCAATGTTACATTGTGCCTCAATATAGTGAGCGGATTCAGGTGCTTTACCTTTGTCTGTGTCATCAGTTTTACCTTTCTGTTGATTTCTTCTCTGCTCAACTTTGTCCCATGGTAGCTTGCATGTAGAAGCATCATGTGATCCATTTCATTTGCAGCGAATGCAATGCAGATCTGCCTTTTCTGCTTGAGGATGTCTGCCCCCCCTGCCTCTGAAGTATCTTCCTCTTCCTCTTCGTCCACCTCTTCCTCTTGTAGAATCTTGAGCAGGCTGCTTTTCTTTATGAGCAAGGCAAACAGTCTCTTCAGAAGATTCAGGGACTGTTTTCTTTCCAAAGGCTTTCTCTCTTTCAGCAAATTTTTTCACAAGAGTGTCAAAGGTTATATCTTTAAGATTTCCATTTGCTTGTAAAGACTCAAGATAGTTAGAGTAGGTAGGATAGAGTGTTTTGAGAAAGGCAATAAGAGAGATATCCAGCTCAACCTTAGTGGATTTAATATCATGCACTATAGACTTTATTTCAGATGCAAGAGTAAGAGGATCATTATTTTTCAGTTCAAGAGTGAAGAGTTTAATCATGAGCTGAACAACTTCAAGTGCAGAATGTGTATCATAGAGTTCTTTCAGCTTTTGTAAAGCTTCAAAGGCAGTGGAATAGGATGAAATATGACGACTTACTTCCTCATTGACAGATGCTGCGATCAATGCAAAGGCTTTGCTGTTCTTGTTTTCCCAAATGGCGAGTTCTTTGTCTGATGTGGGTTGCACAGGGTCTCTGTCTTCTTCTCCGACACACACTCCTTTCCACAGCTCATTGTAGATGAGGGTGTGTTTCACCATCCGAGACCATTCAGAATAGTTCTCCTTGCCAGTGAGAACTATTCCGACCATTGAAATGATTGAGTGCATTCTGTAAAATATCTCTGCTAAAAAAAAACTTCTGTTGATAAAAAACTTCTGCTGGAGAAAAAAAAATTCTTATGCCACAGCAAGACTTCTGCTGGAAAAAAAAATTCTTATGTAATAGCCTTATGCATTCTATAAAAAAAATATATCTCTGCTCATATATATCACTGTTTAATAAAACGAGGGCGCTCACTGCTTACATATATCACTGTTCAACTCATATATATATGACTGCTTACATATATCACTGCTCAACAGAAACATGGCGCTCATATATATGTCACTGTTTACATATATCACTGCTCAAAAAAAAAAAAAAAAAAAAAAAGGCGCTCATATATATGTCACTGTTTTGAAAAAGGAGAGGGCGCTCAACATATGTAGTGTTTTGAAAAAAGAGAGGGCGCTCAACATATATCTCTGTTTTAAAAAAAAAGAGAGGGCGCTCAATACCAACAAAACGCAGCCAATACCATGGAGCAGCTTACAAACAAACGCAGCTTTGATGCCATGGAGCAGTCTTTACAAACAAACGCAGTCAATACCATTCTCAATACATCAATACAAAAAACTCGGCATCTGTTATATCAACAAAGCTCAAACCCACCGACAAAACACGGGTTTCCTCAACAAAGGAAATTACAAGAAAGGAATGATAAGAATCGCCTTCTTCTTCCTGCCAATATCCTGAGCGTAGTGTTGTTCATACCACTGACGGAAAGGAGCAGCATCAACCTGAATAATGGCACTCTTTACCAAAGTCTGGGTTCGGACAACGCAGTCTTCATAAGACCGCAGCCACCATTATATGAGACGCAGTCACCGTTATGAAAAACGCAGTCGCATTTTTTTCTCTTTACAAACGCATTCTCAATACATTAAGCGCAACAACAATACATTAAACACAGCATGTCAGAAAACGCAGTCTTCATAAGACCGCAGCCACCATTATATGAGACGCAGTCACCGTTATGAAAAACGCAGTCGCATTTTTTCTCTTTACAAACGCATTCTCAATACATTAAGCGCAGCAACAATACATTAAACACAGCATCAAATACATTAAACGTTGCTTTCCAGATGAGCAGAAGTCACAAAACACACCATTAACGCAGTCATGAAGGCACCATCAGTTTCGTTTGAATAGAAGGAAATAGGTTTTTACCAACATCAAAAACGCATCAACGTATACCACGGACAGAGGGCGCAGTCTCCATGTCTCAGCAGTGTCAGCAGTGTCAGGAATCCCTCAGCAGAGGGCGCAGTCTCATGTCAGGCAGAGGCGTTCATGAGAGGGCAGTGTCAGGCAGAGGCGTTCAGGACAGAACAGACCAGGAGTTACAACCAATTTGGGACCTGTGCTCTGATACCATGTCAGGCCAGGGTAACTCCTCATTTGAACGAGAGAAAACACTGATTGATTTATTCATTAGCTAGCACTTTATTTATACAAATACAAAACGGATCAGTTCATCTTCTAGATGACTGTCCGGCTTCACCTCATCCGTTTCGGATTAGGTGTCAACAGAATATCTTCAGTCACTTGCAGTTGATGTTTGGAAAATTGTGGAAGGAGGATACTAATATCAAGCAACAGTCCCCACAGATCCAGCAAAAAAGAAATCATATGAAATAAATCCCAAATTCGTCAATGCATTATTAGGAAGTCTATCATAATCAGAATTCATCAAAGTCAAGCAACTCAACAAAGCCAAAAAAATATGGGAAAAAATTATTCAAAGCTATGAAGGAGACTCCCAAGTAAAACATGCTAAGCTCCAAACTCTCATAATTCAATATGAAACTCTAAATATGCATAGTGATGAAAGTATTGCTAGTTACTTTTTACGACTAGATGAGATTGCAAATTGTATGAAGAATCTGGGTGAAGAAGTAAAGGAGAATATTATAGTACAGAAAATTTTAAGATCTCTATCTCTTAAGTTTGAGTGAAAAGTATATGCCATTGAAGAGAAGTAGGATCTACAAGTTGTTACTGTTGTTCAACTTCATGGAATCTTAATTGCCTTTGAAATGAGGAAAGGAGGTCCATTATAAATTAGAGACGCTGCTTTCAAAGCCTCTGCAAAGGGAGAAGAAAAAGAATATCTCAAGGAATCAGGATATATATTAGAAGAAGACGAAGTAAACTTTGTGAAGAAACTTCAACTGGGTACCGGAGGATTCAAAGGTAAGATTCCCTTCAAATGTTCTGCTTGTGGTAGAGTTGGTCATTATGATGCTAAATGTCCTCATAAAGATAACCATGACAAAAGAAATGATTCTGCAAAAGGTAATAGGAAACAATTTGTTAATAGAAGAAGTTATTATGCTCATGAAGATACTGATGGGTTGCCTAATAGTGAGGAAGGTGAATCTGAAAAAGATATTAAGCTGATCATGGCATATGAAAATGTTGAGTTTACGTATTCCTTAGAAAAAGAATATTTTCTTGAAGAAATCACTCAACTTAAAATCTGCTTGGAAGAAAATAATATGGTCATAGACACGTTGGCACATCAACTAACTAAAAGGGAAAATAAAAATGAAAAATTAGAATGTGAAGTAGTGGGTCTAAGAAAAGAACTTGATAAGAGAAAAATTTTTAATCTTAGATTTGCTAAAGGATCATAAACCTTAGATGAGATCATCAAGGTTCAACATTCTCCTCTTATAAAGACTGGTCTTGGATACATTGGAGAAACATCCCAACCGGAAAATCCTTCACCCATCACCAGAAGCTATCTTGATGCAAAAAAAACCATGAAAAATGTGTCAATCCTCATCAAAGGCGTAAAGGTGCTCCCCAGGTAAATCATGCTCATTTTACTCCAAGGATGAACATCAATAGAAGCACCAACCAAAAGGTGAACAATACCAAAAGATTTTATGAGAACAAAAACTTCTTCTTTAATGGACAATGTTTCTCATGCCATAAGTTTGGTCATAAGGGGGCTCAATGTGTTGCTTGCAAAACTATTATGACTAGAGAAGCAAGAAAACAAAGGAAAGTGACCCAAATCAAGAAAATCTCTTATAATAACTTTTCTCCTCTTGAATATGAAATTGAATGTTCATTTTTCAATAACTTTGGTCATGAAGAATCTGAATGTAGGAGAAAACTTTGGCCAACACATCAAAAGGAGAAAACATCATCCAACTCAAAGGTATGGAAAAAGAAGGAACTACAATCAGAAAGATGTGATATAGCTCTGTTTGCAAAGGGAAAAGAAAATTAGTGGTACATTGATAGTGGATGCTCAAAACACATGACAGGGGATAGAGATAAACTCATTTCATACAATGCTATAGAAAATGAAAAGAATGTTTCTTTTGGGAATGACACACCAATCGTCATTAAGGGTGTTACACAGTAATTTGTCACCATCCCTGTTACTCCTCTTGTCGTACCTTGGAGGACTCATCTCGGGAGTTATAAGGAGTGACAAAGTCTAAAAACACTTGCATCATGTTCCCTTGAGCATATACTTCATGTTTCCTGAAGACACCTACTACAGATTATCCCTGAAAAGTGCCCCTTTTCCATTGGCGCAAGTCCACAGTGTCTTACCCGCGCCAATGATGGAGATCCTCAAAAGAGGGCGCGACCACTGGCGCTCTGTCTTAGAGCAGTAGTCGCGCCAACCGAGTTTAGTCATGCTTTTTGCCTTAATGCACGTCCGACTGTTGTTTCCTTCATTACATGGAGCTTTTTGAAGATAAAAAATCAGTCTTATGTCGAGCTCTATCCTATTCCCATCTTTAGTGGCTTTCGGGAAAAAGATGCTAATCCACAATAGGTGTCCCGGTTCGTTGTATCCTCCTCCCTTCTTCATCTATATAAGCTTGTCCTTATGCATTTGACAAGCTAGTCGCTAGTGCTAAGAGTCAGAGTTATGGAGTGTTAGATGTTGAGTTCTTGAGTTCTTGGAGGAATGCTAATGAGAGCTAGAAAAGTTATGCTGCCGAAGAAGAGACGCGGTGCAAGACACATATAGTTACTCGCCCAGCCAGGAGAGGTTCAACGTCAGAACCATGGTTGTAACTTTTCCTGTTTAATATTAATTGATGAGCGACTGCTATTATAGTTCCAATCTCATTATCGTTTATGGTGTTGATTTATTTCCTTTCTGACTGAAATATAGTTGTGCTTTGGTAGATTTTATGTTGGTATCTGTCTCTCCTTTTGCATGTGCAGGTGTTCGTTCATGATCTGCTAGAGCGAGGGAGCGGGAATATCAGCTCTACTTCAAACATAGCGTTGGACTCCAGGTTGGTCTTTCTAATCCACCTTTGATGCATAACTAGGAACTTGCGTGGCAGCGTGGTTTGATTGTGGCTAGTTCTGCTTTAGACTAGTGGGATCGCCTCTGTCCGCAGAGGGGATTTACCTGCCCAACAATTTGGCGACTCCACTGGGGAGAAAGCTATTGAGTTTGTCTTGCATGATTGTTTTTCTCTCGCTTGCCTGAGTTAATGAACTTTCTGAGTCAATTCTGAAATTGCTATCTGTTGTTTGGTCCTTCTGAGCACTGTCAGTTAGACCCTGGGTAGTTATATTTTCTTTCTGAGTTAGTAAACTCGGCTGGCGCGTTTTTTCTTCTGACAGTCGCGCCAGTTGGCGCAAGTTGCTCCATAGACACCCGCGCCAATTCACTGTTAGCGCGAGTTGCAGTTTCACAGTCGCGCCATCTCTGTGAATTTTTCCAGTTTGATAGCTCAAAGCTCCTTAAACTCAGATTTTTTGTTTTCCATATCTTTTGCCTGCTTCTGGAAGTGTGTTGGACCTCTGTGTGACTGGTTGTTACTTTCATCCTTCAGTTGTTTGCTTATTTCTATCGATTTTGTATCCCAGCCCTAGAGTACCTAGTGGCTGTGCATGTCGAGCCTTCTGTGGGACGTAGTGGTTTGATCATCCAGTCAGCTTCTTGATTGTTTTCCGCACTCATCTAGTGATTCACTTCTAGCTTGCTTGGTTCTTGCTTGACTTCATTTGGTTCATTGAACGTCTTTGCGTTTTCCTTTGCTTTGATAGTTCATCTTCATGTTTCTGAATTGGCCCTTTTGAGTAATTGTTTGTATTCGTGGATATCTCTTGAGGTTTGTTTACATGCATTATGCTATCTTAAAAATCAAAAAACAAAAGAGCTTTTTGCATTATATTAGTTAGCATTTATTGTTATTTGTCGCTTTTAAAAAGAAAAAGAAAAGTTGTTCTTTCTTGTTATTAGCTGCATTAGGATCTTTGTTACTTGCTTGATGATCATTTTGTTCGTGTGAAAAAATATATCTCTACTCTTCTGTAGGTAGAATTCATCGAATGAAACGACATAATTTTGGCATATAGATTGCATCTAGGAAGCTTGGAGAGACCACATACGGTAGGACCAAAAAACTGAAACATAACCGAAGATAAACTTTAAAATAAATTCAATGAACATAACAACGCATTGGAACATAACGCAAATACTCTAGAGGTCTAGGTTAGAAGACGTGTTACGGCGTCTTTAAACCTGGTAGTTTATCGTCGGATGGTTGGGTGATTCCTCCTGAGAGACAATAAGTGCCAATACGGACTGAGCTTCCACGTACCGTCACGTATATACGGGAGACCCCACTAGGCTATCATCCGTTATCCATAGGAAGCCGAGTCTGCCGCCTTACAAGCCGTAATGCACTGAACACAACATTCGGGAAGATTGACTGCAGTACAGGAAGTCCTTGGTTTTCATCTGATTGCCAAGGTGTATAAGCAGTTTTACGGATTGTTTGGTAAGCCTTTTTGCCTAGAGTCTCCAGAGTAGTCACTTTTGATCCTTTTCGGACTCCCTAAAAGAAAAGGTGCCTGTGAGCGTCTTGTCACTTCGTGCTCATTAAATATTCGAAGGAGACTAGAGTCATCTTTTGTCCTTTTCTCGACTCTTAAAACATGAAAAGGTCAAGTCGTGTCTTTGCGTCTTAAAATTTATTGGCCACGATAACATTTCCCAATTAGATTTTGTTTGCGTTAGCTTGAGTAGGATTATTTCTCGTTCAATGGCAGCCTTCCCGGCACCCACCGGCCAAGGTGTTCCTCCTGATGGGAACTCTCGTCCATTTCCTTCTGTTGGAAATGTCGGTGCTCCATATATGGCAACTTTGTCTTTGCCTGGGTTAACCATCGGTTTACCCGTATGGTTGTTTTCAACCTCGGTGGTCTCGAGTGTGATAACTTCTGCTCCGAATGAACCCACCTCCCAGGTAATACCCACTTCGAATGTTACTTCCAAGGTCAATGCCGTCCAATCCACCACGGCATACAAAGCCTCGAAAGCAAAGAAGAAAGGGAAACCGAAGAATAAGCCAAATCAACCCAAGCAGGGAGCCCCTAACCCTCCGCCTGATGAGGGTGCCAAACACAAACCCAAGTATCCTTGTCATATCTGTGATGAGGATCACTATACAAAGGACTGCCCCAGGCGGTCTGAAGTTAGTCGTTTGTTGAAAGGCACTCCCGGGACTCCTGCGGTGCTTAAAGAACCCTTTCCCTCACAGCAAACTCAAAAAACTCAAATGGTGGCTGACCCATCTCAGCCTCCCTCTTCCTTTGGTTCTCAAGTGTTTATGGCTGGAATGATACCCATCAATATCACTACTCGAACAAAAGATTACCCGCCATCTACCAGGAAGGAGCCTGAGATACCCTCTAGTGCTCCTCCGTTCAGTTCGGGTCCACCACCACCTCTTCCACCCGAACAACGTCTTGCTGATTCCAAGGTGGATCCTTCCCCTTCTTCGCCTACTGCTGCGCCCTCATCTTCTACTTCGCCTGGTGAACCTCTGGATTCAAGTAACCAGGTGGCTAAGAAGAAAAAGAAGAAGAAGACAAAGAAGAAGAAGACCCCTAAACCAGAGGTTAAAGGTATAACCCAAGTCGAGCCACCTTGTGCTCCTCCGCGGAAGGTCAAATTTCCTTGTAAGTTGTGCAAGGAAGACCACCTTCTCCGTGATTGTCCTGGCATTCCCAGGGTGTTAGAAGTATGGTCTCATGATCCGGACCGCCCTGCATCGTCCTCTGGAGATCATGGCAATGTTACCTTATCACCTGGAAATGGTAAGGGAAAAGAGAAGATTCGAATCCCTTGTAAACTTTGTGAAGGCAATCATCCCCTTCACCTTTGTCCATTCATGGATAGAGCCTCTATTGTATTGGAAAGTCTTACAGCTCCCTCAACCCAACTTCCTACTAGTTATCAACGTCTTTCTGCAATTGCAGAACGTTCCCCTGCTGACAAAGAAATCAACCAAGATTCCTCTCTTGTCCAGCCTCCTCTTCCTGAATCTGGCTCTGCCAAGCCTGTTCCAGACCAACCATTGGTCGGAAAGAGTCTCGACTCCAGTTCACCACCCGCCGACCACTCTATTTCGGAAGAGCCTCATTCTCATGTTCTTCTCGTCTCCTCAGATTCTCCTACATCTGGAAATACCCCTACATCTGAGAGTCCTACTGCGCTCTCTTCCGAGCAGGGGGGCAATCATACGATTCCCCCACCAAGTAGTTCAGTCGCTTCCTTCGACTGGAGACGTTTGACTACCTTCCGCCTCCCATCTCATGTGCCTTTTTGGGTCACGGTACACGCCTATAACAAGGCAATACCTGGCACTGTTTTGGATGAGGGTGCATCTGTTAGTCTTATGTCTGCCACTACTTGGCAAGCTTTGGGTTCCCCACAGCTTGTGCCCGTAGCATCGAATCTGACTGCTTTTGACGGAGGGACTAGCCAACCATTAGGGATCCTTCCAAAGTTCCCTATTACTTTGGGAGGCAAGACCGTCTATATAGACGTATCGGTGACCCAAGGTGCTTTAGATTTCAATCTTCTCCTTGGTCGTGACTATGTTTATGCCATGGGGGCCCTTATTTCTTCACTTTTCCGTGTGGTTTGCTTTCCACACAATGGAAGAATTGTGACTATCGATCAATTATCGTTCGTTAGTCCACGGGTCCCCCCTGCGCAGTCGTCATCCCCTCCTGGTGTTTATCCACCAGTTGCATCTGCCCCACCACAGATCAACTACGTGGCCACCTATCCCATGCCTGTATCCAACGATGTCGCCGTCGTGCACAGTGTCCTCGGGGCATTGGGTCCTAACTTCCGAGATGTTGACCTCCCACCGGGAGAGGCATTCTTGGAAGCCCCGACTTCTTATTCATTATGATGGAGTTCGGTAGGAGCATAGTTCCTTGTCTTGTGTCAAGCTCGCTAAAAAATGAAACAAGGAGTCCGGAGCATAGTTCCTTGTCCTATGTCAAGCTCCTTAAAAAATGAAACTAGGCTTGGTCCGAGGATAGTTTTGATCTTGTGGCGACCTCGTTAAAAAATGAAACAAGGGTTAGGAGCATAGTTCATTTTCCTGTGTCAAGCTCCTTAAAAAATGAAACAACTCCCTTTCCAAATCGAGTCTTTTGATTAAGATCTCGTTAAATACAAGTCGAGTCTTTCACAGATCTCGAGAGTGAACCTTCATTCCATCCACCTCCGTGAATGCCATGAAGCTTGGGGGGCATGTACCTCGATTTGCATTATCATGCTGGGGGCATGCAAATTTATAACAAGCATAGTTTTTTTCGTTTCAAGCTTGTGTAAACATGAAACCGAATCCAAGCAGAGTTCTTCATGGTTCAAGCTTGTGTAAAAATGAACCCATACCCGATTTACATCCCGTGATTGCCTTTTACCTGCTAAATTCTGCTATATGAGCCTTGGTTGTTTCATTCCATCGCCACCATCTTTTGGCCGATCATATGCTTTCACTTGATTGATTATCCTTTCCTGAGGAACCGCAGCGATGAGTGGTTTTATTAGCCAGCCTCTTGACCATTACATGTTTTGAGCAGTTCCACCATTACCGGAACCAGTTGCTACCCTTTATACCACTCGTTCCTTCAGGACGAGTCGCCTTTATGCTCTTTTCTGACTCGTAAAATATGAAAAGATTGCCGAGTATTTTTCCTTTTTGACTCGTTAAAGAGAATAAAAATGGAGGTCCACTTTTAGCTCTTTTCTGACCATTTAAAGAAGAAAAGATTGCCGAGTCGCTCCTCTTGACTCGTTAAACGTTAATAAGGGGCGGTCGTTTTAAGTTCTTTTTGTCGACCGTTAAAACATAAAAAGATTACCGGGTTTTTGTCGTTTCAAACTCGTTAATGGTTCCGAAACGACGTGGCTTTGACCACTTTTTTACTTTTTCAGGTCGAAATCACTAATTATGAAAAGTACTCCTCGATCGTAATGATCGGGCGGTTCTTTCGGGTATTATTTTATACTTTTTCGGGCCCGAAAGACACAACTTTACGAAAAAGACACCCCTGGAGTTTTCTTTTCTGCTGTCTTTTCAAACTCTCTAAACATGAAAAGACGCCGAGTTCTTCCTTTGTCAGACTCGTTAAAACTTGATGACATCGGATTTTGTCACATCACAAGCACATGCTATCCCCATCAAGCTTGTTAAAAATAACTGGGGTACTCGCCAGAAATGGCGGGGGGAAAAGAAAATTTTTTGACCCATCATTACCGTGACGGCAGTATGTCGCTCTTGAACATGGCAGTGTTCTGTTTTCGTTTCCAGGGTGGGGATATCTTATCTCACATCTTTCACTTGCTTCCATGGACTTGGGTACACTGATTTGACCTCTCATTCACTCATTGCCCCGTCATCATGACCTTTGATACATTGATGTCGAATACTGCCAATTCCGTTAATGTGCTGCCGATATGTTCAAGAGAAGTTGACCTCTGCAAAGAAACAACCTCCCTCTAATAGTTCATACAATCTTGATTCACCATATTGTCTCTCTGTCTCGTGTTGATGATGTGGGAAACATTATGGCCCACCTTCGATCAAGGTCACTTCCTGTCGACTTCAACTCATTATCCAAGAAGTTGATCTAGAGACTCCCTTCCGGTGCCTTGGAGCCTGCATGCCACAATGGTAGGTTCTTTGTGTTCGACGTGAGGTTTTCATCATTGGCCTCCGATCGAATGATTCTATGGGTGTTCGACTTCAGATCATTTATTCACATGCCGTAGATTGTACCTATAGTACCTTGAGGGCCATCGTCATTATTGGTGGTACCTCTCGCGTCTGTTAACAGTTTCCACTATTGACTGGTAATCAGACGATGTTCATGCATGTTCGACATCAGCTCATATATTCACATGTTTGAACTTGTACTTTTGTTCGGGTCGAAATGGAGCGCAAGACCCTGGATTGTGTCTGTTGTAATCCAGGCGTGATTCTTGATACATGACTCATTCACTGGATGGCTGCGACCATACCCGAGTCAATTCATTGATCCTAACTAGATGGCTGCGTCCATACTATGGATCTAAATTATTTATGTACTCTTTTATGGATGGCTGCGACCATACCACATACATCATGTAATTGAACTATCAGTCATGTCTCTTAATACAGATCCTCGGCGGCGGTAACTATATGTGTTCTTATGTGTGTTCTTGTAAAGCATTTCACCCCTCTCCACCTCTCGGACTTCATGCTTTAGGGGGCATCTGTTACACAGTAATTTGTCACCATCCCTGTTACTCCTCTTGTCGTACCTTGGAGGACTCATCTCGGGAGTTATAAGGAGTGACAAAGTCTAAAAACACTTGCATCATGTTCCCTTGAGCATATACTTCATGTTTCCTGAAGACACCTACTACAGATTATCCCTGAAAAGTGCCCCTTTTCCATTGGCGCAAGTCCACAGTGTCTTACCCGCGCCAATGATGGAGATCCTCAAAAGAGGGCGTGACCACTGGCGCTCTGTCTTAGAGCAGCAGTCGCGCCAACCGAGTTTAGTCATGCTTTTTGCCTTAATGCACGTCCGACTGTTGTTTCCTTCATTACATGGAGCTTTTTGAAGATAAAAAATCAGTCTTATGTCGAGCTCTATCCTATTCCCATCTTTAGTGGCTTTCGGGAAAAAGATGCTAATCCACAATAGGTGTCCCGGTTCGTTGTATCCTCCTCCCTTCTTCATCTATATAAGCTTGTCCTTATGCATTTGACAAGCTAGTCGCTAGTGCTAAGAGTCAGAGTTATGGAGTGTTAGATGTTGAGTTCTTGAGTTCTTGGAGGAATGCTAATGAGAGCTAGAAAAGTTATGCTGCCGGAGAAGAGATGCGGTGCAAGACACATATAGTTACTCGCCCAGCCAGGAGAGGTTCAACGTCAGAACCATGGTTGTAACTTTTCCTGTTTAATATTAATTGATGAGCGACTGCTATTATAGTTCCAATCTCATTATCGTTTATGGTGTTGATTTATTTCCTTTCTGACTGAAATATAGTTGTGCTTTGGTAGATTTTATGTTGGTATCTGTCTCTCCTTTTGCATGTGTAGGTGTTCGTTCATGATCTGCTAGAGCGAGGGAGCGGGAATATCAGCTCTACTTCAAACATAGCGTTGGACTCCAGGTTGGTCTCTCTAATCCACCTTTGATGCATAACTAGGAACTTGCGTGGCAGCGTGGTTTGATTGTGGCTAGTTCTGCTTTAGACTAGTGGGATCGCCTCTGTCCGCAGAGGGGATTTACCTGCCCAACAAAGGGTAAAGGTTATATTTATCTAAAAGAAAAGGTTAAAGATGGAAATGTTATGTATGTTGATGTTTTAAATCATAACTTATTGAGTGTTAGTCAAATGTGTTATCAAGGAAATGAAGTTGTGTTTCGATCAAAAGAATGTGTGGTTCGTGAGCTTGACACAGGAAAGACCATAATCAAAGGTACAAGAACTCCAAGCAATATATATATATATATATATATATATATATATATATATATATATATATATATATATATATATATATATATATATATATATATATATATATATATATATATATATACACACACTAAAAAAAGGTCAAGAATAATGTTATCTAATAAAAATAGAAGAGAACTCGTTATGGCACAAAATATTGGGGCATCTAAGCTTTTCTCAAATAAGAAAATCATGTAGGCTCAAGGTTGTTCGTGATCTTCCAGATATCATCATCATAGAAAATACCATCTGCAAACCATGTCAATTCGGTAAGCAAACCAAATTTCAATTCAATGAAAAGGAAGGATCAATAAGTAAGCCTCTTGAACTTGTTCACACTAATTTGTGTGGACCAACAAGGAATAATTCACCTCATGGATCTTGGGTTGTGTTATTTTCTTTCCACAACTAGCCCCCCTAGTTAACTAGGGGATTGGGGGGGGCAGGAGCCCCCTCTTCGTTGTGCCGATTGTGCAATGGGGGGGTCATAGGAGGGGTGGCAGCGCCCCTGTCTAGGGGGTTTGACTGGGGCAGGTAGCCCCCCTCTATGAGATCCGGGGCAGTGCCCTGGGGAATTTTTTTTTTGACCCTATATTAGGTTGGACAGACCTGCCTATGGTTTTGTGCATGGTTTTCGCACATGGTTTTGGATGCCATGGTTTTTGGTCCATGGTATTGGATGCTTTGGCATGTATAAATATGTATTGTAACATTGAAAGGAACATAATGAAAAATCAATCTAGTAGGCCCGGTTTTGGGATCAAGGGGAAAATCTCTGTGTATATGTGTTTTATGTGTTATGCCTGAGCATTGTTTATTTTTGCGTTTTAGAATTTGTATTTAAGTAATTTATGTACGGGGTTAAAACCTACATTTGGTATTAGAGCTGATTTGGCTTCAAGGGGATGCCTTTTTTGCTGATGCATTTCGCTCGGGGCTGTGGTAGACCCTGTTCAATGGGAGATCTGCATGATCGATTCTAGTGGTGAAAGAAGATGGCAAGCAGTGGAAAGATAGAGATCGAGAAATTTAATGGTCAGAGTTTTGAGTTGTGGAAACTCAAGATGAAGGATCTATTGGTGGATAAAGATCAGTGGATCACGATAGATCTAGGTACTAAACCAATGAAAGTGTCCGATGGAGAATGAAAGAAGTTGGATCGAAAGGCAAAAAGCATAATACGGTTGTGTGTCTAAGATTTAGTGTTTTTAAACGTATCAGGGGAAGCTACAGTGAAGGCTTTGTGGGACAAGTTAGGGACTTTGTACCAATCTAAGTCTCTGGTGAATAAACTGTTCCTACAGAAAAAGCTATATAACCCGAGGATGAAAGATGGAGACTCGGTGACATAGCATCTGAATGCATTTAATACTGTAGTAGTTTAGTTATTATCTGTTGATATTAAAATTTTAGATGAAGATAAGTGCATCATTTTGTTGTGTTCTCTACCAGATTCATGGGATAATCTTGTTATTGCAATAGGTAGCAATGCAACTGCCTTGGAGTTTGATGAAATAGTCTAATCCTTTTTGACAGAGAAGATGAGACGGAAAAATATGGAGAGCCAGAATGGTGATGCCTTGTCTATATGAGGATGGTCCCAGAGCAGAAACAAAAATAAGTAATCGAGTGGGAGATCTAAATCTCCAGGAAAACCTGTAAAGGTGGTGTGCTAGAAATGCAGAAAGGAAGGGCACTACAAAAGGGACTGTAAATATAAAGCTCCGAACAAAGGAAAGGGATCTGATAACGCTTCTTCTGTAGATATGAAAATCACCTCAGATGAAGGTGGGGATGTGTACTTGGCTTCTTCAAGTAGACATGTAGATCATGAGGCATGGTTGATTGACTAAGGTGCATCCTTTCACTTCACTCCCCATAGAGAGTGGTTCTGCGAGTATGAGAAATACAATGGTGGTGATGTCTTCTTAGGGGATGATAGGAAGGCTAGAATCATTGGTCGCGGAAAAGTAAAGTTGAAGTTGCAAGGTGGAAGGGTTAGGACACTTCTAGGTATTCTGCATATTCCTGCATTGGCCAGAAATCTGATTTCCATAAGTAAGCTGGATGATGCAGGTGTAAAAATAGTGTTCGAGAAGGATACCTGCAAGATGGTTCGGGGAGCACTAGTATTGATGCGGGGAGTTTAGAATGGAACTCCGTACAAGCTACAAGGTAGCATTGTTGTTGATGGGTGCAACATTTCTTTGGTTCCTAAAAGTGAAGTAGAAAATATAGTGGTCTCTGGAGAGAAGACCATGTTGTGGCATCAAAAACTTGGACATATTAGAGAGAAGGGCTTTTAAATACTTCATGGTAAAGGTATGGTAAAAGGTATGACTAATAGCTCTTTGGATTTTGATTTATGTGAAAATTGTGTATATGGGAAGCAGAATCGGGTGAGTTTCCCCTCTAGTGGTAAGAAGGTGAAACATATATTAGAGCTTGTGCACAGTGAAGAGTTTGGACCTGTGTTAGGCCCCTATACTACTAGTGTAACCCCTTATTGTTATTAGTACAACCCCATTATTATATTGATGTACCCATGTAGTGCCCATATTGTTACTATTGTGCCCCATGGAAGCCCACTATTGTTATTATTGTGCCCTTACATTATTATTGTTATGTCGGCTCTGATTATACTATGACCCCTTAGACTCTTATATATAGAAATGAGGTCTTTTCATTTGTATCATCCAAGAATTGTTCATTTATGTAATGTAAAGGAGGTTGCCCCCTCGAAGAGGCTGAATTCTAAGGCATTGATCTATCTTTTCTATCTTTTCTTGAGCTAGTTTCATAACATTTGGTATTAGAGCTTTGAATTCTAGGGTTTCACTGCTCCAAACAGGTCATCATGGAATTTGCGCTATAACTTTTTTCAGCTACATTTCAGATGCTACAAAAAAAACCCATTTGAGAAGAAATTGCGCTGAACCTCGGGTCCGAATTTCATATCTTTTCGCGCAATATTTGCAGATATATGATCTGAGGAAGTCAGTCTTTTTGCAGAATCTTGAATTACATTCCAAACAAGTGACCAGGGGAAAATAGTCATTAATTTTGTTTTGAGTATCATATTGAAATTTCATAAGAAGTTACAGAAAGGGGACAGACTGTAGTTTCCTGTCTATATTTTTCAGATCCTAAGGTCAAAATAATGACACATGGCACTTCATACAAGTTTGCTCTTCTGAAAAGGTATATAATCAGGTCATCTTGGGAGATTGTGCATAACTCATTCTTGGAGAATCTAAATTCGATCAGACTAGTGGCATTGGAAAGAGGACACAGAGGGTTACTGCAGGTCACAATTTCAGAATTGGAAGAACTGAAATTGCAGAGTTATAGTCGTTTCAAGATCGAGCTCCTAAAATCAAGAAAAATCGATATGAGGAAGTTTGATGGCAAGGATCCCACAACATGGATACCACAGATGGAGAAATACTTTGATCTACATGGTGTACCACTGTTACAAAATATATGTATTGCATCTTCATATTTAGAACCAGATCAATTTTTATGGTATAAAGGGCTTTGTTCTCGTAAACGACTTGTTATGTGGTCAATTTTCACGGAGGAAATGATATCACATTATGAGGATACAAAGAGAAACACCTTCTTTTGACCAACACCACAACAATTGGAAAGAGTAAAAGAGCTTTGTTACATAGTGGAAAGTAAAATTATGGCAACAATGAAGTCTACCCCTAATGACTATAATAATGGAAGTGTTGTTTCTCCTAGCCTTCCACAACCTACAAGGGTTACACCACAACAATTGGAAGAGAAAAGAGAAAAAGTGCTTTGTTACAATTGTGATAGAAAATGCATTAAAGGTCATAAGTGTGCTGAGAAGAAATTATTTTACATAGATTATGAAGAGGAGGAAGAAAAGGATCAAGAAACATCAAAAGAAGAGTATATACACCAGGAACCAACCCCAAAGAAAGAAGAAATGAATCCGACCATATCTTGTAAAGCATTGGCAAGAATTACCACTCCTCAAACTCTAAAGATAGAAGGACATATCAAGAAGAAAAAGGTTCAAGAAGTGAAAGATCACATCGAGAAATAAGAAATGAATCCAACCATATCTTGTAATGCATTGGCCATAATTACCACTCCTCAAATTATCAAGATAGAAAGACATATCAAGAAGAAAAATTTTCAAGAAGTGAAAGATCACATCGAGCATCAAGAAATAAATCCGACCATATCTTGTAAAGCATTGGAAGAAATTACCACTCAAACTCTTAAGATAGATGGACATATCAAGAAGAAAAAGGTTCAAGAAGTGAAAGATCACATCGAGCATAAACAACAAGTTCTCCAACTTTAAAGGATAATGCCACTTTGGTGCAAAATCGAATGAAACAATTGGTAGATCAACATTGTAGTGAAAAATGTTTTGATGTAGGTGATTGGGTATTTTTACTGCTACATCTCAAGCAAGCTATTTATGAGAAGGAAATGTTGGAAATACTACATGCACTTAATAAATGACGACCTTACTGAATGGGAAGACACTTCAAGGTAAAAATGGATCATGATAGTCTTAAATACATTTTAGAACAAATATTATCTATAGAAGAACAGAAAAAATGGGTGACAAATATATTGGGTTAGGAGTTTGACATCATCTATAGAAAAGGGAAACAAAATTTTGTTGCACGTGCACTCTCAAGAAATGATGAGGATGTGGAAGCATTGTTTTGTGCTATTTCTATTATCCAACCAGATTGGATACACAAAGCAAGGGATGAATGGAAGAAGGACGAAGAAGTGTGGCCACTCATTCAAAAGTTGCAGAAGATCCCAATTGAAACAATATTTATAGAATTTGAAGAGGAATGAAAAATCATATTGGAACCTGAAGCAGCCATAGAAACAAGAACTCAATAGCTACGAAATCGATAAATTTCATAGTATCTCATCAAGTGGAAGAACTTACCCACTGAAGATTCCACATGGGAGGACAAGAATATTCTACAGAAACATCAATAACTACTCAAGCATTGAGGACAACACTTTTTGAAGGAGAGAGGCATGTTAGGCCCCTATACTACTAGTGTAACCCCTTATTGTTATTAGTATAACCCCATTATTATATTGAAGTGCCCATGTAGTGCCCATATTGTTACTATTGTGTCCCATAGAAGCCCACTGTTGTTATTATTGTGCCCTTACATTATTATTGTTATGTCGACTCTGATTATATTATGACCCCTTAGACTTCTATATATATAGAAAGGAAGTCTTTTCATTTGTATCATCGAAGAATTGTTCATTTATGTAATGTAAAGGAGGTTGCACCCTTGAAGAGGCTGAATTCTAAGGCGTTGATCTATCTTTTCTATCTTTTTGTGAGCTGGTTTCATAACAACCTGTGAAACTTCCATAACTGGGTAAGTCTATGTACTATGTATCATTTATAGATGACTTCTCAAGGAATACATGGATGTATTTTCTGAAGAATAAACATTAAGTCTTTGACAATTTTAAATAATTTAAGGATCTGGTGGAAAACCAGGCAGAGAATAAGACAAAGATGTTGAGAACAAATAACGGTGGAGAGTTTTGCAGTAAAGAATTTGAAGAACTCTGTAAGAAGTGTGGTATATCACGCCAGAATACTACTCCATCCACACTTGAGCAAAATGGAGTTGTAGAAAGAACGAAGAAGACGTTGATGGAAAGGGCAAGAAGAATGCTCAGTGGTGTCAGGTTAGGATAGGAATTCTGGGCAGAGGCGATGGACACAGCATGTTACCTGGTCAACAGATCACCTTCATCAGCGTTGGAGGATAAGACTCCACAAGAGGTATGAACTGGTAAGAAACCCTCTCTTTCACATCTGAGGGTATTTGGATGTGATGCATATGTACATGTTCCAAAGGAGAAAAGAAAAAAGTTGGATAGTAAATCTGAAAAGTGCATCTTTATTGGTTATAAGGATGGTTTAAAGGGTTCTAAGCCTTGGAAACCAGTAACAAGGAAGGTTGTGTACAACCGAGATGTGGTGTTCAGAGAGGTGAAAAATGTTATTAAACATGAATTCCAATCAAAGGAACCTGAGAAGATAGAGTTTGAGCTAAAGGAGGAAGAATTAGACTCTACAACAGAAGAGGAATTAGAAGATGAAGAGCCACAAACTACAATTGTGAGAAGATCAGTTTGAGAAAGAAGGCAGCCAGAAAGGTATAGTCCATCTGCTTTCTATTCAAATTTTTCTTTATCTATTATTGATGATGATCCCAGAACTATGAAGGAAGCAATAGATTCGGAGGATGGAAAAATATAGAAAGAGACCATGGTTGATGAAATGGCATCTTTTCAAAAAATAAGGCTTGGGATCTGGTGGAGTTGTCGGTTGGAAGCAAACCCATGGCAAAAAATGGGTGTTCAAGAAAAAGACAAATGCAAAAGGAAAGGTGGAAAAATACAAAGCTCAGTTGGTAGCAAAAGATTATTCCCACGTGTCGGGAATTGATTTTGGTGATATTTTTTAGATTACTTTTATATGTTGCTCATGCTTTTGATTTTGAGGTAGAACAGATGGATGTGAAGACAACATTTCTTCACGAGGATCAGGAAGAGGAGATATACATGAAGCAACCTGAAGGCTTTGCAGTGAAGGGTAAGAAAGAACTGGTATGCAATTTAAAGAAGTCCCTATATGGGCTAAAAAAATCACCAAGGATGTGGTATCAAAATTTTGATACATTTATATGAGGACTTGGGTTGACCAGAAGAAAAGCAGATCACTGTGTGTATTTTAAATTAATTGGTGACTGTGTTATTTATCTGGTCTTATATGTGGATGACATGTTGCTAGTTGGAAATGACAAAGAAATTATCCAGGATTTGAAGACCCAATTGTCCTCAAAATTCGACATGAAAGATATTGGTGCTGCAAACTATATTTTGGGCATGGAAATTAAAAGAGATTAGGAAAAGAAGAAGCTCTGGTTAAACCAGAGGAAGTATATCGAGATAATACTGCAAAGGCTTAATATGCAAGATTGTAAACCAGTGAAGGTTCCTATTCATGTAGGTGTGAATTTATCTACTGAACAGTGTCCCAAGACACAAGAAGAGGAAGAGGACATGTCTTGTGTTCCATATGCAAGTGTATTTGGTAGCCTGATGTATATAATGGTCTGTACTAGACTAGACATTGCACATGCAGTGGGAGTATTGAGCAGGTTTATGTCAAAACCAGGGAAGGAGCACTGGACAACAGTTAAGCTGGTTTTCACTTATTTTCCTGGCACTAGTGATTATGGTTTGTGCTACCAAGGAAGACTAGGATTGAAGAGAGTGTTGGATATTGGGGCTTTGTTGATGTAGACACAGTAGGAGATCTGGATCAGAAAATATCTACAAGTGGGTATGTGTTTAACCTATTTGGAGGCGCAGTCAGTTGGATGAGTAAGAAACAATATGTAGTGGCATTATCAACTACAGAAGCAGAATACATGGCAATCACTCATGCAAGCAAGGAAGCAGTTTGGTTGTAGAGATTGTGTTCAAGTATGGGGTTAGTACAGAGAGCTATAAGGATAGACTATGACAGCCAAAGTGAAATTTTCTTGGCAAAGAACCCTACTTATCATTCAAAGCCAAAGCACATTGATGTTCAGTATCACTTTGTGAGGGATATGATAGAAGACAAAAAGGTGTTGTTGGTAAAGGTGGACACTTTGAAGAATAATGTAGATGCATTGAAAAAAAATTTGAGCTCTGAGAAGCTCTCTTGGTGTAGAGAAACAATGGGCATTGCAGGGATGGATAAATGACTAAGCTCTCATGTGGCCCCTTTCGGAGAGAAAACAAGAAGTGGGAGAATGTTGGGTTGTGTTATATTCTTTCCACGACTAACCGCCCTAGTTAACTGGGGGGTTAGAGGGGGGGCGGAGCCCCACCTTTGTTGTGCCGATTGCGTAGTGAGGGGGTCATAGGGGGTTTGAGGGGGATGAGTAGCCCCCCTCTACGGGGACCGGGGCAGCGCCTCGGGGAAATTTGTTTTGGACCCTATATTAGGTTTAGTGGACCTACCTATGGTTTTGTGCATGGTTCTCGCACATGGTTTTGGATGCGATGGTTTTTGGTCCATGGTATTGGATGCTTCGACATGTATAAATATTATTGTAACATTGAAAGAAACATAATGAAAAGTCAATCTAGTAGTCCCCATTTTGGGTTCTAGGGGAAAATCGCTGTGTATATGTGTTTTATGTGTTATGCTCTCACATAGTTTCTTTTAGTGTTTTCGAATTTGTATGCAAGTAATTTCTGTGCGGGGTTAAAACCTACAGTGGAGAAGAATACTACATTTTTTTCATTGATGATTTTTCTACGATGTGCTGGATTGGTTTACTAAAACATAAAGATAAAGCATTTGAAAAGTTTAAAGTGTTCAAATCTTTAGTTTAAAATGAATTAGATCTGAAAATCAAATGTCTCAGATATGATTGGGGAGGAGAATTCATATCAGAAGAATTTTTTAAATTTTGTTAACAACATGGAATAAAGAAGTAGTTCTATGTTGTTAGGATATTCCGACACATAGGATATAGTTAAGTTCAACTTGGTCTAGTATAGAGTTAGGTTAGAGTTAGGTAAAGTGTGTTTCTTTACCGTTGTACATTTTGTAACTTACAATCCGACGGTCACGATATGTAGTGATCCGACGGTTCACTCTCACCTCGGTATTACCGACACTTGATCCGTGGCTTGACACCCGATTGGTCCATGAGTTCTATTTAAAGCGCATGGAGGGTCATTGTTCGGGTAATCCGTGCATGAGAGAAGCTTATGTAAATTTTCATTCTTTGATTAATAAATTGTCTGTACCCACGTTGGGACAGGCCGTGGACTGTTTCCCTCCTTGCACTCTGAGGGTTTTAACCACGTCAAAAATACTGGTGTATTGATTTGAGATCTGGTTGTGAGCGGTGTCCTCTTGGTATTCTTTCTGAGGAACTTACCCTGTAAATTCCTACATGGTATCAGAGCTATTTGAGGGCCGCGTCCGTTGGTGATCCAAATCTGAAGCCGGTAGAACTGCATGCGGCTGTCGTTTCCTAGATCTGCTGTTTCTGACTGCTTTCGGGCCGAGAGGACTGCTCTGTTGCGTTCAGAGCATCTGTTTCAGTGAGGAACCCCTTTCGTTTCACGCGAAAAGGTTTCCGGTAGCCCTAGCTGCGTCATTTTTCAGATCGGGAGGTATACAGTGTTTTTTTTGCAGTTTACTATCATTTTCTCTCTGCTTATTTCGGTTTCGGTTTATTTAGCCTTTTTTTTTCCCGGATCTATACCTTTCATTTATGCGTATGCTCTTTGCCCTGCGACTCTGTGCGATCTGGGCAAATCAGAAACAGAAAGAAAGGATTTTTCTCATGCGTATGCTCTTTTCCCTGCACCTTAGTGTGATCTCGGAAAATCAGAAACATTGAGAAAAATATTTAGTTTTTCGGCTAAAAGCTAACTTTGAGATTTTTTTTAAAATTTCTAGTTTTTTGGCTAAAGCTAACTTCGAGCCGTAAGGTTCGTTTTTCTTTGGATATTCGTGTTGGGTTTTGTGTTTTGTGTTTTGTAGGGGAAAAGAGTCTTCCCAAGGCAAGCACGCAAATCGAGGCCCCCCCCCCCCCCCCCCCCCTCTCTCTCTCTCTCTCTCTCTCTCTCTCTCTCTCTCAAATATTTTGTATAGATCAATTGGTTCAAAGACCTTTTAAGAGAGTAGAGGTCTTGGGTTCAAGTCTCCATTTTGTGGGGGCGGTTTTTTTCATTCCCGCACATTCGCGCACTTTGCCGGCAACGTCAACAATTTTTTTTCAAAAAGCCATAACTTCTTCATCCGGAAGCCTTTTTCAGAGCCGTTTTTTTTTAAAACCGCCTATTTTTTCGAGATCTATCCATTGGACCACTTACTTTCAGCATCTTCAGCTTCAGTTGTTTTTCAAAAAATGGAAAGTCCATGCCAAGTCATTCTTGACAGCACTAAATACTTCCAATGGGTAGCCTACATGGGAGATTTACTTAGAAGTAAAGGTCTCTTCAGAATAGCCACAGACCAAGAGAAGAAACCCAAAGATGAAGACAAGGCCGAAAAATGGGAAAATCGACAAGATCAAGCACGTGGTTTGATAGGAATGTCTGTTTCTCCTGATCTTAGATTCCACATTGCAGAAATTGAAACTCCTCATGAAGCATTAGAAAAACTTGCTAAAGTTTTTGGGATTAAAAATGAAATTAGAGCCCATCAACTTGAGAATGAGTTGCTTACTTTGGATCCTAATAATTTTTCTTGCATTGAAGATTTCTTGTCCAAATTCAAGACCCTTAGATATCTCTTGGAAGGTGTTAAAGTTAAGAAAGAAGATGGTAACCTTATTTATTCCATCCTTACTAAGTTGGGACCAGCCTACTCTGTATTTGTTTCCACTTTCCATTCTACCAGGGAAGCTTTCATTTGTCAAGGCAAAGACTACAAGCCCCCTTCCTTTGACTCCTTTTGTGATTCCTTAATAAGAGAACAAGAAAAACTCTTACACCTTGGTCTTCTTAATCTTGGAAACTCTTCCTCGAAAGCGTTAGCCGCCCAGCAGCAACCAAATTCAAAGAATCCTAAGAAGTCTTATCCTCAAAGGAATGGTCCTAAACCAACTCAGCCTCAAGATGAAAGATCATTTCAGCAATATGACAAGACCAATAAAAACAAATGGAAGAAGACTGACAGACATTGTAACTTTTGTAATCGAGATGGCCACTTAGAATCTAAATGCTTTAAGAAGATGGAAGCCTTGGAAGCCGCAATGAAGAAACATAACATCCATCTGGAGCCTACTTCAACTTCAACTTCCGGAACGGCATTTTCTGCATGTCATCGTCAATCATCTCAGTCTGGTTATGCATTAAATGTATCTTCTTCTTCTTCTCATTCTCATGAGTGGCTCATTGATTCTGGAGCCTCTTGTCACATGGCCAAAAACCAAGCCATGTTTTCTTCTTTAAATGATTGTAACACCAAAAATATATATGTTGGTGATGATAGATCTCTTAATGTTGTAGGGACTGGAACTGTTCATCTAGACAATGGTCAGTTCAATGATGTATTATGTGTTCCAAACTTATCCTGCAACCTTCTATCTGTCTATCAGATAACTCATTCAGGTGAAGGTAAAATTGTTGAATTTTCACCTCATGATGTTGTAATCAAGGATCTAAAAGATCCTAAACAGATTCTAGCTACTGGTCTTGCTGATGATTCCAAAAGGTTGTATAAGTTTCACAACTTTGGGTCATCCCATCTTCCCTCAGTATTTGTTGCTCATAATGATGAAGTGAGCAAACTTTGGCATGAGCGGTATGGTCACTTAAACTATCGCTCCCTTCAGCATCTATGTAAAGAAAACATGGTGACAGGTCTTCCTATGGTATCTTGCAAAGATGGTGTTTGTTCCGGATGTGTACTCGGAAAACATCATCGGGACAGTTTTGACAAACGTGCCTCTTGGCACGCCTCAGCCCCTTTACAGCTTGTGCACAGTGATTTATGTGGTCCTCTTCCTGTTGCTTCATTCTCTGGCTGCAAGTACTTCTTAACTTTCATTGATGATTTCTCCAGACGCACTTGGGTATACTTCTTAAAACTCAAGAGCGAAGTATTTACCACCTTTTTGGCCTTCAAAGCATTCGTTGAAAAACAATCTGGACATCAAATTCTTAAGCTAAGAACTGATAATGGTGGAGAATATGTTAAAAATGCATTCATCAACTTTTGCACCGAAAATGGAATTCAAATGCAACATACTGTTCCATACACTCCACAACAAAATGGTGTAGCTGAAAGGAAAAATCGCACCTTAAAGGAAATGGCTAATTGTATGCTGCAATCTAAAGGACTCAGTCTTAGTTTTTGGGCCGAAGCAATTAATTGTGCAAATTATATAATCAATCGCACTCCTACTAAGGTTCTAGAGAATATCACTCCAGAAGAAGCCTGGAGTTCCATTAAACCAGATGTAAGTCACTTTCGTGTGTTTGGAAGTGAAGCATGGGCCCATATTCCAGATGAAAAGCATAAAGCCTTAGAACCTAAGAGTGAGAAATGTACTTTTGTTGGATATTCTGAAGATGTAAAAGGCTATAGACTTATTCCATTTAAGTCCAAAAATGTTATCATTAGAAGAGATGTAAAATTTGATGAAAATAAATCGGCCTGCGAGCCTAGTCCGGCGGATGTGCCACCTCTTCCTATCTCTTCTATCTTTGAAAACATTTCTTCTTCTGATGATGAAAGCGAGGATGATAATCCTTCCCCACCTTCTCAGGATCCTCAACTTCCAAGATGGGTCCGTGCTACTCGGGATGCAGCAGGTGATCTTGCCGGTGATCCTACAGATCAGCGACGTACACGTTCTCAGTTTGAAAGAGCCTCTTCTTTACTGGCTCAAGCTCCAGTAAATCATGATCCTGACACTTTTGCAGAAGCTTCAGGCCATCCACATTGGGAAACAGCTATGAATGAAGAATATCATTCATTGATGACAAATGATACATGGGATCTTGTTCCTCTACCAAAGGGACGCAAACTTGTTAGATGCAAATGGGTTTACAGAACCAAGTATGGACCAGATGGGAAAGTTGATAAACATAAAGCTCGTCTAGTTGCTAAGGGCTTTTCACAGGTTGAAGGCATTGACTACACTGAAACCTTCTCTCCAGTTGCCAAAATGAACTCTATCCGCCTTGTTCTTTCCCTTGCTGCCTCTTTAAAATGGGAAGTCCATCAAATGGATGTTAAATCTGCCTTCTTGCATGGTGACTTGCAGGAAGAAATCTATATGGAACAACCCATTGGCTTCATACAAACAGACTCCAGCCTCGTTTGTCGACTTAAGAAATCCCTTTATGGCCTCAAGCAAGCTCCTCGAGCTTGGTATGCCAAAATGGATAGCTTTCTTTTAGAATCTGGCTTTTCTAGGTGTCATTCTGACAATACTGTCTACACCAAGAAAGTGGGCAACTCTCTCATCATCCTTGTTCTTTATGTTGATGATCTTATTCTTACTGGTAGTGATCCCAACCTTATAAACCATGTGAAGTCCAGCCTTAAAAAGAAATTTGAAATGACAGACTTAGGACACTTACACTATTTTCTCGGTCTTCAAGTCTTGCAATCCCAAGAGGGTATTTTCCTTTCCCAGTCCAAGTATGCTTGTGATATTCTTCGTCATTTTCACATGGAAGACTGTAAGCCAGCCACTTCTCCCTTTCAGTCTGGAGTCAAACTTTCAGTCTCTTGTACTTCTCCTGAAGTTGATGCTACCTTATACCGTCAACTTGTCGGAAAACTCTTGTATTTAACCCATACTCGTCCTGATCTTTCCTTTGTTGTTGGCCTTGTTGCTCGTTTTATGCAAAACCCCCGTGAAAGTCATTGGAAAGCAGCTAAAAGAATACTTCGTTATGTTCGAGGTACAGTACAGTTTGGGATTCATTACAGTGCCAAAGCAGCTCCTCTGTTAGTTGGTTTCACTGATTCTGATTGGGCTGGTGACCTTGATGATCAGAAGTCTACTGCCGGTTATGTCTTCACTCTTGGTTCAGGACCTATTACATGGGCTTGTAAGAAACAGGCTGCCATTTCTCTTTCATCAGCAGAAGCAGAGTATCGTGGTGCCGTGGAAGCTAGTAAGGAAGCCTTGTGGCTTCGTCAGATCCTATCAGAGTTTGGCTTTGAGCAGCAGCATCCAACCACACTTTGGTGTGATAATCAAAGTGCCATTCAGCTATGCAAAGATCCAGTCCAGCATCAGCGCAGCAAACACATTGAACTACACATGCACTTCATCAGAAAGCTCATTCATGACCATGTTCTTGAAGTGCAATATTGTCCAACAGATGATCAGGTTGCAGACATCTTCACAAAGGCTCTCACAGAGGCGAAGTTCACTAAACTTCGATATATGCTTGGAGTTCAGGAAGTTGTCACTAAGGGGGGATAGGCTCTAGTGCCTCCTTCCTTCTCCTATTGTGTCATATTTGTAAATCCTTCAATCCTATCCCAAGTTGTTCTTAAGGGGGGATGTTAGGATATTCCGACACATAGGATATAGTTAAGTTCAACTTGGTCTAGTATAGAGTTAGGTTAGAGTTAGGTAAAGTGTGTTTCTTTACCGTTGTACATTTTGTAACTTACAATCCGACGGTCACGATATGTAGTGATCCGACGGTTCACTCTCACCTCGGTATTACCGACACTTGATCCGTGGCTTGACACCCGATTGGTCCATGAGTTCTATTTAAAGCGCATGGAGGGTCATTGTTCGGGTAATCCGTGCATGAGAGAAGCTTATGTAAATTTTCATTCTTTGATTAATAAATTGTCTGTACCCACGTTGGGACAGGCCGTGGACTGTTTCCCTCCTTGCACTCTGAGGGTTTTAACCACGTCAAAAATACTGGTGTATTGATTTGAGATCTGGTTGTGAGCGGTGTCCTCTTGGTATTCTTTCTGAGGAACTTACCCTGTAAATTCCTACATATGTTGCCAAAACTCCTCAAAAGAATGGCATGGTGGAAAGAATGAATAGAATAGTTTAGCAAATGGCTCAAGCTATTATTGATGAGTCTGGAACTTCTGACACCTTCTGGGGTGAAGCTACAAATACTGCAGTAAATATTCTCAAAAAAGCTCATGTACATTTAAATAGTGATTAAACTCCATTTGAAATTTGGTATGGTAAGCCTCCTATTGTAAAACACTTTAGAGTCTTTGGAAGAAAATGTTTCATCAAAAAGACTAATGAAAAACTTTGTAAGTTTGAACCTAGAGTAGACAAAGGAATATTTCTTGGTTATTCATCTAGAAGTAAAGGATACAAATGTTATAATAATAGACTTCAAAAAATTGTTGAATGCATTGATGTCGTTATCAATAAAGGATGTAGAAATTTGAAGTAGGTGACATCAGTAAAAGAAGATGATGATGAAGATGATAAATTCTTTCCCGTATCAAATCGGAATGATATAGAGGAAGAAACCAATGAAGCATCAGAAGAAGAAACATCTAATAGGGAAAAGGCTGCATCCAGGTATGTTCAAAAGAATCATCCAGAATCTTAAAAGTCTAGGAGAAAAAGGGTCTCGAGTACAAACAAGAAGAACTCTTGTAGGATCTTCTAGTTGTCTAGCCTTATTATTCTCCATAGAACCACAAAATGTAAATGAAGCTAGCAAATATGAACGTTGGGTGAAGGCCATGGATGAAGAACTTGACCAAATTGAAAAGAATGACACTTGGGAATTAGTTCCTAGACCTCATGATAAAAATGTTATAGGGAAAAAATGGATATTCAAGAATAAGTTGAATGAAAATGGAGAGGTAATTAGGAATAAGGAAAGTCTTGTTTGTAAAGGGTATGCACAACAAGAAGGTATAGACTTTAAAGAAACTTTTGCACCTGTAGCTAGACTTGAATCCTTAATAATGTTTCTTGGTCTTTCAAGTTTTCGAAAATTCAAAATTTATCAAATGGATGTAAAATATGCATTTCTTAATGGAGATCTAGAAGAAGAAGTATACGTTGAACAATTGGAAGGATTCATTCTAGGAAATGATGCAAAGCTTGTATGCAAACTCAAAAGGGATTTATATGGATTAAAACAAGCTCCGAGGGCATGGTATTATCATCTTGAAAAATATATTAACAATAAGTCTTCACAAAAGGATCCGTAGACATCAACTTATATAAAAAAATTGAGAATGATAAACTGCTAATTATTTTTGTATATGTTGATGATATCATCTTTGGAAGTAATGAAGAGTCTATGATTCAAAAATTTGCTTCTATTATGTAGCAAGAATTTGAAATGTCTTTACTTGGAGAACTAACCTATTTTCTTGGTCTACAAGTGAAACAAACAAAAGATGACATCTTTCTTTCACAAACTAAATATCTCAAGCAGATTCTAAAGAAGTACGGAATGGAAGATTCCAAACCAGTATGCACTCCAATGGTAATAGGATGTAGTCTTAGTTCTAATGATGAATCTCATACAGTGAATCAACCAGAGTACAGATCTATGATTGGAAGTCTACTTTATCTAACAGGTACTAGACCAGATATCATGAATGCAGTAGGTATTGTTGGAATGTTCTAAGCCAATCCAAAGGAATCACATCTTCGCAATAAAAACAATATTCAAATATCTCCAAGGAACTCAAGACTTTGGTCTATGGTATCCTGACGATACAAATCTCACTCTTCGTCCATATAGAAATGTGGATTGGGATGGAAATGTTGATGACCAAAAAAGCACTAGTGGAGGTGCATTTTATATGGGATCGTGATTAGTTTCCTGGTTCAACGAGAAACAAAGTTCGATTTCCTTATCTACAACTGAGGCAGAATATGTGGCTATTACATCTTGTTACACAAAACTACTATGGATGATGAAAACATTACAAGATATTCAAATCACATGTTATCCACCCATCTCCATCCTATGTGATAATACAAGTTCTATTAGTATTTTTAAAAATCTAGTCATGCACTCGAAGACTAAGAACATACCCATTAAGTACCACTTTTTATGAGAAAAAGTGCTTGAACAAAAGGTTAAATTGGAGTACGTTCCCTCCAAAGAATAGGTTTCTGATATGTTTACCAAACCTCTTCCCAGAGAATCATTTGAATATATCAGACAAAAGCTGGGATTTGTTTATGCCTCATCCTCCTGTTAAAACCAATTTATTCAGATTCAGAGGAAGATGTGGATTTCTTGAAGCAGAGTCACATATATACATGAGTTTCTGTGCCACAGTAGCGTATGTGCTTTTCAGATAGAAAAAAGTAGGTTAGACTCAAAATTATTTTATGACATGCCTGTCTAGACTGATGTTGATGGATACAGTTTGCTGATATGCTTTTCTCATTGATGTTTATTTATGAAGATTCCTTTATGAATGAATTATTGATAATGAATAGGTAGGATAGGTTCAGGGGGAGATTAGCCTTCAAAATATTATGCATTGTTCACATCATGGTTTTTGAATTCTGTTATGGTCTCAGTTATTAATGACATTTGCTGAAAAGGTCATGTAAATACCTACGGTGTAATAATTTGTCTCTTTATGTCATAGTCTATTATGAATAACTCCTTTTGGACATATGATGTAATTTGTAACCCCTCTATTCATGGGAAGGATGATGTAATAATTGGAAAGTTTCAATCATGTATGAACATTTGGTGTATCCACACTTGGTTGGGTGATTGCTGTATTTATGAGTCATTGGCGATAGGAAGGTTATACTCACATAGTTGAGTTATAGAGTCATGTTATTCTTTTGAAAATATTTCTGCAGACTCTGCATGTGTGTAGGGCGAGCATGGAAAATATAGTTCATCTCAGCATGTACTAAGGGGGAGAATATCTTGGCCCACCCTTTGCCCTTGATGACAAAGGAGGAGAGTATCTTGGTGTTGCTTTATATATCTAACCAGTTCTATAGCTTGAAGTGATCAACACCAATATGGTTGTCATCAAGTCCAAAGGGGGAGATTGTTGGCAATATGGTACATGTTTTGTCCTTCATGGAAACCGACATACATGTTAGTTCAAAATTTATATAAAAGGAAACTCACATTGTAGCAAGTATATTCAGAGGGAACAAAGTAATGGTATAGAAGAACATGATGATGTGACAAAGGATTACTGATCAGAATCAAGAAATTAAGGAAAGAGAATGTTTTATGTTGTATACGCTATTTACCCTAGTCTAGGTAGCGTATACATACGGGTACACAGAATAAAAGGAGCGTATATGTGTGCACACAGTTTCATAGAAATAATAACACATATGAGATGGAAAATTAAGGTTAAAGAATACCAGGGGTTCCTACTGTTAGGGTCCTATAATAATAGGATTCATAATTTTGAATTGGCTAAGGTTAAGCCTTGTAATATTGTACATACCTTTGCTTTCTACAAATTTTTTCCATATTAAAAATTAAAAAATGTAAAGAGGGTGTGTCCTAAAAGAAATATCAAAGGACAAAAGTAATACGAAAAGATCAAAAAATGAAAATATATGAACCCCAAACACAAAAACAGATCATGAAAGTGTGGAAGTCTAAATGCAACTACTATTTTACCTCTTATACAAATAATGGTTGTGTGTAGCTTATCATACATGCCACAACCCATGGTAGTCAAACTGCTTAATCTTGAATATTACATTCTTTTAATTTTATGTTTATAGTTAGAGAATAAAATCTGACCAAACAGTTTAATCTTGGCATATCATTAGATAGATAGAGAAAATAAAAGGAGCTCATCAGTTTAATCTGAGCCCTTGGAAGATATAAGGTTAGAAGTATATAGTTTGTTTTATAAAAGAAAAGGAAAGAAAAGGGTTTGCTAGCTTAAATGCACCCAAATAAGTGAAGAAAAAATGTTAGGGTAAGTAATGGGTAAGTAGAAGAAAGGTTGCTGAAGTATAAAATTGATTGGACAAAAGCACATATATGATGTTTAATCATATGTTTCAACGTGCATGAGAAATTGAGAAAGAAAAAGCAGAGGTTTACAAGTTGATTTAATTGACTTCCCCGCATGCATTTCATCCCTATACTTACTAATTTCCCCATCCACAAGTATGTTCTAGTACTAAAAATCCTTCAAGTCATAAAGGCTTAGAGCATTTCTTTGACTTTCGGTGGGACCAGACCCTCGACTTAATGACTTATGAACATCAAGTGTTAGAATTCCCTTCATAAAAATCATTTCCCTTCATTACCCTAATAAAACCCCTTTTCTTAAAGTTAAACTCCATTTTCCTATTAAAAGTAAAAAACCCCATGTTAAATTCCATTTTTCTCAAAATACCTACAAAAAGATTTTATCCTAAGTATAAGTGTATGCAAAGGAAAAGCGAAGATATTACATTATACTTAGTATTATTTTCATTCCACTCATTTCAGTTCATATTAATTTCTACCTTAATAATATAGCCCCCGATATACCCTTTTTCCTCGTATATAAGTAAATCCCTGTATATATTACCCCTAACCTTAGTTTAACTATAAACTATATTTTTACCCTATCCCCCCGAGAAAACCCTCTTAACTCACCAATTCTCCGTAAAGTTAAGATAATCCTTCCATTAACCCCATCTGATCATTTAATCCCATGTTTAACTCCAAAATAATCAGAAACAACCATTAATTAAAGCCTCGGGACCCACAAAACCTTTGCCCATTTCATCCGTGCTAATCTGTCACCCGACTGTCATCCGATCATCAGCACCCGAATCTAACGATTCACAGCCATATCGGGTTCACTGGATATCTGACCTTTACCCACCCGATAAATTGGTATTGCTTGGACCCCCTTCTGCTACGTGTTAAGTGTTACGGTAGATCCGGTGACCTCACCAAAATATCGCCTCCTCGATAAAGCGGTGTGATGGCTTGGGAAACCACCTCCCCACCCAAACCTAAAAATCACCCACTATTCATTCGTAATTTGCTTACAAAAAAATAACCGTTGTTCAATAAAAAGGTCGAGAGGACCTATTCGGCCTTTTTCGATCAATTTCTTCGTAAAACCTCTGCAAGCCATTGTGACACCTTCAAACCCTGAAATTACTTGTTGACCTCAATTTCATTCCTAAAGAAGTTGCAGAGACCCCAATCAAACTCTCAGTGTGTACCAGAGCCCTTTCAACCTTTTGCAATTGCCGAGAACACTAATTTGAAGTTATTTCACCCAAATTTCAGGTTTTTTGAGAAAAAAACCAGAACTTCCCTCTCATTTGAAGATGTATAGTAAAAGTTAAAGGTTACAGTGAAAGTCAAAAAAGCACAGTAAAAGGAAAAAGATAAATCATCCATATGAAAGAGTATCAGTCAGATTGAAAAATCAAATAGAATAAACGCAGCCAACGGGAAGACAAACAACATCGAAGACAGTTACAAAGCATACAGATAAAATAAATTCATGCCAAAGTGAAGATAGATAAAAAAATAGAGAAATCAAGGAAAACAATAAAAGTAAACATGGAGACAGTAAGGGTTAAATAGAGATGAAGACACCATCACCAGCAATAATGAAGTTGATCCAAAGTAAAGGTAAGAATAGTTAAAAGAAAGTTAAGGTTAAAAGATGAAATTAGAGCAGAAATTTTACATTTTCCAAAAATTTCTTGTTTAAGTCAATTTTTGCAGAAACCGTTGTGGCTAATCCAAGATGAATTTTGAGAAATTGGAGGAGGTTTGTGTTCCTAAAAGGCCGGTATACAAAAACCTATCTCACGTGATACAAAGGTATTACAAAAAGGGAGATAAATGCATATCTTCACAACCTATTTTTTGGACTGTGCAAAGTCCTATTTTTGACATCGTTTTGCAGAGAATATTGTGAATAGCAGGAGCTGAATTTTTAGAAACGGAAAGCGTTTTCTCTCACTAACATACATATATACAATAACCTCTTTCACTTTTTACATATCTATCTCCGATTGAGATATAAAAAGGTATCATTGGACCCTAATTTTGCAGAATTTCTGGGGCAGAATGCACAAAGGAAGGAGGTAGTTAGTGACTTGGAAGACTCATCATCAATTAAGAGTTTCTATCAAATTCAAATTTATCTTCTTTGTCACCATCAATCCATAAGTATAGTTCCAAATAGATTCATTAGTTTTGAGTGTCCTTTATTTAAGTTCTATTAATGTAAAACAGTTTTAGATATTTGTAATACCAATCTTGATATTTTTTCAAGATATTTCAGTTTAGAATTTGTATAAATACTTCTTCATTTCAAGTATTTTGGTGGATTCTATTAGAAATTTCTATAGACTTTTTGATTAGAAGACCCAGAAGGTTATTGTATCATTTATTGAGCCAGCAAGCTGGATTGATAAATAAAGATCAGATATTTCCAAGGATTCATGTGGTGAGTGAATTTCAGACAAGTATTTTCATGTTTTATTGTTATTTTTCTCAAATTTATTCATAATATTTAATGTGTTCCTCAATTTAAATGTTATAACTGGAATAATACTTCAGAAGTTGTTTAATTACAATGTGTCGTAACAATTATGCATTTAAATGTTTTATGTTGATGTCTAAATTAAAGAATTCTTAATTGCTCTTTGATTTAGATTGATTTCTTAAATATCCAAGTTAAAGGATTCTTAATTACCCTTTGATTTTGGTTACCTCTTCATTCCTCATTCATTATCCGGGTCTGAGAAGCCTTAACTGCTCTCTCACCTTGAGTGAAACCCATTCACCTATCTGTCTCAAAGATCTGAAAAACACTTTTCTATCTTTCCCTTGGAACATTCCCTTTAGTGTTTTAATCCAGTTTTGCTCCATTATTGTTTGACTCCATATCCCAATGGTCTAAATCCATCATTTTATCCATCTGTCCAAGCAAATCCCACCACCTAATCTCAAAAATAAATAAAAAAACCCTTTGAATAATCATAACTAGCCTAAAAACATCTTAACTAAAACAATGTTAAATTTTAAAGAGAGAGCCCTCTCTGAGCATCAGGAAGGCTAGGTCCTGATCTCCAAAAGTGGTTTGTGGTTACCTTTGGTTTTTATTTCTTTTTACTTCAAAAGAATTATCAGAGTGATAACATTATTTTCAACTCCGCTAGGGACGAATAACATTTTCTTCATAAATATTTTACAGGTTCAGATCTGATTTATCATGGTGGACAGTGATCAGACACACAAATTTTAAAATCATCCACTCGGCAACTCCAAATCAATTTCACAATGAAGACTCCACTGGAGGAATGAACCTAAAAGAACAATATGGGAAGATCAAGTTTCTAACTTGGATTGTTATCCGAGACATCATGTTTTTTCTCATCAAGAAGGTTTTTCAATGTATATTGTATTGTAAAGAAGATCTTAGATTAGTTTTTAATTATTTTCCTTTGAAAATTGTAAATATAAAATATCCTTACACATTTGAGCAACATTCTTTTGAATCTTATGATGATCATTTTCCAATCAAGAAATATCAAATAATCAAGAATGATCTTAAAATCCCTATACATATTCTTGTACCTTGGAAAGTTCCTGATAGGTATAAGCCATTCATCTTACCTCCTACACTCCATGTTTTCCATAAAAATTATTACAAGTATCTCCTTAGGTTTGATGGAGAAAATGGTAAAATCAATGCCCAAAAACATATTCAAGGTTTTGAGAATTATCTAGACTTATTTGAGATTGATGAAGATGATGTTAGAATCAGAATTTTTTCTCTCTCTTTGCAAAGTAAAGTAAAGAGTTTGTTCAAGAATCTACCTATGGCAAGCATCTCAAATTTCCAACAGTTTGTCAAATTTTTCCTTGATAGATGGATAATCAAAGTCAATCTTTTTGTGATCATAGAAGAATATAATTAGTTGAAAAGACATCCAAATGAAACAATATAACAATTTTCGGACAGATTTAATCAAATCTATTATTCAATGCCATCAAATATAAGACCTTCTCCTAATTCATCCCTCTTGCATTATCCAAAAGCATTTCATCCAGAGACAGAATTTTAGCTAAGAGAAAGAAACCCGTCAACTTACACTGGAACAAATGCAGAACATTGCAGTAGATGTGGAAGTTAATCTGCAAATTAGAAGAGAAAACTTGAAAGTAGGAGTGGAGAAGAACAACATTGCAGAGGTAAAACTCTACATTTTGGTAAGAAAGATAGAGGAAAGGGTACAAAAGATCATCATGAAAGATAATTTTTTGCTAAAAATCACCATGACACATTTATTCCACAAAAAGAAGAGGTTGACAGCCAAGAAAAAATTCCTGCTGATTCCAACTACCACAGACTAGAAGATAGATTTATAGAGCAATATGTGGAGAGGAAATCTGTTGATATAATGTGTATGTTTGATGACATTACTTCTTATAATGATTTTCCTAAATATGATCAGTATGATGATAATTTTGTTCTTCAAATCCAAACTAACTTTACAGAGTAATCAGAAACTAGTTTGGGAATAAAGAAATTTAGTTTCAATAGCTTGAAAACAGTGATCATCTTATTGATACTAGCTATGAAAGTGAGGATGAAAGTGTAGAAAATTTGGAAATAGGTGAAGCTTCTTTTCCTCTTTGTTTTGCTTCATTTCAGTTCATCAGAGAAAACTTTAAAGCAATAAAAAATCAGCAGTCTTTAGGTATTGATATTGATAACAAAGAAGACAATGAAAATCTTAATCAATATTGTTCTGTTTCACAAGTGCAGTTATCATATTCTATTGAGATTTCTGATCAGATGACACAGGAAAGTTCTATACCACTATGTTTTGAATCGTTTCAGTTTTTAAAGGAAATATGGTATAATATCTCCAAAGAAAAGGATGAACAACATGCAGAAATCCATGAAATCCCATTAAAACCCATATGTAATAGGCTGCAACAATCTTTCCATGTCTTTTATGATCCAATAGCTGATATGTTAGACGATGAATGCAATCAAAATTTTTCTCCATTAACTAACTATGAGATTTAAAATCAAAATGATAAAGGTTTAACTAGACAGACATTTCAATCAGTAGAAATATCATCACAAAGCTTATTTGAAATTCTGTAGGGTGATAAAGATGAAAATGAAATTTCACTTTCATGGAATGGAGGCCATCTAGAACAATTGTACATTTGCTTAGATAAGTTAAACATTAGTGTATATATCTTGGAAGATCCTTTTGTATAGTTTCTAGAGTCAACAAAGGAAATCAAGTATTTCGTTATCTTCTCATTTGTTGACAAGGTTATAATTGGTTTTAGAATCTCAGTTTTGATCACAAACAATAAAATGAAGCAAAATACATCAAATTACATAATGCTTGAATGGTTGCATTGGCTGTTTCATTTTACCTAACCAGCAGTTGGATAGCTGATTAGAGTAAGTAGATAGCAATTCATTTTATTTTAGTTTTCAGTTTTTAGCAAGTTATGAAATAATTCATTAGAATTTCAAGCCTAGAAAGAAGGTCCTAAAGATCTTGATTTTCTATTAGTTTGGTTTGAGAATTGCAGTACCTTCTTTTAGTTCCAGATCAGATTTTAGTTTGCAAAAAAGGGTGTTTTTTTAGTTCAAGAGTTTCAGTCACAGAGATTATACAACAAAGAATATACATGTTTAGGATTGGCCCAATGGATCAGGCTACTAGTCAACGGTAGTCTTGACATCTCATAAGGAGATGTCATCCCCATGTGGAGCCATTGTTATGGTCCTATAATAATAGGATTAATAATTTTGAATTCGATAAGGTTAAACCTTGTAATATTGTACATACCTTTGCTTTCTGCAAACTGTTTTCCATATTAAAAATTAAAAAATGTAAACAGGGTGTGTCCTAAAATAAATATCAAAGGACAAAAAGAATAAGAAAAGATCAAAAAATGAAAATATATGAACCCCAAACACAAAAACAGATCATGAAAGTGTGCAAGTCTAAATGCCACTACTATTTTACTTCTTCTGCAAATAATGGTTGTGTGAAACTTATCATATATGCCACAACCCATGGTAGTCAAACATCTTAATCTTGAATATTTCATGCTTTGAATTTTATGTTTATAGTTAGAGAATAAAATCTAACCAAACAACTTAATCTTGGCAGATCATTAGATAGGTAGAGAAAATAAAAGGAGCTCATTAGTTTAATCTGAGCTCTTGGAAGATATAAGGTTAGAAGTAGATAGTTTGTTTTATAAAAGAAGAGGAAAGAAAAGAGTCTGCTAGCTTAAATGCACCCAAATAAGTGAAGAAAAAATGTTAGGGTAAGTAATGGGTAAGTAGAAGAAAGGTTGTTGAAGTATAAAGTTGATTGGACAAAAGAACATTTATCGTGCTTAATCATATGTTTCAATGTGCATGAGAAATTAAGAAAACAAAAGCAGAGGTTTACAAGTTGATTTAATTGACTTCCCCTCATGCATTTCATCCCTATAGTTACTAATTTCCCCATCCACAAGTATGTTCTAGTACTAAAAATCCTTCAAGTCATAAAGGCTCAGAGCATTACTCTGACTTTTGGTGGGACCAAACCCTCGGCTTAATGACTTATGGACATCAAGTGTTAAAATTCCCTTCATAAAAGTCATTTCCCTTCATTACCCTAATAAAACCCATTTTCCTAAAGTTAAACTCAATTTGCCTATGAAAAGTAAAAAACCCCATGTTAAATTCCATTTCACTCAAAATACCCACAAAAGGATTTTATCCTAAGTATAAGTGTGTGTAAAGGAAAAGCGCAAATATTACATTATACTTAGTATTATTTTCATTCCGCTCATTTCAGTTCATATTAATTTCTAACTTAATAATATAGCCCCCGACATACCCTTTTTCCTCGTATATAAATAAATCCCCATATATATTACCCCTACCCTTAGTTTAACTATAAACTATATTTTTACCCTATCCCCCGGACAAAACGCTCTTAACTCACCAATTCTCTGTAAATTTAAGATAATCCCTCCACTAACCCCGTCTAATCATTTAATCTTGTGTTTAACTCTAGAATAATCACAAACCAACATTAATTAAAGCCTGGGGCCCTGCCAAAACCTTTGCCCATTTCATCCGTGCTAATTTGTCACACGACTGTCATTTGATCGTCAACACCTGAATCTAATGATTCACAGACATATTGGGTCCACCCAATATCTGACCTTTACCTACCCGATAACGTGGTATTGCTCGGAGGCCCGTCTGCTACATGTCAAGTGTTAAGGTAGATCGGGTGACCTCGCTAAAATACTGCCTCCTCGATAAAGCGGTGCGATGGCTTGGGAAACCACCTCCTCGCCCAACCCAAAAAACTGCCCACTATTCATTCGTAATTCACTCGTTGAAAGGAAATGTTGTTCAATAAAAAGGCCAAGAAGCCCTATTCGGCATTTTTCGATCAATTTCTTTGTAAAGCTTCTACAAGCCATTGTGACACCTTCCAACACTGAAATTATCAATTGACCTAAATTTCACTCCTGAAGAAGTTGCAGAGACCCCAATCAAGCTCTCAGTCTGTACCAGAGCCCTTTCAACCTTCTGAAGTTGTCGAGAACATCAATTTGAAGTTATTTCACCCAAATTCTAGGTATTTTGAGGGAAAAAAAAAAACCAAAATGGCCCTCTCATTTGAAGATGTACTGTAAAAGTTATAAGGTTACAGTGAAAGTAAAAAAAGCACAGTAAAAGGAAAAGGATAAATCAGCCAGATGAAAGAGTATTAGTAAAACTATATCAGATTGAAAAATCAAAGAGAATAAATGCAACTAGTAGGAAGACAAACATCATGGAAGACGGTTACAAAGCATACAAATAAAATAAATTCATGTCAAAGTGAAGATAGATTAAAAAAACAAGGCAATGAAGGTAAATAGTAAAAGTAAAAATGGAGGTAGTAAGGGTTAAACAGAGATGAAGACACTTTCACCAGTAACAATGAAATTTATCCAACGTAAAGGTAAAAATAGTTAAAAGAAAATTAAGGTTAAAAGATGAAATCAAAGCAGGAATGGTACATTTTCCAGAAATTTCCTGTTTAAGTCATAATTTTTTAGAAATTATTGTAGCCAATTCAAGATTCATTTTGAGAAATTGGAGGAGGTTTGTGTTCCTACAAGGCTAATATACAAAACCCTATCTCACTTTCTACACAGGTATTACAAAAAGGGAGATAAATTCATATCTTCATAACCTATTTTTTGGACTGTGCAAAGTCTTATTTTTGACATCCTTTTGCAGAGCAGATTGTGAACAGCTGGAGCTGAATTTTTGCAAACTTAAAGAGTTCTATCATAACAACATACTTATCTACAATAACCTCTTTAATTTTTTACATATCTATCTCGGATTGAGATATAAAAAGGTATCATTGGACCCTAATTTTGCAGAATTTCTGGGGTAGAATGTATAAAGGAAGGAGGTAGTTAGTGACTTGGAAGCCTCATCATCAATTAAGAATTGCTATCAAATTTGCATTTCTCTTCTTTGTCACCATAAAACCGTAAATATAGTGCCAAATAGATTCATTATTTTGGAGTGTCCTTTATTTGAGTTCTATTAATGTAAAGAATTTTGAGATATTTGTAAAACCAATGATATTTTTTCAAGATATTTTAGTTTAGAATTTGTATAAATACTTCTTCATTTGAAGTATTTTGGTGGATTCTATTAGACATTTCTATAGAATTTTTTATCAGAAGTCCCAAAAGGTTATTGTATCATTTGCTGAGCCAACAAGATGGATTGATAAATAAAGATCAGATATTTCCAAGGATTCATGTGTTGAGCGAATTTCAGACAAGTATTTTCATGTCTTCTTGTTATTTTTCTCAAATCTATTCATAATATTTAATGTGGTTCTCAATATAAATGTTATAAATGGAATAATACTTCACAACTTGTTTAATTACACTCAGTCTTAATAGTTATGCATTTAGATGTTTTCTGCTGATGTCTAAATTAAAGAATTCTTAATTGCTCTTTGATTTAGATTGATTTCTTGAATATCCAGGGTAAAGGATTCTTAATTTCCATTTGATTTTTATTACCTCTTCATTCCTCATTCATTATCTGGGTTTGAGAATGCTTAACTTCTCTCTAACCCTGAGTGAAATCCATTCACCCCTCTGTCTCAAAGATCTTAAAAACACAACTATCTTGCCCTTGGAATGTTCCATTTAGTGAGTTAATGCAGTCTTGCTCCCTTATTGTTTGACTCCATAGCCCAATGGTCTTAAGACATCATTTTATCAATATTTCTAAGAATATCCCACCACCCAATCTCAAAAACAAATCAAAAACCCCTTTTAACGATCATAACTAACCTAAAAACATCTTAACTAAAAAAGTTAAATTTTAAAGAGAGAGCCCTCTCTGAGCATCAGGAAGGCTAGGTCCTGATCTCCAAAAGCAGTTTGTGGTTACCTTTGGTTTTTATTTCTTTTTACTTCAAAAGAATTATTAGAGTGATAACACCTACCATTGTATTAGCCCACAATATTGAGCAGAATAATGGTTACTAAACCCTAGTTGTAACAGGGCTTCCAGAGCGTTTGTCGAACTAAGGCTACGGGACTAGTAACTCAACCCAAATCGTTATAGGGCTTCCAGAGCTTTTTTCCAATCAAGGCTTCTAGGAACTGATAACTCAACCCAAGCTAAGGAAGCATGAGAACCAAACAAAAGTAAGTAATGAAATTAAACCCACAATCACCATGGCTATCTAGGAAATGGCAAGGCTATGCAATCCACTATCAATCCCGACCATCCTCCATGCCAATGACAAATTACATCTAAGAAACCACATGCATGCTAAAACTAGTGAGGAAAACATACATGTAACTCGAGGGCTATAAGAAAAATTGATGTATCAGTTGATCTCGATTCCCTCTTGTGCTTTCCTACTCTTTGTTTTCCTTCTTTCTCCAAGAATCCAAGTATGCCACACTCTCCAAGAGTGCTCCAAGAAAAATCTTAGTCTCCAAGAATATGAGAGAGATAGAGAATAGAAGAGAGCTCCACCAAAACCTATCAATAGCTTGAGCCAAGAGCTTTCCAATTGATCCTCAGAAGCCTTTTTATTAATGAGACCTCTAATTTCTTCATTTTCCATTATTTTCCTTCAATTTCCTCCACACGTGAAACCTGTAACCTTTCACCTTTGTTTTCTCCTAATTTCCATTATTTTCATAAATAAATGTGCTAAAAAGGTCATTTTTCCTTTCCAAAGCCTTAGTCATTGCCTTTGCCAATTTACTTTAGCCATAATAAACAGAATGAACACCCACTAGGATGTTTCCCCCACCATTTAGCTTGGAATACGTGTCCCATCGATCATGGCCTTATATTGTTTTACATGGATTGTTTCTAGGGCTATTATGGTCATGAAAAATGTATTTATACATGTATAATTCTGATTAATAATGCATTAAATGTTATATCCTACTTTCATGTCCATTCCATGTTTGTGCTTAACACTTAAAAATAAAAAATAATACTTTTAAATCCCTGTCAGAAATCCTATCCAATGAAATAAAATATTTTGATAAGGAAAAACATCTTTTGCAAATTGGTCATGCCAATTGTGCAAGTCACCTCTCCAAGAATCTACCCTTGGCAACCTAGGCCATTTTTACCCACTTGCATATGCTAATCCTTTTGAATGGCATGTGCATTGAATATGGCGCTAATAACGAGGCCGAATATGATGCACTGATAGGTTTGTTAGTTGATGCCCTTTCTCATCGCATCCTTCATCTTCATGTTCGTTTAGATTCCTTGCTACTTGTCATGCAATTGAATGGTGTGTATTATGTGCATAACCAAGTCCTATTTAAAAAATATCTATGAGTTAAGTTGTCGGTATGTGAATTTGAAACCATTACTTTGAGTCATGTTCCTAGAGCCCAAAATAGCTATGTAGACACCATTCCAAATAACATTCTAGATTGGAATTTATCACATGTATACTACAGAAGACAACAATAAACACAACACATGGCAAACCATCATCATCATATAAAAATTCATAATCATATTATGTATTGCATAAAACATATAAGTTTGGAGTCCACCACTCTAAATACATCCTATATGCCTAGAGCATACTGGGGGGCACATAAGCCCCTACATCTCCTTATCATCCTTTGGAGGATCTTGTGCCAAGTTGGGCCGAGACGATTGATCCAATTTTTCGAGCACTCAGAACACAATGGCACTCCACAAACTCCTCCTCCTAGGGGGAATCATTCCCACCTTTGCATACCAGATCAGTCCCCTCCATCCCATATGCTTGCAGGTAGTATCCCATGCTTGGAGTCATGATGGTTTTCCCCTATCCATCTTATCAATTGATTAACATAAGTCTCAACCTAGATCCCACTGGATCTAGGTGTGGTCGAATATCCTCCCATTACTTGGATATTTTGTCCTATTGGCCTCTCCGACGCGCCATATGCACATTGCATATCGTAGACGTTTGATACCACATCTTCAAATATTCTACTCTATGTCCACATAGTCCCCATGTTTGACTTAGTGGGTGGGAATGATTCTAGACCTCCTCTAGTAGTTCATTGTCATTTTCCACTTCCCTTAATTCCTCACCAAGAACCATCGTTCCAAGAAACATTAAGGTTATCTTTAGACAAGTAACGCCACTTGCCTGAAAGTCGTAGATCCTGATTCCAAGGTTGGTTTGTCGGATACAATCTCCAAAATATTTAGGGACTTTCCTTCCTCTCCAAATTCACCACAGCTCACTTAACAAATGAATTCAAATTGGAGGGAAAATGTCCTTTCATAGAAAAATCCACAATTTTTCTGTCGCCCATTGCGACCAAAACTTAGCTTAGTTTGACGAACCGTCAGCACCGTTGGAAATATCTCATTGCGTATTATGTCTTCCTCAGTTTTTGATGATTTGACACTTCACCAGGGAGTCATTTTTCCAAGAAAGTTGACTTCATTGCTTCTTGAAATCGATTTTCTTCATATGCGACACTTGTACCTTAGGGACCACCTTCCCTTAATACTTGTCATACCACGTGTTGATTTTCATCATGAGTAACCATCATTTACTCATGTTTTCATGGTCCCCACTAGGCCTGTTCTCAGTGGCAACGTCATCGAGTCACCCTTGTTCAGAGCATCCCTGATGAGTCACCCTTCCATCCATGGAGTCTGTTTCATGTCCCATTCTATCATGTCATAGTATTCCATCCATATTTGCATATATTTCATCATATGTTGCAAATTTTTACCTCCAATCATACTATCCCATCCCCTCTAGAGTTGAGTCAATCATTGTCAAGTCAACAATGCACTTTATGCTATGACAAGGGAAGTCATCTCTTTGTCCCTCAGTCCCACTTTTTCCATTATCCCTAGTGTCAGTCCATCAGTCACATTACTATTTTCCCTCATGCCTTTGTTGAGGATCCTCATTTCCTCACCTATTGCAAGCCCTATTCTGTCGACATCGGCTCATTTATTCTAGAAGAATGGCCTAGAGGATAGTGTATCTTGGTTCCAACTTCCATTCTTGTTTTGTGCCTTGGATCAAGTAGAGGGACTCATTATTTCCCTTTGACTTGATTATTTCATGTTTGTGATTCAAACACTTGATGGTCCAGTGATGCAGTGGATTGTACCTATGATTCCAAGTTGTGTGTGAGATGTTTAAGACCTCATGAGGGGGTGGCCCTGCAGGTAGCCCCCCACATTCTCGGATGCATTCGTATTATACTACAGCCGCATATGCAGTTCCACAAATTTGATGGGTTTGGTTCCTACCGATCGTAGTGTTCATAGCATGCACGTCTTCTTCAGATGATCCATTCAGTTTTGCATAGCCCTTCCCTGTTCGGCAAGGCTGCTTTGGTTGTTCTACCCTCTCTCCCACCCATTTTTTGAGGGAAGGACCATTATATCCCATGTACTCAGTGGATATTGTATTTAGTCCTGGCTCATGTTTTTTCCAGGTGCATTATGTATATGGGACACATTGCATTATTTTCTGGCTCAGTTATGCCAGAATGTCATTTACCATTCAGCATGTACTTCATTGTTCAGTTTTATGTTTCTGAGCGCACCATTATTTTTGTACAAAGTTATCTCGACGGTATAGGTATGCCTCCCCTGCCTCATTGAGGTACCACAACATAAAAGGAGACTTGCATTGGTCTCACCCTCACTGTCCCTATCCTCCTTTGCTTCAGCTCTATTGGTATCTCTCTCTCTCTCTCTCTCTCTCTCTCTCTCTCTGTAACTCCAACTTGTTGTCTAGCGATTGTGTCTTTACAACATATTTCGGTCATACATTTTTCTCCTAACACTCATACGTTGGGGAGCAGTCTGTTATCACCAAAAAATTGATCATCTTGCCTAATTTACTAAATGGATTGAAATACACCATGTAAAGCCAATTTTAACATAGTAAAATTGCTTTCACTATGAGAAATTACTTAATAAACTACCTTTGTCAAGTAATTTATAATTAAACCCATGAAGAATAATTAAATAAATCACTATTTATTTGATTTTCTTCTAGGAATAATTAATTAAACAATTAATTAATTAATATTCCTTATCATATTTGACCCAATTATGAAAAATAATTAGATAAATCATTAATTATCTTATTTTTTTCTAAGAATAATTAATTAATCACTAATTAATTATTATTCTTTGTCAACTTTGACTAAATCCCTTAGGAATAATTAAATAAATCATTATTTGTTTATTATTCCTTAAGCAATTCCTTGAGATAATAAATAAATCATTTATTTATTTATTATTTTTAAATAAAAGTTTAAATACGTTTTCCCTCCTAACCAAATATAATAAAATATTCTAAGTGGTTATTCCAATAATGGGGTTAATAATATTTTATTATTGTTCATTATTCGAGGTTACTCAATATTTTGTTATAAATAGAAGGGATTTCCATTCATTATTCACATTTGATTATTTTCATTGTTGCACTCAGTGTTGTAACTATGATTATTTTCATTGTCCACCACCATTTTTCTTCCATTTGAGTTCCCATTGAGCTCAAACATTTCATTTAATGGGTTAACACATTATAGAGGAGAAAGGCTCTAACAAAAAGCTGAAGACGTTTGAGGATAGCCAAGAACCCATCCCATAGAGGGGGACTAGTAACATTTACTTGTTCCCTTCACAGGTGTTATAATAAAATTTATTCTTTGTATATCTAGTTTCCATTTGATGATTTAAGTTATTATTGTTTCTCTTTGCTATTTAACTATGATTGTAGCATAGATCACGAATTTGGCACGTTTTGTTTCTATCAGTTGTTGGAGATCTGCAATGTTTAGTAACCATTTATATTGTTGAGATTATTTGTCATCCACAATCTTAAGTGTCTTATTTTCGTACATCTTTGAGAAGAAAACACTACAACAACAAACATCTCATGTACACTTAAAAATATGTGAACATTGATGTGCCTAACATTGGTACTCAACCATACACACATGCAGACATATTCCATGGCAACACCTTCAACCTTCTCATGGTGACATCACTACAACCATGATCAAGACATGCAAATGAAACAATCACGTGGACTACATGCACAAGGAACACATATGCAACCAATCATGAAAGAATGATCAAGACACAACCCAAGGAGAGTGCAAAAATGATTTGATACCACTCTGTAACCCCCTCCTCCCACATCTACCCAAGCAATCGACCAGTCGAGGTAAACATGTGATGAGAGGCCACTATGATATGATTCGACCTCCTAAGTCACGTTAAGGAAGTGGAACTGATAGAAACACACCAATATAGACATTCAACATCAGCTTTAGGACCCTCAGGATCCAATCCAACACTTTAGAAAGCTTTCCCTTGGGTCCTACTGAGATTTTGGACAACTTAAGCCCTAGTTGCTCTCATGCTATAGGAATGACAGCATCCAGAAACCAAAAGTCGCTCTCACAGGCTTGTCTACCAGCGACCAGAGACTAAATTTGTTAATGCTATTCCAGTGACCTTGAGATTTGAGCCACCTTTTTAGGCCGAGAGCCCAGGACACTGACCATAGGTGAACCATCTCTTCAGAACAATAAAAAAACATGGAAATGATAATATTAAAGTAAATTCTTATTTAAGACCTTGAATGGACCCCTACTAGCCATGCCGTGAATTTCATCAAACATATCACAAATATGTAATCTACATGTGTAAATAATAGATCTGAGAATAGGGGTCTCATACTTATCTCAGATTCTCCATGAAGCATTGATGCCTCAATGCATTAACTTCCTTTCCATCCATTATGCCATAGGTACATTGTTCATTCATATACAAGGAGAAATATGATGAGAGCCATACATAGCTATTGTAATAAAACATATACATAACCAACATAATAGGGACATAAATACCAATGAATTGACCACCATATAAACCTCATATAATCCAGGATAATTCTCATATAAATACAAGAAGAAATAACCTCTTATTAATGATGCAAAATACAAACCCAAGGGGGAACTTCCATGTTCCACCCAACCGTAGAATGGCTGAACCAAATCTCTCTTCAACGATTCACCCCCGTGCCATATTATAAGGATGAATGTGGGATATCATAGAACACATCAATCAAAAACCATCCAGGGCTTCCAGAGGCCATCCACCTCAACCCATCAAATAATTATTCCACCTCAAAGTCACACATCACCAAAACCATCATCTGATTAGTCTATATCCCACCCTTGGAGGGCTCTATAGCATTTTTCCAACCAAGGCTCTAGGACTAGTAACTCAACCCACAACTACTATTAGGCTTCCATAGCATTTTTCCAGCCAAGGCTTCCAAGACTAGTAACTCAACCCACCAAGGGCTTCAAGAGTGTTTATCCAACTAAGGCTTGCAGGACTAATAACTGAACCCAAGTTGTAACAGGGCTTCTAGAGCATTTCTCCAACTAAGGCTACGGGACTAGTAACTCAACCCAAGGTGTTATAGGGCTTCAAGAGAATTTTTCCAACCAAGGCTTCTAGGAACTAATAACTCAACCCAAGCTAAGGAAGCATGAGAACCAACCAAAAACAAGTAATCAAAGTAAACCCACAATCACCATGTCTATCTAAGAAATGGCAAGGCTATGCAATCCACTATCAATCCTGGCCGTCCTCCATGCCAATGACATATCACATCCGAGAAACCACATGCATGTTGAAATTAGTGAGGAAAACATACATGTAACTCGGGGGCTACAAGAAAATTTGATGTATCAGTTGATCTTGGTTCCCCCTTATGCTTTCCTACTCTTCCTTTACCTTCTTGCTCCAAGAATCCAAGTATGCCACACTCTCCAAGAGTGCTCCAAGAAAACTTTGTCTCTGAGAATATGAGAGAGAGAGAGAGAATATAAGAGAGCTCCACCAAAACCTATCAAAAGCTTGAGCCAAGAGTTTTCCAATTGATCCTCAGAAGCCTTTTTATTAATGAGACCTCTAATTTCTTCATTTTCCATTATTTTCTGTCAATTTCCTCCTCATGTGCAACCTGTGACTTTTCACCTCCCTTTTCTCCTAATTTCCGTTATTTTCATAAATAAATGTGCTAAAAATGTCACTTTTCCTTTCCCAAGCCTTAGTCATTGCCTTTGCCAATTTACTTTAGCCATAATAAACATAATCAACACACATTAGGATGTTTCCCCCGCCATTTAGCTTGGAATACGCGCCCCATCGACCATGACCTTATATTGTTTTACATGGATTTTTACTAGGGTTGTTACAGTCATGAAAAATGTATTTATATGTGTATCTTTCTGAATAATAATGCATTCAATGTTCTATCTTATTTTCATGTCCATTCCATGTGTGTGCTTAACACTTAACAATAAAAAATAATACTTTTAAATCCATGTCATAAATCCTATCCAATGAAATAAATAATATTTTGATAAGGAAAAACAACTTTTGCAAATCAGTGATTAAGAAATAGGATGCATGTGAGTGTTGGCTACAACATTATTAGTAAAGTATCCATTTAACTTTCAACATAGTCTCGACTTAAGAGTAGACCATATGATTATTGGATATCAACAACTATTATAACAATTATTTGATGCACATTAGGATTTGAAGCTAATCTAATGAATAGATCAATGAGTTTTATGACACCCGAACCTTAGATCTATCAAGTTGAACGATAAAAGTGGTTGATTTATGAGGTTTCCCATTGTTTTTTTTGCATAAAAAATAAGGCGTAATTTTTGAGGATGCTCTAGAATAAATAAAACAATTATGTACATTTCTATTATAACCTTCATAAGTCAATATGAAGCTGTGGGTGAGAGTTTGACTTATCTCTTATTAAAGCAACATTGGCATTAACTTTCTTTCCTTTGTTAAAAGATGTAGTCTAAGTTACTTTTCCTTTATCATTATTTGGAGCTACATCTAAGCCCCTTAACAAGATATTCCTCTATTTCTTTAACTTGGTAAGCTCAAAAAAACAAATATTGGCTCTCGTTATCTTCATATCCTCCACCAAATCATAACTTTAATTTTCATATATAATAAGAGTTTTAGGAGCTAGTGATTTGTCTTGTGATGGAGTCTTCTTAGGAATGGTTGCAAAGGGTGTGGTAGAGGTACTTGCTAGAGGACCTTTTCTCCTTGTTTGAATAGCAGTAACTTCTTCTATTCTATTCTATTCTATAGTAACTTGCTCTTATTCTATGATTCCATGAATAACATCGTAGGTGATGCTAATCTAGGAATTATGTTGATCTACATCATCATCATGCTTGTTTCGTTCACCTTCCTCATCCTCATTGTTCTCAAATGAGGATATATTTTCACCAAGAGGAGGATGATTATTCTTCAAAAATGGCCTCCAAGGCCTTCTAGAAGATGAATCCTCTCCTACATTATTTTTTACATCAATGATATCATTAACAAGTTCCTTGACTAATTTCTAAGGACTTTCCATATCCAAGGTATGTTTATCATTGTTCTCATCTTTGAAAGTGGCCTTCATGGTTGGAGCAACAACTCTTTTATCATTGAAAAATGCTTTTTGAGCATTGCCTAACATTTCCTTTTTAATATCTAATACTTTTACCTTTCTTCTAGGAAAGTTACTTTACCAATGATCTTTACAAAAATTGCAATAGATGATGGTAAACTAATAGAATTCAATTAAGTTTTTATATTGGATTATAATTGAATGCCTCCACCCCTTAATTCACATCAATACATTAACATAGGTTTTGACAACTATTTTAACCCCCTTTATGAATAAATATGTTAACATATTCTTTTCCTATTGAAGCCCTTATGTATGACACAAATCAAATTTATTGGGCCACAAAATTCGGCATATCATGCCACAAATATTTTTTAGCGCAACACATGAAGGTTTTTAACTGTTTCAAACCCAAAGTAAAATGAATTGTGACACATGTCATTGTTTTTTGATACACAATTATACTGAGAGGAGGAGGTGAATCATTATAATATTTTTTTCACAATTTAAATCATTCATTCACAATAATACATCAATCACGTGAGAGCGCTAAACAAAAGATACACATGGAAACCCATCCAGAGGAACACCATAATATTTTTGATTAATTTATCTATGTAAGCACCAAGCTAATACTATAATCTTTGTAGGCAGTCACCTATGGGAGACACCAATCACCTTATATTTGCAAGCACCAACTTACCGAAAGCACTAATCCCCTCATATTTGTAACCACAAACTTGCCTAAGATGCCAATCCCCCTTGGATTTTCCTATCCAGTCCACTTTTCTTTCACAAATCCCTTTTTCATCACATTTTAGACTACATCAACGGTCACTCTAGTTAATTCTCCTCATTAACTGTAGTTAATTCTCCTCATTAAGACATCTTGATCTCTATCTTTCTTTCTTCTCTTTATTGTAGCAGCTATCAAATCATTCGTGGTTTGCTAGCATTTTGGCACACTACACGAAAATACAGTCTGCTCTGCACTTCATTGCTCAGTCCTCTTTTATTGCCTGAGATCTCACACTGCTCATTTCCCTAGTCACGCACTGCTCACACACATGCCTCTTCATTACGCATTTATTCCTTCATCCACATTATTCTTCAATATTGTACTCATTTTTATAGATTGTGCCAGTTTTAGTTTCTCATTACTTGTATAACGCTCTTTACTATAAAGAAATAATTAATTCACAATTCATACATCAACTTCTCAATAAACAATTTATATAATTTTAAATTGGAATTATTTATTTACACAATTTACTTATAGGAAAAACACCCTATATAATTATTTTAAAATTTCACATCAATGTTATTGAGTTTATAGGTGCTCTCCAACTCATTATATATGAGATGTTATAATGTCATGTCTTATGCTATGTAAACATTTTGATTTGGTCAATTTAAGTAAAAATAAATATAAGTAAAATATATTAAAAAGATGAAAATAATAATTAAAATAAAATTGAAGCAAATTGATAGTTTTTGGACTCACAGTTTGAGAACCCATGGTTTTTCTCATGATATATATATATATATATATATATATATATCCATGTTAACTATGGATTTATGGATTTATCGAGTGTCAAGAGAGATCAAATATCTTAAAAAGATTCACATTTCAAAAAAATTGATCGCTCACAAAGTGTTTAATAAATCCAAAATTAAAATAATTCTCAACTGATAATTAAATTAACTCATTCTTTATCTTATTAATAATGAAAAATACTTACCCTCCTTATTTAACAAAAATATAAATTTTCATTTATAAAAAACTGAAAACACTTTTTGCATGTGAAATGTATCGAAATATATATATATATATATATATATATATTATACTCTATAAAAAAATCATCTTTATATATATAAATTATACTCTATAAAAAAAAATCATCTTTAAACTTCAATGAATTTTAAAATTACACATTGAATTTATTTTCAACATTTTATATATTTTTCAACATTTTATATCACCTTACAAGATCATAGACATATGTACCGAAGTCTTGCGAAGAATATGAAAGTGAGAGGAGTTTTACGGAAGTCTTACAAAGAATATTAAAGTACGAAGCGTTGATTCGTGAGTTGTATGAATGGATTTTTCTACGCACGCGTTGAGTTTACGAAGCGTTGATTCGTGAGTTGTATGAATGGATTTTTCTACGCACGCGTTGAGTTTACGGTGATTTTCTCGATGGATTTTGGTGACTTTTATTTCTTTTTTAATTCAAAATTATGAGAGTTTGAAGTGTAGGTTAAGGAGTTCTAAAATAATGGGAGGGGCTAGTTCCCAGAAGAAGCATTTATGGGCTTTCTTTTTTTGTTATATATACGTGTCAGAACAAGCTGACATCCGTCACTCACATGATTTTCTCGATGGATTTTGGTGATTTTTATTTCTTTTTTAATTCAAAATTATGAGAGTTTGAATTGTATTTTAAGGAGTTTTAAAATAATGGGAGAGGCTAGTTCCCAAAAGAAGCATTTATGGGCCCTCTTTTTTTGTTACATATACGTGTGAGAACAAGTTGACATCCGTCACATCGATACATTCACATTACAACCACATAGAAGCATATATAGTATATATACGCTGCTGCGCAGCATTACAAATCGGGTTCGATCGTTGGTGGGGTGCATGGCAGCCCATCGCTGCAACCAATGATCCATAGGAGTTGTCTTTAGTTTGATTTTTTTAGGAGTTGTTTTTAGTTTGATTTTTTAAAAGTTTTTAGTGTTGGTTTTTTATTCAAATTTCTCTAAAATCTGGTAGAAATTTACTGAAATCACAAATTTTATGGGTAATCTTGTGCAATGGAAGTTCTCTAAAGGCTTTCGAGGATGTTGAATCCATATATACAATCAAAAAACTAATTTAATTAACTCAATCATGATTTCACCTCAATTTTTTTTATCGAATTCTGAGAAAATCCAAAATATCTCACTGAAAACAACTCCACATTTTAATAGTGAAATAAATTTAAAACATCTCAAATCTAAAATTTAATAAATTTAAAACATCTAAAATTTAAAATTTAATAAATTTAAAACATCTCAAATTTAAAATTTAATAGTTATAACTTAAATTTCTTTAAAAAAAACTAAATTGACCTAAAAACCAATTTTCACTAACAAAATCATTACCTATTTAAAACTACACTCTTAAAAAGAAGTCACGTCCGTTCTGTCGTAGGCTGTCTCTAATCATAGCTTGGCCATCCGTCACGATATATTGATATGTCACCAAATTGAGATGTCTAGCGTTAACCAGGAGAATAGGGCTACCTGCGGTTATTAACTCTTGAAATCTTTTAAAATCAAATTTATTCTTCCGTGAAAAATTGTCAAAGTGGATAAATTTTGTAAGCTCGCGATTAAATATCAACCAAAAGAATATATATATAAGATTTCCTTTATTGAAAAATTTAAAACATTTTAAAATTTTACGCAAATAAAAATAAAAGATGTTATATTTTTTTTTTAAATAAAAATTAATTTGAAATGAAAATAAAAACTTGAGATTTTTATAAATTTTTTTAAATATTGATAAAATATTTTAAATAAAAAAAAATTTGAAGTGAAAATATAACTTAAAAATATTAGAAATTTCTTTTAACCTAAACAAAAAATAATTTAAAATGAAATTTCTTTTAACATAAATAAAAAATAATTTTAAATGAAAATAATAGGCTGGAAAATTTTCTCAAGAAGATTCATTTTGTTAGTTTTCGTAGTAGTCTTTTGTTATGTTTCAAATCTGGACAAATAAATACATTGTTTTTTTTTTCTGTATAATTTTAAATTTCAAAACAGTGACAACCAAAAGTTTTTTTTAATCTAATCTTTTGTATTATAATAAAAATAATTTCGAAAACGAATTAAAAATTTAAAAATAGTATGGAAATTATTAATTTAAAATAATATTTATTTTTTCAATTAACATTAAAAATATTATAGAAAACATTATTAAAAACGATAAAAGGTGGAGGTTGGGGTGAGCTCACCACTTTAGTGCTTCTCAAAACATTTAAGGGGTGGCATCGCCAACCTTTCCATGTATTAATTGAGTGCTTGTATCGACATTTATAAACATGGAGAGTTACCAACCTTGTTCCACCTCTGATTGTAGTGCATTCCCACTGCGAAATTTATGTTTTTGTTGGCTCATCCCCTGCCATAGATGGGATTTCTCTTCAGGTCCTTTAATGAGGTGGGGTATATACATGGGAAATTCGTTATACACTCAAAGTATTTTAGTATGCTTGTGCTTGTTACTTGGGGGTTTGCTTTAGACAATGGAACTAAGGTGACCACACTTAGCTCGAGTTCTAGAAAATTAAATGGTGATGGGCCGAAATGGGACATGTAGAGTGAGAGGGAAGAATTTGTCATAGTCACTATTGGTAGTTATGGATCATAGAAGATTGAATTCGAATACCACTATTGGTAGTGTCAATAAGATTTGTCACTGGCCTTATGGGATAGATCCAACACTAGAACTTGTTGTTGTTGCAGTTGGGACCTCTTTCACAATTCGTGAGCTTCTCGACTCTTGCAATGGTGATGCCTTCTTGTGGGGTACTCCTTCGTCCTAGATTCTGGTTACATTTCTTTATAGTCTTCTTTGAATATTTTTAGTTTAGACTATTATGTTGTGGATGCTGGTATTTGGATTAAAGCTCTGAGGTTTGGAAGCAATTGTTGATATCTTTGCCCCACCTAGGAAATTTCAAATGCCATCTTGTTATCCCATGTTGCTATTCATTGTTGGCTCTTTCATATTAGCCCCCATCCTATTTTTCACTCTAGCTGTTGTCCTAATATCCCATGTTGCTTCGGACCCTTCCTCTACTCCATTATATTGACTCTTGTGCTTTACATTTGATATTGGCCTCCGCTAAGCAACATACCTCGACAATGTATGTGTAGTCACCAAGGGGGGTGACGATGTGGGTCCCAAGGAATTTCTTGAGCCTAGACTCAGGCTCAATAGGTTGCAACCACTTACCATTCCACCACCCCCTTTGTTATTTGAGATCATATTTTCCACCTTGAGACTCTCACATTCGATGATTGTCAAGCCTTATCTCACTCTAATATCCTTGAATAACTTTCTCACTAGGTTCCCGACCATGGTCACACCAGAGGAAGACGAAAACAATACCTCAATTCCATTACTCTACATCAATAGTTGAAAACACTCCTAGGAAGAGTCTTGAAGGGAAAACAAATAGAATAATATGACATCTTCTCTGCTATGAATGATATCAAGCGTGCCCAGTAATACCAATGATTATGTCTACAGATTCTAGATGCTGGGATAAGTCACTTGAAGATCCATATCTAGTGCGATGAGAAGTTTCCTACTCCTAGTTCTAGTGCTAAGGATCCTGCTGATGAGAACCAGTATTGCAGCGAGGATGTTGCAACTCCTGGGGCTACCAATTTTACTTCATCAACTTGGGGTTTGTACAAACTTGGAGGTGACAATGATGTATACACAAATAGATGTAATGGGTCCACTCTTTGTCACTACTAAGCTGGGGCAATAGGCCACTAGGGTTTCTCAAACTAGCCTTCTATTGATGAGAAGAAGTTTGATTACCAATTTAGAGAGGAGAATTTTACCCTAATTGAGAGAATTGAAATGCTACTTACTATAGTAATGAAAGGTTGAAAGAAATTCCTACAAAACAACATAACTCATCTAGCTATTTGTTAACATAACTTTCTTGCAAAAGAAATCTAAGTTAACACGTGTGAGGTCTTAACTAGTCTAAGCATGAATTCTTATCTAAACAAGCACTTAATTGCTGTGTGCATGAATAAAAATAAAGACTTTTTTTCTCTTTATCTTTTTGTTTGAAAAATGTAAATACTAATCCTTCATGGTTGCATGGCAGGTGAGATAGGTCTGGAGGGAGATGAGTGCAATGGTTTAGATGGCTTGGAAGGCAAGCAGGGGTCTACTCCTAGCTTTAGTGATTCCTTTTTCATACTTCGGGCTTAAAACGGGCCACTACCGGTTTTCCTACAGGATGTCCTAGTTCACCTACCGGATCCCCTGTTTTCCTACAGGAATAGGCCGAAAGCATTGGGAGTGGTTTAAAAGGTGGGATCGAGCTTGGAAAAGGTGAGTAAGGAGGGAATAAGGCAAGGGAGTGGTAGGCCCTCACTCAGAACTCAAACTAAAGCTTTACGATGGTTGGATTTGCTCAATAAGCATGGCAAGTTTTCCTTGTAAGATGATAATTCGAATTGAGACCTTAGTGGTTTTTGGCGATCATGGGTGTGTTGGCATTATGATGGATGTGTTGTACTTAATGGCAACCCACTTGTAGTAGAACAACTCACTTGTATATGGTAACTAGATGAATCTATAGGAGAGATATCATATGTGATAGAATGCATGGCTGTTGTGTTTACAGATGTGACAAAATGCATGGCATTTCAAAGAAGTAATATGGCATATTAGAGTGTAACAGGTCTATTCATAGGTAACAGGAAGATGGAACTAAGGTCTTTTGATCATAATAAAGAAGGTGAAGGAAAAGGTTGATGAAGAGTAGTTTAAGAAGTATATGCTAGTTCACCTTATCCAAGAAGCGTATACACCTAGGTTAATAGAACAAAAGAAGCATATAAATATACAAGTACTTTCATAGAAGGAAAAGCACGTAGAGGTTGGAAAACCAAGGTTTTGGTTTAAGGTATGTAGTCTAAGGTATTTTGGTCCAAGGTATTGATCCAAGGTACTTGGTCCAAGGTATTTGGTTAGAGGTATTAACCCCAGGTATTTGGTCCAAGGTATTGGTCCTAAGTGGTTTTGGTCCAAGGTATTGAGAAAGGCCTAAAACTATATAAGGAGGAGAAGATCATTAGGCTAGGTGGACAAGAAATGAATATCTTATAAAGTGTCATTTCAAAAGAAAAATATATATGTTATGGATTTCTGATGCTTTGCTTGATCTATACTAAATATGCACCTAAGCATTTGATGATGGATGAGATCTAATGATGGATCAAGATCATAATGATTGATCTGATATTGGGTTAGATTTGATTATGTACACATGTTTTATTCTTTAAATAGCATGATCTAGGTTTGTTTGGAGTTCGAAGGCGCAACAAAGTTTTGAAGTAAGTATTTGTATATCTGTACGCTGGTTCGCTTTGATGAAGGTGCATATACAAGCCGGATCGGCTCTTCCATGTAACGTATGCAAAAGAAAAATCTTGATCTTCAAGAATGATTGATCTATCAGATCAGTGATTTTGTTTTACTACTATCTATCAATGAAGTCTTCTTAGATCTGAATGTAAAACTAAATGAATAAGGAGGTTGGTATTTGAATGATTGATTGTATAAGTGAGAAAAAGTGATCTTTGACGCTACCTGTGTAAATCTCTGTAAGTTGACAGTAGAGATTCAATATATGCCTGGTTGGTACAGATTTGATTCAAAATTTTATGTTTGCAGTAGTTTTGAAGATATACTCAGGTTTGATTAACGGAAGTAGCATATACACGCAGCTTGGGTTCAGCCAAGTAGCGTATACACTCTAATGCATGATTTTTGAGGTTACAGTTGGTTATAAATGATGATGCACGATTCTGGGTTCAACATAGTGTTTTGGTGTCAGTGATCTAATTGTTCATATTAATTGAATGTTGTTTGACGCAGTTTTAAGTTTAAAAAGTTTTTGCTGGGTCTAGTATGAAAATTTGATGAAACTTGGCCTTCATATTTTGGTGTTGTGATCCAGGAGTATCTAGTCTGAAAATTCATGAAACGTGGTCCCAGGAAGAAGAAATAAGGTCGTACCTTCTAGTGGTTGGTGCCTACATACTAGTAAACATATTGGTTAATACAAAAGCTAGGGGTTTGTAGCTCCCTTCTAGTAGAAGCTAGAAAACGAGAGAAGGTTGTAGCCATCTGCAGGGGGGTGCCTGTGTACTGGTATAAGTCTGCACCAGTACAAGATTGTAAACAGATTTTCTTATTATTAAAAGAAGACAGAGACGACAATAGCAGGTGGTTTTCACCCACATTAGGTTTCCACCTTAAATCTTGGTGTTCATGTGTGTTGCTTACGTGTGATGCTTTATTTTGCTTTTACTGCATTGTCTAATAAGTTACTGATGTACTGGTTTAAGATCAAAACATGATAAATTGTATAAATAACAAGTTCTATGAATATACGTCGGTTTCTTTAATCACAGTTGCGTGTTAACCATAGTTCACTTCACTGAAGTAGCGTATATAAATATGTTTGGGAAATAAAATTATTGATATGATAATACTGATTCACCCCCCTCTCAGTATTATTTCCAACAATTGGTATCAGAGCAGTTTATTCAGAAGAAGCTTTATCATTTGAAGGAAGATCCATCAAGATGAATAATCATGAAATCATGACATCCATCAGGCCGCCAATCTCCGATGGGAGAAACTTTGTTTATTGGAAAATAAGAACCAAAACCTATCTACAATCTCTTGGAATAGATGTCTGGGAAATTGTGGAAGGAGGATACACATTTCCAACAACAATTCCTACAGACAATACAGGTAAAAAGCAATAGGAAACCAATGCCAAGCTGTCAATACTTTATTGGGAAGTTTGCCACAATATGAGTTTGTCATGTCATGCAGCTCAAATTAGCCAAAGAGATATGGGACAAAATCATTTAGAGCTATGAAGGAGACTCTCAAGTAAAATGTGCCAAGCTTCAAACTCTCAGAATTCAATATGAAACTCTTAAGATGCATAGTGATGAGAGTATAGCTATTTACTTCTTATGTATAGATGAGGTTGTTAATTGTATGAATAATCTGGGTGAAGAAATAAAGGAAGTTACCTTAGTTGAGAAAATTTTGAGATCCTTGTCTACTAAATTTGAATCAAAAGTGTCTCCCATAGAAGAAAAATAGGATCTGCAGAATATCAGTATGACAAAGATTCACGGAATCCTAACTGCTTTTGAGATGAGAAAAGGAGGTCCATCAGATATGAGAGAAGCTACATTTAAAGCTTCAACAAAAGGAAAAGAAAAGGAATAACACAATGAATCAGGACACATTTTAGAAGAAGAAGATGAGGTAAATTTTGTCAAGAAGCTTCAACAGTGTTCTGGAAGGTTTAGAGGTAAGCTACCTTTCAAATGCTTTGTTTGTGTCAGAGTCAGTCATTATTCTGCCAAATCTCCTCATAAATATAAATATGAAAAAGGAAAGGAATATGCAAAAGGGAATAGGAAACAAGTTGTGAATAGAAGGAGTTATTATACTCTTGAAGATAACAATGGTTTATCTAATTGTGATGAAGATGAAACTGGACAAGATTAGAGACTTCTCATGTCTTATGATAATGATGATTTTTGGGATAGTTTAGAAGAGGATAGTGATGGTTTATCTATTAGTGATGATTATAGACTTCTCATGGCTTATGACGATGATGATTTTAAGGATGCTTTAGAAGAGGAAAACTTTCATGAAGAAATCTCTAAACTCAAAATCTGCTTAGAGGAAAAGAATATGATCATAGATACCTTGACATACCAACTTGTTGAAAAAGAAAAACACAATGAAAAACTAGAATGTGAAATTGTGGGTCTAAGAAGAGATCTTGAGAAAACAAAATCTCTCAATCTTAGATTTGCTAAAGGATCAGAAACTTTAAATGAAATTATCAATGTTCAACGTTCTCCTCTGATAAAGATAGGTCTTGGATATATTGAAGAGGAAACTCAATCATAGAAGCCGTCAACCTCCACCAAAAGCTATCTTGATGCAGCAAAGACCAGTGAATAGCATGACAATCGTTAGCAAAAGCATAAAGGTGATCACCAAGTAAAATCATACTCAATTTTCTCCAAGGATGAATATCAATAGAAGCCACAACCAACCTCAGGAAAATCATACTCAGTTTTCTCCAAAGATGAATATCAATAGAAACTACAATGAATAGGTAAATGGATTCAATAGTCGCAGAAACTTCTTTAATGGGAAATGTTTTTCATGTTATAATTTTGGGCACAAAGATGCTCAATGCATTTCCTACAGAAGCGTCATGACTAGACAAGCACGAAATCAAAGGAATATAACAGGGATCAAGAGAAGTTCCTATAATAACTTTTCTCCTCTTGAAAATGAAATAGAATGCTCAATCTATAACAACTTTGGACATGAAGAATTTGAATGTAGGAGCAAATTTCGGCAAACACTTCAAAAAGAGAAAACTCCATTAAATCCAAAGATATGGAGAAGGAAAGAACCTCAAATAGAAAGATGTGGTATAACCTTGTACGCAGAAGGACAAGAAAATCAGTGGTACATCGACAATGGATGCTCCAAACACATCACAGGTGACAAAGAGAAACTTCACTCATATAATGCGTTAGAAAAGGAAAAGAATGTGTCATTTGGAAATGACACTCCAGCTATCATAAAAGGTAAAGGTTATGTTTTCTTGAAAGAAAAGGTTAAAGCTGGAAATGTTATGTATGTAGATGGTTTAAAGCATAACCTATTGAGTTTTAGTCAAATGTGTGATCAAGGAAATGAAGTGGTTTTTCGATCAAACATATGTGTTGTTCTTGAACTTTATACAGGAGAGACAGTGATCAAAGGTACAAGAACTCCAAACAACTTATACATACTCAAAGGAGGTAAAAAACAGTGCTATCTAAGCAAAAATGATGAAAAATGGTTGTGGCATAGAAGATTGGGACATATAAGCTTTTCTCAAATAAGAAAAGCATGCAGACTCAATCTTTTTTGTGATCTTCCAGATATCATCATCCCAGAAAATACAATATTCAAACCATGTCAAATTAGTAAGAAAACTAGAGTTCACTTCATGGAAAAAGAAGGGTTAGCTAGTAAGCCTCTTGAACTTGTCCATACTGACTTATGTTGACCAACAAGGAAAAAGTCACCTCGTGGAGAAGAATACTTTATTTTCTTCATTGATGATTTTTCTAGAATGTGTTGGATAGGTCTTCTAAAGCATAAAGATGAAGAATTTGAAAAGTTCCAAGCCTTCAAAGCTTTGGTTGAAAATGAATAAGATCGAAAAATCAAATGCCTCGGATCTGATCGAGGAGGGGAATTTACATCGGATGAATTCTTTGACGTTTGTGAACAACATGGAATAAAAAGGAAATCCTCCACCGCAAGAACTCCTTAGCAAAATGGTGTGGTATAAAGGATGAACAGAACAGTTCAACAAATGGCTCGAGCTATGCTAGATGAATCTGGAACTCCTGCAACCTTCTGGGGTGAAGCTGCATTCACTACCTTGACTATTGTCAACAAAGAAAATGTTCAGGTAAATAACACTCAAACTCCACATGAAATTTGGTATGTTAAGAGTCCTAATGTAAAATACTTTAAAATTTTTGGAAGAAAATGTTTTATCAAAAGGACTGATGAAAAACTTGGTAAGTTTGAACCCAGAGTAGATGAAGGTATTCTTCTTGGTTATTCTTCTAGAAGTAAAGGATATAAATGTTATAATAAAAGAATTGGGAAAATTGTTGGAAGCATTGATGTTGTAGTGGATGAAGCATGCAGAAATCCAAAAGAAATAAAAGCAACAGAAGATTATGACAATGAGGAAGATGTGGATTACTTTCCCACATCAAATGAAAATTATATTGAATAAGAAACCAATGAAGCACCAGAAGAAGATATAATGGTAGAAGAAAAGACTCCGTCCAGGTATGTTCAGAAAAATCATCCAGAAAAACCAAATTTTAGGGGAAAAGGAGGCAGGTGTAAAGACAAGAAGAACTATTATAGGGACCTCGAGCTATCTGGCTCTACTATCCTCCACTGAACCTCAAAATGTAAATGAAGCATGCAAAGATGAATGTTGGGTCAAGGCCATTTATGAAGAACTAGAGAAAATTAAAAAGAATGATACTTGGGAATTTGTTCCTAGACCTCATGATAAAAATATTATAGGAACTAAATGGATATTCAAGAACAAGTTGAATGAAAATGAAGTCATTAGAAACAAGGCCAGACTTGTTTGTAAAGGGTATGCTCAACAAGAAGGTATAGATTTTGAAGAAACTTTTGCACCTATTGCCAGACTTGAAGCCATAAGGATGTTTCTTGCTCTTTCCAGCTTTCAGAAATTCAAAGTATACCAAGTGGATGTAAAATAAGCCTTCCTTGATGGATATTTAGAAGAAGAAGTTTATATTGAACAACCAGAAGGATTCATTCTTGGAAATGATGGAAAACTTGTATGCAGACTCAAAAAGGCTCTCTATGGTCTTGAATAGGCTCCAAGGGCCTGGTATTACTACCTTGAAAAATATCTACACCAATAAGGTTTTACAAAAGGTTCTGCAGATAGAAATCTATATACAAAGATTGAAACTCATAAATTGCTAATTACTATTGTTTATGTTGATGATATCATCTTTGGTAGCAATGAAGAATCCATGAGTCAGAATTTTGCTTCAGTAATGCAACAAGAATTTGAAATTTCCTTGCTTGGTGAACTTACCTATTTTCTTGTTCTACAAGTTCAATGAACTAAAGATGGCATTTTTATTTCAGAAACCAAATATCTCAAACAGATCTTGAAAAGGTACAGAATGGAAGATTCTAAATCTATATGTACCCAAATAGTAATAGGATGCAGTCTCAGCTAAAATGGTGAATTAACAGTAGTACATTAGCCAACTTACAGATCCATAATTGACAGTCTGCTTTATCTAACAGGTACCCAACTTGACATCATGCATGCAGTAGGAATAGTTGGAAGATTCTAAGCAAATCGAAAGGAATCACACCTTCAGGTAGTAAAAATAATTTTCAAATATCTTCAAGGAACTCAGGACTTTGGACTATGGTATCCTAGAGATGCAAATATTACTCTTCATTTATATCCATATGCAGATTGGGCAGGAAGTGTTGATGGTAGAAAAATCACTAGTGGTGGTGCATTCTATATGGGTTCTAGGTTAGTGTCTTGGTTTAGCAAGAAACAAAGTTCAACTGCTTTATCTACGGCCAAAGCAGAATATGTGGCTTCTACATCTTGTTACACACAACTACTTTGGATGATGCAGACTTTGCAAGACATTCAGATCACATGTACTCCACCCATCTCCATTCTATGTGATAATACAAGTGCCATCAATATTTCAAAGAATCCAGTCATGCACTCCAAGACCAATCACATACTCATCAAGTACCATTTTCTACGAGAACAAGTGCTTGAACAAAAGGTCAAATTGGAGCATGTTCCCTCCAAAGAACAGGTTGCTGATATATTCACTAAACCACTTCCCAGAGAAACATTTGAATATCTCAGACAAAATCTGGGAGTAGTTTCTGCATCATCCCACTATTAAAATCCATTTTTTCAAAAGAAGGTTATTATATGCGTGTTTCATGAAGTATAGTCACGTATACACATAGGTTTCGGTGGCTAAAGAAGCGTATATGTTTTTCTAAAAGGAAAAACAGCGGGTCAGATTCTGGTATGGGTGCTCTGTCTGATGTTGATGATTACATTCTAACGATGTTTTCTGTTCATTTATTTTTATCTGATTGACAAAGATGCCTTGATTAAATGTTGTGTTAACAATGCACAGGTAGCACAGGTTCAGGGGGGGCATTAGCCTTCACTCGCATTCTGCATTGTTTGCATTATGGTTGCTGAGTCCAAGTATGGCTTCAGATATTTATACCATTTTTTGCTTAAGTCATGTAAAAGTCTAGGGTGTGATATGACTTCGCATACATTTGAATGAGTCCTATTGGACAAATGATGTAATTTGTACCCCCCTATGCATGGGAAGGATGATGTAATAATTGCTATATTTCAGTCATGTATAAACAATTGGTATATCTCCACTTGTTTGGGTGGATGAGTCAAATTTGGTCAAACTCACATAGTTGATTTATAGATTCATATTATTCTTTTCGAAAATATTTTTGCAGACTCTGCATGTGCTAAGGGGGAGAATGGATAGTTTTGTGCATCATAACATGTACAAAGGAGGAGTTTAATTAGAGAAATCAACATGTGCCTAGGGGGAGCTTGCTCAATTTTTATATTCAGTTGTTCAGATATGAAAATCTTCATTTTGGTCAGCCCTTTCCCCTTGATGTCAGAGGGGGAGAGTATTTTGGTGTTGCTTGTTGTCTCCAACAGGTTCTATAGCTTGTAGTAACCAACACAAACATAGTTTCCATCAATTCCAAAGGGTGATATTGTTGGCATTATGATGCATGTGTTGTACTTGATGGCAACCCACTTGTAGTAGAACAACTCACCTTTATATGGTAACTAGATAAATCTACGTAACTAGATGAATCTATAGGAGAGATATCAGATGTGACAGAATGCATGGAAGTTGTGTTTATAGATGTGACAAAATGCATGGCATTTCAAAGAAGTAATATGGCAAAGTAGAGTGTAATAGGTCTATTCATAGGTAACAGGGCATTGGTACATAATAACAGGAAGATGGAACTAAGGTCTTCTGATTAGAATAAAGAAGGTGAAGGACAAGGTTGATGAAGAGTAGTTTAAGAAGTATACGTTGGTTCACCTTGTCTAAGCAGCGTATGCACGCAGGTGAACAGAACAAAAGAAGCGTATACATATACACGCACTTTCATAGAAGGAAAAGCACATACATGTTGGAAAACCAAGGTTTTGGTTTGAGGTATTTAGTCCAAGGTATTGATCCAAGGTACTTGGTCCGAGGTATTTGGTCTGAGGTATTGACCCTAGATATTTGGTCCAAGGTATTAGTCGTAAGTGGTTTTTGTCCAAGGTATTGAGAAATGCCTAAAACTATATAAGGAGGAGAAGATCATTAGGCCAGGTAGACAAGAAATGAATATCTTATAAAATATCTTATAAAGTGTCATGTCAAAAGAAAAATATATATGTTATGGGTTTCTAATGCTTTGCTTGATCAAGACAAAATATGCACCTAAGCATTTGATGATGGATGAGATCTAATGATGGATCAATATCATAATGACTGATATGATATTGGGCTAAATCTAATTATGTACACCCACTTTATTCTTTAAATATTGTGATATGGGTTTGTCTGAAGTCCTGAGGTGCAGCGAAGTTTTGAAGTAAGTATTTGCACATCTGTACGCTGGTTCACTTTGATGAAGGTGCATATACACATTGGTTTGGCTCTGCCAAGTAGCGTATTCAAAAGAAAAATATTTATCTTCAAGGATGGTTGATCTATCAAATTAGTATTGTTGTTCCACTACTATCTGTCAATGAAGTCTTCTTAGATTTGAATGTAAAAATAAATGAATAAGGAGGTTGGTATTTGATTGATTGATTGTATAAGTAACAGGAAGTGATCTTTGTCGCTTCTTGTGTAAAGCTCTATAAGTTGACAGTAGAGATTCAATATATTGCTGGTTGGTACAAACTTGATTCAAAAGTTTATGTTTGCAGTAGTTTTGAAGATATACATAGGTTTGATTAATGGAAGTAGCATATACACACAGTTTGGGTTTAGCCAAGTAGCACATACACTCTAATGCATGATTTTTGGGGTTACAGTTGGTACTGAATGATGATGCAGGGTTCTGGGTTCAACACAGTATTCTGGTGTTAGTGATCTGAGTGTTCATATTAAGTGAATGTTGGTTAATGCAGTTTTAAGTTTAAAAAGTTTTTGATGGGTCCAGTATTATTGGATGAAACTTGGCCTTTAGATTTTGGTGTTGTGATCCAGGAGTATCCAGTCTGAAAATTCATGAAACATGGTCCCTAGAAGAAGAAAGAAGGTCGTAGCCTTCTATAGGTCGGCGCCTATGTACTAGTAAACATATTGGCTAGTACAAAAGCTACGGGGTTGCAGCTCCCTTCCAGTAGAAACTGGAAAAAGAGAGAAGGTGGTAGCCTTCTGTAGGTGGGTGCCTGCATATTGGTATAAGTCTGCACCAGTACAAGATTGTAAACATATTTTCTTATTATTAAAAGAAGACGGAGATGACAACAGCAGGTGGTTTTCACCCACATTGGGTTTCCACCATACATCTTGGTGTTCATGTGTGTTGATTGTGTGTGATGCTTTATTTTGCTTTTACTGCATTGTCTAATAAGTTATGGATGTACTCATTTAAGATCAACACATGATAAATTGTCTAAATCACAAGTTCTCTGAATATACATTGGTTTATTTAATCATAGTTGCTACGCTAGTTCACTTCACTGATGTAGCGTATATAAATATGTTTGGGAAATAAAATTATTGATCTGATAATACTTATTCACCCACCCCCCCCCCCCCAAACAAAAAAAAGTATTATTTCCAATAGAGTGGATATGGTTTGGCTGAGACTTATGATATGAGGCCTTCCTACAATGTATACACTCTTGCAACAAATACATCATTGTTGGCATTTATCCATAAATTCATCTCAAAACAAGAAGAGTTTACTTAAATAGAAGAAAACTAAATTATCATCATTTATTTGCTAAGTTCATGCATGGGATGCTTGAAACCATTATGAAAGAAAAATGAAATCAATGCAATACCTAAGATATCATAAATTTCAATTGCAACCTATCTTGTAAAACTGAAAGATCATGACCTAATTAGTAGGAAAACCCTAAATTTCATAAGAAACCATAATTTGGTCTTTTTTTGGGATGAATGGGAAATGTTCCTAAATCAATGGTCCCTGGAAGGGAGAAATGAGGTAATATGCACTTTTTGTCATCCTTTTTTGAATATTTTCTTATCTCTATAATGCTACTCTTAGAACTATCCGCAAATGTAAGCAAACTAATAAAACATACCAGTACTTGAAAATTAACAACACATAAATCAATGTAGCAACTAACTATGAGTACAAGCTTAAACATACATATACAACAAGATGAACCTCTGCTACTAGGTTTGAGCCCTAACCCAAGAGCTTTAGCTCTCTGAGTCAACACAGAGCTGGATCAAGGGAATGCTGCACATTTTCATTAATATATCAAAAATACGTAAAAGTGTTTGGTCACAATCCTTCAACAAAAACTTCTTAGTTATCTTGCATGAAAAATATGAATACTAATGAGGCTCTAGGCCTATTTTTTTATACAACTGAAGTTTCCAACAACTTCCTTAAGTATAGGGAGGCCTAGCTCCCAATCTTGAGATCAACTAGTTCCTAGCTATCAGTGCCTTGGCTACCAATGATCCTCATGACTTAGCTGCTTACAACTCCGAGCTGGTGTGATTTGATTGAGGGATCTTCAAGTGAGTGAGGAGTTAAAGAGGGAGATCCTATCTCCTATAGTCTCTCTTGCTTGTCTCATTCGAGTTACTACACCCTAATTAACCACAATTTTCTCCCAAAACCTACAATCAATGCACATTAGACCACTGGACATTACATCTTACTTTTACTCATCTCATTAAGGAAAACATAATTAAAACATGTAGAGAATTATAATAAGAGTTGATTTAAGTGAGATGGAGGTGAATTAAGGTCCATATATTTTACCCGTTGATGAGCCTCATCATCATCCCCTACTGAAAGTGTTTCTCATCCTCTGAGTAGCTCAATCTATGTCCATGTCCTTCATTTCTTTGGTGGCCTCCCTGACATTCCATGATTCTGTTGTAGTCTCCTCCTCCTATGAATAAAACCATGCACTCTTCTCTATCTCCTCCCACTGCTTTATTTATTCTTCTTCTTTTCTTCCTTCCAACATACCTAAAAGCAATGGTGGACTGATCTTCAAGCCAATCCAATTGACTTTGAGTCTTTGTAATGCTTTTTTATACATTGGGGTTCTATTTAGTGCATCTCTTATTCTATCATGAGAATGATATTATATGATTTTTAGGCTATAGGTTAAGGTGTTCCATCTCCTTTGGTAGGCTTGCTGGCTGTCCTATCCTAGAAATCTTAGCATGTCTTCAAAACGTGTGACTTCTTGTTCTTGTACAACAAGGTATCTTTGTGCAAGATTGGGATCATTTGCATTGAGGTTGTGAGTGTTGATGACAACCATTGGGTAAGAATGTTTTTCTCTGATCATAAGGGGTTCTGCTTCTGCTTTTTCTAATACATTTTTCATTTATGTAGCTCTAGCCTCCTCATGACTCATCCAAGATGCAAAGGCCATTAATTGTAAGTCCCCTAGCTTTGGATTTGGGTCCCACACATTTAAATCTCTAAAATCTAAATTGTGTAGGTAGAACTCACATATCTTTGCTCTATCCTCTTGGGTGCTTTGATCACAGAGGTCAATGAATTATCTGTAATCTTGGAAAGGCATAGTTCCTCTTTTTTCTAGGGTATTTATCTAGAATTGTAGCCATTGTTCCTTGAGGTATAAAGGATATGGCTTTCTTGACATCCTGCATTGGATTTCCTCCATTGATAAACTCGCCATAGTTGCCAACTGGCATTCCTTTTCTTGTAGCTACGTTCTTAGCCATGTGTTGCCAGCCTCTAACTAAGATTTCATTATTGTTTCCCTATCTCTTATGCTACTTATTTCTCTACCCATTTCTTGAAATTTTTCTTCCATGTGGCCACATCCTCTACCCCTTTTGATTTGGCAATTTTCATCCACCTATATGTCCTTGCCATCTCTTTTTCAAGTTCAAAGAATAGAAGAATGGAATTTTTTTTGTGTTATCACCCTACCTCCTTCAATGAATCTATAGTAGGAGCTGAGATTTGGCTGTGGCCTAGATCCCTTTAGTTCATGGGCCTCTTCCTCTATTTTTTCTTAAGTAATTCCTTCCTGATCTCTTTTTTGTGTTTCCTATAGGTTTGACAGGGTTTCCTGTAGGATTATTTCTACTTCCTGCGGGTCTGATTGTGTCTCCTATAGGAGACCTTTTCCTTTTGTTGAGGCTAACCTGGTGACAGAACACCTAGCATAGGTGATTGGAGGCTCAGGGGAGGCTTGTTTTGAGGTTCCTTCCCCTTCCTTCTTCCCTAGAGGGACTTCTTTCTATTGTTGTTTTGGCAAGTCCTTTATGACAATTGGAGTTTTGGTAGGGGCTTTAGGTCTCCCTTATCTAATCGTGGTGCTCTTCCTTGTCCTAAAGTAAAGTGGAGTTTTCCTTTGCCTCTTTCCCTTTGATTTGACATCTGTACTTAGGGAAGTTAGAGCGGTTGTTGCCTCTTTCTCTATAGGCTCTAGAGACACTCTTGGTGATTATTTTTCTTCCCTGATATGTGTTTCAGAATTGTGTTAATCCTTCTGTACTTCATCTCTTTTTCATCTTCTTCTCCATCTCTTTGTCTTCTTCTTTTCCATTCTCTGATTCTTCATCTTTGTCATATTCTGTTTCTTCATTTTCCTCATATGTTTCTTCTTTTGTTTCCTCCTATGTTTCTACCTCATTTTCCTCCTCTGTTTCTTCTTCATTTTCCTCCTCTGTTTCTTCTTCTCCTTTATTAGAACTAGGGCTTCTATCATACTCAATTTCTCGAATTGCACATTCTTCCTGTATGTTTGTAAATGTTGACCATAAAATGGGGACAATTAAGTTGTTTAGGGCATCTTCCAGAAGGAGTTTGATCAACCCATTGTGTGCTAGTTGCTGATGATTCAATTCTTGTACCTTGATGCACATATATAATTGATTGTAAGAGAAAATAAGGTATGCTAAGCATGTTATGAAGAGGCGTGTTCTATCCAAATCTTAGTTCTTGGAGGAGTCTGAAGTGGTATCCATAAACTACATTGTATTTACTTTCACATGAAATATATTTGATGATGTGGTAACTGACTTCATTCCATGGGTATGGAATGTTTTCCCTTCTAACCCCATTCTTAGATTATATTAGTTCTTCTCCCTCTAATAAAAACCCTTTCTTTGCAAGAGTATTGTTAGTCTTGTCTTCTTTCCTCCATTGCAACCCTAGGGGGAGTGTAGCACGGGGGATTCACTCAATGGAACTATGACATATCACCTGTGTTCATGGAATATTAAACAATACCCTTAATTTGACTACATATTGGAGAATACTTCTAAAAATCACATTATTTAACCCCACACCAATACAAACTCAATAAAACTTCACAATTTAAAAACCCCTACTTTCACTAGATATTGTAGGTATCCATTTTTTCATTAACATTTTTTATACCCTTTTATATTTTTTCATTAACTTTGGACTCCAATTTTTATACCTACTAATATACAAACCCTCTCCTCCCTATATATCCCCCAATATATTATGTCTTTTTTCCTCAATAAATATCCCCTAATAAGAAACCATGTGCTATGGTATTCCTCCCAAAGTGAAGCCCCTGTGGAGTGTAGTTACCCTACTTATAACCTCAGGGGTAATTGCTATTGACAAACCCTTCACTACAATAGTGGCACTGGGTCTAGAGAGGGGTATGAGTGACATGGCAAATTATTTGGCCACATCATCATCATATCATCTCATCTTCTCAAAGAACCCCTTCAATTGATGCCTTGTAAAAATTTCCACCATAGGAGGATGCTGGTGGATTCTTGCTGTGTTGGTGGGTTCTCTTTTATTGAATCCTACTGTCACATTTTCCTGTTAATTCTTGACGTTTAGGTGGATACAGTTCAAGAATTATGGTAGGTGAGGAAGTTTTGGAGTTTAACCTTTATTGATCTTCAAAGGAATCTTTCTATCCTTATATGCACTGCAAATTCTTAATTGAAAGGAGGTTATCTTCTTTTTAAATGGAAAACATAGAAGGTATGGCACCTACCTCCCTTTGTTATGTTCTGGTGATGACTCGATTGCCTTTAGTGCCCATTGATAGCTCTCTATGGTAATCTCCAAGTATCCTATAGGTTTCTTGCTTGCTATAGGTATTGACTATTTCCTGTAGGTGCTATTTTAGGAATGCCGAGGGAAACCTATTCTTTCTATGACTCCTCTAAGTTTCCTCTTCCTTCTTCATATGGGAGTCAATGTTTATTTATATTTATGGATGATTGTTTTGGGGATGTGCTAGCTGGCTGAGTATAAGTACCTTATTTTGGACCATTGGTCCCATTTCTAGTTCATCATATCACCTTGCCTCGTAATCATCTCCCAATCTTATTCTCCGTAACTTAACCATAATTTTATTCATTCCCCTTTTTCCTTTGATTTGAACTTACCACATGTGTAGTAGACTAACCCTTTTCTTCTCATTATCTGATCGAGGGTGGCGAAGTTAACTGGCCACCTTCACTTATAAAATCAACTCCCACATTATTCCTACAGTTTAATCATATCATACTTATGAGGGAGTATTGGTAAGATGAAATACCTATGGGTCCTTTGCTTTATTGATGATGCATGCTAGAGAGTGGTGCCAATTTGTTGTTCTTTTCAAGCTGCATATTTTCTACTGTACATTTCCTCTTATGATGACTTGTTCCTTTGATGATGTATAGGTGCTAGACCTTATTGTTGTTGATCTTCCTGCTACTGCTGAGCTCTGGAGAAGCTTTCTCATCCTTGCAGTCCCTATGCTGAAGATAGATTCAATTTCTACGGTCTCTATTGTGGGATAGGTTGCTATAGGATTTCCTACAAGATGTCTTGTAGTTGCCTTTTCCTTAAAATCTCGCAATTTTCCTCAGCTTTGAAGTAGAAGGGGTGTTGAAATGAGTGGAAGATGGGGTTATGGAATGGAAGGTGAGGGATGTTGCTTTTGGTATGCCTCCTCTTTCCTTCTTATATATATATATATATATATATATTTCTTTGAACTTGATTTCTTTGATGGATAGAGGAGAGACATGGTTATGAAAGGTATTGGTTGAGGTGTGGTGAGGTAAATGGCTTTTTTACATTCAAACACAGGCTTGTGTCACCACCCTGCCATTGGACTACTTTTCCTGTAGTTTTCAAGACCTGTAATTCCTACAGGAAACTCTTGTAGTACTACAGGGAATACTATATAAAATGCAGAACTGCTTGAAATGATCTCGAGTGGAGTATAGATGTAAGACTAGGGGGATAATGGAGGATATGAGATGGGTGAAGTAAAACATAGTTTTTGTAGGCCTGCTGTCCTCTATATGTTGTGCTTAACTTCCTCTTGCAGATCTGCAAAACAAAATTGTTGTTTTTGTATCTTTTTCTCTTCTTTTTTTTGAAAAGCAACTAGTCGGACTCCAAGGAAGTTTTCATCCTAGTTGCCTACCCTAGGTGCCTCAAAAGAGGTTTTCACCCAGATATCTTTTATTATATATATTTGAACACTCTTGGGCCACCTTAAGAGGTTTTCAACCCAACAGTTTTACTGAGGTGCCTCATGGAGGTTTTCACTTGAGTCTCTTTATTTTTTTGTTTTCTTTAAAGAACTTGGTGGGGTGGAAGTTGAGAATTCCTCGACCACCATCACTGTCTTGTTGATGCTATTGATGAATTCCTACTTTGAAAAGCGAATTTTGTAGATTTTTTTTCTGTGCCCATTGACAAGAAAAGGGACAACCTTTGCATCATTGGTTCTTATCTGAACAACACCATTATCATGACACTTTTATATTACATATGGTCCTAACCATATATTTCTTAACTTGCCTTTAAAACATTTGTACCAGGTTTCATACAACAAGGCCCAATTGCCTTCTTAGAACTGTTTTTCTTTTATATTCTTGTCATGCAATATTTTCCTTTGTACTTGAGTCACTTCTGTGTGCAGGAGGGCCTGCATCCTAAATTCATCTAAACCATTCAGGTAGAGCAATCTTTCTTGTTGTGCCCTTGTGATATCGAGATCCAGTTGTGCTGCCATCCTTAAGGTGTTGTATTAAAATTCAATGGATACTAGGGCTTTCTTTCCATACACCAACTCATAAGGAGTGAAACCAATGGTGGTTTTCCAGGTAGTATTGTAGGCCCAGGTGGCCTCCACCAGTTTGTATGCCCAATCTTTTCTATGATTGTTAATCACCTCGGTTAGAATGTTCTCCAATGCTCGGTTGGTGACTTTTACTTACGCATTAGCATGTGGGTGGTAAGGAGTTGACTTTCAATGCTTGATCTTATGTTGGCTTAATAGATCTTCAATCACGTGGGATGTAAATTGACTGCCTTGATCAGTGACCAACTCTCTAGGGTACCCAACTTATAAAACACATTCTCCCTTAAGAATTCAACCACTTTTTCTTCTGTTGCTACTTTGATGCCTTTGAATTCAGCCCATCTTATTAACTAGTTAGTGCACACAATGATGTATTTCTTCTATCTTGATGGAGGGTCAATGGGTGTGATGAAATCCATGCCCCACTTGTCAAATGGCTCGAAAGTCACTTGAGGTTGCAGAGGTATTTTATTCCTTGGGGTAGGTTTCCCCCTGTTTGGCACCCATCACACTAATTGGTATACTTCCTTACATCTTAGTCAAGAGTGGGCCAATAATGACCAACTTGTAGTACTTTGAATGTTGTTATTTTGGCTACAGAGTTACCTCCACAATGCCCATCATGACAGGCCAAAAGGATGTCAAATACTTCCTCCTCCTTGACACATCTTCTTAGAATTTAATTTGGACCTATTTTGAAGAGATTTACCCCAATCCAAGTGAATGGGGCACTTTTTCTTATGATTTTGCTATTTTCCTTTGAGGTCAAATTTGTAGGGAACTGTGTAGATACCAAGTAGTTTTCTATGTCAGCAAACCATGGAGAGATAACTTAAATGGAAAATAAATGTTCATTTGGTAGCTGATCAACAACCATTCCTTCCTACCCTGTAGGCAAAGTCAAATGGATAAAAATTCTGCAACTACATTCTCTTACCAGGCTTACCAATAATAGTTAAATCAAATTGTTGAAATAAAAGTAACCATATAATAATTCGGGAATTTACATCAGGTTTGTTCAACAAGTATTTAATTGAAACATGGTCAATATGTACAAATGTCTGGTAACCCTTAATGTAATTTCTAAATTTATTTAATGACTGCGCAACAACTAGGAGCGTTTTTTCAATTACTGTGTAGTTTAACTCATTTTTCGACAGATTCTTTCTGATGAAGTAAATGGCATAAGGTAGCTTGTTATTTATCTGGCCTAGAGATGCTCATGTAGCTTTGTGAGAGGCATCAACATGAATATGAAAAGGAGGAGCCCAATTTGGGTCTCGGAGAATTGGTGTAGTGGTCAACTTGTCCTTTAGGGTGTCCATGACTTCATGGAAGCTTTCCAACCACAAAAATTCAGAGTCTTTGGCCAATAATCCAAATAAGGGAGAAGTTAACTTGCTAAAATATTTTATAAATATCCTATAGTATCCGGCTAAACCTAAAAAGCTTCTGACGTCCCTCCGCTTCTGTGGAGTTGGGACCATTTTGATGATGGCTATCTTATTTAGGTCTACCTACAATCCTTCCTGGGATATTAAGTGACCTAGAACAGTCCCTACAGTCATTGATAGCTCACACTTTTCAGGACTAAGGGATAAGTTCATTTCAATGCATTTTTTTAGCACCTTTCCTAGGTTAGAGAGAGCTTCTTGGAAATCACACCCATAGGGTGTGAAGTCATCCATATAAATTTCTACTGCATCATGGACTAGCTCTGCAAAGATACTCAGGACTACTCTCTAGAAAGTGGCAGGGGCATTGCATAGACCAAAAGGAAGGACCCTATAAGAAAAAGTACCCCAAGGACATGTGAAAGTGGTTTTATTCTAGTCCTCTAGGCTAATCTATATTTGATTGTACCCGCTGAATCCATCCAAAAAAGAGAAGAAATTCTTTCGTGCCAGACCATCTAACACTTGGTTAATGTAAGGTAGAGGAAAATGGTCCTTCTTTGTCACTTTGTTTAGCTCTCAGTAATCAACACAAATCCTCCACTTTCCATTTTTCTTTGGAACCAACACTAGAGGAGACACTCACTCACTGTTCGCGACAGGGTAAATGAACCCTGCATCTAGCAACTTCTGCAACCCTTCTTTCACCATATTTGTGAGAGCTGGATTCATTCTCCTTTGGGGTTGTCAAACTGGTTTGCAACCTTCCTTGATGTAAATGTGGTGGGTACACACCAAGGGGTGCACTCCCTTCATTTCTTTGTGATTCCAAGCAAAGGCATCCAAATGCTCTCTTAGCATATTACATAACTCTTCTTCTTGGTGTACAGAGAGAGGGGTTGATTTTCAATGCTCTTTCAGGGCCAAGTTCTATTTTTTTGACATGAGTAGGGTTTGAGTTAGATAAGCATAGATCAATCTGATGGTTGTCCTTTGTTTCCTTCACTACTTCCTCTAGAGACATGGTGTTTGGAGTTTGATTTTGGAGGATGTGTTCAATCAAATCATCTTCATCAGGCTGTCCTCCTCCTATGGCAGTTTCTAGGGTATAGATTTGGGAGGAGTAGACTTCTTCTTATTGCTCATCTTCTAACTATAAAGGTAATTCATGTTGTAGATATGGCTGGGTAGGAGGGTACAAGAGAGACTGCTTGGATAGATGCCCATTTTTTATAGTCATATTTCTAGCTCTGGAGCTTATATAGGCGTCGACAATGGCTAACCAAGGCCTCCCAAGGATGTGAAGATAACCATTAAATTTGGTCTTAGGATGGGGAACTAAGAATTCTATGGGGTATTCCCAAAAATTAATGGAGATCGTCACATCCTCAACAATCTCCTCAGGGGCTACTATGGATCGGTTTGCAAGATGTAAGACTTTCGTGGTCTTCCTTAATGATCCCTAGAGATTCATCCTGAGCATGGTGTCCTTAGTAATTACATTAATGGAAGCCCTAAGATCAATCAAGGTATGGGGGACAATGGTGCCATTTATGTGTACATCTACTATAGGGCTCCCAGGGTCTAAATACTTCGGGAAAATTACCCGCCCCAACATTAAGTTAGACAATTTTCCAATGACATTAATGGTAGGGGTGTCTCTTTTTCTCCTTCCTAGATGTTTGAAACACTTCTCTTTAATAATACTCTTGTAAATGGGTGCATTCGTGATAGCTTGGAGAAGTGGGATTCAGACACATAGATTTTTCAACTCACCCAGAAGTTTAGTGTTTTCTGGGGTATGCTGGACTGGATGGGTTAATCTTTCAGGATAGGGTGGTAGATTTACTCTAGGCATACTTTCCTCCCTTTCCTTCTCACTCTCCCTTGGTGGAGATGGAGGTCGGCTATCTAGGATCACTCTCCCATACCTAAGGTTAATTTCATGAATTTCCAAAGCATAAGCAGGGTAGGATGTCTCTCCACTGTAGACCTACTGTGCCTGTTTATTGTTCAGGTTCGGGTTTGTTTAGGGAGGAATTTGAGGTTATTTCGGTGGAGCAGGGTATAAAAGTTGTGGTTGAGATGGAGGTGAAGGCAATAAAGATGGAGAATTGTTGTATGGGGGCCTCCACCCTTGGGGTGGTGCATTCCACTAAGGTTGTAGAGGATTTTATGACTGAAATGGTTGCTTGGATGACTAGGGATGGTATTGAGGTACAAAAGACCAGGGAGAAGGTGTAGATGAGGAGGGATGAGTAGGGGGGACTAAGAGGCAATGGTTGTGTTTTGATTAGGGTTATAATATGAATAGGATGACCCTTGCATGCCCTGCTGGTATGGTCAAGGCCCATGAGGCCTCCTTCGATTTATGTAGTAGAGTTGTTCAGTCACCCCTTCAGTTCCCTGAAACACAACTTTTAGTCTACGCAGAGAAGGGAACTTGTATGTGGAGTCATTTTCCTCATAGACCGAGGAGATTTCTATAAGGTTCAATGTACATTCATTCCTAGGGTTGTTGCTTGTGCATCAAGGGCATAAGATGGCTAATGCTCTCTTTACTTCCTCTTGCTTCCTCTTGATTTGCATAGTGTCCATCTGTAGGGAAAGGGTTTGCAACATTTCACTCTTAAAATATGACAACATGTTCCCAATTTCACTTTTTATATATGTGTTGGAAGAGTTTGAACTAGCTACTATTTGACTAACCCTACCACATTTTCTAGCTACCCTAGAATGATTCTTAAACATAGTCTTGATATCATCATAGGGTAGATGGTAGATGTCCCCTCCTAATAGCAAGCTTATGGTTTCTAGGAGATATTCCTTGATCCCCATGAGAAGGACTAACTTAAGTGAGTCAAATTCAAGTGTGCACCTGACCCTTTTATAGCTGAGCTGGAATCTTTCCTCATAATCTTCTAAGGACTCATCATGTCCCAAGGTCATTCTAAAAATTTCCTCTTTGGTATATTTCGACTTGCAGTAGTCCCTACACGTGTTGTTAAAAGCTTGTTGCATCTTAGCCCAGGTGGTGATACTATAACTAGGTAAACCCATGAACTAGTGCAGGGTTGCATCCTTAAGAGTGGATGGGAATAATTTTAACTTCTCATCATCAGAGGTGTAATCACAAGTTCTGCATATGACAACAAATTTGAACAAAAAGGTATCAGGATCTTCTGAGGTCAGGCCATGAAAGTGAGGAAGAGCAGAGGGGCTTATGTTTTTCATCTTGGAATCCCCATTAGTTTCTTTGATGGGAAAAACACCCTCGATTCTTTCCCTATCTCCCCTTTCATTTCTATTTTCAGCCATTATGTCAGTTGGAATGGTTTCTTCTTCTTCCCCTATAAGCTCTTCAAAAATCTCTAGTTATTCACCTAAGGGGTCCTCTAATTCAAAGCCATCGAAGAGGAGGGAAGGTTGGCTGTTTAAAGTGGTGGGGATATTTGGTAGAAATTGTCCTAAGTTATTCCTATTCCTACGAGGCATGGAAATAATGCTTTAATCTTTTTTTTCAAGCTTTAAGACTGATTGCAAACTTGAAAATACAAACTAAATTGAAACTAATTATTGAAGAGAATCAATTGCAAAATGGAAAGGAAAGCAAACCAGCTTACAACTACTTTGCAGAATGGAAGTAATTGCAGTATGAAAGAGGTAAGAAAAGGAAGAAAGAAATCAGAAATCACATCTACTCAGACACGTCCCCGGAAGCGACGCCAAAAAATGATGAGCACCATTATTGCAACAAGGATGCTGCAACTCCTGGGGCTAACAACTTTACTTCATCAACCAGGGGTTCGTACAAACTTGGAGGTGATAGTGATGTATACACAAATAGATGTAATGGGTCCAATGTTTTTCACTGCTTAGTTGGGGTGATAGACCACTAGGGTTTCTCAAACCAACCTTCTATCGATTAGAAGAAGTTAGATTACGAATTTATAGAGGAGAATTTTAACATAATTTATAGAATTGAAATGCTACTTACTGCAATAATGATAGACTGCAAGAAATGCCTAGAAAACAACATAACTCATATAGCTATTTGTTAACATAGATTTTTTGCAAAAGAACTCTAATTTAACACATGTGAGGTCTTAACTAGTCTAAGCATGAAGTCTGATCTAAATAGGCACTTAACTGTTGTGTGCATGAATAAATATAAATAATTTTTTTCTCTTTATCTTTTTGTTTGAAAAATGTAAATGCTACTCCTTCTTGGTTGCATGGCAGGTGAGATAGGTGTGGAGAGAGCTGAGTGCGATGGTTCAAATGGCTTGGAAAGCAAGCATGGGTCTACTCCTAGTTTTAGTGATACTTTTTTCACAATTCGGGCTCAAAACAAGCCATTACAAGTTTTCCTACATGATGTCTATAGGATGTCCTCATTCACCTACAAGATCCCCTGTTTTCCTACAGGAACAAGCTGAAAGCATAGCGAGTGGTTTAAAATGTGGGATGGAGCTTGGAAAAGGTGAGTAAGGAGGGAATAAAGAAAGGGAGTGGTAGGCACTCTCTTAGAACTCAAACCAAAGATTTACGATGGTTGGATTTGCTCAATAATCATGACAAGTTTTCCTTGTAAAAGGATAATTCAAATTGAGACCTTAGTGGTTTTTGGAAATCATGGGTGGATATGGTCTGGATGAGGCTGATGATATGAGATATTCCTGCAATGCAGACACTCTTGCAACATATACATCGTTGTTGGCATTTATCCATAAATTAATCTCAAAACAAGAAGAGTTTACTTAAATAGAAGAAAACATAATTTTCATCATTTATTTTCCCAGTTCATGCATGGGAATGCTTGAAACCATTATGAAAGAAACATGAAATCAATGAAAGACCTAAGATATCAGAAATGTCAATAGCAACCTATCTTTTAAAGCTGAAAGGTGATGACCTAATTAGCAGAAAAACCCTAAATTTCATAAGAAACCATAATTTTGTATTTTTTGGGCGGAATGGGAAATGTTCCTTAAGCCATGGTCCCTTGAATGGATAAATGAGGTAAGATCCACTTGTTGTCAATCTTTTATGAATATTTTCTTATCTCTATAATGCTATCGTTAGAACTATCCACAAATGGAAGCAAACTGATAAAACATACAAGTACTTGCAAGTTAACAACACATAAATCAGTGTAACAACTAACTATGAGTACAAGCCTAAACATGCATATACAACAAGAGAAATCACTACTCCTAGGTTTGGGCCCTAACCTAAGAGATCCATCCCTCTGATTCAACTCAATGTTGGATCAAGGGAATGCTATTCATTTTCATTAATATTCAGAAATACATAAAAGTGTTTGCTCGAAACCCTTCAAATCGAAAACTTCTTAGCTATCTTGCACAAAAATACAAATCCTAATGAGGCTCTAGGCCTCTTTATTTATACAACCGGAGTTGGCAATAACTTCCTTAAATATAGGGAGGCCTGGCTCCTAATATTGAGATCAATTGGTTCTTAACTGTCACTGGCTTGGCTACTAATGATCCTCATGACTTGGCTGCTTGCAACTTCGAGTTGGTGTGATTTGATTAAGGGATCTTCGAGTGAGTGAGGAGTTAAAGAGGGAGATCCTATCTCCTATAATCTCTCCTTCTTTCCTCATTCGAGTTCCTGCACCCTAATTAGCCACAATTTTCTCCCAAAACCTGCAATCAATGAACATTAGACCACTAGACATTACATCTTACTTTTACTCATCTCATTAAGAAAAATATAATTAAAACATGTAAAGAATTATGAGAAGAGTTGATTTTAGTAAGTTGGAGCTGCATTAAGGTCCATATATTTTACCCATTGATGAGCCTCATCACCTGCTCTAGTGACTTCCTTGGACTCTTGATTTTATGTTATGTTTTATAGTAGTATTTTGGTAGGAAACTTTGTAATTGATAGACCTATTTATTTCTAGCGGTTGTTTTTATCTTATTCAGAATTCACCTCCTTTAGGTAGGTGGACAATATATCTATTTTCATGTGTGGCATATTAAGAACACCTATAATGTTTTGAGTGAGACCATGGACATATGGCAATTGTATTTGTATGCTTTGAAAATTTTAAGTATTACCAATACTAATTCACCAAAAAAAATTACTAAGAAAGTATTAGAAATACTATGGAAAATGTCAAATTTAAAATATTTTTGAAAAAACCAGCAATATATTTAATTTCCTATGTAGCATATTAAGGCCACCTATAATGTTTGGAGTGTGAACATAGACATATGATAGTTGTAACTGGATGTTTTGAAATTTTGAGGTGATACCAATAGTAATTCACAAAAAAAAATATTATTAAAAAAATTACTAAAAAAGGCATTAAAAATACTATGGAAAATGTTGATTTTTTTTTTTGTTAAGCTTGGTAGATCCTTCTTTTCCATTATAAAATAAGCAAGCAAGTTGCAACCACATAGAGCCTGGTTAGGTGGTATCAACTTTCCCATCGGGAAACCAAGTCTGTTGACCACCTAACCGCATTGTAAGCCATCTAGTAGCAAAAAAAACTTAGTCTATCTATCTAAGCTATATTAACTTGATTGTCATGTCCACAACCATATTCTAGCTCTCTATACATATATATGATTGAAAATTGTAAATTAAAAGATATTTTCATGAAAACTAATAAAAAATCACTAAGAGCCAACATTCTAATCCTCCTGCTTAGCGGATGTCGATGTAACCGAGGCCAGATCTTTCGCTCTAGAGCTTGGTAGCTTAGTCGGCAAGAACAGGCATGGAAAATGTTTCTCAATACGGTCCAGGCAACCATCTTGGTTATGCAATTGAAATTGCAACTTTTGATAGTATTGTTTGTAATTTGGAAAGTCCTAGAGAGAAGTCGTCCAGATTTGTTCCATGGCCTTGCCCAGGAGGCATTTTATAAGCCAATACAAATATAAAGCCTGCTTGTATTGCATCTCTCAGCATCTGGTGTGTCCTGGATTTGGAACCAAGAACTTCCAATCCTCCATGTCAGTTGCCTCCACGTTCGCTTGGCCATTTATATCTTCATCCCATTCTGCTATGAGTCGTTTGATTTCCTCTCTAGTGCCATCCACATAAGCAACCACCACTTCCTGGATCAGGTTGGTCACGGGCTTTCTGCCTCATCATTTACGCACAGTGCTTGTCTTAGTCTTGACTTCGCTCCCTCGTTATCTCTTCCCTTAGCCCTTGCCTTTCCCTACTCTACCCATTGCCTCTATGTCCCTGTACCTTCCAACGAACTTCTATTATTGGCTAGAAATTGGAAAAACTTATTTTGGAATGAATCAAATAAACAATTTTTTATAAAAAGGAAACTAGTAATCACCCTGAAATAACACTAAATAATGTAAAGCATTAAACATTGTGCAAAGTGAACATGCATCATAAAATTATTATAATAAATAATACCATGGTTCGCTCTTAGACAACATTCAATACTTCCTAACAAGGCATAAAGTGTTTGCATTATACCACACACTCGTATGGAGAGGGATAAAAAGAATTTTTCACTTCTAGGGATTTGATCTTCTGAGTGCATGATAGATAATGAGTTAAACAGATTTAAGTTGATATAAATATATAAATAATATGTTAAACTCATATCAATAACAAAAAAAATTGTGACAATTCTATTTATCACAATTTTTTTGTCCATAAACTTTATGATATATAAATAAATAAAAATATACCAACACAATTCTATTTGATTTGAAAATCTCTTAGCCATTTAAATTCTTTAATTTAAATTATCTTTTACAACTCTCTAACTATTTACTAAATATAAAATAAATAAATACATTTATATTATATTAAAAATTAAACTTATTGTTTATGAAATTTAAACATAAATGGCCTCAATATTCCCCTTATGACATACATGAACAATTTAACAGTCATATGCACATTGAATAATAGTATTTTTCTAAGGTGGTTTGCAGAAGTTGAGTGACCACTACATCCACGGGAAAATCTAGATAGATCAATCTAAAGGGATCTACTCTTCAACCAAACTAGTAAGGCCTAACCCCAAGGGTGTCAAAGGGATTTGACCCCTAACCTCATGATATGTGAGATACTTAATAACAAGAACTCTTTTTTTCCATGGAAAAAGTCCGTAATTTTATTCATATGAAAAAATTACATGTTGTAGATGCTATAAGCATATGCAGATGGTTGTCCATGAAAGGGACAAGTTACAATAAAAAAAATAAAAGAAAAATATCAGCAGGCCTATGCTTTTCTGCCCTTTTTCTTCTCCACCCTTCTCCAACCCTCCGATTCGGGAGTGGGTGAAATTATGGCCAGCTGGTTTTCCAGTGTGTTCAAAGGTAGTTCCTTGTCGGATTCAGATCCTTCCGATCCATGAGTTCTTTTTATTCCACTTACTTCCAGCTGAGGTTCTTGATGCTGTTGTATATTATTTGGCCCCAAATTAGCATCTGGAGTAGTTTCTTCCTGATTATATTTCTGTCCCGAGTAAATATCAGTTTCCATTTGGTTCTCTGGAGGTTCTGATTGCATGTCCTCCTCTTCTTCCATCAGGTCGGTCTGCTGCCAACCCTTGGGCTTTTTTTGTTGTTTCTTTTTTCCTTTGGAGTCCTTTCTGGTCAGCGGGCAGTTGTATTGGAGGTGACCAGTTTGCAGGCAGCTGCGGCATCTGAAAGCAGTATTCTCATAGTCGAGCGGTTGAGTCCTCGATGTATTGTTGTATTCCAATGTGATGTGATCAGGCAATCCCTGACTCAGGTCCACTTCAACACATACTCTGGCAAAAGTGACGATTCCCTTGCTAACTCTGTCTTCATCTATTTTTAGGAATTTCCCCAATGAATTCCCAATGGCTGATAAAACTTTGTAATGCCAAAAATGTAGAGGGAGGTTATGGAGCCTCACCCAAACAGGCATTGTTGAAATTTTCATAGTGTTTGCATCAAATCCATCAAACCAGGGAGTGATGAAGAGGCCAGCATTGCCCCAAAACCAAGGCCCTTGATGGATAATACTGTCTCGTTCTTGTTCTGTGCTGAAGCTAACAATGAAAAATCCCTTTGAGCAAAGGTGTATATCACAGTTTGGTGTCCATGTGGAGTAAATCCAATGATGTAGAGCATCGGATTTTGGCCAGAAACCATTAAATCTACAAATGACAGCATTTTTGGATAGTTCAGTGTGTAGTTCAGTTACCTCTGGTAGATGTACTTGGAGCGTTGGGGATTCCATTTTTTGTTCCACTATATAGGGACCTGGTAACTCTGGTTCTGGTGCTGATTTATGCTGCATTTTTCCTTTTCCCTTGACAGCGTCTCGAAAAGAGCCTGTGTTTTTTGAGTTGTCTCCATTGCAACCACCACGCAGTCGCAGATTAAGAAATATGGTTGAGTCATTGTTGATACCATAATCCTGAAGTGAGAGGAGGTCCTGTAGACTGCGTCCAGAGAATATCAGGTTTTGGTATTTGGTGGGAGTCCCAAACTGGTTCTGTATTTCCTTCTTTAGCTCCTGTATAATCAACCCCTTTTTGAGCCTCATACAGTGATGGCTGCCCTCTGTCTTTTTGATGAAGATATTAATCCGTTCTTCACCCACGCAGAATGAATCTGTGATTTTGGAGCCACAAACCATAAAAATGGGCGATTTTTCTTCAAACCCCACTGTACCCCAGCTTTTTATATATTGTCTACTTCCTGATAGATTCAGATTTGGATTATGAAGGTCATTTTTTGTGTATTCTGTCACAGTGCCAATATCTATGTGGCCCGTTGTGGTCGACCCCCATTCCCGCGCACGGGATTTCTCCAGAATAGTTTGGAGCCAGGACACTGTAAGTCCTTCTTCTCTTATCCACTCGCACAACAAGCAGTTGGTGATAAATCTGATGACAGGGGATGGCGCTGGCAGGACAAGAGGTGGTATGACGGCAATAGAAGTCGGCGAGCCAGGAACCCCAGCCACCATCCAACCGAGCAGTGGTAGGAGAAATCGTGAAAGGAACTCAGGTAAAGAAAACTGGAGGATAAAACCCCCGTCGAGGAAACCGAGTGCTTGGAGGTGTGTTTGTGGCCAAAAAAACCCATTTTGGAAATGAAAAAAATCGAAATGTTACCTCAACCGAACGTGATTCTTTCCTCAGGAGAGAGGGAACGCCTAGCGACCTGTGACCACCTTCGAGCGATCTATAGTGAGCCTGGGGGAAGATCCCTGCAAGTAGCAAAGGAGCGTTCGCCATTGAAAGTTCAGAGCTCCACTTAATAACAAGAACTCAACTAACTAACTTATCACTTAAAGCTTTCACTGAATAATAATTATATATAATACAAATTATATATATGACATATATTCATTACCCTCTTTATGCAATTTGACATTGCATTCCAAAAAATAGCATATATCGTTATACATTACTTGGTCTATATTGTTAATATGAATAAACAATACCAGATTTTGTGAGAGGAATTTAATATTTATTAAGATATTAGTTTAAATTTTATGAAAAAGGTCTACTGTAAAAGTTATATATATAATATAAAATTGTTCCATCCCACATTCAATCAAATTTTACACAATTTCGATGAAAACATTTTATAAATATGTAAATCATTTTTTAATTTAATAATATAAATAAACAATACAAGATTTTGTGAGGGGAATTTAATATTTATTAAGATATTAGTTTAAATTTTATGAAAAAATTCTACTGTAAAATTTATATAGAAGATAAAAATGTTCCATGGCACATTCAAACAAAGTTTACACAATTTCGATAAAAACATTTTATAAATATGTAAATCATTTTTTAATTTAATATTAAAACTAATTCTAGCTCAACTTGCAAAAAAATCACTCATAATAAACATAAATAATAACTTTTCACAACTTTTTAAAAATATAAGTCAACATAGTTGATGAGAGAAATATCATTATTTCCTCATGAGTTGAGAGTGGAGCTCTGGAACTAGGGTTTTGGAAAACCCTACGACGGCGCAGTTTGCGCGACTTGCACACTCTCTGCCCCCTTCAGATCGATTGCCTGCCAAAAAGTTACAACCCTCCCTTGGTTCACCAACACGGTAATGGAGTTTTCCCGGGGGGGGCATCAAAGCCCTCCCCTTCATCCATTCGTAAGCCACCAGCGTAACCAAGCACTCGGCCCTCTGAACCAGAACAAGTGGATGAGGTCAACAAAGATTTGCTACTGCAAAACAAGACAAATGCGACCACGCTCTAGACAGAAGAAAGCAAAGAGATACCAGATGGGAAACCAGAGTCAGAGGAACGGCCTAGGGTCACATCGAAGACATGCAAACCAGTGGCTGCTGAAAGGCCCAAGATAGAACTTCCAAGCCACAGGATCAATGGGAAAATCCAGTTTATGAAGGACCATGCGCTTATTGGAAAATTTGTCGGCTTCTGGCCGACAGAAAAGGCACTGCAAGGTTGGATCTCAGCCAAATGGAAGCCTAAAGGCCATGTTACCCTGCAGCTAGGACCGAAGGGGTTCTTTACTGCGATCTTTATTTGCATAGAAGATAGAAATCGAATCATGGATGAAGGACCTTACTTCTTCAACTCAGCGGGCCTGTACTTAAGAGAGTGGGTGGAAAGATTTAACCCAGACAAGGAGGACCTCAGCTGGGCTCCAGTCTGGATCAGGATGTATTCGCTTCTAGCGGAATACTGGGATGAAGATTCACTCAAAGACATAGGAAATGGGTTGGGGGAGTTCATAAAATCAGCGGAAGAGACGAAGCTGCGCAGATACACCTCCTATGCCCGTATCTGCGTCTTCATGCGGCTGGACAAACCCCTCCCAGATTCGGTAAGTCTTTTCCATGATGACTATGAATGGGTTCAACCTTTGGATTATGAACATGTTCCCTTTCACTGTCGAAGGTGTCATGCTCTGGGGCACCTCTTTAGAGACTGTCCTCTAAATGCCAAAGCCCAAAATTCTGCTCCCTCAGACAAGCCGGATCAAGACGGCTTCATTAAAGTAGCCAATCGTAAAAGAACGCACAAGAAAACCTCCACAGGGAAGAAACCCCAACAGGGCGCTGCCTCCTTTCCCTCAACAAGCAATAGTTTTGAAGTCCTTGCTAAAACCTCAGATGACCATACTCTGCATTCGACGCCCAGCCCTAAGCCATCCTCCTCCTCCACCATCCCTCTTCCCGCCGGTTCCCCTTCCATAACCCGACCCCCTATCACTGCTACTTACACCCCAAAGGAGGCCAGCAAGATCTTGGATGGAAAAGCAAAAGAAATGGATGTTGACGGTGATCCCAGTGAGTCCTTAAGCTTAGCAATCATTGTAGATGAAGAAAACCAGGTAAAAAAAATGGGTGAAGTACCTGAGAGCATTGACCTAAATGGTCTTGACATTCTGGGGCTCGAGCAGGTCTGCAAAAAAAAGGACTATGATAAGATACCAGAGCACCAGATCAGCAAATTGGAAGTCATCATATCTAGGGCCTACCAGCAACAACAACTTGGCATCCAACCGGGCAGTCATTGGGATGGCGGCTTTCCCCCTAAAGACTCTAAAAAGCGAGGGAGAAGAACAGATCTCCAACGAACTATTGCTATAGGGAAAATCCTGGTGGATTCAGGCAGGTATGCTAAGTTAACTAAGTACTACAAGCCCTCCCCCAGTAGTGAATCATGAAACTTATTTCATGGAATATAAGAGGGCTCAATAGCCCGGGGAAACTCAGATTAATAAAAAACATGATAAAGCAGGAGCAATCACAGATTTTCTTTCTCCAAGAAACGAAGTGTAAAAGTACCACTCTTGGGAACATTCTTTCCAAGGCATGGCCAGATTGTCACTCGCTTGCAGTGGATGCCTCAGGGGCCTCGGGCGGACTGGCTATCGCATGGAACACTCAAGCGATAGGGCTGACAGACATCCATGCTTCTCATCACATTATTCAAGCCACCTTTCACATTATAGGTACCAACATTCATGGTCATCTAACCAACGTTTATTTCCCACAGGAAGCTAACAACAAAATCACAGTTCTAAACACAATAGAAGCGCTCAATCTCAATAGAGTACACCCTCTTTGGATCATGGGGGGCGATTATAATATGATTACCAGGATAGAAGAAAAGCAAGGAGGGCGAGCTAGGCTGGAGCAGGAAGACGCCCACTTCAAAGAATTCATCCAAAATAATTCTCTAATTGACATGCAATTTTGCAACGACACGCATACATGGAGTAATCGAAGAACAGGGAGGCAACAAATCACTTCCAAACTTGATAGATTCCTCATTTCGGACAATGTGGTGCACCTTGGAGGAGACCTCTCTGCATCAATTCTCCCTTACTCAGGCTCGAATCATTGGCCTATCTCCCTCCAGTGGCAAAGACCGGGTAATGTCACTAAGCGACCATTTCGCTTCGAAGCATTTTGGCTCTCCCACCCCGCTTTCAAAGACTTCATCAGATCTACTTGGACCTCCTTCCCTCAGCCAGAAGGTACAAAAATGTTTCAGTTTCAGCAAAAGCTCAAATTCCTCAAAGCCCAAATCAAGCGTTGGAACAAAGAGACATTCGACAACATCTTTCAAGCGCAGCAGGATTTAAACAAGGAAATGAAAGAGCTCCAACAACAAATTATCACAGAGGGACACAATGAAGAGACCCTTGCTCAGGAACAACACATTCATAATCAATTGGAGGAGAGAAGGAAGCAGGAGGAAATACTGTGGAAGCAAAAGTCCCGGATTAGATGGCTGAAAGAAGGCGAGAGGAACACCAAATTCTTCCATCGAACCACAATTCAGCGAAGAATGCACAATACCATTTCTTTCATTCAGAACCCGGAAGGGGAGAGAATGGAAAACCATGCAGAGATTGAGCAGGAGTTCCTAAGACACTTCCAGCAGGTCCATCAAGAGCCCCATGCGGATAGGCGGCCGGCTATAGAAAAAATCATTAAAAATGTGCCTAAAATCATTACAGCAGAGCATAACGAACTCCTTCTGCGCCCAACTACGCAACAGGAGGTGGATGCAGCTATGAACCAGCTCAAGGAGGGCAAAGCCCTTGGCCCGGATGGCTTCACCACTACATTCTTCCACACTTTCTGGGAGTTGATAAAAGAAGAGGTCTGGCTTGTGGTGGAGGAATCGCGCACTCTTCATTGGCTTTTGCCCTCACTCAACTCTACCTTCATTGCGCTGGTCCCTAAAGAAGAGACCACTAGAACCCCGAAATTTTTTTGTCCAATTGCACTCTGTAATGTAATATACAAAGTGATATCCAAGGTCATCGCCAACAAGTTAAAGCCGCTATTGCCCATGCTCATCTCGCCGGAACAATCGGGCTACGTGGAAGGAAGACAGATTCTGGATGGCATCATCCTCACACATGAAATCATACACTCCCTCAAGCATTCCAAACAAGCAGGTATGATTCTCAAGCTCGACCTCTCAAAAGCTTTTGATAAGCTCAACTGGACTTATATACAAAAAATGTTAACAACTTTTGGTTTCTCGCCTATGTGGGTGCGATGGGTTATGAGCCTTATCTCTTCAACTTTTTTCTCCATCCTCATAAATGGCATCCCTTCCCGTCCTTTCAGCCCTTCTAGAGGAATCAGGCAAGGAGATCCTCTATCCCCTTTCCTTTTTGTGCTAATGGCAGAAGGCCTGGGTCGCCACATCAAGCAAGCCCTCCTCTCCCAGCAACTCAAAGGTTTATCCATTCACAATTTGCCAGCTATCTCTCATCAACAATTCGTGGATGACAATATGCTCTTTGGGTACCCTTCAGTTCAGGAAGCCTCTCTTTTCAAATCCCTGCTGAATGACTTCTCTGAGGCATCAGGCACCAGTATCAATAAGGCTAAATCGCAGATCTTCTTCTTCCACACTCCCCCTGTCACCCAATTTGCCATTGCTCGAATCCTGGGCTTCTCCATAGACTCTCTTCCTTCTAAATACCTCAGAGCCCCCCTCATTGATTCGGCCCTAAAGCATGCTTCTTGGCGTATGCTCCTTGAGAAGCTTGAATCTCGCCTAAATCTCTGGACTCATAGAACCCTGAACATTGCTAGTCGTTTGGTGCTAATCAAAGTTGTCCTTCAGGCTATGCCGCTCTACCTTTTCTCAATCTTGGCTGCACCCAAATGGGTTATCAAAAAAATAAAGGCCCTTCAGCGCAACTTCCTTTGGGGTGCAACAGGAACTAATCGCAAATGGGCTTTGGTAAGATGGACCACAGTTTGTAAGCCTAAAGAAAAAGGGGGCATAGGTTTAAGGGACCCCAGTCACAGCAACACAATCATGTGCGCGAAAATTTGGTGGCAATGGCTAACGGCTCCCAACAAGCCTTGGGCAACCATTTGGACTACTAAATATGCCAACCATAGACCGCAGGAAGACCTGATCAGATACACACCCACTGTAAAAGGTTCTCTTATATGGAGCGCCGCTAAACAACATTACCTAATGATCCAGCAACATAGTTTCTGGGAAGTGAGAAATGGTCGATCAGCGCGGTTCTGGATGGATGCATGGAATCAGCTACCGAAGCTCTACAGCACACTTGAATAGCCTCCAAACCACTACAGGGAAGGGCAGCTACAGGAAGAGGTATGGCAGAATTGGATTCAGGAGACAGAACAGGGGTATAGACAATGGAAGCACAGTAATAGAATAATTGAGAACGCGGATCACCAAACTCAGCAGCATCTGGAGAGGGAGCTCCAAAATCGGAGAATCAGATACTCAGAGGACAAGGACATTCTTCGATGGGGCTACTCACCTAGGGGATCCTTTACCACAAAAGAGGCCTATAAAATCATCTGCACGGATCCGGAGCCCCTGGATCCCATCTGGAGCAGAATATGGTCTTCAGGCATTTGGCCCAAAGTCTCCCTTTTCCTTTGGCTGGTCGGGCACCGGAAAATCCTCACTTGGGACAATCTCAGATATAGGAACTTTCATGGACCCTCTATGTGCGTCAACTACAAATCCCAGGAGGAAACTATCCAGCACCTCCTTGATTCTTGCTCTCTTGCCAATCAATTGTGGGAGAAGGCTAGCTTTCGGTGTCAAAGAAAATGCAGAAGGTTGGAAGACATCCTCGACTCCTTGCGCCAGTGGCAACAGAACCCTTACAAAAGTGAAATTCTCAACCATTTATGGAGAATAATTCCTGGTCTCCTCCTCTGGACTATCTGGAAAGAGAGGAATAAGCGCATATTTAAGGATCAAAGCACTCCGCAGGAGATCATATGGGGCAACCTCTGCCATAACCTCAAAGAGACCTTGGCGCTTCGCAGCTGGACTCAGGACGACTTTCCCTCCACCGCAAACGAGAAGGCCATTTGGGCTAACTGGAATCTGCAACTCTCGGAGGGAACTCAAATTCAAGCCCAGTCCGTGCACAACAACAATAAAAAGGACACCTGGACTCCTCCCCCAAAGAACACAATCAAGCTCAATTTTGATGGCGCTTCTAAGGGTAATCCCGGAAATGCAGGATTTGGAGGTATTTTCAGAAACCATGAAGGCTCACCTCTCCATATTTACTTTGGGAATATAGGCTGGGATACTAACAACTCGGCGGAACTGGAGGGACTCTGGCAAGGGCTTCTCATCTCCAGAGATCTCAATTTACAGCCCCTGGAAATTGAAGGCGATTCCCAAATCCTTATCAACATGGTCAAACAACTTCAAAATGGTACCCATGCGAGGAAAATAGCCAATAGCTGGAGGCTTGAGGCCAGACTGGAGGCCATAGAACAACTTCTCCATAATAATCCAGCCATTATCTTCAATCATGTCAAGAGGAATGGCAACAAGGTTGCGGATCTTCTTGCCAATTTGGGAGTGGATGCGGAGAGCACTATACTCACAGGAACTATAGACATCATTCAGAATCATGATCAAGCCCAGGAATGCACCATTTGGGTCCAAAAGGATGCAGCTCCCCCGGATGCGGGTGACTGAGGCGGCAATCAATATGAAAAGACTGGGGTGGGGCGAGGAAACTCGACACCTACCCACCTAGTACGCCGCGTTAAATATTGGCAATCAGGAGAGCGCTTGGCATGCACGCAAGGCAGGTTACAGCGGCTCTCCTTTAGGTGGCCCTAGTTCATTCTTCCTGTCCTCTGCAATGGCTCCTCCGTCCGCACGCTACAACCTGCAAGAGATGACGGCAATCATCAATGTAGTAGTAATGGAAGTGGTTTTTCGAGAAAGGTCGGGCAAGTATAAGGTGAGGCACTGCTCTGAGTTTGCGTTGATGCCTTGCGAATTGTCTCTTTGAGCTCATCCCCTCGCTTCAACTCAAATTACGGCTCTCTCTGAAGTCTCTTGGCCCTTGACGCGGAAGCTTAACTCGGCCATCCAGAGGCAGCTCCTACTATTCCTCTCTCTCCTCTGGGGGGTTTGGGATTATAGTCTGGCGGTTTTCATGTCAATTTATCATCTCCGGGTCTCAGTTCTTGCCTTTGGTTTTCGTTGGTGGTCTCTGAGTAGTTTCCTCTTAGCCTCTGTCCCCTCGTTCAAACATTTGGTCTTAGGCCTGGTCTCAGTTAGTGGGGTGTGGAAGATTGGTCCTAACAATTCAACGGTTTCTCGTTCTCACTCTGGAATTTTTCGCTCTATGCTCAATTGGCTCCCGCTTGCGATAGGACTTTGTAGGTTCTCTCCCAGGTCTCTGCATCTTTGTAGTTCTGCGCGCCACTATCTTTGTCTTGGGTCAATTGCTCAGCCTGTCTGCATCTGTTCTATTGCTCCCTCAAAGATGGCTTGACTTCGTCAACGTATGGGGTGCCGTAGAGGCCAACCCCGGCGTGCTCCGATAGGCTCATCTTTGGATTCGCCTGCCCACTCCAGTGAATTGTTTACTGGTCAGTACCCAGGCACTCGAAGCGGGAGAGGGCGGTGTCGTGCCTCTAGTCACTACCGTGGGCCTCCTTCCTCTACCGACTCTGCAATTTTCTCCTTCAATAGTTCCCTGCATCGGCCTCGGGTAACGGCTCACATAACAGTGGTTTTCTATGAGACCACTCAGATGGAGGACTCATACTCTCATCCGAGGGGCTCTGGGGCAGTCTCTGGTCCTACTCCTTCGATTCAGCTTGGAATTGATATGGCGCCGCAGCATGTTCAGAACGCTCCGGGCTGCAGCACTCAGGATGCGGAGATGCTACCTGTCGATCCTAGACCCTCTGATCAGATCGCTGCTCCAACTATGGGTGAGCCAGAATTCGGATGGTGCTGAGTTGTGGAAGAACCACAAGATGACTAGCATGCTCTTGCTGGTGACGGTTTTTTGGGTTATGTCATGGCTATCATTGGGCAAGTTTACCATGTTAACTCTAATGTGGATTTCCTATGTTTTTTTTTGTAGTTTTGTTCACTATGAAGATCCCCTGCGTGGGTTCTGTTCTGGTTTTTCTTACCTGTTTTTGTCTTGGAAATTCTGCCTCCTATCAGAGCAGTGTAATGACTTCGGTCACATTGTAAATATTTCTCCTCTTTATTAATAGAATTAGTCTTACTCAAAAAAAAAATATAAGTCAACATAGCTTTATGATATTTTTGGCTTTTTGCAAACTTTTATATCTATAAGTCTACGTTATTTTGATTACTACATCTTAGGTTTTCTTATTTTCTTTTTTGTGAGATTTTTGCTTTCTAATCTTTTGGTCTTTGTAGACCTAGAAGGTTCCAAATGCAGATTCTTCTTACAAGCATGTGGTTGGCTGATTGTCTTTAACATTTTGATATTGACTGAAGAAAACATCGCTCTTAAGGGTTGACTTGTACTTTTATCAATACAAGCTTCTCTTACGTGTTGAAGAGAAATTTTTGCCAAATACAATTCTCACATTGATATTTATTAATTGGATCTAATATGATAATGTTATTCTCGGGCCTTAATTTTTTTTTAAGGAAATAAAAGAAAATTATTATTTTTTAAATCATATTTTTTCTTTAAATTTTTTGTTAGTTTACTCAAATTTAATGATCGGTGATATATTGAGTACCCATCTTGCATAGTTTTGAGTAGAGTTAAATCTATAAAAAAAGAAGAAGAAAAAACACATGGAAAACCATGTTTTTTATGTTATTTTCATGTATTTGCATGTTTTTGGATGTGGTTTTACTCAAAAGTATGCAAAGTGTGTAATCATTAGATTTCGAATTTAATTCCACATCCAATAAGTGCATATTATTAATATTTGAGTAAACCTATAAGGAGATAAGTAAAAAATACAATACAAAAATGGTTTTATTTATTTTGCTATAAAAATTCAAGACTCGTATTTTATTATTTTTCTTAGGAGACTCATTTTACACTAAATGAATCCTCTAATAAGTTTATGTCATTTATATTCATGCTTTCATGCCTATAGTTTATTAAGTGTAATATATTTAAGTCGTCCTCTAAAATGTATGAAGATGATTGAATGAAAAAACATAAATATTTGACTTGCAAGGTTGAGAAATATTATACCATGGCCTATAACCCTTCCAAAGGAATAAATATGGTAAACCACCAATAAATGAAGGTATTCTAAGAAGTGAAGAAGATACTCCACAATATTAAATTAGGCACTTGGAGCAACGATAAAATGATGCTAACCAAAGTATCATGATGTCATAACATAACATATAGTACTAACAGTAGTATTATGAAATCATATATAGTATTAATGCAAATTACTTTATACCCTAGATGGTGTGATAAGGGATGCATTAGGAGGTGAGAGCAACATAGTTGTTGTTTCCTTAAGCCTTAACTAAGAGCGAAATGCCCTCCACCCTTAGTGATTATTTCAACATGGATGAAGTGTAGTGTACTTCCAGGAGTGATGTTAATGAACATTATTTATGATATGTCTCCTCTCATATGGGATGATGGGTTTATTAGGTTGGCATATGATTACAAGAACCTTCATGAAGCTCTCCTAGTTGGGTTCATGATGGTATTCATTCCACTATAGTTTGGATTTTCACTTCTTATCCATTCATAGTGGGCTACTTGCAATCTCCAAAATTCTCTGCAATCATTTTGGAAGTATCTACTTTCAACTTTGAGAGGATATTTTGGTGGCATCATGCTTTACTAAGGGGTGTCTTGTGAGAAGGACTAGGTCCCCTCATCCTTTGCCCTTTTTTCCACCTCTTGTTACATCTCTAGGTCTTAAAGCTTCTTCCTTTGAGTAAGGGGTTTGAGTTAAAGGGTGTAGAGACAAATTCTATTACACTCAATTCCCTAGGTCACTTTTATGGGATTCAACTGTGTTAAGTAAGTCATTAATCTAGATCATTTTCAATCAATATTTATTTATAGTTGGTGGACATTTCTAGGGTTCTCTCATCTAGATTTCCTTTTATGATTCCTCCATTGCCTATCTAGGTTTACAAACTTTAAATTGTAAAATTATTTCAATTTGACTAACGTATACCGCCTTCTTCCTTCTACAATACCTTTGTCTAGACACTCTCTCCATCAACATCCAAATCTCATTAATTTCTTCATCCAAATTTATTATTGGCTATTGAAATCTTTTGTTGTCAACTTCCATTTGTTGCATGCTCTCTTCCTCCATACTATTGTTGTATGACACTCTGATATGTTTCTCTAAATCAGCTTGAACTATTCTTGCAACCTCTATGTAGTCACATGCATCTCTTGCTAGCCATTCCTCTAAATACCTCATCTCCTCCTCAAAATCCTTAAACACTAAATTTGAATGTTTTACTTGAGGTTTAACACTATCTTTAGGAAATAGATTGGCTTCTATTTATTTAATTATCTCCTCATGTTCATCTTCAATTTCTATGTCTGCATTCACAGAAAATTCATTAGTTTCATAAATATGAGATTCTTGGATCTCATCCACTGCTACATCCTCTTCTTCACCAAGGAATGGTCCTTTTTGCGGTTCACAATAGTGCACTTATTTTCCTCATACTCAACTACTTTGAGTTCATATTCTTTCAACTAGGTTCTTATCATGTGCCTCATCTTCTTCTGCAACTTTCTTGCAAACAATTCCTTAACTAACCATTTAAATTTCTTCTTAAAAATCCATTTGCATTTCTAGTCTTCAACTTCTTGTTGTAGTAGCTCCATAAGCACATTCAATTGTGCCTTCATCTTAGTCATCTCTTTCTCAAATTCTGCATCCTTCATCTTCCTCTTTATGTCATTTTCCTTGACATCTTCTTTCCTTCTCTTGTGGCTTTCACTTGAACCTTTACAATGACCCTTTTTGGTCACCCTTCTCTTTATCCTTGTGAGATTCTCCATGCTCAATAGTGAAATACAACCAAGCCTCTCCTTTGTAGAAAGTATTCTCTTCTTTCTACTAAATACCTTATCATTCTTTCTTCACTAGCTTTACATTTTGGTTTTCTCACTAGTTCTCTCCTTAGAACCTTCTCTTGGAAATTATACGGACACTCAATATGGAACTACCCTCTGAAAAATTCTATCCAACTACAACTTGTTGGAAATCATCCTTATTTTGGTTTCAATCCTCAATTCCAAAGAGCGTACCAGCTTTGATACCACTTGATGCAGGAAAATTCACATCTTCTTGCAATTTCTAACTCTCTACTTCTAGGATGTCAATGCAATATTGACATCAAGGTGCCCATACACCTTTAACCACTTTTTAATATTGTTCTTTTCCCTGCAATAAAAAAAACTGATCTCAATTGGATCATTATATTATTTTTCATCCATCTCAATGCATTTGGTGTGGAAAAGTGGAGGAATCAGCTCATGGGACCATTTTTACCAATGGGACCCAGTTTGGTGAAATTGGGTTTGAAACCTTCCAGGAGCATTTTGAGGCATCAAACGATGGTTTTTTGGGGTAAAATTTTTTGATTTAGTATAGAACATTCCATGTTACTCTACACACATATATATTTCCAACGATGGAAGAAGCGTGTCAATCAGAGCCTGTATGCAAAAGTTTTTTCACTCAGAAGTTGACCTTCCTCTTTCACACCTATAGTTAGGGAGGATTTTACGTCAGCCCTCATTATTCATGGAAAAGGGTCTAACCTCATGATTATGATGTAAAAGACTCTAGAAGAGTCTATATTATAACTCTAGTTAAAAGTTGTTGTAGTCATACTTAACCACTAGCAGGTTATTGAGTTGTGTTATAACTAGGCCATTAGGAGGAAGAGACATTACATTCTTTCGAGAGAATTTTGTTCTCTAGTTGAGAAATATAGACAGGAGTTATAGTAGGTAGAGAACATTGAGATGATATGTGGAGTGTAGTAGCCCATGGGCTAGAGGCATTACTTCTTTGTACCTGCAACAATATTTCTCAACAGAGAAAGAGAGCGAAGTGGCCTCACCTTTGAGCTGGGTTTTCTCCTGAAAGGGTTTCCTAGAGAGCATATCTTGTGTCTTATGTGTGTGTGTGTGAGAGAGATTATTTGTTGTTCTCTTAGTTTTCGCATGATTTCCATTTGCATGCATGAACTAGTTACAATTAAATCTACAAATCTAGAATTTTAATAAAACTATAATAGTGTAAAATTCAAAATTTTAATATATTATTATCATATATGTTGTGATGAAATCTCCACTGGCATATCCAAGGAATTTTTTAGATCATTTGGTATCAGAGCAGGTTTCTTTGGGTATTTTTTGGAGATTTCAAGGATCTAGATTGGCAGGGTCGAAAATCGTCAAACCCTAATCATCGTCGTTGAATTTGTAAACAACCCTCGCTTACTAAAAAAACGACTAAAATTTGCATATAAATGACCATTTCTTAGTTGGTGTTGAATAGTGGCTAATTTACAGTATCTTATAACACGGAAAAATTTTGTTCATATTTAGTTTAGTGATTAATTGGTAGTCTCAATTTTATCGTCTAGTAGTATATTTAGTCATAAATTTGGTCATTAATTTGTTCGTTGTAGCAGGAGCACTACTCCCAGCAGTTAAATCAGAATTTTAACAGCAGAACCGGGCCAAGCAGAATGACCAGGACGAAAATAAGAACCAGTGTAAGCAGCAGCCCCAGCAGCTGGGGAACCTAGCCGGGGATCTAAAATGGTCATTTTCACTTCATTTGGCGGAGGTTTTAAATCTTTCCCTCTATGGCAAGAGCGTATATAAGGAAAGGATAGGAGAATTACGCGTCCCACGAAGTGGGCAGTTAGCAGCTCTATCATTAATTGTCACAATTAATGATGATATACACAAAAAGATATACTACTGCATGATCACCCTAGAAAACCAATTAATAAGCAAAGAAATATGATCAAAATTTTGGTCGTGTTATAAGATACTGTAAATTAGCTACTAATAGTCACATGTTAGGTCCCTATAATACTAGTGATTCCCCCATTACTATTGTAGTTTTATCCTTTATTAATATTGTTGTTCCCCTATTGTCCCCATATTGTTATTACTATGCCCCATAGAATCCATTTATTGTTATTTTTGTGCCTTTATATTATTATTGTTAGGTCGCCTTGGTTATATTGTGACCCCTTAGACTCCTATATATAGAAAGGAGGTTTTGTCATTTCAATAATCCAGGAATTGTTCATTTTTGTAATGTAAAGGAGGTTTCCCCCTTGAAGAGGCTGAATTCTAAGGCGTTTATCTCTCTTTTCTATCTTTTTGTGAGTTGGTTTCATAACATTTGGTATCAGAGCTGTGGATTCTAGGGTTTCGCTGCTCCAAACAGGTCATCCTGACATTTGCGCTATAACTCTTTTTCTGTGACATTTCAGATGGTAAAAAAAAACCCATTTGGGCCAAAATGTTTATGAACCTCGGGTGTGAATTTTAGGGCTTTTCACGCTATATTTGCGGAGATATGATCTGAGGAAGTTGGCCTTTTTGCAGAATCCCGAATTTCATTCCAAATAGGTGACCTAGCGAAAATAATCGTAACTTTTGTTTTGAGCATCAGATTGAAATTTTGTAAGAAGTTATAGAAAGAGGATAGACTGTAGTTTCCTGTGTATATTTTTTAGATCCGAAGGTCAAAACAGTGACATGTAGCACTTCATACAAGTTCGCTGTTTTGAAAAGGTCTATAATCAGGTCATATTGGGAGGTTGTGCATAACTTTTCCGTGGAGAATCTAAATTCAACCAAGCTAGTGGCATTGGAAAGAGGACAGAGAGGGTTACTATAGGTCACAATTTTAGAATTGGATGATCTGAAATTACAGAGATACATCCAATTCCATATCGAGCTCCTACAAAGTAAAAAAAAGATGTGTAGTTTTTTTTTTTCTTTTTTTTTTTAATTTTGCATAAGCTTGGTTTGAAAAATTAGTTTGAAGGAATTCAAAAGGAATAGTAAAGCATTATTATCGGTAATTGATGACTCGAGGAAAGAAAATGCAAACACCCAGTAAGCAACCTGAAAGCTCTAGCATGAATCATGAAGAAGAGAAAGAAATGAAACATGATATATCAAAATTACGAGACCAAGTGCAAAAAATGTCACTCGCAGAAAAAGTAATAGAATCTAAGATGGATGGTTTAGAGAAAGGTGTATAAGCTAATATTAATGACGTGAAATCTAAGATGGGTGGCATGAAAGCTAAGATGAATGGCATGGATGATAATATGGAAGAATTGAAGATAAATTTGAATAAGTTGCTACAAGAAATGGTCACCAATGTGAAAGGGTAGTAAAGGAAAATCATGATGAGAACAAAGGAAATGTTAATCATGATTTCATAGACTCTAATGTTGGATTGAAGACCCACCATATTCCAAAAATCGATATGAGGAAGTTTGATGGCAAGGATCCCGCAACATAGATACTACAGATGGAGCAATTTTTCAATCTCCATAATGTGGAAAACACACAAAAGGTACGTATTGCAACTTTATATTTGGAACCAAATCAATTTGTATGGTATCGATGGCTTTTCTCTCATAAACAAATTGTCACTTGGGCAATTTTTATGGAAGAAATGACAGCACATTATGAGGATACAAAAAGCAACGCCTTTTTTAGCCAATTGATAGGTCTCAAACAAAAGGGTTCAATGATGGAGCACATTGAGGAGTTCCAAAAATTGAACATAAGGGTAAAAGATATTCCAGAGGAGCATAGGATTGATGTGTTCATAGGGACTTTAAAGGATAATATCCAACATGAGGTTCGCATTTGGGAACCTGATTCATTGGAGAAGGCATTCAGGTTAGAAAGAAAAATGGAAAGAAGAAATATGGCAACCAGGAAGCCTACCACTCACAACTATAAAGATGGAAGTGTTGTTTCCCCTAGCCTTCCACAACCTATAAGGTTGACACCACAAAAATTGGAAGAAAAAAGAGCAAAAGGGCTTTGATACAGTTGTGATAGCAAATACGCTAAAGGTCATAAGTGTGCCGAGAAGAAATTATTCTACATAGATTGTGAAGAGGAGGAAGAAAAGGAACAAGAACGATCAAAAGAAGAGGATATACTCCAGGAATAAAGCCTAGATAAAGAAGAAATGAATCCGACCATATCTTGTAATGCATTGGTTGGAATTACCACTCCTCAAACCATCAAGATAGAAGGACGTATCAAGAAGAAAAAGGTAATAGTGTTGATTGATTCAGGAAGTACCCACAATTTTATTCATTGTAAGATAGCAAAAGAATTGAATTGCTTCCTATATCCAGTACCAAAGTGTCAAGTGATGGTTACAAGTGGAGGAACCATAAATTACTCTGGAAAGTGCCATAATATCAAGCTATCCATGGGAGAATATGTATTGAATAGCCTAATGCTTTCCATTCCATTTGGAGGTGTTGATGTTGTACTAGGAGTCCAACGGCTACAATCCTTGGGTACAATAGCTTTTAACTTTCAAGAACTTTTCATGAAATTTTTTACGGAAGGAAAGGAAGTTGAATTAAGGTGTATTGTAGGGAAACCGCTAAAGATAATCAGCTGTAACGGTATGACAAAGCTTCTAAAAAAGGAACAACGAGGTGTAATTTCACAATTATGTTCGCTAGATGTTCCCACATTGAAATCATGTATTTCTCTAGATCTCCAAAAAGTCTTGGACAATCATTCCAAGGTATTTGAGACTCCCAAAGGTCTCCCACCTATTAATGATCATGATCATGCTATTCATTTGATTCCAGGAAGTGTTCCTCCAAACATCAGGCCGTATAGATAGATATCCTTATGCCCAAAAGAGTGAAATTGAATGCATGGTTGCAGAAATGCTAGAGGCTGGTATAATTCAACCTAGCCAAAGTTCTTTCTCTGCTCCAGTAGTATTGGTGCACAAGAAGCATGGATCATGGCGCATGAGTCCAAATTATACGGAGCTCAACAAGCTCACTATTAAAGATAAGTTTCCCATTCCTGTCATTGATGATTTATTGGATGAGTTGCATGGATCAATTTACTTCACCAAGTTGGAACTTCGTTCAGGATATCATCAAATCAGAATTAAGATTGAAGACATTCTGAAAACAACATTTATAAGTCATGAGGGTCACTATCAATTTTTGGTCATGTCTTTTGGCCTTACCAATGCCCCTTCTACATTTCAAGGTTTAATGAATTCCATTTTCAAGCCCTTCCTTAGAAAATTTGTGTTAGTATTTTTTGAGGATATACTAATCTACAACAAGTCTTGGAAGGATCATGTTGAACATGTTGACAGGGTGCTACAACTATTGGAGGAGAAACAATTATATGCAAAAAGATCCAAATTTTTCTTTGGAGTACAAGAGGTGGAATATCTGGGTCACATTGTATCTCACGAAGGGGTTAAGGTAGACCCTAGCAAAATTAAAGCCATCAAGCAATGGAAAATCTCCACATCCATAAAGCATCTACGAGGATTTCTCAGATTGACAGGGTATTATCGCAAGTTTGTTAATAATTATGGGAAAATAGCAGCAACCCTAAAAACATCATTGAAGAAAGATGCATTTTCATGGACTCCAGAAGCAACAAAGGCCTTCGAACATCTTAAAGAGGCAATGTGCCAAGCATCGGTCTTAGCTACACCGGACTTCAAAAAAATCTTTATTGTGGAATGTGATGCTTCAAGAAATGGAATTGGTGTTGTTTTAATGCAAGTTGAAAGACCCATTGCTTTCGAAAGTCCTCCAATCAAGGGAAAGTATTTACAAAAAGCTATTTATGAGAAGGAAATGTTGGCAATACTACATGCACTTAAGAGATGGTGACCCTACCTAATGGGAGACACTTCAAGGTAAAAACAGATCATGATAGCCTTAAATTCATTTTAGAACAAAGATTATTCTCTGGAGAGCAACAAAAATGGGTCACAAAGATGTTGGGTTACGACTTTGAAATTGTCTACAAAAAAGGGGAGCAAAATGTTGTGGTAGATGCACTCTCAAGAAAGGATGAGCATGTGGAAGCATTGTTGTGCACCATTTTTATTGTCCTACCATATTGATTAAACGAAGCAAGGGGAGGAATGGAAAAATGACAAAGAAGTGGGGGCACTTATTGGAAATTTACAACAAGATTCCAGTACATCTTATACATTTATCTGGAAATATGATTCGTTATGGTACAAAGATCACTTATACCTCTGTAAGAATTCCCAACTCAAACAAAAGATTCTTCTGGAATTGCAATCTTCTCCCTTAGGAGGGCACTAAGGATTTTTAAAAACCTACCATAGGGTTAAGAAGGATTTTTTTTGGGATGGCCTTCAAATCGAATATTCAAAAGTTTGTGGCAGAATGTTTGGTTTGCCAACAAAATAAAGTTGAAGCAATTAAGACACCAGGTCTATTACAACCTTTATCCATTCCAAGCGAAGATTGGGAGGAGGTTTCAATGGATTTTATAACAGGTTTACACAAGTCAAAGGGAAAGAGTGTCATCATGGTGGTAGTTGACAGACTTACCAAGTATGCACACTTTTGTGCATTATTACATCCATTTAAAACTAGTACAGTTTCTACTGCATTTATGGAAACAATTCAAAAGCTACATGGAAACCCAAATATTATTGTAGGTGACAGAGATCCCATTTTTACTGGAAATTTTTGGACATAATTATTTTCTTGTCTTGGTACTCAGTTAGCTCATAGCTCATCTTATCATCCTCAATCTGATGGGCAAACTGAGATAGTAAACAAATGTTTGGAAGGATATCTTCATTGCTTTGTATTTGATAAACAGACATAATGGGTCAAATGGTTGCCTCTGGCTGAATGGTGGTATAACACTTCCTTCCACATTGCAACAAAAATGACCCCATTTATGGCACTTTATCAATCTTAGCCACCATCTATCACATCATATTTAAGAGAAAATTCTAAGGTTCAAGCAGTGGAACATCACATCGAGAATCAACAACAAGTTCTCCAACTCTTAAAGGATAACATCATGTTGGGATAGAATAGAATGAAACAATAGGCAGATCAACATCGCAGTGAAAGAAGTTTTGATGTAGGTGACTTGGTATTCCTACAGTTACAACCATATAAACAATGTCCCTCAAGCAAGCTAAGAAGGATAATAAATTATCACCAAAGTATTATGGTCCGTACAAGGTGTTGCAAAAGATTGGCACTATGGCATACAAGTTGGAGCTTCCTGCAGCTTCTCGAGTGCACCCAATTTTCCATGTTTCATGTTTAAAGAAGGTTATAGGTGAAAAGATCCCAGTTCAAACAATATTGCTAGAACTTGACAAGGAAGGAAAAATTATATTGGAACCGGAAGCAGTCACAGAAGCAAGAACTTGATAGCTACGAAATTGATGCATTTCGGACTATCTGATCAAGTGGAAGAGCTTATCCACTGAAGATTCCACATGGGAGGATGAGAATTTTATACAGAAGCATCCAGAACTACTCAAGCGTTGAGGACAACACTTTTTTGAAGGAGAGGGGCATGTTAGGTCCTTATAATACTAGTGATGCCTCCATTACTATTGTAGTTGTATCCCTTATTAATATTGTTGTGCCCCTATTGTCCCCATATTGTTATTATTGTGCCCCATAGAATCCCTCTATTGTTATTTTTGTGCCTTTATATTATTATTGTTAGGTTGGCTTGGTTATATTGTGACCCCCTAGACTCCTATATATATAAAGGAGGTTTTTTCATTTGAATCATCCAAGAATTGTTCATTTGTGTAATGTAAAGGAGGTTCCCCCCTCGAAGAGGCTGAATTCTAAGGCGTTTGTCTCTCTTTTCTATCTTTTTGTGAGCTGTTTTCATAATATCACATATGTGCAAATTTTAGTCATTGTTTGAAATAATTAATGACCAAGGAAATATGAGTAAAGTTTGATCATGTTATAAGATACTATAAATTAGTTACTAATAGTTGTATATATGAAAAATTTAGTTTTCATTTGTAATCACAAATTTATCATTTACAATAGTCATTTATCTTTTTTTGTTAGTTTCATATTCATTATATAAATGACTAATTTATTAATTTATATTCATTTCATTACTTTCATTAATAATCATTATAAACAACTAATTTAGTCATTTTATATTCATTTTATTTGTGTTCATCATTAATCAATATAAATTACTAATTTAGTAGTTTTAGGTTGATTTTATGTGTCCACTATCAATGAGCATAAATTTGTTAGTATGATTTTGCAACTAAATTTAAAAAATGTCATACAATGTGCATGTTCATCTAATATGAAAACACAAAGTAACATATGATAATTACAATACTAAATAATATAAAGTACATCTATAAATAATTTAAACCACAAATTATATATATGAAATGTAAAGTATTAAAATATTAGTATTACAATATCATTTTCCAACTTAATAATGGTTGGAATACAATTTACACATGAAATATTGGTTTATCACTTCAAAACATTATCATTGTGTTTCCAAGGAATTGCAGGTGAATTCATCAACTCTAAAGACTTGACCATCAATCCGTCTGTGTGCGTCTCATGCATGATATTGGCTTTAAGGGTATCACTAAACCGATTCTCTTCACTCTCTTTCTGCATTTGTCGCTCCAGTGTTATTCTTCTCCTCTTTCTTCAATTCCCGCTTCTTACCATCAATACTAAGTTTCTCTTCTGAAAATGAAGATACAATGCAAAGTATAAGACATGAAAGATGATGAACACTAAAATATAAACTAAAGTAGACTATAAAATATCTTTATGACATATACCTCAACATTAGCACTGTCAATTTCATTTTTCCCCAGAAAGGAAAGAAACTCAAATAGGTTTTCTTTAGTTGGGAAATAGTGTCCATTATGTGGCTTGCTAACCTGTTTCAACAAAGCAAATAAAATGTCACCATAAAAAATAACACCTTAAGAACTTAGTATTTAACCTTTAGGAAAAAATTAGGCACAATCATTCCAACTAAGTTTCATGCTAAAAAGCTCAAACTATTGATAACTTGTGAAAACAAATGGAAAAAAAAGACAACATATAATAAATAAGAGCCACATGGTGGCATTGTCACTGCTTTTTCATTTTTTCACATTTCCACCACCTGGATCTTGCTATAATAAGTTTAATAAAAATATAAAAACAATTGATATAATATCTTAGAAGAATAAAACATGAAGTAAGAAATCTAATTAATTAAATAAAAATATATGTAACGTGAAAAGAAATTGGTTCTACATAGATAATTTTAATAAAAATATTATTTTAAAAATTGTATAATAATTTCTTATTATTAGTATATTGAAAAAATATATAAATAAAGATAGAGTTTAAAGTGGAACAAATTTCAATGATCAAAGTGTCGTATTTGAAAGTTATCTATTTTGGTGGCAATTTCAGCTTTCACCACCTCATTGGTAAGAATAGGCTCTATACCTATAATATCAAAATTCATAGGCAAACTATGTAGTAAAAACTATATTAATCAGACCAACTACAATGATGACTTGAAATGTATAAAGACATTAAATTCATTTGTGAATAGCATTGATTAGAGAAGGACACTCAACTACTACAAACTTAAAACATCCAATCCTTTCCATTTCCACAATGTAAGCATCACCTCGAAAATGATATGGCACAAAACTAATAGAAAAGGATTGATATGCACACCTTTCTCAGAATATCACTCTGGGAGATACCTCTCTCCTCGACTCCCAATTCAGAAATGGAAGCCCAATAGTTGTGCATCTCTTGGAAGCAACAAATACCAATGGTCACATCTCTCTCTCTCTCTCTCTCTCTCTTGTATGCAAGAAAACATATATAAGCATGCATGAATGCATCATACATCATATAAAAACAGTATCAAGGGGAAGAAAGTTGATGATCACACATGATTAATTCTTGTTTGCATCAAAGGTGAAAATAGGAACAATCAATAGAGGATCGGGAAATGGAGAATACCTCATATATTCTACATCTATAATATCCCCACATGCTGATAATATGCACACCATATGAGTCTATAAGGGATAAACATAATTTATACAGAGGAAGGTAATGGAGATATGATATAGTAGAATCTTTAAAAGGGTATGTTAGTATCACTGCCAATCATAGGCACTAACTGCTAAGTAAAATTCAATAATGTTTGTAACCCTTGAGACATTAGATTCTACTTGTGACTTCGCTTGGTAGTGACAAACTAGATAGATCTCCCTAGTACAAGAAACCATTTTCACATTGAGATAAGAACAAAATCTAGATATTGAAACCTTTTTGTTATTTGTAATCTTTTCTATAGTTAATTTACATCCATCGATCCTATGAACATCGATGACTATCTGTCTCTCCATTTTATGGATAGAAGTGAAAGGCCTTGTACGATAAATATGTCACTAAATAGCTTTCATATCCACGGCTGCAAACTTTGCTACAAGAAGGAAATCATACATTCCCTCTAGCCTTTATGTAGTCTTAGAAGTGCCACTTTTAGCAATTTGTATCAATGGTTCCACAAAAGGTATCATCTAGTTGAAAAATACAAAGAAATTAATTCAATTAATACCATCTTCAAAAGAAATTCCAAGATGGGAATATTTCATTTAAAACAAAATATTTAAAGCTATAGGATCATTTATAGCTTAAAACTTTTGAACCATTAAGGCTACACCACAATGTTTACCTGTACCAAAATCTCTGAGTTCTGACATGCTAATTTCAGAGTATGAACGTGTTCTGTTCACAAAATTTCCTTCTCTTTAGGTCCCATAGAAAAGAAAGAAGTATCATCTTATACAAATCCATAAGCTAATTTTGCAATCTAGAAACCCAAAGACAAAAATATTGCAATGTGTGCCTCCTCATTCCCTATATTTATTTTTGTAGAAACTTAAGCAAAAGGGAATGTAAACAATGATATCATACATTTATCAAAGTAAACAATAAAAAATAAGTGTGGTTATTGGGAAGGATACCATATTCTTTGTAAATAGATAACAGATAACTTGCTATAGTGGCTACCAAAGTATTTTAGGATTCATCAGCAGGGGCACTAGATAATGGTTCAATTGCATTAAACATTCCAACCCTCTAGTAAGGAAATATTAATTTACCTTATGACCCTATGAAGATATTAGATTACATTCATATCAATGATGTAACAACCTCCTCCCACATCCACCCAATTAACCATGCCAATCGGGGTAAACATGAGACGTGAGGCTACTATGATCAGATTCGACCTCCTATGTGATCTTAAGGAAGCAGAAATGATGGAACATCACACAAAATCATCCAACACCATCAAAAAAACCCTTAGGAGACACGTCAATGACTCAGATAGCCTGTCCCTGGGTCCCACTTTTGTTATGGATCCCCTAGGCCATAGTCGCTCTCATGCTATGGGCAAGGGAGCGACTAGAAACCCAAAGTTGCTCTCATAGGCTTTCCTGCCAGCGACAAGGGACCAAAATTGTTAGTTCTGTGCCAATGACCCCAAGATTTAAGCCACTTTTTCAAGCCCAGATCTTAGGCCACTACCCAAAATCGAGTGATAGCTTAGAATCAATAAAAATATAGGGAAACAATGATGCAAAAGTAATAAAATGAACAAGACCATAACCAAACCCCTACTAGCCATGACAAGGATTTCATCAAACACATCATCAACATGTAACCTACAAGTGTAAAAACTATAATTAAGTGTACGGATCTCAGACTTATTTGAGAATCACTATGAACCATTTTTCCCTCATGTCAATTGCTACATTATCCTCTATTAGGTCGTAAACAAATTATCCATTCATATATAGGTAAAAACATCAAGAGAGCCACACATAATTGCTATCATAAAATATACATATAATAATCATAGTAGGAACATAATTACCATAAACATGTCATCCATAAAAATCGACATATACATCAATACATTTACACATGAAAATCGAGAGAGTGAATTTCTCATTAATAAATGCAATGAACCAATCTGAAATGGGACTGGCACATTCCACTTGACAATAGATTCGCTGAGCCAAGTCTCTCTTCAGTCAATCACCCCTGTTCCATATTCCAAGTATGAATGTGTAACTCATAGAACACACCAAAAAAAATCAATCAACATGGATGCCACTGTAGTTCTCTCCCTACACTGTGAGGAATTTGAGTGCCTTCTAGTCTCTAAGGATTTACCATGCATCCATATTTCGATCTAGGGATTGCTAGGCCCTACATTGAGACATACTCTCTAGTCTTTATCATGCATCCCATCTTGGGATTGCTAGGCCCAACAGAGAGAAAATCCACCTCTTGGCTTTATAGCATATATGTCCATTCACCAACAAGAATTCATAGGCCCACCAAGGCACACAATCTGGCTTTACCACAACCCATAGTCTGGTTCAAAGGGTTACTAAGCCATTGGCTTCATGATCCTTAGTCTGGTTCAGGGACCACTCAAACCATGTGTTTGCCAATTTGGAGATCCACCCCACTCAAGTTCCAATCCAATCCGGCCATCCCACATAAACTATATGAGAGAACCCATCTCATGAAAGCTATCAGGAAATGGAAAGGCTAGGCTAAAAATACTATCACACCTGGTAAAACCCTTTCCATGATATAAAATAACCACATGAAATCCCATGCATTCCAAACCTAACAAGGAAAATACACATGCAAGTCGATACTTGCAATGTGGCCTGCAGTATCTCCTTGATCCTACCTTCCCATACTTGATCTTTGCTTCCTCTTGCCTTCTTTTCCTTTCTTGCTCCAATTCCAAAGTGCTCCAAGAAACTCTAAGTGTCCAAGAGTGTGTGTGTGTGAGAGAGAGAGAGAGAGAATAATGCGAGAGCTCCAAAAATCAATTGACGAAAGTTTACCAACTAATCTTCAGAAGCCTTTTTATGAATGAGGCCTCTATTTTCTTCATTTGGCATCATTTTCCTTCATTTTCCTCCTCACATGCAACCTGTGACCTTTCACCTCCCTTTTCTCCTAATGTCCATTATTTTCATAAATAATTGTGCCAAAAATGCCATTTTGCCTTTCTAAAGCCTTATCCATTTCCTTTGCCAATTTCCTTAGCCATAAACAATCAAACAACGCACCCTAGGACGTCTTGCCCAACATTCAACTTGGAATAGCTTTCACATCAACTGTGGTTATTGTTTTTAACCTTTATTACATGGAATTTTCACTAGGGATGTTACATAACCCTCCCCCTTGGGGGAGATAATCCTCAGTGTTCAATCACACATATAGCTCAGCAACCTACTAAAAGAAGACATATTGCGCGTGGAGCATTATAATACAACTAAATATAGTATTTATAATGAAATATATTCTCAAAACAAAACATCGTGACAACATGATAACATACCGCATAATGGAGCTTTATAACATAGTTCATTACAGTATTTATAATCATCATCCTGCTGAGTACCAACCCACATGACCTCATAACATCATGATAACATAACAACATGATAGCATAGTAACATGACAACATAATCATAATGACATAACACCCATACCACATTGTGGATCTCTATAACATAGCTCATGGCAATATTTACATCCATATACATGTGTACATATAACAACATTACCAAAAATATACACCGAAAACATATACCAATGCATATATCAAAACATATACTAAACACCATATCTAAGCATATATCAAACATCGTGTAGCATATACCAAACCATCATAAGAATATATCAACCACCATAGAGCATATACTAAACCACCATAAAGCATATGCCAAACCACCATAAAGCATATACCAAATCACCATAAAGCATATACCTAACCACCATAAAGCATATACCAAGCCACCATATAAAAGTTTCTTTGCCTCAATCGGAAAACAAGGAAGGATACATAGATAGCATCTAATTTTCCATCTCCCATGTAGCTTCATCGAGCCCAAAGTGCTTCCATTTCACTTTAACCTGATCGATTGCTTAGTCTTGGAGCATGGGCAACTATTTCTGTAATATACACTGAGGCTCCAGTTGGAATTTTCCATCTGGTTCCACCTATAATACAAACTAGTCAATTGCATGATCAACATCCTTAACATACTTGTTAAGCAAAGATACATGGAAAAAATTACAGACTTTCACAGTCAGAGGTAGTACAAGTCGATAGGATACTGGCCCAATCCTCTCAATGATATTGAAGGTTCCACAAAACTATAGTGCCATCTTAGCACAAGATCCAATCTCCAAGGAGCTCTTCTTCGGTTTGATATGCAAGTACACCTATTCCCAAACCTAGAAATCCTTGAAAAACCAGTTCCTATTGGCATAACATTTCTTTCTATCCTGTTATGCCTTTAGATTCTTCTTTATCGCCTACATCTCATGTTCCATGTCTGCCAACATATCTAGTCCAATCAATACCTTGTTAACTAGATCACTCCAACTGATGGGAGTGTTACAACTCTGCCCATACAATGCGTAAAAATGAATCATCCTCAATGAATCCTAATAACTGTTGTTGTATGTGAACTCTACCAAAGGGACATACTATTCCCACTTCCTTTGTTGATGCATCATGTACATTCTCAACATGTCCTCCAATATCTTATTGACCCTCTCTGTCTATCCATCTGTCTACGGATGATAAGTTGTGGTGAAGGCCATCTCTATACCCAAACCTGCAAATAACTCCTTCCAAAACTTGGAAGTGAGCTTCACATCCCCGTCTGACACAATCTTCTTCGGAACACTATATAGTCTAACCACATCTATGATGAAGACCTATGACACATCACTAGCTGAGAAAGTAAATCTCATTGAAATGAAGTGTGCAAACTTTCTTAATTTGTCCACAATGACCATAATGAAATCATGTTGTTCACTCTTTTCAGTAACCCTATGATGCAATCCATGAAAATAACCTCCCATTTCCATTATGGAATCGCACTCGGTTGTAGCAGTCCACCTGGATGCTTACACTGCTTTCACTCGGTGACCTTGCCACAAATGTTGCTACATCCCTCTTCAAATTCAGCCAATAATAGAATCTCTTCACCACAGTTAGTGTTTTATGATAACCTAGGTGACCTGAATAAGGTTTCACATGAAACTCCCTCAAGATCACCTTCTTTAGCTCACTACTATCTAGTACATATACCTTCTCTCAGAACCCAACCAATCCATATTCTGTAAGACAATAATCCATACCTTGTGCACCTACGCTTGTACCTGTAGATGTACCTATACTGTCACCAGTACCTGTACCAGTACCTATACCTCTATATTCACTTGTACCTATACCAACATCCTACTGCAACCTATGCACAATCTCTATATACCTGACATCTTGTTGACCTTCCTGCAAGATCATATCCTGTAAGTTTGTCCCATAGGATCTCACAACTTCCACGTGATGTACCTGTACCCGTGTACTTAGATAATATTCCACCTTATTCTATTTACCTTTGATGTACCTGATCTCGAAATCAAACTCGTTGATGATGGCCAACCACCTAGCCTGCCTGGCTTTCATATTTTGATTGGTAAAACAAATACCTAAACCCAATGTCATCACATAAAAATAAAAACCTCCTACCAAGAAGATAGTGTCTCCACATCTTCAATGCATGTATGATCATTGATAACTAAAGATGACATGTTGGGTAGTTATGCTCATGCTCGTTTAGTTTCTGAGACTCATAACATACCACTTGTCCATCCTACATAAGGACTCTACCAAGCCCTTTCTTGCAAGCATCGTGCATAACACAAACTATTTTTCTAGATCTGCAATTGGTAGCATTGGTGCATGTGTCAAAAACTACTTAAGCTTCTCAAAGCTAGCCTCACACTCCTCTATCCATTTGAAATTATTACCTTTCCTTTGTAATGATGTGATAGGATAAGAAATCTGTGAGAAGTTCCTGATGAACCTCCAATAATAGCCTGTCAGACCCATGAAAAATCTCACCTCATCCACACTCTTAGGAGCTACCCACTCCATGATGGCCCTTATCTTCTCCGGATCTATTGCGATTCCCTGCTTGGAGAAAACATGTAGCAAGTAGTGTACCTTAGTTTGAAAGAAAATACACTTGTTGAGCTTAGTATACAACTGATGCTCCCTCAATAACCTCAACACTGTTGCTAAATTCTTGGAATTCTCTTCCTCATTTTTAGAATATACCAGTATATCATCAATGAACACAATGACAAACTTATCCAAATATGGATGCAACACACTATTCATCAAACACATGAATGTAGTTGGAGCATTAGTTAAGCCAAATGGAACAATAGAAAACTCATAATGCCCATACCTGGTCTTGAACAAAGTCTTATAAATGTCCTCCTCTTTGATGCGTACTTGATGGTATCCAGATCTTAGATCAATCTTCGAGAACATTGCTGCTGCCTTCAGTTGATCGAACAAGTCATAAATCCTCGGCAAAGGGTACCTTTTCTTGATGGTCACTTTATTCAACTTCCTATAGCTAATGCATAATCTGAGAGTACCATATTTATTCTTCACGAACCATACTGGTGTGCCCCAAGGTGATAAACTTGGCCTAATGTATCCCTTGTCCAACATTTCCTTCAAATACAAATTTAACTCCGCCAACTCAGGTGTTCTCATCCTGTAAGGTGCTTTTGATGCTAGAGTTGTCCTTGGCACTAACTCAAAAGAAATTTCTACCTCCCTATGAGGTGGGAAATTTGTAATGTCCTCAAGAAATACATCCTGAAACTGCTACAAAGTTGGGTACTTGTTCAACACATCTGCATCCTCAACCTCCTTTCCCTTATCACTAGAAATATGTACTACAAATAACATACACCCTTCCCTTCGGCTAGACTTTTCTTGCATAATTGTCACCATCCTAGCTAATGTGGCTTTCTTCTTACCTTGTAAGACTCATGGTTCGCCATTGTCATCGACACACTCAATAGCTTCACCGTAGTAGTCTACCTTGGTTCTATGAACATACAACCAATCTATGGCCAACAACATAGTGTATGATCCAAACAGTAATACATTTAGATGTGTTGCGGTAGGCATACCATTCAAATAAAATATGCAAGGTCTTATAGAATGGTGAACTCGCTTCTTTTTACCTATATCCAACTGAACTAAGCAATACTTTGCATGTAATTCCTTACTCAAACCACACTTATCCACCTAGTTATGTCTAACATAGCTATAATTAGATCTGAGGTCAATAAAAATAGAAATAACTTGATCACAACTCTTACCGTCGACCTCAATGATAGATTCCTAGTGTTCTGCCTTCTTGTTGTCCAATGTTGCATAGATACATGGAATACTCTAACCAACATCCCCAACAATCTACGCCTCCTTTGCATCGTATATCTTAGGCCTTCCACCCTGATGCTACGGAAAATATCTCCTAAGGTGTTTCTCACCACATGTGTAACACTGAAACCAACCAGTGCCCTCAAATTTATGTTGTTGTTGCTGTTGTTTTTACCCATGTCCCTATCTAGCTACATTAAATCTCTTTTTCCTTGTCCTCTTAGGATTCCATTTACCTCTACCTTTGTCTTTTCCCTTCCATCCATGTTGTGATTCATTATTACGCTTTGACTTCTCACAGAAATGCTTCAACTTCCCAATGACTTCCTCGAGTGATTGAGGCTCATCATACTCAATCTAATCTCTAAATTTTAATGGAAAACCATTAAAAAAATCTCTAAAATTTAGCCTTCTCATCGGTATGATACTATACATACCTCAATAGCTACAGAAACTTGGTTGTGTACTGTTCATCTATCATTGATCCCATATTTAGATCATAGAATTATTTAGCCTTACTGTCGTAGTACCTCTCTGACAAGTATTTCTTCCTGAAAAGCCTCTTGAACTCCTGACAACTCAAGTCATCTGTCCTGATATCTCGTACCCACTTCAAATCTTCCCACAAGATGTTTTCTTTACCATTCAAGCTAAAGATAGATATGTTTGCCGTTTTCCCTAAGTATCCAAGTCTGTGCATCTTTCGTCTTCTTCACATAGTCATTAAAAGTAGGTGGTTTTTCTTTTTTAAATACATTCGGCAAGTATCTCCTATCATTACTCCTATAAGGATGATAGAAATAATGATCATGATCTTTGTCAGAACCAAAACTAGAATAGTACCTGTACCCATTGCCCCTCCTATCCTTAGTGTCCAACAACCTTCCATCTCTCACTGTGTCAGATCTATCTAGCCTATTTCTAACAGAAGCCCTATGTTCATATATCCCATTAGTTCCATCCTCATGTCCATAGATGGTATGAGGCAGCCCTTATCACTACAATTCTGACAAACTCTGAAGAAGTATAGAATTAACCTCTCCTTTGTTCTCTTGTGCATGTATGATCCAATCATTATCTTCCTTACAAACCCGTATCTCTTCCTTTAAACTCCTCATTGTACCTATCAAATCGGAAGGATTTACAACACCATACTACTCTTCAGATTCATAGGGACAGTCTTTGTACTCAACCATCTTACTAGCCATTTGATATTTATTCCCGCAATGAAAAAAATGTTAGATAAACCAAATCATAATAAATCGACATACCTAATATAGCTTGGGGAGGATACCTTGTTTTCAAGATCACCAAATCAGCATGATACATGTATAACATAAACATAAAGACATTATATACATTTACAAATAAATGTATCAGCATACAAACATCACTCTAGTTAGGGTCTAGTCATCAACACAGGGCCATAACAGCAATGCATGCTATGACCTCGTGCATGACAACAACCATTACTCCATTGTACACATTTCCACATCAAACCAACAACATGCATAAGAAATTCCTAATCAACTACACATATGCATAAACACATGTAGTCGAACACAAGAGATCAATTCTTGTGATCAACCAACAAGACTGATACATGTAATCAACATATTCAAGAATGTAACCTAACATAAAAGGATGTAATTAGGTGACATAAAATCAACATGTAAGTGACATATAATCCAAATGTAACCATTCACATACTCATGAAAAATACATTTCATGAAATCAATATCAAATTCTCCATAACAACCATATTACAACCATAATCAATCATCAAGAAAATGCAACAAGAACATGAAATACAAGTGTAAGAGGCACACATGCAACTGACATGCATGCATCACCAACACACACCACCCATTCAGTCTAGTGTTGAACCATGATATGATATCACTCTATAACACCCTCCTCCCTCATACACCTAAGTGGCTATGCAAACTAGGGTAAACATGAGAGGATAGGCTACTATGACCAGATTCGACCTCCTATGTGACCTTAAGGAAATGGAATCAATGAAACATCATACACAATCATCCAACACCATCAACATAACCCTCAAGAGATAAGTCTACCATGCAGATAACCTATCCTTGGGTTCCATTATTGCTCTCGATCCCTTAGGCCATAGTCATTCTCATTCTATGGGAAAGGGAGCAACCAAAAATCCAAAGTCACTCTCAAAGGCTTGCCTACTAGTGACCAGCGACCAAAATTGCCAGTTCTATGCTAGCGACCTTGGGATTTAAGACAATGTTCTAGGCCCAGAGCCTAGGCCATTTCCCAGAATGGAGTGATACCTTAGAATTAGTAAAAATATAGGGAAATAATGATGCAAAATAAATAAATTGAACAAGACCATTACCAGACCCCTATTAGGCATGACATGCATTCGTCAAATACATAATCAACATGTAACCTACAACTGTAAACAATATAATTAAGTGTATGGATCTCATACTTATCCCAGAATCGCTATGAACCATTTTTTCCTCATTTCAATCGTTGCATTATCCTTTACTAGGTCATAGACACATTATTCATTCATATACAAGTATAAACATGAAGAGATCCATACAAAGCTACTATCATATAATATACATATATCCATCATAATAGGAACATAATTACCATAAACATATCAACCATGAAAATCCACATATACATCAATACATTTACACATGAAAATCAAGGGAATGAATTTCTTATTCATGAATGCAATGAACCAATTGGATATGAGACTACCACATTCCACCTGACCATAGACTGGTTGGGCCGAGTCTTTCTTCAGCAAATCACCCTTGTGCCACATTCCAAGGATGAATGTGGGACTCACAGAACACACAAAAAAAATACCAATCAACATGGATGCCACCGAAGTTTTCTGCCTACACTGTAAGGAATTTGAGTTCCTCCTAGTCTCTCAGGCTTTACTGTGTATCCACAATCCGATCCAGGGATCACTAAGCCCTACACTGAGACATACTATCTAAGATTTATCGTGCATACCATCCAAGTATCACTAGGTCCAACTGAGATAAAATCCACCTTTTGGATTTACCGTATATCTCTCGATTCATTGACAATGATTTCTAGGCCCACCAAGGCACACAATCTAGCTTTACTACAACCCACAGTCGGGTTAAGGGTTACTAGGCCAGTGGCTTTGGGATCCTTAGTCTGGTTGAGGGACCACTGAAACCATGTTTCTTTCAATTTGGATATCCACCCCACTCATCTTTGAATCCAATCCTACCATCCCACATAGAGCATATGAGAGAACCAATCTCATCAAAGCTATTAGGAAATGGCAAGGATAGGCTGAAAATACTGTCACACCTGGAAAAATCCATACCATGGTAGAAAAGAACCACATGCAATCCCATGCATGCTAAATGTAGCAAGGAAAATACACATGCAAGTCCATACCTGTAATGAAGCTTGCAGTAGCTGCTTGATCCTACCTTTGCTTGCTTGATATTTTCTTCCTCTTGCCTTCTTTGCCTTTCTTGCTCCAATGCCAAAGTGCTCCAAGAAACTCTAAGTGTCCAAGAGTGAGAGAGAGAGAGAATAATGAGAGAGCTCCAAAAATTAGCCGAAAGAAGGTTACCAACTGATCTGCAGAAGCCTTTTTATGAATGAGGCCTCTATTTTCTTCATTTTCCATTATGTTCCTTAATTTTCCTCCTCACATGCAACATGTGACCTTTCACCCCCTGTTTCTCCTAATTTCCATTATTTTCATAAATAATTGTGACAAAAAATCCATTTTTCCTTTCTAAAGCGTTAGCCATTGCCTTTTCCAATTTCCTTAGCCATAAACAACAAAATGAACACCCCCTAGGATGTCCTTCCCAACATTCAACTTGGAATAAGTGTCCCATCGACCGTGGTTATTGTTCATAACTTTTTTTACATGGAATTTTCACTAGGGATGTTACAAACAACATCACAAATTAATTTTCCATCCACAACACACTATTTGATTAATGCATCTCTAAGTGCAGTGAATACCCAAGGAATACACCAAAATTCCTGCAGGATACAATCTCTACAAAAAAACAATTAAAAGCACTGTGGTAACAATGCTTAAAACTAATATTGATAAAATCAAGTAAAATGTTAAAGGTAATAACTAACCCCCAATAAATCCTTTGAAGGAATTGAACATATTTTTTATGGCATCCAGATCAATGAACTACAAACTAAGAGTTTTAATTCTCTCCAAAGCCTCTTTCCTATTTCTTTCATTATTGTGACGAGCCTGTTATAGAACCCTGGGTAGAGTATCACCAACATATTTTCTTAAGTTAAGTTTTTTCAATTTAAGAAGGAGACAGACAATCTCTAATGCAAGTTCTAGTTCATGCTTCAATATCTTAATTGAAGTTGGCACCACAATTTTTCTAAATTCATTTTGCACAATGTGCTCTAAAATATGATGAAAGGCTTCACTAAGTGCTTTTGGAGGTTTCTCCATTGAGTTGAGAACCACTGTAAGGTACAATTCTAGAAAAATTGACTGCATATCATAAAATGTTCACAATCATAAGAAGTTGATTCATCCAACCAATTGTGTATTTATTTCTGTTTATAAGAGGTTTAAGCAAGCATATCTTATGTATTTAAAAAAAAACTTTACCTACAAGGGATTAATGGTAATCCTTGTTTATTTAGAGATGTTTTGGTGTCATTTCATTGTTTATAATTTAAAAAAATTCCTATGTAGAAGAATGATGAAAGCACAAGGCCCAAAATAAGTGATTGTTAGGATATTCTGACACATAGGAAATAGTTAAGTATAACTTGGTCTAGTGTAGAGTTAAGTAAAGTGTGTTTCTTTACTATGTACTTTTGTAACTTACAATCCGAAAGTCATGCTATGTTCTAAAGTTGAAGTGATCCGACGGTTCATTCTCTCCTCAGTATTACCGAAACTTGATCTGTGGCTTAACACCCGATTGCTCCATGATCTCTATTTAAAGAGCATGGAGAGTCATTTTTAGGGTAACCATTCATGAGAGAAGCTTATGTAATTTTTCATTCTTTTACTAATAAATTTATTGAAGTGGCTGCGTTGGCTCAGACCATGGACTGTTTCCCTCTTTGAGGGTTTTAACCACGTCAAGAATATTGGTGTATTGATCTGTGATCTATTTGTGAGTGATGTCCTTTGGTGTTCTATATGAGGAATTTACCATGTAAATTCCTACATGGTATCAGAGCTATTTGAGGGCCACACCCGCTGGTGATCCAAATCTGAAGCTGGTACAACTGCATCCGACTGTCATTTCCTAGATCTACTGTTTTTTACTACTTTCGGCCCAAGAGTACTGCTCTCTTGTGTTAGGAGCACCTGTTCCAATGAGAAACCTCTTTTTTTTCACACGCAAAGGTTTCTGGTAACCCGAGCTACGTCATTTTTAAGATTTGGAGGTATACGATCTTTATTTATAGTTCTAGCTATTCATTTTTCTGTTTATTTCAGTTTATTTAGCTTTCCGTTTTTTATTACCAGATCTATACCTTTCATTTATGTGTATGCTTTTTGCTATGTGATTCTGTGTGATTTAGGCAAATCAAAAATAGAAAGGAAGAATTTTTCTCATGCGTATGCTCCTTTCCACTGCGCCTTATTGTGATCTTGGAAAATCAAAAACATTGAGGAAAATATTTAGTTTCTGGCTAAAGTTTTTTTTTTTTTTTTTTTTTTTTTTTTTTTTTTTTTTTTTATGTCGGTGTTGGATTTTGTGATTTTTGTTTTGTAGGCAAAAAATAAATTTTCAAGTAAACATGCACCCCAAAGCTTCAATGACTACCAAAAAAAAAAAACCTTCCTATTTTCCAAAAAATACTAACTTTTTAAATTAGCTCACTTGGTCCAAAGTTACTTTATGAGAATAGAGGTCTTGAGTTTAAGTCTTTCTTTTTGTTGAGTTACTTTTTCAAAAAGCACATGTAACTTATGTTTTAAAGTTACTTTATGTAAAAGTGTTCTCATCCATTATAAAAAGTGAGTCACTTATAATTCTAAAGTCTCTTTATCTTTTATTTAAGTTACAATTTAGTGGGTAGCTCATAAAGTACCATTGTAAACATGACTTTCACTTATTTATAAAAGTGAGTCACATTTTTTTTTTTTTAAGTGAGATAATTAGATTAAGTTTGGAAAGGGGTTTTTTTTTCTTAAATATAACATTATCATTCATTTCTGCACATTCACACACTTCATCAACATCTTCAACAACTTTTCTTCAAAAAGCCATAACTTCTTCATCCGGAAGCCATTTTCAGAGCTGTTTTTTTTAATCAGCATAATTTTTCGAGATATTTCCATTGGAGCACTTAGTTTCAGAATCCATAGCTTCATTTTATGTTAAAATAGAAAGTCCATGCCAAATTATTCTTGACAACACCAATTACTTCCAATGGTGGTCCTAGATTATGGATTTACTTAGAAGTAAAGGTACTTACAGAATAGCCTCACGCCAAGAAACTGTTGAAGCCTCGAAAAATTTGGGTCTACAACAAAGGGGATAACCACCCAGTCTGGACCTTAAAGCAGCTCCTTTTCCATTTGGAATAGTGGCTCCGACTGGGGGTGTTGGGACCAGTTTCCCAATTTGTTTAGGATGGATATACTAATGGGATGATGTTTTTTTTTTCCTTTTTGGTTTTATGGGGTGAATGCTTGTTCTAAGTCTATCTTTTAACTATCATATGAAATCTATTCTAATGAAAGTATACATTTAATTTTAAACTATCCTGGGAGTAAGGTTTCACTTATGTGATCTAAAATAATTTCTAACAACAATTAATAATGAAAATCATTCAATCACTACGAGAAAAGAATACGTTAAGAATGATTGTTTTGTATAAAAATTTCGATGAAACAATTATGAAAAACATATCGCATAAGAATTATCCATATACTCAGCATAAAAATAAGTTATCACCATATAGAAGTGCAATAATGACAACTAAACATTCAAGCTTTCATATATCAATAACTGAAAATACTTTATCACTAGGCACATAAGTAAAAAGTATTAGGAGATAAAAGTACCATTGGTAATAAGTTCTACTCATGAGCTGCAACAATATAGATTTATTTTCAAATCACTCAACATCCACTAAGAGTACAAAAGTGCATTTTAGTAGCAGACATCAAATTCATATAGAAATAAATCTCGTTCCATTATTTTATCAAAAAGTCCTCAGTGGAGGCAAAAATGCACATTCTGAATAATTGTTTTTGATAAAACTTTGGACCCCTCTTCAATGCAATGAGAGGGGTTTAAATACTACTTTAGGAAATCTAAAAATAAATATTACAAAAAATAGATGAGGAGGTTTAAACGACCTGACTCATTTTGAGCAAAAATGAACTAAAAATAAAACTAAACTCTATCTATGATAAATCCTGCATCTTCTCCTTTAAATTGCAAATATCTAGCATTGGTTTTAAAAGCGCCGGTTGGCCGACTTCAGCTTTTAACTATCCTACAAATACAACGTTGGCAAGAGCTAGCACTATCCTCTCGACAGAGGTTATGAGGAATTTCAGGGTCATCCATTGGCTATGTGGCTTTACCAAGTACTGCCAATATTTGTTCCATTTTAACATGTTTACTTGTTTAATCAATTTTGCCTTTTCTTCTGATATTTGTTTCCACTTTGTTTGAGGTTGTTGCGCCTTTGGGAGGAATCTTGGGGTAGTCTCTGATATTAAATTAGCTTTGTGCAGATTTTCATTTATGCACTCAATTATACTGCTTACTGTTGTCGCTGCCTCCTCCATCACTTGCTCTACTTCTTTAAGCTAGGAATCCCATTTTGCAAATAACATTTCTTCATGTGATTCGTTGATTTTGGGCAATTCCTATATTTTCCCTTCCTTTGATCTGTGCCAGTTCAAGAAGTCTGAAACCTTCTTAAAAATTCAATCATAATCAAGTCATGAATCTACGACTTGATTTGTAATACTATCACTTATTTCACAATGGGAATTCCATTGCGAGATCTTTTGGCAGAGTATTCCTTCCTGTTGAAAGAGTTGAGTATTAAGAGAGAGTGCTTCTATAATAAACTCCTCAACCTTAGGATCATCCTTATGGAAATCTATCATAGTCTTTAAATGTTCTTCTTTATTGGCCAAATTGCTTTGATGATCCAATTGCATCTGTTGGAAGTCCTACTGGAGTCTTGCCAATTGTACCTCTGCTTCTTGACTGATCCTGACTTGCTGTAGTTGTTGTTCCAGAAACAAAATCCTATCCTCCTTCTATTTTAGTAGCATTTGAACTTCTATCACTTTATCAATTGTTGCCAAAGCATACACTCTTGCGATATGAGAGAGTCTTGTTAGGTTTTCCAATGGGTCTATAGTTGGGTCCTTCCAAAGAACATCCAGAGGTTCATCCTCTGGAGCGAGCACGACATCTATCTTTCTTTTCTTCCTCTGCCTCCTAATGACAACCTTATGTTGCGGGCTATAAAATACGTCTAGAGGAGGAATCTCCTCTATCTTTAATACAATTTTGGACAACGGAGGAACATGAATATGCTCCATCTCTTGAGTATTGATAGTTCCCTCTAACACCATTTCTATGGCTGTCTCACCCGGGTTTGTCAGTGGCTCTGTGCTCTGTTCCTCAGTGTTGGTTAATTTGTTAAAATTTTCCCATTCCCCTTCTATACCCACTTCAAGTGGCTTTGATGGCTTTGTAAGGGGAGTGGGAGTTTCAGCTTGTTTGGCGGACAAAACCCTCTGGTTAGGATTCTCTATAGATTGAGATGTGTCTTTAATTGACCCCTCAATTCTGCTGTGTTGACTCTTGGAATGATCACCAGACCTTTCAGCTGATTCTTTTTTTAGAATTTGATATAGACTTCTCTTCTTTTGAATTATCACTTATGCTAACAATGGGAGTAGGCTCCCTTATTGGTTCAATGAGCAATTGGTCCAACGGGACTTTTGTTAACCTCTGCTTTCTATATTCATCAAACTTTTGGAGTTTTTCTTGGTCAAACTAGATTCGTACCATATGTAGAACCTCTCTAAAAGTGTTCTTCTGTAGAAATACATCGTCAAAGGGATCTTCTTCATTGGTAAACACTTTTATTTTAACCATTGCAGTAAAATTACTTACAACACCAAAGGGAACATATTGTCTCCCCAGGAAATTTTGCAGTTGTAAACATAGCATATTATCAACCTCTTTAAAAGCATGACCTAAGTCAAATAGTGCAAAGGCTTCGCAGACTACAGGAAATTGAGGCCAAATGGCCTTCTTTGAATCTTTTAGTACTTTGCTCATTCCCCCAACACCACAGTTCTGGTAGGCTATTTCTCTGGCCATTAGTTTGTTGGGGACATAAAACAGAAGAACATGGGGTGAAGCAATGCTGCCAAACACCCTGATGTATGTGAAAAACTCCTCCCCAAACCACCTTCCCACAAGGAGAATGCCAACTTCGACTTCTTGGGGACATCTTGGGGCATCTTTGTTGAAGAGCATTCTATGAATATGGAGCATAAATCCATGGAAAATTTTGAATAAATTTGGGATGAAATTGGATTCCCATAATACTTTGTGATAAACCTAAATGGGGAGAGGGTTTTGGAACGTCCACCTACATCCCATGACAGGAAAATTAGAGAAAAAACAAATGGCATCCATGACATACGCACTTAAAAAGAACAGAGGGTAAAACCTTGTAGAAAAACTTCTTTTTCCGATATCCTAAAATGGCAGAAGCTAAATTATCTGATAAAATTTGGGCCCAATCCATTATGGTGACATTAGTAGCCACATCCAATAAAGATAACCACTCTAAAGAAAACTTAGTGATATATGGGCTCCCAAACAATCTACACAACATTGCAATTGCAAAACAGTAAGGAGAGCATAGAGAGCTAGTTGCATACATACCATTTTTATCCTTCTTCAATCTTTCCTCCTTGGTTGACCAGTTCTTTGTGCACTTTGCTAGGTCTTCGTTCTCCTTGGCAAAGTTTTCTACAAACTAATTGTTGTAGGAAGCCTGGGATTCTAGCAAGTGATACATGCATCTCAAGTTGCTTGGAGTAAATGATCCCATAACCTTCTGGTTGGCCGTCTTGAATTCCCTTTCAGATATGTCTGCGTGCTCTATGACCCATTTCACCATATCAGTATAGGGGAGTATCTTTGGCCTTACAGTGATATGATGTAGAAACGAGCATGCAAGCTCAGTTAAGGATGATTCTAAGGAGCCGTGTCCATCTGCCGTAACTATAACCTTCATAATCCTCGGGTTTTATTCTTCTAGAGTTGGTACATGGCCTCCCAGGTAGATATTCCTACGTCCCTGGTACAAGTGGTATCTGTGAATAATGGAGTCATTTATGTTTTCTCAGATGCAGGTCCCTTGCCTTTCTTCCCCATCTTGTTGTGTATTACACTCCGTGCACTCTTCCTAAAATTTGCAAGCAAAGAGAAAGGATATGATTAAGATGCTAGTAAACGCAGGAAATATCAATGATAAGAGAGAAATAAGGGGATAGGAAAGCATCAATTATTTAAATCATATCAAATACATCACCTTGTGTAAAATGGTCCTTTACCCTGATACGGATCATTTTTTAATAAATGACCACTGATTGACCGTTAAGATAAAATTTAATGTTCATAACTTTGCCTCGAATGATGGAAAGTACTGTCATAGAACTCTGAGCCCTTAGATTTGTGATAAAGCGATTTTGCAATTTGCTTCGCAATATCGCAGATCGCAATATTGCAAAACCTATTATCATTAGAAACCATTGCTTCGTCGGGTGGCTGCGATATGTGATTTCCGAGAGGCTATCGTATTTTGCAATATTTGGATGTGTTACATTTAAGAAGCTCCACAAATTTTGGAATTTGCGATGTGACAGGCTATAAAACTTTATGATCTCACATTCTCGCGGATCGCATTTTCGAAGCATTCTTTCATAAGAGATTCTCGTTGTGCCCTCTTGCGATGTGATAATGTTGTTTAAAAATGGGTTTTAAAAGCTTCTCTTAATCTTTGAGACTTTATATTATAAATTTTTTCTTAGGTCTTGTAGTCATGTAGCGTTTTTTATAGGGAAGCTCATAACTTGTAATGTTTTACACGATTGGGGTATGAAAAGGTAAATTTAAATGTTTTAGAAAGTTCGTCTTTGATATTTTGTTTTCTTCTAAAAAAAACAAAAGGTAACATTAAATGCTAAGATTTAATTTTTTTGGAAGGGTCCCCATTTATTAATGTTATTGCTAATACTAATAAATAGGGGGGTTGTTGATGGTCACAACAGAAACCAATCCTCAAGATTAGGATAAGGCAGCCAAATGGGAAAATAGGCAAGAGCAAGCACGTGGGTTGATAGGGATCTCTATTTCTCTAGACCTTAGATTCCATATCGCATAACTTGATACTCCTAATGAAGCAATGAAACAACTCACTAAAGTTTTTGGAATTAAAAATGAAATTAGAGCCCATCAACTCGAAAATGAGTTGCTTACATTGGACCCCAATAATTTTTCTTCCATTGAAGATGTTTTGTCCAATTTCAAGACCCTTAGACTTCTCTTGGCAGGTGTTAAGCTTAAGAAAGAAGATGGTCACCTTATCTATTCTATTCTTACTAAGTTGGGACCAACCTACTCTGTGTTTGTTTCCACCTTCCATTCTACTAGAGAATCCTTCATTTCTCAATGACAAGACTGCAAGTCCCCCTCTTTTGATGTCTTTTGTGATTCTTTAATAAGATAACAAGAAAAACTCTTATATCTTGGTCTTCTTAATCTTGGAAACTCTTCTAAGAAAGCCTTAGCTGTCCAACAACAATCAAATTCAAATAATCCTAAGAAGCAGTATCCTAAAAAGTATGGTCCTAAACCAAATAAGGGTCCTAAGAAATTTTAGTCTCAAAATGAAAAATCATTTCAACAAAATGATAATGAAAATAAAAAAAAAGGGAAGAAGATTGATAGAAATTGCTACTTTTGTAATCGAGATGGCCACTTAGAATCGAAATGCTTTAAGAAGATGGAAGCCTTGGAAGAAACAATGAAGAAGCATAACATCCATTTAGAGCACTCTTCAACTTCAACTTCATCTTCAGGAATAACACTTTCTGCATGTGGTTGTCAAGCATCTAGTTCTAGTTACGCACTAAATGCATCTTCTTCTCCTCATTCTCATCAGTGGTTCATTGATTCTGGAGCTTCTTATCACATGGCCAAAAGCAAAGTTGTCTTTTCTTCTTTAAATGATTGTAACACCAAAAATATAGATGTTGTTGTTGATAGATCTGTTAGTGTTGTAGGGACTGGAACTATTCATATAGATAATGGTTAATTTAATGATATATTATGTGTTCTAACCTTATCATGCAACCTTCTATCTGTATATCAGATAACTCATTCAGGTGAAGGTAAAATCATTGAATTTTCACCTCATGATGTTGTAATTAAGGACCTAAGATATCCTAGATAGATTTTAGCTACTAGCATTGTTGATGATTCTACAAGGTTGTATAAGTTTAACAACTTTGGGTCATCAAATCTTCCTTGGATATTTGTTGCTCATAATGATGAAGTGGGCAAACTTTGGCATGAGCGATTTGGTCACTTAAACTATCGCTCCCTTCAGAATCTATGTAAAGAAAATATGGTGATGGTTCTTCCAATGGTATCTTGAAAAGATGGTCTTTGTTCTGGATGTGTGCTCAGAAAACATCATTGGGATAGTTTTGAAAAATGTGCCTCTCGCACGCCTCAACCCCTTTACGACTTGTGCATTGTGATTTATGTGGTCCACTTCCAGTTGTTTCATTTTTTGGCTACAAGTATTTCTTAACTTTCATTGATGATTTCTCCAGATGCACTTGGGTATGGTTCATAAAACTCAAGAGTAAAGTATTTAACATGTTCTTGGCCTTTAATGCCTTTGTTGAAAAACAATATGGACATCAAATTCTTAAGCTAGGATCCGATAATGGTGGAGAATCTGTTAAAAAAAATTCATCAACTTTTGCACCGAGAATGGAATTCAAATGCAACATATTGTTCCATATACTCCACAACAAAATGGTGTTGCTGAAAGGAAGAATTGCACCTTAAAGGAAATGGCTAATTGTATGCTTCAATCTAAAGGACTTAATCTTAATTTTTGGGCAAAAGCAATTAACTGTGAAAATTACATAGTAAATCGCACTCCTATTAAGGTTTTAAACAATATCACTCTAGAAGAAGCATGGAGCTCAATTAAACCAAAGGTAAGTCACTTTCATGTTTTCGGAAGTGAAGCATGGTCCCATATTCCGCATAAGAAGCATAAGGCTTTAGAACCTAAGAGTGAAAAATCTGTTTTTGTTGGATATTCTAAAGATGTCAAAGGATATAGACTTATTCCACTTATTTCCAAAAATTTTATCATTAGAAGAGATGTAAAGTTTGCTGAAAATACATTGTTCTACGAGCCTAGTTTAGCGGATGTGCCACCTCTCTCTATCCCTTCTACTTTTGAAAATATTTCTTCTTCAGATGATGACATCGAGGATGAAAATACTCCCCCACCTTCTCAGGTTCCTCCTTCAGCTCCTCAGCTTCCAACATGGGCCCGTGCTACTCGAGATGTAGTAGTTTTTGTTGCTGGCGATCCTACAGATCAATGACGTACATGTTCTCAGTTCGATAAAGCCTCTTCTTCACTGGCTCAAGCTTCAACGAATTATGATCCTGACACCTTTACAGAAACTTCAGGCCATCCAGATTGGGACACAACTATGGACGAAGAATGATGGGGAGGAGATTCTGGGGTGAACCAAAATCCCATTTCCCCAATAAATCCATCTTGAGGCATGTGGGTTATGGTCCCACAAAGCCTTTCAAAATGCATGAAGAAGTTCTCGTCATTCCTCATCCACACACGTGCTTCCTTTTTGGGGTTCTTTGCTGCTGTTGATTCCGCAAATTCTTTCTCTTCACATTTACTGTTCACGTCATCATGATTAGAAGCCAATTCCCAATTCTCATAATCCATATTCTTTTGTTTTCATTAAACCGAGTCCTGAGATCCTCGTGGGCAGAATTCAACCCCCCAAGGGCAGACTCCTTTTGTGATAATGTGGCTTGGATTTCTCCATATTTTTTTATTCACGGCATCAATATCCTCTGCCCTTTTATTTAACTCTTCAGCTTGCTTCTCCACCTGAAGTTTCTTCTTGTGGATCTTAGCAAGGGCATCATCCAGTGCTCTTTTTCGTTTATTCGATATTTCACGAACAGAATGGGATTTGATCTCAAGCCTTTCCATAGCGAACCACTCATTCAGTGCCTCTGCGAGTGAATCACGTGGCTCCTCTACCCATCAATACAGATTCTGCATCAACATAATCTGACCTTTTCCTGTCAAACCAAATTTCCCAATTGTTTCACACATTTCTCTTCTTTAATACTTGTATATTCATTCATCATGTATTGGAGCGCAGACACAGACAGGTCTAGTTTGTCTGCCAAATGCTGGTGAAACAATTCAAACAAAAAAGTAAAAACACAGACATAAATTCACAAAGAGGCATTTTCTTTATTTACAAACTCAGATTACAATTTAAGGCATCTCAGCCTTAATCAAGAATTCTCCAGCAACTACATTTCCCCCCCTCTCACACGCACATATTTTTCTCTATTTTCTTGATTCACTAATGAATTCTTAATATCTTGTTACACATGCATTCAATTTTAACTGAATTTTCAACTGAAATTAGTTTACTAACTGAATTCGGTTCATGGTTCGCCTGGTTGTCCATGTGGTTGTCCACCTATCTTCTTTCTCTAATTTTTTTTCCACTAAGGTGTTTGGATGCTCCTGCATCAGACTCCTGAGGTACAAAAAATTATGACCTTCTCGTCATATGCATTTCCTTGTCATTAGCAATTCTACCCAATGTTTCACTTCTTCAGTGGAATTGCCTTCATGGTCGTGAGTTGCAACCAAACCTCTGTAATAGCAAGTCCTCCCTACTACCAGATGCCTTACCAAGCTTCTCTCATGAGCTTAGTCTTTCGGCATCTCTCTGGTTCTCTCCTCTCGAACCCGTTGAGCACTCCTGCTCTAGGTTTGCTGTAATCTTCTCACCTTCACAAAATAAATTAAAAAATTACGAGCTTACAAATCTTTAGAAAACTGTACCTCTTCTTTCTTCGCATGCAGAAACTCCTCTTCGCAAGAAATATTTTCTTGCTCTGATACCACTTGATGGGGAGGAGATTTTGGGGTGAACCAAAATCCCATTTCCCCAATAAATCCATCTTAAGGTATGTGGGTTATGGGCCCACGAAGCCTTTCAAAATGCATGATGACATTCTTGTCGTTCCTCATCCACACACGCACTTCCTTTTTGGGGTTCTTTGCTACTGTTGATTTCACGGATTCTTACTCTTGACATTTATTGTTTGCGTCAAAGCCAATTCCCACTTCTCATCCTCCATCTTCCTTTGTCCTTCATTAAACCGAGTCCTGAGCTGCTCATGGGCAGAATTCAAGCCCCTAAGGGCAGACTCCTTCTGCGACAATGTGGCTTGGATTTCTTCATATTTTTTATTCACGACATCAATATCCTCTGCCCTTTTATTCAACTCTTCAGCCTGCTTCTCCACCTGAAGTTTCTTCTCCTGGAGCTTAGCAAGGGCATCATCCAGTGCTTTTTTTCATTTATCGGATATTTCACGAACATAATGGGATTCAATCTCGAGCCTTTCCATAGCGAACGACTCATTCAGTGCCTCTGTGAGTGAATCACGCATCTCCTCTGCCCATCAATACAAATTCTACATCGACATAATATGACCTTTTCCTGTAAAACCAAATTTCTCAATTGCCGCACGCATTTTCTCTTCTGCAATACCTGTATATTCATTCATCATGTATTGGAGCGCAAACACAGATAGGTCTAGTTTGTCTGCCAAATGCGGGTGAAACAATTCGAACAAAAAAGTAAAAACACAGACATAAATTCACAAAGAGGCATTTTCTCCAGCATCTCAGCCTTAATCAAGAATTCTCCAGCAACTACATTTTTCCCCCTCTCACACGCATGATTTTTTCTTTGTTTTCTTGATTCACTAATGAATTCTTAATATCTTGTTACACATGCATTCATTTTTAATTGAATTTGTAACTGAAATTAGTTTACTAACTGAATTCGGTTCATGGTTGGCCTGGTTGTCCATGTGGTTGTCCACCTGTCTTCTTTCTCTAATTTTTTTCCACTAAGGTGTTCGGATGCTCCTGCATCAAGGAATATCATTCATTATTGGAAAATTATAAATGGGATCTTGTTCCTCTTCCAAAGGGACGAAAACTTGTTAGATGCAAATGGGTTTACAGAACCAAGTATGGACTAGATGGAAAAGTTGATAAACATAAAGTTCGTCTTGTTCCTAAGGGTTTTTCACAAGTTGAAGGCATTGAATATACTGAAACCTTCTCCCCTGTTGCCAAAATGAACTCTATCTACCTTGTTCTTTCTCTTGTTGCCTTTTTCAAATGGGAAGTCCATCAGATGGATGTTAAATCTGCCTTTTTACATGGGGACTTGCATGAAGAAATCTATACTAACTTTATACAAACAGACTCCAACCTTGTATGTCGGCTTAACAAAACCCTTTATGGTATGAAGAAAGCCGCTTGGGCTTGGCATGCCAAAATGGATAGATTTCTTTTAGAAACTGGATTTTCTAGGTGTCATTTTGACAATATTGTCTACACCAAGAAAGTGGGCAAGTGTCTTAACATTCTTGTTCTTTATGTTGATTATCTTATCCTTACTCGTAGTGATCCCAACCTTATAAACCATGTGAATTTGAGCCTTAAAAATAAGTTGGAAAGGACAGACTTCAGACACTTTCATTATTTTCTTGGTCTTCAAGTCTTGCAATACAAGGAAGGTGTTTTCCTTTCCTAGTCCAAGTATGCTTGTGATCTTCTACACCATTTTCACATGGAAGACTATAAGCTAGCCTCTTCTCCCTTTCAGTCTAGAGCCAAAATTTCAGTCAGTTGTACTTCCCCTTAAGTTGACACTACCTTATACCGTCAACTTGTAGGAAAACTTTTGTATCTGACCCATACTCGTCCTGACCTTTCCTTTGTTGTTGGCCTTATTGCTTGGTCTATGGAAAACCCACATGAAAGTCATTGAAAATTAGCTAAAAAAATACTTCGTTATGTTTGAGGTAAAATTTAGTTTGGGATTCATTATAGTCCATAAGCATCTCCTCTATTGGTTGGTTTCACTGATTCCAATTGGGCTGGTGACCCCAATGATTGGAAGTCTACTGCAGGTTATGTGTTCACTCTTGGTTCAAGACCTATTACATGGGCTTGCAACAAAAAAAGTGTCATTTTACTTTCTTTAGCAGAAGAAAGGTATCGTGGTGTTGTAGACTCTAGCAAGGAAGCCCCATGGCTTCGTCAGATCCTATCAGAGTTTGGCTTTCAGCAACAACATCCAACTACACTTTGGTGTGATAATCAAAGTGCCATTCAACTATGCAATGATCTAGTCCAACATCAGCATAAGAAACACATTGAATTGCACATGCACTTCATCAGAAAGCTCATTCATGACCATGTCCTTGAAGTGCAATATTGTTCAACAGATGATCAAGTTACATACACCTTTACAAAGGCTCTCATAGAGGCGAAGTTTACTAAAATTCGATTTATGGTTGGATTTAAGGAAGTTGTCACTAAGGGGAGATAGGCTCTAATGCCTCCTTCCTTCTCGTATTGTGTCATATTTGTACATCCTTCAATCCTATCCCAAGTTGTTCTTAAGGGGCGATGTTAGGATATTCCGACACATAGGAAATAGTTAAGTATAACTTGGTCTAATGTAGAGTTAGGTAAAGTGTGTTTCTTTACTATGTACTTTTGTATCTTACAATCTGATGGTCACGATTAGTTTTAGAGATGAAGTGATCCAATGGTTCATTCTCTCCTTGGTATTACCAACATTTGAGATGTGGCTTAACACCCAATTGGTCCATGATCTCTATTTAAAGAGCATGGAGGGTCATTTGTAGGGTAACCGTTCATGAGGGAAACTTATGCAAATTTTTATTCTTTTATTAATAAATAACCTAAAGTGGCCACGTTGGCTCAGGTCGTGGACTATTTCCCTCTTTGAGGGTTTTAACCACGTCAAGAATACTATTGTATTGATCTGTGATCTATTTGTGAGTGGTGTCATTTGGTGTTTTATCTGAGGAATTTACCCTGTAAATTCCTATAGTGATAACCTTGTTTTCCTCAAATAGAGGAAAATTATTGAAAAATAATAAGGTAAAACATGAATTAACACAACAATATTTTCCATTTAGAAACTTCCATTATCAAACTCTCCAATATGGAGTTTGAAAATTGTTGCTACTTATAGAAGAAGGAAATGTTGGACATATAAGAGCACTCTCTGAGAATAAATAACACACCCATTTTCCAACCCACTTGTAAGACAAACCTAAAGCATTTTAGGAACACAAGAAATGGTTGAGATATAAAAAATAATGAATTTGGAATACAAAAACATTGCCTCTCATAGATTATTTCTAAAATGATATGAATCATTTTCACGAGACATCTCTAGCTCATAAATGTCATAAAAATGAATGCATGAACTACAAAAAAAAACATGCAAGGCTAGAACTTACCTAGTGAAGGAGATGAATAAAGACCCTCTTATTGACCTTTTGTAATCAAACTTGTTCCTATGAAAGCACACAAAGCAGAGATGCTTGCACATATATAAATCTCGTGAAAGCATTCTTTGCTGTAGTAATAGATAGACACCATCTAACAAGGAAACATGATGCACAGCTAACTCTCTTCCTCTCTCCAGAATGTGCTATTCTTCTCTTCTGGAGTTAGTCTCACCCCAAATGTGCTTTACTTTGAGTGCTAAATTTCTCCCTTTTGTGTGAAAACACGCATACAATAGGTGTGATTTTCTAATTGTTAAAGTGCGCAGAATGCCTTGACGGGAACTATAATTCTATCTCTCATCGCTGTTTCTTCCTAGAAGTTTGTTTTCGAGAAAACTAGTGTCTATTTGATCTACTAGTCCCACTAAAACGGGTAGCTATCTTAGAAACAAACAATTCAAAGTAACTTGTGTTTTCCTTTATGTATGATAGATAAGAGAGAAGCAGAGTGCACCAACCTTAATCTTTCGCTTGGCTCCTTGCTTGTTTCCTCTCTCCTTTGATAGAGCTTGCCACTCCTTTCTTACTTGTCCTACTTTAAAGAACACCTATAGAGGCAAAGAAAAAAAACACCATCAAAGTATAGAGATCTATAATACCACAAACAATGCAGAATCAAAAGTACATTAACCATACAATTGCATTCACAAATAGCAAGATTCACAAATACACAAGTATATGGAGGAAAACTCAAATAACTTTATTGATAGTAGAAGTAGAAGTAGAAGAGAGGATTACAACTCAACTGTTAGATACAGCATCATCTTCCTAGCATGAAAGCCCTCTTCACCTCATGAAAAGCAAGATCACCCAACAATGTAATGTCTCAAAGAGAAACCAACAACACTTCCTTACAAATTACAAAATTCCAGCCTTCAGATCTTTGTGATGAGGGATCCATTTATAGATATTTGCAGAGGGGTGAGTCAGCTTCTAGGTTTTTGATTAGTGTCATTTCACTAATAGTTCTTGGTTCCACTTGGATATTTCATGATCTCTTACTCATCCCTGGGCGAATTCAAAGAGGCAAGTGTCATAGGAGAAGTTTCTAGAAGATTCCCTGGGTTTCCACTTAGCAAACTACCTCTGCCATTTGTCTACTCTCGCCCATCGCACCCCACAGAAGGCTCTTTCATTATGCATTGCGCCTAGCTAGTGTAGCAGCCAGTATGCATCACACCCTAAGCATGGAGCAGTCTGTATGGTCCAGTTTTGGACAGTTCTGAGTGGTTTTTCAGGTGGAACTTCTGGGAAATGATGTAATTAGTTGACCATGATCAACACTTTTAGGGGTGTAAGAGCCCTTGGTTTATTGACATATGTGATTGGGGTTTCAGTGCCAAAATATGTCTATAACAGTTGCCCCCTAAATCATGAGGTCGTAAATCTTCTGATGTCGAGTGAAATGCTTTATCATGAGGATCTGAGGTTTTTCAAACTGGAAGGTGACCTGTAGTATGATAAAATACAATACATTATCTTCATATTATTTCCATGATCTAGCTGAGGCGGGCATTCCCATGCTCAACTTTATAAATTCATTTTCATGTACATAGGACAGACAATCGTCCACTGTTGTAGGCTGGTGATTCTTGTAGAGCCATCATCCCTTAGCTTGGATGATCATCTATGCAACTATGGTGTACATTTGATGTCTTTATTTTCCTGAATATATCACAGCCCGGATGGATGAAACTAGATCCAGGGTATTCAAACTTGTTCAATCTTCACCCGATGTACAATTCGATCCATGTGAAAAGATGTTCTGAAGTCGAACATGGAAGGACATCACCTAATTACCAGCCAATGATGTAAGCTATTAACAGGCGCGAGGGGAATCACCGATAATGATAATGATTGTCAAGGTACTATAGTACAATTCATGTGGTGTGAATATATGAGTCGATGTCAAACACCACGCAAAATCTTTCAATCGAAGGCCATTGATGTAAACCTGTCGCTGGAAGTGAGAAACTTGCCATTGAGGCATGCAAGCTTCAAAGTACTGAAAGGGTTGTTCCTAAGTTAACTTCTTGGATAATGAGCTGATGTCGACAAGAAGTGACCCGTCGTAGGAGGGCCTTAATGAATCCCACATCTACCACACGAAATGAACCAAATTATTTTCTGGAGGTGAAAATGATCCGATGATACAAGGTTCAGGAATGGCGGTCATGAGAAATGGAGAGTGAAGGTATTGCAGTGGATGAGGCGTTAGCTAGGTTGGTGAATTCTCTGAATGACTTCTCTTGAACATATCGGTGACACTGAGATGGATTGGTAGCGTTAACCCCAAAAAAGGATGCTATGAAGGACCAATGGTGATGTGATCGGTGAACGGAATAACCCAACGTGACTCAATCATGGTGATAGATTGAAAGTGTCATGTTCAAGAGTGACCTGTTACCAATGAAGTTCTTCAAGTTTTCTTCCCTTTTTGCCCAGTCATCGCTGACCAATACCTCTTTATTTCTGTCAAGCTTAAGGAGGATAACATATGCTTGTTCTATAATTTGCCCTTTGGGCAAGCCTATCACTATGTTTTAGCGAGCCTAGCGACAGTGAAAATCGCTCGTGTCTGGATGGACAAGTTTGTCGCTATTTTTTTAATGAGTTTAATGATAAAAATAAATCAATCCTTTTCATGTTTAGAGAGTTTGAAAAGGGACGGAAAGGAAACTCCAACACTCCTTTTTCATGGCATAATCCCTTAGTTCCAAAAAAGTATAAAATAATACGAAAGGGATGACTTTTTGATATCTTTAGCGAGCCGAATAAGACAAGCACTCGATCTTTTTGTGGAATGATCCCTCATGTCCAAAAAAATTAAAATGCAGATTAGGGATGGCACTTCCCCTTACTTTAACAAGTTGGAAAGGCCAGTAGCTCGGTAATATTTTCATATTTTACGATTCTAAAAAGACCTTAAAAGAGACTCATTTTTGAGGAACGAGTGATGTTTTCGGTTAACAACTGGTTCCAGGTAAGTTTGGAACTTCTCAAACACGGCAGTGTAAAGAGGGTGGCTAATAGAATCACTCATTGCAGCTATTCCTCAAAAGGGTAAACAATCAAGTGGAAGCGTATGATCAGCCAAAAGAATGGAGGTGACAGTAAGAACACAACCAAGGCTCAAAAGGCTGATAGCAAGGCAATCACGAAGGTTATTTACTGAGGGTGGATTCATTTTTTAATGAGCTTGAATCTTTAGAAACTATGCTCAGTGGCGGGTTTATTTTTTAATGAGCTTGAACCCTGTGGTAACATTGCTCATGCCAGTCATCTTTAAAGATGTCTCTTATTAGTAGGTTCATTTTTTAGTGAGCTTGCCCCATGCGAAACTTTGCTCAGCTGCCTTTTTATGCAGGCTAGAAATGACCAACTACAGAACTAACTACACTAAGAGTTAATGAACTACTGAGGTTAGGTAGGATAGTTTCCAACAAAACATTTCCTTTGCTTTGCCTGCGCACCGCTGACAAAGGTGAATGGTGGATCAGACCATTCACCTAACCTAAGCAGTTGTTACTAAGGGTTAATCTAAAACACTATGAGGTTAGAGTTATGCTGGTCGCTTTTCACTTGCATAAAAAAGGTTTGCATTCCCCCAGGTGTTGAGAAAATGAGAATTTCCAAGTTACCATATGGAAGTTCCTACATTTAAGCAGGATTGTTCCGTTTGTGGAGCAGAAAAAACACTTCCTTGGCTCTATCCATAGAAATAGACAAAGGTGAATGGTGTGAGTTTCCAATCACATAACGTGTGAGGAGATCCTATTTCAGACTGATCCCATATCCTACATAGAAATGGAATTTTAGACCGAACATATAACCTACAAGGAAATTTGTTTTTTCATCTGGGTTCACCTGTCGAAGCAAACCAGGGTGCATGCCCCCTGAGCTTTGTTGCATTCATCGAATTACTCGCGGTAATTGGGTGGATGAATTGGAGGTTGAAGAGACATTCTTGATGCAAAGAGACCATTTAGGGATGGTGTTTGACTCGTAGCTGTGTTTGAACCGGAAATGAAAGCTGGTCGACAAGTTGCACCATTCTGCCTTCATGCGGGAAACACATCACCCGAAAGAGTGTGGAAACAATAGCTCCCATGCTGTAAACGTAGTCATGCCCAAGGAGTAGATTGTAATCTAGTGGCCCTTGGACTACCATCACGTTCAAGTGAACGGTTTTCCTTCTCAAAGTTATAGGCAAATTTGGAAGGATCCCTAACGGTCGACTAGTTCCTTTGTTGAAGCCTGACAAATTTCGATTCTCAGGCAGAAGCGATGGCGAACCAAGCGCTTTCCAAGCAGTTGAGGAAAGGATACTCATGGAAGCCCCTTCATCTATGATAGTGCTAGACATGATCATTTTGTAAACTTGTACTATGATTTAGAATGGTACATTAGATGGAAGGCGGGGTCCTGCTAGTAGATTCCAATCAAAGGAAACGACTAGATTGCTTGGAGGGGGGACCGAATAAACGACTGGATGAATCTCTTGAAATGGGGAACTTCCCTCCTATGGTAAATGAATGGGTAGATTGCCCCCATGTTCATCAGACTCTATATTAACAAACAGAATTTGAACGGTGTCGTTTTCATTCTCTTTGGAAATTGTATCATTTGAAGGTAGACCTTCTGAAGGCAAGACTAGGTTGGTTGTCGTCTTGACCTATTGAGTTTGATCCGATATGGACTCAGAGGGTTTACTTTCAATGGTAGGTGTTTCAACCGACAATTGAGATATGTCAGCCGGATTTTCAGCTGGTGATGGACTTGGCAAGAGTTTCTTGTATCCAGGTGGAAGTCACTACGGTGAAGCAGGACAGTTATCCAAGACACTTTAGCTTCATCCAGAAAAGGACAAAGGTGAAGGGCATGATCGCCTTCACACAACCTACAAGGGAATCTGAACTTTCCTTTTTGTCCATTGATTTCATTTTCACCAGTTGATGGTGCTCTGTCATCATGATCGACAGAGGTTGACGACAGTAAAAAAAAATTACAGGGGTATGATCTTATGAGGTTATTGAGCTACCACAAGCGCACTTAGGATGTTTGCAAGTCAGATGTTTAGTTCATAAACCAACCTGGAGATTTACTGAAGCAGCATTGATCTACTTTGCAGTTGCATAGCAAAAGCAGTTCGAAGGCTAGCTGGCTTAACTTCAGGCTCCATCTATAGTTTATAAAGCAAACATCAGTAACAAACAAACAAGCTATTCACTCCCCAGTGGAGTCGCCATTTGTTTTTGGGAAAACTAGTGTCTATTTGATCTACTAGTCCCACTAAGACGGGTATCTATCTTAGAAACAAACAATTCAAAGTAACTTGTGTTTTCCTTTATGTATGATAGATAAGAGAGAAGCAGAGAGCACCAATCTGAATCTTTCGCTTGGCTCCTTGCTTGTTTCCTCTCTCCTATGATAGAGCTGGCCACTCCTTTCTTACTTGCCCTGCTTTAAAGAACCCCTGTAGAGGCAAAGCAACAAAACACCATCAAAGCATAGAGATCTATAATACCACAAACAATGCAGAATCAGAAGTACATTAACCATACAATTAAATTCACAAATACACAAGTATATGGAGGAAAACTCAAATAACTTTATTGATACTAGAAGTAGAAGAGAGGATTACAACCCAGCTATCTGATCCAGCATCATCCTCCCAGCATGAAAGCCCTCTTCACCTCATGAAAAGAAAGATCACCCAACAATGCAATGTCTCAAAGATAAACCAATAGCACTTCCTTACAAATTACAAAATTCTAGCCTTCAGATCTCTGTGATGAGGGATCCATTTATAGATATTTGCAGAGGGGTGATTCAGCTTCTAGGTTTTTTATTAGTGTCATTTCACTGATAGTTATTGGTTCCACTTGGAGATTTCATGATCTCTTACTCATCCCTGGGAAAATTCAGAGAGGCAAGTGTCATAGGAGAAGTTTCTACAAGATTCCCTGGGTTTCCACTTAGCAAACTGCCTCTTCCATTTGTCTACTCTCGCCCATCGCACCGCACAAAAGGCTCTTTTAGTATGCATCTCACTTGGCTAGTATAGCAACCAGTATGCATCACACCATAAGCATGGAGTAGTCTGTATGGTCCAGTTTTGGCCAGTTCTGAGTGGTTTTTTAGGTGGAACTTCTGGGAAATGATATAATCAGTTGACCATGATCCTTTAGGGTGTGAAACAACACTTTTAGGGGTTTAAGAGCCCTTGGTTTATCGAGATATGTGATTGGGGTTATAGTGCCCAAATATTTCTATAACAAAGTTAGCACCATATTCTTGCACTGGAAGAATTGGAACAAGTTAAGTGAAAACTATATGAAATGATTTCATTGGCTTCATCACAATCTCAACAAAAATGTGATTAACATAACACCCTCATGCTCGAAGTATAACCAGTGATCAATAAGTCCCTCTATGCATCATACAAGGTGGATCTCTCTTTCTCTTGCGTGGACTTCAATTCAATCTAACGATTATATGAGCAAAAATTTCTTCATATACATTCCTTTCTACATCCGGTTGGAATTTACATTATATGGTTGTAATAAAAACGAGAATTGCATTCAATATTGTAATTATCAACATTGTGCTCTATCTCACACAAATAAAGTAAAACTTAGTCACCAATTCCTTGGAAATTAAAACATCCAACGTTGTAGCACACACAAAAACTTACAAGCAGAAGGGTTTTGGAGAACTGAAACAACAAAAATAAAAGATTACAACCCACACACACACCTACCTCTATGCAAGTATTTTTTTTATTAATATGTGGCCACATTAATTACAATTCATTTTAGATCGAAAAATATAGGATCTAATCATCCCAAAATAGGAACACAAATTATCATGACCATAGTTTTCTCATGATCCCGTGGATGATCTCAAGCTCCAGCTGGAAATAAAGCCATTTATTGCACACACACATCACCATTCAATATAACAAACTAAATTCTATAGAAATTACAAAGGTAAAATTATAAAATTAAATGATTCCCCTGCATCAAGACATGACCATCTAAAATTCTTGTAACATACTAAATTTAACCCAACATTCACATGTTTCTCAGCATATTGAACAAGAGGAGCAATTTTTTTTTTTACAAATATGGGTTCTCTTAGTGATTTTGATATTGGATCCTTCAACACTGATTGAGATGGTCGGTTATCATATATGAACAATGTCTTCATGATTATACCAATTAATAGTGATGCATAATAAATATTGGCTTCACCTTCACAGTCATTGTAAGTAGTTCATTTCTAAAATAAAAATCAAAATAGAATTGAACAAGAAATGAGGAATTACAATATGAAAAATGATCGAAATGATCAAAGAAGATTTCTATGCAAAAAAATTAATCCAAATGGAAAAATATTATCCACATTGGTGCCAACTTTAATGTATAATAGGTTTAATCTTAGATAGCACAAGAAAACATATTAGAAGACAAAGGGGTTTCCAAGTCCAAGTGTGAAGTTTCACCACTGCCCTAAAAGGTTGGAAATATGGGTTTTTATCGGGATGAAGAGTGATTTCTAAGCCTCATCAAGGACATCGAGTGGGTCATCCAAACTTTAGGAAAAGGTGGAAAATAATTTTTTCATAGTCTAATATTAACAAAATTTAGTCTAACCAAAGGAAAACATATATAAGCATGGATTTCCAGCCACCACTTTTCACTAAAACACTTCACTTTACAAAAACCCTTCAATTTATATTTTAAGTATTATATCTGTAACATGTTTTGTCGTGATAAGGTGCACGTGATATAAAATATAGCCTAGTAGAGTAAGTTACTTGAGCCATATCATTCTAAAAAGATAACCAAAAGTATTTGCGACATGATAAAAATATCAAATCCGCACCAATAATTCAAAAGTAAAGAATATTTAATTATTTGCATTACAGCCTAAAGGATTTAGATCCAATGGTGAAAAACAAGGATTTTGTAGCACTGTGCAAGGTTCAATTCCCATGAAGGCCATTTGCCCTAGAAGCCAGGGAGAAACCTTGAGGATGTAATGAACTGTGTGATTACACACAAAGACATTATATCAATGGTATTGTGACCCATGCTTACATAAGTGGATCAAATCCAACCCCCATGTTCTCCTTTTATGAAAAAAAAAATATTATTAGCACACTCTGATTTCAAGGGTTTCCTTCAGTAAAGTAGCCAAGGTTCAAAACACATGGTAGCTAAGAGGAGACAAAAAAAAATATCCAACCATGTCAAGGGTTGGTGAAACCCAAGCTAGGTGCACTCCCTAGCTGATTTTAATAGTGTAGATAACCCTAGGTTGTGGTTTCTTTGACCACAAGCTAGTCCCATAAGTCACAAGCACACAAAAAAACAAAAAGATAAATTGTTTGCATAACAACCTTTTTGAAATGATGATGACAATTTTTTAGTAAATGTGGCATTGTTTCAAAAGTTCCCTATGCACAAAATCCCTAAAACAATAACACACTTCCATTGAAATTGACCTTTCTGTAAGCCACAAGCTCTGAGGAGAATTGGCTCCTATCATGTCTATGTGATTGTAATTAAATAAGATCGAAAAAAAAATTGATGATATCGTGGTTCGTACATCAATTTAAAACATCATTCCTTCTATATCCAATTATTTAAAAATGGCTTTCTTACTGATTTCATCCATCTGAAAGGCTTAAGAAAGCTTGTTACAATTAGTTTTCAAGTGTGCTTCAATCTCAAGTACCAGTAACATCTGATAGCTAGTACTATCGTGAAAAAGAACAATTAATATTCAAACATGTAAATAATGACCATATGAGATACAAGTGCTTCAATAATTTTGCAAGATATTTTATTCAAATAAATTATATAGAAGCTCCTTGTTGTATATGAATATTTCCTTATGTAGAAAACATGATTACAACTATTAAAAATTCACAGATTCCACCATGCTCCCTTATATCTAGTAAAATCCATTTCCCCGTAACTTTGTTAAACTTTGGGTTTAAGGATTAAATCTCTTTGAGGATGTTATCATCAAAAGTGTAGACTAGAAAATTTTGAGTGATGCCACTGGATATGGAACTATTCAGAAATCATAGATTCCACCCCTGCCCCCTCCTTTCCAAGAAAAAACTAGTTTCATATAACTCCATTAAAGTTTGGGAATAAGAGAAATTTTCTTTTAAGGCTATCATTGAAAGTATAAACTATAAAATTTTGAGTGATGCCACTAGTTATCGATGAATCGACATTAAGATGAATCTCAAAATGTAGGAGACATTTCATAAGATATGAAAACAAGGAAATTTGCACATTGCTATGTTATTCAAGCTACAATTTTCAATCATGAGAATGCATCTACCCTTGCCAATATGAGGTCCACTTGGAATTGTAATGCAGAAAAATTAATTTAAAAAAAGGACCTTAATCTTCACCTACAATATCCATAGGTTGTTATGAAACCAGCTCACAAAAAGATAGAAAAAATAGATCAACGCCTTAGAATTTAGCCTCTTTGAGGGGCAACCTCCTTTACATTACACAAATGAATGATTCTTTGATCATTCAAATGACAAAACCTCCTTTCTATGTATAGGAGTCTAAGGAGTCACAATATAACCCAGCCAACCTAACAATAATAATATAATGCCACAAAAATAACAATAGAGGGATTCTATGGGGCACAGTAATAACAATATGGGGACAATAGGGGCACAACAATATTATTAAGGGATATAGCTACAATAGTAATGGGGTGATCACTAGTATTATAGGGACCTAACATGCCCTTCTCCTTCAAAAATGTGTTTTCTTCAACGCTTGAGTAGTTTTGGATGCTTCTGTAAAAAATTCTCATCCTCCCATGTGGAATCTTCAGCGGATAAGTTCTTCCACTTGATGAGATACTCTGAAATTGATTGATTTCGTAGCTATCGAGTTCTTGTTTCTGTGATTGCTTCTGGTTCCAAAATAATTTTTCCTTCCTCATCAAGTTCTGTCAATATTGTTTGAACTGGGAGCTTGTCACCTATAACCTTCTTTAAAAATGAAACATGGAAAACTGGGTGCACTCGAGAAGCTGCAGGAAGCTCCAATTTGTATGCCATAGTACCAATCTTTTGCAACACCTTGTACGAACCATAATACTTTGGTGATAATTTATTATCCTTCTTAGCTTGCTTGAGGGACATTTGCTTATATGGTTGTAGGTGTAGGAATACCCAATCACCTACATCAAAAACTCTTTCATTGTGATGTTGATTTGCCTATTGTTTCATTCTATTCTGCACCAACACAAGGTTATCCTTTAAGAGTTGGAGGGCTTGTTGTTGATGCTCGATGTGATGTTCCACTGCTTGAACCCTAGAATTTTCTCTTAAATATGATGTGATGGATGGTGGCTGATATCCATAAAGTGCCATAAATGGGGTCATTTTTGTTGTTGTATGGAAGGAAGTGTTATACCACCATTTAGCCAGAGGCAACCATTTGACCCATTGTGTCTGTTTATCAGATACAAAGGAACGACGATATCCTTCCAAACATTTGTTTACTATCTAAGTTTACCCATTAGATTGAGGATCATAAGATGAGCTATGAGCTAACTGAGTATCGAGACAAGAAAATAATTCTATCCAAAAATTTCTTGTGAAAATGGGATCCCTGTCACTTACAATAATCTTTGGGTTTCAATGTAGCTTTTGAATTGTTTCCATAAATGCAGTAGAAACTGTATTGGCATTAAATGGATGTGATAATGCACAAAAGTGTGCATACTTGGTAAGTCTATCAACTACCACCATGATGACACTCTTTCCCTCAGACTTGAGTAAACCTGTGATAAAATCCATTGAAACCTCCTCCCAACATTGGCTTGGAATGGATAAAGGTTGTAATAGACTCGGGGTCTTAATTGTTTCAACTTTATTTTGTTGGCAAACCAAACATTCTGCCACAAACTTTTGAATATTCGACTTAAGGCAATCCCAAAAAAATTCCTTCTTAACCCTGTGGTAAGTTTTTAAAAATCCTGAGTGCCCTCCTAAGGGAGAAGTGTGCAATTCCATAAGAATCGTTTACTTGAGTTGGGAATTCTTAAAGAGGTATAAGCAATATTTGTACCATAATGAATCATTGTTCCAGCTAAATGTATCAGATGTACTGGAATCTTGTTGTAACTTTTGAATAAGTGCCCACACTTCTTCATCATTCTTCCATTCCTCCCTTGCTTCATTTATCCAATCTGGTTGGATAATAGAAATGGTACACAACAATGCTTCCACATCCTCATCCTTTCTTGAGAGTGCATCTGCCACCACATTTTGCTTCCCTTTTTTTTAGATGATTTCAAAGTTATAACCCAACATCTTTGTGACCCACCTTTGTTGCTCTTTAGACGATAATCTTCGTTCTAAAAGGCATTTAAGGCTATCATGATCTATTTTTACCTTGAAGTGTCTTCCCATTAGGTATGGTTGCCATTTCTTAAGTGCGTGTAGTATTTCCAACATTTCATCCTCTTAAATAGCTTTGTGTAAAGACCTTCCCTTGATTGGACGACTTTCAAAAGAAATGGATATTTCATCTTGCATTAAACAGCACCAATTCCATTTCCTAAAGCATCACATTCCACAATAAAGGTTTTTGTGAAGTCCAGTGTAGCTAAGACCAGTGCTTGGCACATTGCATCTTTAAGATATTCGAAGGCCTTTGTTGCTTCCGGAGTCCATGAAAATGCATCTTTCTTCAATAATGTTGTTAAAGGTGCTGCTATTCTCCCATAATTCTTAACAAACTTGTGATAATACCCTGTCAACTCGAGAAATCCTCACAAATGCTTTATGGATGTGGGGATTTTCCATTCCTTAATGGCTTTAATTTTGCTAGGGTCTACCTTAACTCCTTCATGAGATATGATATGACCCAGATATTCCACCTCTTGTACTCCAAAGAAACATTTGGATCTTTTTGCATATAATTGTTTCTCCTCCAATAGTTGTAGCACCCTGTCAACATGTTCAACATGATCCTTCCAAGACTTGCTGTAGATTAGTATATCATCAAAAAATACTAACACAAATTTTCTAAGGAATGGTTTGAAAATGGAATTCATCAACGTTGAAATGTAGAAGGTGCATTGGTAAGGCCAAAAGGCATGACCAAAAATTTATAATGACCCTCATGAGTTCTAAATGTTGTTTTCGAAATGTCTTTAGTCTTCATTCTGATTTGATGATATCCTGAACGAAGATCCATCTTGGTGAAGTAAATTGATCCATGCAATTCATCTAGTGATTGATCAATGACAGGAATGAGAAACTTATATTTAATAGTGAGCTTGTTGAGCTCAATATAATACAGACACATGCACCATGATCCATCCTTCTTGTGCACCAATACTACTAGAGTAGAGAAAGAACTTTGACTAGGTTGAATTATACCAGCCTCTAGCATTTCTGCAACCATATGTTCAATTTCACTCTTTTGGGCATAGCGATATCTGTACGACCTAATGTTTGGAGGAACACTTCCTAGAATCAGATAAATAGCATGATCATGATCACGAATAGGTGGGAGACCTTTGGGAGTCTCAAATACCTTGGAATGATTGTCCAAGACTTTTTGGAGATCTGGAGAAATAGATGATTTTGATGTGGAAACATCTAGCGAACATAATTGTGCAATTACACCTCTTTGTTCCTTTTTTAGAAGCTTTGTCATAATGTTAGAGCTAATTATCTTTCCTAGTTTCCCTGCAATACCCCTTAATTCAACTTCTTTTCCTTCCATAGAAAATTTCATGAAAAGTTCTTGAAAATTAAAAGCTATTGTACCCAAGGATTGTAGCCATTCGACTCCTAGTACAACATCAGCACCTCCCATTGGAATGGAAAGCATTGGGCTAGTCAATACATATTCTCCCATGGATAGCTTGATATTATGGCACTTTCCAGAGCAATTTATTGTTCCTCCATTTGCAACCATCACTTGACACTTTGGTGCTAGATATAGGAAGCAATTCAATTCTTTTGCTACCTTACAATGAATAAAATTGTGGGTACTTCCTGAATCAATCAACACTATTACCTTTTTCTTCTTGATTTGTCCTTCTATCTTGATGGTTTAAGGAGTGGTAATTCCAGCCAATGCATTACAAGATATGGTCAGATTCATTTCTTCTTTATCTAGGCTTTGTTCTTGGAGTATATCCTCTTCTTTTGACCTTTCTTGCTCCTTTTCTTCTTCCTCTTCACAATCTATGTAGAATAATTTCTTCTCAGCACACTTATGACCTTTAGTGTATTTTCTATCACAACCGTAACAAAGCCCTTTTTCTCCTTCTTCTTCCAATTGTTGTGGTGTCAGGCTTATAGGTTGTGGAAGACTAGGGGCAACAACACTTCCATATTTATAGTTGTGAGTGGTATCCTTCCTAGTTGCCATAATTTTGCTTTCCATTTTTCTTGCTAACCTAAATGCCTTCTCTAATGAATCAGGTTCCCAAAGGCAAACATCATGTTGGATATTATCCTTTAAATTCCCTATGAACACATCAATCCTATGCTCCTTTGGAATATTTTTTACCCTTATGTTCAATTTTTGGAACTCCTCAATGTGCTCCATTATTGAACCCTTTTGTTTGAGACTTATCAATTGGCTAAAAAACGTGTTTCTTTTTGTATCCTCATAATGTGTTGTCAATTCTTCCGTAAAAATTGCCCAAGTGATAATTTGTTTACGAGAGAAAATCCATTGATACCATACAAATTGATTTGGTTCTAAATATAAAGTTGCAATACGTACCTTTTGTGTGTTTTGCACATTATTGAGATCGAAAAATTGCTTCATCTGTAATATTCATGTTGCGGGATCCTTGCCATCAAACTTCCTCATATCGATTTTTGGAATATGGTGGGTCTTCGATCCAAAATTAGAGTCTATGAAATCATGATTAACATTTCTTTTGTTCGCATCATGAGTTTCCTTTACTACCCTTTCACCATTTGTAAGTATTTCCTGTAGAAAATTTGTCAAATCTGTCTTCAAATTTATCTTCAAATCATCAATCTTAGCTTCCACGCCATTAATCTTAGCTTCCATGCCCTTTATCCTAGATTCCACGCCATTTATCTTAGCTTCTGTTAGCTTTTGTGAGAGTGAAATTTGTTGCACTTGGTCTTGTCATTTTGATATATCATGTAGCATTTCTTCCTCTTCTTCATGAGTCATGCTAGAGCTTTCACGTTGCTTACTAGGTGTTTGAATTTTCCTTCCTTGGGGCATCAGCTACTGATAATAATTCTCTACTATGCCCTTTGAATTCCTTCAAAATAATTTTTCAAACCAAGCTTAAGCAAAAATTTAAAAAAATCTACACACCTTTTTTCACTTTGTAGGAGCTCGATATTGCCTCTGATGCATCTTCGTAATTTTGGATCATCCATTTATGAAATTGTGACCTGTTGTAGCCCTCTGTGTCTTATTTCCAATTCCACCAGTCTAATCCAAATTGGATTCTCCAAGGAAGAGTTATGCCAAATCTTCCATAGTGACTTGATTATACACTAGTTCAGTAGAGCGAACTTGTATGACGTGCCACGTGTCCTTGTTTCGACCTTTGGCTCTGAAAAATATATACAAGAAAATACAGTCCGTTGTCTTTCTATACCTTCTTACAAAATTTCAATCTGACGCTCAGAGAGAAAGTTATGACGATTTTCCCCAGGTCACCGGTTTGGAATGTAATTCAGGAGTTTGCAAAAAGACCAACTTCCTCAGATCATATCTCTGCAAATATAGTGCAAAAGCTATGAAATTCAGACTCAAGGTTCAGTGCGATTTCATCTCAAATTGTTTTTTTTTTTTTTTTTTTTTTTTTCGCTTCTGAAATGTCACAGAAAAATGTTATAGAGAAAATGCCATGATGACCTATTTGGAGCAGAAAAACCCTAGAATCCAAAGCTCTGATACCAAATGTTATGAACCAGCTCACAAAAAGATAAAAAGATAGATCAACGCCTTAGAATTCAGCCTCTTCGAGGGGGAAACCTCCTTTACATTACACAAATGAATGATTCTTTTTGATGATTCAAATGACAAAACCTCCTTTCTATATATAGGAGTCTAAGGAGTCACAATATAACCCAACCGACCTAACAATAATAATATAAAGGCACAAAAATAACAATAGAGGGATTCTATGGGGCATAGTAATAACAATATGACGACAATAGGGGCAAAACAATATTAATAAGGGATACAACTACAATAGTAATGGGGTAATCACTAGTATTATACGGACCTAAGAGTTTGCCTGGCATGAATGTTGCATTAGAAGATCATTGGGTGGAATATCAACTAACTATGGTGCAGTTTGAAGGTAAATTATTTAACCCAATTGTGTTTAATTTAATTAACCCAAGGGTCAGTATAAGTTATATAAGTTCTAAAATAATAGAAAAGTGTCACTTACGAACAATCAAGTTCAAAAAAACATGGTTGGTGCAGTTAGCCACAGGGGCGAATAGGAGAGTGACAACTAAAGTGGATAATTGCCCTATTGTGTTGGCAGATGAATCAATAGTGGAAAACATGAATGTGTTACCCTTAGGATCATATGAAATTTTAATTCGCATGGACTAGTTGGAGAAACACTGGTCTCTCATAAACTGTAAAAATAAAACAATTAGTTTCCTTAATAAAGAAGGTGTTAGAAAGGAAGTTTAGGAAATTAAGAGAACCCTGAAATTAAGGCCAATTACACCATCACACTTGGCATAGTGCATTAGAAATGGATTTTAAATCGACGTTGTCTAAGTGGGTTATACTAATTCTAAAGAAACGACTGTGACACTAGAAAACCTACCCATTGTGCAAGATTTTATTGATGTATTCCCTAAACAAATCCATGGATTTCCTCCCAAGAAGGACTTAGATTTTACAACTAATCTAATTGCAGGAGCTTCTCAAGGATCTAGAGCACCATACTGCATGAGTATTCCATAGTTAACTGAATTGAAAATGCAGTTGCAGGAACTATTGGATAAATAATATATCCACCCAAGTGTGTTACCTTGGGGAGATCCTATTTTTTATTCAGAAGAAGGATGGTAGATTGTGGTTTTTAATTGATTATAGATGATCAAATAAACTAACTGTTAAGAATAAATACCCACTACCCAAAATCTATTATCTATTTGATGAAGTAAAGTGTGCTACCATGTTTTTTAAAATTGACCCGTGCTTTGGAAATCATCAAATCAGAATTAGGGAGGAGGATATATGTAAAACAACCTTCATAACTTGCTACAAGCACTATGAGTTCATGGATTTACCCTTTGGGCTCACTAATTCCCCAATGACATTTATGTGCCTTACAAACAACATATTTCATCAATACCTTGACAAGTTTATATTGATTTTGATTGATGATATTATTGCTTATTCTAGAAACATGGAAGAACACAAAAGGCATCTGAATAGTTTTGAAAATTTTAAGGGAACATCAATTATATGCAAAGTATAGTAAATGTGAATTTTAAAAGGATAAAATGCAATCCTTAGGCCATTTTACTACTCGATAAGGAATAATTGTAGACCCAGAGAAGATCAAGACCATAGTCGAAGGACCTGTTCCTAAGAATGTAGAAAATATTAAATATTCTATGGGTTTAGTGGGGTTCTATCGTCATTTCATTGAAGTATTTTCAAAATTATCCTACCATATTAACTCTATACAAAAGAAGGGGGAAGCTTTTTGGTGGACTACTGAATGTCAAAGAAATTTTGACTAGCTAAAGCACTTAGTTACCACAGCTCCCATTCTAAGGAATGCAAACCCAAACAAATAATTTATGGTCTACAAAGTTGCTCGTAAGGAAGGGGTTGGAAGACTGTTAATCCAAGAAGGCAGAGTTATAGAATATGAGTCACATAAATTGAAAGTGCATGAAAAAAAAATTCAACTTATCATTTGGAGTTGACAATGGTCATTCATGCCTTGAAGGTGTTATGGAACTACCTGTTGGGAAAGAAGTCCATGATGATGATAGATCACAGTAGAGTGACCAATTATTTTAAACAACCCACATTAAATGCATGGAAAGTACGATGGGTTTCCTTTGTAAGTGAATTTGACTTTGATATTAAACATATAAAGGGCAAAGAGAAATGACTAGTAGATGCCTTGAGCAGGAAATTGAATTATCTATATGAAATCTCATTTAACAAACTTAAAAAAAAATCTATAAAAAAATTAAAGATGCTGGTATGAGAGATTTAGAGTACCAATTTTTCTGGCAACAAACAAAATTATATAACAAGAGTGAAAACAAATTAGGATATCACAATGATGAATATAATATGTTGATTTATAGGGGTACACATTATGTTACTAACCAACAAGACTTAAAACAATTAAGCTTGGATAAATCCCATAAAATCCCTTATGTTGCTCATCGTGGGTATCAAAATTAATCACTTCTTTGAGGAAATATTATTTTTGGTCTGGTATGAAAAGGGAGGTAGTTGAATACTTAATGAAGTGCCTAGAATTTAACAAGTGACGGTTTAACATTAGCATCCAGCCAGATTTCTCCACCCATTGTCCATCCTTGAATGGAAATGGGAGATTATCACACTTGATTTTATCACTGGTTTACCTAAGTCTAAGAAACAGAATGATTCTATAATGGTAGTAGTAGATAAATTGAGTAAATATGCACATTTTATTCCAGTGTAAACTACTTATAATATAGTCAAGATTGATAACATATACTATGAATGAAATTTTAGAATTTGTAGAGTGTCGAAAGTGGTAATCTCTGATAGAGATGAAAAATTTACATATGCATTTTGGAAAGCTCTATTTGATTTATTGGGTACTTAGATACAACTCAGTACTACATACCATCCTTAAACAAATGGGAAGATTGGATGAGTGAATCAGGTGCTTGAGGATATGTTGAGGATGTGTGTTATGGAACAACGAACTAAGTGGGGAGAATATCTTCATTTGGTATAATTTTCCTACAATAATAAATATTTTTCTTCCCTAAAGATGAGTTCATTCAAGGTATTATATGGGCATAGGTGTAGAACACCTATCAATTGGAGTGGCCCTAAGGATAAATTGATGCTAGGACCTGATATGGTAAAAGAAGTGGAACAGGTTGTGAATAAAGAGAGAATGAATTTGAACGTTGCACAAGACAAACATAAAATATATGTTGATAAAAAGAGAAGTTACTGAAAATTTCAAGTAGTCGATCACGTGTATGTATAGGTACATCCTAAGAAGGGCACCTTATGTTGGGGGGGTGTGACAAAAAGACCTTAACCAGGTCAACTACAGAAAACCCGATTACAGTGTTGGGGTTATGGATAACCACAGTACTATAAAATTGTCATCATCATGGAAGAATATCACATGCTACAAATATTCAAGAGGCATCTACCGTGGGAGAGGTGGTGAGAATTCTACCCAAGGTGAATGTTTCACTAGAGGACCATGAGGATGAGTATCAACCCAAAAGGATTGAATCTGAAGATAAGATTTCCTATCATATTGTGTCCATTTTAATATATCGTGGAGCAAGTTTGAGCTATATAAGTCCCGAATTAGTGGACTTGTGTCATTTGCAAGAAGTAAGTTTAAAAACCCTTGGCCGATATAGTTAGACACTAAGGTAAAAAGGAGAGTGCTAAAAAAAGTGGAAAATTGTCCTATTGAATTAGTTGTTCAGCTAATAAAACTAAATTTGAACACGTTTCCCTTAGTTTATTATGAAATTTTAATTTGTATGGATTTGCTGGAAAAACATCTGTCCCTTATAAAATGTAAAAGTAAAATTATTAGGTTTATTGATGAAGAAGGTTATAGGCAAGCAATCCAAGGAATAATAAGACACCTAAAATTAAGGCCAATCAAAACCTCACAACTGAGAAGGTGCATTAGAAAGGGTTGTCAAATTTATGCAATTCAAGTAGGAGATACAAAATCTACATAAATGACAGAGCTACCTTAGAAAATCTACCAATTTTCTAAAAATGTTTTGATGTATATAAAAAGGGGATCCCTGGGTTACCCCCTAAACAAGATATTAAATTTTTTATTAAATTAATTTTAGGAGCACCACAGTTTCCAAGGCACCCTATCATATCAACATACCAGAATTAACTAAATTAAAATTGCAGCTACATGAGGTGCTTGATAAGAAATACATTCTCCCAATTGTATCACCATCGAGAGCCCATGTACACTTTCTCAAAAAGAAATATGGAGCACTAAGGCTTTTCATCGACTATTGGTAATTGAATAAGTTAACTATTAAAAAAAATACCCACTACCTAGGATCAATGATTTACTTGATCAGGTTGAGGGCGCTATGATGTTTTCCATGGCTTTCTTACACTCGGGTTATCGTCAAATATGGATCAAAGATGAAGATATAGGCAAAACTGCATTTAGGACTCATTTTCGACATTATGAATTTGTAGTCCTGCCTTTTGGTCTTACTAATTCCCCAGCCACATTTATGTGCCTCATGAATAGTATATTTCATCCTTATCTTGACAAGTTCATGTTAATGTTTATTGATGATATCCCAATTTATTTAAAGAATAGAAATTGTGAATTATATAAGGATCAAATACAATACATGGGACACATAACCACCAAAGAGGGGACAATTGTATATCCTGAAAAGATTATGGCTGTCATGCAATGGCCCATTACTGAAAATATTGTAGACATCCGATCCTTTATGGGTCTAGCAAGCTATTACCACTGCTTTATAGAGGGGTTTTCTAGATTAACTTACCCCATAAAATCTTTGTAGAAAAAGGTGAAAGATTTTAATTGGACAACAAAATGTCAAAATAGTTATAACCAACTAGAAAATTTGTTAACTATAACCATTGTTCTAAAGATTGTAGACCCAAAAAAATAATTTGCTTTCTGTATCGACGGATATCGGGAAGGGGTAGGAGGTATGTTGATGCAAGAAGATCATGTGGTAGCCTATGAGTCTTGGAATTTGAAGGAGCATGAGAAAATATATTCTACTTACGAATTAGAATGAAAAAAAGTAGTTCACACTTTGCAGGTTTGGCGACACTATTTGTTAGGAAAGAGGTTCATCTTAATGAATAATCATAGTAGCCTAATGTTGGGTCCCTATAATATTAGTGATTACCCCATTACTATTGTAGTTGTATCCCTTATTAATATTGTTGTGGCCCTATTGTCCCCATATTGTTATTACTGTGCCCCATAGAATCCCTCTATTGTTATTTTTGTGGTTTTATATTATTATTGTTAGGTCGACTGGGTTATATTGTGACTCCTTAGACTCCTATATATAGAAAGGAGGTTTTGTAACTTGAATCATCCAAGAATTGTTCATTTATGTAATGTAAAGGAGGTTTCCCCCTCAAAGAGTCTGAATTCTAAGGCGTTGATATATCTTTTCTATCTTTTTCTTGAGCTGGTTTCATAACATTTGGTATCAGAGCTTTGGATTCTAGGGTTTCACTGCTCCAAATAGGTCATCGTGGCATTTTCGCTGTAACCTTTTTTCTACGATGTTTGAAAAGCTAAAAAAAAACCCATTTGAGATGAAATCGCGTTGAACCTCGGGTCCGAATTTCAAAGCTTTTCACGCTATATTTGCAGAGATATGATCTGAGGAAGTTGGTCTTTTGCAGACTCTTGAATTACATTCCAAACAAGTGACCTGGGGAAAATCATCATAACTTTCTCTCTGATCATCAAATTGAAATTTCGTAAGAAGTTGCAGAAAGAGGACAAACTATATTTTCTTGTGTACATTTTTCAGAGCCATAGGTCGAAACAGTGACTTGTGGCATGTCGTACAAATTCTCTCTACTGAACTAATCTATAATCAGGTCACGTGGGAGATTTCGCATAACTCTTCCTTGGAGAATCCAATTTGGATCAGATTGGTGGCATTGGAAAGAGGACACAGAGGGCTACTACAGGTCGCAATTTTTGACCTGGATGATCTGAAAGTATAGAGATACATCAGAGGCAATATCAAGCTCCTACAGAGTGAAAAAAGGTGTGTAGATTTTTTTAAATTTTTGCTTAATCTTGGTTTGAAAATTTATTTTGAAGGAATTCAAAGGGCATAGTAGAGCATTATTATTGGTAACTGATGCCCCAAGGAAAGAAAATGCAAACACCTAGTAAGCAATTTGAAAGCTCTAGCATGACTCATGAAGAAGAGGAAGAAATGCTACATGATATATCAAAATTACAAGACCAAGTGCAACAAGTGTCACTTGCACAAAAGCTAACAAAAGCTAAGATAAATGGCGTGGAATCTAAGATAAAGGGCGTGGAAGCTAAGATGGACGATTTGAAGATAGATTTGAAGACAGATTTGAAGAGAGACATGGCAGATTTGAAAACAGACATGGCAGATTTGAAGACAGATTTGACAAATTTTCTACAAGAAATACTTACTAATGGTGAAAAGGTAGTAAATGAAACTCATGATGTGAACAAAAGAAATGTTAATCATGATTTCATAGACTCTAATGTGGGATCAAAGACCCACCATATCCCAAAATCGATATGAGGAAGTTTGATGGCAAGGATCTCGCAACATGGATATTACAGATGGAGCAATTTTTCGATCTCAATAATGTGCAAAACACACAAAAGGTACGTATTGCAGCTTTATATTTGGAACCAAATCAGTTTGTATGGTATCAATGGCTTTGCTCTCATAAACAAATTATCACTTGGGCAATTTTTATAGAAGAATTGACAGCACATTATGAGGATACAAAAAGCAACACTTTTTTTAGCCAATTGATAAGTCTCAAACAAAAGGGTTCAATAATGGAGCACACTGAGGAGTTCCAAAAATTGAACATAAGGGTAAAAAATATTCCAGAGGAGCATAGGATTGATATGTTCATAGGAACTTTAAAGGATAATATCTAACATGATGTTCGCCTTTGGGACCCTGATTCATTAGAGAAGGCATTCAGGTTAGCAAGAAAAATGGAAAGCAAAATTATGGCAACCAGAAAGCATACCACTCACAACTATAAAGATGGAAGTGTTGTTGCCCTTAGTCTTCCACAACCTATAAGGTTGACACCACAAAAATCGGAAGAAAAAAGAGCAAAAGGGCTTTGTTACAGTTGTGATAGAAAATACACTAAAGGTCATAAGTGTGCTGAGAAGAAATTATTCTACATAGATTGTGAAGAGGAAGAAGAAAAGGAGCAAGAAAGGTCAAAAGAAGAGGATATACTCCAGGAACAAAGCCTATTTAAAGAAGAAATGAATCCGACCATATCTTGTAATGCATTGACGGGAATTACCACTCCTCAAAGAATTAAGATAGAAGGACAAATCAAGAAGAAAAAGGTAATAGTGTTGATTGATTAAGTACCCACAATTTTATTCATTGTAAGGTAGCAAAAGAATTGAATTGCTTCTTATATCCAACACCAGAGTGTCAAGTGTTGGTTGCAAATGGAGGAACAATAAATTGCTCTAGAAAGTGCCATAATATCAAGCTATCCATGGGAGAATATGTATTGACTAGCCCAATGCTTTCCATTCCAATGGGAGGTGCTGATGTTGTACTAGTAGTCCAATGGCTACAATCCTTGGGTACAATAGCTTTTAATTTTCAAGAACTTTTCATGAAATTTTTTGTGGAAGGAAAGGAAGTTGAATTAAGAGGTATTGCAGGGAAATCGGGAAAGTTAATAAGCTCTAACGGTATGACAAAGCTTCTAAAAAAGGAACAAAGAGGTGTAATAGCACAATTATGTTCGCTAGATGTTTCCACATTGGAATCATCTATTTCTCCAGATCGCCAAAAAGTCTTGGACAATCATTCCAAGGTATTTGAGACTCCCAGAGGTCTCCCACCTATTCGTGATCATGATCATGCTATTCATCTGATTCCAGGAAGTGTTCCTCCAAACATCAGGCTGTACAGATATCCCTATGCCCAAAAGAGTGAAATTGAACGTATGGTTGCAGAAATGCTAGAGGCTGGTATAATTCAACCGAATCAAAGTTCTTTCTCTGCTCCAGTAGTATTGGTGCATAAGAAGGATGGATCATGGCGCATGTGTCCAGATTATATGGAGCTCAACAAGCTCACTATTAAAGATAAGTTTCCCATTCTTGTCATTGATGAATTACTGGATGAATTGCATGGATCAATTTACTTCACCAAGTTGGATCTTCATTCAGGATATCATCAAATCAGAATGAAGACTGAAGACATTCTGAAAACAGCATTTAGAACTCATGAGGGTCATTATGAATTTTTGGTCATGCCTTTTGGCCTTACCAATGCACCTTCAACATTTCAAGGTTTGATGAATTCCATTTTCAAACCATTCCTTAGAGAATTTGTGTTTGTATTTTTTGATGATATACTAATCTACAACAAGTCTTGTAAGGATCATGTTGAACATGTTGACAAGGTGCTACAATTATTGGAGGAGAAACAATTATATGAAAAAAGATCCAAATGTTTCTTTGGAGTACAAGAGGTGGAATATCTGGGTCATATTGTATCTCATGAAGGAGTTAAGGTAGACCCTAGCAAAATTAAAGCCATTAAGGAATGTAAAATTCCCATATCCATAAAGCATCTGCGAGGATTTCTTGGGTTGACAGGGTATTATCACAAGTTTGTTAAGAATTATGGGAGAATAGCAGCACCTCTAACAACATTATTGAAGAAAGATGCATTTTCATGGACTCCAGAAGCAACAAAGGCCTTCAAACATCTTAAAGAGGCAATGTGACAAGCACCGGTCTAAGCTACATCGGACTTCATAAAAACCTTTATTGTGGAATGTGATGCTTTAGAAAATGGAATTGGTGCTATTTTAATGCAAGATGTGTTATCACTCAGGTTATCCTTAAGCTCCGGAAAAGGATACAGCCGAGGTAACCACAGACCAACTTTGGACTGCAGTTTCTAGCCAACCTGCAATCAGAGAGGGCTCTCTCTTTTAGATTTAGCTTTGTTGAAAAGGATTTTAGGCTAGGTATTGAGTCCAGAGGGTTTTTGTTTTGTTTTTGGTGGGAAAATTGGTGTTTTCAGACAGAGAGGCAAGGCATAGTCTGGAAGTTTCAAACCATTGGGCGTGGAGTCGAGGAGGGGGACTGCTGCTACGTTTTTTCTTGGTCACAACAGAGGGAAAATGGAGCAAGATAGCTGCGCATGAAACAATGTTTCAGTTTTAGGTGATGGAATGAAATGCTAAGTATTGAGAGGCAGTTAAGAATCTCTCAATCAGCTTAACAGATGGAGGTAACAGAGCTCTACCTAGGGGCAGTGAAGAATCCGTAGATAATTGGCCAACATAAGTGAATCGGGGTAAACATGAGCCAGGAGGAATTCATATTCATAACCAGTTCATTCAGAGGAAAACATAAAGAAATAGCAGAAATTGAGCATAGAGAGTATTTAAACTAATTCTAGGCTATTCTTTCTTTCTGCTATTTAGATAGTGGTAAACAATAAACAGAGGTAAGATGCACTTATTGCTTCAGGCTGCAGCACAAGAATTCCATCTTCATATCTCCAAAAACATTCATTTACAACAGTCAGTTTGCTCTCCAAGATTTCAGCAGTCTTTGATTATAGAAAAACTCAGGTATACAATGCGAGTCTCTAGTCAAAATTCTCAATTAACCAACTCTTGAAACAATGTAGAGGGCGGTATATATAGGGAAAAACTCTCTACAACTACTTTTATTACAACCTGACCTAAACAGGTCTGAAAGAAAGATGATTACTTAACCTAATCCTATCCAGAAATAAATGCAAAAAAAAAATATCTCGGGCTGCGCTCAGGGCTGCCGTATCAAAACTGAGTAAATGATGTAGTCCTTGGCAGCTTGGTGTAGTGTTTTCTACAATAAATGTGTATGGGTTTCTGCTTTTTTGCTGTCTGTTTGCATTTAAAGCTTTAACTGTGATTTGAGGGCAAGGATGGGCTTACGCCTCTTGATTTGACTTTCTGGGGGGCTCATCAATGTTCAGGTGCTTCGAGCCCCTAAAAAATCTTCGGCTGATACTCTTTGGCAATAAAGCGATGCTGTTCTGACGTGCTGTGGGTCTAATCACAAATTAATGGCCACTGTTCGGCCTCTGTTTCCTTCAAAACTGTTTTCTACTCCTTTCTGAGTGCTTCGCGAAGAAAAATGGTCCATTCGGCGCCTTTCGGGCTTCCTGGGGGCTGCAAAATGAAAAGATTCCCTAAAGATTCCCCATTCTGGCCTAAAAAATCAGCGATTTGCACCTAGCGCAAATCGCTCATCAAAAACTGCCTCATAAACTGATTACGGGGCTTCGAAGTGCGATTTTTGCTCCTTCGCACCAAAAAAGTGCTGATGACGTCAGCATGATGTCAGCATGACGGGACGTTGTACGGCGGGTGACGTCAGCAATGACATCAGCATGATGACATGGCGGGATGACGTCAGCGGGTGACGTCATCATGTACGGACGGTGACGTGGCATGTACGGTGGCAGGGTATGGTGGCAGGAGGCCACGTGGCTAGTGACTCGGCGGTACGGTGGCAGGGGGAGTGACGCAGCTGGTGACGTGGAGCTTACGTCACAGGGAAGGGCAGTAAGCGGTCTTGGGCGCACCGCCTTAGCGCTTGGGCGGTTTTGTAGGGGGGGGGGCTCCGCCACACGCCAGAGCTCGACGCATGGCGGGAGTACGGCGGCAAAACCGTCGAACTCCCGGACGCTAAAGCTTGGGCAGTTGGCACGTGAAAAGGCCAGCCCACCGTAGATCTGGGACGGGCTAGATCTAACAGCTAGCGGGGCGGAAAAAGAAACGGAGGGTTAGGGCGAGGGAATATACATGGAATATCCCATTTTTAATAATGCGTGCGGGGGTTTAGACTTAGGGAAAGGGGTTTTATGGGTTTAAAATGAGTGCGGTTAATGTACTTACAATTGGGGCTTAGGGATAAGGGGTAAAGCATGGTTTTTTGCACGTGGGTTTTAAAGATTTATGCACAAAACTTTGGTTTAGGGGCGGAAAGAGGGTTTTTGAGGGTTTTTAGGGCTAGGGGAGAGGTTGTTAGCATGACCAAGTGTCATCTAACCCCTGTTATGACTCGGATGGGCTAAAAACAGCCCCAGATGGACCATTTTTTCCCGGACTTGTAAAGAATATGGCTATATTGCCAGGGAGGGGATATTTACATAGGGGAATTTTATATATAGAGTTGTAGTAGGGGAAGGGGGAAAACTGATAGGGAGTTATATACTAGAGTTAGTAGTTAATATGGAGATGATGAGCAGGCGCCAAGGTTAGGGACCTTAGGCTAATTTTGGGGAAAAGCATTTGAAAAGAAATAAAATCCTTGAGTGAAGCAGATCTTCACCAAGGCAACTGATATGGAGGATGATGAAACTAAGAGGAATCAAGCAGATCTTGACCTCTTTGGGAAATTAGTAAGTGACTTGGGGAATTAGAAGAGGGGGAGTTAGTAATGTCCACCTTTGAGCTCCTTTGCATGAAAATTGCCTGCTCTGTGATCTGTAAAGATATAACACTTCAAAACACAAAATTTATCATAAATCACCATTCTGCAACCACACAGCTACCTACCCAGCCTACTCTCCTAACATTTTTTCTTCTTTTTGGTTTGGGTGCACTTAGACTTGCAGACCCAGATTTACAATTTTTCTTTTGAATGTTTCCTATCTAAATCTACACTTATTTCTGCCATGACCCAGATTAAACAATTGGGTCCCTTTGATTCTCTACCTATCTACAGATCTGCCAAGATTAAACTGTTTGGTTAGATGCATTCTCTATATTCTAAAACAGGAAATTGAAACCTAGGGAGACCAAGATTAGACTGTTTGGACCTCCCTTAAATGAAAGCTCTTCAAAACTGGAACAACTCATCAAAAATGGAATACAACAGTGCATTTGGACTGAGCATACTTCATGGCACCTCGTGGAAATATGGAACACTACAGCCTGCAGAGTATGACATATTTGACATGTAAAAATGTCAATCATGAAAGATGATACCCTGTTGCAACAGGAGGCTAACAGTGGCTCCACTTGGGGATGGCTTTTCCTTGTGAAAAGTCAAGAACAGCAGGTCAGACTGCCTTGATTTTCTATCTGTTGCTGTAGACTGGAAACACTTCTTTGTTCTGGCTGCTGAAAATATGAAACTTTGGAATCTGAACAACCTCCTCCTCAACTGAATTACTGTGCACTGTACAGCATCGCCTGCTTTCTTCTGCGTGCTGGATAATTATGTACAATGCTGCTGGAACATGCCTTTGATTGCAGACAGTTCTTTTCTACCTTGAATTGCTTGTAATGTGACAGTTTTCCTTTTGTTGTTTTGTGCATTGGTGCAAAGACAAAGTTTTCAGAACTGGGGCACTTGCATCAGCTACGTCTTCACAGAATTTACTGTTGTTCTTTAAACAATCGGCTTGCTTATAAAAATGAAAACAAAGTGCTGATATATAAAAATAATACTGTACAAAGATATATACAAAACTGCATTGTGTCCCTATAAAAGGGGTCATGGTAATGCTTCAGCATACGGCCATTGACAGGGCCTTCTTCAACAGAACAATCCTCTACAGATCTGAGAAAATAAGTGTTATTTCCCTAAACAACAGAAATAACCAATGGACCTCTCCATAGAAAATCAAACTTGGCATGTTTGCCCTTGTCTTCCCTTCTTGAGTCCCATCTTAGAACTTTGTCACCAACATTGAAATCCTCAGCCTTAGCTCTCTTATCAAACATCTTTTTGAGCTTTTCTTGCACAATTTGAGCTCTGTCATAAACTTGTTCTCTGGTTTGCTGCAGATGGATGGTCTGATTGATTCTTCTTTGAATGTCATTCGATTCAGCCTGAATCTCTTATAACAGCTTGATAGTAGGAATGCCCAGGGATGAAGGAATTCTAGCCTCCATGCCATATACTAGCTCATAAGGGCTCATCCCAATTGATCTTTTGCTTGAAAGTCTGTCTGCCCATAGGGCATTTACCAGTTTTTTGTGTTAGTTCTTCTTGTTTTTTTCCAGCACTTTCTTTATGATGTTGATGAGGCTTTTGTTAGATGATTTGGCCAAGCCATTACCTTGAGAGTAATAGGCTGTGGAATGGCCCAAGGTAATATGAAATCTGTGGCAAAAATTAATCATCTTTTTGGACTTAAAGGCAACGGCATTGTCAGTGATGATTTTCTCATGGCAGCCAAATCTAGAAAGGATATTGCACTTAAGGAATTGGATAATGATGGTGTCATTGGCTTGTCTACAGGGAATGGCTTCAACCCACTTAGTGAAATAGTCGGTGGCTGTTAGGATCCATTTGTGCTGGCCTGAGGAAGAGGGATGGATTTCTCCAATGAAGTCAAGACCCCATTGTTGAAAAGGTTGCTCAGTTGAGATGGGTTTAAGGGGCAGGGGTAACATCTTTCTCTTGCCCTCAAAAATTTGGCATTTGTGACATGACATGGCAAACTTCTTTACATCTGCAAAAAGAGAGGGCCAATAGAAACCAGCCCTTAAAATTTTATCAGCAATAGACTTCCAATATAGATGTCCTCCACAATCACCTGCATGGAATTCTTTCATGACATTGTTAGTTTCATTCATGGTTAAACAATTAAGCAATATACCTTCATGATTTCTCCAAAATAATGCACCATCTATAACACAAAACTTTAAAGCTTTCATTTTCAAAAATCTTTTCTTGGTTCTGGACAATCCTAGGGGAGCACACAGGCTTAACAATACAAAGCATATGTCAGCGTACCATGGGGTTTGTAAAAATATTTCACTGATCTGTGGAGTTTCCAGCTCCGGTTCATTGTCCAGCTGGTTAATCTCTAAGGCTTGAAAATTTGTTTCGGACATCAGTTTAGCTAAACCTTGTCCCTTTATCAGCTTGGTTGGTTTTATTTCTATGTCATATTCAAGGATGTTTGCAATCCACTTGCCTCTTTTGCCTTCTAATACCTCTTGGGTCAATATGTCTTTTACAGCAGCATGTGGGACATAGGCAATCATGTGTGAATATAAAATGTACACTCTGAAATCCTTGATGGCCTTAACAAGTGCGTAGGCCTGTTTTTCCATTATTGGGTACTTCAAAGGGGCATCTCTTAAGGCTTTGCTGAAAAGAGCGATTGGTTTTTCAGCTCCCTGTTCATCCTTTTGCAGCAGGACAGCTTCTATAGTGTGATCAAATGCAAACGAAAATATGATAAAACCTTTGTCAAACTGTGGGCTAGTTAGGACAGGGGTTTGTGTTAAGGCTGATTTGATACTCTCAAATGCTTGCTTGGTTTCAGGAGACCATTTTACCTTGGCATCCTTCTTTAACATGTTGCTTAACAATATTATCAGCTCAGCTAGATTTGGAATAAATCTTCTCAAGAAGTTGATTTTCCCAAGGAATGCTTGTAGCTCTTTAATGTTTCTAGGAAATGGGATTTGGAGGATGGCTTGTATTCTTTCGGGATCAATTCTGATCCCATCCTTTGATATGATGTGGCCAAGTAATTTGTCTTCTTCAAGGCCAAACAGAGACTTCTTGGGGTTCAAGGAAATGCCATATTTCCTACATGTCATGAAAATTTGCCTGAGATGCTTGAGGTGTTCTTCATCGGATTTGGAAAATGGGGTTAAGTCATCAAGGTAAACAACTAGGAAGTCATGTATTTCTTTGGCGAAAGCAATATCCATTGCATGTTGAAAGGTAGCACCAGCGTTTTTAAGACCGAATGGCATCTTTACATATTTGAACGTTCCCCAAGGTGTTGTAAAAGCTGTTTTGTCTTGGTCATCCGGGTGAACAAGCATTTGGTTGAAACCTGAAAAACCATCTAGCAAAGAGATTCTAGATGATCCCACTACTCTTTGCAAGATGTGGTCCATTTTAGGCAAAGGGTAATGGTCTTTTAGGGAGACTTGATTTAAATTTCTGAGATCTACACAAAGTCTGATTTCTCCTGTCTTTTTCCTCGTAGGAACAAGATTGGACACCCATTCAGAGAATCTGATAGGTGCTATGATGCCTGCTTCAAACATCCTCTTTACTTCCTTCTCAATCAGGGGAAGAAGCATAGGGTTAATTCTTCTAAGTTTCTGTTTGAAGGGTTTCTGGTTTGGTTTTAAAGGAATGGTGTGTTGGATGACCGAGGTGTCATAGGATTTCAAATCCTCATAGCTCCAAGCAAATACATCTTGGAACAAGTCAATATACTTGGGCTTTTGATCAGGTGGTAAATTTTTGGACAATTTGATCATTTTTGGCTTTTCTGCTGTCCCAATGTTGTGTTCCTCTATATCAGTGTTTATAGGCTGCAATTTTGGCTTTTTGGGAACATCATTAGCATCAAACATGTCTTCTAATGGGGTTAGGCCAGCAGGCAGAAAGTTATCCTTTAAGTCAATGATGTCTGCCTCTGTTTTGGCTATATCTTCCAAGTGTATTTGTTTCAGCTGTTCTATGTTTTCTTTGTCAAAAATGGTTGGTTTCAGGATTTGCTTGACTGTTGCAGCCATTATATCTTGCTGATTTTCATTTGTTTGGTGTTGGGAGCCATTCATAGCATCCATGTCGATGTTAATATTCGAAAACTCATGCTCAAGGGTGAGGAAATTATTAATCTGGGCATCATTTTCGAATACTTGCCAATCTTTAACGTTATTTGGGACAGCGGGCCTGTGTTTTATTTCAGCTGTGAAGTGATGGTTTGGGTCAAAAGGAAGCTTGCATGTACTAGCAAAGGTGGCTAGGCTGTGTGCATGAATGTTGTGATTTCTGGAAATCTTGTCAAGCTTGAATTCAGTGAATGCCTGGAGTATATTAGTAGCTGCAGTTCTATAGGCTCTCATTCTGTTGTCATTGGTTACAAAATTTCCTTTCATCTGTTGTATGATTAAATCAGAGTCTCCTAAAATAGACACTTTTGCAGCTCCTAGAGCTTTGAGGAGTTTAAGGCCTAAAAGCAGAGCTTCATACTCTGCCATGTTATTTGTGCATTTGAAGTTCAGTCTGTAGGCATGGCCTTCTGCATGGTTGTTATATGTGTTCTGAATCCATACACCTGCCCCTGCTCCTAACTTGTTGACAGAGCCATCAAACTTTAAATACCATGTGATTTCTTGCTTATGGTTAGTATCAAGAGATTGAGCTATTTTAGTATTGGGCAGATTTAAAATTTTTGTTTGGGGAACTTCTTCTGGTAGGCTGGTTGCATCAACTGCTGTGACAGTTTCGTGGGTATGTGCAACCGACTCTTCGTTGATGTGTGCTTGTTGATCTAGAGTAAAGGGCTCATTATCCATTGAAACATTTATATCATCATTAAACAAAATAAAGGAATCCATATCAGAGTGGATCGAGTAAATGGAAAAATTTTCAGGCTTGCTCTCACTACTTACCACATATTTCATGAGCGTTTCTCTATACAGTCTCTTTGGTTGCCCAAAGACTGAAATGGTGGCATAAGAAATGTCTAATTGAAGGGATCCTTGAAGTTTTGCTCCCCATGATCTTGACAGGAGCATACCGTACTTTGGTGGAATGTCAGCAACCACTACATCCATGAGGATGGTCTTGTTGGGATATTGGACTAAGGAGACACACAAGTCTTTGATGAGGCCTAAACATTTCACTTGACTTGAGTCAAATGAGTATAAATCTTTGTAAGGTCTTCTAACATCAAGATTTAGTTTTTCCATAACTGCTTTGGGCATAAGATTGTGCGATGCCCCTGAGTCAAACATAGCGTTGTGCAAAACTTTTTCATGTATATGCAAACTGACATAAAAGGGTGGGACCGGTCCATGTGTTGATTTTCCATTAACTTCTGGGCCAAATAGCAGCTCTAGGGTGTCATCTAAAACATTTACATCATCCTTAACCTCTGGCATTTGAAGTGATCTTTGAATTTGCTGCCTATATACATCATGTTTGGAAAGTTCTGAGAGGGGAATAGATATTTTTAACTTAGCTATTTCTGTCTCTAAGTTAAATGGCTTTTCCAGTGGAGTCTTGGTGTTGATAATGGCAGTTTTTTCTGTTTCATTTGAATTGTCTGCGTTTTGCTCTTGTTTATCAGCGTTATGGGAAGTTTTTGCTTGCGGTTTTTCAACTTCAGGAAAGTTTTTGGGAACTCTATTCGAGCTTTCTTTCAAGGAAGAAGGTGACAAAGGCTGATCTTTGGAAGGCTGTATTTCTGTTATGTCTTCTACAATCACTTGATGCGGGTTTGGAACAGCTATATCAGCTGGTTCTGTTATGACAGCCTTGTCTTTGATCTTGTTGGGTTGTTTGCTATCCTTTGTTTTGCTAGGTTCGGAAATGTCAATGCTCCTAGTTCTCAGCTTATATTGTTTGTGTACTTCATACACAGCGGTATCATAACCTTGTTTAAAATAAAAAGACTCGCCAGACCTAGTTTGAAACTGATTGTAATCGGGTTCATTTTGGTCTCCTTGGGACAGGACAGTTTGGTGCTCGCCATTTAGATCCATTAAGTTCATGTGAGTGTCCTCTATGGGTTCACTAGAAGTAGATCCTTCAACATAATTATCTTGGAAAGGGGGTCTTATATCATGGTCTTGATTAGGCCTACCAGCATTTGTGTTCTGCGTTTTCCTAAAATTTGGGTTCCTTATGGTATTAGACTGTTGTCCTTCCCATGATGCTTTTCTCTCAACATTTCTACTCTTTCTCCCAACCTTTGCAGGCCACTGATGATAGCATCAAGCTTTTGATCAAAAGCTGAGGGTTCTTCCTTAAAGGTGGTTCTTCTTTCCATTCTAGCTCTGTTTCTTTTGGCAATTAAATTGGCTTCTACGTTGATAGCAACATTTTGCATGTCCGCAAGGGTCTGAGGAGCTCTTTCTTTTAACTGGTATGCCATATCCGGCTCAAATCCATCGGGAAATTTGTACAAGGCAAGGTCAGGTGGAGGCCTTAAGTTCTGTGGTATTGCGTTATATACATTATTGAATCTTGCACAGTACTCCAAAACAGTCTCTTGAGGACCTCGTTTGATCGTATCATATTCAGCTAGTATGTGCAAGGGGTCTTTCTTTTTCTCCCATCTGTTGGTAAAAGATTGGTAAAGCTCATCTGGGGTGGTTATGGAATTTGCAGCAAGTGATCTGAACCAAGTTCTTACATCACCTGTTAAACTCTGAACAAAAATTCTCATTCTTACACTATCATCATCTATTTCGTAGTTTTCAAAATAATCTTGCATCTTTTTGGTATGCTGAATGGCTGTGAAAGGACCGGTGCTGTCAAAATAGGTAATTTTAGATTGGTACTCTTGAGGTAAAGCCCCAGCATTAGCAGGTAATTGCAGGGGTGCATATCTATTAGCCATATTGGCAGGTATAAGTGGAACAGCGGGGATAAGTGGAACAACTGGAGTAACGGGGATCACAGGAGTAACTGGAACGCTGGAAACAGCAGTAGTGTTAGTATGTATAGTGAATGAAGGTGTGGAAGGAGTACTACGAGATGTAGATGATGAACTAAGGGAAATAGGGGTTGAATGGAACAAAACCTTGACAGGAGTCGGAATACAGCTAGGGTAAGCTGTTTCAGGGCTCAAATCAGCAAAATTTTCCTATCTTTCTTGCTTCCTAAGGATTTTCGAGATTATGTTAGGGTTTTCAAACACAGCTGGAGGGTTGGGATCTCGATTTGATCTGGTATATCGTGGATTTTTCTTGGGAGCCAGCTTCCGAATTGTTTTTTGGGTATTTTTCCTGGGAATGTTTTTGTAATCGACAAGGGACTATTTAAAATTTGGGACAACTTATTTGTAACTTAAAACTAGCATGAATATTGACTGAAGCAGCATTTATTTACTCCTGTTAATGCAAAGCAGAAAATAGTTTCAAAGGCTTCCTGGCTGACATTCAGGCTTCATCTGTAGTTTTAAGAGATAAACAGCAATTGGAAAGTTTGATTTATGGTCTCAGCGGAGCTTTCTTACCTTCTTTGTGAAACTATTTGAGGAAGTTCCCCAGTGGAGTCGCCATTATGTTATCACTCAGGTTGTCCTTAAGCTCCGGAAAAGGATACAGCCGCGGTAACCACAGACCAACTTTGGACTCTAGGTTCTAGCCAACCTGCAATCAGAGAGGGCTCTCTCTTTTAGATTTAGCTTTGTTGAAAAGGATTTTAGGCTAGGTCTTGAGTCCAGAGGGTTTTTGTTTTGTTTTTGGTGGGAAAATTGGTGTTTTCAGACAGAGAGGTAAGGCATAGTCTGGAAGTTTCAAACCATTGGGCCTGGAGTCGAGGAGGGGGACTGCTGCTGCGTTTTTTCTTGGTCACAACAGAGGGAAAATGGAGCAAGATAGCTGCGCATGAAACAATGTTTCAGTTTTAGGTGATGGAATGAAATGCTAAGTATTGAGAGGCAGTTAAGAATCTCTCAATCAGCTTAACAGATGGAGGTAACAGAGCTCTACCTAGGGGCAGTGAAGAATCCGTAGATAATTGGCCAACATAAGTGAATCGGGGTAAACATGAGCCAGGAGGAATTCATATTCATAACCAATTCATTCAGAGGAAAACATAAAAAATAGCAGAATTGAGCATAGAGAGTATTTAAACTAATTCTAGGCTATTCTTTCTTTCTGCTATTTAGATAGTGGTAAACAATAAACAGAGGTAAGATGCACTTATTGCTTCAGGCTACAGCACAAGAATTCCATCTTCATATCTCCAAAAACATTCATTTACAACAGTCAGTTTGCTCTCCAAGTTTTCAGCAGTCTTTGGTTATAGAAAAACTCAGGTATACAATGCGAGTCTCCAGTCAAAATTCTCAATTAACCAACTCTTGAAACAATGTAGAGGGCGGTATATATAGGGAAAAACTCTCTACAACTGCTTTTATTACAACTTGACCTAAACAGGTCTGAAAGAAAGATGATTACTTAACCTAATCCTATCCAGAAATAAATGCAAAAAAAAATATCTCGGGCTGCGCTCAGGGCTGCCGTATCAAAACTGAGTAAATGATGTAGTCCTTGGCGGCTTGGTGTAGTGTTTTCTGCAATAAATGTGTATGGGTTTCTGCTTTTTTGCTGTCTGTCTGCATTTAAAGCTTTAACTATGATTTGAGGGCAAGGATGGGCTTACGCCTCTTGATTTGACTTTCTGGGGGGCTCATCAATGTTCAGGTGCTTCGAGCCCCTAAAAAATCTTCGGCTGATACTCTTTGGCAATAAACCGATGCTGTTCTGACATGCTGTGGGTCTAATCACAAATTAATGGCCATTGTTCGGCCTCTGTTTCCTTCAAAACTATTTTCTGCTCCTTTCTGAGTGCTTCGCGAAGAAAAATGGTTCATTCGGCGCCTTTCGGGCTTCCTGGGGGCTGCAAAATGAAAAGATTCCCTAAAGATTCCCCATTCTGGCCTAAAAAATCTAGCGCTCATCAAAAACTGCCTCAGAAACTGATTCCGGGGCTCTGAAGTGCGATTTTTGCTCCTTCGCGCCAAAAAAGTGCTGATGACGTCAGCATGACGGGACGTTGTACGACGGGTGACGTCAGCATGATGACGTGGTGGGATGACGTCAGCGGGTGATGTCATCATGTACGGACGGTGACGTGGCATGTACGGTGGCAGGGTATGGTGGCAGGAGGCCACGTGGCTGGTGACTCGGCGGTACAGTGGCAGAGGGAGTGACGCGGCAGGTGACGTGGGGCTTACGTCACAGGGGAGGGCGGTAAGCAGTTTTGGGCGCACCGCCTTAGCGCCTGGGTGGTTTGGGGGGGGGGGGGGGGGGGGGCTCCGCCACACGCCAAAGCTTGACGCGTGGCGGGAGTACGGCGGCAAAACCGTCGAACTCCCGGACGCTAAAGCTTGGGCAGTTGGCGCGCGAAAAGGCTCGCCCATCGTAGATCTGGGACGGGCCAGATCTAACGGCTGGCGGGGCAGACAAAGAAACGGAGGGTTAGGGCGGGGGAATATACAGGGAATATCCCGTTTTTAATAATGCGCGCGGGGGTTTAGACTTAGGGAAAGGGGTTTTATGGGTTTAAAATGAGTGCGGTTAATGTACTTACAGTTGGGGCTTAGGGATAAGGGGTAAAGCATGGTTTTTTGCGCGCGGGTTTTAAAGATTTATGCACAAAACTTTGGTTTAGGGGCGGAAAGAGGGTTTTTGAGGGTTTTTAGGGCTAGGGGAGAGGTTGTTAGCATGACCAGGTGTCATCTAACCCCTGTTATGACTCGGATGGGCTAAAAACAGCCCCAGATGGACCATTTTTTCCCGGACTTGTAAAGAATATGGCTATATTGCCAGGGAGGGGATATTTACATAGGGGAATTTTATATACAAAGTTGTAGTAGGGGAAGGGGGAAAACTGATAGGGAGTTATATACTAGAGTTAGTAGTTAATATGGAGATGATGAGCAGGCGCCAAGGTCAGGGACCTTAGGCTAATTTTGGGGAAAAGAGTTTGAAAAGAAATAAAATCCTTGAGTGAAGCAGATCTTCACCAAGGCAACTGATATGGAGGATGATGAAACTAAGAGGAATCAAGCAGATCTTGACCTCTTTGGGAAATTAGTAAGTGACTTGGGGAATTAGAAGAGGGGGAGTTAGTAATGTCCACCTTTGAGCTCCTTTGCATGAAAACTGCCTGCACTGTGATCTGTAAAGATATAACACTTCAAAACACAAAATTTATCATAAATCACCATTCTGCAACCACACAGCTACCTACCCAGCCTACTCTCCTAACATTTTTTCTTCTTTTTGGTTTGGGTGCACTTAGACTTGCAGACCCAGATTTACAATTTTTCTTTTGAATGTTTCCTATCTAAATCTACACTTATTTCTGCCAGGGCCCAGATTAAACAGTTGGGTCCCTTTGATTCTCTACCTATCTACAGATCTGCCAAGATTAAACTGTTTGGTCAGATGCATTCTCTATATTCTAAAACAGGAAATTGAAACCTAGGGAGACCAAGATTAGACTGTTTGGACCTCCTTTAAATGAAAGCTCTTCAAAACTAGAACAACTCATCAAAAATGGAATACAGCAGTGCATTTGGACGGAGCATACTTCATGGCACCTCGTGGAAATATGGAACACTGCAGCCTGCAGAGTATGACATATTTGGCATGTAAAAATGTCAATCATGAAAGATGATACCCTATTGCAACAAGAGGCTAACAAGATGAAAGACCCATTGCTTTTGAAAGTCGTCCAATCAAGGGAAAGTTTTTACACAAAGCTATTTATGAGAAGGAAATGTTGGCAATACTCCATGCACTTAAGAAATGGCGACCCTACCTGATGGGAAGACACTTCAAGGAAAAATGGATCATGATAGCATTAAATACTTTTTAGAACAAAGATTATCCTCTGAAGATTAACAAAAGTGGGTCACAAAGATGTTTGGTTATGGCTTTGAAATCATCTACAAAAAAGGGAAGCAAAATGTGGTGGCAGAATTTGCACTCTCAAGAAAGGATGAGGATGTGGAAGCATTGTTGTGCGCCATATCTATTATCCAACCGGATTGGATAAACAAAGCAAGGGAGGAATGGAAGAATGGCGAAGAAGTGTGGGCACTTATTCGAAGGTTAAAACAAGATTCCAGTACGTCTGATACATTTAGCTGGAAAAATTATTCGTTATGGTACAAAGATCACTTATACCTCTGTAATAATTCCCATCTAAAACAAAAGATTCTTATTGAATTTCACACTTCTCCCTTAGGAGGGCACTCAGGACTTTTAAAAACTTACCACAGGGTTAAGAAGGAATTTTTTTGGGATGGCCTTAAATTGGATATTCAAAAGTTTGTGGCGGAATGTTTGGTTTGCCAACAAAAGAAAGTTGAAATAATTAAGACACCGGGTCTATTACAACCTTTATCCATTCCAAACCAACGTTGGGAGGAGGTTTCAATGGATTTTATCACAGGTTTACCCAAGTCTGAGGGAAAGAGTATCATCATGGTGGTAGTTGACAGACTTACCAAGTATGCACACTTTTATGCATTATCACATCCATTTAAAGCCGGTACAGTTTCTACTGCATTTATGAAAACAATTCAAAAGCTGCATGGAAACCCAAAGATTACTGTAAGTGACAGAGATCCCATTTTCACTGGAAAATTTTGGATAGAATTATTTTCTTGTCTTGGTACTCTGTTAGCTCATAGCTTATCTTATCATCCTCAATCTGATGCGCAAATTGAGATAGTAAACAAACGTTTGGAAGGATATCTTCGTTGCTTTGTATTTGATAAACAGACACAATGGGTTAAATGGTTGCCTCTGGCCGAATGGTGTTATAACACTTCCTTCCATACAACAACAAAAATGACCCCATTTATGGCACTTTATGGATATCAGCCACCATCCATCACATCATATTTAAGAGAAAGTTCTAAGGTTCAAGCAGTAGAACATCACATCGAACATCAACAACAAGTCCTCCAACTCTTAAAGGATAACCTCATGTTGGCACAGAATAGAATGAAACAACAGGTAGATCAACATCACAGTGAAAGAAGTTTTGATGTAGGTGATTGGGTATTCCTACGGCTACAAGCATATAACCAAATGTCCCTCAAGCAAGCTAAGAAGGATAATAAATTATCACCAAAGTATTATGGTCTGTACAAGGTGTTGCAAAAGATTGGTACTATGGCATACAAATTGGAGCTTCCTGCAGCTTCTCGATTGCACCCAGTTTTCCATGTTTCATGTTTAAATAAGGTTATAGGCGACAAGCTCCCAGTTCAAACAATATTTCCAGAACTTGACGAGGAAGGAAAAATTATATTGGAATTGGAAGCAGTCACAGAAATAAGAACTCGACAGCTATGAAATCGATCAATTTTGGAGTATCTTATCAAGTGGAAGAACTTATCCGCTGAAGATTCCACATGGGAGGATGAGAATTTTATACAAAATCATCCAGAACTACTCAAGCGTTGAGGACAACACTTTTTTGAAGGAGAGGGGTATGTTGGGTCCCTATAATACTAGTGATTACCCCATCACTATTGTAGTTGTATCCCTTATTAATATTGTTGTGGCCCTATTGTCCCCATATTGTTATTACTGTGCCCCATAGAATCCCTCTATTGTTATTTTTGTGGCTTTATATTATTATTGTTAGGCCGGCTGGGTTATACTGTGACTCCTTAGACTCCTATATATAGAAAGGAGGTTTTGTCATTTGAATCATCCACGAATTGTTCATTTATGTAATGTAAAGGAGGTTGCCCCCTCAAAGAGGTTGAATTCTAAGGCATTGATCTATCTTTTCTATCTTTTTCTTGAGTTGATTTCATAACACCTAACTAGTTTCTTTAAACAACCCAACCTTAATGCTTGACAAACATGATGGAATGCTTTCATAAGTGAATTCAAATTTTATATAAAACACTTGAAGGGAAAGGAAAATTGAGTGCAAGATTCCCTAAGTAGGTTGAATTGTATATATGAAATTACATATATTCATAGATCAAGTTGAAGAAGCAACCCTAAGGGACCCATAATATTGGTTTTTATGGAAACAAATGAAGCAAAGGAACAATTATGAAAATGGTTATGTTATGAAATTAATGAGGATAATTTTCTAACCTATAAGAAAAAAAATTATGTCCCAAACCAACAAGTTATTAAGCACTTAATTTTAGATAAATATCGCAGAAGTCCATGCTGCCCTCCCTGGTTACAAAAAATTAGTTGCTGATTTGAGAAAGAATTATTTTTGGCCTGGTATCAGGAGGTATGTGGAAAAATATCTACCAAAATTCTTGGAGTGTTAATAGGTAAAAGTTGAACATCAACATCCCAAAGGTTTACTTCACCCGTTACCCATTCTTGAATGGAAACGGGAAATCATTACATTGGAATTTACTGCATGTTCACCTAAGTCTAAAAGGAAAAATGACTCTATAATGGTTGTTGTGGGTAAATTAAATAAATCAACACATTTTTTCATGTACAGTAAACTTAAAAAAGTGTTCAAATTGCTAACATATTCATGAGGGTATACCTAATAATTTCTGATAGAGATGTGAAGTTTACTTCTACTTTTTAGAAGGCTTTTTTTACAGGATTAGGCATTGAAGGGAAATTTAGTACTGCCTACCATCCATAGACAAATTGGAAAACTGAACGAGGGAATAAAGTGTTGGAAGAGATCCTAAGAATGTACATTATGCAACAACCAACCAAGTGGGAAGATTACCTCCACATTCGCATATAACAAAAGTTATCATGCTTCATTAAGAATGAGCCCATTCAAAATATTATATTGGTGAAAGTGTAGGACCCCTATTAACTGGAATAGTCCTAAAGATAAACTAATATTGGAACTCGACATGCTGAAAGAAATGGAGCACACTATGACAAAAGTGCGAATGAATTTGAAGGTTACTCGGGATCAACATAAAACTTATGCAGAAAAAACGATAAACCTATAGGGAATTCCATGTGGAAGACCATGTGTATGTAAGGGTCAAACTGAAAAAAAAAAAACACTTAAGGTGGGGAGGCTATCAAAATTGGCTCTTTGATTTTGTGGCCCTTTCCAAATACTTGATTGAATTGGGCCCATAGTCTATCAGTTGGCTTTACATAGCCACATATGTGTACATAACGCATTCCATGTTTCTTTGTTGAAGAAGTATATTTATAATCCTGAGCATATTATTAATTGGTAGGATGTATAGGTAAAAAAAAAGTTGAAATAATTTCATATACATTTTTTTTATTAATGATTAATGGGAAACTAATTATATCTCTAATGACTATGAATGTATTTCAAAGCTGATGAAGAATTTCTGATTGAACCTCAGCGTATTCTCAATCAGAGAGAAATCATGCAATGGAAGTGAGATATCACCCAAATTAAAGTGAATTAGAAGAACTTTTTCCCAGAAGAGGTAACCTAGGAGGATGTGAATTACATGATTGAGGCATATCCCAACCTATTCTAAAGGGCTAGGAACAAACACTGAGGATGGTGTTATGCTCGAGGGGGGGGGGGGTGCAAATGTAATACCCCTCACGTAATACGTAATTAGAAATGTTTAATTTACTTTTAGTTAAATGATTTGATAGACTTTGGGTGATATAGAAGGTCTGGTATGAATTGGTAATATACTTAAACATTTATTATTATTTAAATTTCATTAATAATATTGGTTATGTCAGCCATAGAAATTACGGATGGAAAATATGTTAAATGAGGGTTTCACTTACCAAACGGTTAGAAGAAAATTATTTCTTCCCCTAGAGATAAATCACCTAAGTTGGGGAAAAGGGATCCAAGAGGGTGAGAGGGGAAAAGCCTAAGGCAACCTAGTGACTTGGAGCGTATTTGAAGGAGGCCCAAGAGAGGAATTTAAAGTTGATACATTAGATATGACGTTGCTGAGAGAGGAAGGATGTTGCCAAAAACATGAATTCTTGAGTTGGTTGGCTAGTGGAATTCCAAGTTAGACTAGTGAGGTTTGTGGAACCCTAGGCAAGATCTTGTGTGGTTATATAAGCCCTAGGTGGACCTGGTATGGTCCTTGTCAAGAAATATTGTTCTAGAAGTGAAATTGGCTCAGGGAAATATCTAGTAGAGGCTACATGTACTCATTGGTTGGGTGGAGAAATCTTCCCCCCCTGTGATTTTCATGGCAAGCTAGTTATTTAAAACAAATAACTGAAAAGCTTTTTTTGAAATGGATTTTCTCAATATATTTGTTTATTATTTCGTTGGATATGTAAATTTTTTATCCCTAGGATAATGATGGAATTACGTTAGTTCCAAATATGAGAGACAAACTATCCATCATCCATAACAATCCTTAATTTCTTAATATTTAGACTGCATAGATGAATGGCAAGTCCAAGAGAACCAGTCTCGCCAATATACCAAAGCAATAATAATATTGTTCCTGTGAATATTAGTTGAGACTGGGTTTGTTACACATTATTTTGTGAAATTAGACAAATGACCATTAGTTTGGATCTTTCATTATCCATAAATGTGTCCCAAAACATTCCCTCACAAATTTAGAATCCACATTATCCCAAAGAAAGTAGAATTCCTAGATCCCATGGTTCAAAACCCTATTTTGGGATTACTTCGCAGTTCTCTAGTCAATCTCTCAGCATACGCAGACAAGTCCATTAGGAACTACTCATAAGTAAATGATGTATTACATTGTGACCTGCACACGTGACTTAACGAATGTAAAAATTAAAAGTAAAGTCTAGAAGCATTGTTAGTCATATCTATCCCAACTAACAAGCTTCGAATGATTTCGTATTTAACCATGATCCCTCCCATCATGGAATTACTCCCTCTCTTTGTGGAACCCCTATCCCACCATTAGTGGATCTCATCCCTTGGAAAATGGATCCGAAACTTCCCCTCCTTGAACTATAAAGATAACCCAGGCCTGAGGATTGAGGAGGACGGTTGGAAGTAGGTTTATGCTACAGGAATAAGTTTGGAAGGCTATTCATTTAAGGAGAGGGCTAGAGATTGTGGGAAGGCACCTGCAACATCAAGGCATCATGGTTTTAAAACTATTCTCCATTTTATTATTATAAAGGTAATTTTTCTTTCTCAATTACATCTTTGTTGATACAATTTGAAGGATTTCTTGTTTAGCTACATAGATTATGATTGAATATTAATCAGTTTATGATACATGATTGGATTAATTAGTTCATTTACCTCTTGTGCTAGATAGCAGATGCTTTGATCTCGTGTATGTTTTTATTTATGCAGATCTTCGCTAGGAGAACATGGAGAAGTGATGGGAAGATATTTAAAGTATCGAGGAGGAGTGGATGATTGAAAGATTTGAAGTGGACTTCATCAATCATTTTGATTAAATGGTAAGTAGTCTCTATCATAGTATTTGTTTCAGCCAATCATAGTCTAGAGAATGGTAATAGTTCCTGGTTGTTTGTCACTAGATTTCTCTGGAGTCTAGGAAGGCCGCTCTTATTTGCAAGAGGGATAAGTCCACATAATAGGGTTGAATAGGAGTTTTGTTATGTTAGTGTTAAAAGAAAAAAAACTACAGATTTAAAGAAAAGTGTTGCACTGAGATTGAATTCAAATATTGAAAAACTAGAAATGACATATAAACAAAGCCCTTCTATGGTTAGTGCAAACTAGGTTAAAGTATTTAATAATTAATAATTTTAAGAAAGGAAACCAAGTGTTGCACATTGTACATAATGAAGCTATAGAATATTTCATTAATTAAACACAACTATTTAAAAACTTGCAACAGAGGCCAAAGGTCGTAAGTATCAAGATCATACCTTTAACTATATAAAAGTTGCTAGTCAAGAGTACATGTTTGCAACTAGCCTGGAATTGGTACTCAACCATCAAAGGATGGAAAAGAAAATATAAACCCTAAGTTATTATGGTTAACAAAAAAAGAAGAAAAAAGAATGTGATTTTACATTAGGCTAATGAACAAATCCATGATGTTCATGAAAGTAAACAAGACAATGCAGAGTAGAGAAATTGACAATAATAAAAGCCCATAAAACACTAAGACCAAGAGAAAATTCATTAACAATTTGACTAAATGCCGCAAGTATTAATTGTCGAACTAGTGAAGGAAACTGGTGAGACAGAACCATTGTATCATAATTATGTGTTGACACCAATGATAAATAAATTGAATTCAATAATATCATGTAAATATTTATAAGGTCAATCGTTTTTTTTCCCAATTGAGGGTTCAAGGCCACATGGCTGACACCCAAAAACATTATATAAATTCCACAGTGGAATTCATGTTCAAAGGCCAGCATAACCTCAACATATAAACCCTACACTAAATCAGTTGTAGCTTTTTGATGACTTGGAGTAACCAAACCACAAAAGGAGTATTATTATAGAAACCTGATAGTCATAGCGAGATTGAAGTTGCACCGAGCCAAATTTTGTATATGGAAACAGATGGAATCCCAAGCTGTGAATTCCAAAACAAGAAGTTAGTCAACAAAGAATTATGACCGAGAGGGAATAACCCTAAAAGAAATAAGAATAGAACCAGGGTTTTGAATATTAACCTATATATAACCCTTTGGAAGTAGTCACAACCTTGCAACCTATGCACATGAGAAATACTTAGAAAAATTAATGTGAAAACACTGGAATTAGAAAATTAAAGGAGAAAGCACTCCAACTAGAAGTTAATAAAAATATATTATCATTTCCCTGTGAGGAATGAGAAGGGTTTCTTCTTTAGGCATCAAATTTTAGGATATAACCATCGAACATCCCGTGTTGTTAAGATATTAAGTGCTTCGACCTACAACATGCCATCATTTCATTGAGGTGAAGGGAAAAGAAACAATTAGGAACACCATTCTAAACCATTGAAAGTAACGAGTTCAAAATTACCTAACAAAGATTAGTGTTCGAACCAGAAAGCGATAAGGTCCATTCTCTTACAGAGAAAATCCCTCACTGGGTGAGAGGCTAAACAGAGGGGGAGTGACACGGCGTGAGGGAGGGTAGTGACCTCCATAATCACTTAGTTCTCATCTCAATTGTAGATTTTTGTGACCTAGAATCTACACAGTTAATCCATATCACAAATTCAATCCCAAAATGGAGTGAACCCCAAAGGGTTGTCTTGCAAGCCAACTGTAAGATTCGAGAATGTTTCAAAAGGCAATTTGCAAACTCATGAAGATATAATATTTCATAACAATTAACATGCATCTATAGAATCGTTGGAGGAAGGAATATTTAAAATAAGAAAATAATAATATTAAATCCAACATCCACGATGGGTATGGAAAAGTTTCCAGAGTTCATTTAATACATACCATAATCTGTAAAGGTCGGAGCCCTACATGTGACTACACTCAATATAAATCATATCCAAGAAAGAACTCTTAAGTCATAAGGCCTATATATATATATATATATATATATATATATATATATATATATATATATTAAAATCCTCCAACGTACATATATATAAAAACTAAACCCCCACAACATAGTTCAAGAACGAGAAACATATCTTAACCATGAGAATATCGTGGTGCTAAGTTGTGAGAGTGGAAGTAAAAAGGAATTGATAATGATTTGTTACTTTAACTCTTTAAAGTAAGATTTGAGTGAATTGTCATTTTTTTGGTAGTGTTATTAGTGGAAGGAGATGTTACATTCCATGAAGGTAAGAACTAACACTCAAATTACATAGAGGACCCTTATCAATTTTTTAGGATAAACATTTTTCAATGAAAACAAATAATTTGAGTTTTGAAATTTGATTTTTGATAAAAAGAAGTAGGTGAAAATGATTATGACATGGAAAATACAACCGATTGAATTTATAGAAAGTTTCTATAATAACTCAATTAACTAGCTATTTATATCAAAACAAAATCAACATAAAAATTTGCAAACAATTTGTAAATTTATAATAAGTTAAATAAATTTATAATATTATAATTTTACGATAAATAAAATTTATTTAAATTTTTTTTATTATAAATAGATTTAGAATTTAAATAATTTAAAAATCTATCACAAAATATTGGTTTTTAAATTAAATATCTCGTAATTTAAACACTATTTTTTTTTAATTAAATATCTTATAATTTAAAACTATCTTTCAAAACACTAAGAAATCCATTCTTCTCTTTAATACCATAGTGTTTTTTTCACGCCGACTCTTGCACCACTATGACTGTCTCATTTGCAGGGCTGCAATACTAAGTTAATATTTACTAAATATTTTCTTATACACAAAATTTTATTAATTAAATGAAAAATCACTAGACATAGTATATATAGTCTTTCTAAGGTTATCTCAACCTATTAGCTTAATACTAATTATTATTATGATAAAGAAGTGAACAATTTATTGCATAAAAACAAAAATAACTTTACTGTAAAGCGAAAAGAATATTTACGTAAAGTATTCCATCAAAGACAAACAACTACTCATCATGAAGCATTCAAGAAGATATAATATAAAGACTCTCGGAACCTACTCCTTTAATGAAAAACCAAATAAACTCGTATTAGTGGGCACTATTAAATGGAAAAAAAAAAACCTAGAAACTATTATTTTCTTTATGAAACCAGATTTTCTTGGTGGCATGTTAGAGTGTATTTACACATCTAATTGATTGAAATAATATAGGTAAATGTTAAAACATTTGAATTAAAAAAAATAAATCAATAAAAATTTATATATCTAAAATTTCAATAAATATCACTATTAATCATTTTGAAGACTTAAATGTATTTACTAGTCATTCTCAAAACTTAAATGTTATTAGATCACAATGTCTTAATCCATCAACTATTAAAATTAATTAATTTTTTATAAAATATCAAAATTAATAAATTTAAAAAATAATAATTTTTTATAAAATATCAAAATTAACAAATTTAAAAAATAATAAAGGTTTCGAAATTAATTAAGATATATCTTAACTAATAAAATGTTAATATTTGAATATAATAACAAATAAAAATATATATAGTTATTTAAAATAAATGAAATATTAGAATTAAATAATTAAATGGTTTTTAATTATTAATTAATAAATATAACAAAATCAATCTGGATTGAGTAACTAAAAATATATATAAGCTTTATGACATTCTTGTTAAGTTATGATACAACTTCCATGTTTTATTTAATGTACTTATCAAATGTGATAGAGGAAGAATACTCTCATTGTTACCATTGTTCAAGCATTCCATGTTCATAATTTGTATTTCCACAAAAGTGCTTATTTTCACTATGGAAGAAAAATGTTCCCCACAACTTTTCACCGTGTTAAATAGTCCGAGTACTATCCATGTTTATTTAGTTAAGAGTTAATTCATTTTTTACAAAAATCTAAAGTATTTTATCTACTTTATATTTATGAGTTATATATATATATATATATATATATATATTACTCTACAATTATATACATAAAAAATTCTTAGAGTGTATTTATTAAAAAGAATAACTATAATAATTTTATTGGGGAAAATTTTAAGGATGGAAATTCACATTTAAGTTTAGAAACTTTGACCAATAGAGAGGTCCTTATTATGAAAACTCTAAAATATATTGTGATATATTTATAAATATACTCAGTTTTTTAATGATTTTATATAGTCTTTATAAAATTTTGATGAATTTTAATGTAAAATAATTTTACTGAGAATTTTTTATTTATAACAAGTAAAAATTAACAAATTATTAAAAAAAATGTAAAATTAACCCTATCAATATTATCCCCTAAAATTTAAATTTTATAATCTAAATCACATTATTAATTCAACAACCAAAATTTTTTATTATTAATTTTATAATAAAAATATTTATAATATTATAATTTAAAATACTTTATTATCAGTCTTACGTTATGATTGTCAAAATTAAACTCTGTACAGAATGATCGGGAGATATGCAACAGATCGATGTATAAATCAAGTCAAAAATATTGTTTGAAAAGATTGACGATAATATTCAACTCCTCGTCTTTATTGCTAAATTTTGACATAAAGTGTGGTGAAATGATAAGGTACGTTAGAAAGAAACAGAAGACGACGCCTTGGGAGCATAGGCACGCTTAGGACATACGTCTCATCCAAACCATGTGAAGGAAAAATCGTGTATAATTCCTTAGAGATCGAAGCCAAAAATACGGCAGTGGACTGATGTAATAAAAGGAAATTATATACAAAATTAAGTAAACAGTAACATAATAAATCGAGAAACTTGTGCCTTCATGGATATCAACCATTCGCAAGGACTCGTATCTTCTAAACAGCTGGTCATGGGAAACGTGCAAGACACGCCTCTAATGTTGAATGGATCTTACGAGTAGTCATGGTCACAACCATTTAGAGGCATTTGACGATGGAGAGGTACGGCATGCCTCTATTTTTCAATGATTTGGAACCATGCAAAATATCGTTGGAAAGAATTAATTCCAACTACCCACTGTTAGAATTTAACAGAAGTTTTAAATGCATGCAACCACATGCTTTGGAACCATGCAAAATATGGTTGGAAAGAATTAATTCCAACTACCAACAGTTAGAATTTAACAGAAGTTTTAAATGCATGCAAAATATGGTTGGAAAGAATTAATTCCAACTACATATAGTTAGAATTCAATAGAAGTTTTAAATGCAGGTTCTAGAATTTATTGACAATGGGTAAAGCTTCTTGAAGAAGCCACCGTCCCAATCAATAACTATGTTATATATAAATACCTGTTTAATCAACCAATAGAAGCAAGTTGTTGAGTTCTAGTGTTGTGCTCTGTGTTTGAGTCTCTGATCTCTCTCTGATAAATATCTAAATGTCTCTTACTATTAATGAATGTCACTTTATGGAAAATAATAAGTATTTAAGTTTGTTTATATATATATGAACTTAAGTCATCGCAATTCGCAAGGACTTGTATCTTCTAAACAGCCGGTCATGGGAAACGTGCAAGACACGCCTCTAATGGTGAATGGACACTACCATTAGTCATGGTCACTACCATTTAGAGACATTTGACGATGGAGAGGGACGTCATGCCTCTATTACCCAATGCTTTGGAACCGTGCAAAATATCTAAATGGCTCTTACTGTTAATGAACGTCACTTAATGGAAAATAATATGTATTTTAGTTTTCATATATATATATATATGAACTTAAGTTTATTTATTTTAATTGTTTTTTTAATTTCTCTAAATAAACTTATTTTCATTGGTTTTTTAATTTCTCTAAATTGTGTTGATATGAAATTTATATTTACATCTTTTTAGTTACTATTGTGATTTGTCGCAAGGGAAATTATAATGATGATAATGAGGCTAGTCGATTTATGTTTAAATAATAGAATTTTTCAAATCAGTTTATTTATAAATAATTTTTTTAATTTAATATCAAAATTACCACTTCTATTCTAATTAGTTGACCATACATTTACTAGAAAGAAAATAATTTGCTAAAAACCAAAACAAGAGTTAAGAAGACTAAAAAGGCATCATTTATGAGAGGGTGTGACTTGGGCGGGTAGTGAGCACTTGTGTTAAGTGGAGATTTGAGGCCATACTAGAGGTGACCTTCTATATCTGCTAGGGGCGTCAAGGTTGACCAAGTGGCAGCGTTGGACATTTTGGATTTCATTGATGTATGGAATGATTTAATTGCAATCCTCATACTTTTCTTTGAGCACCCTGCCCAAGAGCACCTTCATTTTCTAATGGAGGGTGATGGAATTAAAGTATTGGTTGTGTCATCCCCTAATGTGGCTAGGATGTGCAACACAACTAGCAACTTCAATTTGAATATCAGAATAAGAGTAGACATGACTGTCATTAGTGGTTAAAGCTTCCAATTGTTGAATTTCCACATGGATTTTGGGTGTAGTAGAAGAGTAAAAGATGGCAGTGGCCACCTAGGCTTGAATCTGAGCCTGATGTCTTCCCAAACGACCATGACCTCCATACCCTCAGTGAGAGCACATGCATTGGCAAGGCATAGTGATTGGAAGAAAACAAGACACAAGGATCAATAACTCCCAGAGGAGGCGCAAACCAATGAACAAAGCCAAATTATACTAAGAAAAAATCATAAGGAGTTGTAAGCCATGTGTCTAGGATGACCAGGACATGGGGTGAGGCGAAAGTGACAAAGGGAGTGGGTTTGGGGGACAACTCCAAGCAGCGATAGAAAGCTTAATGACCTAGAACACACCAATAAGTTTCAATGCCACTGAGACACCCTGCAAACTATAGAAAAAATACCACCACGTAGATAAAATCAAGTTGAAGAACTTTCTAAGACTAGCCATAGATGGATTTTTCCCTATGTTGACCGGGTTGTAAGACATACACACTTTTAATGGTCAATGGTGCATCAGAAACCTCTCATTTTATGATCTCGTGTAAAGTAGGTATTGATCAACTCCAAACATCAATACCTTGGGGATGATTACTTATTGCCACTTGAAATTAAAAAGGGTACATCCGCATTTAATTGTGAGTGATTATTATCAGAAACTGAAGAAAACATGCACCATCAATGATCAAATTTGGAGGGCAGGTCTTAATTTCAATTAGAAGGGCATACATTCAGGTCGCCCTTCCATAATGAAAAGCATTTCAATTGACAACAGTAAATTATCTTCCCATTTATGTTGAAAGATTTGAAAGATAAAATGGTGAATTGATTGATCAGTGCCCAGTTTGCCACTAGGATGTTCAACCTTAGATTCTACACTTCCTTAAATTCTTTAAAACCTCACCAGGAGAATGATGGAAACCCTCTGCAACCATGGATTTCTTCGGGCCCAAAAACATGCTACAATGCATGCCATGGCCTAACAATTCTACCCATCATGGTTCTCATCAAATAGCTCTGTATCCCCCTGTTTTTACCATTGTTGTTAAGGTTGGTTTCTTCATTGGATATAACATAGTCCACCTTAACTATCGCAATCTGCACTTGGGGGACTATACTAGAGAACCTCTTTGAAACTAGACAATATCATCCCAAGACCTTAATATCACTGAATTTGTTGAATATAAGTAGAAAAAGTGAATCTGGGAGCCTATCAAGGTGGTCTAGTGATGAATTAAACCTCATGTTTGGATCAATATAGATATTCCTCAATATAACACACAACCACATAAAACTCAATTGATTTAGGACTTATCAGAAACTGCTTCACAATCAAATGCAAATCTTCAAATATTTGATACATCTTAAATCTCATTAATTCATAGAATCATTTACACAAAATATCATACTATTCCGGCTAGGAAAACCTATAACAACCTTCAGATTTATACCAAAACAAATAATAGGTACGTTCATTCTAGTGCAAATCTTCAATCTTGTTCCATCTCGTGCAACCTCATATTATCCATTACCAAACCTAGTACCTTAGTAAAACTACAAGAACCTCAACACAATGATTAAGCTCCAAATTTCTATGAATTCCCACAGCAATTCATACTAAACTGAATATCATTAGAGCTTAGAAAACTCCAGAGTTAAGATGGGTCTAGGCTAGTATTTTAGTAGAGATCATAGATCATATTATGATAATAGTTTTACCTCTTGCTTGTTGTGAAAGATTGACCACCAAAATCTTCAGTATTTCTATCTTATAGTATTTGTTTCTAAGTTGACACTCCATTTGTTGTTTAATTGGCAGATTAATGGACATGAACAACAAATAATATTTAGAGGAACATACTGCACGTCTGGCATGGAACAAGGATCATAAAAATTTCTTCCAACAGCTCTAAAGGATAATTTAATCATTGCAAGAAGATATAACTTATATTTAGAGAAAATTATTCAAGCTTTCCATCTCTGCGATTATCAGTATCACTGAAACTTGATCAAATCAAATCTTGCTCTACCAAATTTCAATTCTAGAATTTCTCAAGAACTATAAACGGTAGAATTTGGCAAGAGTTGTAAATGGGTTTATCTTTGAATGTATAATAAGATCATTTTCATTTTGTAACCTTATTTGGGATTATATACTGTTCACCAACCAACTCATAAAATAGAAGAAAAGACAGATCAATGACTTCAAAGAAAGTCTCTTCCATGGGAAACCTCCTTTACATTACACAAATAAACAATTATTTGATGATACAAATGACAATACCCCCTTTTTATATATAGGAGTCTAAGGGGTCACAATATAATCAGAACTGACATAAAAATAATAGTGTAAGGGCACAACAATAACAAAAGTGGGCTTCAATGGGGCACAATAATAACAATATGGGGACTACATGGGCACAACAATACAATAAGGGCATTGCACTAATAACAATAATGGGATACACTAGTAGTATAGGGAACTAACATGCCCCTCTCCTTCAAAAAGTGTTGTCATCAACACTTGAGCAGTTCTTGATGCTTCTGTATACCAAATTTTATGCAACTAGCTCACAAAATAGAAGAAAATATACATAAACGACTTCAATGTAAGCCTCTGCAAGGGGAAAACCTCCTTTACATTACAGAAATGATCAATTCTCGAATGATACAAATAGAAAGACCTCCTTTCTATATATAGGAGTCTAAGGGGTCACAATATAAATAGAGTCGGCATAACAATAATATTTTAAGGGCACAACAATAACAATAGTGGGCTTCTATGTGGCACAATAATAATAATATGGGGACTACATGGATACACCAATACAATAAGGGGGTTGCACTAACAACAATAAGGGGCTACTCTCGTAGTATAGGGACATAACATATACACTTGTAACAAATCATTGTATATGACTTAAAATGTACTCACTTAGACATAATATTGAAAAATCCATACTAAAATTGAAATTTAGGACGAGCTTCAATATAACTTTCATGGTTTGAAATTATGACTTCTCAATATTTTGTCACTTCTAATTTTAGTGGGATATTGTTTAAGAATGTACATCAATCTAATAAAACAAACACTGGAATTGCCTTCATTTGAGAAACAATTTTCAAATTCTAGAGAGAAATATTCATGCCTATGTATGCTCCTACTGTCCTACATCATCCAACTAACACAAAAAGGTCAGCATAGTACTTCCACCTACAAAATTAGACAAGTATCATTGATGCCTCCTTGTTGAAAGGTGATCCACATAAGTAATGATAGACAATAAATGTTGTAATTAAATAATCATTTTGTTAGGTAATAGCTACTCAACTGGCTTGGAAAATCATGCAATACATAATCATTTGTGTCTAAAAATAGTTTTCCCTTTTACTCCTATGTAGCTTATCCCTCCCCTATGTGATTAATGCAAATGAGATCTATTGTATATCATACTTGCAATTGTGCATTTATTCTGTTTATCTAGAAATTTGTGTGCTTTCCAATAAACAAATTACTTAGACCTGTAACAAGTTAGCTCACATGACATAGAAGTACATTTAAGGAAATTAAGGGTACTTGCGCTTATCTACTTAGTATTTATCATTATTTATAAGTTGTAAGGAAAGACATGGTTCATGTACCTCATTCCTCTTCTCCCTATAAAATTCACATAGAACTTTGTTTCATCACATATCTGGATTCTCTACATAAAGTCCATGTCTGGATAATTGGAAAAAGCACTAAGATTCCATGTCTGGATTCTCTTCATGACATGGGTGGCTCAGATGACTGGAAACTATAGATGACATTTATGTGTTAATTTCAGTGCTCATGCCAGTTTCATATGAGAGGATCGCCATGGGTTGATTCTACATTTTCTGTTTCTAAGGGACTCCATACTTTGGCTCCAGATTATCTTGATTTCTATGTTGATAGTCACTGCTAGTGCTAATCTAGTGGCTTGAACCTCGCTGCTACATTTTTGAGTTCTTGATTGTTCAATAAGAATTGAAAAACAATGAAGAGGGATCCATCTTGCATTACTTAAATATGTCATTGGAAATGCTAGCATGAGTCTTGAAGATATTATTATAATAATTTGGTTGAATACCATTGGGATAGAGGAGATTGGAAAACATAGGGAAGTTGGAATTAGGGCCCATAGAATATGATGGAAGTTGAGTAGCATGGTTAGACGTTTGTTGTGGGAGCTGTGTAGGGTTGTTGTTGGCATTCACACCCATTAGCATATTTTGTAGAAATGTGAAATCTAGCATGTCAAAAGAAATGGAACCCAGGATTTAAAAAACCTTATTATGGGACAAAAGTAGGGCCACTAGATTTTTGAAACCTTCATAGAAAGGATTTTTTTATATACAAATTTTTCTATAAAAAACAACATTGTATTTTGCTGGACCCTTTTCATGAAAATGAATTCCATAGGGAGTCCATTTATGGAGTCTGGTTTATTTAACTGGAAACTACAGATGACATATCTATGATGATTTCAGTGCTCATTCCAATTTCTTGTGAGAGGCTCACCATGGGTTGATTCTACATTTTATTCTACTAAGGGGCACCATACTTTGGCTCCCTATTGTCTTAATTTATGTGTTGATAGCCACTGCTAGTGCTAATCGAGAGGCTTGAACCTCATTGCTTCATTGTTGAGTTCTTAAGTGTTCCATAATCATTAAACAATAATGAATAAGGATCCATCTTGAATTTCTTAAATATGTCATTGGAAATGTCAGCATGAGTCTTGAATATATTATTATAAGAATTTGGTTGGATACCATCGGGATAGAGGAGATTGGAAAACGTAGCGAAGTTAGAATTAGGGCCCATAGAATGGGATGGAAGTTAGGTAGCATGATTAGACATTTGTTGTGGGATCTGTGTAGGGTTGTTGTTTCCATTCACACCCATTAGAACATTTTGTAGAAATGTGATATGTGTCATGTCAGAAGAAATGGAACCTAGGTTTTACTGAACCTGATTAGGGGGTAGCCCAAAATGTAGTATACCTACGGGGGATAGTATGGGGTACAGAGGGAGGTACCCAAGGGAATAATGTAATAATGGGATGGGCCATAGTAATAAATAAAGTGGTTGACCCATATCATGTAAGGAACCACAAGTATTTAGCAATAATGTAATAAGCCCATTGCATTAGATAGATGGTATTGAGGGAACCATGGTAATGACCCATGGTATTGTATGTATGAGACCTATATAGAGGCTATAAACTCCCCATTGAGAGATGTTAAGGATTATTGTATGAACAAGCATATGGCTTGTGGAGTGTTCTCCTTCCTTAAGGGTTTCATCAATAAAGAAGCATTTATATCTATTTATATCTATATTAAGATCTTGTTATTTCTGGGTATATTTGTATTTACATATGCTTTCAGATCAGATCTATAACAAGTGGTATCAAAGCACTTTTTGGGCAAAGCGAAGATGTTTTTTTTTTGCAGGAACATTTTGGTGTAGTGAGTTTGTAGATAAAATCTATATGTTCTCGTGCAAAATTGGCAGAATATAATTGTAGATTTGGGTTCCTGCAAAAAAATACCCAATTTGAAAAAAAAATCGGCCGAATTAGAGTCTGAATGAGGGAGATATCGTTGATTTAAAAATCAGCTGTGTTGCAGACATTTTTCAGGGCAACGAGTTTGCAGATCAGATCTGTAAGTTCTGGGGAAACATTTGTAGAATCTAATTGCAAATTTGGGTTCTTTGCAAAGAAATTCCAAATTTGAAAAAAAAAAATCGCTGAACCGGAGTCTGGATGAGGGAGATATCGCAAATTTAAAAATCAACTGTGTTGCAGACATTTTTCGGGGTGGTGAGTTTGCAGATCTGATTTGTACATTCTGGGTCAAGATTTGCAATAATATAATCATAGATCTGGGTTCTTTGTGAAAAAATATCAAATTTCAAAAAAAAAAATCAGTCCAATTAGAGTCCGGATGAAGGAGATATTGTTAATTTAAAATCAGCTCTTTTCTCATAAATTTTTTTGATGGTCGGACAATTGCACCGTGAATCTGAAATTTTAGTGTGTGGATCAGGACTTCTATCACATGGGAAGATGCAGAATGGTTGTTCTATTTCTGAAAACAGGTCATAATAGGGATTCTGATTAATATTGACTAAATTGTGGCCACTTCAAATTTTCGCCAAGTAAGTGATTTTTTTTTCAAAACCCTCTTCAAGGCTTCTAGCAAGCAATATTTTACAGTGAAAGATAATGGTCCTACTATTGAATATTTCATAAAATATCTTAAGCAAAACCATCAAAAATATTGGAGAAGCTTCCTATGGCATAATGTGAATGACGAGGCTGCCATATGGTGGTACTCACTTGGCACCCAGAAGTTCGAATTTTCAGATGAAGAATTTGAAAAACTATTTTTGGAAAAATGGTCTCATACTAGAAATGAGGAAACCACAAAACCTAGCAAAGATTTTATTTTTACACGAAAGAATTAAACTATTAAATATAGCAACAAGAAATGCTAAAAATAGAAATGCTATAAATAGAATTTTAGGTACCAGTGTTATACATAGCAACAAGGAATGATCAAATGGAAATGCTAAAAATAACATTGCTATAAATAGCATTTCGAGATACATTACAATTTTAGTTAGTCCATGAACTAAAATTGAGAATTAAAATTCAAATTTGAGCTTAGCAATTGTTTGAAAAATAATAAATCAATTCATCTTGAGTTAATTAGTTGGAAAAAATCAAACATGAAGTCTATGTGAAGACATGCAACAATTATCCCTTTGATTGAGGAAGTTATCCCTTAATTAAGGAGATCAGGATGAGTTGTAATTAGTTAGCTCAGTTACCTGAGTTAATTCTAGTTAGATTAGTTCCAACAGTTTGTGGAACTAAATTGTAAGTTCAGTTAGTTAGTGCTTGCATACATGTAACTAGTGTTATCCAGATAACTGAATATTCTCTCATAAATAACTCATGCATCTCAGTTCAGTCAAAGACCCAGTTGAGATCAGAGGATGGGACAGTGTAATATCAGTTGGAGGAATTTTCGTATATAGGAAACTCATCCATGAAAAAGGAATTATCTACTTCAGGATTGTGCAATTCATGCTGAGTTTTGATGAGTGTGTGAGGTGGGAATTCACACAGGTGGCAACATTGGACCCCAGGAAAGACTGCGCAAGGAAATAGGAGGCTTGGAGAACTGAAGGAAGGCACAATTTTTGTCTATTCTGTCTATGAGCAGCATTGAGGGATTGTAATGAGATCTGGATAGCTTGTGAGCTAAAGCTTTGTGTAATCCATAGATATTTCCACTTGTATGATAATACAGAGATTAGGGTTTTTAGCTGAGGCTTTCCCCAGAGTATTCTTCTGTGTTTCATGAGTATGATTTCTTCTTCTCTGTTATATGTGTTCTTATTTGATCTTGCTCATAATTGATTAAGCTTCTGCAAGTTTGTTTGTAGAAGTAGATCAAGTATTTTGCTTTAGTATATTGCATTATCAGGTGATCTAAAGTGAGAATTTCTACAGAAACCAAGAAACATAAATGGTTATTTTTTGCTAGTATCTCCTTATTACAGCTTCATGGATTGATTCAAAAGGAGAAGATCATTATGTCTATAAATCCTAGCTGCAAGCATAATTTTATCAATGTTAATTTGGCAAAAAAATTGCAAGTTCCAGCAAAACACATTGAAAACACATAGGTTGATAATGAGGATGTTCAAGTTATAAAGATTTCAAGCTTTCTATGGATAAGTATGTGTTGCATTGTGATTTTTATACTTCAGATATGGATAACATAGATGTTGTTTTGGGATATCCTTGGATGGAATCTGTAGGTACTGTCAATATTAATGTGCAGAAGAAATTTATGAAGCTCTCGTATAAAAAGAAGAAAATTACATTGCAGGATATTTCCATTAAGACCCAAGAAGAGACTATGGAGGTAGAAGAATAAAGCTCTAATGAAACTGACACATCAGATGATGAGCCTTTGATGGTTGAGAATCAAACACAAAAATCAAACCAGGTACCAGAAAAATAGGGAGTGTCCAACGAGGCTGAAGCAAAAAATGTTACAGGTACAGATACATCAGATGAGGACTTTTTGGTTGAAGTAATACTGAAAGATAATAAACAACAACAGTCACCACAACATGTACCAGATACTAATTAGGCTCCATTAGGTGGTGATTTAAAGAAAGATACACCGTTGGTTAAAACTTCAGCATATCACCACTCACATCACCCCACAAGAAAACAACCAACACGATGACAAATAATCAACAACTCCCGCATGATAGATAGAGAGGTACGACGATCCACCCACAATACAACAACACAAAAGAGCCGTCAAGGTCAAATTCCATCTCAAGCGAGTGAGGCACTAGCTAGATCAAGGGTTCACCAATGTATTGGATGGCTATATGCATGTGCATGGTACCAATGGACTACTCTTTTGAGTAGATCTTATTATTTTTGTTCTTCTTATGTTTTGGGGACAAAACATGTTTAAGGGGGGTGGAATGTAGTATACCTGGGGGGGATATGATGGGGTACAGAGGGAGGTATCCAAGGGAATAATGTAGTAATGGGATGGGCCATAGTAATAAATAAAGTGGTTAACCTGTATCATGTAAGGGACCACTAGTAGTTAGTAATAATGTAATAAGACCATTTTATTAGATATATGGTACTGAGGGAACCATGGTAATGACCCATGGTATTGTATGTATGAGGCCTATATAGAGGCTAGAGACTCCCCATTGAGAGATGTCAAGGATTATTATACAGACAAGCATATGGCTTATGGAGTGTTCTTATTCCTTAAGGAGTGATTGTATGGTGTTGCCCTACGTTAAGGGTTTGATCAATAAAGAAGCATTTCTATCTATTTCTATCTATATTCAGATCTTTTTATTTCTGGGTATATTTCTATTTACATATATTTTCATATCAACTCTTTTTCAGATTTTTTGGACGGTGAGACAGTTGTAGCGTGAATATGAAATTCCAGTGCCTAGATCAGGATTTCTATCACATGGAAAGATGCAGAATTGTTATTCCATTTCCGAAAACAGGTCATAATAGGGATTCTAGGCAATATTGTTTGAATTGTGGCCATTTCAAACTTTTGCCAAGTAAGCGATTTGTTTTCAAAACTGTCTTCATGGCTTATAATAGTAAGTTTTTTACAGGAAAAAATGATGGACCGACTAATGAAAAATTTATACAAAATCAGTAGTGTGATAGACCATTCTTTTGGAAGGACACCATAGGGTAATATTTGAAAGATGAGGCTGATATATGCTGGAAATCACTTGACAGTGAGTTTTTGATGTTATGTAGTGTTGATGAAATAGAAAAACTATTCTTGGACAAATGGTTTAGCAAAGATCTTATTTTTAGGGGAAAAGATAATGGTCCTACTATTGAATAATTTATAAAATATCACAAGTCTCGACGCAAACAATTTTGGATAAGTTGCCTACTATTTAATATAAAATATGAGATTGCTAAATGGTGGAACTCACTTGACAAATCAATGTTGTGACTTCCTCATGAAAAAATAGAAGAAATCCTTTTAGAAAAATGGTCTCATACTAGAAAAGAGGGGAATAAGACATGCAAGGGGTTATTTTCTACAGGTATCTCCTTATTGTAGGTTCATGGATGTATTTAGAAAGAGAAGATTACTATGTCTATAAATCCTAGCTGCAAGCATAATTTTATCAATGTTAATTTGGCAAAAAAATTACAAGTCCCAGCAAAACACATTGCAAACACAGGTTGATAATGAGGATGTTCAAGTTTATAAAGATTTGAAGCTTTCTATGGATAAGTATGTATTGCATTGTGATTTTTATGCTTCAGATTTGTCTAATGTGGAAGTTGTTTTGGGATTCCCTTGGATGGAATCTGTGGGTACTATCAATATTAATGTGCAGAAGAAATTCCTTAAGCTCTGGTATAAAAAGAAGAAAATTATATTACATGATATTTCCATCAATAAATAGGTAGAGTCCACAGAGGATGAAGCAGAAGATGTTCCAGGGACTGACACATCATATGATGAGCCCTTGATGGTCGACAACCAAACACAAACATCAAACCAGGTACGAGAAAAAATAGGTAGAGTTTAAGGAGGCTGAAGCAAAAAATGTTATAGGTATGGATACATCATATGAGGAATCTGTGGTTGAAGTAATATTGGAAGATAAGAAACAACAACAGATGCTACAACATGTACCAAATACCAATCAAGCTCCTTTATGTGGTGAATTAAATAAAGATACATCGTTGGCTGAAACTTCAGCATATCACCACCCACATCACCCTGCAAGAAAACAACTAACATGATGGCAACAAATTAGCCACAAGGACAACAACCCAGCATGACAAATAGAGAGGGGCGATGATATACTCACTACACATCAACATAGAAGAGCTGCCAGGGTCGACTTCCATCTGAAGCGAGCGAGGCACCTGCTAGATCGAGGGTTCACCTTTCTCTTGGATGGCTAGATGCTCATGCATGGTACCAGTGGACTACTCTTTTGAGTGGATCTTATTATTTGTGTTCTTCTTATGTTTCGTGGATGAAACATGTTTAATGGGGGCGGAATGTAGTATACCTAGGGGGGATAGTATGGGGTATAGAGGGAGGTACCCAAGAGAATAATGTAATAATGGGATGGGCCATGGTAATAAGTAAAGTGGTTAACCTGTATCATGTAAGGGACCACAAGTAGTTAGCAATAATATAATAAGCCCATTGTATTAGATAGACTGTGTTGAGGGAACCATGGTAATAACCCATGGTATTGTATGTATAAGGCCTATATAGATGCTAGAGACTCCCCATTGAGAGATGTCAAGGATTATTGTATGGATAAGCATATGGCTTGTGGAGTGTTCTCCTTCCTTAAGGAGTGATTGTATGGTGTTGCCCTACCTTAAGGGTTTGATCAATAAAGAAGCATTTCTATCTATATTCAGATCTTGTTATTTTTGGGTATATTTGTATTTACATATATTTTCAGATCAGATCTATAACACAAAACCTTGGTTATTGTTGGTGTTACCTAGAGTGGAGAAGAAGGTCACATGCTACTGTTGATCCATGGGAGATCGTACTGATTCACTTTCAAAATATATTGCGCCCCCAACACTAGTGGGGATACAAGAAGACTCCAAAAGTGGAGTCAACTTTGGAGAATCAATATCAAGATAATTTCAGCTCCTCCCAAAGCCCTAATGGGCCCTTTTTACCTCCAGAAGGTTTTTGAAATATAATCACATTCCATAATATTTTGTTTATGTTATCAGTCTAAAATAGGAACCAAATATAAACATATAGAAATCACTACATCCTAATGAAATTGAAATAAGAATAAAGATATGACAAAACAAAAATTCTTATATTAAAAGTATATGGAAGGTCTCATTTATACAAGTAAAAATAAATTCTAGCTTATATAGGAGGTATGAGTAGACTTATACCTTATAAACTTCATATTTGACCAAATCACTATTTTATTGTCTATTAAAACTCTTTTGGAAGGCTGAGACTTCTAATAATTGCACATCTCTAACAATTGGAACTACAGTCCCTAGACTTGGCAGTGAAATTGATCCAAGGTAGCTTCTTCTTTCATGTATAAAACTTTGACAGTTGTGATCCTCGAACTTAACATATCTTGTGCAATATCCCACAATGATTAAATCTTAACATGTCTTGTGCAATATCTCGCAATGATTAAATTCAATATGTTTCAGAAAAAACTTCATACAAACTCGAAAAAATATGGTTATGCTTTCATTTACAAAATTCAAATGGTATAAAACAAAAAAAAAGTTAACTTACCCAAATGGTTCTTTCAATTGCTCCATAGAGTAAGACAATGATGGTAATAAATACTGAAACTTACTAGTTCTTTCAATCTATTTTCATAGTGGAAGAGGTTTGCGAGTTTTCATCTCTTTCCATTCATCATAAATATCACTCCAAACTACCTCATTTAGATCATGAGGTGCACTAAGAGAGAGAAACATTAACATATCCAATGTTTTTAAAGAAAGTCTTGACCTATCCTCATTTTTGTATCTGATTTGATTTTGAAAAGCCTCTTTCACAAATTTTTGTACTCACCAAAATAATAAGAATTTCTTTCCATAGCTGCATTAAGCACGGAAATCCTTCAAACCATTCAATTTCACCTGCACATTGATCCCATGCTCCAAACATATAATTTTTTGGATAATATTTATACATACTACATATAAATTCATCCATTTCATCCATACATTTAATGTGTCCACAACAGGAAAGCCTCCACAACAAAATTTTCACATAAACATGTCAACCATCTTCTTGTTTGAGAGTCTATCATCCATATACTCATAATGATTACAAGGAGTAAAAAAATTCCCTGCATTAAAAATAGTTAAATTTGTGAACTTTGCAATTAGAGATTAAATCAACTTCATTACAAAACCCTTCCCCAGCATAATGCATTCATGTAGTCTCCTTGACCTTTGTGACTTCGATAAACTTTCAAAACTCAATTCATGTACATGTACTATACTTGTGCCATCTGCAAACTCAACAATTCCTTGTTTTGTTTTACTTAAAAAAGATGATGTGTGCATTGCACCTGCCCCAAACATGCCTCTTAGAAATCCATTATGAAGCTAGATAATAGTGATATCCAAATTTGTTCCAATAAATGTAATGTCAACATGATCCTTGTTGGCTTAGGGGGTCCTGACCCAGCTTCAAAGTTAGTTACACTAACCACAAAACCATAAACTACTGGACCTTTCAGCAACAACCTGCATAGCATAGGCTATAGTCTCACCCGAAGCAGTATGGGGGGATGCAAGAACCAAGTTTTTGCTTCCAGAGACTAGTGTGATGCCTTTCAGTGCCTTGGATCTACCTCCGTGCAGATTGATAAAATTCTAGGGATCGTTACTGCAACTCAGTTAAAGTGGCCTTTAGACCTTCGCAAAGGCCTATGATCAGTCTTTGCAGACCTTTAACAGTCAATTCATCTACTTACGTGCATCAGAAAGAAATTCTAAATTGGAAATCACACAGATCTACCTAATTCATCATAAAACATAAGAGAAATCACCAGAAACTTCACGGAAGAGACTAAATATTCATTGCGTACATTATTAAGATAGATTCAAGATAATTACGTAGAATTCAATCAGTAATTCAGAAAACATGTCATTCATCAGCCGCATATAACATTTCTAGATATAAATAGAAATACTCAGTAATTCTTTGGAAAATGTCTTAATTGATCTTCAATTCACTAATTACAGACTCAAACTACCCTACGCACACAACTGCAGGGGTCCACGCACTCAGTTGTAGACTCTACCTAGTCCTCCACACACTCCGCTACATAGGTTTCCCTTCTCTACCTAACTGCAAGAAGCAAAGTCTTCCTTCCTTAGCCCCTGCCCAAGACTCTTCGACCCAATTCTCTATCTAAAAACATATGTTTTTCTTATCCTTAGACTTGCTAACACTTGACTATTTATAGACTTTTCCATACAATGCAATGGTCCATGAACCATGGGTGAAACTCAAAATTGACTCAAAAATTTACTAAAAACAAGGGGCTAAGTGCCTTTGAATCTTATTCATATACGCACTCAGCTTCCACAAATCGTGGAGACTTTACATCTTTTACAAAATTGTATACAAAAAATGACTAATTAATTCCATTCTTCCCCTAGGGACCCCATCCCAATAATCCTCCTAAAACTTTTGATTCAATTATTTAACTCAATAAGCACATATGCAAGTAAGTGGATGCAAAATTGAACTTGAAATATTGTAGCCATCTCATAAATTTTTTCTCCACTAATTCCTAATCTCTTAACAAAATAGGCACGAGCTTAACGAGTTTTTCCATGACTTTGCCTCTAGAAAGCCATCTAATATGATGAATTCATAACACTTCTAGCCTTGTCATTTGAAATGACTCCATTATCTCTTTCAATTCTCTATGTATTTTAGTAGATTTCCCTAAGCATGCATAGGTCTTGTTTGAGAACTTATCAATAGCTTGCAACTCTTCAAAATAAGATGAAGCATCATTTTCTGCTAATGCTTCTTGATGAGCTATATAGTGGATATATAACAAATGAGGGGCATGTCGATGAAGCTTACTTGATAAAACTTCACGAATGCCCCTCATGGATGATGCTCCATCAAATCCAAATCGAACTAACTTTGTCATGGAGAGATTCATGTCTACTAAAAGAGATGTCACAACATCATACATAGACTATGATGTTCATTCCTAATTTGTAGCAAGTGTATGAATTTTGTAGCACATGGACCTCTTCATTCATTTGTAAGATATGTGATATAAATAATCAAATGTTGCACCATAGTCCGAGCAGTGCTTTAATAAACTAAAAGTGACTAATATTGGCTTTGGAAAATCTCATCTTTTAATTTTTTCTAATATACCTCCTTAGCAGATTCTAGAAAGTATTCTCCAAATGTTGTATTTGTATATGTTGTTTATTCATCTGTTAGAGGCATGTGAGGAGTGTTTTTATACCTATTCAAGTCACAAATTGACTTATATGCTTCCAAAGGTAAATCATGTATTGCAACAAAATACATGTTCTCAATAACTAATATAATTCTCTCTTTCTAAGCATCAACCATTAGCTCCTCATGTTTTGTAATTGGAATAGTACTCTGTTTACTTTCTCCCTCTAAAAGTTGCAAATAAAATTTATGAGCCTTTGACATTGCATGGATGTTTAAATCATTAACTTGAAGAGTTGTGCTTCCATTTTTAGCAAATGGATTTTCCCTTTTGAATTTTACACACCGTGAACATTTTATGATTTCAACACTATTACAATATTTACAGCGTAAGCCCATGGAAATCTCATTCTCCATTTGGAATTGAATGTTCTTTTGTACCCCTTGGAGCTTGGTTCCTCTTTAAGAAGTTCTACACGATATGATTCATGACCCTCTTCAACATGATCATATACTTCATTTTCAGAAATATGTAGTTGATTAGAGAATTGAGAGATACCAAATTCATCGACAAGTGAACGTTGTTTCAGATCCTTTTTGGGGCGACCAAGAGGTGATATTTTATACCTATGAATTATAATGAATCAACAAAACAAGAAATATAAAAATATAGATTAATATAAAAATACACAAGATTATTTGAAAATAAGAGAGTAGACAACAAAATTCATATGAAAACTAATGAAATGAAAAGTAACAAATAGATCTCACACACATAGGTCTGTTGATCATTGAAAATTAAAACTAACATTGATCTTCATCGAAGGTTAAGCACATTGCCATCACCAAAATGGAATTTCTTCTATAATAAGGAATATCTCAAATTGTTTTTCAGTAACTGTAATGTAGAAGGCATCATGATTCACAAGGAAAACAACCACCAAAAAGGGGATGCACAAAACACACCAGCAGTTGGGAATTCGAGTGAATTTTGGGAATAGTTTGAAATTACACAAGGGTCTTGTGTGCACCTACCTCAGACAAATCATGTGAGATAGTTGTTGTTGGGATTGACTTGAATCATGGATTACTTAAAGACTTATTAGTTGAGGAGCTATGCATGCTCACTGATATTTCTCTCTTCCTTCTCAATACCAACCGTTTCAGTGGGATCAGTCCTCTTAGCTTCAAGATTCTCACACTTTTAACAAAGCTGGATATGTGTAACAAAGACTTCTCAGGGAATTTCCCTACTATGGTTATGGAACTACAGAGTCTGGTGTATTTGGATCTAAGATTCAATTACTTACAGGTCTTATTCCTATAGAGCTCTTCAACAAGAAGGATATGGACGTTATCTTTGTCAAAAACAACTATTTTGAAGATAATATTCTAAACAACATGGGGAACTGTCCAAAATTTGTGGTGAGCTTTGCCAATAACAAGTTGACTGGAAGCATTCCTAGCAGTGTTGGCAACATGGCCCAGAGGTTGAGCGAGGTGTTGTTTCTTAACAATGAACTGTCTAGATTCTTTTGAGAGGAGATAAGGATGTTGGATCATCTCAATGTGTTTGATGTGAGATTTAATCACATAGGAGGCCAGGTTTCATTATCTCTTGGCTATCTTGGTAACATTGAGCAGCTCATTCTGGCTCGTAATGAATTCTATGGATCCATTTCTGATGTGATTTTCTCTATAAGGAGCCTCCATAACCTTACTGTTTCCTACAATTATTACATAGCAAAGCATGCAAACTACCTGTCACTTATAAGCAGGGGAGTGATTCACATAACTACATTCCACATCGTCCTCTTTAGCAATAATAACAAGTATGTGTTGCATTTCGTGCCCAACACAAGACTTGTATTGATATGTCTTTTTCTCATCTGCAATGTACTCTACCACCTCCCATTATATCACCACCATCATCACCTTCACCTCCTCTTCAAGTACCTACTATTAGACATTCTTCACCACCATCTCTTGTTTCTCTCATAGTACCTGCATTTAGATATGCATCCTGATTCCCCACCACCTCATGTTCCTCTTGCAATTCCTATAATCAGATATACATTTCCACCACCACCTCCAACCAATATAGTCCCTCCACCAATCCAAAACTATAACCCTCCCCTTCCTCCACCCTTCCATTAACTATTAAACGATGTAGATACATTGTTCTGAAGTCGACATATAGGAAATAATTGTGTTTTGGGCAGCATAATAGCTTGATGTTTGAACATAAGATTCAATATACTATTTTTACAGAAGAGATGGCATATTAATTTCAGTTAAGGATTTGATGGAAATATATAACTAAGAGATTCATGCCTTATCCACTACCTATTGTGTGTGTCTAATCAACTAATAGGGATAACATCCTATTCATTTTGCAAAGTTGATAGGTATATTGCTATCTATTCATATATTGGTCTTTTATAAACACCTAGTTTAGGTGATGGTAAATGGTACCAAACTGTAATAATTTTCTGAACATTTTGTTATGTTACTAAAGAAAATTGAATCCAGTGATGCCATGTTGGTGTAGAACTGTAATAGTATGCAAATTGATTTTTATATTTTGTTTTAGTAGAACTAGAATGATATATGAATGGTTTTGATAAATTGAATTTGAATATATGAGTGGCTTTGAGAAATTGATTTTGAATTTGAATTTGCAAGTGGATATTGTGACCCCATTCAATTTTACTCAATAGACCCACCAAACTCAAGATTAATTATCCTAAATTTGTGTTAACTTAATCTTATCTCTTCAAAATTTTTAATTAAATCATTATTATAAAATATAATATCATCAATTTTCTCATTCTTTTCACCTATCCTAACTATCATATCCTTCCAAAATTATCTGCCATGAACTAATGAGATTCAGGTACAACATGCCTTACGTTACACATCTGGAGAACCCCTAAGCCCTTCTCCCAATATCATACATTTTCCATGAATTATGTTGCATACGAAACCCATCAAACTCAACCAACTTATAATCCAAGGCTATATGCCTGCCAAGAATTGAGCCTTGCTCTTTCACATGGCAACACCCACTGGACAATGGTCCAACACACTAAAAATATCCTTTTTGTATTATGTATTTCATCAAATGTGACAAGCATTAAGTAGAATCTTAGTTTGTTGATCAAAATCTTACTCAATAAATTTTATCCACTGTAAAAAAATCCACATTACCACATGTTCATCAATGAAAAAGAAAACAAGTTCGTAAACCTAGTACGACCAATTAGTTAATTGTCCAGAGGTGGCCCTCACACATCCTAAGCAGTAATTAGTGGCGCATAATTTAAAACATAGTGACAACTACCATGCTCAATAGAGAACAAATAGTACATAATCTGGGAAAAATGACCATTATATGATTTAAGCAGTGATAAAGGGATAATTCCATGTAGTGAAATGAGTATTTATGCAACATTTTCATTGTTGAATTGACTAGTAAGAGTTGGAATTTCATAATGTTGGATTTAAATACACTTGACTAAGAGTGACATGTAATATGTCAGACCTAACTATATTTTAATATGATGTCAATAATTCTATGGTGACTGTTTCATGTGCCTAGAAAATAGAAATGCAACAGGTAAATAATTATTTAATGATGGATAATAATTTCCTCATGCCATTGAAGTATAAATTTAGAAACAATTTACTCTTGAAACTTAGGTGTATATTTTTCCAACCAATACCTACTCTATATTGGAGATTTGTATCTCCTATTATATGACACATTTGAATTCCACTTTACAAAACAGAAAAATGCTTTGATAAACATAAATGCTTTTTTAGGGAATAGGGAAACTTGGGAAACAAAGTCCTATTTGACATCAGCTTCATTGTATAAACAAATTCATACAGAAAAATCATAACTCAAAAGCCAAATTAATGTTGGCAACCCACACATTGTATACTAAAATAATAACATGGGGCTACTAGTTTGTATTTAGGGGCACATCCATCCCAAGTTGGGGGTATCATGAAACCCATGAATATTTTATCTGGTGTCAACCTACTAAGTTGATTGTAAAAGCTCTTGAATCCATAGAACAATAGGCTAATGCCTCCTATATTTTTCATCTTTTTCAAATGAGAGAGGTTTTGTAAAGAATGAACAATTTGAAGCAAACTCCAAGGCACTAGGGCATGTTTTTATGGTTGCATTTTTTTGAACTTATGGTATATGAACTTGCGCCTTTGATTAATATCTAAAATCCCTACATCTACCGTCATCAATCATTTAGTTTGAAGGAAGCCTCACACTCTTACCAATTTTTTCATTCGGTTGAAGCCATATTACTATACACAAAAAAATCATCTAAGGGCTTGTCTCTATGACCTTTCAAGAACCAAGAAGAAGGACACCTTTGAGGCAGGGATCATGATTCATAAGGAAAATAAGCTTCTTCTCAAGCGAATTTTTCCTCAGTTGGCTGCAGCCTTGAAGGAAGGATTGGTTAGTTGAGAAACGTCGATAGAATGGACAATTTGAGTCAAACAACAAGGCACCACGGCATGTTTTTATGGTTTCATTTTCTGAACTTATGGTATATGAAGGCACCTCTAATCAAAGGCATAAAACTTGCTATATCATCACATTGTATAACAGTCCAAACACCTCCAAATTTGTGAGTCAAAAATTATAAGTAAAATACTTTTATTGCAGAGGTAGGATGTCTCTATAACCATTGAATAAGACACTTATATTTATATATATCTTTTATAGTCAGGCAGTTTTTACTAGGACCGTTGACAACAGAGTTTGACTTCTCTCCAAGCTAGACCTGTCCTGAGAGGAGTCAAGCCAAGCTTGGTGTTTGTGAGGCTAATACAAGTGTCACAATGTCACTCATGGCTTCTCACAACATTCATTGCACTTTCCATCTTTCTTGTAGCGATCAATATGAATTTTTCTCTTCTCATGATGCACCACTAGCCCTCAATAATCACAAGTTAAAACCACGTAGGGGATGATGTTGAAGATGGAGAATTATCAGCCCTTATAGCCAAATAATTATTATATGATCCTCAAACTCATTATTTGAAGAGGCTTGATATTAACGATGGCGATGGCAGGGCTCGCCAAAAGGTTGTCTCCTGGATTTTGAAGGTAAAAAAGCCACCCAACAATTCAGAATTTCAATGCCCAATTACAAAATCTAAATGTTGAATGCTTTGAAATTATATTAATGAATGTAGGTTCAGGGGCATTACTATTTCCTTCTAGAGATAGCCCCGCTGGCTACAAACAACCTTGATCGTTTTCTTTCTTGCACACAAGTTCAGGTAGTTGAAGGAGTTGCTAATATTTTTTGGATTCTGCTAGCATGACCAAAGAATTTATAAGCATATTGGGTTTATATAATCATTTATAAACATAAGCATGACCAAATCATTTATTGGGTTTTAAATCATGTTCTATGTAAAATAGTTGTAAACAACTTGAACGTTGTTTTGTTGAAAACAACATAAGTCATGGCCAATGCATCTAGCATCGATATCATGTTTTTCTTTGGCAACGGAGATGGAACAACACCGAGTTCCTCTACGTTTCTCCCTTCATGTTCTGATGGTAATTATAACTTTTATATCACTGTGGATTTTTCTTGTGTTTAAAATGGTAGCCTTATTTTGTGTTTGAAGGTAGGGAAGATGAACATGTTTTCAAACCTCAAACTATTCAAAGAATGGAGTTGCTTTTGCTGAGCGCATTGAAATTGTGGATGAAGGTATTGACAGCTCTTTCATATTTTCAATATGGTGTCCAGATATTAGGTTTAGAGAAGCAACTTCATAGAGAGTTTATAATGCGATCCTATGAGCTTGATCTCTGCGCTATTAATGGTATGTATGTTTAAAGACATGTGTTTACTTACTTTTGTTATTGAGTCAAGAGAAGAAAGGTTTTGCAGACGCCTTGGTGGGGTTAATTTTTTTTTTTGTCTTGAGAGAAGCAAATTTTTTAAGCCCTAGAAGAACATATTGATAATAATGTGAATGTTGGTGAAAACAACATAGATTATGCCAATGTTTCTGTAATATTATGTCAATGGTGTTGTAAACAGAACATATATTCCAATGTTTCTATAATATTATTTAAATGGCAGTGTAAGCAGCACACATTATTCCATTGTTTATGTTTCTGGCACATATTATGTCAATGTTTCTATAATGGTGTTGTACACAACGGTAGTGACCAACTAACTAACATGATGTCGTGACCTTCTTCCTAACATAATGTGGATTGTTTTGATGAATATGGCTCTCTTGCTAACAAAATGCACACTCGTAGAAATGCTCATTGATTTAAAAAAATGTTCATTAGTTGAAGATGAATATGTATGCTTTCTTGTCTTCCTCGTTGTGGGACATTTTGACTCAGTGTGTTTGAATAACAATGAATAACGAACTAACATAATGTTAAATTGGTTGAAGATGAACATGTGTTCTTGGTTATTCTTCCTCCTTTGTGGTACTTATTAAATGGGAGTGTGTGAATGACAATAAACAATGAGTAGCGTGGTAGTTCATTGGTTGAAGATGAATCTATGTGCTTGGTCAGATTTCCCCCTATGTTAGCACAATTTGACTAGGTGTGTGTGAATAATAGTAAATAATGAATAGTGCGGTACTCCATATTGAAGAATTTGGAACTAATAAGGTACTAATATAATGTTGGCTGGTCACTAATGAATATGTTTTTTCTTTTTGTTCCTTGTTTGGAAGACTTGTTGAGGTACTTGGCCTTTCTAGTTTGCAGGATTTGTTAAGTGGGTTAGTGCCTGAATCACAGTGAATGACAAACTGTGTGGGACTGGGTGCTTGGTAATTTGGACTATTTGAATTGACTTTAGTACTATCCTCTCCTCTTTTGTGCTACTATTGAGTGCCAAGTCTCCTCTCTGATACTAGAACCAAGTTACCAACACCCTGGAATAAACTTGCTTGTTAATAAAGATAGATGAACAAATGGTACAAAAATGTAGATTTCTTGTAGATTCACAGCTCATGTAGTGTACTAAAACACAAGACGAGAATATACTCTACTCTTTGAACAAAGAAAACCAACCATTGATGAAAACAATAATTGACAAGAGGAAGATAATCAAAGACACATAACACAATTGTTTCTCTAAGGAAAACCCTACTCAAAACCCCTTTATTTCATTAATTAGAAATCTAAGTGATAATACTTGTTCTCCCAAGAACAATTCCACACAAGTATGATCAATTCTCACCTCACAAGCCCGCACTGACCAACACTTAGCCAATTTCTACTACCTATTGAACACCTATTTCCTTGTGCAATTCCTGAGAGGAATAGCCCATATTTAATTAAGAATTCCTTCTTCCATAACTGGGCAATCCAAAACTAGGTCATCTTCTGATTGCTTGCATGATCTGTACAACTTGGATCATTCTACAACTAATAGTACATTATCCCTACACTTTAGTCTTAACTGGGTCTTTGTATGAACTGACATGCATGAGCTTCTCATGATGGAATATTCAGTTAGCTAGAGTAGCAATGAGGATGCACCAGTGCACCAACTCACTACTAGGCCTGTACTAGTTCCAAAAATAGTTAGAACTAGTTTAACTGACCACAACTCAATCAAACTAAGCTATCTAATTACAACTCAAATAAACTCATCCTGGACCCGTAAAATTTAGGTGGAACATATACATGAATACAGAAATACTTCCAACTCGAAATTCCTAAGCTAATTAAGTCAATTAAATTTAATTAACTATCTACAAGTTTTTATGAAAATAGAATTATATTCCAATTCACAGTTTAATTCAAGGACAAATTAAACTAGAATTTCTTGTTTCCATTTCTCAACAAAAAATGACCCTAATTGTCACTTCAGAGGAGGCCCACTTTCATTCGATGTCAACAAACAGGGTGAAGGATAAGGTAAGTTAGGCACAATAAGGCCTTATAAACTATTGCCTTAAGAGTCTATGCACAGTACGTACTGGCATATAAGTACTAGCAACAAAGTAAACAGCTAAGGTGGTCACAAACTCACAACACCTTAAAATGTATAGCCCATTTTAAAGCCAACATTTCACCCAATAGTATCCATGTTCCTAATGACGAAATTCATGCAATTTATTCAGTTCCTATTGGACCAATCTGATTTCCTCAGTAGTCTAATGGGTTCACTTAGTATAAATGACTAGGGTTTAGGCTATAGAATACCTAGTTGTTGTTTGTTGTCATTCAATTGAAGAAGACACTGACTCCTAACCTAAGTATGAATGTGGAACAAAGGATTGAGGAATGGCTCTTTCACTGCAAAGATGGATCTTTCTCTATAAATATGGCTCTATGGCAAACTGCAGTTCTTCTCCAACCAAATGAAAAAAGGAAATGCTTCAAACTGAGAGGGAAAAATATCAGTCACCAAGCCTGTTGATGCCATTATCATTGTTGGCTCAAACTCAACAACCTCTAGGCTCCAGCTCCCTTACCATTAATCCTCTTCAATGCTGCAACAACCTTTGATTATGAAAAAACCATTACTGAGAGTCCCTCAGCCTGTAACACTCATGAGTCACAACTGAGTCCTAGCTTATATTAAAGTTTACGAAGTTGAGATGAATCTAACCAGTAATGAGTCACCACTATCAGTACCACCTAGTCCACCTCCACACTGACAAGTGGCGTAACATGTTACTGCTCTTCTAAAAGTGTAACTTTAATAATAATAATATCTACCACTCTCTGCACTGACTAGAGTGGTAATTATCTTTAATATTTGAGATTCTGAATGTGTAACTTGATGACTTGTGAGTCACTGAGTTGCTGTCAGAGACAAGTCGGATTTCAGTGAAACTAGAATTTAAAAAAAAAATCACCATCGGATAGCCCTTCTTAGAACATTTTATAATATTATTCCAATTTTTTAAAAACTGGTAAAACTCAAATTTTAATTTCTTTCTTACTAGGAAATTTTGTTTCCTACTTCTGTGACGTGCCAGAGGCCTTTTGATGGGCTATGACTCATTCAATTTTGAACACTGCGCACCATAGCAACAAAAGACACTCAATTTTCTCTACTAACCAAAAAATGGAGTATCTGGGAATATTAAATACACATTTGACTAGAAATCTTTCCTGGATGAGAACTCCTCACACACAACTCTAACGTTTTCAGAAACCTTAGTGCTCAAATACCAAGAAAATAAAAACATACAAAAAACTTGTTGTGAAAGTCTCACACACTATAAGATGTTTGCCTCACCCATTATTTATAGTGATACAAATGCAGTGAAAACTCTAGTACAGTGAGAGGCGCTGTAATAGCTAGCATCAATGGCTTAGTCTCGTTGTCTCCTCAATACACCTTTCTGGTCTTTCAAGATTTTGTATCATTATAACTTTAATGATTAAAGCCATGAAATAATTTTTTCCCTACGTTCAGGCGAATTTTGTAACTATCCATCAAAGCCATGAAATAAATATAAAAATGTTTTAATCATTTATTTACAATATTGTTTCATTACAATTTTATTTATTTATTTTTTCTTTTAAATTCAATAAACTAGATAAAATATTCAAATTACAAATAGATAATTCTAATATGTGTTTTATCTAACTCTTCAAATTTCTTTGGCCCTAAATTCGTATGTTAGGGAAAATGAAGAAGCTTGACAGTGGAATAATGATAAGCGTCCCAGTAATAGCTTTAGTGTTAGCGGTGATGGTGGGGATTGCTATTTATTTGAAGAAACCACCTAATGAAGGTTACAAAGGTATATTTTTAAATGAGTCAGACTATTATTGAGCCGAGAGGTTCATTTTACAGCTTAGTATGAAGGAATGTGTAAGTTTGTTCATCTCTTCGTGCTCCTTTAAAATAAAAATTATGTTCTAAATAGAAAAATAATATCGGTTATAAAAAAAAAATGAATATTTTGTAAAGTAATTAGAAGTAAAAAAAATGTGTGAATGAATGTTTAAATCTTATACTTTTAAAAAATATTTCAACAAGAGATGTCTATATCAACTTCATATATATCTCAATATAGAAAAATTAAGCTTTTGTGGTTAATTTCTTTTTTGGTCTTATATATAGTCTATCTAACTTTGAAAAATACAATTTAAACAATGAAAAATAACACATTGTATTTTTTACTCTAAATTTGATCTTTCTCGACTTATGTTAAGTCCATACTTAAATAAATCTATGCTAGTTTTAGAATAAATCCTAACAAAAAATTCCCCTTGTGAAAACATCTAAACTTTGATATTTTGTGAAATTTATAGAGATTGCACTTAGATGTGAATATGAAAATAATAATCCCCCTCCTCTCATTTTAGAGTGTATCACCATTGAACATAAAGATTTGAGAGGGAGAAATATCATAGACGGGTGGAATCGAGAGTGAGAGAAAATGGAGTGGGGTGATAACCGTTGTATCCTACTTCAAGTGGGAAGATAACTTAAACTTCCAACACATCCATCCGTGAACCTGTAAAGAATTTCACTCATCTTTATGATTCAAATGGGTCAAGCCAATGTTAAACCTTTGGTGGATTTCATACAAAATTGACAAAAAAATAGTGTTGAAAAATGACCAAAATGTAAAATAGTAAGACTAAAAAAATTAAGCTTTGGATTTTATATTTTTCAATTTTTGTTTATCTCTCTCTTTATGTGTGTGTGATTGAAATATTTTACTTAATATGAGTATTAAAATATTTTATCTATGATCCACATTGAATTTTTTATCATAAGTGGTATGTTTTAAAAGGGGCATTTTAATTTTATGATAAAAAATAAATGAATTATATATCTAGATCCTATTATTTTTATTAGTAACTAATTGATTTTTTTAATTTCAATTACTTTTTTTCCAGCATTGAAATATTTTATTATGGTGTGTCTGTTTGTGTCACTAATTTTGACGTCAATTAGTTTGTATAGTTATTCAAACAATTTATTTAAATGTTTTAAAGTATTTTTAAGAAGTATAAGAATTATACATGTTGTTCATCTCTCTAAATTGAAGCAAAATGTATCTCTCTCTATATAGTTGACAATTGTGTTAAGATTAACAAAGTTTAAATAAATCAACTCCCTAATCTTGTTATCACAATGAGATAGTGAAACAGTGTGGTAACAAAATTAAACTGAAGTTTGAGTTTTTATGTTTTATACTTTTTTGGTATTTTATAGTGTAAGAATAGATAAGAAAATATCCATATCAGGTAATGAAGAGAAAATATATACATAGAAAATACGATAAATTAAACTTAAAGAAGGCAAGGAGCTAATGAGAGCTAAGAAGCCTAAAGTTTAAAGCATAAGATGATGTAAGTACAGGACAAAATGCAACAAGCTAATCAATGATCAGACTAAAGGTCTTAAATTTTGTAGAGCATAAGTTGATGTAAACAATAAGAGGAGTGACTGAATAAAAGTCACTTTTAATACAAAGAGATATTAGACAATAAAATTGGAGACCAAAAGGTTGATTTTATTAAAATTGAACCAAGCTAAAACCCTAAGAAGGAAAGCTTTTGTGGAAGCTCTTGACCAATGTTATCACATACCGCAACATAAATATTATCATATATAATAATCCGAGAACAAGTGAGAATGAAAACGAATTGAAATGCTTTGTGCAAGTGTAGATGTGGGAAACTTGCTTTCTACAAATAAATAGCCATTGGTACTCTCAAAAGATAGTCAGATATTCAAGCAACAATAAATGAATAAGAAAAATATGAGATACTTGTAAGACTTTTAGGAATTTCAATGGAATCACCTAGTTTTTGACCCCTTGGTGAAACAAGGTTTCTATCACTTTTAGGATTATCCTCTAACTTATGAGAAATTGTAATTGTCAGAAACTTATAGCATGCCTTTCTTTTCACAACTCCCTCTTTTTCCTTCACAGATCTCTCCACTTTTTAAAGAGGCTTGAAACAGTTTTACAAGTTTTCAAGTTTAGAAGATTATATTAAGTTTGTTTCTAATGAGGTTGATTAGATAGCGAATGGAAAGACATTAAGGTTTTGTAAAAAAATGGTTTAAATTAATCTTTGAATCTAGTAGGTGGGATCCTCTCTTTTCCTTATTCTATTAGGCTCTATAACCTTTGTCCCAAAGTAGAAATGGATAAGAAATCTGATCCCAATAATAGGTTCATTCAAAGTAGAAATGGATAAGAAATCTGATCCCAATAATAGGTTCATTCAATAAAGTTCGGTCCATAGTAATAAACATAAACCTGTCATAACAACAACATGACCGTAAACTTCCTTATTCGATTAGGCTCTATAACCTTTCTCCCAAAGCATAAATGGATAAGAAATATGACCCACATAATTGATTCATTCCATAAATCTCCAACCACACTAATAAACATAAATCATGTCATAACAAAAGCATGACCATAAACTTCACATGATAGGCTCCTTAAACAACTTTTGATTTTGATTCTTTATTGATGAAGTATATAAAATCTTATTTTATCAATAATTTTTTTTTATTTTCTTGTTATATATATATATATATATATATATATATATATATATATATATATTCATTCTAAATTTATCAATGCTGGGAAAAATCAAATTTCTTAAACTGTGATTTTTTCTCATATTTTCCATTAAAAAATTTTCCACTTTAAAATTTTTGATTTTCTCCCTGCTTAGTAAATCCCACCAAAATTTTCTCCGCACTTAATAAATCCAACCTTAAAATAAAATAAGATAAACCAAGAATAATAATATACCTTGAGGTGTGATTATTGATCGACCCAATTCTCAATGGTGCAGGAGAAACCACATATCCTATCGTTGTGTAATGTAGGTATTGATAAACTCCACACGGCACGACGTCTAATGCGAGACCGTGGGATGGTTACTGATTGCAATAAACGCGCTTTTAATTGTGAATCCTTGTTATGATAAGGAACCATGGGTTGTGAATGACTTACGATTAGTCAAGGTAGAACTATTCAAAATTGGTTGTTGTTGCAGTTGTGAATGACTCTTACGATGAGTCAAACTAGAAGTATTCAAAATTTGTTGTTCTAGACGCGTCAAACTAGAACTATTCAAATTTGGTTGTTGTTCTGGACGCGTTATATGGCTTTTGCCAGGGAAATGTTCAAGTCACAGCGTTTGCAATGGCCATAGCTAATGGAGTTTCGCTGGCATTCATGGCGGTGTTGTCCTGTTGCGTTATACAAGGCAGTAACTGCAAAAGAGCAAAGGGAGTTTCACTGGCATTCATGGCAGCTTTATGCAGTTGGGTTATACAAGGTAATAACTTCAAATTCCATATTTATGTATGTTGAAGAGTCCAACGTTATCTAATGGTATGACAAATCTTCTAACAAAGGAGCAAAGAGGTGTAATTGCACAATTATGTTCGCTAGATGTTTCCACATCGGAATCATCTATTTCTCCAGATCTCCAAAAAAACCTGGACAATCATTCCAAGTTATTTGAGACTCCCAAAGGCCTCCCACCTATGCGTGATCATGATCATGCTATTCATCTGATTCCAGGAAGTGTTCCTCCAAACATCAGGCTGTACAGATATCCCTATGTCCAAAAGAGTGAAATTGAACGTATGGTTGCAGAAATGCTAGAGGCTGGTATAATTCAACCGAGTCAAAGTTCTTTCTCTGTTCCAGTAGTATTGGTGCACAAGAAGGATGGATCATGGCGCATGTGTCCGGATTATAGGGAGCTCAACAAGCTCACTATTAAAGATAAGTTCCCCATTCCTGTCATTGATGAATTACTGGATGAATTGCATGGATCAATTTACTTCACCAAGTTGGATCTTCGTTCAGGATATCATCAAATCAGAATGAAGATTGAAGACATTCCGAAAACAACATTTAGAACTCATGAGGGTCACTATGAATTTTTGGTCATGCCTTTTGGCCTTACCAATGCACCTTCAACATTTCAAGGTTTGATGAATTCAATTTTCAAACCATTCCTTAGAAAATTTGTGTTAGTATTTTTTGATGATATACTAATCTACAGCAAGTCTTGGAAGGATCATGTTGAACATGTTGACAAGGTGCTACAACTATTGGAGGAGAAACAATTATATGCAAAAAGATCCAAATGTTTCTTTGGAGTCCAGGAGGTGGAATATTTGGGTCATATTGTATCTCATGAAGGAGTTAAGGTAGACGCCAGCAAAATTAAAGCCATTAAGGAATGGAAAATCCCCACATCCATAAAGCATCTGCGAGGATTTCTTGGGTTGACAGGGTATTATCGCAAGTTTGTTAAGAATTATGGGAGAATAGCAGCACCTCTAACTACATTATTGAAGAAAGATGCATTTTCATGGACTCCGGAAGCAACAAAGGCCTTTGAACATCTTAAAGAGGCAATGTGCCAAGCACCCGTCTTAGCTACACCGGACTTCACAAAAACCTTTATTGTGGAATGTGATGCTTCAGGAAATGGAATTGGTGCTGTTCTAATGCAAGATGAAAGACCCATTGCTTTTGAAAGTCATCCAATCAAGGGAAAGTTTTTAAGCAAAGCCATTTATGACAAGGAAATGTTGGCAATACTCCATGCACTTAAGAAATGGCAACCCTACCTAATGGGAAGACACTTCAAGGTAAAAACAGATCATGATAGCCTTAAATACTTTTTAGAACAAAGATTATCCTCTAAAGAGCAGCAAAAGTGGGTCACAAAGATGTTGGGTTATGACTTTGAAATCATCTACAAAAAAGGAAAGCAAAATGTGGTGGCAGATGCACTCTCAAGAAAGGATGAGGATGTGGAAGCATTGTTGTGCGCCATTTCTATTATCCAACTAGATTGGATAAACGAAGCAAGGGAGGAATGGAAGAATGACGAAGAAGTGTGGGCACTTATTCGAAAGCTACGACAAGATTCCAGTACGTCTGATACATTTAGCTGGCAAAATGATTCGTTATGGTACAAAGATCGCTTATACCTCTGTAAGAATTCCCAGCTAAACAAAAGATTCTTATGGAATTGCACACTTCTCCCTTAGGAGGGCACTCAGGATTTCTAAAAACTTACCACGGGGTTAAGAAGGAATTTTTTTGGGATGGCCTTAAATCAGATATTCAAAAGTTTGTGGCGGAATGTTTGGTTTGCCAACAAAATAAAGTGGAAACAATTAAGACACCGGGTCTATTACAACCTTTATCCATTCCAAGCCAATGTTGGGAGGAGGTTTCAATGGATTTTATCACAGGTTTACCCAAGTCTGAGGGAAAAAGTGTCATCATGGTGGTAGTTGACAGACTTACCAAGTATGCACACTTTTGTGCATTATCACATCCATTTAAAGCCAGTACAGTTTCTACTACATTTATGGAAACAATTCAAAAGCTACATGGAAACCCAAAGATTATTGTAAGTGAACGAGATCCCATTTTCACTGAAAATTTTTGGACAGAATTATTTTCTTGTCTTGGTACTCAGTTAGCTCATAGCTCATCTTATCATCCTCAATCTGATGGGCAAACTAAGATAGTAAACAAATGTTTGGAAGGATATCTTCGTTGCTTTGTATCTGATAAACAGACACAATGGGTCAAATGGTTGCCTCTAGCTGAATGGTGGTATAACACTTCCTTCCATACAGCAACAAAAATGACCCCATTTATGGCACTTTATGGGTATCAACCACCATCCATCACATCATATTTAAGAGAAAATTCTAAGGTTCAGGCAGTGGAACATCACATCGAACATCAACAACAAGTCCTCCAACTCTTAAAGGATAACCTCGTGTTGGCACAGAATAGAATGAAACAATAGGCAGATCAACATCGCAGTGAAAGAAGTTTTGATGTAGGTGATTGGGTATTCCTACGGCTACAACCATATAAGCAAATGTCCCTCAAGCAAGCTAAGAAGGATAATAAATTATCACCAAAGTATTATGGTCCATACAAGGTGTTGCAAAAGATTGGTACTATGGCATACAAATTGGAGATTCCTGCAGCTTCTCGATTGCACCCAGTTTTCCATGTTTCATGTTTAAAGAAGGTTCTAGGTGACAAGCTCCCAATTCAAACAACATTGCCAGAACTTGACGAGGAAGGAAAAATTATATTGGAACCGGAAGCAGACATAGAAACAAGAACTCGACAACTATGAAATCGATCAATTTCAGAATATCTTATCAAGTGGAAGAACTTATCCACTGAAGATTCCACATGGGGGGATGAGAATTTTATGCAGAAGTATCCAGAACTACTCAAGCGTTGAGGACAACACTTTTTTGAAGGCGAGGGGCTTGTTGGGTCCCTATAATACTAGTGATTACCCCATTACTATTGTAGTTATACCCCTTATTAATATTGTTGTGCCCCTATTACCCCCATATTGTTATTACTGTGCCCCATAGAATCCCTCTATTGTTATTTTTGTGGCTTTATATTATTATTGTTAGGTCGGCTGGATTATATTGTGACTCCTTAGACTCCTATATATAGAAAGGAGGTTTTGTCATTTGAATCATCCAAGAATTGCTCATTTATGTAATGTACGGGAGGTTGCCCCCTCGAAGAGGCTGAATTCTAAGGCGTGGATTTATCTTTTCTATCTTTTCTTGAGCTGGTTTCATAACATGTACTGCCATTAGTATAAGTAGTAGCCTTGGATATATCATTAGGTTGACTAGTGGCCTATTCCCTTATATGTGTGCTCTGAATGTCCCTGTATTCCCATAATAATGGTCATACAAAAGCATATAGCACTTAATAAGAGTCAATTAGGAAGTAATGGATGGTATTCTACATAAGAAATCTAACTGCTTATATATCACCAATGTTCTAGATTAGTCGTATGAATAGATATGGCAATAACTATGAATAAAGGAGAATCGATATGGCTAGTAACTATACATGTTGTAGGGTTACTATATTCAATATAATCTTATGATTCCAGTGTAATCAAGATATAAAGCATATAAGTAATCAGAACTAAGCTAGTATCACTTCCATGATTTCAATGCTTAGCTAGTAGTACAACTTATATAACTATAAGTACTTACATAATATATGATAGGTTACTCAATCACATTATTCTTACAAGTTGGTTCTTATCATAGATGCTTGTTACCTTCCCTGTATCATACTTATCCCTTGTATCTACATAATCAAATCATATACTATATGGTGGGTTATCCCTTTCAGTGTGATTACAGCTCATAGATCTAATGAGTAGTAAGCCCATATCATATAGGGTTATTGTATTCTATTCATACCATACTTTCTATTGATTCAAAGTTTTTATTGCCAATGTGTTAATTACTTCTGGTTATAGTACTTTCTAATTGAGTTTAAATTTAGAAATAGTGTAAGTGTTATAAAGATGTCTCTATAAATTCTGTACTAGTTTCTAGATGAGTCTCCATGAAATTTTTCATACATTACCGTGCATTACTAATGTGTGTCATTGTGAATTATTTGTGGGTTCAACTACTCTATTGTGTGCATTACTCTGTGCCATTTGTGAATTATTACCCTGCAGCAAATGTTAGAAGCACAAGGGGGTTTCTGAGTACACGGGGGTTATGTTGAAGAAACTGTCGTTGGCTTGAAGAAACTGTTTTCTTATTCAAAGTTTTTATTGCCAGTGTGTTAATTACTTCTGGTTATAGTACTTTCTAATTAAGTTTAAATTTAGAAATAGTGTTTGTGTTATAAAGATGTCTCTATAAATTCTGTACTACTTTCTAGATGATTTTCAATGATTTTTTATGCTATTCTATCAATTTTTTTATCTATGTAACTTTGTATTCTCATAAATTCAAGCAGGAGGAATTCATGTTGGTGTGTCTCACCTCTATTATATGTTATTGTGTGCCATTGTGAATTATTTATGGGTTTAACTACTCTATTGTGTGCATTACTCTGTGCCATTGTAAATTAGCTTTAGGGATTGTATGTTTTTGTATGGAACTGTGTACCCGGGACCAGAAATGAACAAGTAAACATCCCAAATAGAATAAGGAAGTCGATGAAACAACAGTCGTTGAATGTGATGTCGAGGGGACTTAACATGCCCTAAATTGGTTGAACCGGTCATGATGCATTGAGGAAAAGTGTTGCATGGTGGAGGACAGGTGTCATACGCCACCTCACCTGCTTTATGTGGCATAATGGCTGGTCTAATGGACCCGTTCGCCTAATGGCATCCCTCCTCTAATGTTGTTAGCAATATAATGTTGTTAGTAGTTGTCAGCAGTATAATGCATTTCAATTATTAGCAGTAAAATATTGTTAGCTTGTTTGTTTGTTAGTGATTCATTGCTTTAGATTCATTTATGTTGTTAGCATGTTTGTTTATTAGTGATTCATTGCTTTATAATCATTTATGTTGTTATCTTGTTTGTTTGTTAGTGATTCATTGCTTTAGGGTTAGTGATTTTCTCTAAATAAAAGAGTAGATTTCGATGATTGAAAAAAACATAAAAACCTGACATCGAAATAAAAATATTTTTCAGATTAGAATTAAAATTAAAATTCAACAGAGTTCAAATTCTTGAATTCAGTTTATCTAACTTTGATCAAATTACCCAAACATAGTTCAATTATCTACAGATCATATTATCACAATAAAGTTAAAATTCAAGAATTTTGTTCATCTACCTTTTTTCGTTGATCATCACAATGACCATTAACAAACATTCTCAAATCAAGTAAAAATTGATGTAACTGTGTAGAAGAGAATGGTATTTTTTATCATTTGCATTCCTTAATTTGATGAACTAGATAATCCTTAATTGTGTAGAAGTGTAGTTTCTGCTATTAAACCAATCAACATAATGCATCCTTGCAAAATTTACATTGCAATGTGGTTACAAAAATTATGTATTTCCACCCCTATGTTTGATGGCCTCCATTTCCTACATTGCCCAAAATTGTTGAGTTGCCTGCCTGACCCAAGTATGGTGGACTACCCAAGATTGGTTTATTAGGATATGCCTGAATGTTGCCATATGCTTGACTACAATTTCCTCCTTGTAGCCATGGAGGGACTGAGTAGCCCAAGTGTCCACTTGTGTTACTAACTCCAACACTTAGTGCAGGTGTCATAAAAACAAAGTTAGGATTTAAACCTGCATTGGTAGGGGTATAAGAGGTGGGCATTACCCCTGGCTGATAACGAGGGACTTGGATGTTAATAAGGTCTTGGTATGATGATGTGTGCTCTGCAATATGGTCTAGTGTGTTGGAAAACATTCTATTTGCCTCAAATTGGCTTGGACCATAGTCTTCCGTGCTTGTCACCCCTACTCCTTTTTCCAACAAATGTTGAACCTTTCTTGCCTCCCTCTCTTGCCTTGCCAATTGTTCATGATGTTCCTTCTCTTCCCTTGCTTTTTGTCTTTCCAACCTTTCCTTTGCTCGAGCTTCTGCTACTGCAGTCCTTGTAGCTTTCTTCTCCTTGGCCAACTCCTTCTTTCTATTTTTAGATTCTTGAATTTCATTTTTTTTTACGTTCAGACTCAAACAATAAATTCATATAATCTTTAGATGTGAGAAACTGTGAACTCCTCCCCAAATGAAGACAATTTGATGTTGAGTGCCTTGATGAGGTCTTCACTCTCTCTACTGGTAACTTTAGGAATGCACCAAGGTTTATCTGTTTTGATGTCCCATGCTCCTCGGGACCTAACACTTGGCTTTAAACTTCAAGGTCAATTGACTGGTCCCCATTGTTGTCTTCTTCAGGTACTTCATGCTGAATAGGCTCCTCTTCCATTGACCCATCGTCTACAAAATAATGAACAATTTCGGTGTTCAACTCTAATGGTTGTGAAGGCATGTTCATGCTTTATGTATTGGTGGTAGACACATTGTGTGTGTTGATATTCATCATGGACTCTGCCAACCATGATGGTGGGCTTACTTGGGTTGGCATGCTCAATTGCTCATTGTTTAATCTTGTTGCATTATCATTTGAAATCAAGTTTGCATTTTCATTATGTTGATCAAATGCCTCATATGTAATACCACATGAAGAATTGATCGATGGTTCAATGGGTGTGATAGCCTCCTTGATATTGACAATTGGTTCATGATTGAACTTCGTCTCACTCACATGTTCATCAACATTACCATAGAAGTGCCCTTCAGAAAGGGACATTATACGTTGGCATGCTCAATTGCTCATTGTTTAATCTTGTTGCATTATCATTTGAAATCAAGTTTGCATTTTCATTATGTTGATCAAATGCCTCATATGTAATACCACATGAAGAATTGATCGATGGTTCAATGGGTGTGATAGCCTCCTTGATATTGACAATTGGTTCATGATTGAACTTCGTCTCACTCACATGTTCATCAACATTACCATAGAAGTGCCCTTCAGAAAGGGACATTATACCTTTAGCAATAACAACATCTTCTTGGCCATCAACATGGTCTTGTAAGTTCTCTACTTCTTGACCTTCCACATAAAATGATTAGCTACAACCGGTATCATGCATAAGATCATCAACATTAAGTGGCCATATACCAGTCCTCCTAAATCCAACCTTGATATTAGAAGGTGTGAGAGCTCTTTTAAATGCTTTACTTGCAAGCTCAGCTAGCTCAAACCTCTTTACTTCCACCCCTGGATTCTTTGCCATCCACGAACCTCGCACAACCCTGAAATAGTTCTTGAAAGGCCCAAACACACTGAAATCAAGGGGTTGTAGTTTGTGAGTGGTATGATCTAGCAATGTTAACAGGTCAATGCCAAAATTGTTGGCCTCCTCAATTGTCTGCACAACCATGTGGCTTCCATGGCCATCTAAAATCAGTAGGTGTTTTTTTTCAGGTGAGACACCACCTGGTACAAATGTAGCAAAGTGACAAAGTCAATTCATAAATAGTTCCTTTGTCATCCATGCATGGGGATGTGCATCCATGCATGCACTTCGTTCACAGTTCTGTATATAGTTTTTTAGTTCTGTTTTACCTTTAAATAGATAAAATCCTGGTATTGAAGAACCAATTACATTGACACAAAAAATAATAGTGATCCACTCCATGCTCTTAGGCAAAATCTTAGGCATATTTCTGCTCCCTCTCTCGGCAACTACCTGCATACCACAATTCCTTCCTGCCTGTAAGCCTATTTCATCACAATTCCATATATGGTCTGGGCATATGAGTGTTTCTCATATGCAGCAGAAAAAGTGTTATAGAACTTGGACACAATTGCAGGGCGTAGATTTAAATCCCTGTCTCTATTAAGGCCCTCATATCTATGTAACACAAGGTTTGGATGCATTTTTTTTAAACCCACTCCACCATGATTTACCAGGTAACCCATCTTTGAAGGGGTTTGGCCTCCCCTGACAGATTTGAGCTACTGTGGATTTAAGTTGTATAAGCTCTAACCCTTGTCCCAATTGGGCCATCTCCTTACACCACTCAACCACCTCATCCTCCTCCTCTTCAGTCATAACTGTAACAAGCCCTCTAAGCTTTGTATTAGTCAACCCATTTATCCTATAATGTATGTTAGAGGCAGCAATACCATGTTTTTTTGCAGAGGCACAGATTGAATGTCCCTTAAACTCAATGTCATCAATTGCAACTAGCATGTCTTTCTTTTTCTAGCCTCTGATGGCACTGATTTTCTTTGTTGAACTTTCACCTTGCACTGTGATTGGAGGTGACTTTGTGGTTGATGGTGGAATAGAATGATCTGCAACCACGGTTTCCTTTTCAATGATATTACTAGGCACATTGGGAGCATTCACATCACCCCGCCTATCCTCATTTGATTCACTAGATCGCAGTTGGGCCCCCCTCACCCCTCGCCTCCTCCTATTCCTTGTACGATCTAGAATAGAAACTCTTGGCATGGCTGCAACAACCTACAGAGTTACCACAGAATTATGATTTTAAAAAAATGTATTAGAAAACAAGATAATTCATTGGCCTTTGCAATCAATGAGCAACAACAATCAATGCTTTATCTATATATTGTAACTGAATACATCTCGGATCTGAAACTCATAATTGGAAGGGTTTTCACACATAAAATTTCATACTACAACAGGTTTGGAATAATTAAATTCACAGAAAGAAACAAGAAATCTAGAAAGAAATAGTGAGGATTCACACATAAAAATTCTTTCTAGATTTCTCTTGCAGGGTTGTGGGCTGTATTTCATTGATTTGTCTAGGGTGTGAGGATATTCTAAGGTCTGTTACATGTTATTGATGATTGGAGTGTATTTTTTCAATCACTTGCAAGCTTACTTCTCCTCAACAGGGACCTATTGCAGACTGTCGAAAAATATTAGGTTTGAAGCATTGCTATTATAGTAGTCTGATATTGAATTACAGGGGTTGGATTTGAGGTTACAGTGGCATTGAACCTTTCTTGCATTTTAACTTCTTTATTGATTCTTAGTTGGTAAAAACATGAGTTATGAGGAAGAGCTAATCCTTTTTCTTTTTGTAATAGCTTTGACATAACACAATTTCTTCAACAAAACTAGATTTTTGTGTCCTCAAATCATTGTTCTTGGCATTCATTTTATTCCTAATTCGTAAAAATATGAGTTATCAGGAAGATCTATTCCTTTTTCTTTTTGTAACAGCTTTGACATAACACAATTTCTTCTACACAAATAGCTTTCTGTGTCCTCAAATCATTGTTCTTGGCATTCATTCTATTGCTAGTTGGTAAAAATATGAGTTATGAGGAAGAGTTATTCCTTTTTCCTTTTGTAACAACTTTGACATCACACAATTTCTTCAACAAAACTAGCTTTTTGTGTCCTCAAATCATTTTTCTTGGCATTCATTTTATTCCTAGTTCATAAAAATATGAGTTATTAGGAAGAGCTATTCCTTTTTCTTTTTGTAACAGCTTTGACATAACACAATTTCTTCAACACAAATAGCTTTCTGTGTCCTCAAATCATTGTTCTTGGCATTCATTCTATTCCTAGTTGCTAAAAATATGAGTTATGAGGAAGAGATATTCCTTTTTCTTTTTGTAATAGCTTTGACATAACGCAATTTCTTCAATAGAACTAGCTTTCTGTGTCCTCAAATCATTGTTCTTGGCATTCATATTATTCCTAGTTCGTAAAAATTTGAGTTATCACGAAGAGCTATTCCTTTTTATTTTTGTAACTGCTTTGACATAACACAATTTCTTCAACACACATAACTTTTTGTGTCCTCAAATCATTGTTCTTGGCATTCATTCTATTCCTAGTTGGTAAAAATATGAGTTATGAGGAAGAGCTATTCCTTTTTCTTTTTGTAACAACTTTGACATAACACAATTTCTTCAACAAAACTAGCTTTTTGTGTCCTCAAATCATTGTTCTTGGCATTCATTTTGTTCTTGGCATTCATTTTGTTCTTGGAATTCATTTTATTCCTAGTTCGTAAAAATATGAGTTATTAGGAAGAGGTGTTCCTTTTTATTTTTGTAACAGCTTTGACATAGCACAATTTCTTCAACACACATAGCTTTCTGTGTCCTCAAATCATTGTTCTTGGCATTCATTTTGTTCTGGACATTCATTTTATTCCTAGTTGTTAAAAATAGTTGGTAAACATATGAATTATCAGGAAGAGCTATAAAGAGTAAGGGTTCTTAGTTGTAGTCTCTTTATGTAGTTATTCCCTTTAAAATTCTAAAAGTCTAAGGGTTTAGTACTAGTTCTTTTTATTCTTGCAAGTGAAAGCCTCAGAAAACAAAGAAGGCACACTCAATTGAAAAAGAGAGAGAATGGGTGTTATGCACACTAGATATGCATCCCTTTCAGTGACTGAAAGAAAAGACAAATATGTTACGATTCCACCCATACAACAACACGATAGCAGGCCAATGGTAAGAGATTATAAACCTCTGAGGAAAGGATACCAGAGAAAGAAAGAAAACTTGATGTTTTTATAAACACTACACCTAAGTGAACCTCGCGAGACAGAGGAGTAAGACTAGCTGAAACGGTCCTAATTAAAGCACATCACAATGAACCTCGGTAAGAAGGAGAATGAAAAGACCATTATAAGAACATAGGAAAATCAGAGAAGTGGTTGAATAAACTAAAAAACTTTAAGAAGGCCATGAGGGTCATATTTATTTCTCACATCCGCCATGATATTATCAGACACCATTCTGAGTTGAGTAGGTAACATGTTAAAGGGATGGTCATCCTTTAAGTACACTTCCTCCTCCTACACTTCTTCTTCCTCCCCCATCATGAGCAGACTAGTGGAATCAAGCTTCTTCCTCCCCCATCATGAGCAGACCAGTGGAAATTAAATGAAATAAATTCATATGCTACCTCTACATTATCATCATGATTAAATAGAATTTTAATGTCTATTCGTCGGTCTGTAGGATATTAAACACCTTGCTCATATTATTCCTCATAACGAAATAAATGATTATCTGTTGCATCTCAATTGTCTAATTCCTTGTAGTTCTTCTCCTACAATCTTGTAGTTATCTGGTCTTAATTTGATATTCTAATAATTAAAAGAGAATTTCTAAATCATTGGTTTTTTTATTCATTTAGAAATGCTTCTCTAACCAAACAATGAATCTACCTCACACCAAAATTTTCTCTTTGAATTCATAAAGGTCCTAGGCCATTCCCCTTCAGGAGGTCACAGATCTCCTCCAAGTTGCTCCATTTCCTTCAAAGAATAAACATGATCCTGCACTCTAGGATGCATCACCTTCAGGATTATAAATTTATAAATTTATATGCATCATCTTCAGGACTATGAAAGGATATTCTTTTCTATTATAGTAGTCTGATATTGAGTTGCAGGGGTTAGATTTGAGGTTACAATGGCATTGAAATTGGTTTCTAAATCAGTGGGTCTATTATTCATATAGAAATGTTTCTCTGGTCAGATCTTGTATGTCTCCAACAAACATGTATGTCTACAACAGCTAATGACTAGAATGAATGTAACATTGTGCACACACTCTGTTTGTATGTCTCCAGCAACTGATGAATAGAATGAATGTAAGAATGTTTGAACACTTTGATCGTATGTCTCCAAAAATTGATGACTAAAATGAATGTTTGAAATGAAAATCAGTAAGGGTTGATGTTTTGTAGTTTTTTTGTATAGGATTTAATTGGTAGGGAAGATTGACATGGATTGCCATCTCCCAGATTCAAATATGTGGTCTGGATTGATTTGTACATGATCAAATGGTTAATAATATTTCATGGTTGATCCTTATGCTTTACTGTGTTTAATTCCTGAATTGAAAAGGTTGGTGTGTTTAATACTTGAATTGAAAGGGTTGGTGTGTTTAATACTTGAATTGAAAGGGTTGGTGTCATTTATTGCATCTTCTGAACTAATTCCTGAATTGAATGTTGTCATTTATTGTCTTCAATAGGTTAAATGGTTAAACACACATGTACATATGGCTGACACACATTTCACCTGTTCTTTTGCAGGTATTACTGAGCAATGGGATGTGTTGCTCCAGTGGAAATTAGTGGGTGATTTTTTGATGGGATAGGTGTACTCCTGAATAGAATTCAATTGAATCTTTTGTAGTGCATTTTGACTTATTTGGTAATTCAGAGCTCGAGGTACTTGGGACATTATGTCTTGTCAACTTGTGATGTTAAGGTTTGGTGCTTGACACTTGTTGGCCCAATAAATATGTGGGCCCATTTTGGACTAAATTATATAACTTATATAACTTAATATAAAGTATTATGTGCATCTTTTTTATGGATTATGAATATTTTTTTATGGATGTGTGGGACCAATACTATAACTGGTATTAGTCCCTGCGCAACAATAGAAGGCTCTCCCCTAATCAAACCCTAAGATATTTTCACAATCTTGAAAAAAAATAATTAATATTATATTATACCTTAAATATATTTTTTTACTTGTCTGTATCACATATGTGCATTGTACATATAGTTGAATGAATTTATATATGTTAAAATGTGTATTATCATATCTCACAATACCTTTATATCCATCAAATTTATGATTGGATTTATATCAATTTTTCCATCGTGGCGATTCAATGCATTAAGTGATTCATATGTGGGTGGTTGTGGGATTAAAAAGTTTAATTTATTAGGAATGATAATATTAGTTTTTTTGTTTCTTTGTTTTATATTCATAGGTGGTAGAGTATTTGATGTGAAGAGCCATTTATTGAAAAGTGATAATAATTTTTAATATAAATTGAGATCAGTTTCATCATTATGTTGGAGTTTGATGCTTTTCTTTTCAAAATAAGTAGAGGTAGGAGTTTTTCATAATGTAATTGTAATAATATATTCTTTTAGAACCATAATTTATTATGTTGAGAAAGAATAGAAGAAAAAAATAGGCTAGCGAAATTGATAAATTTGTTCAATTGATGCTTAGTGCACAAGTTTTTATAGGAGAAAGGTGGTCCTCATACATAAAGGGAATTTTGAGGTTTAAAATGGAACTCTTATGGAAAATAATAAAATAATAATCATGAATTTTTGAAGGGAAAAATAAAAATAAAAGATAAAAAATAAAAATAATCTTATTTTCTATTTATCTTGTTATATGTTTACTCAAATGTCAAGTGTGTAGAACTCGTTGGATGCAGATATGCAGAGTTAAGTTTTGAAATAAACATGTTTTTTTCATGTATTTTCAATATTTTTCCAATATGCTTCTATTCAAAAGTATGCAGAGTGGGTATGTGTTGGATGTGGTGCTCACACTTGAATACTGAGCAAACCTATAAGGAGATAAGCCTAGATACAATAAAAAAATAGTTTTCTTCTTTTCATTACAAAAAAGTTACTCTTGAGTATGACATCATCATCTTGAATCTTACTCGTATTTTTAAAGATGATTTTGTTACTACAATGTTTTAGGTCCACGTTTGACCTTAATATTCTCCTATTGGTTTGAGCTTCTTATTATAATGAGGGCGTAATTTAAGTTTTATACTAGAGTTGGAAGATTTTCCTACAATAAGAAGGTGATGGTTTAAGGTTTATATAAGAGTTGGAAGTCGTTTTGGACATTGAGAGGTAAAAGATTCAACATGTCATTTCAAGCCAGATATCTATGACGTTAAATTTAGTAACTTTTAACACTATAATATCATGTTATAACACAAATTATGGTTATATCTCAACATTTGTAATTTGAACATTCTTTTAATTATCATGTTTTGGCTTCTTTAATTTATTGTTTCCTACAATCTCTATCTATTTAAGCTTTATGTTTGAAAATTGAATTGGAAAGGAAAAAATTGGGCAAGATTCTATATGTTGAAGTTTTTCATTTTCTTATGTAAGCTTGAAATTGCACATCTTTTATGGGACTTACGGGAAATGTTGCACCTCCCACTATCAATCCTTTCCCTAAAAAATGTAAGCAAGCCAACTCAAACCAAAGAATCTACCTATTACTAAGAATATTCAAACCAAATAAATAATAGAGATGGAAATACAAAAGTAGCAATTGAAAAATTAGCTAAAATATAATTTAAAACGCAATATTATATTTGAAACAATTACTAACAAAATAAATAAAGGAAAAGAGGTAATATTATCACCTAGTCTTGCTCATAAAGGAACTATACTAGATGTTGAAGTAATACCAATAGGGCCAAATCAAGAATAAATCACAAAGACCAAAAAGTAGTTCTCTATAGTGTAGGAATTATAGAAGGATGAATCTCAAGTTTCAATGAAAATCTATAGAAATTGTAGGTTTATAAGCTTAGGTTTATAAAATAAATGATCTAATTGATAACTATTTAACTAGTGTTTTTGAAAAGGATAAGGTGATAAGTAAATTCAAATAGTCCATTACATAGTTGGGTTCTTACATTCCCTCATACTTGAATACTTGACATCCTTGTCAATACAATTTGATCAACTCCCCCAATGAAATGGGTGTTGGTGGTGAAGAAATGCTTTCATGATTTACGCATTCAAATTGGCTTTGATACCATTTATCATGGGGCTAGACATTTTGTTACACTTTATTATTCCATACGACTTGAGATGGCTACTTGTTGCATGGAACTAATGTGATATTACCACTTGTGCATGAAAATAACTAGTTGTATCAATGAAACTATGCATAATTGACATATTTTTATTGAACCCAAGCTAATATCCTCAACCTTATAGAATGCTAGAGTGATTGCTTCACTATAGGTGATCTTATTGGATTATCACTCTACAATAGTAAGAATACTTCCACCTCCCCCATCTGAGCATACTTGAATAACCAATCGTTGAATATCAAAGCATGTGATCATCCATCTAGGCTAACCCATGACAGTTCATGGAGATCATGTCTAGAGTTTACCAAGAATTCACATATATTTAATGCACTTAGCAACATTATTGCCTTGTATTGAATAACACACACAATCCATTACATTTCTAATCACATTGTCTTTCATTGAAAATTTCACCTTCTAAATTGTTTTCCCTGGTACTAGTAAACCATCCTAATTTCCCCAAAAACCATTGTGACTCAATCAACAAGGCTACCAAATGATATACTAGACTCGTTATGCATCCTTAGTCATGTTTTGTATCACACCACTTGTAACGTAGCCATCCCTCGAATATTTGATTAAGGTCATGGGATAACTATAATTTACCCTCGAAGTGACTTTATGGAGATGGGGTTATAAAATTTCCTCTTCATTCAACCTCTTCATAACCTAAACTTACAATTTTCATCATCTTTTGCTCATATAACTTCCGAATGATATAAATTACATCTCAAATTGATCTCCAAGCACAAATTTATGCTCGATTGAAGCTCTACCTTTCAAAGCCACATCAACATTCGGGCCATTAGCTTCCACCTGGCCCCATGGCTTCAAGAGGACCAATTAAACATATTCATTTTGAATGTTGCCCAACCTAATATTAAGCCATCATTTTCTATATCCAACCTTCACATCACTTACCATTATTTGTTCCAAGCAACCTTTTCATCTTATGTCCTCGGGGATACCGGTCACCCGACCATCGATACTCCACACTTCCATTTTTTATTCCTCCTAGCATCTGAAACCCGATTGGGTAACAAATTATCACTTGATGTATATTTCTCATTTTTGTCATATGTCGTTTTATTTATTGGGTCATCAACCCCCCAAGCTCTTGAAACATATCATAATTTAACATTTTGGTCAGTTTAACACCTAACAATCTAATATCCCAACATTTCATCCACATCACTTCCACCATGGCAGTACGTAGCTACCACCACAACATAGTTGCACACTCAAATCCTTGTCATCCTACCACATCATCATGTTAGGTTGGTTCGCCACGTCAATGACATGTCAACACACCTCACCATAACATGCCTTTTGCACAGGGGCTTCACTCAATGAACCTCTGACATATCACATGTGTTTGTGGCATACTAAACAATAGCCTTAATTTGACTTCATATAAAAAAACAACTCTAAAAATCACATTATTTAGCCCCCTACAAATATGAACCCAATATGCCTTCCCAATTTAAAAAACATCTATTTTCACTAGATATTATAGGTATCCATTTTTTTTTTAACATTTTTTATACCCGTTTAATTTGTTTTCTTAACTTTGAGCTCAATTTTTTATACCTATCAATATAAAAACCCTTTATCCCCTATTATATTCTCAATATATTATGTCATTTTTTCCTCAATATATATGCCCCAATATGAACGCATGTGGTATGGTATTGCTCCTCCAGTAAATCTCCAGTGGCCTTTTGCCATGTCATCATGACATGTCAACATACCATGTGGAATGCACATCAACATGCCACATCAAAACTATTACGCATTAATTATCTAACATATCAAGATGTCAACCCACTAAGATGTTAATAATCAAAGAAACTCGCAACTTTTCTTAATACATCTTTGTCCCCATGTGATAAAATGTCAAAATGACATATATTTAATTTCCCATTAGCTAACGACATTGGGTTATTAGTTTTTTAGCTTATCATAATGTTAGTGTATTGAGATTTTGATAACTAGAGACATTGGACAACACTTTCTCTATCACCTGATATGAATTTGTCATGATAGATGCACAATTTCACATTATCTAAAGTGTGCTTTCTTAGGATGTCAAGTGTCGTGTATAGGGGATATTCAGGATATCATGTATCTTCAATTTTGAGCATCTTGTATCAAGCACATAAGGTTTCTGGTATTAAGGATTTGTTTCAATACACAAATTTCTTAAAATTTTGCATTGATGTAATATGGGAACCTTATAAATGGAACCCTAACTATCCAGTCTCAGAAATTGGGATACCAAAGTTTCGAAAGATCAAGAATCGAGGTTTTGACATTTCAAGAAACACTTTTCCTTTCGGAAGTGCTAATAGCTCTCTATCTTGATACTAACAAAACATTAAGTGATATACATATTTACATCAATTCATGTTTATAGTGTTGAATGTTGGGGTTTTCGATATAATATCTAAAACAATTTACAATAATGCGTGACCTAATAAGGGAAGTATGCTCTAGAACCTTTCCATATTGCAAAAAGCCTTTATCTTGGCCTCTGAACACTAGTATACCATAATCCTATTTTAAGTTTATTTAATTTGACTCTCAAACTACACAATAATAGGTAATTATCTAGAAGTCCATTTGCAGAGAAATAAATACACAAAACCTAACCTTACAATGAAGATATCCACATGCAACTATGAGCTAGGAGATATTCCAATTATGTATTTTTGATTAACTAATCTTCAAAATGATTACAAGTTATACGTAATAACTCCTCTGCCCCACACACCTCATATAGTCATTCTTCCAATCTACTATTATGTCCTCTCTATCCTCTACTCAATCACACATTGTCTTTATAAAATTTAAGCTCTTAGATTGACAAATATTTCTATTACACGGCAAAGAGGATATATTCATCAATTGAAAATAAACTAAATCCTTCTGGAACTATTACAACATAGGAAAATAATAATTAAATGATAAGTTCAAATGACAATGGGGAATCCGACTTCCTGTCTTAAATTTTGAGACCCTTTTGAGGTTTATTATTGACTTTCTTAGAAGATATTTTTAACCACTATCTGATTAACATCACTCCACTATCACAAACCCTTTAATAATTAATCCATTAGCCTTTAAATAAAATATTCAAAATAACCACAACTACTAATTTACGAACTCCTTCACCACTAACCTGTTAACCAACACAACCTCTAACCATTGATCCACTAATTCACAATCTCATTAACCATTGATCAAATAACCAATGTGTCCTAATCACTAACACATTAAATCCCTAACTATTATCATTAAATATAGTCAAACATGATCAACAATGCTCGAATATAATTATCCATTTCTTTATTCAAGCGACTAATTCACTATAATGTAACCCACTAAGTTATAAATCCTTTATCATCGAACTAAGCTCTTAAGAAATAGGTTCCAAGAGAATTCACTACACTTTCTTCTCTAATATGACGAGTCAGAAACAAAACATGCCTTTACAAAATAACTATCAATGGTGAAAGAATTACAACTATTACAAGTCATTGAATAGGTTAAACATACCAAAATTAATATACAAAAATGAACTTAAAAAAAAAAACATAAACAATGAGATTCTTGTTCCACATTTTGAATAAAGATACATACAAAATTACAACAAAAAAAAAACAAAAAACAATGAAGTTCTTGTTCCACATTTTGAATAAAGAGTAAAGATACGTACTAATATAATCGTTGAAAAGTATTTATCAATAAAATTTGAAAACCTTAATACTCTTACTCTTATAATAATCTATTACCCTAACATTACTATTGTTCCAAATTTATTAATGTATAGTTATCAAATATTACTTTTATTTACAATTACATAGTATGTCTCCCAAAAGTTCATCTATTTTATAAAATGTATTAATTATTTAAAAGAGGTTTCCTTCCTTCTTTTTATTTTATATTCGATCATATAATTTACTTATTTCTGAAGCTACATCTTAATGCAATACCTAATTCACCGAGTGCTCATACTACTTCTAACCATATGAAATAGCCTCCGTTTAAAATACTCAATGTAAAACTTTACCAACAAGGACATCCCCGCTGCAGTAACATTTGTTTAAAATAGCCTGCATATAAAGTACTCAAGTCAAGGCAAAATGCAAAACTTTACCAACAAGAACATCTCTGCTGCAGTGACACTGCAAAACTTTACCAACAAGGACATCGCCCTGCAGTGACACTTGTTTAACTTTACCAACAAGGACATCTGCTGCAGTGACACTTGTTTGATATTTATGGCGATTCCTATTTCCGCCACAGTTTTTTAATTAATGCCCCCTGACATGGGAGCACGATAGGGAAATATAACGCGAGACTGTTTTTTTTTCTCCTCCAGTTTTTTTTCTTGCGTTATATTTCCCTATCGCGCCCCCATGTCAGGGGGCATTAATTAAAAAACTGTGACAGAAATAGGAATCGCCGATATTTATAGCCTGGTTGCTTAACCATCTCTGACATATCTCGCTCTATTTCAATTTCAATGTTACATCCATACTTTTATTTATAGTCAATACCCCATGTGCTATATGTAAGATCATTATTTATCATACTACTATTTTCATTTATGACCGTTGTAATTTTCTTTAAAGTCATGTAATGTGATGGCATAGTACATATACATGTCATGTGGGCCATGTATTTTTTTTTGTCATATTGACTCGTACAGGTATCTTTGAACATCACATGTTTAGGAGGGTCCTACATTCTTATAGATGGTCATTTAACGACGTGGATGTTTGTACCATTCCAATGTATACAAAGCAACGTCACATGTTTAGCAGGGTCCTACATTCTTATAAATGGTCATTTAACCACGTGGATGTTTGTACCATTCCAATGTATACATAGCAAGTGGAGGTTTGGCCGGAAAAAGGCAACCAACCTACCTCTGTAACCATGACATGAGATCTAACATGGAAACCTAAATGCCATACACAAAATTGCTTACAAAGGTAATAAAATAACATGTACTTGATTTAACATGAGAATCTAAGTGTTAAGAGGAAACGCAAAAATATCCTTTATTAGATTTAACATGGAAACTTCGGGGTTAAAAAGAAACACACAAAATAGTTTACTAGTGTATTGGTCATTTAAAATGTGCCATACTTTCACCTATGTTTTTATATGTTATATCCATGGAATGTTACAATAATAGGTGATGCATGAGCATAGGCTTGAAGACAAAAGACTTCGAATTTTATTCCAAAAATACAAAAAAAAAGTTTACAAACAAAGGAGTGGGATCCTTTAGCTGTCACTTTGCAAAGCTTTTTAGACATGATTTGAGCTAAAATTCAGGGATTTGAATTATCTTGTAATTAATTCAAGTAGTTAGGCTTAGTTGAGATTCTTGAGGAGAATATCATGCAGATTAGATATTATCTAGGATTAGGCAGATTCGATCTATTGATTTAGGATCTGATTATTGTATATACTGGTATTTATGTAAGTTTTGAATTAGTGTAAGCGGATTTGGCTGTGGAGAATTGGATTGTAAATTTTGGAATCTCTCTGTGTCTCTGTGAATACGGTGCATGAATGGTCAATCCCAGAGGTTTTAATTTCCTTCGAAATATTTCTGAGTTCTATTGATTTCTAGTTTGAACCCTTTTGAATTAGATTATATATAATCTTGTGTTGTCGCATCTAAATCTTCATTCACTGTGCATTGAAATAACCTGGATGTATTCGAAATCAGAATATAATTTAGAAACATACTAAACTTGGCGGAACGAGGAAACCCTAACAAATTCGTGAGAAACCCAAGAGAAAATCTAAATTGTCCGATCGACAAATCCAATAGATCTAATGGTCATCGCGGGCCAACAAGCGCAGACGTTAATCAAAATAGAAGAGCGGTCTTCGTAAGTGTAAGTAGTATCTTGCACGGTCTCAAGGTGGTAAGTGGTATTCTAAAATTTCACGCGATTACCCTTAGCGGGTGACACGTAGCACGAGAAAACTACTTTTCTCGCGTGCGCTCGACCCGATATCGGTCGTGCAAGAATACACACGAGATTACGTGTTATCCATTGGATCAAGCAGGATTGATCGACGGTGGAGATCGGCCAAGATAGTTGGTGAGCGGGTGAAGCGATAACCATCGGATTGAGGAATGAGATCGACGGCGGAGATTTAATGCACTAAAGGTTTGTGGAATTTCGGACGCGATAAGGATATGAACTGCAGTTTTACTTCCTTTTGATTTCATGGGAAAAGTGGAAGTTTGCCATATTCCAGGTAAATTAACCAGTTCTGTTATTTTAGCAGAATGACTAAAATTGGAGGTTTATGACTGATACTCCAAAGGAAACCCGAGAAGAAGTTCCACCCAAACTTGAAGAAATCGTTTCGAGTTTTGAATGATTATCCTTAACACCTGCGACTAGCCCACCAATAGGTCAATCAACAACTCTTTAACAACCTATATTTACCTCTTATTATATAGAAGGGGACACAATGAACTAACTTTCTAAGAAGTCATTTACATTAAGTAAACATTTCCTTGAATAAAAATTTCTCACTTAGTTGTTATTTATTTTAAGTAAACATTTTCTTACTAAGTCTTTTACTTAAGTAAACATTTATGGTCGTTGCATTTTGAGATAAAATATGAATTATTAATATGTAAAGGTGAATCTCTTAAAACACTTTATCAGTTTTTTTAATAATCTACATGTTATAGTATTGGCTTATTATTTTATTCAAACAAAAGATATAAAATATTATGTGAATCGTTTGAGAAAGGTTCAAGAGAGCTCATCCATACACTTTTTTAATGTGTTGGGTGAGTTTGACAAGGCCTGTAAAACTTGGGTGTTCATTTTTGGTGCTTGTTGTATATAAGAGATGTTTGTTTAGTTATAGGGATATACATGAAGAAACACTTGGTCTTTTTTTACCAAGCAACACTTTAAGAATTAATATTATGTTTTTTGCTTCACTCTATTTTGAGCGATGATTAAATTGTCCTTAAGTATACAAAGAATGTTGGATTCAACCTTTATATTGGTTTTCACTTCTTAAACGTTAAATGCACATGGGACATACATAGGCATAGAAGGGGTTTTTTGCCCATAAAAATGGCTAGCACTTTGTATGGACATGATAGATGGTATTGTAACAAAATTCTACCATTGGAATTGTTAGCCCCTGAGGTGCAGTGCTACTATTTTTAGCGGAAATGTCCCCTGTTTTAGCTCCGACAGCCACGTCTCCTCTTGCTCCAGTTTGGCCATAAGTCGGACTTCAAAAATACTACTCTCGCATCTATAATTGCATCGGGTCCTGTTAGCCCTGAGGTGTTGATCCAAACAGATCCAAAACACTCTCTAAGTCTTCGAAATCTTCTTAAAATCATTCAGAAGATCAAAACCATCGCATAAGGGGAACCTTCAAACAGGCGGAAAAACACTATCGAGAGGCAAAAAACACTAGAAAGCAGTGAAAAATAGAGCAACGGAGGCTTGAGCAATGAATGCACAGCAGCCGTCAGATTTGGTCGATCAACGGTCCAGATCCAATCGGCGGATCGCAATCGGTGGTGGCAATTGATGGATATCGACGCAGACTATGAGGAACTTGCGATGGTGATAGGCGGAGTCAACATGGACCGTCGATTAAGCGCGCAGATTGATGACCCACGTTGCATCGCAGAATCGCAATCGGCCAACACAACAGAGCGCTCACCAAACGGCCCGGGGTTATAGCGATATGCGATTGCGATCAATTGCATCAGAGCTTCATAGAGGAGCGGGGCTTATACCTATATAGATGTCCGATGTGATAAAACGGACCCGAAAGGGTTCCTTAAAGCTATTGTATAAGATTTGAGATCCACCTAAAGGCATTTTCCTATGTATTTTGCATATTTTCGTTATTTAACGAAATACAAAGAAACAGCGCCGATGCGATAAGACCCGGACCCGAAAGGGTTCGTGAAGGGAAATATATAATATTTGAAGTCTGGAGGGAGCCAATTTTCACGTTATTTTCAATGTTTTAAACGTATTTCCAAAATACAAAGGGAAGCCTTGGAACAAGGCCAAAGCGACTTGCGACAACAATTGAGGATGGACCCGATAAGAGAATAGACCAGATTTAAGGACTTTTGAAGTCTGGATGAGCAGTGTTCGCGGCAGATTTTCACAGTTTGAACGCGTTTCTCTGTGTAAAACAGAAAGCGACCGTTTCAGGGATTTCAAAGGCTAGATGCACTCATCCGGGAGACAGAGGCTGGGAGATAGATGGCCGGAAGGGGAAAAGCCACAGCACGATACAGCCGGACCAACAGAAGTGATCATGGAGCATCGCTAGCACGAGCGAGCCACCTGACAGCGCAACGAATTTACCAGAAATTGGTTACTATGTTGTTAGAAAAAGAGACCTCTGAGCTCATGTATGTCGAGTTATGGCATCAAGTGGTTAAAAAGACAGAGGGGATAGATTAAGACACCTCGAGCCTCAGAGAGCTCGAGGGCATTGTAAAAAGCCTATAAATGGCTGAAAATTAGAGGTATTAGGGGTTCAACTTTTGGAGACTGTGGAGACTCTGCTCCTCTCAGCGTCTCATCTTCATTCCAGTAATACAAGCTTCTTTTGCTATTACATGTTCAATTCCCATTTTTCTCCTTTGTTCTAAGCTTGCACTTGAATAGATCATTCACGTTTTCTTCTGTATCTAATGCCAGATAACTGTCATCTTATCTCTGCATTGATAAATTAGATTTGTAAGCTTCATTTACTTTCTGTAGTTGGCCATTCATATGTGTTTATGTATGTATCTTCTGGTACAATCAGGTTTCTCCATCTATTCATTGAATCTATAAACTATTGAGCATTAGTGGTTGAAAGCCTTGTCAAGCTGAGTGTGTTCATGCATGTTTTGAGTGAAAATAGAGTTTAAACAGTCATCTGACTTGATCCAAACCCCAATCCATTCCAATAGTTTAGAGAACGATATTGAAGATATATGTTTCCAGGCATCTCCGAGCTACAACCTAGGAGAGCTTCCTGGAGTGCTAACAGGAACCATGAACCTACTGATTTTGTCAATCTAAAGAAAAACATGTCAAATAGGTATTCACAAATTTATTAAAAATTTCTATTAGACCATTTGTTTGGGGATGATAGGCCGTGTTCATTTTCAACTAGACACCTTTTAACTTAAGAAACTCTTATTAGAATTTGTTGGTGAAGACATGATCATCATTTAACACAATGGACTTAAGTAGACCATGCAATTTAAAAATATCATCCATGAAAGCTTATACAACTATGGGTGGCTTAAATGGTAGAAATTTGTGCAAAAAGGGTCAAAAGTTTCTATTCATGTGACTCTAAAAAGTAGTCATGTTGAGAAGTCTAAAAGATATGACCCAAAAAAAGAAATATCCCCATGTATAGGAAACTTCATCTTAGGAATGTCTTTCTTCTTCATCTAAAGTTGGGAATAAACAAAATTGAGATAAAATTTAGAGAATAAGCATTCTTCTCAATAAATATATTGATGATGATGGAAATGGGAAATTTATATTTGATACTCAACTTTTTAATAGTGTGGAAATATAAGCACATGTGCCAATTACCTTTTTTCTTTACAACCATAATGATGGTAAGGTGTAGAGGCTTGCACTAATATGGATAAGTCAAGCCTCTAGCAATTCCTAAACTATATTTTCAATTTCATTTATTTGTGTGAAAGGATGTATATAATGTTGCACATTCAGCGATACACTACCTAGAATTTGAAAGTTGCCATGATCATGCTCAAAACACGAGGAGAGTATGTTGTGGGGTGTTTCAAAGACCTTTCTATGCTTCTCTAGGACCAATTTTTAATTAGGATGAATTTCATAAGGGAATGGACTATCCAAAACTTGTATGGAATCGAAATCAATAATCATCCTTGAGTGACCATTATCATGAGTTTTACCATATAATGAAAGTTAATGATTTCAAGTGAACCTATTATGTTCTTAGAAGGGTTCCAATATCTCTTCTTAGTGAAGCTCATGTATAAGTCCTTGAAATTCATGTTGTCAAAATCCCAATGTTCATAACCATCATGTGCCTAAGACTACATCACAACCATGATTTTAGTGAAAACTTATTAGGTTTTAGGTGATACTTTCTTATTTGTAGTTTCACATGTTCACGCCTACCATTGTATTTTATATTACCACCATTAGTTATCGTTATTTGGAACTTGTGCACTGCATGGCCTTAATACTATATTTTCTTTGATATTCTATGATTGATGAAATTATGGGTACTACCATTGTCAATTAAGACAGTTACCTTTCTATGTTTGATGTACCCAACCATTTTCAAGGCCTAGGGAGTTATGATTCTTGAAAAAGCATGGAGGGAAGTTTGGGGCTCCTCACAATGGGATTTTTAGGTGGTTTCCTCATGAAGAGGAGATGTGGTATCTATTATATACATATCTTTATTGGATTTCTATAAAATTTCCTTAAAAGTGCTAGATGAGGCTATATCTACGACAAATAATTTATGTTCCTTATGTCAATGGCCATTGAAAAAATCTAATCACAATGATAGCATAGGCCTATATGTTGTTGTTATCATAATTATATCCATGTTAACCTGTGGGCCCTCAGGTTCTAAGAAAGAGGTAAAGTGGGCACAAAATGAGGGTACGGTTGTGGAACAAAAGATGGTTATTTAGTCTTGGTACTTACCACAATCCATGCCACTTTATATGGATGAGAGGTCGCGAAATAGGGTGAGAACAATCTAGAATTATGCTCTATATCCTCCTTTCAAACCATTAATAAAGCATATTTTTAAAATATGTATCAATCTTGCCTTCTATGTGGATTGTTAATTGCGTGAAGGAAGTAACACATTTTTTCATTATGCTAGTTTCATAGAAATTTCTCTACTATCCCTAAAAAATAATATTAGTTTCTAATCAAACATATATGACCTTCAGAAAGTAGCTCAAAGATATGTACCCTATATATGACTTATTATGCCATTGTCACCATTTCTAACACTACTAAACAAAGAATAAGATACCCTCTTGGGGTTTCAACAAGTCATCATCAATACATTTGAAAAAAAAAATGTTCTATATGGGCAACCCATCTTGTTGGGTTGGATCCATCAAACTTGCTCAAATCTACTTTAAGAAATCTATGCAACATATGGTGGCGCTTATCCTAAAAAGGTGTACCTGTGTAATGCCCACTTCCAACAAGTGACTCACTATTAACCTATGGCCCCAATCACTCCTCCAATGCCCCATTTCTAGTAGTGATTGAGTGATTCTTTGTAGTCTGTCATTAGTTTTGGAATTCATTTTTGTAATTTGTTAATCTTAGAGCCATGTTCATGTATGTTGTTGATGTTAAAGAGTTGGTCTTCGATCCTAGAGACCTAACTTTTTAATTTGGTGACGCTAGTATCCATGATGATCATGCTTCTGATAATTGCCATTGATATTTGAATTAATATCATATTTCTTTCCCTCATATGATTGATATTAATACCTACAATTAACATAGGTCTCATCATTATATTTCCTTTAATCCCATCAATCTAGACCTCAATATATTTAATTTAATTCCATAAATCTCCACCTTAAATAATATAACATTATTTTCATCTAATTTTTTTTTTTTAATTCTTTATAATCCCATATGTGAGGGATCCTGATAGAGCTCATTCACAAAATAACTGAAAAATAAAATTTGAAGACACAAAGTTCCAACGTGATTGTTTAGCCATATGTTAAAGCACACTCCATATGTATTTCTGAAAAAATCCAATACCCAAAAAATCTAGTGCCCCCGGTGAGGGGAAGGGTCGAGAGCCTGATGGCGAAGGGCCGAGGTGGAAGGTGGAAAGTGGAAGCTGGAAGGATGTGGTAGGTCGAAGGCTAAAGGTGGTAGTCCAAAACCAAAACTTAAAAGAGGATAAGATGAGGGCGGGGTCGAAGGGGTTGTCTCGCTAGCTGGCAGGCTGGCTGGGCCGAAGGGCCGAGGGGCTGGCCTTTGAAGGTGGTAGGCTAAAGCCAAAGGTTAAAAAAGAAAAGAGAACCTGGGTCGAGGGGCAGGCCTATGGAGGTGGTGGGCTGAAGCCTAAAGTTAAAAAAGAAAAAGAGACCCAGGGCTGAAGGGCGGGGTCGAAGGGGTCGAAGGGGCTGAGGGGATAGGAGATTAAAATTTAATCTTGTGAAGCTGAACTCGTTGAAAGCCCATGGCTTATAGGCTGATGGATTATTTATTTATATGAAAAAGATAGCCCAACAAGGTGGGGCTTGGTGGATGTTTGGTTGGAAGGTGGGGGATGGGGCCCCATCAAGGTGGCCAGCTCAAGGAGGGGCCCCATCTTACTATATGATGCATTTTGACCAATCCAGGCAATTTGGTGCCATTTTTGGGCAATTGAGCCCAAAAATGGCACCCTCATGCCTGAATTGGGCCAAATGCATCATATAATAATATGGGGCCCCTCCTTGAGCCGACCACCTTGATGGGGCCCCTCCTTGAGCCGGCCACTTTGATGGGGCCCCATCACCCCACCTTCCAACCAAACATCCACCAAGCCCCACCTTGTTGGGTTATCTTTTTCATATAAATAAATAATCCATCAACCTATAAGCCATGGGATTTTAACCAGTTCAGCTTCACAAGATTAAATTTTAATCTTTTATCCCCTCAGCCCCTTCGACCCCTCGGACCCTTTGACCCCGCCCTTCGGCCCTGGGTCTCTTTTTCTTTTTTAACTTTAGGCTTCAACCCACCACCTCCATAGGCCTGCCCCTCGACCCAGGTTCTCTTTTCTTTTTTAACCTTTGGCTTCAGCCTACCACCTTCAAAGACCAGCCCCTCGGCCCTTCAGCCCTTCGGCGCAGCCAGCCAGACAGCCCCTTCGACCCCGCTCTCAGCTTATCCTTTTTTAACTTTTAGTTTTGGCCTACCAGCTTCAACCTACCACCTTCAGTGTTGGGCCTACCACATCCTTCCACCTTCCACCTTCCACCTCGGCCCTTCGCCATTGGGCTCTCGACCCTACCCCTCAATGGGGGCACTGGATTTTTGGGTATTGGATTAAATACCCAAAAAATCTAGTGCCCCCAGTTAGGGGAAGGGTCGAGAGCCCGATGGCGAAGGGCCGAGGTGGAAGGTGGAAGGATGTGGTAGGCCGAAGGCTGAAGGTGGTAGGCTGAAGCTGGTTAAAATCCAATACCCAAAAAATCCAGTGCCCCCGGTGAGGGGCAGGGTCGAGAGCCCGATGGTGAAGGGCCGAGGTGGAAGGTGGAAGGTGGAAGGATGTGGTAGGCCGAAGGCTGAAGGTGGTAGGCCGAAACCAAAAGTTAAAAAATGATAAGTTGAGGGCGGGGTCGAAGGGGTCGAAGGGCGGGGTCGAAGGGGTTGTCTGGCTAGCTGGCAGGCCAAAGGGCCGAATGGCCGAGGGGCTGGCCTTTGAAGGTGGTAGGCTGAAGCCAAAGGTTAAAAAAGAAAAGAGAACCCAGGTCGAGGGGGAGGCCTATGGAGGTGGTGGGCTGAAGCCTAAAGTTGAAAAAGAAAAAGAGACCCAGGGCCGAAGGGCGGGGTCGAAGGGGCTGAGGGGATAGGAGATTAAAATTTAATCTTGTGAAGCTGAACTGGTTGAAAGCCCATGGCTTATAGGCTGATGGATTATTTATTTATATGAAAAAGATAACCCAACAAGGTGGGGCTTGGTGGATGTTTGGTTGGAAGGTGGGGTGATGGGGCCCCATCAAGGTGGCCGGCCACCTTGATGGGGCCCCATCACCCCACCTTCCAACCAAACATCCACCAAGCCCCACCTTGTTGGGTTATCTTTTTCATATAAATAAATAATCCATCAGCCTATAAGCCATGGGCTTTCAACCAGTTCAGCTTCACAAGATTAAATTTTAATCTCCTATCCCCTCAGCCCCTTCGACCCCGCCCTTCGGCCCTGGGTCTCTTTTTCTTTTTCAACTTTAGGCTTCAGCCCACCACCTCCATAGGCCTGCCCCTCGACCCAGGTTCTCTTTTCTTTTTTAACCTTTGGCTTCAGCGTACCACCTTCAAAGGCCAGCCCCTTGCCCTGTCGGCCCTTCGGCCCAGCCAGCTAGACAGCCCCTTCGACCCCGCCCTTAGGTTATCCTTTTTTAACATTTGGTTTCGGCCTACCACCTTCAGCCTACCACCTTCAGCCTTCGGCCTACCACATCCTTCCACCTTCCACCTTGGCCCTTCGCCATCGGGCTCTCGACCCTGCCCCTCACCGGGGGCACTGGATTTTTTGGGTATTGGATTCTGTAAGAAAATCAAAATTTTAAAACTTTTAAAAGTTAAAAGTTTTCATAAATTTATGTCAATTTTTCCCCTTATATACAAATTATATATATTTCCAAATTTTTTAAAATACATTACTGTGTATTTTATCTTTATATTCATTCAAATAAATATAATTACGCTCAAAAACACTTTACGACTCAAAAATTATATAATGCAATGTTATGTTGACTCGACTAAACTATTTAAAATAAAATTAAAATTAAAACAAATTAATAAAAAAATATGTCAATTTTAACCCTCAAAATTTCAAGGATCTGTTCATTGTTTACTTTGCAGAGAGACTTAGATGTGTTTAGTATAAATCAAATTGAAACTCTCTAGGAATGGTATAACAACATGAGAACCAAAACCAATTTGTGAATATTCTTGAGGAGAACGGGGATTGATTCCAAAATTTAACAAATTTTTCAGTTTGTTTTCTTTTAATGATAATATCTACATGTAATAAGTTATTTCCATAAACTCATTTAGAATGCGCTTTTAAAATCATGCAAAACATTATTGTCTTTAGTTTTATATTTTTATATGACTATGAGAACTAATCTCTTATTAATTTTTTTTTTTATTATTATCCAAAAGTTCACTCTTTCTTATTTTTGCATGGATGTATGGAGTTTTATTATTATTATTATTATTATTAAAAAAATTTATAAAATAAATAAATTTATAATTGAATTTTTATTTTGTTAAAAAGTTTTTTACAATTATATTACAGTTCAATACAAAAGAGATGTTGTAATATACCACATAAAATATCAAGTTTGATAATAATAATAATAAAGTATAATATTAATTTAATTAAAATTAGTTTAGATCTATTTTAACTTTGGAAATATCAAGTGTTGAGAGGGATGAGATCTCATGATGTGAAAACCTTGCAAAATTTAAGGAAATGTTTGCACCTCAATAGATTTGATTTCTTTGAGTGTTTGATGGATTCAAATTTAAGATGGATGATCAATAAAGTACAAAATTTTATGAAAATTATAATATAATAAATTTATATTATGTTATGATTTTTTATTAAATTTAATCAAGATATGATAAATTAATATATCTATTTTTTATTTATTTATTTATTTTTAATTTAAAACCAACATAGATCCATCTTAATTTTGGTTCTACCAAGTGCCAAAAGGGATCAAATCTTTCAAAATGTAAACCTCATTTTAATTGCAATATTTGAGGAAAAAATTACACCTCTAGAGATTTGATTCACTTTGAATATTTAATAAATAGATTTATATTGATTCTTAATAATATTATTTATATTTATACAAATTTCACTCTCACAAACATATTTTTAATTTTATTAAAGCCTTAATCATATGATTACATGCTTTATAATTTTTAATTATGAAATGCATAATATTGATTTTATAATATTAACTTATTTTTTTAATTATAAATATTGAATTTTTTATGCACATATGTTTTAAAATACGAATATTCGTTATTTAAATTCATTTTAATGTAATATGTATAAATTATAAATTTTTGAGAAAAAATTGTTTGTAATTTTAAATGTAGAAACAAAAATATAATTAAAAAAATTAATTGAATTGATCTATTTTTTCTTATATATGAGCCATTTACAATTACTACAACATCTTTAAATTGAGTCAATATTCAAATGTTTATACTCATTAACAGACATGCACTCTATAGGCGAGTATAGAGGAGATGTGTAGGTATAATGTAAGAAATTATGTAATTATTTTTACATGTTATGCTCAATATATTGAATTTATATTAATGTGTTCAATTTATAGACGCAAAATATTTGTAAACATTTACATATCAACTCAATTAAATAATAATAAAGGCTTAAAATAAATAATAATATAACTTGTGAAGGAAACATTAGGGGTAGATGTGTAGGCATAAATGTTTAACATTTATATGTCAACTTAATTAAGAAATAATAAAAGGTTAAAGTAATATAGAGCAGAATATAGGGGAGACATTGTAGTGTACACATTTAAATCATGGTTCAATTAATAATAGAAAGTTCAAAGAAAAAAAAATAAAAAATTAATTTGTTATATTGTAATTTTGTTTTAGAGTGCAACTTAGCCCCTCCAATTGAAGTTAGAGATTATGCTCTCAAAAAAATTGCACAAATAATTATAATTTATATTTGTCAATGCTAAATTAATAATGGTTGATAGACAAACCATCCTATATTCTTGGTTGGTTTAAAACTTTTCATCTTTGAAGGGTTAGATAAATATGGAAGTTCTTATTTCCACCTCTATAAGTTTATTAATGGGCCTTGACATGCGCCCCTGATAGCTCTATGTAACACGGCGTTATTTTTTTTTTCCACCTCTATAACCGCGGGCGTGTTAGATCTGGCTATCAGGGGCGCATGTCAGGGCTCATTAATAAACCTATACAGGTGGAAATAGGAACTTCCTCATTCATATTATCAACGGGAGGTAAAACGTCGTATTCCTTGTATTTATTAAAAGGCATAAAGAAAACGTGTTAACCCTGTCCCACGGCCTACCCACGATCTATAAAAAGGCACCAATGCCCACAGCAAGCATAGACAACTTTTACAAATTCTGTTAGGGCAAGGCTGTTTTAGCAGAACTGATGTTGTGAGTGACAACCAGGCCAGAAAGCGACAACGGCCAGGGAAGAGAATGGATGCAAAGAGTCTATTAGGGAGTCCCATGGCTACTCTGAACTATTTTGGGAGGCAGAGGCAAAACGCATCTGGTTTTTGCCATTTTTATGCTTGCTCCAGTAACCTGCCATGGAGAAACCACGCGCAATTCTCAGCTGGTTCTGAACATATGGTTTTGAAGCAGAGGAAAGCCCAGTGCAGTACCTTTGCCTTCAATATAAGAAAAGGCGTCTCTGCAACAGAAAGCTCTTCTAAAGAGGCCATAAAGCAAACAATTCCTGGAGAAGTGATACTGCAAGAGGTATCTATTCTCAACGCTACTGATTACCCTGCAATTTTGGCCGATGAGGCATCCGAGTTGATAGGCAACAGAGTGTCTCTCCAGCTGGTGAGCAGCGACCAGGTTGATCCAGGTAAATCAGCTATTGCATTTATTAATATTCCCCTCTTTTTGGTTTCTACGGCGTTTTCTATAAAACCTTACATTTTAGGTTTCTGTTGTTATAATCTGCGTACAAATGAATGTATTATGGCAGAAACGGGATTCGGAAAAACAGCTGGCGAAGCGTCTTATTTAAAGTGGAGTCCCTTCGATGGACCCATTGCTACCGACAGACACTACGAAATCAGCTTCAAGTGGAACTCTGGTTTGGGAGTTCCAGGAGCATTCCTCATAAGGAATATGCATTCACGACAGTTCTTTCTCAAATCTCTAACTCTTGATATCCCTGGTCAAGGTAAACTGCGCTTTAAGTGCAACTCGTGGGTTACACCCTATGATATCAGCAAAACTGATCGTATTTTCTTTTCTAATAAGGTATGCATTCTTTTCCAGTTGATTGTTTTCTAGCTTAAGGTCTTCGCTTCAATCAAGAATGGGTGGTTAGGTTAATGTTGACCAGTGAGTCCTGTGATCAGAGCTACCTGCCCGAAGAGACACCAGAAGGTCTTAAGAAACTGAGGGAGCAAGATATGGTGGAACTACGAGGAAATGGAACGGGAGAGAGGAAAGTATATGATCGGATATACGATTATGATGTCTATAACGACATTGGGGACCCTGACAGCAGCCCAGAGCTGCTGAGACCAGTGTTGGGTGGATCCAACGACTTCCCATATCCTAGAAGATGCAGGACGGGCCGTCCACCATGTAAAACAGGTTTAACATTTAGTCCTCCTTATGCCTATCGTAGGATTCGGATTTATATGCACCATATTTTCAAGTTTTTCAATGGACGTCTGTTTTGTTTTTTCAAAGAGCCGAAATTGCACCTGCAGTAGTCTCAACAGCAGGTGTACATAGAGGTCCGGGAATGGTGGACAGCTGGACTTGGACGTCTGGTAAGGTATTTTTTTCAGAGCCAGAAGTGCACCTAGAGTAGTCTCCACTGGTGTACATAGAGCTCCAGCTATGTCCAGTCTGGCTTTTTTTCAGAGCCAGAAGTCCGGTATGATTTTTTTTAAGAGCCAAAAGTGTACTTAAAAAGAGAGTCTCACGAGGTGTACATAGAGTTTCAGGAATGGACCACTAAATTTGTGATGAATTAATCGCACACTCCGCAGTTAGACCCACATCCACATCCGCATCACCCAGCAGCGCAAGTGTGTCCTGCTGACGCCTCGAATCAAGCTTTTGTTGCGACATGCTATTGGGGGTTTTCTCCCCCATTGCTAGTAGGTTGATGGGTCGCACGCCCGGCACACATGTTAAGGTCTGGCAGATCTATCTTTCTTCCCCTCTTCATAGGAGGATGCGAAGCATAGCTCGACCAACGCCATCACTCTTTCCCCTTTAGGGCCAATTAGACCCTGCCTGATAATCTTACCCGCAGCTGAGGACCCGGAGGGTGAGGTAGCGAACTCTCGACTAAAAAGAGAGGGCGCTTTCCTCACCATATGAATAGTGAGTCCCTACCGGGCCTGTAATCAGGGAAGGAGTGAACTGAGATTACCACTTGAGGCTATACGTATCAGTTGCTCCGCTCATTGGAGGCCTTCGTCTTTCCACCATAGCTTCATCTCAGTCGGACCATGCCCACCTACCTTATAGCACTGTTAGTGAACAGTACTTAGAATATAAGACAGCGGGTCGCACGAACACGCCTAGCCCACTATACTAGCTCCTGAATTCTACAGAATAGAAGACAGCGCACGAACACGCCTCGCCCACCAATAAGAGAGAGTAAAGACGGATTCTGACCCTCTATTGGTACTCCGCATCTTCACGGAGAAGGAAATTCACTGCTTTAGTCGTTATTCGTGCAGGTCGCTACAAACACGAAATCCTGGAACTGGCGGCAGGCGATCTTTTCACATGATTCATCGTTACTCATGTCAGCATTCTCACTTCTGATATCTCCAGGTCCCTTCCCCGATTGACAGAACGTCCCGCTACTGATGGTTCACTTGGTTGGCGCTTTCTCGCCGGCGTAGTCGAGCCACTAAACGTACCTCTCGATGGCGGCGCCATATTCAGAGTGAGTCCATCCCGGACCTATGCTCGGGTATTCGCTGGGTGGGTGGGTAAATAGATCTCGATGGCGGCGATGGCGGCCTTTTAGTCGAGAGTTCGGCTGGCTCACCCTAGAATGCATAATTACATATAATATATGCATTGTCAATGGAGGTGATCCCAGAATGAACTATAGATCTACGTTGCTTACCTGAGCATAACGTAAGGGATATCCTTCCCAAGGGATATCCTGACCTTAGGTAGGATAACCTGATCTCCCTTCGCGGGGCAAGGATGAGGGGACGAACCGCTTGCTCGACCAAAGAGAGAGCAATGAATGCATTCATTACTGGCTGGGTTGCCCGGCGTAGGCAAGTCAGATAAGACCGGCACAGGTCCTATATTTCTTCCCCTAAAAGCCATTCTCTACGTCATTACGTCATTGTCGCTCTTATGATCTCTACGCGTCATTTCGACACTTTCTCGAGCAGACCACAGTGCATATATTAGATATGTAATTATGCTATCGAATTCATTATTCGATCGAGAGAGCGTGAATGCATATATTATATATGTAATTACGCTTTAGCGTCGTATGGGATCGTAGCTCGAATCATCGATCGTACCCGTAATATCGTATACAAATAGATATATCTCATTATATATGTCATTATGCATTTCTTCCAGTCATGAATTCGATATATTATATATGTCATTATGCATTCATGATGCGCAAGCAGGCTCGACCAATTATATTGAAAGAAGTTCCGCCAAGTGAAAATGGCAAAATAGGCCCGGTAGGGTGAGCTTGCCGAACTCTCGACTATAAGGCCGCCATCGCCTACTTTGCCAACAAACACGCACAGGCGGACCTAGACCCATGTGAGGGACCCTTAGAGATAATTCTGCTTGCCCGTTGATGATGTCTTGCTTACTTACCCTAACCAGAATACCTAGGAAGGAGGTAGGTTTGAACTGATAGGCAGGCCGCAGGACCACTGCATCAACTGATTGATGTTCACTGATTGATGTGAAACCTGCCCACCAAGCGCTCCAAGCACTCCCACCTGTAAACAACTTGGCTGGGATCAATTGGCTGGGAATAGCTCACCCACTTGCCCTAGCTCACCTACCCTAGAAAACCTGGGACTAGCTCACCTACTTTGCTGGGATCCTGCTCACTTGGCCTATGCTCACCTGGGACTACGGATGTTACCTGGGCGAATGTTACCTGGGATGGTAGGAAGGAAAGCTGTTACCCGGGATGGGAATATGTTACCTGGGACGGGAGCTGGGGTCCTGCCCAAACATTATGACACAAGGCACAACAGGCAGGTGGGTGGTGCTATTTACACGGAGCTGCTTATGACGTGATTAGACCGTGCGACCTCTTGAGAAGATTTCCTTTATAAAAGATTGATCCCGCCTTGCCCGATGCGGACAAGCGACTACGTACCTTAGCGCGGGTGGAAAAAAAGCTATTGTCCGTTACCAACTTACCAACAAGCAAGCCAAGCAATCCAACAAGCCTACGATGCTCACTTGGATAATACTACTTAGCTGGGAATAATACTCTGCTCACTCACTTTGCTTGGCCTTGCCCTACTTCCCCTACTCTGTTAAAACACTTTGACGGGTTCACCCACTAGGTAGGCTGGGATCGCTCACCTGGGATGGGAATATGATGCGATGCTCACCCTCACTTTTTGAATATGCTTACTTGGCCGGGAATACCTTTGAAAAAACACTTGGCTGGGATCAACCACTTTGATGGGCTACTTGGCTTGGCTTGGATACCGGGATGCTGCTGGAAGAATTTTTAGATAGGTTCGCTTTCAATCCAATATGATTTTGAGATAAAGGAGGGGGAGGAAAAAGAAAGCATTAGATAAGTTGCTTAGCTTATTCTTGTATAATAACATATAGAATATATAATGCAATCATTTCATTATTACTGCTTGAGTTACTTGGCAACTTGATTATTAGAAAATTATGTCGTCGGACAAGAAACTTGAAAGGTCGAAGAAACCCCGGGCAGAAGATATGACACGACGGGCTAATGAAACAATGGCTTGCTTCAACTTAGATATATGCCTGGCCCCCTACCTTCCGCCTTAGGGATTTTATATTTAGGCTTGTACCCTACTGCAAATTGATTACTTGTCCATACATCCCAAGAGTTCACACAGCGCTTGATTGGCTTTATTCACTTTATTTATCCATAGAACCCCGGTTACATATTTTACCAACAATTAATGAATGCTATCTTTAGAACCCTTGTTCCCAACTAATTGAGGGAGGTTCACTGGTCGAGGGAGGAGAAAGGTAGGTTGTTAACTTATTTAGGTTACCCAGTAGAGGAGGTTACCCAATTGAGGATGTTCACTGGTCGATGTTCACTGATTTATGTTCCGATTAAGCCCTGTTCTTACCCTAATCTGCTCACTACCACTTGGCCCGAGCTCATCACCTACTTTGCTTGGGATAGCTCACTTGGCTTTGAAATAAAGACACACTTGGCTGGGAATAAAGAGCTACTGGTGGGTACCTGGGTATACTCCTGCCCAAAAACATTACCACACAAGACACAACAGCTAGGTTAGGTAGGCGGGGGGGTGGTGCGAGACGTAGTTGCTTATAGACGCGATTATACCAACCTGTTACCTCTTTGTTTATTAGTGTTGGTGCTTTATTCTTCTTACTTGATGAACTTGATCTATCCATCCCAGCATTCCCAACTTATGGTGGCGCATGTTCACTTATGGGTGGGGCATGTTTACTGGACTGGACTGGACAAAAGCAGAGCTAGGTGGTTACGTAGTCGCTTCTAAGCGTTTACCAGTTACCTACCTCTCTTTAGTTTAGTAGTGTTGCTTGATCCTTCTTACTTGATGAACTTGATTGATACCCCATCTTCCTACCCAGACCATGTTCCTGTTGCTTGATTTGATCCATACACCCCTTCTCTTCTGACCCAACCTTCCCAAACTACCCTTGCCCGATGCGGACAAGCGGCTTCGCCCTTGCCTTCCACATTCAGTTCGCATTCCCGCATCCCCATTACGCATCCCCACACGTCAACCAAGGCCCAGTACGCGTAAGGAAGGAGGAGAGGATACCGCCCAGGCCACGTCTACCAAGCAACGTGCCACACAGTACACGTATACCTTGCCATAACCAACTAACTATACCCCCTTAACCCTATACCAAATAGGGTGAAGTCTATATACGTTAAAACATATCTCATACCGAGCGAGTGTTTGTGAGGTCACTGATGAGGAGTTATTAATGAAATTGATGACACACATTGTGGAGGTTAGTAGTAGCTCAAGGGCCAACGGACGGAGTTGCCGTTTTAAGTGATCAATAGAAGGATATAATTTATATGAGCTGTTGCTTTCCGGTGGTATATATATTTATGCTGGCCGGTAGATGTGGTGCTTACCGATATATGCAGAGGTTCTGTATGCCAAAGGTGTAACGCGATAGCAAGAGTTATCTTATATGCTTTCCGGGTCTGGCTGCTGGTATATTTCGCCAGAGGTCCTGTATGCAAAGGTGAGTGGATCGATAGAGCGAGGTTTACGACAACGGCTTGGTTATATACAATTAAACACTTGTGGGTGAGGTGGATTCACTTATTCACCCAGGACAGGTTTACGAGGGAGGTCAGTAATTAACCCACCTTCCCAACAGAAGACGACGAGAGATCGAAACAAGCGATGGCACTAGAGCTTACCGAGATCCTTCCTACCTAGATCCGTTCACTTAACGAGACGGAACTTTAGGTTCCTACCTGTTTCAGTTCACTGAAGATATTAACGATACGGAAAAGGTGCCTAACCGCACATAGGACATTGGCAACAGAAAAACACAGATAGAGATATACGTAGATACACTACATAGCATAGATTTATTCGGTCCCATAGCACGAGTCCCATACGATTAATACCCATTCTACCATTCTCCCATTCCCACATTCCCCAATCCTCATTAAGCTTTCAGTTACCAATCCTCATTAATCTTCGGGTTCAAAACCTCCATTTAGGAAACTTGCTCTATTAATTTCCGCAATTCCTAGCACCTTTTGCTAGTGGGCACCTGAATCGAAAATAAAGGAAGAAGGGAGGTTGACCCGCTTGTCCGCATCGGGCAAGGAGAATCTGATATCTAATAGAAAGGCCTGACTAACAGGGCTTTCTTACCACTTACTTTGATGAAAAGGAAGAAGGGAAAAGAAATCTTATTGAAAATATTCTTATTCAAGATCCTCCTAGGTTCTATCTCTTATAGATATTCTCATTGTATAAAGCTCACTTCGTGGTACCTGAACTGGTAACTTATACTGAAAGAAAGCCCGATGCCCACTTCGCGGTAACATCTATGCAGACTCTCCATCAATCAATCAATCATTCAAGCAGGCATACTCTCCATCCATCTTACACACTCAGACTAGCCTTATGATCCACACGCCATTAGAGATGAAAAAGTAAGCTGAAAAAGGGGTCAAGATGGGTTGTTAAGAAGGGGTGTTATCCGCCAAGTTGATATGAGAAAATGATAAGTCAAACTTCCCTAACCTCCGCCGCCCCCCCACCCAATAAGTAAATTCAATGGCCAATCTATTAGGGAGAATGTCCAAAACCTCCCTATACCACTTGCTTCATTAATGCTTTGTAGCTAGCTACTGCACTAGACTTATCTTATCGGGCTGGATGGGCTGGATGAGATGGCTGGTCTTCTTGCTTCAATGGCTGGCTTCGCTGGATTGAATGGACGGTTTTGCTCGAATAGAGGGAGTAGATAGCTTGCTTGATTGAGGAACTCCAGCCATACCCCTGATCTTGGAAGGATGGAAGGACGTACCCATATTACTGAAACTTAGAGGCAAGGGCATTCGAAAGATAGATAGCAGGGCAGGACGGGCTTTGACATTGCCTGAAATCATGCTTACTTGGGACGCGCTTAGACCTTAGGGAGAGCAATTGAGTGAGGGAACGCATCTTCGATGGATCGATGGGAAGACAGACAGGGATAGAAAAGAAGGGGAGGTACAGAGGCACGGGGTCGAAAACATGTTTTAAGAATATCGTATACAAACAGATATAAAATTATATATGTAATGATGCGGCGAGCTGAGCAATATATGTTTGGGGGCTCGTCTTTAGTGGGCAGATTTAGACGTGTGAGGTGCACCAAGAGAGAAAAGCTTGCCGGGATGATCACTCCACAGGAGGTTCTGTTGTATAATGCGAAGGTGAGGGGCTGCTTGTCAAGATCAGTAACCAGAGTTGTATGCAAAGGTGATCGAGAGAGGAAGGAGCGAAGTTGACATGTTCATTTACAATTCTACAAGTGAGTTAGTGAGTTAGTGAGTGAGGTGCATCGGTCGATTCTATTCGCCTAGGACATGTTGATGAGAGAGGTGAAAAGAAACCGTGTTACCAGCGTCGTAGTACTTGCCTTCTGAACCCTATACCCACCCCCCCCTTACGCTCGCAGTTCACACATTAAGCCTTCAGGGACCAATACTTATGCACCAATCCACATTAAGGACCCCATACCCATAGCTCGGAGGGTGGGAACAGGCTACGGCAAACGAATACGGCAACTACGGCAGCTACAACGGATACGCCAACTACGGCAACTACGGACGGACAACTGCCAACGAATGCCAACGAATAATATAGTGTTGTTAGGTGCACCCAGAGAAATGAGATAAGGCTTATCTGCTTGTTTCAGCTGCTAGCCGGGAGATGCCCAAAAAGTTTCGTATGCAAAGGTGGAACGAATGAGGTATACCTGTGTTGCTGGACGGTTGAAGTGAACATAGGTGTTGTATTCAAAGTGGGCTGTCGGGTGCTTGCCTCCGTGGCGTGGTTTAGCCACTTTCTGTGGTGCTGGTGTCTGCGAAGGTGTGCTGCTTGCCAGCTTAACGCTTGCCTCCTTGGTGTGGGTGATCGCTATCGCTTGACTCCTTGAATGAATGAATATAGTTCCCCAGCGAGGTACAAAAAAGAGTGAGCCCAGAGGAGACAGGGCTAGATTCCGAATTGAAACGACCTGAAAACCGGAAAGCGGCCCGCGACGTTAGCATCTTACCCAGCTACTTTGCTAGCTTGGCACCAGAGGATATTCCGTCGTATCCATTTATTATACGTTATTATTCCTTTCAATTTTGCACCAGTTACGGGCACTTTCAATCTCTCCTGTAGGCAAGCACTCGATAAAGCAAGTCGTAAGGCAAGCACTCGAACTTTCTCCTGTAGGCAAGTGTAGGCAAGCACTCGAAAGTCAATTACTCAATTCCACTAGCATAATGGTTTTATGGATGGTTAGCCCTTCATAATGGATGGTGAATGGATGGATGGAGGGTTACTGTAATATATCTACCTCTCTTCTATAGGAAGGCCGGCCTCTCTATCTCTATAGCCAGTCTCTATCTGATGATATAGATCATTTCAATATATAGGGGACATATTCACTCAGTAAGATCCCTACTGATCAGTAACTAATCTTACCCAATACCAATCTGGGTGGGCTCTAAAGAATAGCCAATCTGGGTGGGAAGGCCAGCCTCTCTATCTCTCTAGGAAAGCCAGTCTCTTTACCTTAAGAATAAGAGGGACAATGAGAAACATAACCCCAAGGAAGACCTTCTTATCTCAAGGGTCATTGATACTAGGAGACTAGTCGCAATAGTCGTGTACAACCATGAGCAAACGGCTTATAAAAGAAACTGGATGGCTGGATGGCTTATAGTCGTTGATACTAGTCCCCGTGCTTCTATCTCTAACGCTTGAGGAAATACAGACTCTTTCCCGTGCTTATCTATCTTTTCCGGGAAGGGTCTCTTTCCCGGGGAGGTCGGGTTATCTTAATAGTCGTACCCACCAGTCTTCTTATCAAATAGTTAGGAGAGCTAGTAGGTCCACCCACGCCCCGCATTCAGTTCCATACGCTTTCAGTACGCCTTACATTCCATCCGCACCTGCCTACTCACAGGGGGGGGCAGGGTCTACTACTACAGCTACACATACAGCTACTACACAGAGAAGAGTGACACATAGATAGATAAATTCTCATAATAGCTTATATAATACAACAGCTAAATAGTGCAGGGATAGCACTTCATCTTAACCGCTACTCGAGCCAATAATAGGAGAGCCCCTGTCAGTGCCGATTGATGGTTGCCAATAAATAGACACCCGTTTACAATACCCAGGATCACTTTCCCCTCATTACCACTGGTCAACCTCAGCCGAGAGGACATCAGGCCCAGGAATGATATCCCCCCTGTTGATGATACCCAGTTGTACGTGCCCACCTGTTCGATATACCCCGTTTCCAGGAGGTATGTGTTCGTCCCAAATTATACGTTACCTATACTACGTGACCGGGAAGGAGTTGTAAGTGACCTCCAGTTGGATATCCCCCATGACCAGTTGTTTTCCGTACCCAGTTGTTCCCAGTTGTTGCCGGTACTCCGTTTCAAGTGTAAATGCCAAGTTTCATGCGCTCACAAGAGGACCTTTAGGTACTCGACCATAGGACCTTTAGGTACTCGACTATTAAGGATGCGTAAGCAGGCTCGACTGTTAAGGAGAGGACCTTTAGGTGCTCGACTCTTTTTTTACTTATTTGGGGGGGCCAATAAGTAAACCCAAGAGGGAGAGGAAATCCAAGAGTCGATGCTGGGACTACTCTATATGCCGGTACTCTGTCGATGGATGGTACTCGATCCCAAGAGGTAATACCAGGTTCAAGGGTCGAATTCTAGGGTCGATGGTCAAGGTGGAGGTCGGGGGCTGGGTTTCCGTCGATTCATAGAGAGAAATTGCTTGCCTTAAATAAGAATAGGGGTGTCCATAGAGTGCTAGCCTGGCAGCCGTTGTCTACATCCGGACTTAGAGTGCGCCGCCGAGTGCTAGCCTTACGGTATGGACAGCCTTAGTCAGTTCCAGTGCGCCGCCAAGTGAAACTATTCTGCTTCTACCTGATTCCCTTCGACCTGACACCTACCTTCCATCCACCGATCCTTGCTTTCCTAATGAAACTTGACACCCGAAGAAATCAAGGCCTAATTTAGACTCTCTCTATATACGAGATTCTGGTACGATCCATAGAAAGAGAACCCCTCACCATATGAATAGTGAGTGACCCCTAAGAAGTAAGGGCCCTGGATGGCTGGGATAAGAAAGAACCGGGCTTACTTGATTGCTTGCTGGCTGATTCGACTGACTCAACTTCTGCTGGAGGATCTGAAACTGCTGCTAGTGGGCCAGGAACTGCTCAACGGCGGGTATGGAACTACTCTACCTAGGTATGCTTATAGGTTTGCTTACTTTGGTGCTGCTAGCTATGGATCTCGATCTCAAAATATGGCTAACCACCTAGGGATGATGTTGTTAGTGGTGCTACTGCTGCTGGAGGCAATGAAATTGGTGGTTTAACGCCTGGCAATGAAATTGGATGATATGCATTTGGGCTTTTGTTTCATTGGTTGATGCCCGTTCCAACTGGATCTTCGGATATGTTATTAGTCTTATACTCGTAGCCAAACATGCCTTAGTTTCAGAGATGTTAGTATTCCACCTGGTGGTACGATCGCGTTGGCACGCTCTTCTATGGGTTAAGGGGCCATATCGAGAGAACGCATGAAACACTGAACGAATAAGCCTCACCTCACTCTTGGAAGGGCTGGCTACCGAATCCATTTATTGAACCAGGGAGCAAAGCTCTCTTACCCGCCTAACCTAGCGCCTCTGTGGATCAATCCCAAAGCTGGTCCCTATTGTCGATGGTGGTTCTGAATCAATAGGATCTGGAACGCACGAAGGAATTAGATCTTCCATAACTGGATCAAGATCAACAGAAACTGGGTCTAGCTCACGAGAATCAGGAACTGGATCACGCTAATTCGGGGGACTGCCTCTGGGTCATCCGTCACTTCATCCCTATAACCAGAATCTGGCTCTCGATCTCAATAATCAAACTTAGAAGGCGTACTGAATGCGGATGTAACTGAATGGATAGCGTATATGCGGGCGTATGGAACTGAATGCGGGGACGATTATCAGGCAGGGTCTAATTGGCCCTAAAGGGGAAAGAGTGATGGCGTTGGTCGAGCTATGCTTCGCATCCTCCTATGAAGAGGGGAAGAAAGATAGATCTGCCAGACCTTAACATGTGTGCCGGGCGTGCGACCCATCAACCTACTAGCAATGGGGGAGAAAACCCCCAATAGCATGTCGCAACAAAAGCTTGATTCGAGGCGTCAGTAGGACACACTTGCGCTATTTATTATAGTTTGACTTTGCTCAAGAGCTCCAGCTATGTCCGGTCTGGTATTTTTTCCAGAGCGAGAAGAGTACTTAGAGTAGTCTCGACTCTCAACAGGTGTACATAGAGTTCCAAGAATGGACAACCAGATTTGTGATGAATTAGCCCCACACTTAGCAGTTAGACCCACATATTGTTTGTTTGCAAAACTATTTATTATAGCTTGTGCACGAGCCACATTGGGACTTTGAACAAGTCAAGTATGTGGAGATTGAAGAGCCATTTTTATATAAATGGTTGATTTTAGAAATATTTTAAACCTTGATAAATAAAAAATTCCTATCTAATCTATTTTGAAATATTCTCATGCTTTCATTCCTGTCAAGTATATTGCGAAATATTCCTAAAACCTAGAGTCTAATTAAACTTTACCCAACTCCACATTGTATGTTTAGATTTGGATTTAATTAAATTCAGTGTTGGATTTTAGCTGTCCATACCGAAAATTTGACGGTACAACGTAGGCACTTCAACGTTTCACCGACGGGTTCGGTGGAGCACTCTAGTGTCAGATACGCGAAAATTTTCGTACAACCTGTCTCACCAAATTTAAGAGGGATTTAATTCGGAGAAAATTTTCGTACAACCTGTCTCACCAAATTTAAGAGGCATTTAATTCGGAGAAAATTTTCGTACAACCTGTCTCACCATATTTAAGAGGGATTTAATTCGGAGAAAATTTTCGTACAACCTCTCACCAAATTTAAGAGGGATTTAAGTAGTAAGTACTGAGTTATAGTTGTAAGTGTAGAAATTTATACAGATACGGATTTGGCGGAGGAGAGTTATAATTCGTAAGTGTAGAAATTTATACAGATACGGATTTGGCGGGGGAGGAAACTTTTTGTCGGTCTTATATCAGGAATTGACTGGGTGGGTACAATGGGAAAAATGGTCCTTCGTAATATAAAAGTTGTGTCATTGATTTTATGTTTTTATTTAATATTTTTGTTTTTTCAATTGTTTTGTGAAATATTAAAAAAAATATATATATGGGTTATTATTTTTTATTTTCAAAATTTTAATTAGGAAGATTATGGGTTATTATTTTTTATTTTCAAAATTTTAATTAAGAAGATTATGGGTTAGTATTTTTTATTTTCAAGTTATTAAATAGGGAAAAAGTTTATAATATAAGTTAGAAATCCATTTCTATTTGAAAGTGAATATTTTCACAATTATTTATATTTGTTGAATTTTTTGGATATGAACTATGAACAAGTTTTTCTTGTCTAAAGTTTTGGGTGGACACTCCATTTATCATTAAAGAGTAGAAAACAATCAGATGGTAAGTATGAGAGCCGATCAAACCTATAAATAATGAGAGGAAAGAGACTAGAGTGTAATGGTTACAAGGATTAAAAAATGAAAATGAACAATAGTCTTCTAATATTTTTTAATCCTTGTGACTGTTACTCTAGTTTTGGTGCTCTTATAATCTATAGGTTTAATCAACGCTCATGCTTACCCTCTGATTTCTTTTTCCCTAATGATGAGTGGAGTGTCCACCTGACGTGAAGAGATTCAGCCAATTAGTTTTTATTTTTTGAGAAATTATTTACTTATTTACTTTATTTATTTAATAAAAGTTATCATATTAAATTGTTATAATTAAAAAATTATTCATATTATATAATTTAATTATTTATTAAAAATTTATTTTATTAAATTTTAATTAAATTCATTGAAATAAAAAATTAATTTAATGACATAATTTTTTTAGCTATATTTAAATTATAATATTTATAAATATAATACATAAATAATTTTTTCATATATAATTAAATTAAAAAAATCTTAATTTTTTTTATAGATTTAATAAATTCAAATTTAAAATAATTTTACAATAACAATAATAATAAAGTATTCATTCATACTTTTAAAAGGAAACACATAAAGTATTCATACTTTTAAAAGGAAACACATGCTTCTTTTTTTTTCATTACATTTAATTAAACATAAAAATAATTATACATTTCCACTTTAAAACACATTCAAAATTTAAGTATACATTTATTTTATACATATAACCGGCGTTGAATATTTTATATAACATGATTATATATTTTTTAATATTTTCTTTTTATCCTTTTATATATAATTTTTATTTTTTTAACAATATATTTATGACTACATGTATCTCTAATATAAAGTTATAATATAAAAAAACAAATAAATAAATAAATATCTATATATGTATATGTATATATATTATTTTTTATTTTTTATTATAACTCTCATTTCGATACTTTATTTTTATTTAAAAAAATATTGAAAACAAAAAAGCACACTTCTTCGTACTGTAAAATATAAATACATTAAAACATCTAATAATTTAAAACCCCCACTAAATTATAACGTACATTTAATCTTTCTTTAAATTATTTTTTGAACATCCTAAATCGATAGTTCATTTTGTATCATTCACTTAGGTTTTCTGTAATTGAAATAAAAAATATTATAGTATTAAATGGTTGCTCCATAATAATTAAGATATTTATTTCTCTTTACCATCTGTGAAGGTTTTATCTTTAAGTTGTTATCATTAATATTTGTTTACTTTTATATCAATGTATTCATACGATCCGAATATTCTATTCTGCCATAAATGTTCGACGTCAATGCCCTTGCATCCCCTCTGAAATAGGGCATTTAAACGACTATAATGCCTCTGTACAGCGCGCTACTACACATTGTAGTCACTGCTTTCATACAGATGCAAAGAGAAAAGTAGATTTATCAGTCAGAAAATACCATTTAGTAGCCCGTGCTTAAGTCCATCGATGTCGTAAATATTTTGTATTTAAAGCTCTTAAAAATGATTATCTGGGTTTCACAGAACCGTGACCTTGCTCTGTGACGCTCTTTCGTGGACGTCCTTGCTGGATAATAGAATAGCATACCTTACACCTTCAAAATTACATGCAGATCCCAAGTCTGAAAGTCGAGCCAGTTCGATCTTCATTCCGCCGGACGAAAGGTTTCCTCATACGGATTTCACTGATTTTGGAGCCCACGTCATCAATGCTTTTGCTAACTTGATTGTGCCTGAGATCACCGATGGAGCTGAAGCTGCCTTCAAAACATTCGAACAAATTGACCAGCTCTACGTTCAGGGACTTCAAAGTCCATATAACTCCCTCAGCAAACTTCTTCAGCACGAGAAGAATCCCCTTCAGATTATCAAGGGAATACTAGAAGCTGCCAAGGACAATCCACTGATAGATTTTGTGCGTCCTCAAGTTTATACAGGTCAGAATGAAATTTATTAGATACGCCAGGTTCGTAATTGCAGCTAGGGATTATAATGTTCAACAGGCATGAGTCTGGTGGAGGAGAGAATAACATGGTAGCTGATATTACTAATTAGAGCTTGAAATAAATTTGAATGCAGATCCCAAATCTGAAAGCCGGCCCAGTGGTTCAGAAGTGACCTTTATTCCGCCAGACGAAAGGTTCCCTCACACGGATTTCACTGATTTTGGAGCCCACACCATCAATGCTTTCGCCAATCTGATTGTGCCTGAGATCACGGAAGGTTCTGAAACTGCGTTCAAAACATTCGAACAAATTGAACAGCTCTACGTCCGGGGATTTCAAAGTCTATGTAACTCCCTCAGCAAACTTCTTCAGATTATCAAGGGAATACTAGAAGCTGCCAAGGACAATCCACTGATAGATTTTGTGCGTCCTCAAGTTTATGCAGGTCAGAACGGATTAATATATTTTCTCTGTTTAGTTCATATCTTTGTTCTTCAGAAAATTTCTTTTGCTGAAGTGAATTTTCACTGCCATAGCTAATGAAAACGCGTGGAAGTCCGATATTGAGTATGCAAGGCAGGCGCTTGCTGGTTTAAATCCGATGACGATTCAATGCTTACAAGTAATTCAATTACTACTCGATACCTCATTTGTACTTCAAATCTGTGATGGCATTTTGTTCAAACACGCCGATAATTAAATTTTACATGTGACAGACATTTCCCCCGTCCAGCAGCTTGGACCCAAATATCTACGGCCCACAGAAGAGTTCAATCACCGAGCAACACATACAAAAGTTCCTCGAGGGCCTTTCTGTGCAGCAGGTTCGTCGCGCTTTACCTCAATCTTATACTCTGTTCTCCATTGGTTTGTTTTTTATAAGTATTTCAAATAAATCAAATCTATCTATGTTGATGCAGGCTGTTGCCTCAAAGAGGCTCTTTATTCTGGACTACTATGATGCATACATGCTCTATGCTGAACGCATCAATAAGCTATCGGAGGGGAGTAAAACATATGGCAGTCGCACACTTTTCTTCCTCACAAACGAGGGAGTGCTGAAGCCCGTGGCCATTGAATTGTGTTTGCCTCCCACTGCTGAACAGGAATTAGGTGTTAGAAACGTGTACACTCCTGCTGAGGAGGGAACAGAAGAAGGAGCGTTATGGCTGCTAGCAAAAGCTCATGCCCGTGCCAACGATGCGGGTTACCATCAATTGATCAGTCATTGGTAAACATTCTTGCTTTATGTCCTTCCAAATAATATACTGTTAATAGTATAATACACTATAAAAGATATCGGTATAATTATAATTATAACATTATAATATTTTATTTTAATTTAGAAATTTTCGAATGTTAATAGTTATGAAATTTCTGTGTTTTCGATTACACCATTTGAAACAAAAACTAAAGAGTTTGTGTTTTCACTTCTAGTTTCTAAAAGAACTCAATTGAATATTTTTCATTGGAAAGTTATGATTTGTAAAATGAACAATTATATACCCATTGAAAAATATGGTTGGAGAGTTATGGAGTTTTTTTATTATAAATTTCAAATCGCAGAGTTTTAATTATTATTACTAAATTGAATTATGAGACCTTTTGTTTGTGAAAAAAATTAGGTTACTCTATTTTTTTCTTATTTGAGTTTAAATTATTATTATTATTAAATTTTATAAATTGAGTTATGAGGTTTTTTGTTTGTGGGAAAAGAGTTATGCCTTAATACAGTATGGTATAATTATCTTATACCCGTTTTTATTTGAATTTAGAAAAGGTTACTCTATACCCTTTCCTAATTGAATTTAGAAAACATTTGTCCTTGACCATTAAACCGACTCAATGTATATGTAAAATAAGATGAAGTAGCTTCCAACAATAATTGTTAATTGTTATATATACTTTTTGGGCAAATACCCAAGACAATTATCCTATTTTAGATTAGATTCCATTTCATAATATGCAAAATTTGTTTAATGGATCACAATGCCTTTGGTAATTATCTTTATCCTTTTGCTAGTAACACCTTATCCAATTATTTTAAATTATTGCATTAAACTATCTTTTGTTTATTGGGTGTAGTTTGAGATTAGATTAAATTTCATTTCATAATATGCAATTTTTTTTTAATGAATTACAATGTCTTTTGGAAACTATCTTTATCCTTTCGCTAATAACACATCATCCAATTGTTTCAAGCTATTGCATTGACTTTCCTTATGTTTATTGGTGCAGGTTAAGAACACATGCATCAATGGAGCCTTTCATTATAGCTACTCATAGACAATTGAGTAGAATGCATCCATTATATAAGTTACTGATACCTCATTATCTTGATACAATGGACATCAATCAAGCTGCTCGTCAAAGCTTAATAAACGCAGGGGGAATTATAGAACAAAGCTTTACTCCAGGAAAATATTCCATGGAGATGTCATCTAAGATATATAAAGATTGGAAGTTTAACGAACAAGGATTGCCTGCCGATCTTCTTAAAAGGTTTATTCTTAAAGAGTAAAATGTTTGTTCCATTAAATATTTTTCACATACTATATTGACATATAATTGTTATGTTATGCAGAGGAATGGCTGTCCCAGACCAAAGAGCACCCCATGGTCTAAGGCTTATGATTGAAGACTACCCATTTGCCGTAGATGGCTTAGAAGTATGGTTTGCAATGAAAGAATGGGTTTCAAACTACTTGACTTTCTTTTACAAGGATGATGCATCAATGAAAAGAGATCGAGAATTGCAAGCTTGGTGGAGTGAGATTGTAAATGTTGGGCATGGAGATCTCAAGGATGATTTGAATAGATGGTACAAAATGGAGACGAAAGAGGAAGTTGTTGAAGCAGTGACCACTATTATGTGGCTTGCATCAGCTCATCATGCTGCAGTCAACTTTGGGCAATATGCTTATGGAGGTTACATGCCCAATCTTCCCACCACGAGTAGACAACTTATTCCAGAGAAAGGTTCTATAGAATACATTGAGATGGTGAGAGATGTAGATGCATATTTCCTTAAAACCGTATCTACTCCATTCCAAGCCACCCTTGTCATGGCCATTTTAGAGATATTGTCAAAGCATGCAAAAGATGAAAGATATGTAGGGCAAATAGATGGATCAACAACAGAATGGGATGATGACAATGGGATAGCTGAAGCATTCAATCAATTTTCATCAAGGTTAGTGCAAGTGGAGAAGAATGTAACTTCCAGAAACAATAATCCTAATTTGAAGAATAGACTTGGTCCTTCTCTAGTTCCTTACACCTTATTATATCCTAGCACCACTGATCTATCTAGGTCTGGTGGGCTCACTGGTCGTGGTGTCCCTAATAGTATATCCATTTAAACCGCTGACTACTAATATTTGTAGTGTGACAAAGTAAATATCAATTTCTCTCCTTATTTTCTCCATCCAATGTTGAATCTCTATATTGTTAGAACTTGGGATATTAACATTCCCTCTTTAATGAAATCCAAATTCTTATTGGAATGTAAGATATTGTGTTGGGAATTAGAAAGAGATATTAATGGTCCCTCTTTAATGCAATCCAAATACCTATTGGAATCTAAGATATTGTGTGGGGAATTAGAGAGGGACTCCTTGGAGTGATAGGTTGCTAGTTTCATGTTAGCTTGATCTTTTCTCACTCATTTGAATACAAATATACATCTCTCAATTGTATTCTTCTTGGTAAGTAATTGAAATTTAATTATAGCTTGATAATTTACAAATCTCACAAGGAAGAGTTTTCATTCTTGGTAAGTAATTGAAATTTAATTATAGCTTGATAATTTACAAATCTCACAAGGAAGAGTTTTCATTTTTTTGTTTGTTTTTAATATGTTTTTTCTTGTTACAAACACCAAGTCTAAAATAATTATTAATTTGGAAAAATAAAGTGCATTGATTTTTTAACAAATGGATTTGAATTTACGGCAAATTTTCCTTACTAACAACTAAATAACTTCAAGGAAGCATGTAAAACTGTTTCATGACTGGAAAAGAAGATATTAATGTTAAAATTTTGCAAAGGTTTAGAGGGAATAAAAATATACTATGCCATCCAATAAAGATTTTGACTGAAGGGATTTTAATTTAATTTAAGTCGTGAAAATTTGCTAGAAAATAAGGTAATTGTGAAATTGTAGCAAAATTGTGATTAAAAAATTAGATTTTATCAAAATGAAATTAATCTAGGAATAATTACATTGAACATTAATATTTCCAAGAAAATAAATCTTTGTACAAAATGCTAAATTTATTCATAACTTGCTAAATTAGTAAAGAAAGAAAATAAGTGGTTATATTAACTATGTGTTAAAAAACCAACATCAACATTGTGGAGAGATTGATTGCACAATTTGTTTGGTTTGTCAACAAAAAAAAATAGGTAGAACTTTTGGAACACCAACATCACACTATGGGAATAATTTATTGAGTTTATTACAAAGAAAATATATAGATATATTATTGATGTTTTAGAACAACAATATCATAACTAGAAGAAAAAAAAAGTGATTCATTTTTAATATCATAGCAGATATTTTACATAATCTCAAAAAGTAAAAATTCAATTATATATTATATGATGAAAATGGCTATTTCAATTGAATTATTATTCAAATTCTTAAATTATTTTAAAGATTTTGAAAAAATAAACATGGTTGATAACTCAATTTCAATGAAAATGATGGCTAAATATATATCAGAAGGTAGAAAAATAATCTATTGTATCATATTATATAATGAAAATTTATATTTCAATTAAATTATTATTCGAATTGTTAAATCATTATAAAAAATTTGATTTTTTTTTATGGAGAACTCAATTTGAATAAAAATGATAACGTAAATGAAAATATAATATATAATAAATCAAATTCATAATCAAAATGCATTAAGCAACTCAATCCCTATCATTCATAAAACGACTAGAATGTGTAGAAAATATTAACATCCGATAAAATCACTATTATTAGGAATTCTCAAAAAATTGATGGCTTTAAAAGAAGTAACTAGTATTTTTAGAAATAGTTTTTATATATTTTGGAAATGTGTGTGATATCTAAATTCATGACGAGGCTATGCTATGTCTTTTAAAAAAATAAAATCTTATTTGATATATTAGTTTAATAATTACTAATATTTATGATAATGATTACTACTTTAATTATTAAAATTATTAATATTAATTATTAAGTTTTAAGGTTTAGGGATATTAAGATTAAGGATTATAATAATAATTTAAATTAATAAATGAACTCATCAATAATTAATAAAAAATTATTCAAAATCTGCAATTAATATTCTTAAAATAAAGCCGACATTCTTCTCATTCTAAAATCTACTCTGGTCATAACTATTTAAATCCCTCAATTAAGCTCTTCTACTATCAGCGTTCAAGAAAGCCCTGATGATGGATCCTAGTTGGGATTTGAAACGTTCACTGAAAATGGTTTTTATGTGGATTCTCCGGTAACTAAGTCTAAAGCTTAACCCATTTTTATATGCTACATAAGTGACATGCAAAGATTTCTAAGGCAAGATAAGTAAGCATTTTAACAACACATAAGAGTTATGAACATTTGCATGCATTTGATAATATGCACATTGGCAGGTGCATAAACGGTTCCCTTTTTTATACAACAAGAACATATATTTCATATTTTCTTTAAAGCTTTACATGAAATTTAGTGATGCACATGTGTTCCTATTTAAATATCCTCGACCCACGCAAAAAGCTTTGCACAAGCTACACCATACTGGATTATTAGGGTCCCCGAGTTTTTTCTTTTTATAAAAATATTAAAATGTATGCATTAAAAATGCATTCATGTTTTGTAGCATGCACCCAATAAGAACTAGTGCATGTTTCCAATAGTAAAATCATATTAAAAAAAAACAGTACACATTTTTATTTATTTCTTCATCAACTTGCGATGATTTTTCCTCCACCAGTGCAAACATGCTTCATCATGTAGGCCCAAATTGGCAAGGAATGGAAGGGTACATACACATTATTGTTACTTAGAATTTTGTGGATATAGGATCTAATTCCTAATTATATATTTATTTTTAAAAGCCATTTTTATAATTTTTAAATATCAGAAATTTGCATATCTTTAAGGAAAGATCATTACTACTTAATTGTGGCTATTATTCCATCACCATGGAGCAAGACCTTGATGCAAACCCAAAATATTAACTTCCCATGTATCCATATAATGAAATTAAGAGATGTTTAAATATATTTAGAAACCTAATTGGGGAGCTTAGGAACAGAAAAGAGTGATCTCATGTTTTATTGGCTGCCAACGGTCATGCCCATGGCTGATTATCTGAAGATCTAAACTTAGTGATAAATGATGTGAATTCTAATACCTATGATTTTCATATGTATTTTTATATTTGATAATTATGATTAAGAGGTTATTGTGCAATTATTTTCAAATCCTTTTTGGTTTCTAGTCTTAGGGGCTAGTTGAGATTTTTAAAGGAATGGTTGAGATATTTTGTCAACCTAACCCTAGTTCTATATACACATTCCAATTTGTTTCATATTGAGAGTATTTCTCTCCTTAATTTGTTGAAGTATTTTTTCTCTTGTAAAGCTACTTAAGCTTCACATTTGCTCAATAAAAATAATTAGAGTTTGTATATTTTCCCTTTATGAATGGAATCTTCTCATTGGTGGGATTTCTTAATTCATCAAAATAATTCATATCATTGGTATTAGAGAACTTTTGATCTAGCCTTGGATTTGGGTCTTTGTTCCTTGTTTTTCAATAACATATGCTACTACAGTCCATGGTTGAAAGAAAATTGAATAGGACAAATATAGAGCATTTTTGCAGCCTATTTCGTCATTACATATTCAACTCTGCTAGTTCTCTCATCCTAAACCTCATTTCAACCCTTTCGGAGCTTACCCATAGTTATATGGCTAGCATAGAAGTACAACAATGGATGGAATACAAGGTATCCATATCTTGCGTAGGGTCTCCAAAATGTCATTCAAAATGTCATAGAAAGCAGTGATGGTCTTAGTATAGGATTTTCTTTCTTGCATTTTCATTTTGGACACCCTACGCAAGAAAGAAGTATAGGATTTTTTAGACCTAGTGCAAGAAAGTTGCTTTCTAGATTAAATTTACTTTCAAGTCATTAGAATAAATTTTCTTTCATGTTGATAAGATAGATTTACTTTACTGTTGATAATATAGATTTAATTTCATGTCACTAGATTTCCTGTTGATAATATAGATTTACTTTCATGTCACTGGAATAGATTTATTTTCATGTCAATAGAGTAAATTTACTTTCATGTCAATTGTCATTTTGATTTCATAAATTAAGAGATTGTTTTCCAAGTTTCAATTTTGATACTTTTGAAAAAGAAAGTATGTACATACTCATCTTCGACATTTTTTTATGAATAGGTTTTATTTAAGTCTTGCAATTTCTCTCAATAGAGTAAAATTTCCTTTTGAAATTGAAAGTTGATTCCTAGCATATACTGTGCAAGTGTACTTCACAAGTTCAGAAAGCTCGGGTTTGAAAATTTAATGACAAGTAATTTAATTAACAATTAAATTACCCAATATTTTTGGCGTTGCTTCTTGGGAAGTATACATAGGGGTTAGCTTTCAATCTCGTTTTTAGTTGCATATGTAAAGCATGGTAAATATGATGCATGGATTTCAATCATTTTTTCACTGTAAGAGTTTCGATGGAAATACTGTTACACTTACAAAAATAAAAAATAAAAATAAAAAATCTTTTTCAAAATAGAATTGGATAGAATAAAGAAATAAAATCAAGCTCGGTGATGATTTTGAGTATTACTTTTCATTTTTAAGTTTTATTCATCTTCTTGAATTTTTATTTTTTGTTGTTGCAGTGAGAGCCACCTCATTCACTAAACATTGGTAGGAAAATTTACAAGAAAATGGATGTTTTTGGAGAACGTGTAGAGTTTCGAGAGAAAAACTTGAGATTTGAAAGATCAATTCATCTAACTTTGTTTTTTCAAATTTCAAATGAATAAAGAAATACGATAATCCTTAGTATACTCTCTTCTTACACCTTATACGATCTAGAAGATCAGAAAGGAAAATTGGATACGTTAGCCTTGAAGTGAAATTTTGCAATAAAAATGCATATATCTGGAAAAATGACTAGGGGATCTAAATTCACCATTCATTCTAAAATTTTTCTTAATTTCGATCTCTAACTCAAATAGATATGTCTTAAAATGACTAAATCTATATATATATATATATATATATATATATATATATTTTGAAGAAAAATCCTAATTAATATTTTCTAAAAATTTTTGTAGTCTCTTTTTTAATTAAATATAAAAATATAAAATAAATGCATAAAAGCAAAAAAACATTACAATAATGAAACAATTTAAAATATATATATATAGATATATATATATATATATATATATATTAGTAAATTTTTATTTTTATTTTGGCCCGAATGGCCATATGCATATACAAAGACCAGACCATAGGCCATGGCCCACATATATGCGTGAGCCCAAAGGAGGCCCACACATATGTGTAAGGCCATCGCCGTCCGCTGACATCACGCATATATGCAGGCCCCAGGCCCCCACGCCCAAGCACAACTAGCCAAGGACGAGGCCGAGGCCAAGGCCAAGGCACATAGCTAAACACTGCGTAGTTGCACAGAGGATGACCAATGGCCTAAATATATATTTTTAAATATAATAATAAAAACAAAAAAGTTTCGTTGAAAGCACATATCACAACTAAGAAATTTGGAGCGAAAGAGGAAATTTTTTTTTGGCTTTAGATTTCAACGTGCAAAAAAAATAAATAAATTGCTTTGATGTGAATATTTAACTCAAGGATTTGATAGCCAAATCCATTTTTGTAGGAAGAAAGGAAATTTTAAATTAAAATCAATGTTTTGGTAACAAATAACAACTAACTTGTGGCTTACTTTCTTGATTTGTTGGCAACAATCTGAGGAAAATTTCAAAATTTATTTGGCTGAACATTTGTCAAATTGTCGCGTCGTTTGTGATTTTGTCGTATGATTAAGATTTTAAAATTCAAATTAAGTTTTTATGGTTCTAATTCATAAATTTTAATTTCACTATATTGGTAAGTTGTTGGAGTTGTGAATAGGAGTTGTAGATGTGTTTTATTAACTATGTGACATTTTTACATTAAATGTGTGACAATTTGCTGCCATGTGGCAGCCTAACATTGGTCCACCCAACCACGACATCATGTCAGCAGTTGAATCAACATTGACCATTCAACGACCACATCAATTTCCATCTCAAAAATTCCATGTGGCACTCTTTGGAGCTGCCACGTGGCACACCCACTGTATTTTTTAACTATTTTGCTAAAACTTCAAACGACCATAAGTTTCTCATAAGGTGTCCATTTGACGTAATTTAGGCGTTGTTGGAAAGGTATTGACGAGATCTACACGATGTAATAATTTTCATTAGCATTTCAGGCAATAAAAAATGGCCGTTTTTATGGATTTTGCAGCGATTTGACTTGTAAAACATCATCAGATCATTAAAACATGGTTCTAATATGATTTTTCTTTAACTTAGTTTTTGAATCACTAAAATTGGACATCAAACGAAAATATTATCAACAAAATACTGATAAGATGTCTAAGGTACCACTTCCTGGCAGGTAAAATTACATTTCATTTTTATTTGTTTTCCTTGAATTTCTATTATTAGCACTATTTATGAATTGGTTGCATATATATCATATGAAAAGAGACTGATCACCTCTCTCCTTTGAGAATCTTATGTTTTATTGCAAAATAGTGTTAGGATTTTGCAGGTTCCATGATGATAAAAGAAGATCAATCTATGCACAAGTGGTTTCCAAAAACCAATTTCTTTTTCAGAAAGAATATGAAGAAGTCAAGTCCATGTCCCTCATGTCATTGCTACTCATTCATCTTTTTTCTTCTAAGTTTACAATCCATCCATGAATGTACATCTTCTTACTACTAGATCATGACTTCAAAACCATTTTCCATTTGCATATTTCATACTTTACCACCTCACTTACATTTCATCCCCAACCCATGAATAAATTCGTTCAACTCACTTACAATGCGAGTTACTTCATTTTCCTTTTCCTTTTCCAAAACAAAACCTACTTCATAATGAAAATCTTTCATCTATGGTCCTTTACATCATTACTTTATGCCCGTGTTAGATGACGGTGGATTCATTAAGGCCCTCCTTCTACCAAGTCTTAACCCATTGAATTCAACACTTTATCTGGGTTTAGGATTAGAGTTCTTTTTAGTACCTTAAGGATTTTATGCCTTAATGACAAGTTATCTCACCAATAAACTATGGGAATACATCAATGCCCCCTATTTGTCAGATCTTCTAGGTGACTCGACCCTAACTTATATATTTGTACCTAGTAAGATGTACTTGGGAATCTTGACTCTCATTGACATTAATGGTGAGTAGTCTTGTGTTGGTCAAGGACATTCATTAATGGCTAGTAATCCAACAATTTCCTTCTATGTTCGAAATTCGCAAAATTTATTCACATAGATAGGAATTATGCCACAATGTGGACATGAATGAAGAATATATGATTTCAACAACTTGTAACAGTGTTCTAATAAATGAAAGTTCAATTTAAAAATTCAACACCAGTTGTAGTAATAAGAACGTACAAAGATTCCAATTTCAAATTTGATCCATTATTTTTACAACTAAATGAAGAAGCAGATTAGATTATTTCATTTCACATTCAATGATCCAGCAATAACAACTAAGATCTCACAGATGCATAGCTTCTAGAATTTTTAGGTAGATGAAGATATGTTGTTTTCTAATCTTTAATCATTAATTCCCTTAATGTTAAAAGACATGTATTTGGAAAATTTCCCATGTGACATTTCTTTTCCCATTTTCAAAAGAAAAAAACACCTTCAGTTGGGGGAGGATATTGATTATCATTTTTCATTTCCATATTCCATAACTTCATACATTCTTGACCAACATGCTTCTCCCAACTAAATGTTGTTGCTATTTTGGTTCTCTAAAGACATATATGTTTTGTAAAAGATTCAAATTATGAGCAAAGATTGATTGATATATATATATATATATATATATATATATATATATATATATATATATATATATATATATATATATATATATATATATATATATATATATATATATATATATATATATATATATATATATATATATAGGTTTTCATTTTGAATACATTCTCAAGTATTCTTTGTTGCAACAAGAAGAAGAATAAAAGAAGTGTTTTCATGCAATAACCAACCCTTTAAATAGTTATGGTTGCCACACAAGAACCAACCATAAGAGCTTCCACTTAGATATCTTTTAGATAAATAAGGATTTTCAAAATAGTAAGTCTTGCAAAAGTATTCCAAGTCACAAAATGACCTTTTGACCAATCTTTGAGGCTACAGAAAATAAACAACGTTATTGAAAATGACTCTAGAATAAATGCAAAGTTGCATGAGGACATGCAACATCCTCAACTGGGGGTAATGTTGGGTCTCTAAATTGACATTCATTTCATCCTATTTTCTTTCACTTTTTTTTTTCTTCAGAATTTACCATATTCCATAGCTCCATAACCATGCACTAATACCATGCTAATAATTAAATATGGGTTTAGACAAATTATATTCCAATACATTTATTTGGTATTTTGAGTGAATTTGTGATTAAATATTAGAAAAATAACATGTATTCATTTACATATAAAAATTGGATGAGTTTTGTGATGTGTGTAGGCATATTTGAATATTACAAGACAATCATATTTGTCCTCCAAGTTTCAAATTCGAATTTCCTCTTCAAACTATTGAAGATTTGAAATCTTGGTCAAACACATTTCATGAAGAAACATAATGGAATTTTTCATAAGTGTCACCTATCAAGTTTAGGAGAGATTCGTGAGAGGATATGAAGAGGCGATAATTTCTTTATGTCAACACATGGTTGTAACCACATGAGAAATTTGTGGATCTACATTTATGAATTAGTTATATTAGTTTTTGTATAAATAGGAGTGCCTTCTCCTCTCAAAAGGTGTGCAAAGATTAGGAGATATGCTCATGCTTCAATGTAGATTTTTGGATGTTAAGGATTGGCACTATTCTTATGATTGATGTAATGAATACCATTCTAATTCATTTTGATATGGTTGGTGTTTGAACAATAGTTTTCTCAACTTTCCACCTCTCATGCACTTGTGAATGACCACCTAATGAGTATGAGATGCATTTTATTGTTTCATTTTTGCAAGATAGATTAGTTTTTTTTTTTTTTAAATGTTTACTTCAAGTATTTTGATTAGATGCATTCTTTACATTCTTTTATGATCATTCCATTTATGTTATTTTGTAGGTCAATCATTATTGTTTTCATTTCATAGATTCATTTCTTTTCAATTTGTTTGTTTTTAGATTCATAGATACTCTTGAATGATTCTAATTTGACAATGCCCAAATTAGTAATTTCAATTCATCTCTCACTGCTTTCAGAATTGGTTGCCTTTAAATTTCATAGTTTAATAATTCAATTCTTTCTTAGTAAATGACTCACTGTTTTTTAGATTAAATTTACTTTCAAGTCATTAGAATAGATTTTCTTTAATGTTGATACAATAAATTTACTTTCATGTTGATAATATAGGTTTACTTTCATGTCTCTAGAATAGCTTTGTTTCACGTCAATAGAGTAAATTTACTTTCATGTCAATCGTCATTTCAATTTCATAGATTAAAATATTTCTCTTCAAGTTTTGAATTTGAGATTTGTGAAAAAGAAAGCATGTGCATATTCATCTTAAACATTTTCCATGAATAGGTTTTATTTCAGTCCTACAATTTCTTTCAATACAGTAAAATTTCCTTTTGAAATTGAAAGTTGATTCCTAGCATATATTGTGCAACTGTAATTCAGAAGTTCACGAACCTCGGGTTTCATAATTTAATGAAAAGTAATTTAACTAACAATTAAATTACACAACATCCTGCATGTTAGAAAATGCAATGTGGCAACTATTAATTCATATTTTCCTTAACCTTAATAATTTCTTGTGAACTTTATTTATCTTCTTGTGTTTTCTTTATTAGTTCTTCTTCATCAAAAAATTATCAAGTGTTAAACAGTAAAACAACGGACAAAGAAATTAGGCTCAAACCCAGGGAAAAACCCCTTCAAGGGGAAAACCCAAAAAAGTATCTTCTTCTTATAGAATATGCTTCCAATAAGAAATCTAAGACCAAAACCTAGACCAAGTCCACCTCCAAGAAACAAGTCATCCCTCCAAGAATCCCTACCAATAGGATTAGATCAATAAGGTTCAAGCCTACTTCAACTAGGTTCTGGCCTCAACTCTGACCACAACTTCAACCCTGTAACCTCATATTGCAACTTGGATCTTGTAGCTATTGTAGAAATCCTAATTCTGGCACAAGACAATTTTTCAAGAGATCCCCCTTTCAACAAGATAATTTATTTTCAAGTTCAACGAAATCAAATCAGAATATTCACACTTCCAACAACTTGACCTCTTTCACTTCATACTTGAAGTTTCAACCTTTCTTGAAGTTGCAAAAAACTTATTTTTCACACACGTGAGAGAGATAGAGCCCAAAAATAAATGTTCCTTTTTTTATTTGATTCTCCTTGCCTTCTAGACCTTAGCTCTTCATTTCCTTTCGCTCCTAGATTCAAATCGAACTTGTTACATGAGAGACATCAAATGAGTGACTAATGAGGTCGAAGCTGCCCATATTTATATCCTTTCCAAGGTGTCAAATTCCCTCGTTTAGGCCGACTTGTAGGTGCTAGGGTGGAATTGTACTTTGGCGGTTTCCAAGACTTTCTAGAATCAAAATAAATTCTTTTACAAGGTACATTTTCCTTGGAAGGATCTTCTAGTCATGATGTTGACTCTCTTGACTCACGAAAATATATCCTATGACCTAACAAACCCTATAAGCATGAAGAACATGCTTTTATCTGTAATACCATCAATAAGAAGCATAAAACTGACGCTTTAAAATCATAATTTTTCTTTATTATTTTGTTTGTACATAAGATATACATATTGAAATGAGTACACTGACAATTATGAAGATCAAAACTAGTTACATTATTGTCTAGTCAAAGAGTTCTCATAGGAAGAGTCAGGTTGATAAGCCAAATGCAAGCATTGACATTATAACCAACACTGTCTTTGAGGCCTAACCATAGAAGCTCAACTTCATTAAATAGCATTATTCTAGGAGGCTTTACATGCGATACTGCACTACTTCTAAGGTACATACTCCATTCAAATGTTCACTAGGTATGTCCTTTTAGGACTATTCTTATCTTAAATTTTTAACCCTTAATCCTCAAATAATATCGATCCTCTTCAACCACTCTTATCTTGGATACATGTCTTATCGAAAAAGAGTGTCAGTACATTTCCTTTCTTAGATTATCTATCCTCAATGAAACCATAGATCCTTATCCAATCTTCCACCCTTCGTTTTCCATGGCCTTGACTTAGAATTATAGCTATTAGTCCTATTCAGGTGCATGACACATGAATAAGAGAATGCACATGTGAAGTCCATCATTATTCCCTCTCAATTAAAGAGGATATCCCCATTCCCTCTAGATTAGGCAATAGATCCTTGCTCCTGTTCAAGGAGACTCCACTCCCTCTTAAATCTAGAGGAGATTACTGACTTTATTTTTAATTTGAGAAGTCATAACCATTTATTCCTTATGGAGATAGCTGCATGTATCCCTCTTTCTTGCACATTGAGCTTTCTCTCTTTCTGGGTATCATGGAGCCATCTTCTTCCTTTTATCTTGTGACATGGTTCATATCATCAATCTTGCACACCACTTTCATCTTGTCATCATCAATGGAAGAATTATGTTGAGCCTTGCCAAACTTCAAGCTAATCATAGCTTCCTCGTGAAAGTGATCTTCTTTGTACTAGCTTGAACTTCAGGTTAGCTTCTCACATTAATACTTTAATATGGAAACATCTTGACTCCATAATTTCCAAAATCATGTGTTGGTCTTTCCTCAACATTCATCATATATTCCTACAATATCCTTCCAGGTAGAAAAACAATATCTTAACCATATAACCAATAATAAAATAAATATTAGACTTACCTCATCAAGATGAATTTCATATCAAAACATAAATGTCCTCATGATCCATATCTACAAGAATCTCCCTTCATGCATCATAGTGCTTAAGGATTGAAATTGGTTATCAAGTTAGAATTTTCTTCCAAACATGATATTGGATGTTGATCACTTATTCTATATAATCTAGTGAAAAAGTTTTGATCCTTTAATCATTCTAGAGTAAGTCAAATTATTCTTTTAAGAATCATATAACTATACTAAGCATATTTTATTACCAACTTCTTTTACAAGATTCTTGTGCATATGAATCCTATCCAGGAGAAGAGTTACTTTAAATATGCATTCCAATGCTTTCCTCCAATCATCTAGCTATCTGATCTTAAATGAGCCTTCAACTTGTCCAACTGCATTCCTTCATCCTTTAAGAGCATTGTTTCCATACTATATGGAATATGTACTCACCTTGTCATAATGCTCCTTCTAAGAACCTTCCAAAATGACAATTTTTATAGGATCTCAACGATCCATCTTAGAAAAATGACTACCTCTAATGTAATGTTAGATATTGCTTGGATGAACAATAATATGCAAAATGGTTCCAATCTTCTGAATTTTGAAAGACTATATGATTCAAAGAAACTCAATCATGTAGACTCTAAATATGATACTATTTAGGATGCCATGATTTTACAAAATCAATACTCTTCTAGAGTGAACAACAATGCATGCTATTGAAAATGAAGGAAAGACAAAATTCATAAAGAACTTGACAGAGAGGATTCTTTCTTCAATAGTAATATCTTTGATATCTTCTCCCTTTGTCTTCTCCTAAAGTTCTCCCTTCTCTTCAACTGTGTGAGGTTAAAGCTTCTTTCCTTCTTTTGTTGTTTTTCTTGTTTGGACAGTCCCTTTTAAAGTGTCCATATGCATTGCATCGAAAACATTGAATCTTGGACACATCCAGGTTCTTCTTGGACTTTCCAAACTTTCCCTTCTTCAACTTCTTGGTTCTTTCAATAAAGGCTTGAGATTATTCATTTGATTCAGTGTAATCCTTTGCCTTGATCATAGTCTCTTCCAGAATGCGTTAAACCCACAACTCATCAAAGGGAGTAGTATCTTTCTTAGAATACATTCTAGTTGCAAAACTACTCCGTTCTGGTGGCAAATCATTTAGTACAAAGAGGGTCATTTTAGAGTAAACAATTATCTCCCCAAGCCAATGCAACTGATCTCTCATTTGTGAAATATTCATCAAATAGGAGGCCATGTCTTCGTCCTTCAATTTCCTTATTCTGTATAACTGGTTTCTCAAAGGAATCTTTTGACTTGATCTACTTATAGAGTACAATTTTACTAGCTTATCATACATAGCCTTAGATGTCTTGAAGTCAGAAACAAAGGGAACTATATTATCCTAAATGGATTCAACAATGATCCTTTGTTCCCTTACTTCTCGTTTCTTGTATCTTTCTAACCCTTAATCTTATCTTTGCTAGCGTCAATGACTTCACCAAGGACATATTCCATTACTTTATATTCTATTAGTGCTAGCTCAATCCTTTTCTTCTATGCTACGAAATGTTTTAAGACAATTAACTTATTACTTTTCTTGTAGAAAGAACCCATATGACTTGTAGATTTAGACATAACGTAACAATATGGTACTTGTCAACCAAGAATATTTTCTTCTTTGATGATGTCTCCCACTAGATTGTTTCTTTCAAGATCTTCAAAGAGACTTCAATGATGCCATTGAAATATTTTTTCTTGGATTCCTTCAACAATAGCTTCCAAGTGTGATGAATGATACCAAAATTATTTGATGCTTCCTTCAAAGATGTCTTTCAATGAGCCTTTAAATAGGTATCCTTCCAAGAGAGATTAAAATTATTCTTGTAATCTTCCTTGATGAGAGCTTGATGTAGTCTTAATCGTTCTGCAAGTGATTTCCTTTGGCGATCCCTTCCATGTGTCCATAAGATGATATTTGCAGCAGCCTTCTCCTATTTACCTTAGCTTTGATACCATGTTGGAAATTGCAATGTGGTATCTATTAATTTCTATTTTCTTTAAACTTAATAATTTCTTGTGAACTTTATTTATCTTCTTGTGTTTTCTTTGAATAAGTTTTTCTTCATCAAACAATTATCAAAAGAAAAATAGTAAAGACAATGGACAACGAAATTAGGCTCAAAGATAGGGAAAAACCCTTTCAAGGGGAATCTCAGAAAAACCTCTTATGCTTATAGAATTTGCTTCAAATGAGACAACCATGACCCAAACCCTAGACCAAGTTCTCCTCCAAGCACCAAGTTAGTCCTCTAAGAATCCCTTCCTATAGAATTAGATCAATAAGGTGTGATTCTGCTACAACGAGCTTCTAACTTCAACTTTGACCCCAACATGTACCTTGCAACTTCATTCTGCAACTTTGATCTTGTAGCTATTGTAGAAACCCTAATTCTGACATGTTGTAGTGAAAAATCAACACCCCCAATTTTTACTTATTTATTTCAAATAATGGGGACCATTTCCATAAATTTTTGGCTAAACCACCGTTTTAATATTTTCTTTTGGTTAAGTATTCTACATTTATTTTATTTATTTATTTATTATTATTATTTATTATTATTTATTTATTTTATTTTATTTTATTTATTTTTATTTTTATTTTTCGTCAGATTTCTATTTTGATTGCTTCATTGAGTTCAAAGTTTCACTACATTTCCATCGGTACTTATTTCATCTCATTTGGTTACACTTTTTGCAAATGGTGCTCATCCAAAGTTCGATAATTTTTACTGCCTCGATTAAAAAATGTACAAAATGTATATTATTTTAATTTTTTGTAAATAAATTAGTAATTGATTGTAAATATTCATTCTTAGTTAATTTTTACTAATTTAATTTTTTGTAAATAAATTAGTGATTGATTGTAAATATTCATTCTTAGTTAATTTTTACTAATTTCATTTTTTCACTCACAATCTTACAAAATCGCCCAGCCAAGTTGTAAAACGTTTAAAATTATGCATTTTCAGGATCTCGATAATTGATTCTAATTCCTAACTTTAAAAGAAATTACGAGATCCAAAATCTAAAAATTGCAAAATGGTTGTAGTTCATTTTGTAGGATTTTTAATTACCAAAGTGGCTGTAATTTATAATGGATGAGTCCCACTCCAAGTGGCCCCACTTCACCTCACCTACTCTCTTCAATAAAAATCCCGATATAAAAAGACCCAATAAAATTCTCTTGATATTTCAAAAAGTCCTGATATTTGAAAAAGTTCCGATATTCCAAAAAGTCCAGATATAAATAAAATTTTTCGATATATAAAAGTTCCGATATGATATATCGGAACATCGGGGGCCTTTTAATGTCAGACATTGGCCAATTTTGTTGGTGTCAAAATGTCACGTATAAGAAAACTTGATATTCGATATAATATATGTGAGGTTTATTTATTTTTATCAAATTTTTTCAATATGCCTTCTCCCATTCACCTTCATCATCTTTACGTCCCTTATGCCTCCCATACCCACTCCACTTCACTAACCCTGCTCCTCCTTACTCCTTTCGATCCATTCATATATGGATCCAAAGCCACTTCATATTTCTTATTCAATCGATGGAATGGATCCAAAACCACTTGTCAAGATTTTAAAATAGTTTTTTTAATTATAATTATATTATATTTAAATTATCATTTTAATATATCAATTATAATTTCAATATAAAATAATTATAATTATAATTAATTTTTATTCCATTTTACTTTCTAATTAAAATTTATTTTAATTGTATATAACTAGTTTGTACTCAATTTAATATTTCTAAATTAATATTAATTAAATAATAACTGTTAATTTAACTTAGGATTAGAATTTTAATTAGAATTTTCATATTTTTGGCCTAGGGAGCAAATTTTCCACAATTCTGGTAATTTTGACACTTCAACTTTGGAAGCTCATACGTTGAGTTTTACTTTGCCAAATCAAGCCAATGATGACTCGTTGGATAGATAAAATCATGGAGAATACCTCTGAAGTGGTTACATGACCAGATTCTGTCAATAAATAAGTCTAAAATTTAGCGGAATATCAAGCTCTGAATTTGTAAACAAAATTAATTTTCTGAGTTTAATTTTTGCATTTGCATTTGCTCATAGCCTCTGCTGAGTGCCGATACATTCGACTATGTTCTATTTAACCAATAAGATATTTAAAAGAATTAATGGAAATCTCATAGTTCCTTTTATTTATTTGAGTTTTGATTGGAGAACAATTGGGGAAAGAAAAGATTTGAATCAATGAAATTACTCCAGTAAGAGAAGAAAAAGAATTTTGACCAATGAAAATTGTTGGAGCAAATTTATTCTTCAACAACTCTCCTATTTGGAATAGGTTTTTGTAATCATAAATAGTAGTTTGCAGAATGGAATACGCGCTTCTCTTTTATGTAATTATAGAATTCCTAAAAGCACTATTGTAATAGGGATTTAGAGATGTAGGTGAGAGGAGAGTAAAATCTCAGATCTGGGGGATAATTTTGGGAATTTTCTTTTGCATTCTGGACTGTGTTTGGGGAGATGAGTTTGAACTACTACAACTCCATTTTTTGCAGCAGAGTTAAAGCATTGTAAAAGATTGTTGGAGATTAGAGGCAGAATTTTTTTTCTTCAATAAATTGGTATTTAAAATACTATTTTTTTATACTAATTTCGTTTTATAATGACAGAAATGTGTCATTTTCATTAATGTTTGTACACTATTTTCTATGTGAGTAATTTTCTTCAATTATCTACTGTTCTTTTTCTCTACTCTTGTGTGACGAACTGTGTTTTCTGAGTAACTATTTACTTAGAAATCATCCTTTTAATTTTGATTTAATAAACAGTAATATTTTGAGAACTATTTCCTTATATTATTGTTTAATCATTCAAGTTATCGAATTAATAAGCATCATTATTTTATGAATTGCTTCCTTAAATGTTGTTGATTAATTATTCACCATTAATAAATCTATAAACATGATATGTTTTGGTATTCATAATATCAGCTAATTGAACTACTTCATTAGCTTGATATTCATTATAATCCAGACGTATTTAAATCCCAATCATTTAATTACTTTTCTCTTATTTGAGTTAGATCTACATCTTCCTAATCGAGATAAGCTTAGGGTTTCTTTTGTTTTTCCTTCATTCTAGGATAAATTCACATTTAAGATTAATCATTACATTTCTAGAAGTCCTTTTATCGAAGAGACAAACTTTAGTTGTGGATTGGCTGAGCCCTAGATCATCTTAAGGATCACTTTCTTGGATGATCAACAAGAAGAGTCGATGTTATGTCTCTTCTCTATTGGTAGTTGAAAGTCATATTTTAATCCAGTAGAGATAGAGAGAAGGTAACTAGACTGTCAGGCCAGGTAGTAACTCTCCAAAGGCAGAAAAAACTGATTCGTCTGATTATTCCATAGGTAGGTTATTGTTATATACATTAGGAGTGATTGTTCAGTTCATCTTCCGATGAATGTTCACATTCCTGATTTATTTATTTACAAATTCCCCAATCATGAAGATTAGGTGTCAACATTCCCCCCCTTAATCTGAAGGGATGTTGGTGAGTCCAAGCATCATTCTGAATTGTTCAAGCTTTTCCTTTCCAAGTGATTTGGTGAAGATGTCTGCAATTTGCTCATTTGTGGAACAATGACGGAGATGGATTGTTTTGGCCTCAACATGATGTCGAATCAGATGATATTTAGTATTGATATGCTTTGTTCGATCATGGAACTTTGGATTCTTGGCCAACTTTATTGCAGAGGTGTTATCAATCATGAGTGGAGTTGATTGTACTTGTTTTACCTGCAAATCTTCAAGAATTTTCCTGAGCCACACAATTTCTTTCGTTGCTTCAGCTGCTGCCACGTATTCTGCTTCAGTTGTGGAATCTGCTGGAACTGATTGTTTACGTGATCTCCAGGAGACAGCTCCTGATCCAAGACTCATAGCATATCCTGAAGTAGATACCCCAGTTTCTTTGTCTCCATCGAAGTCTGAATCAGAGTATCCAATCAAGCTGAAGTCGCCCACCTGTGTATACTTGATTCCAAGGTCTTGAGTTCCCTTCAAGTACCTTAGAACTCTTTTTGCAGCAGACCAATGTCCCTCACAAGGCTTTTGCATGAACCTGGAGAGGATTCCAACAGTAAATGAAATGTCTGGTCTAGTAGTAGTGAGGTAGATGCGACTTCCTACAAGTTGTCTATACTTTGTTGCATCCTCAAATTCCTTTCCTTCAATAGATGTGAGCTTTAAGTTTTGTTCCATTGGAGTAGAAAGAGGATTGCACTCTGTCATGCCAAATCTATTTAACAAATCTCCAATGTATTTCTTTTGAGAAAGAAATATGGATTTTGGATGTTGGGTTACTTCAATGCCAAGATAGTAATGAACATAGCCCAAATCAGTCATTTCAAAACTTTTCCCCAATTCCTTCTTTATGGATGCAATGTAGCTTTCATTGTTCCCTGTCATTAAAAGATCATATACATATACCACAAGATACACAACTGTTTTGCCAACTTTCTTGACAAATAAAGTTGCATCATCAAGATCAAAATGATTGAAGTTGAGTTTCAGAAGATGCTCAGTTAGTTTTTCATACCAGGCTCGCGGTGCTTGTTTGAGGCCATACAAGGACTTCACAAGTTTGCATACTTTATGTTCATGTCCTTTCACAACAAATCCTTCAGGCTGGGACATAAAAACATTCTCTTTTAGATCTCCATTCAAGAATGCAGTTTTTACATCCATTTGATGGACTTTCCAACCGTTTTGAGCTGCTAGTGCAAAGAGTGTCCGGATGGTGGCCCATTTTGCTATGGGGGCAAAAGTTTCCTCATAATCGACCCCTTCCTTCTGTGCAAAACCTTTTGCCACAAGCCTAGCTTTGTGCTTGTCAAGTGAGCCATCAGCTTTGTACATGTTCTTGTAGACCCACTTGCAGCCAATTGGTTTGGTTCCAAATGGAGGATCAACCAGCTTCCAAGTGCCATTCTTTATGAGGGCATCATACTCCTTTTGCATCGCTTCTTTCCATTCATCATGAGAAGCAGCTTTTTTGAAGGAAGTTGGTTCAAAATCTGTAGACAAGTTCAATTCACAATCATAAGTAACATCCATATCAACAGGTGAATTAGAGTCATCTACATCACCTCCATTTTGTCGGTTTGAATTTTTGGTTCCTGTTTTTCCAATTTCATCAGGATGAACACTTTCAAGTGTCTTTGTTAGCCACTTTGGGGGACCTTTCTGAGATGGTCCAGGCTGCTCTGTTGATTGAGTTGGGACTGAATCAAGATTGAGTCTCCCAATTCTATCAATTACATCACTTAAAGCATCATCCGTTGTTGGAGTTTCATGCAGAGGAGATTGTTTTTCAGAAGAAGATTCCACATGTTGTTCTAGTATAGGAATCCCCCCTTCAATATGTGGAATCTGATTATCAAACTCTTGAAATGATTTCGTTTTTGCGAATCTATCCAAGCGATCAAGTTGCCGCTCAACAACATTGTCAGATTTGGATGATTCAAGAAAAATTACATCTCTAGATACAACAAACTTTTTATTTACTTCATCATAGAGACGGTATGCTTTGGAGGTGTTTGAATATCCCAGGAAGATACAATTACGACTTCTAGCACCAAGTTTGTTTCTATGTACCTTTGGTATCAAAGCATAACAGGTGGAACCAAAGACCCTGAGATGTTTTACCGAAGGAACATGTCCATACCACAATTCATAAGGAGTCTTGTTTCTTATAGCATTAGATGGACATCTATTCTTTATATATGCAGCACATAGAACAGCATCAGCCCAAAACATTATCTTTACAATTTTGAAGAAAAGCATGGATCGTACCATATTCAAGATTGTTCTATTCATTCTTTCAGCTACACCATTCTGTTGGGGATTATAAGGCACAGTTGTTTGATGTTTGATCCCATGTTGGTGAAGATAGTTTTCAAATTCGTTTGATGTATATTCTTTTCCATTATCAGTGCGAATAGATCCAAGATGAGATTGTGCATCATTTTCAATCCATTTATGAAAATTCTTGAATGTTTGAAAGGCATCAGATTTGTTCTTCAATAAATAAACCCAACACATTCTGGTGTAATCATCAATAAATGTCATGACATATTTATTTCCATTTGCAGAAGGAACAGGCATTGGACCACATAAATCTGAATGAATGAGTTCAAGCTTCCTATGTGCTCTTTAATGTGAATCATGAAAAGACTGTTTGCTATGCTTTCCTAGAATGCAAGCATCACATTTCTTATGTTTCCTAGGAATTGTAGGCAAACCAGCAACACCATTTTTCTTCAATAAGTGGAGACTGTCATAGTTTAAATGTCCAAATCTAGCATGCCATAATAAACTTGATGGAAGTGTACCTTCTTCATGATGAGAAATATATGAGAAATGTTGTGCATGAGTAGAGGTTCCTTGCAGTTTGAGAAGTCTTTCTTCTTTTATTCCCCTCATGACAAGTGAGTGGTCACATGCTTTTCTTACCTCAAGCTTGCCATCAAACATATGAATGGAGTGACCTTGCTGGCGGATGTGGACCAAGGACAACAAGTTTCTCTTGAGCTGTGGGAGATATAGAACATGATCCAGAAGAAAGTCTGGAAGACCAGGCAGTTTAAGCCTGATTGTGCCAAGCCCTGATGGCTTGATTTTTGACTGATCTGCAAAGTATACTGCTCCATCAACATTGTCAGTGAAATCTTCAAAAAAATCTTTTCTATGAGTCATATGACAGGTTGCTCCTGAATCAAGCAACCAATCATTTTTCGAAGAAGCAAGTGAAGCATTAAACAAATCTTCATTTACTCCAATGTTACATTGTGCCTCAATATAGTGAGCGGATTCAGGTGATTTACCTTTGTTTGTATCATCAGTTTTACCTTTCTGCTGGTTTCTTTTCTGCTCAATTTTGTCCCATGGTAGCTTACATGTAGAAGCATCATGTGATCCATTTCGTTTGCAGCGAATGCAATGCAGATCTGCCTTTTCTCCTTGAGAATGTCTGCCCCCCTGCCTCTGAAGTATCTTCCTCTTCCTCTTCGTCCACCTCTTCCTCTTGTAGAATCTTGAGCAGGATGTTTTTCGTTATGAGCAAGGCAAACAGTCTCTTCAGAAGATTCAGGGACTATCTTCTTTCCAAAGGCTTTCTCTCTTTCAGCAAACTTTTTCACAAGAGAGTCAAAGGTTATATCTTTAAGATTTCCATTTGCTTGTAAAGACTCAAGATAATTGGAGTAGGTAGGATAGAGTGCCTTGAGAAAAGAAATAAGAGGGATATCCAACTCAACCTTAGTGGATTTGATATCATGAATTATAGACTTTACTTCAAATGCAAGAGTAAGAGGATTATTATTTTTCAGTTCAAGAGTGAAGAGTTTAATCATGAGCTGAACAACTTCAAGTGCAGAATCTGAGTCATAGAGTTCTTTCAGCTTTTGTAAAGCTTCAAAAGCAGTTGAATATGATGAAATATGGCGACTCACCTCTTAATTTACAGATGCTGCGATTAATGCATAGGCTTTGCTGTTCTTGTTTTCCCAAATGACGAGCTCTTTGTTTGATGTAGGCTGCACTAGGTCATTGTCTCCTTCTCCGACACACACTCCTTTCCATAACTCATTGAAGATGAGGGTGTGTTTTATCATCCGGGACCATTCAGGATAGTTCTCCTTGCCAGTGAGAACTATTCCTACCATAGAGATGATTGAATGCATTCTGTAAAAAATACTTCTGTTGATAAAAAAAAACTTCTGCTGATAAAAAACTTCTGCTGATGTATAGTGAAATTGTACTAAGATATATTAAAAAACAGAGGTATTATTTTGTCGTGGTATATGGGGGACAGCGTTAAAAATACATATGGTTGCCTTTCAAGTCATATCTAACGTAGAGGTATCAAAAAGATAATCACATAACCACGCGTATCAGCTGTCTCAAAGCAGCACATAAAAACCACGCATCAAGAGCAGCATACGATGTCATGCTTCAACGCATCAGCAAAAACAACGCATCAATCTTTTCACATTCCCATGTAGTGGAGCCCCAGCCTCGGCCATTCAAAGGTAAAAGAAGTTTACTGCAAAAGCTGATAGTGTTACTTCTTAAAGAATTTTACAATCTTCGCATTAATTCCAACTGCCACAAGAATACAGACGGTTACTTTTAGTTATTTCACAAAGGAACACTCTGTACAAAAATTCTTAGAAACGAAAAAATGTACAGGAGCCTCAGATACTCGTGGGTTCGTTTCCCACAGACGGCGCCATCTTCTTTGTCTTTAAATACGATGGTCAAATGTACATGTTTTCTAGCATGACTTCTAAAATTCTAGAACGACAGCGTTTCTTTGAAAATACAAAACCTGGTGCCCTCGTTTAAGTCGTGATTCATGTTACCCTCAATTCCAATATCCATCTCAAGAAAATCGGAATTCAGGTGCCGACGGCATCGGGTGCCAGCAATCTTCGGAAGCGCTCGCTTGCAGAAAATGACCAGATAAACAGGGACGCGTTCGCTTGCAGAAGAGGAACAACAAACGGAATGTTACTCCGGCCGGTTAATGAAGAGCTAATGGAGAACAGCTGGTTGATGAAGGCAGGTGGCATGGAGAAGACCACTCTGAATTGTCATGATCGAAGCCAAGTAGAACAAAAACCCATTTCTAGCAAGTTGCAAAACCAATAGTGTGCACGCTAGGAGATATGACAGTCTAATGAAAGGCTAGACTATAGACAGTCTCTGATATCATAGACAGGAACCATGGAAAAAGCATGGGAAGGCCACGACTATTTCGAGAAAAAAAAAATACAAAGCCTGCGTGCCACCTTAACTAGAGAGGGCGAGGAAGAAATTATGGCATATCTGCTCTGATACCATGTCAGGCCAGGCAGTAACTCTCCAAAGGCAGAAAAAACTGATTCGTCTGATTATTCCATAGGTATGTTATTGTTATATACATTAGGAGTGATTGTTCAGTTCATCTTCCGATGACTGTTCAGAAAATTGGAGCCAAGTTTAACTAGTTGGAGCCACCATTTAAAAGGGAAAATAAGCTTCTCTAAGGTCCTGACTAGGTGGTCTCCCTTATAATGTTGAGGTAGACATTTCAAGCCTACAAAATTTTTGGTGCTAGAAGGAGGGTGTGACGACTTGTTGCTTTTTGTAGTTTTTTTATTTTAAATTTTAAATTTAATCATAATGATTCCTCTTAAACTTCCAATTTGGAGTTATCTTTTTGGACACGCATTCGCCAATACTCCACCAGAAATAGTAAGACACTTATCAAAGGTAAAATTTAATGGTAAGAGAAATGTGTCTGCATTTGGTCATGCTTTACAGTTTATTCATAATTTTTCAAATTCTACTTTTTATGATATTGATGAATGCATTTTATGCAGGATTTTTACTCGTACATTCTCACGGAAAATCAGAATTTGGTTTCAATCTCTTCCAGTTGCCTCTATTTAAAATTGAGATAAACTCATCACAAAATTCCTTTATAAATTTGACGGTTATGATTATGAAAAAGTATGTGATGAATTCTAAGATTTACAAAGGTTTGAAAATGAACCTTTCATGGATTTTACCGTTAGATTTCGATTAAATTGTTTAAGATTCAAAATTGAAGATAAACCTTCAGAAATTGAATTGATAGATTGATTTAAATATATTAGTTCTCTTCCTTGTATTCCTATTCTATATGAAACAATTACAAACTTTGATCAATCCTCTTCAAGTTTTAATAACATAATTGAGAATTCAATCATGATGAAGTTGCCTTTATCATGTATGATCAATTCCTTCATTTATTATGTACTTCCTATAGCAGTAATGATGATCATGATGCACTCTCACATGTCAGTGAATCTCAATCACAAACCTTGGAAATTTTTTCTCATCAAATGCAAGAAGATACCAACAACAATGTTGGAGAAACAACTGCTTTGAAATCAAAAAATCAACCTGAAATTAATTCAGAAAAATAGTTATTAAATCAACAAGTATAGGAATAAATTGAAGTCTTCAATAATATGCAATCTGATATAGAAATTTTTGAATTTGATCATGTTAATCAAATGCCAAATGCAGGGCAGGCAAACAACATGCTTCAAGAAAGCATTAATAGATAGATGAATGGTCACAAATCTGAAATTTATAATGAAAAAAATGCACAAGTGTCTATGAATAGATATATTTTTAGATTCATTTATTTAGACTCACATTTCTCTCTTTATCCTGATATTTTTGCTGATTGTGATTTATCTCCTCTTTAAATTAATATTGTCCCAGAAAATAGAGAAGTTGATATAAATTAATTGTCAATTAGTTTTTATAAAGATAGAGAATCACTCATTGATCATTCTTCTATCATTGATAAAAAAACACTTATTATTCCTTCTTGCCTTGATGCATCATTTTGGAATAAAGAGAATTCAAGAGAATGTTATGAAGTCAATTACGATAATTACTCTGACATTGAGGATGATGATTTATCTTCTTATACGTTAAGTCGTCATGATCAAAGTTAAATCACATATGAGAATGAAGAAAACTCTAAATTAGAAATAATTCCAATAAATTCTCATATTCAAACAACTAATCATCTTTATGATTTCAGCATTCATGAATCCATCCCAATCTATGATTCTTATGATGATCAAGTTCTCACTCCTATTCAAAGTCGTGAATCTTTCCCTCTTTCATAAGATGATCATTCTAATTATATTATTTTGGCAAGTTCTTGCGAAAAGGAAATCATTTCAAGTCTGTTCAAACTATTCTTTAACACTAGTTGTAACAATAGTGTAAATTATGATTTAATTTTGTTGTTGTTCCTTCACTTATTTTGTTTAATTTCAGATTTATTTTTTGTTTTCATTTTTCAGTTTTTAGATATCTTATACTAACATATTGAGCAGTTTAGTATTGAACACTCAATTGATGCATTGGCTGAGTGAGAAAATGAAGTTTCAAATCTTGATCATGAACATCACGAGCTATTATTCTTCCAATTTCAATTGATGTTCATCTCTTATCACTTGTTCCTTTCCTCACTAAAGCAGTGCCAACAAGAGAGTGTATTTTCGCGATATGACCAACGATCTAATTCAATTAATGATCTTCCATTGAATGAATCTGACTTCCATCCATATTTCATAGACCCATTTGAAAGACATTTGGAAAGTACTCCTACTTAGAAGATTGTTAATAATTTAACATATGTACATAAGACATAGATGAATACCATTGTATCTAAAAATTCATTTCCACAATCTGGCCTGTTATCCCCTCTTTTGAACCTCTCCCAATCATTAATGGAAATATATCGAGATTTCTATGATCCAAATGAAATTCAGTTGAAAAAAGAAATTTCAAGAGAAGGTGATTGTAAATAAGTCGATTCTTGTAAATATGTTAGAAATTTGTGTACATATTATATTCAATTTTATTTGTATTCATTTAATTATTTTCTTATTACTAATATTTGACCTGTACATATATGCAGGAGTTAGAATGAAAGAATGGTTACATTGGAAGTACCACTTTACCTAGTCATATTTGTTTTCATTCAGTTAGGATAAGGAATAGATTAATTTAGATTTGGATTCCGTTTCTATTTTCATTTATTTCATTATTGCGGATTTTTAATAAGCAAGTAATGAATCTGAGTTTTTCTTGGCATCCCTTTTCATTTTTTGGCATAGTGTCTTAGAACATATCAAAGTTCTTATGTAGTCAGATCATATACATTTGTGATGCACTTGATTGAATTTATTTTGCAAAACTTCATCACATTGTTAAAAATGTTTTTGTAATAAAATCATATATGTAGAAATTCCAAGGAATTGCTATGGCTTGGCAATTTTTGATTCACAAGTATTTTTAAAAATCTCATTTTCACCACTCTTTTCCTCTGATGTAAATTTGAAGTGGATGCAATTAATAGCTCATTACTTAGCATTTTAGATTGAATAAGTAGATTATGTTGAACATATGCGAATTTTGAGAAATGCATGGGAGAACTTGAAGATTCATGAGGTAAAATTATAGTTAATATTCTTCCAGATTTGCATTAACAGGTTCATCTTCATCTACTGTTAGTTTTCTCTTTTTCATAGTTCACTTCTTATTTCTATTTTGTTTCTTTTGTAGGTTTTCATTAACTTGATTTTGGAGACTTGAGATAAGCAAATAATCAATCCTTTAAAATCTGCAACATGTCCAGGGAAACATTCGTTGTTTCATCATAATTTGGGTATTATTTAGATTTGCTCTATTCATTAAAAACCCTGATATGCCTTTTTGTATTAAATTAATGCATTATCGAAAGATTCGTATCAGATTTTTATAATATTGTAACTTTTCTCGTAATAAAGTTATGATAAAATCATTCTTCGATCAAATATTCCCGATATTTAATATAATTATTAAAGGGGATTTTTTTTTAAAAGGCGAAGTTGAGTTGGATGCTTCCTTTTAAATTAAATACTTTAAGAACTATCGAGCCCACAATTTCCACTTGGCATATCAACCTTCAAAAATATCGTAACTTATAAAGTGTGCCACACTCAAAACTTCTGATATCTAAATATTCCTAATGCCTCCTTCTTCCGGTATCCGATATTTCCGTACTCATCCTATATCGAGACTTTCATATCAAATGCTTGCTCTTTAAATCCCTGATATATTATCGCGGATATAGAAGTTCTGATATCACTTCCTGCCTTCACTTATTATCCGTTATTTCTTTAAATAGGATTTATTAGAAGTTTCATATATCGTAAATTTCTAATAGCCTTCTAATAGCCAAGTGTTTTCTCCGATATATTTATTCTGATAGGCTGATGTGTGCAGACCCACATGAATTCATGTTTTTACATTTAGAAATATGAGTCAATAATCATATTCCGCCTCTCATCGATGAAACTGGATTGAAATGCTTACACTCTTTATTGCTCAGATTTGCTACAAACAAAGGAAAATTCGTACAAAACGTTTGCAACAAATAATATTACCCATGATTTTATCAATGCCTGTTCCAAATCTCACATTTGCTGGTTGAGTTAAAAAACTTTCCCATTGCGCTCATTTATTTTACTTCTATTTTAATTGCATTTCTCCTTCCAAATTGATTCAAGGCCTCTATCTGGTAATTATCAGAATCCCAATTTTCTGTTGTTCACTTTCTCATATCACACTATTGGGTTTATGTTATATAAAAACCATTTCAAAAGAATTTTCGAGGCATTTATCTGAGATCTACGAGTCCTATTTTATTTTATCTGCTCAAAATCCTTGATCTTAGAATCTCGTAGAAGTCATCATGAACAATTATTGTATCCGAGTTCCAATATTATATTTTTATCCAATATTAATTATGAACTTCCTTTTATCGGAACTTTCATTTAAAAATTTCTACTTCCGATATAAAAAATGAACATAAATTAAACTTCTGAAAATAACTTTCACCGAAAACAACCAAATAGTAAAAGGCCCATACTATATCGAAATATGTAAATATCGTAAGCTTTATTTCATAAGTCCTTGATATGTCTATCTCCTCCTATGTCCAATACGTTAACTCCTCCGATCACATAATCTTATCGGACCCCAGAGTTCTTGTCAGCTCGGGGCTCATATGAAAATGTTACGATATCTTAATAGCTCCGATATCCGATGGCATTGAGACCTCCGATATGATGTATGATGACCCACAAATTCATGGCTGTTATCTCAGTAACTTACAGTGCTGTTACAGGAGGAACAACAATCATTTCCCTCTCAGCAAACTATAGTGTTGTTACAAGAGGAACAACAAATCATTGCTCTCACAACAAACTACAATGATGTAACAGGAGGAATAGCAAATCACTGCTCTCACAGCAAACTACAATGCTGTTACAGGAGGAACAACAATTTCCAGCGACATAGTCTGTAAAAACACAGTTTAATTATCCCTTCATAACTCCCGAACCAAGGATATTTTTGGCAAATCACTTGCCTTATACCAAATAGACCCTGCTCTTCAGAAAACCCAGATGCCAGAATTTCGAATTTCATCTTTGTTTGAACAGAAATTGACTCGCAAGTTTGCTGACAGTTTTCCTTTATGATTTTTCTTTCTTCTGTTGGCTTGATACAGATTGCTCTCTATTCTCAAATCTGTAATGTAAAATGACTCTTTCCAATACACAATATTGGATACAAAAGTATTGGATTAGAATATTAACTAAAATATGATTCTCCAGGTTCTCATTTAAATGTAAATAACAGAGAAAATACATCGCAGAAATTCCTCATTCAACATAGTAATTTAAAGACCAAATCAATTTCAATCTCCAGATATTAATATTATGGTTCACAAACCTCACAAACACATATGCAAATAACTATCTCACACACACTTACGGATCAATTTTCTGATATAAAAAGCCATTGGTCTAAGAAATGTTGTTCAATTAACTTCAATGTTGTGCAGCCTTATGGTTGCACCATTTTTGGTATCAAAGCAACAAAAGGAAGAAATTTCCTGCGAAGAGATGTTATGCTTATGAATATTTAAGACTACAAATGTATGAAAACAACAACATGTTGAATGAATGAAGTTTGGCTCCGGATTACAACAACAAAACTGTAGAAAAAACTTTTTGGAAGTTCTTAGAGATCGTAGCAGAACTGGCAGATGCAAGAGACAGAGGAAACCCATTCAAAACACAGGTGACAGCATAAGAAAGTATGAAGACTACAACAATATAGCATAAGAGAAGTTGTAAGAGAAGAACCAGGTGTGTTAGTAAAAGCAGAGCAAGGAAAGCACTCTGAAGTGGCAGTGAACATGAAGAATCCAACAAGAGATTGGACAGAGAGGACAACTGAAGTGTTCTCAAGAGAGATTGAGAGATTGCAGAAGCCTAGAGGGAGCAAAGGTGTTTCTCAAGAGGAGGTTCCAGATAGAGGACCGTGCTTACCAAAAGACTGAGTGAGGAGAGCTTAGTGAGGTAAGATTACAGTAAGGAGGACTTGTTGTTGCAGACGAGTGAGGAACTCATGGAAAGAGAGGAGAAGAAGATGACTACATATAGTCATAGCAGAGGTTTAGAAAGAAGCCACAGCAGAAGGAAAGATGCCAAAGAAAATGGCATGAGGATGAGTCAAGAAGAGTTTGACAGAGAGAAAGCTGAGATAGATTTCCAGATTGGAATATTGATGGAGATGCTGCAGAGAAGTGATAAAGACCAGAAGCATGGTTGGACCATGAGAAGAAGAGTAAAGTGGCAAAGGCTACAAGAGAAAAGAAATCAGCAAGTGAAATTAGAGATAGCAAAAGAGTTGAGAAAGATTGAGCAGATATTGAGTGCTCAAGAGGAACCAGAGGAACTCAGAGAAGTAGAAGCAGAAGTGGAAGTTTCCATTTGTAGACCAGAACAAGGTGAAATGTTGGGTGAAGAGGATAATGAGAGATTAGGTGAAGATCTCATGGACTATTCGCATAGTTCAGAACAATCAAAAGATATGAAGACAATGGAAGCAGATGAGGCAATGAAGCCCTGTGATTTTAATTCTCAGTTTGTGTATGTTTGCAGGATACGCAGAGGATGATGGACAGTCTGGTGAAACTGTCATAAGCAGGAATGAAGCTTTTGAAGTGAAGTATGATGGAGAATTCCTTTTAGAGGAAGAAGGTGTTGATCTATTGCAGCATAAGGAGTTCATAGATGAAATTTTGTTTGGTGTGAAATAGTCAGATGAAGTTGATATGGACCAGAAGTCTAATGACAATGCCATAGTGGTACTACAAGAAGGTAAACAAATGAATTTGTTTAATGAAATTGATGAAAGAAGCTTGCAATATGATAGTGCAGAAGACAGGATAACTCAGGAGGATTGCCAGGAAAAGAACGAAGCTAAGAATGGAAGTTGTGATGAACTGCTGGAGAGATTTCACAAGGAAATAGAATTCTTGGAAAGATTTCTCAAGGAACCTGAAGGAGAAATGAAGCTTTCAGAACCTGATAAAGAGGAGATTATGGTTACTATGCATGGTGTGGAAGACAACATTAATAAATATGATGCTGAAATCAGAGAAATTGAGCAGAGATTATTTGAAGGTGAGATGAAAGATTAGGAGCAACAAGGGAGTTATGTCCTCAGATACATGAAGGAGACAGAAGTATTAATCCAGCAAGATGAAGATGGGAGGAACCATCAAATTGAAAGGGATGATTAGCAACATGAGAGTGAATTTGAGGAAGGCAATAGATTGCAGCAATATAACAATTGGAAGCAGAATGAAGAACAAGAGGTTAGTCTGGCAGTACAAAGGAAGACAAGTAAAGACCGAAGATACAAATGGAGAATGAAGAAAAGGGTCAAGTGGAAGCTATTGCAACAGAGGTGGAATGGCAAGCTCATGAACGAGTTCAGGGAACTTAAACAAATTCATATTGATTTGTTTAAGAAGGAAAGACTCAGAGGAATGGAATCAAAGCAAGAAGGATCTACTGAAGTCTAAAAGATCTATGATGGAGGACTGGTGCTTGAAGCATCAAAGAAAGATGAAAGGTATTGTATTTTGAAAACTAAAAGTTGTTGTGTGGTTGTAGGTCATATAGACTTGAGGAAAGACAAGCAGTCATTGGGAACTATTATATTAACAAGTGGAGAGATGACTACTCACAGTCATATCCAGAATAAGGAGGAAAGTTACAACCAAGTGAAGAAAGATGTCCAGTCAGGTGATATCCAAAGGATAAGTCAAAAGGAGGATGGAAAAAGAATTATTGAGATCAAAGGATACACTGAGGTAAGGCAACTGTTTAGTGTTGTCATAAGTGAAGGGAACAATGCAGATATGATTTTTCAGAAGTTAAAGGAAGGAAACTCACATAATCATGTGATGCAGAGGGAAGAGCAGTTGTTAAACATAGTTGTAGTAAATTATGTAGATATTAGACAACTGTTTAAGACTGAAGTCAAAGGAGAGCAGCTACTGAAGATTGATATAGAAAACTTTGTAGATGTTAAATAGTCATTGAAGATTATTGACCTTGAAGAAAGCCAGAGTAAAGAAGGACTAAAGATAGATGATGCAGACAATGAAGATTGTGCAGAACTTTTGGAAGAAATTCCAAATGAAATGGCAGATTGGTGGCATGAGTTAAAGAGGCAAGGAAACCAAGGAATAAGTGATCAGACTGTACAACCAGAACTGAATGAGAACAAAGTTGTCATGGACAATAAATATGAGAAGGAAGTTGTCAGAAGTGTTGGCATAATAAGGAAGCAAGGTAAAGTAATTATGTTTATTGAATTGATTAATTATGATGAAGATTTATATGCAGGAACAAGGCAATGTGAAGTCCATCTGAACCAAGAAGTTAATTCTAAAGAACAAATCGAATTAATGAGGGGTGAGAACAGAATGTCTCAGAAAGATGAAATGGTGTTGAATCTACAGTATGAGAGTGTTGAACTAGAAATGAATTCAAGAGGTGATAGTAAAAGAATTACTATTATACCACAAGGATTTATTAATAAAGAAGAAGCTGAAGATGACATTTCAGAAATGTATATGGGAAAATATTGGCACAGGGATTATGATGTTCTTATTCAAGAACACAATCAGATGCAGGAGAATAGTATTCAACACATGAGAAGTGAAGTGGACAAAGAATTGGATGAGTTGTGGAAACTCATACAACAGCATTCCAATAAAACAAATACATGACAAAAGAAGGAAGGGAGATTGTCTGAAAGGAATGGTAGAGGTGAAGTGAATGCAAATTAAGATGAGAAAAATAGTAGTAAGATACATGGAAAGGACAGCAACAAACAATGAGACATAACTAATGGGACAATACAGCATAAATGAGGAAGACCTGAAGAAGAAAAAACAACAACATCAACCAAGGACAGATTACCAAACCAAGTATGGGATCCAGGAGGACACAGATCAGAAGTGCATGATCAGGAGATCATGATTAATTTAAACCTTGGGAGTCTGATGCAAGAGCATCTAGGCCTAGCCAGCAATGTGATGGAGTGGTCACATGTTGTGGCTAATACAAGTTTGGAGGAGGACTGGTTGTTAAATTTGTATTAATTTCAAATAAATGTAAGTGGTTAATTTGTTGCCTAATTCTGAACAGAATTGGGAATAAAAGGCAAATGATCCTCCCTGTGTGGAGATCAAGCCAATTAGCTATATTGATTAGTTAGAGTAGGATATGATTTCTAGGAATAGAGTGAATTCCTTCATTTGTGGAAGGAAATTGTTATACAGGGCATATATGTATTTCCCTTATTTTCTGAAGTAAAGGGATGTGAGAGAAAAGAGAGAGAGGGAGGAGACCCGAGAGCTTGGTAAGCCTACGGGCAGCGTAGGAGAAAGAGGCCAATAATTAGAGTAATCAGGCTAGAGAGGGCAGAGAAACCCAAATATAGTTTTGTATTTATGTTTGTATACAGAGAAGTGATTTGAGTGTGGAACTGTGTATTTGATGCATTGTTTTTGAAACAGAGATCGTCGACTGTGTAATCAGGCCTAAGGCCGAAGACTTTGTCATTTGTTTACTGTAAATAACCAGTGTTGCGAGCATAATTGTATAAACAACCCATGGAGGCTTTGAACACTTATTTCCTTTGCATTCTCATGAATTTGGTGGGGTTCTATGATTTTCGAATGTTATAATCGAAACACAGTCTAAAAGATCGATCGGGGGAGTTAAAACTATTGTTTTGGTTCTGCAAGCGGAAAACCAAAAATACACTAAGTGTTGGACGCAAACACACTTAGAATTAGAAGTCAGACTTGAAAAAGTTATGAACGGGATTTTTTAAGGTCGTCGGGTCCATGGAACAAGTCGCATCGCGCAATTGGATCGACGCTTACAAAAGTTTGTCCACAGACCTTTGCGATTGGCGATCGCCAACACATCGCATCGGCGCAGCAGAAGTGGGAGCAGTGAAGTGTGAATGTGGACATCGCGATCGCCGATAGCGATTAGCGATAATCGCATCGGACCCCGCCAAGGGATAGCGCGATATCACAAACCAATGGGACCTCCGATTGCCGATAAGGTGGTTTGATCTGGACTGTCAAATCTCATTGCTCCAGATCAACGGTCACAAATGCTTGGCGTGTTGACTTAGGCATACGGTAAGTGCTCTGATGGGAAAAGGTAAAAATCATGGTTTTGCGAGGTTTTCAATATAATTCTGCGTATTCATATATCTTGGTATATATGAGCCGGTGATGGATGCGATAGCGATATTATGGAAAATAAATGGTAAAGGGGTGATGTGTGAACCCGATAGGGTTATGCACGCGGCTATAATGTTTTTGAAGTCTGGTTAAAGGCATAAAGCAGGGTTTGCAAGCATTTCTGTGTGTTTCGATACATTACAAAGAAAGGTTATGGTCCTGGGGTTTTAACTATGTAAAACGCTTCCGATATATATATACATAAGGGCATGGAGGTGTAAAGAATTAATAAGGGGCCATTAAGGGGAATTTAAGTCCCGATAAGGTATATATGTTGTGTAGCCTTAGGGTTGCACCAAAATGGCTGCCTATTCTTCTTGATGGTGTCAATGATAGGTGAAAAAATGCCACTAAAATTCCTAATAAATTTTTAATATAAGTTGGCTAAGCCATGAAAACTTCTCACCCCAAAAATATTCTTATGTGAGGGCCAATTTACAATTGCCTCTATCTTTTCCAAATCCATTTTCAAGCCATCCTTAGAAATGACAAAACCCAAGTATGCAAGCTCACTCTTCATAAAAGAACACTTCTTCATGTTAATCAATAGATTTTCTTGCTGCAATCTCTCTAAAACATACCTCAAATGACTTAAGTGCTCTTCTTTAGTTTGACTGAAAATTACAATGTCATCCAAGTAAACAATCACAAACTTACCAGTGAGCTCCTGCAAGACTTCATTCATCAGCCACATAAAGGTACTGGGTGAATTTGACAAGCCAAATGGCATGATCATCCACTCGTACAAGCCTTCATTGGTCTTAAAAACTGTCTTCCACTCATCTCCTTCTCTGATCTGAATTTGATGATAATCACTTTTCAGGTCAATCTTTGAGAAGTAAATTGTTCCACCCAAGCAATCCATCATATCATCCATCTGTGGTAATGGAAACCTGTAATGAATGGTGATCTTGTTGATTACTCTAGAGTCAGTGCACATTCTCCATTATCCACCCTTCCTTGGACTTAGTACCGTAGGTGTGACAAACAGACTCAAACTTTCTCTTATTAATCCTTTGTCCAACAATTCTTGGATGTGCTTCCTCACTTCCTCATTCTATTTGGGTGTCATCCGATATGCAGCCTTGTTTAGAAGACTTGGTCCCGGTATCAAGTCTATGTGATGACTGATGCTTATTTTTGGTGGAAACTCACTTGGCAATTCATCAACTACAATATCATGAAACTCATGAAACAACTCCTGAACTTCAATAGGTAAATCTACAATTTCATTGTGCAGAAGTACTACCTTTGGCTTGCAAATCACTGCATAGCTTACCTCTTCTTCTTCCATCTGTTGTAGAAATTCCTTTTGGGTGTCATTCGATATGCAACCTTGTTTAGAAAACTTGGTCCCGATATCAAGTCTATGTGATGACTTATGCTTATTTTGGGTGGAAACTCACTTGGAAATTCATCAACTACAATATCATGAAACTCATGCAACAACTCCTGAACTTCAATAAGTAAATCTACAATTTCAGTGTGTATAAGTACTACCTTTGGCTTGCAAGTCACTGCATAGTTTACCTCTTCTTCTTCCATCGGCTGTAGAAATTCCTTTCAGCTAAGTAGCAGTGCTTTTGGGCTGCTTGTTTTAGTTGTACCCTCCTCTTTCAATGGTACAAGAGTGTGTTTGATGCCATCATTTTAAAACTTATAACAATTGCTCTCTCCATCATGTGTCACCTTCCTATCAAACTACCATGGGTGACCCAAAAGAATGTGACAAGCATCCATTGGCATTACGTCACATAACACCTTGTCTTTATACTTGCCTATTTGAAAATCAACTTCACTTTGTTCATGCACCAACAATTGGTGTCCTTTTTGCAACCACGATACCTTATAAGGTGTGGGGTGCCTAATATTTTCCAATCCCAAATTTTCCACCATTTCTTGGGAAATTAGATTGTCTGTACTGCCGCTGTCAATCACCAATTTGCAGCATTTGCCTTTTGCCTTACACATTGTCTTGAATAAGGATTTCCTTTGGACTAGTTCAACAGTCTACTTTGCTGGTTTTAATAGGACTTTTTGCATCATCAACACCTCTCCAGTCTCTGGCACATTCTCTACCTCATGTACTTGTGCTTCTACTGCTTCGGTTTGAGTTATGTATACACCCTGTTGTCTCGTATTTTCATTCTCAGGACATTCAAAAAAATCGATGACCCAATTTGTTACATTTGTAACATCATTAGATAGTCTCTTTGCCTCTTCCTCTACCTATACCTCTCTGGTAAGGTCTTCCTCCTTTGCTGCCAGCTTATTTCTGACAAATGGAAGAGGAAATTTTCCTCTTCCATTTGTCTGTCCTTTCCCTTTGGAAAAGCCACATCCTCTACCAGAGTTTTGCTTCCTAGCTATCTTTTTTTCTGCCTTCAAAGTGCACTGGTATGCTTCCTCTATTGTCCTTGGAGAAAGTATGTTGATTTGGAGAAAGTATACTGAAAGTATGCTACCTCAAACCCTTGATATACCTTGCTGTCTTTTCTGGGGTACCTTTTACATAGCCTTTGTTGGGTCCCTATAATACTAGTGATTACCCCATTACTATTGTAGTTATACCCCTTATTAATATTGTTGTGCCCCTATTGCCCCCATATTGTTATTACTATGCCCCATAGAATCCCTCTATTGTTATTTTTGTGGCTTTATATTATTATTGTTAGGTCGGCTGGATTATATTGTGACTCCTTAGACTCCTATATATAGAAAGGAGGTTTTGTCATTTGAATCATCCAAGAATTGTTCATTTATGTAATGTAAAGGAGGTTGCCCCCTCGAAGAGGCTGAATTCTAAGGCATTGATCTATCTTTTCTATCTTTTCTTGAGCTGGTTTCATAACATTTGGTATCAGAGCTTTGGATTCTAGGGTTTCGCTGCTCCAAACAGGTCATCATGGAATTTTCGCTATAACTTTTTTTCTGCGACGTTTCAAAAGTTAAAAAAAAAACCCATTTGAGAAGAAATCGCGCTGAACCTCAGGTCCAAATTTCAGAGCTGTTTGCGCTATATTTGCGGAGATATGATCTGAGGAAGTTGGTCTTTTTGCAGACTCCTGAATTACATTCCAAACAGGTGACCTGGGGAAAATCGTCATAACTTTCTCTCTGGGGATCGGATTGAAATTTCGTAAGAAGTTCTAGAAAGAGGACGGAAATTAGTTTCTTGTGTGCATTTTTCAGATCCAAAGGTCGAAACAGTGACTCGTGGCACGTCGTACAAGTTCGCTCTACTGAACTAGTCTATAATCAAGTCACTGTGGGAGATTTCGCATAACTCTTCCTTGGAGAATCCAATTTGGGTCAGACTTGTGGCATTGGAAAGAGGATGCAGAAGGCTACTACAGATCACAAATTCAGAACTGGATGATCTGAAATTACAGAGATACATCAGATTCAATATCAGGCTTTTACAAAGTGAAAAAAGGTGTGTAGTTTTTTTTTAAATTTTTGCGTAAGCTTGGTTTGAAGGAATTCAAAGGGCATAGTAAAGCATTATTATCAGTAACTGATGCCCCGAGGAAAGAAAATGCAAACACCTAGTAAGGAACCTGAAAGCTCTAGCATGACTCATGAAGAAGAGGAAGAAATGCTACATGATATATCAAAATTACAAGAACAAGTGCAACAAATGTCACGCTCACAAAAGCTAACAGAAGCTAAGATAAATGGCGTGGAATCTAAGATAAAGGGCATGGAAGCTAATATGGATGATTCGAAGACAGATTTGAAGAGAGATATGGCAGATTTGAAGATAGATTTGAAGACAGACATGACAGATTTGAAGACAGATTTGACAAATTTTCTACAAGAAATACTTACTAATGGTGAAAAGGTTGTAAAGGAAACTCATGATGTGAACAAAAGAAATGTTAATCATGATTCCATAGACTCTAATGTTGGATCGAAGACCCACCATATTCCAAAAATCGATATGAGGAAGTTTGATGGCAAGGATCCCGCCACATGGATATTACAGATGGAGCAATTCTTCGATCTCAATAATGTGCAAAACACACAAAAGGTACGTATGGAAACTTTATATTTGGAACCAAATCAGTTTGTATGGTATCAATGGCTTTGCTCTCGTAAACAATTTATCACTTGGGCAATTTTTACGGAAGAATTGATAGCACATTATGAGGATACAAAAAGCAACACTTTTTTTAGCCAATTGATAAGTCTCAAACAAAAGGGTTCAATAATGGAGCACATTGAGGAGTTCCAAAAATTGAACATAAGGGTAAAAGATATTCCAGAGGAGCATAGGATTGATGTGTTCATAGGGTCTTTAAAGGATAATATCCAACATGATGTTCGCCTTTGGGAACCTGATTCATTAGAGAAGGCATTCAGGTTAGCAAGAAAAATGGAAAGCAAAATTATGGCAACCAGGAAGCATACCACTCACAACTATAAAGATGGAAGTGTTGTTGCCCCTAGTCTTCCACAACCTATAAGGTTGACACCACAAAAATTGGAAGAAAAAAGAGCAAAAGGGCTTTGTTACAGTTGTGATAGCAAATACACTAAAGGTCATAAGTGTGCTGAGAAGAAATTATTCTACATAGATTGTGAAGAGGAAGAAGAAAAGGAGCAAGAAAGGTCAAAAGAAGAGGATATACTCCAGGAACAAAGCCTAGATGAAGAACAAATAAATCCGACCATATCTTGTAATGCATTGGCGGGAATTACCACTCCTCAAACCATCAAGATAGAAGGACAAATCAAGAAGAAAAAGGTAATAGTGTTGATTGATTCAGGAAGCACCCACAATTTTATTCATTGTAAGGTAGCAAAAGAATTGAATTGCTTCCTATATCCAGCACCAGAGTGTCAAGTGATGATTGCAAATGGAGGAACAATAAATTGCTCTGGAAAGTGCCATAATATCAAGCTATCCATGGGAGAATATGTATTGACTAGCCCAATGCTTTCCATTCCAATGGGAGGTGCTGATGTTGTACTAGGAGTCCAATGGCTACAATCCTTGGGTACAATAGCTTTTAATTTTCAAGAACTTTTCATCAAATTTTCTACGGAAGGAAAGGAAGTTGAATTAAGGGGTATTGCAGGGAAACCAGGAAAGATAATCAGCTCTAATGGTATGACAAAGCTTCTAAAAAAGGAGCAAAGAGGTGTAATTGCACAATTATGTTCGCTAGATGTTTCCACATTGGAATCATCTATTTCTCCAGATCTCCAAAAAGTCTTGGACAATCATTCCAAGGTATTTGAGACTCCCAAAGGTCTCCCACCTATGCGTGATCATGATCATGCTATTCATCTGATTCCAGGAAGTGTTCCTCCAAACATCAGGCCGTACAGATATCCCTATGTCCAAAAGAGTGAAATTGAACGTATGGTTGCAGAAATGCTAGAGGCTGGTATAATTCAACCGAGTCAAAGTTCTTTCTCTGCTCCAGTAGTATTGGTGCACAAGAAGGATGGATCATGGCGCATGTGTCCGGATTATAGGGAGCTCAACAAGCTCACTATTAAAGATAAGTTCCCCATTCCTGTCATTGATGAATTACTGGATGAATTGCATGGATCAATTTACTTCACCAAGTTGGATCTTCGTTCAGGATATCATCAAATCAGAATGAAGATGAAGACTGAAGACATTCCGAAAACAGCATTTAGAACTCATGAGGGTCATTATGAATTTTTGGTCATGCCTTTTGGCCTTACCAATGCACCTTCAACATTTCAAGGTTTGATGAATTCAATTTTCAAACCATTCCTTAGAAAATTTGTGTTAGTATTTTTTGATGATATACTAATCTACAGCAAGTCTTGGAAGGATCATGTTGAACATGTTGACAGGGTGCTACAACTATTGGAGGAGAAACAATTATATGCAAAAAGATCCAAATGTTTCTTTGGAGTCCAGGAGGTGGAATATTTGGGTCATATTGTATCTCATGAAGGAGTTAAGGTAGACCCTAGCAAAATTAAAGCCATTAAGGAATGGAAAATCCCCACATCCATAAAGCATCTGCGAGGATTTCTTGGGTTGACAGGGTATTATCGCAAGTTTGTTAAGAATTATGGGAGAATAGCAGCACCTCTAACAACATTATTGAAGAAAGATGCATTTTCATGGACTCCGGAAGCAACAAAGGCCTTTGAACATCTTAAAGAGGCAATGTGCCAAGCACCGGTCTTAGCTACACCGGACTTCACAAAAACCTTTATTGTGGAATGTGATGCTTCAGGAAATGGAATTGGTGCTGTTCTAATGCAAGATGAAAGACCCATTGCTTTTGAAAGTCGTCCAATCAAGGGAAAGTTTTTAAGCAAAGCTATTTATGAGAAGGAAATGTTGGCAATACTCCATGCACTTAAGAAATGGCGACCCTACCTAATGGGAAGACACTTCAAGGTAAAAACGGATCATGATAGCCTTAAATACTTTTTAGAACAAAGATTATCCTCTGAAGAGCAACAAAAGTGGGTCACAAAGATGTTGGGTTATGACTTTGAAATCATCTACAAAAAAGGGAAGCAAAATGTGGTGGCAGATGCACTCTCAAGAAAGGATGAGGATGTGGAAGCATTGTTGTGCGCCATTTCTATTATCCAACCAGATTGGATAAACGAAGCAAGGGAGGAATGGAAGAATGACGAAGAAGTGTGGGCACTTATTCGAAAGTTACAACAAGATTCCAGTACGTCTGATACATTTAGCTGGCAAAATGATTCGTTATGGTACAAAGATCGCTTATACCTCTGTAAGAATTCCCAGCTAAAACAAAAGATTCTTATGGAATTGCACACTTCTCCCTTAGGAGGGCACTCAGGATTTTTAAAAACTTACCACAGGGTTAAGAAGGAATTTTTTTGGGATGGCCTTAAATCAGATATTCAAAAGTTTGTGGCGGAATGTTTGGTTTGCCAACAAAATAAAGTTGAAACAATTAAGACACCGGGTCTATTACAACCTTTATCCATTCCAAGCCAACGTTGGGAGGAGGTTTCAATGGATTTTATCACAGGTTTACCCAAGTCTGAGGGAAAGAGTGTCATCATGGTGGTAGTTGACAGACTTACCAAGTATGCACACTTTTGTGCATTATCACATCCATTTAAAGCCAGTACAGTTTCTACTGCATTTATGGAAACAATTCAAAAGCTACATGGAAACCCAAAGATTATTGTAAGTGACAGAGATCCCATTTTCACTGGAAATTTTTGGACAGAATTATTTTCTTGTCTTGGTACTCAGTTAGCTCATAGCTCATCTTATCATCCTCAATCTGATGGGCAAACTGAGATAGTAAACAAATGTTTGGAAGGATATCTTCGTTGCTTTGTATCTGATAAACAGACACAATGGGTCAAATGGTTGCCTCTGGCTGAATGGTGGTATAACACTTCCTTCCATACAGCAACAAAAATGACCCCATTTATGGCACTTTATGGGTATCAACCACCATCCATCACATCATATTTAAGAGAAAATTCTAAGGTTCAGGCAGTGGAACATCACATCGAACATCAACAACAAGTCCTCCAACTCTTAAAGGATAACCTCGTGTTGGCACATAATAGAATGAAACAACAGGCAGATCAACATCGCAGTGAAAGAAGTTTTGATGTAGGTGATTGGGTATTCCTACGGCTACAACCATATAAGCAAATGTCCCTCAAGCAAGCTAAGAAGGATAATAAATTATCACCAAAGTATTATGGTCCGTACAAGGTGTTGCAAAAGATTGGTACTATGGCATACAAATTGGAGCTTCCTGCAGCTTCTCGATTGCACCCAGTTTTCCATGTTTCATGTTTAAAGAAGGTTATAGGCGACAAGCTCCCAGTTCAAACAATATTGCCAGAACTTGACGAGGAAGGAAAAATTATATTGGAACCGGAAGCAGTCACAGAAACAAGAACTCGACAGCTACGAAATCGATCAATTTCAGAGTATCTTATCAAGTGGAAGAACTTATCCGCTGAAGATTCCACATGGGAGGATGAGAATTTTATGCAGAAGTATCCAGAACTACTCAAGCGTTGAGGACAACACTTTTTTGAAGGAGAGGGGCATGTTGGGTCCCTATAATACTAGTGATTACCCCATTACTATTGTAGTTATACCCCTTATTAATATTGTTGTGCCCCTATTGCCCCCATATTGTTATTACTGTGCCCCATAGAATCCCTCTATTGTTATTTTTGTGGCTTTATATTATTATTGTTAGGTCGGCTGGATTATATTGTGACTCCTTAGACTCCTATATATAGAAAGGAGGTTTTGTCATTTGAATCATCCAAGAATTGTTCATTTATGTAATGTAAAGGAGGTTGCCCCCTCGAAGAGGCTGAATTCTAAGGCATTGATCTATCTTTTCTATCTTTTCTTGAGCTGGTTTCATAACAGCCTTCTCTCAAATTCACCTTGTAAAACTCTTTGGTGTATTCTCTCACTGTCATTATCTTTTGTTTAATATTTTTCATTTGTTTGTAAAGAGTTAGCTGGTAATCCTTTGGCAAGAACTTACTCTTCATCTTTTCCACCATTCTATCCCAGTTCTTGATCAATGGTTTGTCCTTCTTCCTTCTTTCAGCCTGTACATTGTCCCACCATAGTGTAGCATGGCCTTTCAACCTTTTCAAAGCAAACTTGACTCTCTTATCCTAGTCAATTTCCTCGTACTCAAAATACTCGTCCATATCACTGATCCAATCTAGTACATTCTCATCTTTCAAACTGCCATCATAAATAGAGATTCTAGGCTTTGGCCTTGAACTTGAGCCCAATACTGCTCTCAACAACTTAATCTCAACAGCTTGCTCAATAGGTGCTGCTGCTTCTTCTTCAAGTTACTCTTTGGCCTCACTAACATCTCCCCCTTCAGGATCCTGTTGTCTCCCTATTTCCATGGCTTCTAACCGAACTTGCAGTCTCCTTATCTCTTCTCGGAGTTTTGCATTATCCACGGGTCTGCCTCCTCGACCTCTTGCCATTCCTACTCACCTATTAATCTCTCTATACTATAGATACCAACAACGTTAAGGCTCTGATACCACAAATTGATGGCCCCTATATCAACAACTTACAATGTTGTTAGAGGAGGAACAACAATCATTACTCTCTCAACAAACTACAGTGTTGTTATAGGAGGAACAAAAAATCATTGCTCTCTCAACAAACTATCGTGTTGTTATAGGAGGAACAAGAAATCATTGATCTCACAACAAACTACAATGTTGTTACAGGAGGAATAACAAATCACTGCTCTCACAACAAACTACAATGTTGTTACAGGAGGAATATCAAATCGTTTTTTTCCAACCACGCAGTCTGTAAAAAGACAGTTTAGGGATCCCTTTGTGACACCCCAACCAATGATATGTTTGGAAAATCACTCATGAGTTACAAAATAGACCCTTCTCTGCACAAAACCCAAATCCCAGAATTTAGATTTTCATCTTCCTTTTATCAGAAATTGACCCGCAAATTTGATTACGATTTTCCTTTACGAATTTTTTTTCTTTTGTTTGCTTGAGGCATAGTTCTCTGTATTCTCAAATCTGTAATGTAAAATTACTCTTTCCAATATAAAATCTTGGATGCAAAAGTACTGGATTAGAGGATTAACTGAAATATGATTCTCTAGGTTCTCATTTAAATGTGAATAACAGAGAAAATACAGTGCAAGAATTCCTCATTCAACACAACAATTTAAAGACCAAATCAATTTCAATCTCCAGATATTAATATTATGGTTCACAAATATCACAAACACATATGCAAATAAATGTATCACACACACTTACGAATTCTATTTGTTGATATAAAAAGCCACTTGTCTAAGAAATGTTATTCAGTTAACTTCAATCTCACACCAAAACTTCTAGCAGCCAAAAATATTCCTCCTCCCTCTCCAAAACCTAAAAAACACTGTCCAAGAAATGAGTTCATAGATGTGAAAAGATTTCCTTTAGCCCTAACTATCTACTAGCTATAAAATCATCTCTTTTAACTAGATATTCCTAACAAACCTTAACTAGATATCAAAAACTTTTCACAAATAAACATTAAATGTTCTAGCCTTGACATGTGTTCAATCCATCACATTGCTAGGCTCTTTGTCAAACTTTAATAACTTATCATTTTTATGTGCTTGGCCTAATGCACCTACATCAACATAATTAGAATGTCGCCGATTTCTAATGGCTTGAAATACCTCCAATCAAGCTTCGATGGTTTTCATTAATAATGTAAGGGAGATGTAATATGTAAACTTTGGTCTTGAATTTTGAGATTTTATGAGAATCATGGAGTGAATATGAAATTTGAAATATTAAGAGAACAATCATCGCTGCAAAAACATATCATCATTCTAATTTTTGATGGGTTTCATTTATTTCAGATTCCTTGGACATGAAACATTGTTTTCTTTAATGCATGCCTTAGTTTATATTTAATAAATGATGATTTTGGGTCAATAAGATTTCAGAAAATTCAACTTCTTCATGCTTTTAATTCTAATTAAGAGAAGAGGTTATCTTTTGTTGGAGAAAATGATATGTTCCAGGTAATATTAAATAAAATTATCCAATGGTAAGTTTCATATGCCCATTTTCATTCAGTTTCATTTATTTACTTTTGGTTTCAGTTTTTTCTTAGACTTTGTTGATATAAAACTCTATTTTGCAGCTCTTCATAAACTTTTTCACATCTCTACCATATTAGATTTGGAGCTCATTCTTCTTGTTTGCTTTTGAGTTTTGGACCAGTAGTAATGATTGATCATTAAATAAGCTAAACTATTGAGTCTTTGAACTTTTTATCTGTTTCATAAGTTATCTTTTATTAGAAAATTGTCAAGATGTTTTTATACAGGTTTTGCTTTTAAACAAGAAAATTTGCAGCAGACATAGACTTTTCATTTGGAATGAATTTTTCTTCATAATTTCTATTTCCCTTAATGTTTGGAAGCTTAATCGCTTATAACTCCACAAGATAAAATTAACTAGATTCTTAACAAAATACGAACACACATATGGTTTTCTTCTTTTATTCATTTGTTGAGACATTTTATAGTTAATCTTGTTGGAGTTGGTTCTCTAAATTTGGGATTTTTCTTTTAGCTTTTGTTTTCTTCACTTTACATTTTTTGGAGTTTGCTGATTTCTTTGTACTTCAATTTGGAATTTTTCTTTTTCTTTTTCTTTCATTTTTGGCTTGATTTTGATGACTCCACCATGATTTATGTGGAAGGCCTTTTCCTCACCCAACAATGGTTTGCATACATGGAAAATATTTACTCTGTCTATTTCAATAAATTTCATTTATCATTAATGGTATATCTTTATGGAACCATAAAGCCTTCTTGCCTTAAAATCTTTTTCATGGAGAAACACACATCCTTTCTAAGTGATATGGTTCATCTTTTCAAGGAAAGAACTGATTTGAGTTTAACTCAATCAATTCCTCACATCCCTCCACTTTATAGAAATCCTCTGATTGATAGTTGCGGGGAAATATTTTTGGAGTCAACATTATGAAAGTATTATATCCATTAACATAAGTCATTATTACCATCCCACCTCATTCACTCAGGTACATTATAATCTAAAAGCTCGCAAATATGCTTATCAAAAGGGTGATTAAAAGAGGAAGTGTGGGAAATACAAGTAAACCTATAAGGGTTATGGACGCTCACTGGCAGTGGGGCTAGGCTTGTATGACATAAAATACAACTTCACCAAGGTATTGTTCAGGATCGCTGGCAGCGAAGTGATGTCAGAGACCATTCATAACAATGGATATATGCTTTATCAAAAAACTCTTATTTGTACCTTCCTCTATTTCTCATACGAGGTAATTTTAAAATATTTATTTTCCAAAATTTGGATTCATGGCTTTTACTCAAGTCTACTTTGAGTACTTATTTTTTCAAGATCACACTTCTTACTCTATTTATGTGAGACCCATGGAAATGTTTTACTGTTTGAGGATTTAATGCACTCCATTATATTTAACCTCTAGTTAAACTAAAGTTCATTATCTTTAACTAGAGATAACTGGTTCTTCTCAATGTGTCGCTAATGTTGTAGTGAAAACTCAACACCCCCATTTTTGACTTATTTATTTCAAATAATAGGGACCCTTTCCATAAATGTTTGGCTAAATCACCTTTTTAATATTTTCTTTTGGTTAAGTATCTTACAATTTTGCCTTTTTTTTGTTTTCATCGAATTTCTATTTTAATTGCTTCATTAAGTTCAACTTTTCGCTATCTTTCCATTGATACTTATTTAATCTCTATGGTTACACGTTGACAAATGGTGCTCATCCAAAGTTCGATATTTTTTACCGTCTCAGTTAAAAAAGCGTACAAAATGTATATTATTTTAATTTTTATAAATAAATTAGTAATCAATTGTAAATATTAATTCCTAGTTAATTTTTACTATTTTTTTCATTTTTATTGACGGTACTACAAAATCACCCAGCCAAGTTGTAGAACAATTAAAATTATGCGTTTTTGGGATCTTGGTTATTGATTCCAATTCCTAATGTTAAAAGAAACTACGAGACCTGAAATCTCAATGTCGCAAAGTGGTTGTAGTTCATATTGTAGGATTTTTAATTACCAAAGTGACTGTAGTGTATAATGGATGAGTCCCACTCCAAGTGGTCCCCACTTCACCTCACTTTCTCTCTTCAATAAAAATCCCGATATAAAAAGACATGATAAAATTCTCTTGATATTTCAAAAACTTATGATATAAAATTTTCCCGATATTTGAAAAAGTTCCAATATTCTAAAATCTCCTGATATAAATAAAATTTTCCGATATATGATATGTCAGAACATCGGGGGCCTTTTAATATCAGAGATCAACAAATTTTGTTGGTGTCAAAATATTACGTATAAGGAAACCTAATATCTGATATAATAAGTGCGAGGGTTATTTTTTTTATCAAAGGTTTTCAATCTGCCTCCTCCCATTCGCCTCCTTCATCATTACGTCCCTTATGCCTCTCATACCCACTCCACTTCACTAACCCTCCTCCTCCTTACTCCTTTCGATCCATTCATATATGGATCCAAAGCCACTTCATATTTCTTATTCAATCCATGGAATGGATCCAAAACCACTTGTCAAGATTTTAAATGGTTTTTTAAATTATAATTATATTATATTTAAATTATAATTTTAATATAATTTAATTATATTTTTAATTATAATTGATTTTAATTGAATATAATTAGTTTGTACTCAATTTAATATTTTTAAATTATTATTAATTAAATAATAACCATTAATTTAATTTAGGATTATATTTTAAATAAAATTTTCCTATTTTTGACCTAGGCAACAAATTTTCCAGAATTCTGGCAATTTTGAGACTTCAACTTTGGAGGCTCATACGTTGAGTTTTACTTGGTCAAATGAGTCCCACGATGGCTCGTTTAATAGATAAAATCATGGAGAATATGTATGAAGTGGTTGTATGATGAGATTCAGTGATTAATTAAGTATAAAATTTAGTAGAAGAGCAAGCTCTCAATTTGTAAACAAAATTAATTTTTTGAGTTTAATTTTTGCATTTTCATTTGCTCATAGCCTCTGTTGAGTGCAGATATATTCGACTATACTCTCTTTCAACAATAATATATTTACATGGATCAGTGGAAAGCTCGGAGTTCCTTTTATTTATTTAATTATTTGATTTTTGATTGGAGAATTTATGTTTTCCAGATTTGGTATTTTTTATTTTAATTTAATTTTGATTGGATTTTGGGAGGAGAATTGTTGAGGATATGAGGAAGAGAATATTTAAATCAATGAAATTGCTCTAGCAAGAGAAGAAAATGAATTTTGACCAATGAAATTGTTGGAACAAATTTATTCTTCAACAACTGTCCTATTTGGAATAGATTTTTGTATTTATAAATAGTAGTTTATAGAATGGAATAAGGGCTTCCCTTCTCTGCAATTCTAGAATTTTTAAAAGCACCATTGTAATACGGATTTAGAGCTGTAGGTGAGAGGTTAGTAAAATCTTAGATTTGTGGGATAATTTTGGGAATTTTCTTTTGCATTTTGGACTGTGTTCGGGGAGTTGAGTTTGCACTAATGTAGCTCGATTTTTGGCAGCAAAGTCAAAGTATTGTAAAGGATTGTTGGAGACAAGAGCTAGAGAAACAATTTCAATAAATTGGTATTTAAAATACTATTATTTTTTATACTGATTTCATTTTATAATGACATAAATGTGTCATTTTCATTCATGTTTGTGCACTATTGTCTATGCGAGTAATTTGCTTCAATTATCTACTATTATTTATCTATGCTCTTATGTGCTGAACTCTAATTTTTGAGTAACTATTTCCTCATAAAACACCCTTTTAATTATGACTTAATAAACAATAATATTTTTTGAAGTATTTCCTTATATTATTGTTTAATCATTCGAGTTACTGAATTAATAATCATCATCATTTTATGAACTACTTCCTTAATGTTGTTGATTAATTATTCACCATTAATAAATCTCTAAACAGGATATGTTTTGGTATTCATAATATCAGTTAATTGAACTACTTTGTTAGCTTGATATTCGTTATAAGCCAGACATATTTAAATCCCAATCATTTAATTACTTTTCTCTTGGTTGGGTTAGATCTACATCTTCCTAATCGAGATAGGCTTAGGGTTTCTTTCGTTTTGCTTGCATTCTAGGATTAATTTGTATTTAAGATTAATTATTACATTTCTAGAAGTCCTCTTATCAAAGAGGCAAACTTTAGTTGTGGCTTGGTTGAGCCCTAGATCAGCGTAAGGATTACATTCTTGTATGATTAGCAAGAACAATCGATCTAATGTCTCTTCTCTATTGGTAGCTGAAAGTCATATTTTAAGCCAATAGAGATAGAGAGAAGGTAATTGGACCTAGTTTAACTAGTTGGAACCACCATTTCAAATGGAAAAAGAGCTGCTCTAAGGTCTCGACTGGGTGGTCTCCCTTATAATGTTGAGGCAGAAATTTCAAGCCTACAACATGACACTAGACAATTTTTCAAGAGATCCTCCTTTTAGCAAGATAATGTCTTTCCAAGGTCAACGAAGTCAAATCAGAATATTTTCTCTTTTAAAAAATTGATCTCCTACAATTTGGACCTGCAATTTGGATCTTCCTTGTAGTTGTAGAAACCCTAGTTTTTGCATGTGTGAGAGAGATAGAGCCAAAAAACAAAATTTCCTTTTATTTTTAATTGGATTCTCCTTGCCTTCTAGACCCTCTCTCTTCCTTTCTTTTTTCTCCTAGCTTCAGATGAAACTTATTACATGAGAGAGATCAAATGAGTGACTAGTGAGGTTGAATTTTCCTGTATTTATAACCTTTCCTAGGGGTCAAGTTCCCTCCTTTAGGTTGAATTGTAGCTTCCAGGGCCGACTTGTAGGTTGGAGGTTTCCAAGACTTTCTACACTCAAAATAAATTCTTTTACAAGGTACATTTTTCCTAGAAGGGTCTTATAATGATGATGTTGAATCTCTTGACTCATGACAATAAATCCTATGACCTAAAAAACCATAGAAGCATTAAGAACATGATTTTACCTAGAAGACCATCAATAAGAAGCATGCAACCCATGCTTTAAAATAATATTTCTTCTTTCTTATTTTTTTTGTTACAGAAGATGTACATATTGAAATGAGTACAATAAGAATTATGAAAGCTGAAACTAGTTACATTTGCAACACGACAAAATTTATATAGTTTCTTTGATCTCTACAAAGAATTTCAAGGGGCATATTATAGCTTATTTTTAAAGGAAATTAGTTGGCTCAAATGCAATTGTCACATAATTTCATCTCATGGCCCGTTTTATGAGATATTATTGATTGAAGCCTTAATGTTCTTAAAATAATACAACCATGTGTACTTTGAATTTTCTCTCTCCAACGATGAAAATAGAGAAAGCGTCTTATAACAATTTAAAGACATCTTTGATACCTTAAATGGGTCTTCAATAGAATTTGATTGCATCAAAGATAACTAAAGGTAAAAAAAAAAATTGTAGCTAGATGTGCATCGCTAGAAAAACAGTATTTTGCTTACGTTCCCCACATAGTTATGGGTCATCCAAAAATCTCTTCCACATAATATTAGTCTCAAACAAGTATACTCTATTGTTACAACATCAATCTCTACTTACACCTTTTCATCCCAAAGAAGATACAAATATGATGCACTTTCCATGGCCCTACAATTCTTGCTCTAAAATCATATCTCATTTTTATTTTATCCTATCCTTATCATTATATTTAATTGATATTTTGTATCCTTCTGTAAAAAAAAGTAGGTAAAAACAATTCCTAGTTTTTCTTGACAATGTGTGTTGTAGCTGGAAGAAAATTTTCACTACATTATTTATTTCCTCTATTTGTTGCTTTATGAAATATTATTTTAATGTTGCAATGTATTTAGAATATTTTTCTAGAGAATTGACAAGTATATTAGGTGGGTGACTGAGTGTCTCAATAGCTGAAAATATGTCCATAGGATGGTGAGTTTCAAAATTTTAAATCAGTTTGATGTTAGGCCTTGAATAGGTTCCTAGACAATCTGCGTGTTACAATTGTTCTTCTCAAATGTAGGGTTGGTTCCTAGTCAACATATTGTATTTTATCACAATCTTATAATTGAAGGAAGGAGCATTGACAATTTTTTTGAGAACCCACAATGATTTTTTGATATTCAATGATGTCTATATTTATCATAATTCGCTAACATGTTGGGATTGATTATAGGGCTACATTGAGTGGTGAGTTTTCCCATTCCATTATGTATTCACACAATCATGCTATTGTGCTCTGGGAGTTTACATGCCTTCCATTGGTAGTTATCGTTGAATTCAATGTCGTTATGTCATATATTTTTTATGTTTGAGTATCTTCTACTTAAATAGTTACATTATTTTGATCTCACCACTTTGTGTGGTGTTTTAGTAGCCTGATAAGGAATGAAATTCCTAGATTATATTTGGAGCATTATATATTATTATATTTCTAATTAAGATTTCATTAGGAAAATGGTATGAGAGTTAGGTAGCATTGTAGACTCCTAGTATCAATGGATAATTGAGATTTTAATGGGTATGATTGATATGTTTCCTCAACCAATTCATTTTTTATCTCATAAATAATATTTTGTCATATGGAGAGTCCCTCTCAGCTTTTTGATGTAGTTTGATTTTGTAAAAGCTATTTAAGTTTGCCACATTGTTCAATAAAAATAGTTAGAGATTAGTAATTTCACACAATTCTATTTGAGTTTTTTTACACTTACCAAAACTTCTTTCAATTGGTTTAGAGAATTCATCTAATCCTATAGGGATTTGTTGTTTAGGTCTTTGACTCTCCAATTTCATCAAAACATCTACCACTTTCTACCTTATCAACATCGACACATCGACTAGAAAAACTTGTTCTATCTACCTTCACAATATTGGAGGTCAATGCTTCTATGGTTGGGAAAAAAGATAGTGATTCTAATCCCTATCATTTTCATATGTATTCTTATAACTAATAATTATAATTACAAGATCATTATTCTAGATTCATTTGATGAATCATATTTGGTTTCCTAGTCTTAGGGGTTAGTTGAGATTTTTATGGGAATAGTTTAGGTATGTCTTCAACCTATTCCATGTTTTGTATAAAAATAATAATTTGTTGAATATAGAGAGTTCTTCTCTCCTTAATTTTTTGATGTTGTTTCCCCGTTTTCAATCTACTTAAGCTTCACATTTTCTCAATAAACAATAGTTAGAATGTTTATACTTTCCTTTTTTGTATGAACTTAGCTCATGAGTGGGATTTATCACTTCATTGGGAAAACACACACCAATAGGATGATAGAGTACTATTTAATTGGAATTTTTGAGCGAGAGATAAACAAATTGAATATAAACAAATATAGAATGATTTAGTTGTTCATTAACCCTAGAAGCAAACAATCGCCTCATTTTAGAAAGATACTTTTTTGCTGAATAATTCACATTATTGGCATGGAGAATCAATTGATATATTGATGGTTTATATTATTTGATAAACCCCCTTGTAGTAATATCAAGGTTCTCTCATTTTGTTTTTGGAAATTATGGATCAAGTTCATTTTAGTCCTCCATGTGAATTATTGTGACATTTGAGAATTATAAGCGGTTGGTCTTAGATATACTTAGGATTTATAAATTTATAATTGTAACACTGAAAGGGTTTCCTTCTCCTCGGGAATTTCTGAACACCCTCCCTAAACTATCTTAGCTAAAATACAATATTTAGGCTATTGGTGCTATGATATTATCCTTGACACATAATGTAGTTCAACATAGCACATTTATGTCAACATTCCATCAAGAGCCATCATTTAATTATGTTATAACCCTAGGTATAGGTACTTTACGTTATGTTTGCCTTTTCGTGTTCCAATATAGTTGTTCTACGTCAATTATCTCATTTTGGGCATACTTGTCATGGCTCAAAAGGGGATCTTATTCAAGAAAATTTCTTGATCGTGGTTAGTGTGTTGAGGGTTTTCTTCAATGAGTAAGAAAACCCCCTTTTTTAATTTAGGTGATATGTTAAAAATAGATAATAGTTAGTTGCAGGATAAGCACAAGAGCATTGTAATAGAAAAATAAAGCAATAGAACTTGCATGCATTTAAACTACAAATTAAACCTCAAGAATGCTACCCAATCTAAGTAAGATGGAGGGAAACAACAATAATCATATATTTCTGTTGAAAATAATAAAAATTAGTAAAAACACATGGGGAAATGGTTGGATCCAAATGGACTCGAAGACTCTCCTTGGGATCGGTCTTTTTGCCTCTTGAAAGTCCTCTAAAAATGGTGAATGGAGAAGTGTTTTTTCTTTGAGGAAGGAACATAAACAAGCATGGTGGTGATGAGTGGTAAATATGGAGAGTGTAAGATAAATGATCCCCAATCATAGTCATGTAGTATAAATGATGCACTTCTTCTTTGTTCAAGTGCTACCCAATGTATTAGAAAATTATATATTACAGAGCAATGGAACACATAAAATATTGTGGAAACACAAAAATAAAAACACATAAAACAACAGAGGCACAAATATATGTGGTTCACCCGATTTGAGCTACGTCCATGGAGAAACAACCAATCATTCCTTTCATATTATCTAGCAAAATGAAGAGATATATCCTATAGCAGATCCATTGTAGTTTCCTCTTCACTCTCACACAGTGTCCTCTCTCTTTCTCATTTAGAATAATAATACACAACATCAATACAATTCCCTCATATAAACCGAGGGCTACCTTATAAGGAAAAAAACCCTAAATTAACATAACTTCTGTTAGTGTCAGTCAGTTTTTCCTTCCACCAGTTATAAAATGTTCTCTTTTAGAATGCCCATTAGGGTTTAAGGTCAAGTTTTTGTCATTTCACTAGGTCTTCCATTCAAAAACTTTGGTCACTAGTTAGTGTGTCTAGGGTTATTTCCACTCTCTCAATAATTTCACATGTCGGTCACTTTCATCACTCAACTAAGTGTATCATCGTTAAGAATCATCATCATCTCAGTCATTTGTTGGTTGTGATTTCATAGAGACAACCCTCTCTGGTTCGGTAGGGCTAGCTACTTGATCCAAAATGGATCCTAAAAACCCTCTAAGTCTTCAAAAGTAAAAAAACTATCGCAAAGGAAAACCTTCACAAAAGGCGGATTACACTATCGGGAGAAAAAAACATGAAGAAACACTGGAAAGCAGACCTATCGGAGGTTAAAGGAATGACGCACAGGAGACATCGGATCTGGCCGATCAACGGTCCAGATCCGATCGATATATCGTAATCGGCGGTGGAAAGCAGAGGCTATCGGAGCACACCATATGAAAGTTGCGATAGCGATCAACTCGAGTCAACGAGGACCGTTGATCAAGCACGCAGATCGATGGCCCAAGTTAACTCGCGATATCGCAGTGGCAACATACAAAGGAGCGCTTACCAACAGCCCAGGGACTGTGCAATATGCGATTGCGATCAATCACATCACAATATCGCATCGGAGCATTACAAAGGAGCGGTCCCGATCCAAACGCGACTTGCGATAGCCGAACCCGACAGGGTTATGGATCAAATTTGATATATTTTGAGATCCGGAAAAAGGCATTTTTCTTTGTATTTCGCATTTTCGTTAAATAAACGAAATACAAAGGAAATGCGCCCGATGTGATGAAGTCGGACCCAAAAGGGCTATAAATGCAGTTGTATAATATTTGAAGTCCGCCATAAAGCCATTTTGCGGGATTTTCAGTGTTTTAATGTATTTTACAAATACAAAGGAAACCACGGCACAGGGGCACTTGCGACTTACGATAGCGATCAAAGGCGGACCCGATAGGAGTATAGGGCAGAATTAATGATATTTGAAGTCTGATAAACAACCGTTTGGCAGATTTTTCCCGTGTTTTAGTGTATTTCTCTGTGTAAATAGAGAATGCTATTTTTGGGGATTTCAAAGGCCCGATGGTCTCTTCCGTTGCAGAACAGGTGGCCACCTTCCCTGGAAGATGTTATGCCATGATTGGTTCACGCTCAGAGGGGATTTGAGCGGATAGAGGACGGGAGCCAGAGAGCCCAAAAGAAGAAGCGAATAGACAACGCCAATTGACTTAAAAGCCACAGAATGATAGAGACAGAGGCAAGCAATGCTGAGACAGAGAGAAAACAGAGACAGAGAGTGAAGAAGAGAGTTAGTGTAATCAGAGAGACTTGAGGGATTCAAGTAAAATCCTGCTGTTTTGTATCTGTTGTGTTGAGACTCAAATTGAGCTCATTTTTGTAAAACTTTGCTCTTGAAGACATAATAGAGGGGTCACCACTAAAGGCTGGACCAGGAGACGTAGCCTAGGAGTTTTGGGTGAACTCCTTGATTATTTTGCTGTGTTATGTGTGTGTGTCTATTATGCTTCTTAAACTGCTCATTGTCTATATTATTCACAATCTTATCGATTCGTTGCACTAAGTAATATAGGAAAATCCATGCACATGAGTCTGTAATACCTTAATAATAATCTAAGATCTCATTTTCAGATCAAGTGGTATCAGAGCTTTTGGTTTTTGGTTTGTTAAGGTTAGACAAGCTTGTGCTGGACTTTTTGTGAATGCTAACTAGGTCAAAGCTCAAATTGGGAAAAGGAGAACTTGTTGAGGCTAATCCAGAGATTGGGAGAGTCTATTCTCAGAGGAGAATGGCAGAAGAAACTCCATGGGAATTAGAAGCCCAATTCATGGAAAGTTTTATGGCCATGCGAGCCATGGTGGAAGAGATGTATCGGGAGTTTAAGAAAGGTCAAGGTGAAAGCACTTCAACACCTCAACCAGATAAAGAAACAGAGGAACCTCTTCTAGTTGCCCAGCCAGAAGGCAAAGGAAAAGAAGAGAGGCCTTCTCCACCATCTACTCCATCATCACCTTCATCCTCCTCATCACCTTCTCCACATAAAACTAGCCCTGATAAGAAAAAGAAGAAGACTTATGTGATTAAATTAGATGTAAAGTTTGATTTGCCAATTTATGATGGAGAATTAAATTCAGAAAAACAAGATAACTGGATTAGACATATTGATGTATATTGCAGGGTTCGGAACATTAATTCAGAAAGGAGAAAGATTCAGCTGGCTAGCCTTCTCCTTGGAGGAATTGCCCTCGTATGGTGGGAAGGCAAGACACAAGCTGATTTGAAGAAGCATGGTAAAATTCTTTCTACCTGGAGTGAATTTGTTTCTGCCATTAAAAACAATTCTATCCACTAGCTTATATGCAGCAAGCAATGATGAGTTGGAAAACTCTTCACCAATTAAAGGGGCAAAGTGTACAAAGCTATACCGAGGAATTTAGAAAAAAAGCTTTAACTTTAGGAATTTCTCTAGACTCACCTGAAACTTTGTTGAAGTATATAGGTGGTCTGCATAGCTATTTGAAGCACACCATTCTCATGTTTAATCCCACTAGCCTAGATGATGTATCAGTTTAGGCTACACATCTAGAGGCTAGAGGCAAGAATGTGAATCTAGAAATTGGGGGATCATCAAAACACTCTGCAAGAAAGAACAAGGAAAAGTAGAAGCAGAAATGGAAGGAGAGGAAGGCAAACACTGTACAGAAAGACAAACCTTCATGCACTCACTGCAAGAAGGATGGACATGATGATGCACACTGCTGGTCTTTGCATCCGGAGCTAAAACCAAAGAAGTTCGATGGTAAGAAGAAGAAGATTGATGCTGCTGTTAGGAAAGATTAGGGGTCAGACTTAGGTGATGAAACAATTGTGACAGCCTCAGGTATAAAAGGTAAAAATTCTTACGCATCTACAAGTAATTCTGTACAATCTATTGATAATGAAGAAAATGAGAGGAAAAGCCATGAGCTTTTCCATATTAGAGTTATTTCCAAGCATCAAAAGATTGATACTTTATTTGATAGTGGATCACAAGTAAACTTGATTTCTGAAGCAATTGTAAAGAAGTTGGGATTACTAACCACACCTCACAAGAAGCCATATCCATTAGGTTGGGTATGTGATAAAGAAAAGCTACAAGTGACAAGACAATGTAAACTTAGGTTTGCTATAGGGTCGACGTTTGTAGATGAGGTTGATTTAGATATAGTTCCCTTGGATATATGTTGTATTGTTTTAGGAAGTCCTTACTTGTATGATAGAAAAGCCATTTTCTATAGAGCTGAAAATAAGTATCAACTCACTAAAGATGGAATAGAATATATTGTAAGAGCTCATAAACTCAAAAATAACTACTCTCTCATAAACTCAAGGCAGATGAAAATAATTGTAAATTCATGCAAGCAATTTTTACTAATGGTTGTAAAGGAAAAGAACCCTGATAAAACCAATGTATTTGAGGGATGTGATGCTAAACAGAAAGCTGATTTAGAAAAAGTTGTTTCAGAATATGATATCCTATTTCAAGAACCTAAAGGTCTGCCACCCAAAAGGGAAAAAGTACATGATATTCATTTGCAGCAAGATGCTCCATTGCCTAACATCGGAATGTACAGAATATTCGCTTTAAAGAATGCAGAGATCAAGAAGCAGGTACAGGAGCTTCTTGATAAAGGGTTCATAAGACCAAGCACATCACCATGTGGATCTCCAATTGTGGTGGTGAGAAAGAAAGATGGTTCGTGGATGATGTGCATTGATTATAGACAATTGAATAAAATAACGATCAAGAATCGTAATCCTCTTCCTCACATTGATGATCTATTAGATCAACTAAAAGAAGTAGTTTACTTTTCCAAGTTGGACTTGCATAGTGGCTATCACCAGGTCAGAGTTACAGAACAAGATGCATGGAAGACTGCTTTCAAAACAAAGCAAGGGTTGTATGAATGGTTGGTTATGCCTTTTGGCTTAACTAATGCTCCTGCCACTTTCATGAGAGTTATGAATGATGTACTCAGACCTTTTATTGATGATTTTGTAATTGTATATTTAGATGACATTCTTGTTTTCAGTAAAAAAAATGGGAAGAACATTTGAAGCATGTAAAGCAGACTTTAGATGTTTTGAAAAGATAAAATCTCTATGTAAAGTTATCAAAACTGGCCTAAGGTTGAAGTCATTATGAACTGGCCTAAACCCAAATTTGCTACAGAAGTTAGGAGCTTCCTAGGAGCAACAAAATATTGGGGAAAGTTTATTGCTAACGTTTCCTTGATTGCAGTTCCCTTACATGCTTTAACAGGATTAAACAAGGTGTTTCAGTGGGGAGGCAAATAGCAGAAAGCCTTCGACACCTTGAAAGAAAAGATTAGTACAACACTAGTACTAGCACTGCCAGATCTTCAAAAACCATTTGAGATTGAAATAGATATCAGTGACTATGCCATGGGAGCAGTGTTGATGCAACATGGTAAACCCGTATGCTATCATTCTGAGACATTTAATTTTGCAGTAGTTAATTATCCCACATATGATAAAGAATTGTATGCATTAGTACAGAGTGTGAAAAAGTGGAAACATTACCTAATGGGCAAAGAAACAATCATTCATACAGATCATCAACCACTTCAATATTTGCACTCACAAACTAAATTGTAGCAATCAAGACACTATAGGTGGATGGGTTTTCTACAACAGTTTCATCTTGTCATCAGATATAAGAAGGGCATACACAATAAGGTTGCAGATATGTTGTCCAGACCAATCATAAATGCATCTACTATACTTAAGCATAACTCAGTAATGCATGAAAGCTACATTGAACAATATGCTCAAGATACAGATTTTAAAGATGTATATGCAACTTTAAGTCATGGAAAACAAGTAGAAGAATTGGATTATTATGTTAAGGACCAACTCTTGTATCATTTGGGAAAGTTATGCATTCCACAAACTAAAAGAGTTAACATAATCCAGGAAGCACATACTTCTCTTATATCAGGTCACTTTGGTGTAAGTAAAATAGTTGCACAGCTGCAAAGATTTTGCTATTGGCCAAGAATGCATGAAACAGTTTCTAGATATATAAAAGGGTGTACCATGTGTGCTAAAAGCAAGCCAAACAATAGAAAAATAGGCTTGTACACTCCACTTCTAGTTCTTTCTCGTCCTTGGGAAAGTGTTTCCATGGACTTTGTTGGGGGACTGCCAAAATCTAGAAAAGGTCATGACTATTTATATGTTATTGTGGATAGGTTTAGCAAAATGTGTATTTTGGTACCTTGTAACAAACAGATTACAGCTGAACAAACAACGAACTTGTTTTTTCAAAATGTATGGGTTCATTATGGGTTTCCCACTTCCATTGTATCTGATCGAGATTCCCGATTTGTTGCGAAGTTTTGGTCAAGTTTGTGGGAATTGATGGACACCAGATTGAAGAAGAGTACAACATTTCATCCACAAACAGATGGCCAAACAGAGGTGGTCAACAGGACAGTGATCCAGTTGCTCAAGGGCTATTGTAGCAAGCATCCCAAGCTTTGGGATGAACATTTGTGTTATGTTCAACATGCTTACAACCGTGCCAAGCACTCTTCTACACAAAGATCTCCTTTTGAGACTTGTTTTGGTTTTACACCAAAGTCTCCCTTGGATTTTGTCTTTGGAACAGACACAATAGTTGATGGACACAGTGATGTGGACAAAGCAACCAAGTTCATTGAACAGATCCAAGAAATTCACCAGGAAGTACAGGAACAGAGTATAAGGAAAGGCATGAAAAGCATCAAATTGAGCATAGCTTCCAAGTTGGTGATCGATTCTGGCGGTACATCAGCAAAGACAGAATGCAAGGTGAAGGTAAGAAGCTGAAGCCAATAAGGTATGGGCCTTTCAAGATACTTGAGAAAATTGGTGAAAACGCTTTTCGCCTTGATTTTCCAGTTTACATGCACATCTATTCAATAGTTAATGCAGAAAACCTAAGACTGTTTGAACCTTCAATGATTGAAGATCCCGAAGAGCAAAGTCAGTTGCCTTCTAGTGATGATCTGTTGCTTGAATATCTCAATGAGTTGCAGGAAGATACAGTTCTGGATAGGAAGGTGAGAACTACGCACAGAGGGGATGTTGAGTACCTCAGAATCGGACTCAAAGGTTCAAAACCAAGCAGTGCACGATGGATAGAAATTGGACAAGTGAGGAAGCTGTATCCTCACTTGATTGATGCTTAAAAACCAACTTTTGGTGGTCCAAAAGCTTTTTCAGTGGGAAGGCGTGATCCAAAATGGATCCTAAAAACCCTTTAAGTCTTCAAAAGTCAAAAAACTATCGTAAAGGAAAACCTTCACAAAAGGTGGATTACACTATCGGGAGAAAAAAACATGAAGAAACAGTGGAAAACAGGCCTCTTGGAGGTCAAAGGAACGATGCACAGGAGCCGTCAGATCTGGCCGATCAACGGTCCAGATCCGATTGGCATATCGCAATTGGCGGTGGCAAGAAGAGGCTATCGGAGCACACCATATGAAAGTTGTGATAGCGATCAGTGCGGTTCAACGAGGACCATTGATCAAGCGCGCAGATCAACGGCCCAGGTTAACTCGCGATATCGCATCGACAACATACAAAGGAGCGCTTACCAACTTCCCGGGGACTATGCGATATGAGATTGGGATCAATCGCATCACAATATCACATCGGAGCATTACAAAGGAGCGGGGTCGATCCAAACGCGACTCGCGATAGTCAGACCCGATAGGGTTATGGATCAAATTTGATATATTTTGAGATCCGGAAAAAGGCATTTTTCTTTGTATTTCGCATTTTTGTTAAATAAACGAAATACAAAGGAAATGCGCTTGATGCGATGAAGCCGGACCCGAAAGGGTTATAAATGCAGCTATATAATATTTGAAGTCCGCCATAAAGCCATTTTGCAGGATTTTTAGTGTTTTACTGTATTTTACAAATACAAAGGAAACCACGGCACAGGGCACTTTTGACTTGCGATAGTGATCAAAGGTGGATCTGATAGGAGTATAGGCCAGAATTAATAATATTTGAAGTCTGATAAATGGCTGTTTGGCGAATTTTTCCCGTGTTTTAGTGTATTTCTCTGTGTAAAAAGAGAACTCTATTTTTGGGGATTTCAAAGGCCCAATGGTCCCTTCCGTTGCAGAACAGGTGGCCACCTTCCCTGGAAGATGTTATGCCATGATTGGTTAATGATCAGAGGGGATTTGAGAGGACAGAGGCTGGGAGCCAGAGAGCCCAGAAGAGGAAACGAACAGACAACGCCGATTGGCTTAAAAGCCACAGAATGACAGAGACAAAGGCAAGCAGTGCCAAGATAGAGAGAAAACAGAGACAGAGAGTGAAGAAGAGAGTCAGTGTACTCAGAGAGACTTGAGGGATTCAAGTAAACTCCTGTTGTTTTGTATCCGTTGTGTTGAGACTCAATTTGAGCTCATTTTTGTAAAATTCTGCTCTTGAAGACATAATAGAGGGGTCACCACTGAAGGCTGGACCAGGAGACGTAGCCCAGGAGTTTTGGGTGAACTCCTTGATTATTTTTTTGTGTTATGTGTGTGTGTCTATTATGATTCTTAAACTTCTCATTGTCTATATTATTCGCAATCTTATCAATCTGTTGCACTAAGTAATATAGGCAAATCCATGCACATGAGTTTGTAATACCTTAATAATAATCTAAGATCTCATTTTCAGATCACTACCAAACTAAAATCTTAGTTTGTGGTTACCTCCGTCGATTCCTCTCAGCCTAAGACATTGTGGGGGATAAAATTTTGGCGCCGTTGCCGAGGAATGACCATTATATCATTCCTGGGGTTAGTTCTATTAGTGCTTTCAAGACTGGTTCTCTGGGTGACAGATTCTGGTATCCAAAGGAAGGATTATTTAAGAAAACACATCAAGTTCAAGGCGTAAAAAATCTGGCTCCTAAAAGATACATGAGGTCAAATCCTGACCCAAATCCACCTACTATTGTTGATGATCTAGAGAAGTTACTTAAGAAACTCAAAACTCCTATTCCTGAAAGTAAACCTAGAAAATTGGTAAAAACTACATCTCTACCTGATCAATTATTGACTGTTGAACATATTTATTTTGATATTCAGTTTCATCAATCTTTGTTTTGATCTAAGTCTGAGTCTTCCTTTTCATAAGTGGTTTTTGATCCTATTAGGTTGGATTCCTACCTCCCTTCTACTAAATATCTCTTTTCCAAAACTGATCACGAGTTGTGGTTTAATTTTGATAAACTTCAAAGCTTAGCAGACCAACTTCAAATCACTACTGAGAAAGATTACATTCAATATCATCTTGAAAACCTGGCTACTACTTCATCCTCTACTTCATCTCCAAACATATCAGCTACATCATCTTCCATTGTTAGTTTACCACTATCTCCGTTAGTGTCATCATCTCCATCAACAAAGCCTATTGTAATACCTACACAACCTATTGTAGTACATCTACTACCTCCTCCAGTAGTCATAGAACGACTTTCTCCTTTACTATTATCTGGTCAACTTGCTGCCCTACCTTAGAACTATGCTCAAAGACTCCATCTTTTTTATGGAACATCAGAGATCACAGCTCAGCAACACGTTGACAAACTGATAGATTTTATTGACCTTGAAGAGGTTGATGAGGAGGATGCAAAGATGAGAATCATAGCCCATAGTTTTTCCAGAGATGTGAAGAAATTTTTTCGAAGTTTGGCAACCAATTTCATCAATAGTTCCCAGCGGTTGATAGAGTTATTCTTGGCTTGGTGGTAGGAGAAGAAAAATCCATTACATATTTTGGCCGAGTACAGTGCTATGAAAAGAAACCCAAATGAGATAGTGTAAGAGTTTACAACATGGTTCAATCTGGTTTATAATTCCATTCCTAATGACATTAAACCTCCCCCTGGTTTAGCCCTCCTCTACTATCCTGATGCCTTCGATCAAGACATGACATATCAGCTTAGGGAGAGAGATCCTGCAACTTTGGAAGAAATTCAGCACAATGTTGTAAGTGTGGAAGCTAATTTGCTTATCAAAAAGTCCAAAATCAAATTGGAGAAACCTGAGAAGAAAGTAACTATTAAGGAGGAGTCATCTTCTTCTTTTGATGGAAAGCTTGACACTCTGATTAAAACAATGGAAAGGATGATGGAAAGAATGACTATTTCTAATAGACAAGTGGAGCCTTCGATAAGGAATCCGAACTATAGGGGCCAGCAACAATCACAGTTCCAAAATAAGCAGAAAGAACAGAAAAATCAGGATCCTCAAGGACAAATCAGAACACCATTTTAGCAAAACTACACACAAGGCTCGAAATATGATGAAGAAGAAATCTTCTGTGATCCATAACATTGTTAAGATAGTCTTCGGCAAAATCACATAACCAATCTTTTGTCGACGCGTTTCGAACCAACCAGTGTGGTTCATCGTCAGGACAAGTTGAAGAACCAATCTGGCTTAGCTAGATTAAATAGAGTGTGCAGAGACTCCAACAGCTATAATGCTAACGGCTAATTTGACCTAATGACCTAGTCAAACTACTAAAATAGTTAATTAATATTTCTAGAAATAGTTAAAATAGGTAAATAAAAGAATTCATTTGCTAATTTAAGTATAATATTACTATTTTAATCATAATGGTCATTATATAATATATATTCAATGATTTAATATTATTCAATTATTATATAAATAAAAGAATAATAATAAATTAATTTAAAAGTAGATATATTATTAATATTATTTCCAATATTAAGAGTATAATATTAATATTTTAATTATAATGGTCATTATATAATATATATTTTAAATGATTTATTATTATTTAATTATATTATTAAATAATAATATATTTATTTAATAATAGATATATCATTAAATAATTAAATTTTTTATTTGTTAGTTTAAAAATAGATATATTATATTAATATTTTAATTCTAGGGTCATTATATAATATATATTAAATGATTTACTATTATTCAATTACTATTTTACTATTATTCAATTACTATTCAATTACTATTTATTACCATGCACATGTAATTAAATAGTAATTGAATAATAGTAAATCATTTAATATATATTATATAATGACCCTAGAATTAAAATATTAATATAATATATCTATTTTTAAACTAACAAATAAAAAATTTAATTATTTAATGATATATCTATTATTAAATAAATATATTATTATTTAATAATATAATTAAATAATAATAAATCATTTAAAATATATATTATATAATGACCATTATAATTAAAATATTAATATTATACTCTTAATATTGGAAATAATATTAATAATATATCTACTTTTAAATTAATTTATTATTATTCTTTTATTTATATAATAATTGAATAATATTAAATCATTGAATATATATTATATAATGACCATTATGATTAAAATAGTAATATTATACTTAAATTAGCAAATGAATTCTTTTATTTACCTATTTTAACTATTTCTAGAAATATTAATTAACTATTTTAGTAGTTTGACTAGGTCATTAGGTCAAATTAGCCGTTAGCATTATAGCTGTTGGAGTCTCTGCACACTCTATTTAATCTAGCTAAGCCAGATTGGTTCTTCAACTTGTCCTGACGATGAACCACACTGGTTGGTTCGAAACGCGTCGACAAAAGATTGGTTATGTGATTTTGCCGAAGACTATCTTAACGAAGAAGAAATCGCTGAGGCTAATCATTTCTTTGAGGAAGATGAATCTCCTACCTTTTTGACTGAGGAAGATCAATTTTTTCAAGAATCAATAACACTAAGTGATCAATAGCTTGTCCTTGCCAATGATGATTCATGGCCAATGTAGACTAGAGAGTATCAAAGGGGATATCAAAATTCCCTCAATCATTTGCAGAAAAAATACAATTTGAGGAGCATAAATGTCCCTATCACATTACATCAGAAAAGGCAGAATGTTCAGAAAGATACACCGGATAAAGAAGCAACTCCTGCACATCAAAACAGAGAAAAAGAAATTGTCATTTTGAGTTGGGATAAAAATAATGAAGCTTCTACTAGCAATGTGAGGAAGGACAAGGAGGTTCAAACTGAAAGTCAGAAAAAGGAATCTCAAGCCAAAGGACAACCTGAAAGGAAATACACTACAACAAAAGAGGTAGACAAACAATCCAATCTGTTTAGCTTAGAGAATGAAATTTCCAAATTGAAGGTTTCAATTCCTCTAACTGAACTAGTCAATAATGAAAAGTACAAATTCCATATTGCTAAGATGTTGAAAGTAGATCAAATGTAAAATACTGTCAATGTTGTCGATGATGAGCCTGCAAATTTATTTTGGTCCAGCTATAGAGGTAAGTCCTGAGGATAATGAAGTTCCCCCTTTCCATCTTAGTTTGAAATTCCATGAGTTTATACTCCATAATGCTATGTTAGATTCCAATGCCTCACATAACCTAATCCCAAAAGTTTTTATGGACAAAATACGATTAGATATTACCTGACCTTACCATGACTTGTATTCTTTTGATTCGGGGAGAGTCAAATGCCTTGGCCTTATCAAAGATCTAGTAGTGTCCCTCAACCAAATCCTAGCTAAAAATTTATTGATGGATGTAGTGGTCACTAATATACCTCCACGGTTTGGCATGTTTCTTTCACGGTCTTCAGGGGCAAAGCTGAAAGGAACCTTGCAACTTGATTTTTCATATGCTACTATACCGGTATTTGGGAAGCTCAAAAAACTATACCCAGAGAAGAAGATGAAATTCACGATTAGTAGCAAAGAAATACCAAATAATCACCCTATCCATGTTGTACATACTGATCTAGAGTCTTTCATTTTGTATAGTGATTTGAATCCAATTGATGATGACAGTCAAATTGTTCAGATTTAAGAAGTTTCAGATGTCATAAGTAGTGTACAGGAAGATTTGATTGCAGAAAAATAGGAAAATGATACTGAAAGTTTGCAGCTGGAAATTTCATTTGAAGAGATTGTTGAATCAGTGCCAGAAACTTAGATTGTTGAGAGAGTAAGTCATCCTCCAAAAAATCAGAAAGAATAGTCTTCTAAAATTTTATTTCCCAATGAAGAAGAAGGTCTTTGGACCATGGAGTTTGATAGTGCATTGGGGAAGGAAGGAGCTGGAATCGACATGTGGATTCATGGTCCCTTACATTAGTCATGTAAAATTCCTCGAAATGTATGATTAAGTTCTTATAAATTGGCCTTTGATTGCTCGAATAATGAGGCAGAGTATGAAGCACTGATTGTTGGCCTTAAAATTCTGAAAAAATTGGGAGCAAAGAGAATTTCAGTTTATGGCGACTCTGAGTTAATAATTAAACAGGTAAAAGGGGAGTACCAGGCCAAGCATCGAAGGATGCGAGCTTATAGAAATGTTGTCCTTGACATTCTTAAGACTTTTTCAGAGTATACTTTGTCTTTGATTCATAGAACTCAGAATATGATGGTTGATTCTCTTGCTACTACAACAAGTATGGTTAAGATTCCTACCCGTTCCGCTAAGAAGTCTTCAATTCATGCCAAACACCGCCCACCTATTCCTGACAATCTGAGATATTGGTAGGTGTTTTGGGATGACAAACAAATTAATAACTTTTTGTAGATGGAGGATGAATTTCTAAATTCCCATATTGATGATACATGTGATGAAGATGATCAGGAAATTGAAGCAACAGAGGTTGAAGTGTGGGAGTTGAAAGACAATAACATTCCATGAGGTCTTGTACCTTTGGAAGAGTTATTTGATCATGATGATGTTGCTAGAAAGCCCACCATGGTCCCTACAGAAAAAGGTGTTGAGGATGTAAACATTGGTACAACAGATAAGCCCAAGATGGTCAAATTATCAAAGTCTCTATCTCTTGAGATCAAAAGTAAGTATATTGCTTTGTTGACAGAGTTTTCTGATGTATTTGCTTGGGACTATTCAGATTTAAAGGAGTATGATAAAAACATCATTCAACACACTATACCGATCAAACCTTATCAAAATCCATTTCGCCAAAAGCTGAGGAGGATTAATCCTAAGTTGCTTCCATCCATCGAAAAAGAGGTAAATAGGCTTTACAAATATGGTATTATAGTTCCTATTTGATTTTTTGAATGGATGTCAAATCTTGTACCGATGAGAAAGAAGACCGAGGAGATTCGTCTTTGTATCGATTTCAGAAATTTGAACAAAGTGTCATTAAATGACAACTATCCCCTGTCGAAGATGGACCATATCCTGCAAAGGGTAGTTGGATCTTACAGAATGTTATTTCTTGATGGATACTCGGGCTACAATAAGATTTTAGTGCACAAGGATGATCAACTGAAAATAGCCTTCACAACACCATGGGGTACATTTATGTACGCCAAAATGACGTTTGGATTAAAGAATACAGGAGCAACATTCCAACGGGCTATGGACATTGATTTCACCAATGAAAAGTATGTTTTTCTAGTCATTTATTTAGATGATATCATCGTTTTTTCTAAATATGATGAGGAACACCTACATTATCTAAGAATTGTCTTTCAAAGATGCAAAAAATTTGGCATTTCGCTAAATCCTAAAAAGAGCCTTTTTGCCATGGAGGAAGGTAAGCTATTGGGCCACATCATTTCCAAGGATGGCATCCAGATTGACCCCGTAAGAGTCGAATCCATTTAGTAGTTATATTTTCCGAGGAACAAAGAAGAAATTCAGCCATTCAATGGGAAAATTAACTTTTTAAGGAGATTCATCCCCAACCTCGCTGAACATTTGAGAGAGATGACAGACATGTTAAAAAATAACATCGAGGAAAGATGGTCCGAAGATTCCAAGAAGTATTTCAATGCAGTCAAATTTTCATTATCTACTGCTCCTACTTTAATTAGTCCCGACTATACTTTAGATTTTATCATATTTTCATTCGCCTCAGAGCATACTTTAGCAACAGTCTTGATGAAAAAGAAGGATCAAAAAAATGAACAACCCATAGAATTTTTCAGTCGGACAATAAGGGATGCAGCACTAAAATAAAAAATTATTGAGAAGCAAGATTTGGCTTTGGTAAAAGCGCTTAAATACTTCCAAGTATATATTCTACATTCTCATACTATAGCTTATGTTCCAACAACAACAGTAAAGGAAGTCCTTATGCAGACTCAAGCAAAAGGTCTTAGAGGAAAATGGATAGCAACAATGTTAGAATATGATTTGGAAATAAATCCAACAAAGCTCATAAAGGGACAGGGTTTGGCCAAACTCATGGCTGAATCTAATTTACATGCGTTAGATATCAATCTGATCGCTGGCCTTTCCAAAGAAGGACCAGAAGATTCATAGGTACAAGTTTCAAATATGTTCACTTCATCTCCATGGTACTCTGACATAGTTTATGTATTGCAACATTTAAATCCTCCGCCGGAAGTACACAAAGGTAAAAGTATAGCATTAAATCTGAAAGCTTCAAAATATTGTGTTCTTGACATTGTTTTGTTTTGGAAAGATCCGAGTGGTGTATTTTTGAATTGTCTTGTTGAAAATGAAGCTAAGGATGTAATGACTGATTTCAAAAAAGGAGATTGTGGTGGCCACCTCTTTTGGAAAACCATAGCCACAAAAATCTTGAGGGATGGGTTTTATTGGCCTACTCTTTTTGTAGATGTGTACAAAATAGTAATGAGCTACCATGAGTGCCATATTTTTCAAGGGAAAAGAAAACTTTTGCCATTGCCTTTGCAACCAGTTTTGGTCTCAACTCCATTTCAGCAGTGGGGTTTTGATTTTGTTGGAGAAATACATCCTTCATCGTCTGCACAACACAAGTGGATCTTGACAGCCACAGACTACTTTACGAAATGGATTGAAGAAATTCCAACTAGGAAAGCTACTGATTATGTTGTCATTTAGTTTATTGAAACTAATATCTTGTCTAGATTTGGTTGCCCGCAGAAAATAATCACTGACAATGTTGTTGCTTTCAAGTCCAAGAAGATGGTGGAGTTTTGTGAGAAGTACCATATTACATTGGGGCATTCTATCGCTTATTACCCACAAGGGAATGGGTTATCTTAATAATCTAATAAACCTGTGATCAACATCATTAAGAAAGTTCTGGAGGTTGATAAAAATAACTAGCACAAAAATCTCATTAATGCTTTATGGGTGGACAGAGTCAGTACTAAAAAATCCATAGGCATGTCTCCTTTTCAGTTGGTGTACGGGGTTGATATTGTTTTTCCTTCATCCCTTGTTGTTCCCGTCATGAAACTTCTATAGGAAGTGAGCAGTGAACCGAATGATGTGCAACAGAGGATAAGTCAAATGATCCATTTACAACAAACTAGGGAAGAAGTATTTCAAAATACTTCCAAGCTTCAGGAAAGGATTAAAAATATTTATGACCACAAGACCAAAGAAGACAACTTCAACATGGGTGATGTGGTTCTTCGTTGGGATGCACAGAACGAAGAGAAGGGAAAACACGACAAGTTTGAAAACCTATGGAAGGGACCATACAAAATCTCAGCCTTCAGGGGAAGAATGCTTATGTGTTGGAAGAAATGAATGGTCAAAGTTATTTGGGAGGAGCAATCAATGGTAGGTTTCTCAAGCACTTCTACGCCTGAATTTTTTTTTGGAAAATTTCACGATCATTGTATATACTAGTTTACATCTCATGTCAGAGTTTGTAGTGGCTATCTTAGGAGTTTGAAGCCCGAGGAGAAGGCCATAAGGCTTCTTCATAAATTCAAGTTAGGCTTTGCATTTTGACTCCATGCCCAAAGAATAAGGCTACTAGGTCTACGATGTTCTTGACACCTCCTATGGAGCTGCCATCCCCAGCTGGAGCCAATGTTAGTGTCAGTCAGGTTTTACTTCCACCAGTGATCAAATGTTCTCTTTCAAAATGTCCATCAAGGTTGAAGGTCAAGTTTTTGTCATTTTACTAGGTCTTCCATTCAAAAACTTTTGTCACTGGTTAGTGTGTCTAGGGTTATTTCCACTCTCTCAAGAATTTCACATGCCGGTCACTTTCATCACTTAGCTAAGTGTATCATCATTAAGAATCATCATCATCTCAGTCATTTGTTGGTTGTGATTTCATAGAGAGAGCCCTCTCTGGTTTGGTACGGCTAGCTACCAAACTAAAAGCTTGGTTTGTGTTTACCTCCGTCGATTCTTCTCAGCTTGGCACATTGTGGGGGATACAAAATTCTACCATTAGATCATCTGCCTAATGAACGACCTAGATTGACTACGAAATTATGATATTTTACAAGGTAATTTTTCATCTATTTTTAGCTTCTTGGGCACTACCCCCAAACCCTCACTAAGGGCTAGCTGGCCTCCAGACCCCCCAGCCGGGGGGTGCGATGGTCCCCCCCGCACCGCCTTGTGTGGAGAGGTGTATAGTCTTTCTAGGGTATACATTTGACTGAAACAAAGACCTTTGAATTAGGAAGATAATTAGGTTCCACACCTAACAATCTCCCACTTGGAGATTGATTATAGTAACTCCACCATTGCTTCACTTGATAGAAAATTCTTCCAATTTGGACTTGGTTGTTTCTCATCGTCATCATCATACTTGAAGACCAATTGAAACTAAGGAAAATCTCAATTCCTCCCTGGTTACAATTTTTGTTAACATATTTGTAGGTTTCTGGCTAGTGTGTATCTTTTCCAGCTTCAACTGTCAATCTTCCAACATTGATCGTAAGAAATGGTACTTGAGTTGTATATGTTTAGTATTGGAATGAAATGTTGAGTTATTTTCAAGAAGAATGGCACTTTGGATGTCACTATATAAATTTCCCATCTGCGGCTTCTTCCCCAATTCATCCATAAACCTTTGTAACCAAATCATTTCTTTACTGGCCTTTGTAGAAACAACATACTTTGCTTTCATTGTTGAAAGTGCAACAACACTTTGAATTTTTGAAACCCAACTGACAGTTGTTCCACCTACAATAAGAATATACCTTGTGATGCTGCTCCTTTTATCTCTATCACCTGTCATATTTACACCATATCCCTCTAGAGCAATGTTTTAACCACCAAAGCATAATGTTTGATTTGTGGTACCTCTCAAATACTTGAGAATCCATTTCATTGCCATCCAATGTTGTTTTCCTAGATTATTAACGTACCTACTTACAACTCCCTCTCCATGTGAAATATCAGGCCTTCTGCATGCCATTGCATACATAAAGATTCCAACTGCTAATGCATATGTAACTTTAGATATATATAATCAATCTCTTCTTGGGTCTTGGGACACAACTCCTTACATAGTTTGAAATGACTAGCCAAAGGTGTACTAACTGGTTTTTCATTCTGAATATTAAATCTTTCCAACACCTTTTGTATGTACTCACTCTAAGACAACATTAATTTGTGATTTTTCATGTCTCTAATTATTCTCATACCAAGGATTTGTTTTGCAGCACCCAAATCCTTCATTGCAAATGAATTTGTCAATATTCCCTTTATCACATTTATGTCTTGCATGTTCGACCCAGCAACAAGCATGTCATCTACATACAGTAACAATATAACATACATTCCATCATTTTCCTTTTTAAGATAAACACAATGGTCATATGGAAATGTAGTATAACCTTGTTCATAGATAAACCTATCAAATTTTAGATACCACTGTCTTGGAGCCTATTATAGGCCATGCAAACTCTTCTTCAACCTGCACACTAATTTATTCTTCCCTACGACCTCATACTCTTGTGGCTGCTGCATATAGATCTCTTCCTCCAAATCCCCATGGAGAAAGGTTGTCTTTACATTTAACTTCTCAAGATGCAAATATTATGCTACCACAATACTTAAAATAGTTCTGATTGAAGTCATTTCAACAATAGGAGAAAAATTTTCATCAAAGTCTATACCTTTATTCTGTGCAAACCCCTTCACAAAAAGTCTACCCTTGTACCTCTATTTACCTCTATCTTTTTCCTTCAACCTATAAACCCATTTATTCTGTAATGTTGGTTTACCTGCAAGAAACCTGACTAAGTCCCAAGTCTGGTTATGTATCAAGGAGTCCATCTCTTCTTTCATGGCTAGCTCCCACCTCTTCCTAGTTTCTACCTGCATTGCTTCTTCATAACATTTTGGTTCACTAGAATCAGTAAAAAATACATAATATAATAAAGGAGAGTATCGTTCAGGGGGTCTAATTATCCTGATATATCTTCTAACACCACTTTCAAGTGTTTAAGGTGCATGTTGTTGTTGTTGTTGTGGCTGTTGATCATTATGATTTGCATGCACCTTTACCTTTTCTTTGATCTCATCAAGAACTGCGTATTATTTGTTTTCCTTTTCCTGTTTCTTTCCCTACATTTGATCCTTATATAAGACCTTTTCATTGAATATTACATTTCTGCTCCTAATGATTTTGTGATTTTCATAATCATGTAAGCGATAACCAAAATCATTAACACCATATCCAATAAAGGTACATTTCTTTGATTTTACCTCAAGTTTTATTCTATTTTCTTTATTAATGTGGATAAAGGATTCACAACCGAAAGTCTTTAGAAATGAATAGTTTACCTTTTTACCTGTCAATTCATCCTCTGGAATACGACCATCCAAGGAACTTGAAGGCCCTCAGTTTATTACAAAAACAAAAATACCTACAACATCTACCCAAAATTGTAAAGGAAATCCTACATGAAATCTCATGCACCTTGCATGCTCCATGATTGTCACGTTCATCCTTTTGGACACACTATTTTGTTGTGGTGTCCCTCGAATTGTCTTTTATTTGCGGATTCCATGCTCTAAAAAATACTTATCAAACTCTTTGTTGTAGTATTCACTTCCATTGTCTAATTTGAGACACTTCAAATTCTTTCCTATATCATTCTAAACCAAAGCTTTCCATTTCTTGAAGGTATCAAATACATCATATTTATTTTGAATACAATAAATCTAGGTTTTCCTAGTTGTATCATCAATAAAAGTAACATAATAGTGAGAGCCACCAAGAGATGATACCTGAGTAGGTCCCCATACATCTGTATGCACAAGCTCTAATTTTTTGCTCCTCTTTTCCTTCCCAACTCTGATAAATCTGACTCTCTTCTTTTTTTCCATAAACACAATTTTCATAGAAATCCAAATCAGCATGCTTCAGACCTGACAACAAATTTCTTGAGGAATCTGCATCCCTTTCTGGATCACGTTCCCAAGCTTATAATTCCAAAATTTCATATATGCTCTTGTGGAGGTTAAATAATTAACAAAATTAGAAATACCATTACATAAATACAACGTACCAACATTTTCTCCTTTGGCTATTACTAGGGCTCCTTTAGTTACCTTCCAGATTTTGGTTGTGAATGTCATTACACAACCTTCACCACCTAACTAATCTGTTGAAATTATATTTTTCTTCAGATATGGGACATGCCTTATCTCCAATAGCCATTGGTTACGATTTTGTTGTTTATAAAAACCTTACCCATTCCAATGATTTTACGGGGTTTATCATCATCCAGATGAACCTGTCCAAAATCTCCTTAAACATAGTAATGAAAATGTTTCCTACTAGGTGTGGCATGGAATGAGGCCCCTGAATCTACCACCCGAGCATCAATAATATTATGTATTGAAAGAATAAAAGCATCTTGCAACGCATCACCTGTCACATTCACTTCATGATTGTTCTCTTATTGTCCATCTCCTTCTTTCCCCTTCGGAGATTTGCAGTCTTTCTTGAGGTGTCCTTTCTTCCTGCATTTCCAGCACACTATCCCCGATTTGGATTTGGATCTACCTTTTCTTGACTTACTGTATATTTTTTGGCTCCTTCCTCTTTCCATTTTTCTTCCCCTAGTCTCTACATTCAAAGCATTACCTAATGTCTCATCGAAGCTTTTCTGTCGCATTTCCTCTCTAAGGATGGCACCAACAACATCATCAAACTTTAAAGTACTAGATCCAAATAAAAATTTACTAATATCCATAACTAATCCATTCAAACTTTCTAAAAATGAGCACAGAAATAACAGTGCCCTAATTTCATCATCAACATTTACCACTACAGAACTTAATTGACTTGTAACCATGTTAAATTCATTTAAATGATCAACAACAAATCCACCTTCTCAATTATTCATATTAAATAAGCGCTTCATAAGAAATACCTTATTGGAGGCCGAATTTTCATATATTTTTGTCAATGCAAAAACCTTATGTTGTCATTTCCTTTGATATTTTGAAAGCCACCAATGCTACCAGATACAACCGTATTGTTCCTAGTGCCTTTCTGTCGAGAAGTTCCCATTCTCCATCCATCATACTTGTTGACTTGTTTAATTTTCCATTCAAGGGTAGGCATAGATCTTTCTGATACAGATAATATTCCATCTACATCTTCCACAACTGGTGGTTTTGGCGGTTAAATTTCTCGATCCTAAACTTATCATCTTCTGCCATTCTTCCCACTCGATACAGGAACCCTTCTCTCCTGCAAGTTTATAAACCAAATAGACTTTTGAATCTGATACCAGTTGTTAGAAAATTATATATTACAGAGCAATGGAACACCAAAAATATTGCATAAACAAAAATACAGAAACACATAAAATAAGAGAGACAGAGATATATGTGGTTCACCCAATTTGGGCTACATCCACGGAGAAACAACCAATCCTTCCTTTTATATTATTCAACAAAATGAAGAGATACAACCTACAACAAATCCATTGTAATTTCCTCTTTGATCTCACACAATATCCTCTCTCTTTCTCGCTCATAATAATAATACACATCTGAAATATAATTCCCTCATATAAACAGAGGGTTGCCTTATAGTGGAAAAAAACGCTAAATTAACACAACTTATACCATCAGGTCATTCGCCTAATGAATGGCCCAGATTGACTACGAAATTATAATATATTACAAGGTAATTTTTCAACTATTTTTAGCTTTGGGGGCGTTGCCCTTGAACCCTGTAAGGGGGACAAGTCCCACCCCCTGCGTGGAGGGGTGTGGAATATTCATAGGGTATACATTGAGTTGAAAGAAAGACCTTTGAATCAGGAAGTTAATCAACCTCCACACCCAACGAATTTGTCATGACGATGAGTCTTGTTATAGACTCGAAAAGTCGACACAAAAAATTCTACTGTGGGTACTCTGAATTCTCAAACCACTCAAGATTCGCACCACAAAAATTTGTAAACACAATGGATTTTATTTATAAAGAAATTTTAAATCTCTTAAACAACTAGTCTCAATGTGAAATCTCTTCATTCAAAATGGGCTTCCAATGCTTGAAACAAATATTAGGAGGTAAAAGTACGCCTCATAAATGAATTGGGTGCTCAAATTTAACCTATACATCAACCTACATGTACCTTAGTTTGGAAATAATCATTAAATAGGAAGAAGGGGTCACACCCACTCATGTTGATATAGTTGTGTGGCTTGCAAAGGATATTTTATTCAAGTATCACCAGTGTCAATGAATTAATCCCATGTAATTGTCTAAAAACCCATTTTCAAAGGTTTTTCCCAAATATTTTAGGTAATGTCAAGTAACCATGAAGTAGTAATATTATTTTGTATTATTTATAACTAATAATTATTTCAATCCATTGCTTGAATGCCTCTTTTCAGTGAAATTGATGTGATAATAGTTACACCCTAACATGTGAGGTTAGGAGCTTCAACATATATGAAATACATAATTATTTCCTATCCCACATTCCCATGATTATAATTAATACTTTGAGATAGCAAGAGATTTAACCAAGATGAAATGAATTCCCACATAAAAGTGATCAAGCCTAGCTAAAAAGCAACCAATCATACATGTCATGGTGATATTGATCTAGGAATAGTCATTTTCATGAAACTAATGTAATTGTAAATATTTTATGAGGGATCGTGTGTTTCTCATGTGGGTGCGAGTAACAATAGACAATTTATCACTACGAGGGAGAACTAGAACCTATATTGAACTATCTAAAGAGATCTCCCACTTGAGGACATTGATCGTACAAGACTAGGGTTCTTTAAATCGAACTCGATAACTACAACCAATGCATTGTATTACCCACTACGTTGTGTCAATGATACAATATTGAATTTCAAAGGGAATATTGAATCAAAAACCAATGACGACTCCCTCATAATATCATGTGAATGTCAAGGGAAATAGTGAATTAAAAAGAAATGATGACTGCTGTGCAAAACACTCCTAGAATAACATGTGTTGGTGTTGATGGGAGTAATGATTTGAGAATGAAGGATGGGATATCCCTTATGATAAAGAAAATGATAAGTAACCAACTCTAATGGAGTATGATTTCGATAAGGATACATAAGATTTGGAAAATGAGGATGATACTCAAGACCTCCCTTGGGTGGAGCATAAATTATAGAAAACAAGGGAAAAAGTAACAAAAACCTATATACAACATAATTTGATGTCAATAGAGAAATAGGAAATCGATTTACAAAATACTAAGACTAAGATAAGCATATATGGCATATAGATTATTGTAAAAGGAAACTCTAAGGAACCATAATGATAGATATTAGGAGGTAAGAGGTGCTTTAGAAAACTAGAATCATTTTAGGCATGGGTAACTCAATGCATATTCTCTAACCAAGGGTGACTATCATAGTGACAAACTCCTAATTTTACATTAAAGTATGGTTGTGCATAGATATTTGGGACATGCCAAGTGATTCTCGTAGTATCTGCATGCATTAATCACATAAACTAATTGCAAAATGATTGTGTGGAAAATAAGTGCTTGAAGATATAGGATGACTATTTTAATTGATAGTGGTGCAATATTTAGAGTAGGTTTGCAAAAAGACACATGAATGTAACAAAAAATTGTGTTCCTATATAGTCCCTTATAAATCAAAAATATTTCTAAAACAATCTCATTTATAAATCACATGATTGTTCAAAATACAATCATGCAAATTATTGTAGTAGCTTGATTAAAAAATGTGAGGCTGACAAGAAAATGTTCTTTTTTCTATTCATAGGAGTTATGGTTACAATCTAAAGATACTAATCTACTAGAAAGAATGTTATTGTTACTGTACATTGGCCCATCATTGAGAAATATGTTAGTCTTAAGTATACTCTAAATGATTTACATATCAACCATCAATCCTAATACTCTTATAGAGGGGTCTAAACCCCCATCTGTCTTAGGTTAATTGCGTGAAATTGATGCTATGTTGTTCATAATGACATTGGAATTCTTCCTTGTTCACGGGATTACTACTTTGGCTACACGTACATTATCTTCATCAAAATCCACCTATACATGTCCTTCCCCCCATCTTCTAATTCTTTCCCTTGATACATGTCAGGCCAGGTAGTAACTCCACAAAATTAATTCATATTATTCCTTTAGGTAGGTCTTTATTATATACATGAGGGAGACTGTTCACTTTATCTCCCGATGACTGTTCATATTTCTTATTATTTATTTACATCAATTGTATTTATTCACCCAATCCTGATGATTAGGTGTCAACATTCCCCCCCCTAATCTGAAGGGATGTTGGTGAGTCCAAGCATAATTCTGAATCGTTCAAGCTTTTCTCTTCCAAGCGCTTTGGTGAAGATGTCTGCAATTTTCTCATTAGTGGAACAATGACGGAGATGGATTGTCTTGGCCTCAACATGATGTCGAATCAGATGATATTTAGTATTGATGTGCTTCGTTCAATCATGGAACTTTGGGTTCTTGGCCAACTTTATTGCAGAGGTATTGTTAATCATGAGTGGAGTTGATTGTACTTGTTTTACCTGCAAATCTTCAAGAATTTTCCTGAGCCACACAATTTCTTTTGTTGCCTCAGCCGTTGTCATGTATTCTGCTTCTGTTGTGGAATCTGCTGGAACTAATTGTTTGCGTGATCTCCATGAGGCAGCTCCTGATCCAAGACTCATAGCATATCCTGAAGTAGATACCCTAGTTTTTTTGTCTCCATCGAAGTCTGAATCAGAGTATCCAATCAAACTGAAGTCGTCCACCTGTGTATACTTGATTCCAAAGTCTTGAGTTCCCTTCAAGTACCTTAGAACTCTTTTTGCAACAGACCAATCTCCCTTGCAAGGCTTTTGCATAAACCTGGAGAGGATCCCAACAGCAAACGAAATATCTGGTCTGGTAGTAGTTAGGTAGTTGAGACTTCCTACAAGCTGTCTATACTTTGTTGCATCCTCAAATTCTTTTCCTTCAATAGATGTGAGCTTTAAGTTTTGTTCCATTGGAGTAGTAAGAGGATTTCATTTTGTCATGCCAAACCTGTTCAAAAGATCTCCAATGTACTTCTTTTGAGAGAGAAATATGGACTTTGGATGTTGAGTTACTTCAATACCAAGATAGTAATGAACATAGCCCAAATCTGTCATTTCAAAACTTTTCCCCAATTCCTTCTTTATGGATGCAATGTAGCTTTCATTGTTCCCTGTCATCAAAAGATCATCTACATATACCACAAGGTATACAACTTTTTTGCCAACTTTCTTGACAAATAAAGCTGCATCATCAAGATCATAATGTTTGGAATTGAGTTTCAAAAGATGCTCAGTTAGTTTTTCATACCAGGCTCGCGGTGCTTGTTTGAGGCCATACAAGGACTTCACAAGTTTAAATACTTTATGTTCATGTCCTTTCATAGCAAATCCTTTAGGTTGGGACATAAAAACATTCTCTTTTAGATCTCCATTCAAGAAAGTAGTTTTTACATCCATTTGATGGACTTTCCAACCATTCTGAGGTGCTAGGGCGAAGAGTGTCCGGATGGTAGCCCATTTTGCTGTGGGGGAAAAAGTATCCTCATAATTGACCCCTTCCTTCTATACAAAACTTTTTGCCACAAGCCTAGCTTTGTGCTTGTCAAGTGAGCCATCAGCTTTATACTTGTTCTTGTAGACCCACTTGCAGCCAATTGGTTTGGATGCTAATGGAGGATCAACTAGCTTCCAAGTGCCGTTCTTTATGAGGGCATCATACTCCTTTTGCATCGCTTCTTTCCATTCATCATTAGAAGTAGCTTCTTTAAAGGAAGTTGGTTCAAAATCTGTAGACAAGTTCAATTCACAATCATAAGAAACATCCATATCAACAGGTGAATTAGAGTCATCTACATCACCTCCATTTTGCCAGTTTGAATTTCTAGTTCCTGTCTTTCCAACCTCATCAGGATGAACACTTTCAAGTGTCTTTGTCAGCCACTTTGGGGGACCTTTCTCAGATGGTCCAGGCTGCTCCGTTGATTGAGTTGGGATTGAATCAAGATTGAGTCTCCCAATTCTATCAATCACATCACTTAAAGCATCATCTGTTGTTGGAGTTTCATGCGGGGGAGAGTGTTCTTCATAAGAAGATTCCACATGTTGATCTAGTATAGGAACCCCCCCTTCAAGATGTGGAATCTAATTATCAAATTCTTGAAATGATTTTTCATTTGTGAATCTATCCAAGCGATCAAGTTGTCGCTCAACAACATTGTCAGTTTTGGATGATTCAAGAAAAATTACATCTCTAGATACAACAAACTTTTTATTGACTTCATCATAGAGACGGTATGCTTTGGAGGTGTTTGAATACCCCAGGAAGATACGCTTACAACTTCTTGCACCAAGTTTGTCTCTATGTACTTTTGGTATCAAGGCATAACAGGTGGAACCAAAGACCCTGAGATGCTTTACCGAAGGAACATGCCCATACCACATTTCATATGGAGTCTTGTTTCCAATAGCATTAGATGGACATCTATTCTTTAAATATGCAACACATAGAAAAACATCAACCCAAAACATTATCTTTACATTTTTGAAGAAGAGCATGGATCATACCATATTTAAGATTGTCCTATTCATTCTTTAAGCTACACCATTCTGTTGGAGATTATAAGGCACAGTTGTTTCATGTTTGATACCATGTTGGCGAAGATACTTTTCAAATTCATTTGATGTGTATTATTTTCCATTATCAGTGCGAATAGACCCAATATGACATTGTGCATCATTTTCAATCCATTTATGAAAGTTCTTGAATGTTTGAAAAGCATCAGATTTGTTCTTCAATAAATAAACCCAACACATTCTGGTGTAGTCATCAATAAATGACATCATATATTCATTTCCATTTACAGAAGGAACAGGCATTGGACCACATAAATCTGAATGAATGAGTTCAAATTTTCTATGTGCTCTTGAATGTGAATCATGAAAAGACTGTTTGCTATGCTTTCCTAGAATGCAAGCTTCACATTGCTTAAATTTCCTAGGAATTGTAGGCAAACCAACAATGCCATTTTTCTTCAACAAGCGGAGGCTGTCATAGTTCAAATGTCCAAATCTAGCATGCCATAATAAACTTGATGGAAGTGTACCTTCTTCATAATGAGAATTATATGAGAAATGTTGTGCACCAGCAGAGGTACCTTGTAGCTTGAGAAGCCTTTCTTCTTCTATTCCCCTAATGACAAGTGAGTGGTCAGATGCTTTTCTAACCTCAAGCTTGCCATCAAACATATGAATGGAGTGACCTTGCTGATGGATTTGGAACAAGGACAACAAGTTTCTCTTGAGCTGTGGGAGATATAGAACATGATGCAGAAGAAAGTCTGGAAGACCAGGCAATTTAAGCCTGACTGTGCCAAACCCTGATGGCTTGATTTTTGATTGGTCTGCAAAGTATACTGCTCCATCAACATTGTCAGTAAATTCTTCAAAAGAACCTTTTCTATGAGTCATGTGGTAAGTTGCTCCTGAATCAAGCAACCAATCATTTTTCCAAGAAGCAAGTGAAGCATTAAATAAATCTTCATTTACTCCAATATTACATTGTGCCACAACATAGTGAGCGGATTTAGGTGCTTTACCTTTGTCTGTGTCATTAGTTTTACCTTTCTGTTGGTTTCTTTGCTGCTCAATTTTGTCCCATGGTAACTTGCATGTAGAGGAATCATGTGATCCATTTCTTTTGCAGCGTATGCAGTGCAAATCTGCCTTTTCTCCTTACGAGTGTCTGCCCACCCTCCCTCTGAAATATCTTCCTCTTCCTCTTCGACCACCTCTTCCTCTGGAAGAATCTTGAGAAGGATTCTTTTCTTTATGGGCAAGGCACACAACCTCTTCAGAAGATTCAGGGGTTGTCTTCTTTCCAAAAGCTTTCTCTCTTTCAACAAATTTTTTCACAAGAGAGTCAAAGGTAATATCTTTGAGATTTCCATTTGCTTGCAATGACTCAAGATAATTGGAGTAAGTAGGATAAAGTGCCTTGAGAAAAGTGATAAGAGGAATATCCAATTCAACCTTAGTGGATTTGATATCATGCATTATAGATTTTACTTCGGATGCAAGAGCAAGAGGATCATTATTTTGTAATTCAAGAGTGAAGAGTTTAATCATGAGTTGAACAACTTCAAGTGCAGAATGTGAGTCATAGAGTTCTTTTAGCTTTTGAAAGGCTTCGAAAGCAGTTGATAATGGCGAAATATGGCGACTCACCTCTTCATTTACAGATGCTGTGATTAATGCATAAGCTTTGCTGTTCTTATTTTCCCAAATGGCGAGCTCTTTGTCTGAGTTAGGTTGTTTAGGTTCTTTGTCTCCATCTCCAATGCACACTCCTTTCCACAACTCATTGAAAATGAGGGTGTGTTTTATCATCCGGGACCACTCAGGATAGTTCTCCTTGCCAGTGAGAACTATTCCCACCATGGATATGATTGAATGCATTCTGTAACCAAAAAAAACTTCTGCTGCAAAATTTTACTCCTAATTCTGATATGACTGGACAACAAATTCAAATGTCAAAACGCAAATGTCATGGTAAATACACAAAATTTTACAGCGTAAATACCAACAGCGTCCCCAGTATATTTAGCTTTGAGCTTCTGCGTTCAGCTTCCCTCTCAGCTATTCTCACATAAAATTAGCCAGCAAGCATATCTTTTATGTCAATATTCCAGTCAATACTCATTTGAAACGTATCGAGAATCAACTCCAACGACAGGGTAAAACCCAATGCAGAGAGTACTCAAAAACTCGCAGGTATCAGAGCTCGTGACAGCTTATGCTGCACATCTTAAACGATCCGGCAAGATTGAGCTTCCACACTGGACAGACCTTGTAAAGACAACCACTTTCAAGGAACTCGCTCCATATGATCCTGACTGGTACTATGTTAGAGCAGCTTCAATGGCAAGGAAAATCTATTTGAAAATCTATTTGAGAAAGGGTATCGGAGTTGGAGCTTTTTGTAAAATTTATGGTGGTCGTAAAAGGAATGGTTCACGCCCTCCTCATTTCTGTAAAAGTAGTGGATCTATTGCTCGACATGTACTACAACAATTAGAGAAGATGAATATCGTTGAGATGGATCCCAACGGTGGACGATGTATCACATCTAGTGGTCAGAGAGATCTTGATCAGGTTGTTGGTCGTATTGCGTTAAAGCAACGAAGCAGTGTTAAAAAATATGGGACAACGTTAAAACCAGGACATCATTAATACTTTAAGCATATATGGGAGCAACATTAAAACTTGAAGCATATGCCAACACCAACCTTTAATCTACGCAGCACAGATTTCAAAAAAACTCAACGCTCATACCATAGATACTTGTTCATTGCTCTCTGCAAAATATGCGCTTACGGTGCTGGCCGCTATGTGCAAATTTGGGCGTTTCTATGTGGGAGCTGAGCGTTCATCATAGAGATTCGATGCCAGGAGCTGGCCGTTCATCATAGAGATTCAACGCTCATCTTCTGGCATGTCAGACCGAGAGACGTTACACCCATACAAAAAATGTGCCAACAATTATTAGAGAGCGCAGGGAGGACAATTATGAACATCCCAGGGAGCGCAGAGGGTGCAGACAATGGTTATGGCAGAGAAAACTGATGCAAGGAGTTACAACTAATTTTAGGGACTGAGGACCTGTGCTCCAATACCATGTTAGGCCAGGTAGTAACTCCACAAAATTAATTCATATTATTCCTTCAGGTAGGTCTTTATTATATACATGAGGGAGATTGTTCACTTCATCTCCCGATGACTGTTCATATTTCTTATTATTTATTTACATCAATTGTATTTATTCACCCAATCCTGATGATTAGGTGGCAACAATACATAAGATACTCTATTGGGATTTCCGATGTCACAATGCTTTTTCCATCTTTGAAAATAGTTTCTTAGTCATATTGGTAAAAAACTACTAAAGCACTAAATTTATCCATATTTGTATATTTCCACACTAATGGGCTTGTTTTTATGCTATGATAGCAAAACCATAAAATATGTTTTTTAAATTTGTCTCTCTTTTAATTGCTCATCTTCCTCCTTTTTTCTTGTATACTTATTTTCCTAAAATTATCAACCTATCCAATCATATTAACATCGATATAGAAACGAGGCGGTGTTGGCTATGCTAGGGTTAGGATTTTCTGAAAATTTTCTAAATACTCAGTGATTACAGCTTGATCACAATTACTCATGATTGTATTTCTAGTTAATACTATGATGGGCTAATTTGATTGTATGCATGAGTCGTGTTGTGGGGAGGGGAGAGAACCTCTCCTATAGAAATGCTATAGATGGAACCTGCTAGCCTACTGCAAGAGAAGTGAAAAATCTATTGGAAACATTAGCAAGAATGAAAACCTAATGCTTGGAGCTCATTGGAAATCTCACCTCAAAGGGGTTTGTCTATCGAAGGTATCAACAAATCCTATGTTTGTGGTGCCAATGAATAGATTGGAGGATTGCCACCAACACATGAAATCTCACACCTTAATTTGCAAATTGAAGGGCAATTGGTAGGAGGAACGAGATTTGGTGAAATGGATTCAAGTGAAGTGGCAACCTAAGGGTCAATTGAATTCTAATTAAGAACCTAGGGTTTTTTTACAATTATCTTCTCCAATATGGAGGATAAGAAGAGGGTCTTGGAAAGTGGTTGTTATATTTTTAACTATCTGGTCTATTTTTGCGGTTCTGGGAAGATTGTTATAAGCCAAAGAAAGAACAATTTCTTGCATCCGTAGTTTGGGTTCGATTGTTTTCATTACCAGAATATTTATGTGAGCCAAATATTCTTTAGGGTATTGGAAACTTTGTTGTTCATTTTTTGAAAATATTTGAAGTCACAAAGAAGCACTAATGCTAATATTATGCACGAATCTGCATATACATGAATATATCTGAGTCACTTCAAGAATTAATTGAAATTTATTATCATTATGAAGTTTGGAATCAATTGTTGGATTATGAGCATGTGCCCTTAAAGTGCGAGAGATGCCATGAATATGGCCACCTAATTAGGGATTTCAAAATTTTGAAAGTAGAAATGAAAGAAAATGTTATGAGGATGGATTTGGAAGGGTTTCATAAAGTAGAGAAAGAAAAGAAAAAAAAATCTAAGTCTCAACTGGACTAGTTTCCCCAGAAGACCCAATCAGCTGCAATGGAGATCCTAGTGGCAAACCAATTCTCGACAATTACAGATCCAAAGGAGAATATTGTGTTACCAAAGAACCTCATGGAAGTTGAATAGAATGAAGACATTTCCTAGGAGGATCCCACATCTAAACAAAAATCTCTCAAAGACCCATTAGAGCTTTGAGAGATTAAAGAATTAGTCGTGGATGTAGAGATAGAAATGGAGATGAAAGATAACCAAGAACCGCTAAGTGAGGATGAGTGTTCAATGATGGATATCAGTAAGACATAGGCTAATGTGAATTCAAAAGATATCCCATATGAGAAAAAGATTTGATATCACTAACTTTATCTCCAATGGAAGAAGTATGAAGAAGAACGAGAAGGATACATTCAAATATTCATTTAGAATTCAGATGGCTCATCTCATGTAATGAAAGGCAAGGAACATAAACCATGTAGAGTAAGAAGAAGGGTAGGAAAACAACTAAAGAATCCATTCAGAATGTGGGGGGGTTTCCTCATTAAATTATGGCAAGTGGTTGTGCTCCCTGTGTATTTTCTCCCTTCTAAATGCTCTTCTTAATGAAAATTACCACCTAGAATATATGGGGCCTCAACAATAGAAGTAAGTAGAGGCAAATTCAATATAATATAGCAAGTTAAAAGCTTGCAATAATTATTCTACAGGAAACAAATGTTTCTAGTGAAAAAGTCATTTTTATAATGGATCAATGTTGGAAAGGCTGTGAATCGATGGAACTGGATGCGAAAGGAAACATAGGGCACTTTTAGTTGTTTGGAACCCTATGGAGGTTATATCTAAAGACTGGATTTCATTCCCACTTATCTTGTTTGGAAGATTCTAATATGTGGGGGAGAAGGAGATTATCTATTTAACATTGGTCTATGGGTCACACATTCTCGCTGAAAAAGCCAATTTTTTGTCTCATCTTCATGTGATCAGAACTCTTCACAACGATGAATTCTAGATTGCAGGAGGAGATTTCAAACTTATTAAAAATATGGATGAAAAGAAGGTAGATTGATACAATTAGATCTGGAGGCTCAACTAGGGAGCTTCTCTAGGATCTGAGGGTCACAAATGTGGATATCAACAATGGATTTTCACACAGAACAAGTGCATAGGTGTGTGAGGCAGATGAATCCATCTTGCGGACAAGATGTATCTCCCTAGATATCAAACGAAATCTAGTAACAAACAAGAAAATAAACGCTACCTTTCTTTAGCTTATGATTGATTGAAATAAATAATGTGCGAGGGATCACTTATCGATTTAAGTAAGTTCATGTTGAAGTCCTTTTAGTGCCTTCCACGGTTGGCTTCTCCTCGATGCTTTAGAGACTGTTCTAATGCTTTCCACTCGATGATGTTTCAAAGGAGATCTGCATAAATAGAAATACACAAAGGATCAAAGCATCTAGTGTATAGAATTAAGGATAAATGAAATTCTTATCTCAAGATACATCATAAATTGAATCAATAACCAATCATAACCTATGTGAGTGATCAATGAATCTCACAAATGATATCAGAATAGACATTATTAGGAAATAGAAATTGATTTTTATTCAATAAAAAGGAGAACAAATTTACAACCTCATTGCCTTGATGTTACAAGTCTCTTCCCACAATCTGATCCCTTCTCCTCGGATGAAAAGCCTTCTAGCCTAATTTTTGCAGCATAAATCTATCTTCAATGGTCCTCTCCAATATTTTGGCCTATGTTTCATTTATAGGCCAAGAGGAGGAGGTTTGGGGTCCTCTTCCTAAGGGATGAGATCAAAAAATCATGAGATAGGGAATCCACAAAGACAGGGAAGTAGATCCATGATGGGGGGGATAAAGCTTGAGTAAGCATCAATTCAAAGTTGTTAGTTGAGAAAGATTCGACGAACAAAGATTCTAGACTTTACTAATTACTTTTTACTTACTTTAAGTCATGTGCGTAGGCCATTGTGTAAGACAAAGCACATTTTTGCACATAATTTAATGGTATCTTCTATGTATGTGTAGAAACTAACTACGTAACTACAAAGACAATCAAAAAAGGGTTTTTGGGCCTTGATATCTAGGAATTTCATTCTCTTTGGGATTGTTTAGATTCTAGCCTTGCATGGGGATGCTTTGGAACACTTTGATGGATAACGAAAGATCTAGACTAATGGTCATTTGTCTAATGTGAAAAAATGATGTGTAATAGATTGACCCCTAAAGTGAAAAGTCAAAAGAGATGTTTGAGGACTAAAGTTGTTTATCATGCCAAGGTTCAGATTAGAGACCGTAGTTGGAGACCTGAAACAATCAATCAAATGTTACAATGCAATATGAAATCATTGTTGATGTAAGCATTCCCATACTCAGAGCATAAATGTCTCACACAACTAGTACAAAAATACACCTAAAGATCCATGTCAACATAATACAGGGTATGGACGTAACCATTAATGGATCTATGTCTACAATCATGAATATTTAATAACTCCACACAACCTAGATGGATGAAACTAGATCCAGGGTCTTGATATCCATCTCTCAAGCCATAGTACGAATATTACCATGTCATTGAATGTCTCGTAGTCAAACATGGTAGAAACCACTTGATTATCCATCAATGATGTGAACCGTTAAAAAGCGCAGGAGAAACCACCAATAATGACAATGGTTCTTAAGATACTTCCAGTACAATCTATAAAGTGTGAAAAGATGTTCAATGAGGTATGGTCAACTGAGAGGAAAATTAATTTCCCAACCCAGAAACAAAAGTGACAGTGTCATGTTCAAGAGCAAAATAATACCTTTTATAATATAAACAAACGTTCTTTCCCAATTCCCCCCCACCATTACCAGCAAGTACCTCTTTATTTTTTTGCAAGCTTGAGGACGATAACATATGCTTGTCCTTTAAGCTCATCCTTTGAATGAGTCCTTCAGTGTATTTGTAACAAACCCTAGGAAGGAGTGGTTCGGTCTCATTATGATTAATGAGTCCTAAACTATGTAAGTTTATGAGTCTAGTGAAGGGGTAGCTTGATGTCATTTTCATGTTTAAAGTGTTTGAAAAGACACAAAAAGAGAACTCATTCAGTTATTTCAACGTAAATTTTTAACAAGCTCGTAGAAATTAAAGCTTGGTGTTTTTCATTTTTAGGGAGTCAGGAGAAAAACATAAGTAAACTCCACAGTGTCCTTTTTCGTAATTCCTAAAAAACATAGGCAAACTCCACATTATCCGTTTTTGTAATTTTAGTCTCTCAAGCCTGGAAAAGGGTAAAATAATGCAGGAGAGAACTCTATTGGCAATGATTATTCAATGTATACATTTTTCGTAAATAGTCTAGTTCAGTCCGTAAAATGGGTAAACTTATATTGAATAGATGACTATTCATTTACTTTTACGAGTTTCAATAGTCAAGTCCTCGACGATCTTTTCATGTTTAGGGCGTCTAAAAAGAGCTTAAAGAGAACTCCTTGGTTTTGATTTTTTGAAAGTTTTTAATGAGTTCGAAAAAGTGATAAAAATGTACTCATTGCCAAATTGATTAATTTTCGTAAATAACCTATGTTATAAACATTTAAACTAAAAAATTATCGCAACCACTCAAAAACATAGTAGAATCAATACAAAATATGGATTTAAGAGGTTAATAGGCAAAAAATAATATTCTAATGAGCCTAAAAAACTTATAAAAATTCAAAAAGTAAAAAAAAAAAATTATCATTTGTGTTTTTTACCATTTGAGAGTGATTGAGTGCATTTTTCACCAAAAACTTCAGAGGTAGATTCTTGGAAAACTGGTGGACCAAATGATTAGCCACTTTCTCTAGGTAAATGATATCTCTGATATCTTTGTTTTGATTGCTTTCATTTATCTTTCCACCATGTATTTAGTTTTTTTTGGAGGGTTTTATTAATTCTAAAATCACCCTCGGTATGCACACTCTCTTTATTAGGCCCACGCACACCGACGCATTTTTTTACGTTTAAAATCAAGATTTACATGGTTTCTAAAGATAGAACCACACAAATCTACAGTGGACTACAAAGGCGCCCGCACACAACACCGAGGTCTTTGAAAAAATTGAATAAAATGCATAATTTTTTTGCAAAAATTATCACAATATTTTCTAATCACTACAAGAAGAAAGGACATTGGTGAGGGGCGAAAAATTCACCATAAGCTCATTGGTGACAGTCAAAGGAGCATTCGTCACCAAAAGCTGAACGTTACCAAAGGTGGCGTCACCAAAAGTATAGGTGTTGTAGTGACATACAAAGTCCATCACCAATAATGATTTATAATGACGGATAGCGACCATCACCATTTCATATGAGCAATGGTGATGGACCATAGCCTCCGTCACCAAAAACTGAACGTCACCAAAAGTGGCATTGCCAAAAGTATAGGTGTTGTAGTGACATTCAAAGTTCATCACTAATAATGATTTATAATGACGGATAGTGGCCGTCACCATTACATATGAGAAATGGTGATGGACCATAGCCTCGGTCACCAAAAACTGAACGTCACCAAAGGTGGCGTCGCCAAAAGTATAGGTGTTATGGTGACATTCAAGGTCCGTCATGAATATTGATTATAATTACGGATAGTGACCGTCACAATTTAATATGAACAACAATGATTTATTGTGTTGGATCTTTAATGGCCATCACTATTGGTGCATATATATGGTGACGTTCGTTGACCATCACCAAAAGCTGCATTGCCAGAAGTATAGGTGTTGTGGTGACATTCAAGGTCTGTCACTAATAATGACTATAGTGACGGACATCGACCATCATTATTTCATATCAACAACAACGATTTATGGTTATGGACCTTTGAGGGTCGCCATTATTGATGCGTATATATGGTGGCATTCGTGACTGTCACCATTTCATATTTTTGGTGAGGGTCGAAAAATGTCACCAAAGCTCATTGGTGATGGTCAAAAGAGCCTCCGTCACCAAAAATTGATCGTCGCCATTCTATATGGATGTCAGGGCATGATGGAATTGAACCACCAATCTCTTGCTTGTAAAGCAAGTGCTCTTCCATTGAGTAAGCACCCTTTAAAGAATTATACTTTTAAAAATTAGACCTTGAAACTTCATAAATTGTAAATTCTATAACTTTCAATAAATTAAAGTCTCGGCAATATTTTACTAAACAAGCAAAGCAACATTGAAGTTGCAGGTCCCTACCTAATGGTTATTGAAGTTATGAAAAGTGGGTGGAGGGAAAAATAGTTATGTATAAGAGAATCAATATGTTCAGTTGAATACATAATTAGAAGTGAAACTCTGAAGACATTTATAACCTATAAATTACCTATAACTAGCAATGCAAAGGAAATGTCATAAATGGATAGGATATGGAAAAAGTGGAGGTAGGGACTTGGAACCCTTGTACATCGTTGCCATCCCATGGAAGGTATATACATAGTCAACAATAAATTGATTTAAAAGTGAGGTATATGCCTAACAAATAGGAGTCCGACTCTGCAACTCTAATTTAGTGGCAAGGAAATATTCAACTGTAAATGCCTGATCTCCTACAGTGTAAATTTCTAGATAAATGGCTAGCCTAAATCTGTCCATTATCCACATATCCCAAAAAACCATGTATGTCTGGACTCTGGTTGTGTGTGAGAGAGGGGAGATCACATAAATAATCCATTATCAAAAGTAAAAAGTTAAAGCACAACATTCTATGGAGATTTTTTTTTAAATTTTATTACATACCTTAGAAAGTTTGAAAGGGAAAAACTGAAGCTTCCCTCTCCTTAAACATTTCACTAAATATGCCCCTTTTCCAATGTAGATGTGGCCTACAGAAGCACAATCAACAAACAGAATATGAAAAGTAAGTTTAATGAATTAAAGTAGCTTTGTTATACCTCAAGCAAATGGACTCTCAGAAATTGGATTCATTCTCTACAAAAGATGATATAGCAAGATCTAATCACATTTTTAATTGAAGCAAAGGTAAATTGGATTGATGCTCTGAAATAGATGATATAATGGGATCTAATGACATTTTAAACTCAAACAAAGGTAAGTTGAGTAAGATCAAGCTCCAAAATGGTGGCATTCAACTTCTGAGTGGTAGTTACTGTATATATCTAGCTAGAGGCTATAACATAAAGATCATGGTCAGATCATAAGAAGTTCCCTTTAGTGGCAGATCATAAGAAGTTTAGACACATCTAGTTGTTGCAACAACTACACAGCTAGTGTAGATTTTTTTTCACCTCCTATGCTTGCAAAAAGGGGGAACAACCCCCTCCACTTGGCACAAAATTACGAGAAGTTCTAAAAATTTTTCCATCTCAATATTTGTGGGGAAAGCTAAAAAATATGTGGATGAGGTTATTTAAGTGCATGTAATATGCAGATACATAAAGGAATCTAGTGGGGAGGAAAAGAGAAATATTTACTAGACAAGGAGAGTTATAGAGAATTCAAAAAGCAAGGAAACCTATAGAAAAATATATCCCAACAAGGACACCTATAGAAAAATATATCCTAATAAGGACACCCTCTTAGTATGTGTACTGATGTGCAGTGTGGGTATCAAATTCCATAATCATATTTATGATTTTTCTTACAAAACGATAGAAATAAGCTCGAATATTAATGTTGTTAAAATCCAATTCGGAGGATGAAGGAATAGAAATGGCCAAGGAGAATGCATAATGCCCCAAAAATAGAGGAAGAAGAGGATGTAGTGACTGAAGTTGAAGCAAACAAGAGAGCAGGAAAGGAGGCAATAGGAGGGATTTCAAGAGGAGGTAGGGACCAGGATGACCTAGGTCATTCCAGAACCAAGGAAAATACTTTTACTTTGTGAAATATGTCCAAGATGAAGCTTGAAAAGTTTTCTTGGGAATTGGGTGAGAATATTTCAGAATTTAATGGGACTATAATAAATCAGAGGTGGATCTTTTAAGTTGGATGATTGTGAAAAGTTGTGCAATAATATTCCAAGCACTTCTAAACATGGAGAAATCAGTTTACTGGAAGAGTGTACTTTGCCAGTATGTGTTTCTTAGATTCCTGATGCAGAAACTCCATTGAATGCTCAATATATGGATAGTAATTCTTTTGCACCAGTAAATTCAAATTTTGGTGACACTTTTCAGATACAATATCCATTTGAGTGGAAATTGGAATTAAAAAATGAAATATTACAGAAACTAGAGAGAGATGAGTGTGACTTTGATAGGGTGGAGAAGTAACTTGGATGTTTGAATTCTGAAATTAAAACAGAGAATTTTCATTCTGGTTGTTTTGATGTTTATGTATATTGATCACAGGAAGCATTCAGAGAAATAGATGAAAAAATAATTATGAAGGATTTAACTAGAAGTATTAAACTTTAAAGCATCTTCTTCAGGGTACATAAATAAGGATAGAATTATGGTACCTTCATTGGCATCAAAGTCAACTGAAGTGGGGGTTAGAAATCAATGCTTCATAAATCTGTCATTTCAATGCCATAGAAAACAAACATAAGACAACAAACCTGTCATGTGGACTATTGGAAGACAAATTACTGAAACAGAGGATTGTGGTGTTAACAACATGGATGCTAATTTGGAAGATGAGGCTATGGAAATCTAATCAGTAATAGATGAAGATTCAAGTTCACATTCTTCTATAAAAAATAACTCTAGGGCAACTTTTCAATTGAGTTCTAAAGTGGGTAGTTTAGTATTGTTTAACTCAATGCCTTTGCCTACAAATTATGTTGGTGGCACTTGGTTATTATCTTATGAAATTTCACAGATGTCACTATGGAAACAAAATGTTGTGGTGCATGAAAGAAATAGAAAGCAAATGGAAGAAAAGATTGTTGAATGGAAGCGTTTTTTAAACTTCAAGGAGCAAATTCTTGCTCTTAAATTTAGAATTCTCAGGGAATGGTGGGAAAAGGAACAACTTATCTTATCTGCTAGGAAAGGCCATGGAAAGAACCATCAAATTGATGGTTTTTTTTATAGTTTGTTGCGTGCATATGCCATCTTATCAATTCCAATCTTCATTTCCTGGTATGTTTTCAATGGAAATACATGAGAAGCGAGATTTCTACTGATTTAATTTTTATGTTGGAAAGGTTTGGCACCAAACATTTATTTTCTAATAGAGTAATTGTCTGTTTGTCAGTGTATTTGTAATATTTTATTTGCCACTATTTGGAAAACCAAAATAGTGTAATGGGAAATATCATTTAAAGTGGAATGGAAAGAAGTAATAGTTGAATTTTATTTCTTTGCATCAATGAAATCCCAAGGGTTCAAAAATATACCTTTCCTTCTTCATTCTTCCATGCTCTTATGTGATTTGAGGCTATACATATGCTACTCACGTTTGGGAATGACCTGAGTTGTTATGATACAAAACAATTGATAGAAAACAGAAGATGGGGATAGAAACTGAAAACCTTCATTATTATTCAATATGCTTTTATTATAGCCTTGTAGGGGGTTGACAGTTGATAGTTGTCTCTCAACAAACTAATTAGCTAACATATGTGCTAACTAACCACTAATTAGTTTTTATTACACTTTATTATCACTACATTTGGAAGGCTTTCAAGTGTTTGGGTCAACACAACGAATCATGGTAAGACCATGCCCTAGTCTTAATAGTCGACACCTTTGTCAAACACTAAATATTTGTTAGTGGAGATTGGGCTTGCCAAGGAAAGGTTGGTCCTACCCTTGAAGTTTCCAGCATTGACTTGGTTCCTATCTAATTTCACACAGTCATACATTTCCCAAGAAACTTTTGATTTTATGCTTCAAAGAAGTCAGTCATAATTTACACTATATATGCCTTACGTGATGTGTGTAGATTGATCTAGAGCATGGCATGCTTTGCATAGAAAAATTATAGTAGAACCTCAACACTCGTGTTATGAATTTTGATCTATCAAACATATCCCATAGTGGTTTGTAGCAACTCTTATAGTTTTTGTTTTTGTAGCATTTCAACGAGTTATCATACTGAATAACTCCCTTAGTTCAGTGTTATCATAAACACAACTAGTGGCGGTAGGTGATTTACCTTGACTTTCAACAAATTCTGTCACCTAATTCCCACAATAGTTTGGAAGTGATTTTCTTCCAATGAACGAGATCTAATCACCCGAGAAAATGAGGCTAGGGAGATGATATTGTATGGCTGCAACCAAGTGCAGTCACCTAGGTGTTGTGACTGAGCGATCAAGTATGAAGTATTCCCATCTCAATCTTCAGATGATCGATATTGCAAAGGTGTAGAAGCTCTTATGTACTACACAAAAGAAATCAACCAGGAAATATTGTGGAGTAATAAAATAAAGTAAAAACAACCTAGCTCTGATACCATTAATGTATCAATTACAAGTTGCTTCACCTCCTTGATGACTTGTGTTAGAAGAATATTATGGCTAGGACCAAAAGGGTTGTATCCTTAACATATTTTCAACTTTGCAATTGAAAAAAACCATGATAATGATAATGATAATGACCATGAACAAAAGGGACATTATAGATTGAAACCCCATTCAGCGGTCAAAGGACCCCAAAGGAGGTGCTAAAAGGAAATTTTATTTCTTTGAGAAATTTAAAGAGGCCTAGTCAAAGTTACAGTAAACAAAAAAAAAAATGCGTGTGTGGGGGAGGTTATTATATTTTGATTTGGATCCAAAAATAAAATTTAAAATTTGGTCCTAAGAATTTTTGTCTCCAACATTGAAATTTGAAATTGCAAATTTTTAAAAGATTGACTCCAAGGTGATTAGGCCATGTCAGCCCCTCCTAGAAGCCTCCACGACCACTATAAAAAGAAACTTGTCTGCTCTCCAAAAGACAGAATTGACAAGCATATTTTTTTCTCTGAATTTCTGAAGTTTGGGATAGAGCGTAGAATAGAAGAAAGAGGCCAATATTCTTATGATTTTGGGCTTCATTTCTATGTTTTTTTGTGTATGGATATTCTCTAGAGAAGATGATGAAGTCATGTTAAGTCTAAGGTAAATTTCTATGTTTTTATGAGGCTCACATCAGTGTCATCCGAGGCAACCTCAGAGGATGAATTTTGTCCCCTTCTTAGGCTAATTTGAGGTCAGTTACACATTGTTCCAAGGTATACTAAATGCACATTTGAGGACTGTTGACTAAGGATTCGTTTGGAAATTCTTTGGCACTATTCACTTAAGCATTGTGGTTATTTGAGTGTTGGCCCTAAGGCCTATTATTTGGCTTATTTGAGATACAAGACCAACCTTAGTCTGAGATCATTTTATACCTAGAATAGGAGGGTATTCAGATCACCTGAGGCATAAACCTTGATTTGTTCTGTGGCTGAAATCATCTACATTCTTCGTTGGAGTATTTTCATCTACCTGAATGGCTAATTATTGACCCCTATGGAATTTTTCTAAGGCTTCTCGCACTTCTTCCTGAGGCCCATCTCGGTCCTTCGACGAAAGATCACTGTGACATAAATGTGGGATTTTGATCTCATAATACTCTTACATCCTTGAGACTGAGTATCACTTGAACCAAGACCAGAGTAATACTCTCTCAAGTCTCATTTCAAGGACTGATCTAGTATTATTTCATTGCAAACTTTTAGGACTGTGTTGACATGGCGAATTTTTGCTATACCAACAAGGGGAACTAACCCGATCACATACCCCAATTAGATCTACTTTCGTTTGGAGTGGCTAGTTCGAACAGGTTTTAAAGGACCCTGTGAACTGTTATAGGTGTTGAGAGATTGTCTCCTGGAGGAAGACTTCAATTGAATCAACAAAAGGAAACAACTTACCTATATGCATCAAATCCTATCTACACTACCGTTAACTACTCTAAACTATCCTAATCTATCCTGCAGGAGCATAACAAAAGGGAGGTTAAACATCATAGGTAAATTCCAAGTCCAAACGAATCAATTAATGGTTCACATAAGAACAAGGCTGCATCAAATCTAAATTGCAATCCAATCACTCATACAGGAATACACATTCCTTTTTATACAAATAAAGCTTGCAACTGATGTCTAACACAGTTTCAAATCAGGGACTGCCTATGAATTAACTATGATGAAGAATTACATTCAAACAACCAAGGCTAATCATAAGTTGTATTGTTATCAATATGCACAAAAACAAAACACATTTGTATTTATGCCAGCAACGACACCCTGTTTCAAAACATATAAAAGCAAAGGACCTTAAATCTGAAACAAAAGGCTCCTCGTTCAACCAAATAGTTTTCTTTATTCATAATAAATCAAAGTTGTTCTTTCTAAACAAAAAAAGCCCTGATCTCATTTCCGGAGGTAATACTTATGCGGCTCGGAATGACTTTCTGTATTCCTTTCTTTTCACCTCCCCTCTTTTCATTACATAGATCAAAATATACAGATGAGAATGGTCGGTGAAACTGTTAACACGTCGAGGTCACCTTTGTTGGAGTGTTCTACTTCCTAGGGGAATGAATGGATGCCGATGGAACAGAGAATGACTGCATATCATTTCTTTGCACCTGTGTGGAGTGGCTATCATTCCCTATCATTTCCTGAAGGAAATTGAAGATGTTGCGCTCATCATCCCACATCTGGCATGCTTTGAGGTGTATCTGGAGGAAATGACATCTTGATGGATCAGCGTTGCCATGAGTGCTTCAATTTCGCCTCTCATCTCTTGATCCTCGCCTGCAGAGATATTTAATCATTAGCTATGGATATAAAAAATATAACAGAAATGCTTAAAAACACAAACCTTGCCTTCATTAAACGTTTATATCATCAACAGGAACAAATGTGAAAGAATCGACCCTTGGTTTTTTAATTCATGCACTGATTGAGTCCCGCAAGCGTAAATCCAATTTACATTGAAAATCGTTGCATAACACATACCGGATCCGAAATCTGGACTTGAAATATTATAGGCGGGAACCTATACCCTATCGGGTCTGCCATATGGGATTTTCCATTAAAAACCACGACCACAACATTTTATCGAATACACAGGAAAACATGGAAAAACCCGCGGCCGGGCCATACAGTCGGACTTCAAATCTTATATACCTGAGCCTATAATTATCGGCGGGTCCGCCGTATCACAAATCGCTTTATATATAATCCCCGGACCCTGCCGATTAGGATATGCGATGGGGAAGCGGACCCGATAACGTATATATTTTACTTTATAGTCCTGTCAGGTCCACTATATCGCATCGGCCTTATGTATAGGCTTCGACTTCCGCCAATTGCGATATGCGAAGGATTCCAGACCCGAAATATATGTATTTTGGTTACTAAAGTAGTTGGGTCCGGAGGACATGTGTGCCTTATATGTATATAGCCTTGAAATCCCGCCGATTGCGACATGTGATGGGGCTCCAAACCTGAAATATATGTAATGTGGTTAATAATGTCGTCGGGTTCGGTGCCTTACGGTGAACATCATGCCTTAGTGTTGATTCCGATAGGAGAAAAGGGGTGATTTGTGCATGTTTTGCGAAGTATTTCCGTTGTAAAGAGTTATGATGGAGATAATGATGCAATAGAAGGTTTCATGGGTTGAAAAAGTCCCGATGAGGATATGAATGAAGGGCTTAGAGAGGGTTATAGATAAATCACGCGGCAGGGATTTATTAAGGGGGCCTTGACCATTTAAAAGTTGAAGATTTGACTTGGCAAAGAGTTAAAATCCCTGGGATAAAACAGATCATTTGGAGGGGTGCAAGATCAACTTCTAGGGGACCCATTCAAAATTGCTACCAGGGAAAATTTTAATATGGTGGTTGTTGTGGCCACAACAAATGGTAAACCGTTGGGCGAACTAGTTATCTCTGTTTCCAAATAAACCTTGGATCAATAGAACATCAGGGTGTTAAAATAAACTTGAAATGCAAACTATATAGATGGACAGGCATGGGTTCCACTTCAACATTAATTGCTTCAGGTGGGATAAAGACAAATAGCTTCTACTTACTGATAGGGTTTCGACAGGCATTCTCCAAAGGTAATATTATGGAATTTATTGACCTTCCTTTACCTGTTTTCTACTTTCAAAAATCCTTTTGGGGCCATCACTGTGTGGAGCACCTGGAAGGTATGCTTTTTGATAAGTAATCTAGTGGTTTTTCAAATACTATTTCTAATCTTTTCTGCATATTGAGCCTAAAAACATAAGGGTTTTGGTAAATTATGTGAAAATGGACAAACGAAGCTCAATCACTAATAATCGATGTTTTCTATGCAGAAGGACGCGGAAATAGGGGATTATCGAGTAAAAACGAGAAGCGCAAGGAAAGTAATTGCTGCCCCGTCGACAGGGAACCGGATGCGGACAAGATCAAGTAAAATTGGAGCCGAATAATCCAGGAAAAGAGCGCAGGATACCGTGACGGAGAACGCAAGAGACCTGAACGATTAGCGAATCCCTCGAGCGTGGGGGAATGACTGTTATTATAATTAAAAACTCAGAACGATTTTGATCACTGAGCTTTTGTAATATCTGATTTTGCACACTTTTGTTATGCAATCAATATAAAGGATTTGGTGTTCACTTCGTTTCTGTATCTGAAGTAACTCTAAGCAGTGTACCATCGTAGCCAAGGGCCCAGCTCCGACGGTCACTTGCTGTTGTATCATACGGTGATTTGTGTGGTTTGCTTATTTCTTTCATTACAGTAATCCGATACATTTCTTATATGATAGACTATGCTTCTTAATTAATATCTGAATCTGAATAAGTTCTGTAATTCACGTCTCTGTATGACACAAACTGAATCTATTCGAATTGCATCCATTTCTATAGTAAGTTATTGGTATGAATGTTATCATTATTGGATTCATATGAAATAAGTACTTGTGAGACTTGAAGATAATATCACTTTGTTCAGAAACATAGTCGCATCATACATTGCTCTCGGATCGCTACAGTAGTATAGACCGTGTACATACTTCGGGGTTGCTGTTCCATTTGGATCTGCTGTTCCATTTGGAGTTGCTGTTCCATTTGGGTTTGCTGTTCCATTTGAGTTTGCTGTTCCATTTGGGTTTGCTGTTCCATTTTATATGATTGACGTTTCCTGTTTATGATAGTTTGCTGTTCCATTTCATTACTGCTGTTCCATTTCATTACTGTTGTTCCATTTTAAGAATTGCTGTTCCATTTTACTTTCATTAATCTGCCTTTATTGCTTTCGCGTGATAGCAGGCCTAAGGCTGTCGTGAGCCCAGCAAGACGCTGCCTAGCTCCCTGACCTATAAGCCCATGCTTTGGTTTGCTTTCTTTATCAGTTTCTAAAGGGAAGGGTTATTGGTTCCGTACCCTTGACTGATCATTTGCCTTGTGTGATTTCATTTTCTGAATTGGTTTAGTTACAGCTTAGTGTTTGTTTCCTTTCAAGTCATTAGAACGCTATACTACCGAGCACTACTTGGACAGAATAGCCTCGGATTGAGTTACTCCTTGAAAGAACAAAACGATCCCGGATTGACTTAATAATGTGGTATAATTGGTGGTGTGAGAGACCCTAGTTATAGTTCTACATTTTGGCGCCGTTGCCGGGGAAGGGGTAATAGCCATTTGTCCCTTATAGAGTAGTGCGCAAATCTGCTAGGAGGGAGTTGGATTTTAAAAACGGAAGGTAAGAACCTGCGTACGGAGCATGTAAAAGCCCTGCTCCACCGTCTGCTCTCTTAGTAGAATTGCTGGTTAAATAGGATTTAGCAGTTTACTTGGAGTGCATGACTAAGCAGAAAAAGTTAGAAAAAGATCAAAAGCCTCCATCCAAAGCTAAGGGGCCGGTGACCCTTGGACGAACGACCTTCATAGACGAAATCTATAAGAAAGCCGACTCTCAGCCATCAGTAGGTTATAAGAAAGTCAATTCTAAACAGCCTACTAGTTCCCTTCAGGCCTCGGGATCACCATCCGAAGCCTTTGCTGAGGTGCACAATCGAACAGAGGAGCAGGATTTTCAAGAAATTGAAAATTTGACTCCTGGACCATTGCACGAAGGGACCCAAAGTAACCTTTGTGAAGGAGAAGGAGAAATAGGGGAAGTTGAGGAACCTAGATCTCCTATTGAATTGAACCAGCCTTTGAATAGCCCGGACAAGGGAAGCACTGTAAAAATCCTTGTTGAAGGAATTCATTCACCGCAGACAGTTGGGGCCATTATCATCCCTGATCAAGGGAGTGGTGTCAAGACAATCCCTGTTAAGACTACCCCTCCTCAACCAAGGAACACTCTCTTGGAAATTCCTGAAGATTACTGGCATATATTCGATCCCATGGCGCAGAACCAGCCAAACACCCAGACCTCCACATTGCAATATCCGATAGTAGATTCTGCAGCAAATGCGCCCATGAAAGCCATCCCTCTCCAGCATATTCCCACATTTCATGGCCTCACATCAGAAGATCCGGACGCCTTCTTGTTCGAATTTGATGTATTATGTAGAGGATACGATTACACCACCGACCCCCAGAAACTGAAATTGTTCCCCTCTACATTAAAAGGGGCTGCGTTGAGATGGTTTATGGGCTTAGGTGGTGGGGTTATTAATAATTGGGATCAAATGAAAGAAGCCTTTTTAAAGAAATACCAAGATTACTGTAGATCGAGGGAATTAAAAGATGAAATCTTTCAAATGTCAGCCAGACCAAACGAAACCTTAGAAGAATATGTGGAACGTTTCCAATATAACTTGCAGAGATCCCCTTATGCATCACTACCTCTGCCAGATAACGTGTTGAAAACTGCATTAATTAGAGGTATGAGAGAGCAATGGATCGAAACGTTAAACATCATGGGGAAAGGAGACATTTATCAGGAAAATTTTGCTGACATCATTGATCTGTGTATCAGGAGCTCAAGAGGCAGTACGAGGATAAAACCAGCGGAATATGATCGCTTCCCTAGAGATAACAGAACATTAACAGAGGGAGTAACACGAGTAGAACTTGGAAATTTGCTAGAAAATTTTAAAACTGATATCCTGGGAACACTAACTACACAACTTGACATTGTGCAGGCTAAACAAAAGCAAGCCGAGGCAGAGCAGAATCTAGCCATCTTTTGCCCACGATGCAGGAAGAAACACAGCCACAAAGAATGCCCGCTGGATACAGTCCAAATATGTGCTATCTGTACCAAGGACCACCTGACCGAAAGCTGCCCTTCACTGCCTGGTTTGAAGGCAGTATACAAAGAAGCAGAAGAGGAGTCAGAACCAGCATATTTTGTTAACCAGCGTCGCCAATGGCAGCCTAGGCAACCAGGTATGTTTTCAGACCCCTCCTCTTCTTTTCAACCCCCGCAGTTCAGTACTCAGCAGCAGAACATGTGGCAAAATCAGTCCCAACCCCCGTTTTCAAATTGGTCACCTCAAATGTTTCCTACTCCAAATCCTTGGATGTCCCAATTTGGTTGGCCAAACTGCCCTTATCCTCCATCATATTGGCAGAATAGTTCCTATCCTCCACAGTGGACCCCTTCCACTTCGCAAAGCTCATCCTGGCAGACAAGCTGGCCAAGACCGACATATCAGCCAGCAGGATCAATACCACTCCCTCAACCAACTCTGCCAGCTTTACCACAAAATCCCCAGTCTAATCTGAGACCGCAACTCCCAGCCCAACCCAATCCCAACCCTAATAATAGGCCAGTCCAATCTATTCAAATCATAGACACATCAGAGATTGAGTCTGACCTAAGGGAGTGCAACGATCTTCAGTTAAGATCGGGACAAATAGTAGAAACAGAGGGAGACAAAATGGTTCATATTGAAAATCAGTTACCTGTAGAACAACCCCCACAACGGGAGGATGAAAACAAAGAGCAAAACAATAAGCAAGCAAGCACATCCTCTCCTCCTTTCCCAGAACGATTAGTCATATCTCGACCTATACAACCTCCAGACTTTGACATTCTGGGAGAATTACAAAATCTGTATATAAAGATTCCATTCCTCCAAGCTATACAAGATATTCCTATATATGCGAAAACCATAAAGGAATTATGCATCAAAAAATCAAGGAGGAATACAAATACTAATCCTAGAGTCCAAGTAGTTGGTACTTTATCCGACCTATTATCAGGAAAGGAGACACCTATCAAATATGAAGATCCCGGGAACCCAATTGTGACCGTTCAAATCTATGGCCAAACCCTGACTAACGCTCTAGTCGACCTGGGAGCTGCAATCAACATTTTGACAACCTCCACCTGCCAAAAGCTTGGCATTACGTCAGTAGAACCTACTTCTACTCTGTTAGAATTGGCAGATCGATCTGTAGTTCGACCAGAAGGTACTCTGAATGATGTCATGGTTTCCGTAGATTCATGGGAGTATCCCACAGATTTCTTGGTAATTAATCCTAAAACCCGACTAGATGGACATCCGTTAATCCTAGGCAGACCCTGGCTTGCTACTGCCGATGCCTACATTGGCTGCCGGCAGGGAAACATGACTATAACTAAAGGACCCGATGTTAAAAATTTAATTCTGTACCCTCCAGCTCAGCCAAGCCTGCCAATGATTAAAACTAACCCTTATCCTGTATCATATCTCGCTAACAATATTAGATCTCCATTAACTATACAGAAGGCGTTAGATTTCAAAGATCAAACAGAAGACGACGCCATTAACAATTTTATTAGTCAAACTGAAGCTAGAAAACATATGCAGTGCCTTATGATAGAGGCAACATTTGACAATGACCTAGAAGAAGATCCCTTAAAAGATCCGCATGATCAGACAATACCAGTAACTGCTGTTGCTAATACTAAAGTAGTGGAAATTGAACCTGGTAAAACTCTGAATATTAATGCCAATCTTACAGCAGATCAAGAGATAAAACTTGTTAATCTGTTACAAAAATACAAAGATGCATTTGCGTGGGATTACCCCGACATGAAGGGGATTGATCCTCAATTATGCACCCATCACATCTATATAGAGAAAGACGCAAGACCTGTCCGTCAGCCACAAAGGAGACTCAACCCGCACCTAAAAGAGATAGTGAAAGATGAACTTCAGAAGCTCTTAGATGTTAACTTTATTTACCCTATCTCTGACAGTAAATGGGTCTCTCCCCTTGTGGTGGTACCAAAGAAAAACGGAAAATGGAGGATCTGCGTCGATTACAGGGAGTTAAACAAGGCTACACAAAAGGATCACTTTCCCCTCCCATTTATAGATCAAGTATTGGACACGTTAGCAGTGAAGAAATTTTTCTCCTTTTTGGATGGCTTCAGTGGATATAACCAAATCCAAATTGCCCCTGAAGACCAGGATAAAACTACCTTTACGTGCCCTTGGGGAACGTTTGCCTATCGTGTATTACCCTTCGGCCTATGTAACGCCCCTGCTACATTTCAAAGGGCTATTCTCAGTATTTTTGCAGATCTAATGAACGATGGACTTGAGGTGTATATGGACGACTTCACACCGTATGGGGATGAATTTGATCCAGCTCTGGATACCCTGGAAAAAGTTTTACAACGCTGCATTGCTACCAGACTCTGCCTGAGCCACGAGAAGTGCTACATGATGATGACGGAAGGAATCATCCTAGGGCACTACATTTCAGCAGCTGGTATCCAGGTAGACCCTGCTAAAATTCAAATTCTTTTGCTCATCCCTACCCCCACTACTCAAACAGAGGTACGTAGTTTCCTTGGATTTTCTGGATATTACAGACGCTTTATAGAACATTATTCACGAATTGCAGCACCTCTATATGCCCTGACAGGTAATGTCGATTTTTTGTGGACAGATAAATGCGACCAAGCTTTTAAAGAATTGAAAAAGTTGCTGTCTATAGCTCCAGTCCTTCGAGGACCAAACTGGAATCTGCCATTCCAGATCTCATCGGATGCCTCGGATATAGCAATCGGTGTAGTCCTAGGACAAGAAGAGGATAAGAAGCCATACGCTATTTACTATATTAGCAAAAATTTATCCTCTGCCGAACTCAATTATACTGTTACTGAAAAGGAATTTCTGGCTGTAATTCATGCTGTTAATAAATTTAGGCATTATATTACAGGTTACCCTGTTGTGTTATATACAGATCATTCTGCTATTAAATATCTAGCAAACAAACCTGTCACGAATGCTAGAGTAACTCGATGGTTGATCCTGTTGCAGGAGTTTGACATCACAATTAAGGATCGACTTGGCAAGGAGAACTCTGTAGCCGACTTCCTCTCAAGAATACCCAAATCAAGCGAAGCAGCAGCCGTGGAAGATCAATTCCCTGACGAACATCTGTTTGCCATTGCCGTTCGCACACCCTGGTATGCTGACGTCGCCAATTACCTTGCAGTGGGTAAGTTACCAAAACACCTAACCCCTCAAGAACGAAAACAAATTGTTCAAAAAAGCACACGATTTTCGTGGATTGGAGACCATTTATTCCATACAGGGGCAGACATGCAAATCAGAAGGTGTATTCGAGAGGATGAGATCCTAGACATCTTAAAGGCTTGTCACAGTGGACCATGCGGGGGGCACTTTGCCGACAAGAGAACAGCACATAAAATACTACAGGCAGGGTACTATTGGCCTACAATCTTTAAGGACGCAAAAAAGTTTGTGCAAGCCTGTGATAGCTGCCAGCGAGCAGGAAAGCCTGGTCAAGCTGATGAAATGCCTCTGAGACCACAAGTGGTTATTGAGCCATTTGAACGATGGGCTCTCGATTTCGTCGGGCCCATTAATCCACCATCAAACCAAAGGACATACATCCTGGTAGCAACAGACTATGTTACTAAATGGGTCAAGGCTGAATCATTAGCTAGGGCTACAGAAGATTCGGTAATACAATTTTTGTTCCATTTGTTTGTACGTTATGGACTTCCGAGAGAAGTGATTACAGATGGTGGACCACAATTTGTTGGAAACAAACTAGCCGCAACACTTAACAATTATCATATCCAACATAAGATTACTACCCCCTACCATCCGCAGGCAAATGGACAAGTAGAAAACAGTAACAAGATAATTGAGTCAATCTTAACAAAGACCATCGCATCACACAGGCGTGATTGGGCTGCTCGGCTACCTGAAGCACCTTGGGCTTATAGAACCACATGGAGAAGTACGACAGGATATTCACCTTATCAATTGGTGTTTGGGAAACAACCAATCTTTCCTATCGAATTCGAGATCCAAACACTACGAACTGCACAAGAGGTTGGCCTAGATCTGAATGAGGCACAGATCAATCGACTACGACAAATCAATGAATTGGATGAGATTAGGCTCTCTGCATTACAAAACACAGCATTAATCCAACAGCAGCGAGCTAAGTGGCACGATGCACTTATAAAGAATAAAGTCTTCCATGAAGGAGACTGGGCTCTGTTATACGATTCTCGATTCCAGGACTTCCCGGGGAAACTCCAGACTCGCTGGCTAGGACCATATGAGATCCAGAAGGTGCACGACAATGGGACCCTCACTCTGATCACGATTGACGGTTCTGGACATACGTTCAAAGTAAATGGCCACCGAGTTCGTCTCTATCGAAGACCCCTTACTCGGGAATCCTTTTGTCAACAGCTTCAGCAAGATACTGATTTGGAGATCCTAGCAGAGGAAGTGAAATCTTCCTCACCCATAACTTAAGCAATTTGTTTTTCATAATTTGTACATAACATCCTGTATATATGTTCTTTTCATTTTTGTTTTGTAGTATTTTGGTTACTTTATTTTGAACAGCACTCGTTTGATTTTGCTGTTCCTTTTTAAAAAAGGAACAGCACTCGTGTGATTCTGCTGTTCCTTTTCAAAAGGAACAACACTTTTGGTGTTTTGCTGTTCCTTTGCAAAAAGGAACAGCACTTGTTGTTTTGCTGTTCTTTTTCGAAAAGAAACAGCACTTTTTATTTTGTTGTTCCTTTGCGGAAAGGAACAGCACTTTTGCGTTTTGGAATTTTTGCTGTTCCTTTGCGAAAAGGAACAGCACTTCTGTGTTTTGGAATTTTTGTTGTTCCTTTGCGAAAAGGAACGGCACGTTTGTGTTTTGGAATTTTTGCTGTTCCCTTGCGAAAAGGAACAACACTTTGACGTTTTGGAATTTTTGCTGTTCCTTTGGAAAAAGGAACAGCGCTTTTTGTTTTGTTGTTCCTTTGCGAAAAGGAATAGCACTTTTTGGCTTTGCTGTTCCTTTGCGAAAAGGAACAGCCCGTGTGGATTTTTGCTGTTCCTTTGCGAAAAGGAACAGCCCGTGTGGATTTTTGTTGTTCCTTTGCGAAAAGGAACAACACTCTTTGTGCTTTGCTGTTCCTTTGCGAAAAGGAACAGCACTCGCATATTTCTTTTTTTCAAGATGCAGAATTTGGTTTTTCTTTTCCGCAAGAGGAGTCATTCGCATGTTTCGCTCAGAGAAGACACCATCAGAACCTTTCTGCTTCTATTTGGACGTTTTGCGATTATGCTCTCCTAAATCCTTTAGATATAGCAATGACATTATGCAATGAACATAAAAACATGTTATACCGAAACCTGCATATCACAAATCGCTATTATTTTAACAGTCAGTATATATAAGAAGTCAAGAGGAAGGACATTAACTTTCGTCTTTACTGTCATTATCTTGTTCCTGAACCATGGTTTGGTAATTTTTATCATGTCGATTTCCCTAAAAACTTCCTTGATCATTACTGAGGAATATGAGCAAACAATTTATATCTGTCTGTTGGGATTGTAAGACTTCTTCCACCATTCCCCGCTCTTAAGGAGTGCGGAACCACCCTTATGTGTAATCGAACAAAGAAAAAAGAAGTGTGCTGCAAAAGAAGAATAAAAATATATATATATATATATATATATATATAAAAACAAGATATGAAATTGTCAAATGCAGGATAGGGGGTCTCATTCAGAGCCAGCCTACCATGATCATAAGGCTGGAAACGAAGTGGCATACCCATTACGGCCACCACACCAGGGATATGGTCCAAAGGTAAAATAACAAGCAAACCTTGGAACAGGAGGTCTCATCACGAGCCGGCCTGACCACGTTTCGTGCCTACTTTGTGAATGGCATTATGGTTATCTGGTCACCAAGCCAGCATAATGGCCTGCATTTTGACAAAGCACTCTTCAGTAGATACACAAAGGATAATGGTTCCGAAGGGTGAGATAAACAACTTTGCCAAGGTTATGAACACCTGTTGGCAGCAGAGCTCTGTTAATGGCATTGGAGTCGTAATATTTACACCAACAGGTATGATATTAAGTCTGTTTGTCTTTTATTTCCTTCGCATGTATCATATGTCACACCCTGATATAATTATCGCATGAGCATTATCACCAATCATGGCAACGGAATTGACAATGACTACTGGAGACTTGGTACAGTTGACAGATGTCCAACCCTCGGTTCCTCATTATATCACACTGGCTTATCTTAAAAGCGATCCATTTTTCTGCCTCGGTTTCGGTACTTCATTGTCCTTTTACAACATGGCATAATTTCCACCTGCTGTACTTTATGATTTGACTCCCGACTGGCTGCTGCTCCTCTCTTTGATGACTGGGGGCAGCCTATCAGATCGCGGGGGGGGAGGTGACCTCATTACTCCAATGGTTACGTGGCTGCACACCATTCGGGCAAAATAATAACACGATTTAACGGTATGATGATTTCATTTTACGGACTGCCACCCATGGTCTTTCTCTTTGCTGCACGCTCTGCGAAAATCCTTCCTAAAAATAGCATCAAGTACCCTCTCTGTTCGGTAAATACCGCGGACAGTTGCTGTGTCATTCCCGAGTTCATTCCTGAGAGTAAGCTATGGGCGGGAAAACAATCCGAAGTGAACCGCACAAGCTGATCGCGTCTGATGCTGCCCGCGAAATTCTGGAAAATGCAGGTTGGTTGGTTGAAAATGCAGGTTGGAAGAGGCCGAGCGGTTGCAAGAACAGACGGTCCCCAAGGAAAGATACGAGGAACTCCAACAGCAACTTCGAAACATCAGTCAGTCTGAGAGCCAAGCCTTTGAAGGATGGCAGAAGGAGCAGGAAAAGGTTGCTAAGGTAACTCGTCGACTAGATAGTGTTGTTAAGCAGATGGACACCGTGTGTTCCTTGTATACTGATGTTTTGACTTGTAGAACCCCTGCTAAAAATTATGCTTTGTTTTTGCTTGAACGTTATTTGAGATTAAAAATAAAAGCTGTTAGGGCAGGAGCACCCATCCATATCAACACTGTTAATGATTTTATAGATTGCTGCAAGCACTATGGAGTTAAAGTTCAAAGATTGTTATGTGAATTCTACTTGCACAATCTTGTCTTAGACCGGGAAACTGATTTGAATCCTGGCCCTTTCGTTGGCGATATACAATTTCAAGCCTTTATCTCATTTGGGGTGAATCAGTTAAAATGGCTTAAAGCTTACAACATCTTCCAGAGGCAAGAAAATAGCTTAGACCTTTGGGTACGAGCTGAACCTAGGGACCCAGCAGCATTATGGAGAGAGCATAGGAGTATGATGAGGATCCCAGGTGTCATGAAGATATTAGGTCCCATGCATGAAGACTTGATCCGAAATGGTCTGGAGTATTTCCTGACTATTAAAGATCAGGCCTTCCATGCTGCAAAGTTTCGATACCGAACCTCTAACCCAAACATCCAGCTCAGAGAACCCTTTAACTTTGAGAATTTTGAATTGGCTGCCAGTCGATTGAGTCTCTATGGGGAACGGATTCTGCGAGCAGGACCATTTTGGTTGGGGTATCGGTTTCGCAACCCAATTATTTGGCATCCTGCACCTGGATATCAGGCTCTATATGAGATGCCTGCAGATCAGTTAGACCAGTTCTTTGACCATCTAGTTGCTAATCATGGTTGTCGGCCTCTTCGAGAGATCCCTTCTCCGGCCTACTCTCTCACAGCCCTGCATGTCAATTACAACGTTTTCATGAGGACATGAAACAGGGTAAGCAGGGGGGTGTGTGGAGCACCTGGAAGGTATGCTTTTTGATAAGTAATCTAGTGGTTTTTCAAATACTATTTCTAATCTTTTCTGCATATTGAGCCTAAAAACATAAGGGTTTTGGTAAATTATGTGAAAATGGACAAACGAAGCTCAATCACTAATAATCGATGTTTTCTATGCAGAAGGACGCGGAAATAGGGGATTATCGAGTAAAAACGAGAAGCGCAAGGAAAGTAACTGCTGCCCCGTCGACAGGGAACCGGATGCGGACAAGATCAAGTAAAATTGGAGCCGAATAATCCAGGAAAAGAGCGCAGGATATCGTGACGGAGAACGCAAGAGACCTGAACGATTAGCGAATCCCTCAGGATCTTCGATCCTGAGGGATCGCTGCTTTAAAGCTTATCTTTTGTATCTAGACATCTCCGTCAGTTATGTTATATAAAGGTACCACGCCATCGAGCGTGGGGGAATGACTGTTATTATAATTAAAAACTCAGAACGATTTTGATCACTGAGCTTTTGTAATATCTGATTTTGCACACGTTTGTTATGCAATCAATATAAAGGATTTGGTGTTCACTTCGTTTCTGTATCTGAAGTAACTCTAAGCAGTGTACCATCGTAGCCAAGGGCCCGGCTCCGACGGTCACTTGCTGTTGTATCATACGGTGATTTGTGTGGTTTGCTTATTTCTTTCATTACAGTAATCCGATACATTTCTTATATGATAGACTATGCTTCTTAATTAATATCTGAATCTGAATAAGTTCTGTAATTCACGTCTCTGTATTACACAAACTGAATCTATTCGAATTGCATCCATTTCTGTAGTAAGTTATTGGTATGAATGTTATCATTATTGGATTCATATGAAATAAGTACTTGTGAGACTTGAAGATAATATCACTTTGTTCAGAAACATAGTCGCATCATACATTGCTCTCGGATCGCTACAGTAGTATAGACCGTGTACATACTTCGGGGTTGTTGTTCCATTTGGATCTGCTGTCCCATTTGGAGTTGCTGTTCCATTTGGGTTTGCTGTTCCATTTGAGCTTGCTGTTCCATTTGGGTTTGCTGTTCCATTTTATATGATTGACGTTTCCTGTTTATGATAGTTTGCTGTTCCATTTCATTACTGCTGTTCCATTTCATTACTGCTGTTCCATTTTAAGAATTGTTGTTCCATTTTACTTTCATTAATCTGCCTTTATTGCTTTCGCGTGATAGCAGGCCTAAGGCTGTCGTGAGCCCAGCAAGACGCTGCCTAGCTCCCTGACCTATAAGCCCATGCTTTGGTTTCCTTTCTTTATCAGTTTCTAAAGGGAAGGGTTATTGGTTCCGTACCCTTGACTGATCATTTGCCTTGTGTGATTTCATTTTCTGAATTGGTTTAGTTACAGCTTAGTGTTTGTTTCCTTTCAAGTCATTAGAACGCTATACTACCGAGCACTACTTGGACAGAATAGCCTCGGATTGAGTTACTCCTTGAAAGAACAAAACGATCCCGGATTGACTTAATAATGTGGTATAATTGGTGGTGTGAGAGACCCTAGTTATAGTTCTACACACTGGTCTGTCAATACCTGTTTAGGTGTGTACCTCAGCTCTTTATTGCTCATCAAACTTGATGTAGATATGTTTATCTGCACTTTATATGAGAATTTCAGTGCTATATTTTCATATGATTGAATGGGGCGCAGTCATGGATCATGCCATATTTTTAAACTGCTTAAGCAAGGTTGGGCTTGCTGTGTCAACTAGTACTCTGAGCCCAGCAATAGTCCTTACTCTAATCGGCTTCCCAAACAACCTATCCTTCCAGATTGGCACAAGGACTTGACATTTCATTTTCTTTTAAATAAGTCCTTCCAGTTTCAGGCACAAGGACTAGAGCACAATTGGATTTGCCACATGGTATATGACAGTGAGTTTAGCCCATGAAAGGAGATTTACTTGTAGATGACAGGTATTGGAGAATTTAGTGTGGTGGATGGGACCAATGGAGAATAACTGCAAACCTTGCAGGCAAGCATAGGCTAGGTCTGAGTGGGATTTATTTAAAATGTAGCATTCCTCCATGCCAGTCCAGCTGTAGTTACACATTTTTTGTTTTATAAAGATGCCCCTACATGCTCCAAGTATCCGGGTTATCAACATATCTTACCTAGTTCCCAATAGATGCTAGTGAGTGGCTTCAATTTGAATTCAATAGCTGGTTTCCAAGCTCTCATAAGCTCATTGAAAGTTTGTTTGATTTGCAACGTAATGATGGATTTAGGATCAGCATACTCATCAGTAGGTTAATGAAGGAGGCAAAAGCTGAAGGTGGCAAATGAGGGCAACCTGAAAAGGTAAAAACGAGAATGGAGGACCAAAATCAGTTGGCTGAAAAGGACTGCAATTCGAAACAGCAGGAAAATAAACTTTGTAGAAAAACAAGAAAGGAAAAGACAGAAATGTAACTAAACTAACCGAAAAAATAAAATGAATTCTAACCTATTGAGAAGGTAACCACCATGTGGTGGCTACTAGAAGTATCTCTTCAGATGTTGGCCATTAACAGGGAGTTTTTCAGTTTCTCCCTTTAAAGTTTTCAACCTGTAAGTTCCTTGGCCAATTTTTTCTGCAACTTGGAATGGGCCCATCCATAAGTGTTGGAATTTTGTGTGTTTACCTTTTGGCTCATTCAACTTGTCCCATTTCAGGACTAGCTCTCCTACTTGGTAATCTTTATCTCCTGCCAGATGGCGATCAAACCACCTCTTCACAATCATTTGGTGATTTCTAAATTTATTTCTGGCTTTATCTCTCAATTCCTCCAACCTCACCAGTTGGTTGATCCTTTCTTGAAGCAAGGCTGAAGGGGTTCCTCTTGAAGCTTGGGAGAGCTGTAAAGAGGGAAGGGTAACGTTTGGAGGCAAGATGGCTTCCTGTCCATAGACAAGGAAGTATGGGGAGTTTCCTAAGGCCACTTTTGGGGTGACCCTATCGGCCCAAAGGGCATTTGTTAGAGCATTGTGCCAGTTCCTCTGGTTGTCAGCAACAGATTTACAGATTATGCGTATGAGGTTCTTGTTTGAGGACTCTGCAACTCCATTTCCCTGGGGGTAATAGTTTGATGCATACCTTATGTGAATTGATTTATCAATAGCAAATTTAGTCAATTTCAGTGATGAAAAGTAAGAAGCATTATCAAATATGAGAGTGTCAAGAATACCATATCTGTTGATAATGAATTTCTCAATAAATGATATTACCTCATCTTCGTTCACCTTCCGAAGCGGGATGGCTTCGATCCATCTGGTGAAGTAGTCAGTCGCTGTGAGTATATACTTATGCTGCTATGAAGAGTTTGGAGTGATCTCACCTATGATATCCAGTCCCCATTGCTGGAATGGGCGATAAATCATAACGGGCCTGAGGGGAACGATTGGCTTTATTTCTCGTCTTGCAGCAGTTTGACATACCTTGCATTTCTGAGTGTAGGCATGCGAGTCTCTAAACAGTGTGGGCCAATAATATCTGGCTCTTTATATTTTGTGAGTAGTGGTCTCTCCGCCATAATGATTTCCTGCTCGGTCGTCATGCATTTCTTTCAAGACATGGTAGGCATCATCCTTTTCCAAACAGCTCAGCCAGATTTCGCCATACTTTTTTCTGTATAATGTGTTATTGGCCAAATGATACTGATTAGATTTCAATCTAAGTGCTCTCTGTTGCGATGCCTCCATGTGTTTAGGACATGACCCCTGTGTAAGATAAAAGCGGATGTCATAATACCACGACTCAGGATCCAAAAGGGCTTCCGACATTTCACGCTCACACATCAGCGCTTCATCAATCCATAGGGGCTCCTCCCTGAATTCCACTTGTGTATTCTATAAGTTCTACGCTTCTGGTTCTTTGGACACCCCTACTTTCTCTGCCAAGGCTTCTGCCGCGAGCTCACAGTCCCTGCCCTCGAACTATCTTCGCAGACTTAATCTCGAGGTCGTATTCTTGAAGTGCGGTTATCCAATTTCCTCTCCATTCACCCATTTCTTTCTGCACGAAGAGGGCTCTTACAGCAGGATGGGGAACGATCACTTTAGTCCTAGCCTTTAATAAATAAGGGAAAGAATGTTTTATGGCCTTAAAAACCACAAAGCCTTGTTTCTCCACGTCTGGGTAGTTCAATTCTGCTCCCTGGAGATTAGAGCTCATATAGGAAATGGGGACTTCATTGCCCTCGTCATTTTTTTGGGTGAGTATTGTGGCATATGAAACATCATAAGCGAAAGTATACAAGAGGAATTCCTTGCCAAAATTGGGACTAACCAACACAGGGGCTTCTACGATGGCCTCTTTAATTCGCTGAAACTCTTTCTTGGCTTCATCGCTCCACTTATACACCACGTCTTTCTTCATCATTAGCTGCATGGGGTGCACTATTTCCGTGAAACCTGAGAAAAATTTCCTAACGAAATTGATCTTCCTGAAGAAAGATTACATTGCACTTTTATTGGCAGGGGGTTGTATTCTCATGATGATCTCTATTCTTTCAGGATCAATAACAATCCCTTCTTTAGAGAGGATGTGACCCAGTAGTTTCCCTTCTGTGACTGCGAAGACGCTCTTCTTGGGATTCAACGATATTCCATACCTTTGGCATCTTTCGAAACTTTGTTTCAGGTGATAAATATGATCCCTTTTGCGATATGAATAACAGTAATGTCATCCATGTACACTACCACTGATCTATTGATCAATCCTCGGAAAGCTGTGTCCATGGCTCTCTGGAATGTGGTGCCCACATTAATAAGTCCAAAAGGCATTTTACGATATGCGTAAGTGCCCCATTTAGTGTTGAAGGTTGTCTTCAGCTGATCCCCATTAGATACCAACACATGATTATATCTTGAAAATCCATCTAAAAGGGACAACATTTCAGACCCAAAAATGCACTGAAGGATGTGTTCCAAAGAAGGGACATGATAGTTATCCTTTTGTGATGTTTTGTTCAAGTTTCTGAAATCGATACACAGCTTGATGTCTCCATTTTTATTTCTCACTGGCATGAGATTGGCTACCCAGTGGGTGTGTCTGACCCAGAAAATGATTTTAGCATCCAGCATTTTGTTTAATTCTTTCTTCACCAATGGTTCCAGGCTTGGATGCATCTTGTGAAGCTTTTGTTGGTAGGGCTTAGCCTCCTTTTCCAAAGGAATTACATGCTGCATAACACTAGTATCAAAGGTTTTTAGGTCTCCATATGTCCATGCAAAGAAGTCCTTGTATTTTTTAAATAGCTTGACAAATGCAGCCTTTTCTTGTGGAGAGCACCCCAAGCCCAAATTAACAGTTTTTGGGTCTTCTTTGGTTCCAAGGTTGACCGATTCGTACTTCATGGATGAGTTATGCGTTTTGCAATTAGTTGGATTTTTGAATTTATCATATAGGTCATACAAGTGCTCCATCTTAACAACTGACTTGGGAATTGTATTGAACTGATCTTTTTCCTCACCTTCCCTCTCATTCATAAGCCTGTCATGTTCTTTTTCATCGATGACTGCATTCTTGAATGTCTTCTCGCAGTGCAAGAACTCCAGGATTTGCTCGTCATCTTCGAACACCTACTAGTTTGAGATGTTATCAAGCCCATATGGTCTGAAAATCAATTCAACATAACATTTATGCTTCTTTAATCTAAAATCAGGAAAAACATTTGCAGCCATACCGACCATCAGATCGGCATATTGGTTTTGTCCTCGAGGTATGTATGTGATATTGAAGGAATCAAAATTGTCAATTAAGTTCCATACCTCATGATGGTATCTTACCAGGTGTGGCGATTTGCAGTGTATCCTCTTCCTTACCTAGTCCACAATTATTTGCGGGTGACCAAAAACTTTAAGATTTTTTACCTTCATATCAATGGCCCTTTTCAGGCCCTGCAGCAAGCCTTCTTATTCTGCCATGTTGTTGGTGCACGTGAAGTCCAACCAGCTGGCCATCAGATATTGGTTCCCTTGTGGATCAATGAGAACGCTCATAGCACCTACACCTTCAAGGCAATTAAAGCCATCAAAATAGAGTGTCCAAAATATAGAGTCTAAGGTTACATCAATTGAATTGCTTCCTACGAAACTAGTTCTATTATCTACTATATTACAGCGTGGTTCATAAGTTGGACTATAGGGAAGAGCTTCCAACTATGTGTTTATTGGAGCTTCTTCAATTGTTTCTGCATGGAATTCTCCAAAACAAGTTTCCGTGGCACAAACAATGAAGCTATAATTCCCAAGGATAGAGTTGGTAAACATTACAGGTTCATTGGGGTTGTTTAATTCCATCACCACATACTTCATGTATCTTTCACAATCAACTCTCAACATATCACCCTTCCCCTTCTGAGGCAGCAAGAGATGGGACCAATCAATTGAGAAATATCCATTCAGTTTTGCTTACCAATCCCTACTAAGCAACATTCCATAAGCCTCGGGTATATTGACTACCACTATATCAATAACTTGTGTGTATTGTGGTTTAGCAGCCATCTGAATCAACACATCTTTCAATTCCCCAATTACTTTTACATTTTTCCTGTCCAATTGCATAATTCGAGTCCCAGTTTTCTCGGGTATCACATGCAGTCTTTTAGCAACAACGTAAGGCATCACAGTGGACAAGGCACCAGAATCTACCAAGCAATTGTGTACGTTCATGTTGAGGATTTCAAATGTGATAAGGAAAGGTGGAGTCATGGATTTTGATTTCCTCCCTATCATGGCTACACTGACATCTTGGGGGCTTCGATTCATTTTAGACAGAGTGGCTTCCATAGTTGATGGTATTTGGGCTCTACTAGGGGTACTAACAAGTCTGGACACTGACTTCTTGGTTTGGATGCTTGGGATGGTGGGAGTTTTGCAGTTTCGCTCATTCATAGCTTTCAAGAGCAAATCTCTTTGGTGCATTAATTTTAGCAAATCAAAATACGTGATATTAGCTCGAGATTTCTTAAGATCATCCACAATATTGTAATCAATGTTATAAATAGGATAGGGTAGAGTAAACATACCAGTTTTGCCATTATTAGGTGGGACTTTACCATTGTGAGTCACCTTCGTTGCATTTGGAGATGCATTTTCTTTCTGAGGATAGCTCACGACTGGCGTACTCTTGGAATCACCACTAGGTTTATTCTTCTCAACAGGAACCTTGGGAGTGGATACCTTCAAAGGGAGAACATCTTTCTTTGTCTGATCTACAGGCTTCATCACACCCACAAGTGGCCCCTTACTTCGTGTGTGGATTTCATTAGTGTGGATTTCTGCCATACTGTCCCCTTGGTCATCATCGTCCTCATTTGCATATAAATCCCACAATACGTTGATTTGAGATTATTCGTCCAAGGGCTCTTCTACTTGGTACTCTTCCTCATTTTCTTGTTCCAGCTCCAGCTCCACTATGGGTTATTCTTGGTTAAGGAGTGATCCGATAAGAGCAAACTCTTCTGTATTTAAATTCCCTTCATTGGGTGGAGCAGGCAGGGCAAGTGGACCATGTCCACCTTCTGTCTTCTTACGATAGAAAGGTTTGAAATATTTTTTGTTGTTATACTCTCCTCCACTCCCGCTTGTACTCTCTCTAGAATTCCTTTTCATATCGATGACTGTATTTGTCAACTTCTTAATGATCCGATGCAAACCTTCTACATCTGTGGTATCCTTTTCTTTGATTTCAACCCTTTTGTTATCCCTCCCATTATTCTTCTTGGATGCTTGAGAGGCTTTCTTTTCTCCAGTTGTATGATGGCATGCTGTGAGACTGATCATTTCATTCTCGACTTTTACTGCTTCATCGATAGCACCCTGTAAGGTTTGTGCGTTACTCCTTTTGACCCACATCGCAGTAGGGACAAGGAGAGAAGTGATGTAGAATTCCATGAGCACCTCCTCAGTAGGTCTAGTGTTAGTCGGGATTCTGTTGAACAAAGTGTTGAACCGGATGTTAAAATCTTTGACCTTTTCTTTGGTTTCCATTTTCAAATGGGATAGTTCTAAAACTAAGGCTGTAGGTGTTTTGTCATTGCCATACTTGTCTAAAAAGGCCTGTTGAAACGCAGCCCACGAGGTGATCGATCTGATTCTCAAGCTAAAGTACCATGTGGAAGCTGCACCAATCAAGGTAAAAGGGAATAGGTGACATACTATATCTTCATCGGCTTCCCCCAACATGCGCATGACCAGGAAGAAAGAGTGAATATGGTTATCAACGGTGTCTCCCTTCTCAGGGTCAAATTTAGGCAACACTCTTTCTGCATTCTTGGGTAAGGGATGCTGCTGCCCAAGTACCGCTACAGCATCCTGAGCGAGCCAGGGAGAGAGTGCTCCTGGAGGAGGTGGGAGTTGGTTCCCACCTGGTTGAAGCTGATTTCCACCTGGAAGAGGAACGTTAGCCATATTATGGATAAGGAGGTTCTGGTTGAAGGTGTCTTTGAGGTGTTCTTTATTAGGATTTCCCAAATCGGGCCAAGGATTACCTTCAGAGAATGGATCCTTAGGAATTTCTTCCCAAGGAGTGTCGATACTTTGCAAGGATTCTAGCACAATATCTTCAAGAGACGGCGTTGCAGAGGTCTCTTCGTTTATGGAACAGATCCTTGGTTTTCTTTTAGTTGTCGGAGGTAAAGAGTGAAAGATGGGGAGCTAAGAGAGGGAACGAGCATAAGACCGAGTAAGTACTCTGGCTGGTTGCTCCTGAGTGAGAGGATACTCCCACAGTGTCTCTTCTTTGAAATGAGGATTTTCCAAATGGGAGGAGGTATCTTTTCGACCTTTACGATCCATGCATTAATCTTTTTGAATCCATGACATTTATAGATGAAATCATAAAAAGTTGTGGACGACGGTTTAGGCCCTCCTTCTAGCGCCAATTTGTTGACATGGCGAATTTTCGCTATACCAACAAGGGGAACTAACCCGATCACAGACCCCAATTAGATCTGCTTTCGTTTGGAGTGGCTAGTTCCAACGGGTTTTAAAGGACCCCGTGAACTGTTATAGGTGTTGAGAGATTGCTTCCTGGAGGAAGACTTCAATTGAATCAACAAAAGGAAACAACTAACCTATATGCATCAAATCCTACATACACTAACGTTAACTACTCTAAACTATCCTAATCTATCCTGCAGGAGCATAACAAAAGGGAGGTTAAACATCATAGGTAAATTCCAAGTCCAAACGAATCAATTAATGGTTCACATAAGAACAAGGTTGCATCAAATCTAAATTGCAATCCAATCACTCATATAGGAATACACATTCCTTTTTATACAAATAAAGCTTGCAACTGATGTCTAACACAGTTTCAAATCAGGGATTGCCTATGAATTAACTATGATGAAGAATTACATTCAAACAACCAAGGCTAATCATAAGCCGTATCTTTATCAATATGCACAAAAACAAAACACATTTGTATTTATGCTAGCAACAACACCCTGTTTCCAAACATATAAAAGCAAAGGACCTTAAATCTCAAACAAAAGGCTCCTCGTTCAACCAAACAATTTTTTTTATTCATAATAAATCAAAGTTGTTCTTTCTAAACAAAAAAAGCCCTGATCTCATTTCCAGAGGTAATACTTATGCGACTTTCCGTCTTCCTTTCTTTTCACCTCCCCTCTTTTCATTACATAGATCAAAATATACAGATGAGAACGGTCGGTGAAATTGCTGACACGTCGAGGTCACCTATGCTTGAGAGTTCTACTTCCTGGGGGAATGAATGGATTCTGATGGAATAGAGAATGACTGCATATCATTTCTTTGCACCTATGTGAAGTGGCTATCATTCCCTATCATTTCCTGAAGGAAACTGAAGATTTTGTGCTCATCATCCCACATTTGACATGCTTTGAGGTGTATCTAGAGGAAATGACAATTTGATGGATCAGCGCTGCCATGAGTGCTTCAATTTCGCCTCTCATCTCTTGATCCTCGCTTGCAGAGATATTTAATCATTAGCTATGGATATAAAAAATATAACGGAAATGCTTAAAAACACAAACCTTGCCTTCATTAAACGTTTATATCATCAACATGAACAAATGTGAAAGAATCGACCCCTGGTTTTTTAATTCATGCTCTGATTGAGTCCCGCAATCATAAATCTAATTTACATTGAAAATCGTTACATAACACATACTGGATCCAAAATCCGAACTTGAAATATTATAGGCAGGAACCGATACCCTATCGGGTCCGCCATATAGGATTTTCCATTAAAAACGGCAACCACAACATTTTATCGAATACACAGGAAAACACGGAAAACGCCGCGGTCGGGTTGTACAGTCGGACTTCAAATCCTATATACCTGAGCCTATAATTATCAGCGGGTTCGCTGTATCGTAAATCACTTTATATATAATCCTTGGACCCTGCATATTGCAATATGCGATGGGGAAGCAGACCCGATAACGTATATATTTTACTTTATAGTCCTGTTGGGTCCGCTATATCGCATCGACCTTATGTATAGGCTTCGACTTCCGCTGATTGCGATATGCGAAGGGCTCCGGACTCGAAATATATGTATTCTGGTTAATAAAGCTGTCGGGTCTAGAAGACAGGTGTGCCTTATATGTATATAGCCTTGGAATCCTGCTGATTGCGATATTCGATGGGGCTCCAGACTCGAAATATATGTAATGTGGTTAATAATGCCATCGGGTCTGGTGCCTTATGGTGAACATCATGCCTTAGTGTTGATTCTGATAGGAGAAAAGGAGTGATTTGTGCATGTTTTGCGAAGTATTTCCGCTGTAAAGAGTTATGATGGAGATAAGGATGTGATAGAAGGTTTCGTGGGTCGAAAAAGTCCCGATGAGGATATGAATGAAGGGCTTAGAGAGAGTTATAGATAAATCATGTGGCAGGGATTTATTAAGGGGGCCTTGACCATTTAAAAGTTGAATATTTGACTTGGCAAAGAGTTAAAATCCCTGGGATAAAACAGATCATTCAGAGGGGTTCAAGATCAACTTATAGGGACCCATTCAAAATTGCTACCAGAGCAAATTTTAATAGGGTGGTTGTTGTGGCCACAACAGACTGTTGTGAAGCATTTTTGAAATATTATTCACACAAGATGATTCTAAAATATTATGGGTGATACAAGACCTCTGATGGACTTAGACATGGAAGTCAATGAATTCTTTCAAATCTTGGCAGAGCCCCCAACTTCGCCTAGCCAAGGAAAAGCTTCGAAAGAAGATACTAACAAGGAACAATAGGTAAACATTGGCACACCTTCAATGGGTTTAGACATCCAACTTCCATATCAATTATGATCCCTATCTGCACAAAGGGCACTATGTCCAAGGGACTGATCAGATTATTCTGTCTAAAATGCCAGATATCTTCCTATGAGAGAGCCTGAATCTAAATTCATGTGAAAGCTTACAATCAAAAGTTCAAAGAACACAGTGCCAGAAATAGGTATCGATCATAACCCAACATTGAATCAGCCAAAGATTAAAGTATGTGAAAATATAATCTGAGCCTAAAAATACACCCAAGAAGGACAAGCCAGATAGTGAACTTGACATGGACAACAGACCAAGGAACCATCCATTTGCACTATATCATATATTGAAGCATAATAATTTGAACCCTCTCAATATGTGACCATTCTACATAGCCTAAACTAGGGCCCCAAACCTAAAACCCATGAATGGTGGGTTTAATAATAGTGTTGAAAAGGCACTCCTTTGAAGGAATATCCTGAAAATGTATTTGAAAACACTAGCACTCCAAGATGGAGAGTGAAGCATATAATTTACAAAGGTACAACCAGGAGGTAGGGTTTAGATTGAGGATAGGCTAGTAAACTGAACCCCTAAACCCTTATAGGAGATCTGAAATCTGGACAGAGCATCCCTAGAAGTATTAAAAATCATAACCTTAGTCTTAGCTTAACCACTAAGTGTATCCAGTTGTCTCTGTAAAGTTTAAACTGTCAGGAGAATGAGAGAGTAGGACAACATCATCAGCCAAATGCATCAGACCTATTTCCTAAAGAGTTTTTGTAGGTTGTATATGGGTAGAAGGTATGTCGTATAGAAGATCTTCCAATAGTTTCTGTTAGCAATCATGGCAACCAACTCGGAGCTGAAAAAGGGTTGTAAGTTTCTCACCTACGCCTTCCCTCATTTTTTTGAAATTCCATACCAAAAATGTCAAATAAATTTACCCCTTGGGCCCTTATTATTCTCATGCATCTTGTTTTTAGCTGATTTTGTAATTATAAGTAGCTAAAAAGAATACCAGATTTTCACAAAAGGAGCTACATTTCATAATACCTGCACTATCATCTCTACAGGTACAATTAAGTGATGGATTACTATTACAGTTTCAAATTTCACAAAGGCATCTTCAAACGACCCTCTCGAGTTTTGCATGTCATTCAAGGTTTTTGGAGGATACTTTGGACTCAGAAAAAAGAGTCTATATAAGCATGAAAAGGGCTTAACAAAGACAAGACTATTATAACAATAAAAAAAACTATACTCTAGTCCAAAACCAAATAGAGACAAATAAAAAGGGAACCCCAGATGAGAACAATTTATGTGCCTAATAGGAAGACAATGAAGGGTTTCGGAAGTGAATGATTGGACATCCCTCCAAGAACCAAAATGAAATATTGAATTTTGTTTATTTGCATAATTACACTGCTTGAAGGGAAGTCACAGGCAAGCAAAGACTAATTGAGGAGGTGAAGAAGACCATAGAGAACATTACTTAAACTGATTAGAATAGGACAAGACGGATCGTTGATGTTTGTATTCTAAGACTGGTTTGCTTGAATAGAAAAGAGAAATAATAGCCTCTAGCCATTCAAAACACTAGACGGTCATTGTTGTAATCCATTGCTTTCAAGCTACTTCTAAAATTACTACCATTGGTTGTGTTCCTAATGAGTAGGTCCGAGTCTCAAATAACTCATAAAGGGTAATAAAGACTATATGGAATGATTAGAACAGGAGTCGGAGTTAACGTAGTTGAATTCATTGATAAGGCTCAATAGAAGTGCAAATTACTCTTGTATGGTGATCATGTTATTCATGTGTTTCAACTTTCAACTTTATTCCCTTTTTCTAGTGCACCTTAGCATTTGATAAATTTTGGATTATAATGTTTACAATCCTAAAATATTGCAAAAATTGATGCATGTTGATTTTCTTAATATAATGCATTGACTAGAAGATGCATGAATACATTTCTGATAGGGAAGCAAAGAAATAGTGAGGAACCTTTGCATCCAGCGAGCACCTATTTTCATTTTTAACCATCTCCATGGATGTTTTTTCTAGCTCTTCTAACCTGCCAAAAAGAAAAGGAAATCAATCTCAAATCATCAGATCATAATTAGTTTGTCTGGAAAAATATAAGCACAAGTTCCATTTCCAATATATTAGCCCTTGTAAAGAATTATCTATAGATCTTTGTTTAACAGTTTCGACCTCAGAATAGCGGCTTCCTTCTCCTCCAAAGCCTGACATAGCTCAATTTTGAACCACTTTACCTAATGAATGAAAATCACATGATAAACAACATTGGGATCAGACATGTAATTCTTCCATTATTAATTACTATATGCCATTTTATTAGAAGAAGATTGAGATTTTATGCATCTTTCCTTTCACACAATACATGTATAGGAAAATAAAATATTCCATAAAAAGGACTACAAATTCCAACAGTTACTTAGACTTATCATCAAAGTTACACAAACCATGGGTGTGACCAAAATCGGCAGAAGATTCTGGTGTGGTTGCGGCACTCATCCCAAACTTACGAATCAGGGAATCAGAACCCTCACCCTAACCTTTTTTTTTACAAGTATGTCTTGCAAATATCTTTGAGATCTCCCAAGTTTTTCAGGTTGCCAAATTTGTCCAATATTTCCAAAACTCTTGAGGTCTAAGTTTATTTTTGCTGATATTTTCAATATTTTCCCCAGTATTTCTAATAAGTTTCTTTTGAGAGCTTCAACAATATATTCCCTAAAATTATGTTTTGAACAATTATATATATTGAAGAAAAAAAAGAAGACAAAAATAAAATATGAACTAAAGTATATCAATTGTTTAGCTTTCATACACATATTGGTAAATGAGATAAACAATAAATTAGAAACACTAAACTAGTAAATATCAGATATCATACGTATCATTTTCTGATATGAAATCAAATTGAAATTTCAGATTTCTTACGTAAATCAAATTTAAAATTTCATAATTTAAAATCAAATTTCAGATTTTCATCTCAAGGTATTCATAAATTCTATCAACCAAGGCCCACATAATAATATCAAATTGAAATGCAAATATCATAATATCTCAACATGTCAATCATAAAGTTGAAAACTTCAAAGAACAAAAAAAGAGATTATCTGGAAAGCTCCATGAGTCTAGGAAAAAAGACTTGGAAACATAATCTAGATAGTGAGACTGGACAAAAGTCATCACCCTCCACATCCTCCAATGGAACTGTTACCCCTCATTTCAGCAAGGGTACCTATAGCCAATTTTTCCTTTTGGGAAGCATCATTGTAGTCCTAGAAAATCCAAATCGTAGACTTGTAGGCCATGTGATGTTATGTATTGTGGTGTCCTATGCCTATTACTGTCTGTCATACCCAATCTACTTACACTCCACTTTTAGGTTCTTTCGTCCTGCATAGGATTGGAGGGATTAGGAAGGTCATACTTGGACACATGCTTTAGAGGAACCTTTGGTCTTGTAGCAATGATCACTATTTGTAGTCTAGCCCATGTCTTGAGCGCACCTATGTCCTATCCACATGGTCACGTGTCATAGAGTCTGTATGCAATCTCTGGCCGTGATATATCATTCATGTTACAGTTCTCAACATGGCAAACTCACATTTTACAACATTTCACCTTTCCCAAGGCAGTTTATAGATCCCAACACATAGGATCCCAAGGGTCAAGAGTCAACAAAGACTCAAATTGCTCAACATAATTTTTACTTGCCATGCCACATGGAAATTTTATCAAAATGTCAAGGCACCAAGGAGATATGCCCAATCAAAGGTGGTTGTACTCCTTTTGTGACACAGGTGGGCTTGAAGAAGGCATATTGAGGTCAATCCTTGGTCAAATGAGACAAGTGATATGTTAAAAGTCATCGACCATTTTTTGTCCAAGCAAACCCATGTGCCCAAATTGGCAAAATCAACCTTAAAAGACAAGTCCTGGCACATCTCAAGAGATATGTTAAGCAAGGAAGGCAAGTCGTTGGGCCTCCTAAGGAATCTAAAAATTATTTCAAGTCACTTCAAGCCAACTCCAAATGGAACATTGCATCTCTAAGGAAAACCATCCTCCTCCTATGTTTGGGCCACCTTATTTACTGGTTGTTTTATGACCCATTTTTTAGCTTGGACTATGAGCAACTGATTATAGAGACATCGGAGAAAGCCATAATTTTCTACCAATGGACGAGTATGCCATATTTGCTTCAGGTTCCTATAAAAAATCATGCATACAACATAGAAGGTTGGATGGAAGTTGGAACTATGTCTGTAATAGCACGGGATAAAGTTGTGAATGATTTCATGACACTCCCTAAGGTAACTGTTATGGAAATGTCCCTGAAAGTTGCGAGTCTTGGTCTCAACATGGTTGCTGCATGTTATGTTCTTCTACTTGATCTTTGATGGAATCCAACAACTGAAGACCAACCTATTGATAGATCACATCGAATTATACAAATGCGTCCTGTAATGATTTCCTTATTTACAGTTAAATATATTGTGGAAGATCATATTTTAGCACTCCAGTAATGGAAGTGAGAAATGCTCACATCAACATTTAGGGAGGATGGAGCTGGTGGCCGTCAAAGATGCCTTATAGAGGAGGACTTGATACATCTATTTATGGTTTGAGAACATTGGTCTTATTTCATGAAAGGAAAAGTGACTGAGGAATTACAGAAAAAGAAGCAAAGCTACAAGTTTTGAGATAATTTTGGGATTTCATGGGAGCAAGTTATACATGAAAGTGAATTTCCATTGGGTTGCTAAGACTGTACTTTTCGAAGACCACTAGACATGTATGGTTTTTTCCCACAATTTGTTTTGAGCCGTCAGGAAGGAGCCACCCTTCAAGTAGCTTCCTACATGTTCTGACAGTGTTGGATTCCATTTTCTAGATCCAGTTGTAGATTCTGAGATGTGTTTGGCTCTATTTCATCGTTTTGTGAGCCTCAAGTTTTAGCTTCCCTTCCCTCCTTTTAGAAACATCTTGTGCTCATTCATGTTCGCTCTTCCCCTGACACTTTATACTCCTAACCTCAATTAAACCTAAGCGCAGGAGTAGCCCTCCTACCGAAGCAACCAAGGCGTGCATAGTTTATGTCTTCACTTTCCTAGATCCAGTCCCCGCAAAAGAAGTAGTCCCCATCCCCCCTTGGGACATTGGGTTGCTCCTCTTGAAGGTTGCTCGGAGGTGCTTAACACAAGACTTTTTGTAATGATAACAATTTGTTCCTCATCCATCAGACAACCTCCCACAGAAGAACTTGGAAATAACATCATGGACTGTGACAATATCTTACAATGACCTTTAACTATCAAAATTGATTTTTATTTTTATTTATTTTTATCTTTTTTTTTGTAGGAAGTTGGTGGGCCTTGCAGTCTGTGAGAAGAGTGAGAAGATCATAAAGTATTTGGTTTTTGTGAGTACAGATCCCAACTGTGATGTTCTGGATTGAGATGTTTGTTTGTTTCTTTTCAAAATGTGCTGCATTTTCTAATGGTTGTTAATCTCTCTGGGACAGCCTTTTAAATATTAATTTGAGAAACAATTTTCTTTCTAGTTTGTAATCGCTCTGGGTGCTTTAAAACTTTTGACTATCTGTTATGTGATGTTAGCTGAGCTAAGCAGCCTTTGTGAATTCAGCCACTGGATAGGAAATGTTCCAGCAAATATAGTTAGTTTTTCTGAAGAGTCAGAGCAACCATGAGTACTGCCAAATTTATTAAGTGTGTGACTGTGGGGGATGGTGTTGTGGGAAAAACTTGCATGCTTATTTCCTACACAAGCAACACATTTCGAATGGACTATGTACCAACAATGTTTGATAACTTCAGTGCAAATGTAGTGGTGGATGGAAGTACAATGAATCTTGGCCTCTGGGACACGAAGGGACAAGAGGATTACAACAGGATCAGGTCCCTGAGTTATAGAGGTGCAAATGTCTTCCTCCTGGCTTTCTCCTTCATCAACAAGGCCAGTTATAAAAACATTTCCAAAAAGTGGATTCCAGAATTGAGACACTATGCACCATCTATGCCTATCATTTTAGCGGGGACAAATTAGATTTACGAAAAGACAAATAGTTTTTTGTTGATCATCCTGGAGCAGCCCCAATCTCAACAACGCAAGGTGAAGATTTGAAGAGGAAAATCGGGGCTACAACATACATTGAATGCAATTCTAAAACACAACAGAATGTTAAGGTTGTTTTTGATGTCGTAATCAAAGTGGTTCTTCAACCACCAAAGCAAAAGAAATGCAGAAACAAGCAAAGAACATGATTTATTCTTTAAGGGCTTTATCTATCTTTGGCATCTGCAGAACTTTACAGTGCATTATTTAATCAAAGGCTGGCATAATATTTCCCAAGTATTTATGATTTGTTACTCTATGTTCAGTATGTTGAATTTATTGTAAAGCCAGATGCTCTGGCAAAAGGTCCTGGTTTTTTCATTTTATATCATTGCCTGTGTGGTTATGGAGGAATGTTTTGAAATGTAAATGAAAGGTCCTGATTTTTTTCATTTTATATCATTGCCTACTGTGGTTATGGAGGACTATTTTGAAATGTAAATGAACGTTAGGTGTACATGCGTAGGATACTATGATGAGAGTGTTCAAATATTTTTTTTGACCATGTGAGCTCTCAATTGCAGATGAAGTCATACTGCTAAGAATCATGTTCAAAGCATGGAGGTGCTCTGCGCTTTGCCCTGTCAAAAAGCCGTGTAATTGTTTATTACTGAGTTTGGCTATATTGTCTCAACGTGCAAGATTTACTTTAGTATATAAAAGATCATAGAGCATTTGGTTATTCGACTCCTTGCAAAATATCTACATAAACTTTTTAATGTAATTTCTACTTATAATTCATAGGTTTTTTAAGTACATTCTACTTATTTTCATAACTTAATGGGTTTCACCAATCCAAAAATAGACAATGATTAAATGGAACACGAGCTTACTAAGGGTGACATCACCATTGGGGCTCTGGAGCATGGGGCCAAGTGAGGTGCAAAGGATTCTCGCGATGACCCTGACAACTACAATGTTGGCCTTCTGAGCATCTAAGTCTCTCATTCGGATTTTCTTCACTTACTCCTTCAATATGATAAATGGCCTCTCAAACTCATCAAATGCCAATGCCATGCCTGCAAACAGTAACAAAATGCAGCACAGAGATTAAAGCCTAAACATACAAGTGATTAAAGCCTAAACATACAAGTGTGGATGCAAAAAAACAGTGGATGTTGAACCAGAGACCTAAGATGTGTGTACTCCTCTCTGCGTCGAAGACTGAAAATGGGGAAATGAAAATGAGGGAAACACAGTGAAGTTAAATATGAAACATGCCTTGGAACCATCAACGAACTGAAGATCGGATGGGGTGTGATACTGGGTTTGCGACTGGTAAAACCCTCATTCGTAAATCTCTTCATTCTAGTTTTCGCTCCCCCCTGTGATCTCTTCAATCTAGTTTTCACTCCCGCATGTTGAAAAGTGAACAGACACTACGGTTAAGTGTGAAGCCAAACCGACTCACACTGTGCTAATGCCGGCACCGACTCCCTGACACTCTGTTGTCCCAGCTGTCACCGCCTCACTTGCGCTGAACCTACCACACCGCCATTTGTTTCTAGATCTTCATCTGAATCACATGCATGATTCTAGATCCTCCTTCAGCCTCTATAAATTTGTATTTTCTCAGCTTGAACATCACCCTCTATAAATTTGTATTTTCTCATTTTGAGCAAGGCACGCCAAGGCCTAGGCCTGTTGTGTAATATGAAGTGATTTTTGTTCTCCAGTTATTTGTTTTCTTTTCTGATGTCAATTTATCTCTTCTGTTGTCTATGATTGAGTATAGAATATGATTGAGTAATGTTGTTGTTGCTCCATTGTCTGTGATGTTTGTCTGTTGCCAGAAAAGTTTTATTTCTGCTGTGTTTCTCAAAACTAACATCAATTTTTTTTTGATATGAACATGATAATTGAGTTCCAAATTCTGAATCTACAGAGTCTTGCAGAGACATGACTATGCACCTTCACAGAAAATCAAGAACCATAAAACATGGCAGAAACTATGACACCCTTCATTTCACATTTGATATGGCCATGATAATTGAGTTCCAAATTTTGAAACTACAGAATCTTACAGAGACACGACTGTGCAAGTTCACAAGAAAACAAGAACATCACACCTATCTGAAGTTCATATATATTATTATTGATAGAGAAAGCTAGATTCAAATTAGACTGACTTGACAAGACCATCAGGAACTGAATATGTCCCCCCACACAATAGAACCATTGGTAGGAACTAACAACCTACAACCATGTTGGATTCTTCAAAGGAGAGACAACGACTTTAATCTGTAAGTAGTTATTGAGACTGTAGATACCCTTCTCTCTTCCAGTGCCACTCATTTTATGCCACCAAAAGGTATACCAACATCAAAAATGTCAAAGTAATTAACCCAAACTGTTCCAACACGTAATGCCCGAGTAAGAGTGTTCGCGGTCTCTATATTCTTTGTAAACACTCCTGCTGCCAACCCATAACGAGTAGCATTCGACCACTTTATTACTCCGTCTAGAGTTCTGTACAAGATAATGGCAAATAGTATCCACCAAAAATACAGTTGTTAAATCAAAATTCATACAGACATTGTGAAATCAATATCTTCGGAATCAATTCAGCCATCATCTATACTTACTTGAATTTTATAATTGACTGTACTGGAACAAATATTTCGTCAGTAGCTATGGCCATGTCATCCTGTTTTTGTCACATAAACAGAGGTAAGATAAGTACTGCAACCCCATTCATGTTAAGCAGTAAAGGAAAATTTGTGCTCGAACTGACAATACCCTCACTCCTATTACTTGTGCCTAGTTCCACCAGTTAAAGACAGTAGCAAACAAATCCATAATAATGTGATCTCGAATATATGTGGATTTCAGTCATCTTTGAGCGTTAAAATCTAGTTTAGAGTGGAAAAGAAGAACCAAACCAGCGAAAAGTAAGCATTTTCATAACTAATTGGGGAAAGATTTGCGGAATTGCAATTATCCCCAAATGTTATTCCCATGCCTAAACTTCTAAGAAAATGGTAGGCATAATATAGAAGCCCTTGGTACCAATTTGGTCGCCACCCGTTACAAGTTTTGCACCACTGTCCCTCCCAGCCTTGATATAACTCATAACCTTTTTAAACTAATCCTGGTCAATCTGCGGCGTTTCAAAAGAAATTCTCAACAATATCAAAAATAGGCCACCCAGAACGTGATAACACTTCAGATTTAAAAAAGAATACTTTCTACAAGCAAAACATCCTTTGAATAGCTCAATACTTCCCAACATGCTAGTCGTAAAGTAGTCATGTTTTTGTCATTTATGGAAGGAGAACTTCACAAATCGAGCTTTGTCAATTACCAACTGGAGAATGTAGTAAAGAATGACAAAATGGTTCTGATGGGCATTAACATGGTGCAAGTGCAATGCAAATTCAAAGACAAAGGACCAGCCAAGGTCTCAATTTAAGAGTTAATCTGCCGGTCCTGCAACAGCGAACTTATAAATAGACCAAGAAACTTGTGTGGCAAGGACCACCAGCAATTATACATCAAAGTGTTCAACATTTTCTTTAGAAGATAGCATTTCCTAGAACATTTTTAGACAAAAAGCTCCCTTCTCAAGTGTAGTGACCTTTATTTCTCTTTTTGCAGTGAACCATGATATCCCTCAAAGCACAAATAAGAAGCTGACTTTCTTATTCAAAAGGACCCATTTATGCATCAGGCATTTGATTATCACGCTTTCAGTTGCCTATTAGTTACATGCAGACAAGCAACTTTTCTCTGTTTTCTCTATTTTTGCATTAATATAGGTATTCAATGCTTAAATAATGACCAAAAAACAACATACCTGAGGACCTTGCTCAACACCTTTTCTAAAAGGATCACCGACAACCCGACTTAAACACCGCGCTTTTGCTTTTTCTACAAACTCATCATGGATACTCTCATGTACAAAGGTTCGTGACCCGGCACAGCAGCATTGACCCTGCAGAAAGAGCAGCGGCTTGATTAACATGTTACAATATTGAGTGCCATGCAGATTAAATACTTGAGAGATTCAACTCCTTGCCTGATTGAAAAATAATGCAAAGTGAGCGAGCTCCACGGCTTGATCGACATCAGCATCTTCGCATACAATAAAAGGGGACTTTCCTCCAAGTTCCAATGTCACTGGCTTAAGGTTGCTCTTGGAAGCTAACTCTAGCACTGCTTGACCAGTAGCAGTTGAACCTGTAAAAGCAACCTTATCAATATCCATGTGCCTTGCAACTGCAGCTCCCGCAGTTGGACCATATCCCGAAATGATAGTCAGAACTCCTGGAGGCAGTCCAGCCTCATGGAAAAGTTTTGCTGCATAAAGAGTTGTTAATGGAAAATTCCAAGCAAACATAAGTAGTGGAAAATTCCAAGGGATGATTTGACCTGCAACTCGAATAGGCTCATGTAATGTTTGACTGATAAGGTCCATCAACTGGAACTGTAAGACCATGTATTTTATCTGCCCACCCTGCATAGTAACGAAATAGCCGCACTGTCATTGGCACTTCAACCAAGGCTGCTTGCTCATAAGGCTTCCCATTGTCCCGTGTTTCCAAGGCTGCAATCTCGTCATTATGCTTTTCAAGCAAGTCAGCGAACCGGAGCATAATACACGATCTCTCATAAGCAGTCATTTTCGGCCATGGGCCCTCGTCAAAGGCTTTTCGTGCAGCCTTTACAGCCCTGTCCACATCTTCTGCATCACCTTCAGCCACATTGACAATCAAATCCCCTGTTCTGGGATCCAATCTTGGAAATGTTTTTCCAGAAGCCGCATTAACAAATTTTCCATCGATAAGAAGGTGTGTATACTTTACTTGGACAGGTGGTGCTATAGGTTCTTCCAAAGCACTTGCGGTTGTTCCTAAACTTCGAATCCCAGTATTATTTATGGATGCTTCTTGTGATGAAGCTGCCAATCCAACCGCGGGTGACCTTGTACCAACCAACCGGACTACTCGAGCTAGAAGTGAAGATAGGGGCTCTGGAGCATGGGGCCGAGTGAGGTGCAGAGGATTCTCGCGATGGCCCTGACAACTGCAATGTTGGCCTTCTGAGCATCTAAGTCTCATTCGGATTTTCTGCACTTCTGCACTTGCTCCTTCAATATGATAAATGGCCTCTCAAACTCATCAAATGCCAACGCCATGCCTGCAAACAGTAAAAAAATGCAGCACAGAGATTAAAGCCTAAACATACAAGTGTGGATGCAAAAAAATAGTGGATGTTGAACCAAAGACCTAAGATGTGTGTACTCCTCTCTGCGTCGAAGCCTGAAAATAGGGGAAATGAAAATGAGGGAAATGAAGTGAAGTTAAATATGAAACATACCTTGGCATCGTCAACAGACTGAAAGTCGGGTTGGGTTCGATACTGGGTTTGCTACTGGTAATTCCCTCATTCGTAAATCTCTTCAATCTAGTTTTCACTCCTGCCCGTTGAAAAATGAACAGACACTACACTACCTGTTCCAGAAGATTAAACCAAGGTTGGAGTTGGGAGGGGTTTCGTAAAGCAAAATTAACGCTAATTTTTTTTTAAATATGCCTAAATTTTCCTCCATAACTAGGTAAGAACATAATGAAGGGGAGGTTTTTGGTTTCATTTGATAAGGTAGCGCCTATTTTCACTTTCGCGCTAAGTTTTAAGTTTTCAGTTTCATTTGATAAAGTAGCCTCCATTTTCTCATTTGATAAAGTAGCGCCCATTTTCACTCTCCTGCTAAGTTTTTAGTTTTATTTGATAAATTAGAGTCCATTTTCACTTTTATATTAAGTGTTTTTAGTTTCATTTAATAAACTAGCCCCCTCATGCGTGTTTTTGTTTGGGTTTGAAAGATCATCTTAACAATAATTTAATTTTAAGATTATCGTTTTTATGTAACCATTTTGTTGTTAAAGTTTATAGAGAGAGAGGTATTGTATTTTTGGAAAATTTGAATGTTATTTTGTTATTAAAATTTATGGAGGTACATATATTGTATTTTTGGAATTTGAATGTTATTAGAAGGAAACAAGTTTTTTGTATTGAAAATATTTAAGTGTAAGAAGGAAACATGTGCTGTTAATTTGTTTGTATTGAAAATATTTAAATGTTCTTGCATATTAGGTGGGTGCAAACAAAAGAGAGTCTATAGTAAAGATTTAATAATTAAAAACGTGTGTTAGTTTCTTAAAAGTCATATGACAAATTTGGAAGGAGTAGGGTATATACCCTTCTTTAGGTTAAATATATTCAAATTGTTGTGTGAATGGGTTTGTAAGACCCGATGTTTTTATCTTGAGGAAATGGAGTCCTCTCCACGTCACTCACATAATTTAGGTTGTCATAAGAAAAATAGATTTTTGCCTTAAGATGTGAACATTTCATTTTAAGCAGTGTGAAAATATGGTTTCAACAAGGCAATAAAAGATAGAACGAGCATGCAGGTTTGGGATGCTAGTGTTATGTTCTACTTGAGGCATGGGTGCACGTCCCAAAAGACTCTAACAAGGGTTGAAGAGGTGGAATAGTTAGAGGGGTTGGGGATTGTGGTCTCACTTAGAGGTGTAGACAAGCACGTTATGCACCATGAGAAGTTGTGAAGCTAACTTAAGACATTTGACAAGTTGTGGGATGGCAACTTGGTAGTGGTACTAAGTGAACATTCCTTGATTGAAGTTGATACCCTCTCCTTGTAAGGTGAAGAAGAAATGTGAAATATATGTGAAACCCACTAAAGAAGTTGGCAAGGTTGTTGCAACATATATAGGTGGTTTTTTCGTGTTGCAAAAGGAAGTGTTGGAACTTGGAAGGTGACCATTCAAGTAGATTTATCATGGAGTTTTAAGGAGGTGCAAGGATTTGATAAGGAATGAATTACACAAATCTAAAAAAATAGGCCATATTGGATTATGATATTACTGTTTTTGGACATCCAAAGTTGAAGGTGCATTTTATGAAGGTGTAGTCTAAGCGCTTGGGTGTGGGTCACATCTTACGAATATCTTGGACTTTTGGTGTGTGTTAGTGCATTATGTTTGATGAGCACTAGCTAGAATGTGTTCCATGAAGGCAAAAAGCCCATAAGTTTGAGATGGCTTGACCATTTTGCATTGTAAGGTGTCTTATGCCCTAGTTTTGAGGAGACAATTAGAACCATCTTAGAGTGTGATGGGTTGTACCATGGACTTAGGTCCACTTGCATGGGTTGAGGTTTAAAGGTACCCCATGAGTTGAGGAAAATTATTCCAATGCTTACCTATATAGAGTGTTTATGATATAAGAATAATGATTTTTTTGTTTGGGAATGGAAGAGGAAGATAATAAAGAAGAGGCATTGAAGTTTGTTGTATATTAATCAAAAGAAAGGAAAAAAGTCTCCTTTTACTAGGATTATTCAAGTTGCCTCTTCAATAGGACTACATTTTAGTTGGAGCTTGGGAGTTGGCCTCTCAAAGGCATTGATTGGGTACTCTAGAATTCCAAGACCTAACATACCTAGAATAGTCAATCAGATAAATTTGTCTTGGGCAAAGGTTGCAAAGGCTAAGGTGAAAGTCTCCCCTCTTTAATGTGTGTTTTAAACCTTCCTTTTGAGAATGTTAAAAGCAAGGTCATGATCTTGAAAGGAGGTCCTTGGTTTTACCAAAACCAAATGCCAATTTTTAATCCATGGTGTGATTCTTTCTATTTGAGTTTGGCCTTGAATGTTGAGATCTATCTTTGGGTCAAGTTATCACTATGTTGTTTCACTTATGCATTGATTAGGTGTTAAGGGTTATAGAGGATAAGACGGTTATTTTCCAATACCCTTCCCTTGAAACCTTGTAAAGGGATGATGTGCCCCATTTTTTTATCATAATATTTCAACCAGAAGCTCTTCCTATGAGGATGCCCTTGAAGGGAGGGTTTATAAAGGAAGTGGAATCATGTTGAGTCAAGGGAGGGGTATAGATTGTAGGTGTCTCTAGAGATATTGACAAAGGTGAAGGGGAATGGAGTTTACCTCCTATTCCAATGCCTTTTATTCCACCATTCAAGGTGCTAAAGGGCACTGACTTTAAGGTTCATAGGTGAAAGCTCACGAAGATCTTAAAAATGAGAAGGTAGGTGTGATTTAGCATAGGATTGATTCTTCAATGGTTGACTTTTTGGGTGAGATTTCCCAGTAAATGGAAAAAATTGAAGCCCTACCACTTATAGATTAAGCAGATTATGAGAAAAGTTTTCCTATGTAATCAAGAGGTAGCTAATCTCCTTAGCACACCCACATCATTCCCAAGACCTACCTCTGTTTGTTTGAATGTGCAAAACCAATAGTCACAGAAGAAGGCTAAACAAATGGCATGTGCCCAATAAATTTGTATTTTTTCTGGGTTCTTTTAAATGAGTAAATTTTAGGGCTTTGGTCCAATAATAATATAGAAAATTCTCATTTCAATCTTAAAAAATATAAAAATATAAAAGTTAGAGAAACTTCTCACATATCAATTTTTTATGTGTTCAATTTGACAAGATTAATGGTGCAAGCCAAAAAAAATAGTCTTTGTCGTAGGTAGGGACTAAAAATAGATCTACTAAATGGGTCTAAAACATTTTATAGATAAGAAACAAAGGAATCTCTCTTCATAACCAAATATCAATTTTGGAGTTCTCAAAACAAAATAGCAAAATCGATATCTTTTATTTCTTAATATTCAACCATATTCCTTCACAATCTGAATGGACATAATCCACGTTCACGTCAACGTTGACATTGACATCATCGATATGTTCTTCACTTACACATTTTGTTTCTTGAAAGTCTACAACCTGTGACAAATCTGCATACTCGGGTTCATATGATGTATTATTTCTCAATCCTTTTGGAGGACATGTTAACACTACATACCAGTCAGTCTCAACTGGATCTTGTACATAGAATACTTGTTTAGCTTGCGATGCTAGAATAAATGGATCATCTTGCCAATGATTTTGACTTAAGCATTTCTTCATATTCACCATTGTAAAACCCAAATCATCAGTTTTGATCCCTCTCTTATTGTATACATCAATCCAATTACATTTGAACAATGTGTACTCCATACAAAAATAGTCCAATGTAATTATTTCTTCTACCACTCCATAAAATGTTGTGTTTTGAAGTACAGGGTTTGCATCTTTGGAACTTGACCTCATCATTGTTTGAGCTTCCATACACACACCACTATTTTGGGTGGTTCTCTCATTCTCTATGCTTTTTGTATGGAATCTATAACCATTGATTAGGAATCCCTTGTACTTATTCACAAATTTCCTGGGGCCACGCGCTAGCCATTTAAGTGTATCAGACACCTTTCCATCTCCTTCCACCTATATAGTTTTAGATTTTTAAATGTAGTTAGAATTCATACATTTAACCTCTGAAAAAATATTTAATTTCCTACATGACAATATTCCCATACACTGATTTTTAAGTACACTTATAATATAAATAATATCGTTACTTGTTGTTTTAACCAACTAGTAAAATTATGGGTGTGGAGTTTCTGTAATAGAGCTTCATCTTTTTTTGTTTGGGTAATTGAGTTGGCAATCTCCATTCTGTGCATCCTAATTCAACAATTATGGACAATAGATATGGTGGTTAATGTGTTTTGATAAAATATGAATAAAATATTTTTAAAGGTAAAATATGTTAATCTATCCATGGAGATGAATTTTGGAAAACAAAAGGAGGTTTTAGTTAAGCATGGAACCAATCACAATAGCCTTCTTCAGTTTTTGTACAAGTGTTATGGTTAAATAGATATGAGTTTGTCTTCCTTGTTGCTCTTTTCGTTGCGCTTTTGGACGGTCAGTTTTGGAATCAAGTTTGAAGAGGCTAAAATGATGTTTTTGCATGGTTTAAAGGCTCCAGGGTGTAGTGGACATCTCCAAGTTTCTTCACGGGTCTTCAACAACACTCAAAACCTCATTCAAGTCATCAAAATTTCAAGTCAACTATTTGTTGCGCTTCTGCCAGGATTTGTTGCGTTTATGTGTGACCAACTTCAAGCTTGGATTCTAAACAAATGGGAAAGTATTTTTGAAAATGGGAGGAGGTTTTTGTTCATAACATACCCAAAAACAAAATCCTCTCTCATTGTTTACACAACAGTTACTGTCTTGGAGTTACAGGTGGCACTTTGAGACCCATTTTTCATAATTTCACCAGGCTAGAATTGTTGACAGGGTTCTAGAACTTTTTGAAATTCGACTTGGTGGACCTCCAACTTGGCATGGTTGACCTCAAGTTGGAGAAAGGGAGACTTTGGCTTGGGCACAATAGTTTTTTGCTAATGAATTTTTTGAGTTCCCAAGTTGCAAAAAAAAAAGGTTATCTGTAAGGGTGTTAGTGTGAGTTAGTTCAGCCTATCACCAGTGATCAAATATGATCTTACAAGGTGTTGTTAGGGTATCAAGTCAAATTTTTGTCATTTCAGTGAGTCTTCAAATAAAAATTTGGTCACTAGCTAGTGTGTTTAGGGCTATTTCCACTCTCTCAAGAATTTCATATGCCGGTCACTTTCATCGCTCAATTGAGTCGACCATCATGAAAACATCATTAATATCACTTCAGTCACATCATCATGGTCTCCATTCAGCTTAGTGTCACCATTAGGTCATTAGGATTAAGGTCACAAAATCAGTCATTTCATGTATAAATCCGGCAAATGAGGAGTAGCAATAGGTAAATTTGTTCAATAACACTTGATTTCAAATGTAATTTATGTTTTTGATGTAATAATGTTCATAAGGTTCTAAAGTTACAAGAAGAGTTCCCAAGGCTACAAAACTCAAAAAGAAAGTGAATTGGTGAGGTGGGCCATCCTACCTCATTAATAAATTAGACAACAAAATCAAATTATAAAGCACATGGAGGAGCTCATTCACACTCATTTTCACTCGTCTACCATCCTAGCATCGATCTCCCCCCTCTCCTTTGCAAAAAATTGTGATTCCATAGCCCTCACTGGCAAAAATTGACTCTCGCTATACATAGAGAGCCTTCAATGTGCACCTGGACAGCATGCTATGCACATGAATCCTTCACTGCGCACAGGGCAAAGTTGTCCAAAATTGTTGTTTGACCACCAAAATTCATTTTTCAAGTCACCTCGTCAGTCATTTCATCCTCCAGGCTCTATAACAAGTAACTTTAATCATTTTTCATGCCCTCCTTTGCGTCATATGTCAAGAAAATGATCAAATACTTCTTCTTCTAGGGTTTACATTATTTTCATGGTTTTGATCCTCAAATGATGAGTTGTTTCCCTAAACCCTAAATTCCTTGTCCCTACACCTCTATTTGTAGCTAATACACCATTTCCATCAATCACAAATCCTTATCCCCTCATTTTCCATCATTTTCCTCTAAACCCTAATCTACCATATCTCTTTCTAGGATAGGCTTGTGTTTTGGCCTTTTCTGCCCCCTCCCCTCACTCATTTCGCAAAATTCCTTTTCCCCTACTCACTGACATCACCCCCTACCCTCCTAAATTTCCTAACAAATTTAGGCAACTCCTAAGTCCATCATACCACCTCATTCCCTCATAGAAACAGATTTCATTGTTGTTGCTTGCCTTTCACCTGGGGTTTGAAGTATGGAGCCTGACTCATCACCATCAAAGAAGAGTAAGTACAACAAGGGGGGAAGATATTGAGGTTTGAGCCCTCTAATTGCAATGAAATCACCTCCTCCCCATTTTTCATGAAATGCTTTCAAGATGTCAATTGTTTAGGGTTTTGTCAAAGAGTGCAGGAAGTAGGTTACCATGAGAATCTCATAGGTATATTTGCCCTCAACTTGAAGGAAGACAAGATCACCATTTCAAGGACTGCTTTCATGTTTTCAGTGGATGTCATCTCTCAAGCTATAGACATACCAAACCATGGTGAAAAATGGTTCAAAGGCATGAACCTAGATCTAGAAGAGTACAAACCCTACTTGAAATCACAATACAAAGGAGCTCACTCACATGTTTTCCGATTCAGATACTTGTTGGATAGATATGCACCATTGATGAAGGTTGTCATGAAGTTCTTCACATGTGAAGGCATATTTTCTAGGCTATATCAATACCACATAAGACTGCTCATGCACTTTACAGCTACCAAGTCTCTAAATTTGTCTAGCTACTTGTATAAGAGCCTAACCAAAATGTCTGAAAGGGTGAAATTGAAAGGAAAAGTGCATTATCCCAGCCTCTTTCACCATAGCCTAATAAAGGTTATAGTACTCCATCAGTTGACAGAGAAGAACATGACATGGGACACCTTCATTGAGGCAGCCTTGAAAACGCATATAACCACTTCACCAAGCCAACACCAAACCATGTCAGTACATCCCATGGAGGTGGGGTCATCAAGCAAACATGATGAGGTTTCCAAGGCACCTAGGCCTGAGGTGACCAAGACATATCAAAGAGGTAGAAGGCTTGTGTTTTCTCCTCAAATTGAGGAAGGGGCCAAGCCTACTACATCAACAGAACAAGGATCACCATCACATCATGAGGCTTCTTTGCATGATGAGGAGCCCATTGAGCATGACTTTGACCTAGTTGATTTGGAGGCACATGATGAGCATAAAACCCTGCAACAAGTCATCAAAGAGAAGGATTCTCAGATCATGGAGCTCAAGGAAAATTTGGAAAGGGCCAAATTCATCATTTCATTCCTTGAGCAAGAAAACAGTCAACTTAAGGCAAAACAACTAGTCATGGAGAAAGAGAAATTCAAAGCCAAGAAACAAGAGATGAAAGGAAAGGAAGTGGTGGACCATGAGGACACTGAGAAGCATGAAGGACATGTGGCAAGGAAGAGACCAAGGACAATGGGTCTTAGGAAGGCACTTCAAAGGGAAAGAGAACAAAAGCCACCAATGGAAGAATTGACCTTTGAAGATAGGATTTCCATGGAAATAAATGAGGACAGGGACTTTGGCTTGACAAAGTCAATTGCCACCTTGAGAATCTCCTTGAAAAGGCCAATGGGGATAACAAGTTTCAAAATAAAATGACCATCCATTATTACACAAGGAATCAGGTTGCCAAGGTCAAAATCAAGTAGTTGAAGGAAAAACTCAAGGAAACCCTAATCAGCCAAGAGGAGAAGGGTAAGTTAGATTTGCTTGCTGATGCATCCATGATTGCATAACATACCTCATTAGGCATCTTTGGACAAATTTTTGGAGTATTTGGAGAAAATTTTGTGTTTTGGTGCAGACTGGTGCAGACTTGCAATTTTTTAGTAATTTTCTGTCTAGGAGCGTAGCGAGCTCACGTTGCGCTTCTTCCTCAGGGCTCCAGATGATGGAAAATTAGCATTTTTGGAAAGCTTATGACCCCCTCTCAAAACCCATTTTCCCACTTTCCTGGTTTGGGGCTCAGGTTTTGAGAAATTTTCAAAAAAGAGGCCAAAAATCACCTTTCTTCCCCTCTTTTTCCATTTCGCTGCGCACCTGGAGACACCTTGGGAGAATGGCCATATATCAGCCAAAAATGGGTCCTTTTGAGTGAAAAAATACTCTATATACATCTAAAATCTCCCAAATTTCCAGAACAGGCTTCAGATATGGATTTGGACTTCATAAAGGCACTTAAAAATGGCCTCCAACAACTCGATGCACCCTTGGAAATTTCTGAGGTTTTTTTTTAAATTTTCACTGTGTAATTTTTTGTAATTCCTAGTTTGACTTTGGTAAAAGTAAAAAGGGTGAAGTATATGAATGTGAGGGGTAAAAGTAAATGTAAATAATGGGTGGTTAGTCTTTGTAAGTTGTTTTGATGTAAATTTGACCTCATTTATGAGAGAGGTTGGAGTTAAATTTAATTGTAGAAGTTGTTTTTAACTTCCCTAGACATTAGGGTCTGGTTAGAACACCTCATGGAACAGTTCCTAGAGTCATGAATTTGACCCCTAAGAGTAGGGAGATGTTGTTTTGGTCTTTATGTATCAGTTTCCTAGTGATAGAACGGGTTGGATTTTAGAGGAGAGAACTATTGTAGCTTGTACTTGGACATTTTCTAGAAATCAAAGGACACAATTTGCAACTATTATCTAGGAATTCATGTGCAGTAAGTTTGTGATGTTTTGTTTTCTCTGTTATAGCTTTATATGAAAGATATTCATCTTATCTTTCCATTCATCAATTCTTCAATGGTTTTCCTTACAGTTTATAAGAAGAATTTTTTGCATAAATCTCTATTTTGATGGAAAAATCATTATGTGTTACTTTCTCTCTTGCTTAATGAATTCATGTTTCATGCTCATTAAGACCTTTTTCTTCTTCCAAACATTACACTAAATCGACAAACCCTAAGATCCATCACAGAAGTAATGCTACATTGCTCCTTTATATCTTTTCTCATGTAACCCTTTGATCCTCTGACCTAGCTACTTGGTTTTTCTCCCTTATCCAGCAACAAAACCCTAAATTTTCCAAAACCCACCCGATCCTAGCTATCTAGCCTAAAATCCTTTACATTCCAGTCATCTCTTGGCTGTGATTTCATAGAGATATCCCTCTTTGGTTTGGTAGGGCTAGCTACCAAACTAAAATCTTGGTTTGTGGTTACCTCCATAAATCTCCTCATCAGCTTGGGACATTGTGGAGGATAACAGAGGGCATGACAACTAGGGAGTGCCAAGGTGTTCTAGTGAATGTAAGGTTCCCAATTCATGGAAAAATGTAATGCTAGTTGTGAGGTCATGAATGCCAAGGTGTGTTAGGGAATGCCAGGGCATGCTAACACATTCCAGATAGTATGAAGACATGTCAAACAAGTTAAGATGTGCCAAGTGCTTAGGCATGCCAAGATGTACAAGGGTGTGACAATGCATGCTAGGGTCTGTCAAGGCAACAAAAGGGAGGAACAAGTTAAAATACAAGGAAATGAGCACATAATAGGGTTAATAAGTCATCAATTTACCTTTTCCATGAGGGACATGCTAGGCACACCAACACTAGGTGCCAATAGGTGCCAAGTGCCAAGTGTCAATGCATTCTAAGTCACAAATCGTGCTTTGTTTCTTCTCATTTAGTTTCCAATAATTTATCTAAGATAACTTTAATATTCAACCAAACCAAAGCATACCAACCCATCTCAACACATGCCAAACATGCTAAGACTTGCTAAGTGCCAACACGTGCCAATTGCCAATGTGTGTCAGGGAGTCTGATGCATGCTATGAAGTGGAAGAGCATATCGAAGAGTGCTAAGGTGTGCTAGAGAGTGCCAATGCATGCTGAGGAGTGTTAGGGAGTACTAGGAAAACACAAGTGAGCACCAGGTCAAAATGCATGGAAGTGAATGAATATGAGGGTGTGTCGGGGAGTGTCAATGAGTGCTAGCTGTCATGCCAAGGAGGGAGTGACAAGGTATGCTAAGCACGGGTAAGGCATGCAAGGGAATATCAGGGCATCTCAAGAAGTGCTAGAGTGTGCTAGGTAGTTCCGAGGTGTGCTAACATATGCCAAATAGTGCCAAGGCATGCTAGGTGCTAAGACATGCTAGGATGTACAAGGTGCCAGAGTATGCCAATATGCATCAAGGAGTTTAAAAGCAACAAAAGGAATAACGAAGCTAAAATGTAAGGAAATGAACACATAAGAGGGTTAATAAGTCATGACTTTATCTTTTTCAAAAGGGCATGCTAGGCACACTAATAATATGTTCCAGTACATGCCAAGTTCCAATGTGTGCCAAGTGCTAACGTTTGTCAATGCAATATTATGCCAAGGTGTTCCAAGGCATGCTAGGGACTACAGGGCATGCCAACACATGATAGGGGAGTGCTATGCTATGCTAGGGCATGCCAACATGTGCTTCCACATTTTACTCATATCAAGATGTTTTAGGTACAAATATGTTCCAGGTACAAAGATGTTCCAAGACATGAGAGGTGCTAAGGAATGTTAGTGTACTATTCCAAAGTATGTTAAGGTATGCCATGAGTGTTGAGGAGTGCTAGGTCTCTCTCATTAATAGAATTGGCAGAGCTTGATTATGTATTAAATAATATAGTTCCTGCACACACTAGTGGAACTTTATTTAAATCAAATTTTCTAGATAATAAACATAATAGAGATGAATCATGTGTTGACTCATAGGAAAACTATATTCTTATGACTTGAGGGAAATGATACACACTAATTACTTCTTAACAATATGACTGACTATAACCACTATGACCTTGCACAGATAATGAAAAAGACTCCACAACAATAGTCTTAAATCGTTATCTTTTGACAAAATATATAGTAACAGGTACATAGCGTCATCAAAAACTCATTGGAATGATCAATGATGACTAACATTTTTTACCGTCCCCAAAAGTAACCAAAAATAGCATTGGTGAGGATCAATAAAAGATCATCACTAGAAGTGTCACCAAAGAGAGAATTAGTGATGGGCCTTTAACGACGCTCACCAAAGGTGTCACCAAAGAGAGAATTAGTGACTGTAATTTATTGACCCTCATCAAAAGTGTCATTGAAAATGGATTTGGTGAAAAACCTTGAAGGACCATCACTATATTCACTTACAACAATGATTTTTAAAGACCGTCACCATATGCAACATTGGTGACAGGCCTTAAAGGTCCGCCACAGGCATGAAGCGTCATCAAAAATTCATTGGAATGATCAATGATGACGAAATTTTTTTGACCGTCACCAAAAGTGACCAAAAAGATCATTGGTGAGGGTCAATTAAATATTTTCACTAGAAGTGTCACCAAAGAGAGAATTAGCGATAAGCCTTTAACGACCCTCACCAAAAGTGTCACCAAAGAGAGAATTAGTGACGGGCCTTTAACGACCCTCACAAAAAGTGTCATTGAAAATGGCTTTGGTGACAAACCTTAAAGGACCATCACTATATACACTTACAACAACGCTTTTTTAAAGACCGTCACCATATGCGACATTGGTGACAAACCTTAAAGGTCTGTCACAAGCATGACCCTCACCAATGACCTTTTTTCTTGTAGTGAATGATCTTCCATCTTTATTTGCATGGTTTTGATCTACAAAAATGGAGTGGAGGGAGCGAGAACACAAAGAACATGATGTAGCAACCTTGAATCATCCAGAAACACTACAGGATTTAAGTGACTTTCGCTTATACATATTCTTTGTGATCGCAAGAATGAAGGCCCAACTAGATTTGCTGGAATGGATGGTGAGAAAATGGAATGAGCATGAAGAGTGCTTCCTGATTGGGGATCATACACACATGATAGATGCTAATGAAATCTATTTCTTGACCAGTCTCTCATGCCATGGAGTTTACATTTCTTTGTATGGGCATAAACGAGGTGGTGAAACAATTGCCGCCTACCTAGTACAATATTATTCTCTAGGGTCCGAACTCAAAGACAGACGAAATGATATAAAAACCATTGAGAGGCCTCCTTTGAGGACTATCACCCTTACTGTTCCATGATTATGTGGGAGTACAACACTTCATTTACTCACTAAGGCTCAAATGCATATTTTTGTAGAATGCTCGCAGCCTACTATATTCAACTCGTGTGAAGGGGTAGTTGTCAACCTCAAAGGGAAACTAATTAGAGTAAAAAATGGCAAACTCAAAATTTTTGGGTATGGTGCCATTGTGATCTCGTTTTCTCTAGAGAGGATCCCCCTTCTTGCCCCATAGGTAGCCAGAGATGTAGGATGATGACACAATCCTTGTATACTAAAGTGGGTTACGTTGATGGCACGACACAAAGGTGGTGATGAACCAAATATTCAATATACCCCTGATTTATTTGGATGGTTGGAGCATCAGATCATTATGGTCGAGGAATTTCCATAATGCAGACATGGATTACACGGGTGATCTAGATATCCCGCTTCTAGCTAGAATGTAGTGGGGTGAATAGGTAAAAATTTCACATTTTGGTTGTTTTTTGTTTTTGGCATCCAAAACTAGTTATTCGAAATAATCATGCAGATGTGGGCCCGGTGAGAGCGGCGTGACTACATCAATTTGACAGACATGGTGAGAAGCTAGCAGCTTCCGCAGTATAAAACCCCAATGCAGGAAAGACTTTGTCTAAGTTGGAGCACAACCTAGAGAGGTTGACCTTGGACATCCTAGATGTTTGGATTGATGATTTTCCTCTCCATTATCAAAGGAACACCGTGGGGGTTCCTATGTTGATTAGTCGCTTTCTACGAAGAGGAGCTCCCACTATCGTCTGCTACCATGATCATCATGCGTAGCTGTTAGTCATAGGGGTAGATTTTGTTTTTTGATGTATCAACATGTTTGGATAATAAAGGCCATGGGGATGACGTTTTGTAAAGCCACACTTCTTACAAACATTTTGACTAATGAAAACTACTACATTGTTTCAAGTTCAAGGGTGACATACTACCTTTTACAATATAAACAAACGTTCTTTCCCAATTTTCCCCCACCATTACCGACAAGTACCTCTTTATTTTTGTGCAAGCTTGAGGAGGATAACATATGCTTGTCCTATAAGATCATCCTTCGAATGAGTCCTTCAGTGTATTTTTAACGAACCCTAGGAAGCACTGGTTCATTCTCGTTATGATTAATGAGTCCTAAACTGTTTAAGTTTTATGAGTCCATTGAATGGGGTAACTTGATGTAATTTTCATGTTTAAAGTGTTTGAAAAGACACAAAAAGAAAACTCGTTCAGTTCTTTCAACATAAATGTTTAACGAGCTCGTAGAAAGTAAAGATCGATGTTTTCATTTTTAGGGAGTCAGAAGAAAAACATAAGTAAACTCCACAATTTCCTTTTTCATAATTTTAGTCTCTCAAGCCCAGAAAAGGGTAAAATAATGCAGGAGAGAACTCTATTGACCATGATTAGTTAACGTATACCTTTTTCGTAAATAGTCTAGTTCAGTCCATAAAAGGGGTAAACTTATATTGAATAGACGACTGCTCATTTAATTTTACGAGTTTTAATAGTCAAGTCCTCGATGACCTTTTCATGTTTAGGGAGTCTTAAAAGGGCTTAAATAGAACTCCTGGGTTTCACTTTTTTGTAAGTTTTTAACAAGTTCAAAAAAATGATAAAAATGTACTCATTTCCAAAATGACTCATTTTCGTAAATAACCTATGTTATGAACATTTAAACTAAAAAAATATCGTAACTGCTCAAAACATAGTAGAAACATTAAAAAAATTGGATTTAAGAGGTTAATAGGAAAAAAATAATATTTTAATGAGCCTAAAAAACTTATAAAAATCCAAAAGGTTTTTTTTTTTTTTTTTTTTCATCATTTGTTTTTTTACCATTTGAGAGTGATTGAGTGCATTTTTCACAAAAAACTTCAGAGTTGGATTCTTGCAAATCCGGTGGACCAAATCACGAGCTGCTTTCTCTAGGTAAACGATCTCTCGGGTATCTTTGTTTTGATTGCTTTCATTTATCTTTCCACCATGTATTTAGTTTTTTTGGAGGGTTTTATTAATTCTAAAATCACCCTCGGTGTGCGCAGTCTCTCTTTATTAGGCCCACGCACACCGAACCATTTTTTTACGTTTAAAATTGAGATTTTCATGGTTTCTAAAGAAAGAACCACACAAATATTCACTGGACTTCAAAGGCGCCTGTGCACAACACCGAGGTCTTTGAAAAAATAAAACAAAACGCATAAGTTTTTTGCAAAAATTATCACAATATTTTCTAATGATCTTCCATGTTTTTTTGCAGGGTTTTGATCTACAAAAATGGAGTGGAGGGAGAGAGAACACGAAGAATAGGATGTAGAAACCTTGAATCATCTAGAAACATTGCAGGCTTTATGTGACTATGGCTTATACACATTATTTGTGATCCTAGGCATGAAGGCCCAACTAGATTTGCTGGAATGGATGGTGAGAAAATGGAATGTGCAGGAAGAGTGATTCCTGATTGGGGATCATAGACACACGATAAATGATGATGACATATATTTCTTTACCAGGTTCTCACTTCATGGAGTTGACATTTCTTTGTATGGGCATAGATGAGGTGGTGAAACAACTGCCACCTACCTAGTGCAATATTGTTCTCTAGGGTCTAAACTCAAAGACGGACGAATTGATATCAAAAACATTAAGAGGCTTCTCTTAAGGACTATCACCTTTACTGTTACATGATTATGTGGGAGTAAAACACTTCATTTACTCACCAAGGCTCGAAAATTTCTGTGGAATGCTCATAGCCTACAATATTCAACTGGTGTGAAGGGGTAGTTTCCAACCTCAAAGCGCAACTAACTAAAGTGGAAACTAGCAAACTCAGAAGTTTTGGGTATGGTGACATTGTGATCTCGTTTTCTCTAGAGAGGACCCCCCTTCTTGTCCCATAGGTAGCCGGAGATGTAGGATGACGACGAGATCCTTGTATACTAAAGTGGGTTACATTGATGGCACACCACATAGGTGGTGATGACCCATCTATTCGATATACCCCTGATTTCTTTGGATGGTTGGAACATCAGATCATTACGATCGAGGACTTTCCATATGTAGACATGGATTACATGGGTGATCCAGATATCCCACTTCTAGACAAAATGCAGTGGGGTGACCTAGGTAAAAATTTCACATTTTGGTTGTTTTGTGTTTTTCAAATTTTTGTTTTTGGCATCGAAAACTAACTATTTGAAATAATCATGCAGATGTGGGCCCGATGAGAGAAGCATGAATACACCGATTCGAAAAACGTGGTGAGTAGCCAGCAACTCCCGCAGTACAAAACCTCGATCTAGGAGAGGCTTTATCTGAGTTGGAGCACAACCTAGAGAGGTTGACCTTGGTCATCTGAGATGTTGGGATTAATGATTTTCCTCTCCATTATCAGAGGAACATCGTGGGGTTTCCTGAGCTAATTAGTCGCTTTCTACGAAGAGTAGCTCCTGCTATCATCTTCTACCATGATCATCATGCGTAGCTGCTAGTCATAGGGCTAGATTTTGTTTTTTGATGTATCAACATGTTTAGATAATAAAGACCATGGGGATGACATTTTTTGAAGCCACACTTCTTACACACATTTTAACTAATGAAAAATACTACTTATTATCTCAGTTTATCTTGTACAATATGAGGATGGATATCGTTTTCCTTTTTTATAGATGTTACAAATTAGCCAATGCATTAGTACTCAAATGTAACACAAGATAAGCAAGAGAAGTAGCAGAAAATCGTAAAAAGATGCTAAAAATATTGTCACACACAAAACATAATACAATAATTTACAATGTACCCATGGAGAGGCACATGCTTGTCGAGCTTTGTTTGATCTTCTTAAGTAAATGGTAAATTACTATTAGGCAGATCAAATGAAGGTTTATTGATAAAATCAAATAAAATATTTGGTTAAACAGGGGACTTGTTTCATTTTTTAACGAGCTTGAGATAGAACTATGCTCATGAATTTTATAAATGGGTTTCATTTTTATTCAAGCTTGAAATGAAAATAACTATGCTCATACTTTATTTCATTTTTTGACGGTTGACATAGTAAAGTGTTGGTAAAAATACTAGGGGGTGGGGTGGGGGGCATGAATCAGTGTTTTAAACACTGACATAAACTTTTCTTTTCTTATTCAGATTTTTGTACATGGCTATAATGAGACAAACCTACGTATGTGCACTACTTTTATGAAAACAACTAGCATATATCTAGTTAACTAACTTTTCAGTGAATTCATCATCTGTTTAACTTGAACCAATGTATTAGTACTTCATTAGGCATTAATTAAATAGTAACCATGTGTTGTAGAACAAAATAGACCACCACACATAAGAAACATATCAACACACATGAACACCAATATTTTTATGTGGAACCCTAATGCGGGACAAAACCACCACTGTTCTCATCTCTATCTTCATATTTTATTATAATGAAAAAATTATTACAATCTTTTACTGGCGCAGACTCATACCAGCATGCAGACAACCAATAGCATTAGGATACAACCTTCTCTCATTTTCCAACACCCACTAGAAGGGAGCCCCAAACCCCTGATCTCGTTTACGGCACCCACCGGAAGGGAGCTCCTACCCCTTAATATGATTTATTAGCTACCACTGGAAGGAAGCTTCGAATCCCTTATGGAAGGCTCCAACCCTCAAAACTTCCATGGACCATGTTGCATAATTTTCATAATGGATCCACCTGAACCAAAACATCAAATCTGTAGGCCACGTTTCATCAAATTTTTAGATTGGATCCACTACCATCATTTAAGCCCAATATAAAATAAAAAAATGAAACCAATCACTTTATCAAGTCACTGAACTAGCTTAATCACAAAATCGTTGAATAAACCAATTACTGAATCTCAACCAACCAATGAAACTAGATCATATTAATTCATTGTATACTCTTCATCAGAATGTTAGACCACTTATTGTTCATCACAGAAATTAGATCCTGTAACAGTAAACCATGGTCAATATTATGTCAAAATATATATATTATTATTATGAGACATACTCATGTATATACACGCTTTCTCTTCCTATAACCCTTGTACATATATGAAAACACTTAACTCTAAAACTGAATCACTGTACTACTGAAATTAGTCACTGAAACACATACTGATATTGTCACAAATATCTGAACAAAATATAGATCATCTCATAGGAGCATCATTACTATTGAATATTTCATAACATAATCAGTTCAACCTCAACCAGCATTGTCAAACACAGATAATCATGAAATACTTCATCGAGAGACAACAATAAATAAGACTGATCAGGCATAATATTCAACAAAACCCTAGCATATGCATGCAACCCTTATGAGGCACTTATGTGTATATATGCGCCTTTCAAGAAGCATACCCGTGTACATATCTGTACATACTGCAAAATCTATAAGTGACTACTAAAAAGATGATCTACGTATGCACATGAAATTTTTGAAAAAAAACTGTGTATAGATCTATAACTATTGAATAATACCTTTGCTATACAGCAGATCATCAAATAAACCCAAATCTCAGGACATACTGGAAAAGGCACACATCATAACATCATCATCACAAATCTATCAACCCATAAGCAAATTATTCAATGTGTAGTCATTTCAGATCTATAAGATCTGATCCATCATCATACTCTTGGGTGCACACTTATTTTAGATCAAACAATTCATCAATTAACCAAATCATGCACACTTAGCACTTTGATCTCCATCTTCTTATTTAGCTTGGGCCTTAGCCAATACTTTAGGTCAATTCCGTAGTTATGCTGATGGTATTATTTTGACAAGATCAAATACCCATTGTCGCGCTCATTACTATGGGCCAATACCATGGTAAATACCCCTGGTATTTAGAATATCATCGTGCGAACATTGTATGCTACTTTTCTTCACCATAGTCGCATATGTATGCGACTTTGCTTCACAGAACCCACGTATACTTCTTCAAACTTTATCTTTATCATTCCTTTGTCTCTAAACTGATATCCAATCTATACTAGCCTGAATACTCATCCTGCTACCATCATGTTAACACCTTTATTAAGTAGGTTTCCATGAAGGACAACACATTTGTCATAATGGCAACAATCTTCCCCTTTGTACTTGATGGAAACCACTTTGGTGTTTGGTCACCACCACCTGTAGATATCTGTAAACACATTTGTAGATATACCAAGTTTCTTTCTTAAGTCACCAAGCATCCCCCAAACACCAAGATTCTCTCCCCCTTTGACATCAACGGAAAAGGGCTGATCAATGCTAAATGAAGGCTTCTCTCCCTTTTTTGACATGAACATTGTAGATCTGATCCACTAAGAATGAACTCTGAATACTAACCAGGCTCCCCATGACCACATGCTGAATTTTCTTAAGATACGCAAAGAAGTACATGACTCTATGACTCAGTCAGACATGACCTTTCCTATCACAAATGAATCATGCTTACATTGATCACCCAACATAGTGGGGTTACATATTTGACTCAACATTACATCATATTCCCAAAATGATGGGATTAAATGACTTGACCACAATAGTCCATACATGACTTAATTTTACAATGATTCATAACAAAGGTCTTTACGTCACATTAAGAGGCAACATTTATATCCAAAACCAAATACCTCTATAGTGAAGTAAAAATACCAATATAGTCTTCAACAACCATCATATATTATGTAGGATCCGCACCATAGATAGCAACAACAAAAACTCATCATCAATATGCAAGATAAGACAATGTATCTTCAACATCAACAACCTGTGACCAAGTATGCAACATCAACAACATAAGTGAGAACCAAGCATATCATCATAAAGTAAGATAGGGAAGTGTAGCATCATGCTTCAACATCGTCAAAATATGTCATGTTTCCAAGTGTCAACTAGCAAATGTAGCAGTATTATATCAATAACCATGTCTTTATGAAACCTACAACAACATGATTCTTCTCGGCCCATTATCTTCACAAGAAGAATTGTCACATCCAAGGAACCATTTCACCAATATGGAACTCATGTAGTCATCCATAAGATCCCTTTCTGCAATATGTATGAACTCATCATCATCATTAACCAATCATAAGACTATGAAATCAACCCATCTCTTTGATCTCATATCAACAATATCAGCATCCCCTTTTCATGTCATATGTATCATCATATACATGTATAAAAAATTTTGATCAGCAACATTATTGACATTTTATATGCATCCCTTCAAGCATATACAAGCATCATCCATATTCACCATAATCAACTTATGCAAAATGACAACAAAAATATGTAGTTAGCATTCAAAAATTCAACAATCATGTGTATATTTAGCAGAATTACCAATATACTTATCATTAACACCATTATTCAACAAGGAATACTAAAGAAATCATAATTCCAACAATGTGTTACTAGAAGCATAGAAAATGATCCCCCTAAACTTGTGCCAAATGTTCACTATCAGGTCTGATCACATCAACTCATCCATCAATAAGGTCATCAAAGAAATTTCATCAATAAGAAAATCCATGTCATATTGAAACAAATCATAAACCATCATAAGCCAATAACATTTCTAAGTAGCATCCACTGACTGTAACCAACAACATCAGAACAAGAAATCCAAATAATAATTGTTTGAAGCATATTAGAGCCTTTCCCTGAGTCTGTCCTACTATTTCTTCACGATAGGAAAACATACATGACTATCTGTATCATAACTCACGTATATACATGATTTTCCTTCATAATATCCGTGTATAGTAAGTAAAATACTGAACTTTCATAACTACAACTCCCTATGAGTCTGTACTATTGACTGTTACAACATCAGATGTACTGTTAGTAATATAAGTAACATGAACATCAAAACAACCATGTGAGACATCATCAAAAGAACATATGTATTGCTCCCCCTGATATTACACATTACTGATCTTGAGGACCTAATAATCATCTTCTACTCTTATGAGGTCATGTACCTCACATCACTTATGTAGTTACTGTGAGAAGTAATCTTTAAGAACTAATGGACTGCAATAGGGTCAATCTTCCCTACGTTTCTGACTGAGATTCCTTCTTCCTCCATATTTGCTTGCAATTTTTAGTTATGTGCTAGAACTTATCACATCTCCTGGTTCTAGTTTGCATACTTGACCTACATTCACTGGACTTATGCCCAAATGAGTTACAAGAGAAACAATATCCATAAAAAAATACGTTGTTCCTAGCAACAAATCTTGTCCTTGATCTAGGAGATGTGTGACTTGATTCAAATTTCCCTTGAACAACACTATACTAGTTATGATCATACCCAATGCTTTTCTTGATCAAAGGAGAGAAATTTTTATAAATAATCTTCTCTAGAGACTTAAATGTCGTTGCCCATATTCTTTTCTTCCAAGCAGATTTTAAGTTGAGTGATTTCTTCTTGAAAATATTCTTCTTCTAAGGCATCCATAAACCCATCATTTTCATATTTCAATATTTTAAAATATTGTTCAGATTCTCCTTCATCACTATTAGACAGGCCATCACTATCTTCATGAGTATAATAAATTCTTTTATTAACAAATTGTTTCCTATTACCTTTTGCAGAATCCTTTCCTTTGTCATGGTTTTCTTTATGAGGACATTTAGAAGCATAATGACCAACTCTACCACAAGCAAAACATTTGAAGGGAATCTTACCTTTGAATTTTTCGGTACCCATTTGAAGTTTCTTCACAAAGTTTACCTCGTCTTCTTCTTATATATATCCTGATTTCTTGAGGTCTTGTTTTTCTTTTCCCTTTGCAGAGGCTTTGAAATAATATTCTCTAATTTATGATGGACCTCCTTTCCTCATTTCAAAGGCAGTTAAAATTCGATGAAGTTGAACAATAGTAACAGCTTGTAGATCTTGCTTCTCTTCGATGGCAGATACTTTTGACTCAAATTTAGGAGATAGAGATCCTAAAATTTGCTCTACTATAATAGTCTCCTTTACTTCTTCACCCAGATTCTTCATACGATTTACAATCTCATCTACTCGTAAAAAGTAACTAGCAATACTTTCATCACTATGCATCTTTAGAGTTTTATATTGAATTCTAAGAGTTTGGTGCTTAGCACATTTTACCAGGGAGTCTCCTTCGTAGCTATGAATGATTTTGTCTTATATTGCTTTGGCTGTGTTGAGATGCATGACTTTGACAAATTCTGATTCTGATAGACTTCTCAGTAATGCATTGCCAGATTTGGCATTGGTTTCATATGATTTATTTTCTGTTGGCTCTATGGGGAATTCTACTGGATATTGGTATCCTCCTGCCACAGTTGCCTAAACATCAGCTCCAAGTGACTGACGATAAGATCTGGTTCTTGTCTTCCAATATGTTAAGTTATTTTCGTTGAAGATTGGTGGTCTAATAGATCCCATTCCTTCGTGATTGCTCATATTGAGAGATCTTCCTTCAAGCGATCAAGCTTCTTCTGAAGGACTTGCTCTAATACCAATTGTTGGAAAAATACTAAAAGGGGGGGTGAATCAATATTTAAACTTTCACAATAATAATTTTTCTTTTTGAAACTGTATACACTACTTCAGAGATACCAAACAACATATGTCCGCGACTATAATGAATGGAACCAACGTATATATAATAAACTTGTAAAACTGCTAATTTATTGTCAGTTGAACTTAAATAACAGTGTGATGCATTTACTGAGTAGTAAACAAATGCGATAAAAATAGAATAAATGAACACATATAAGCAACACACATGAACACCAGGATTTTTCAGGTGGAAACCCAATGTGGGAAAAAACTACTGCTGTTGTCGTCTCAGTCTTCAATCTTCTTATTATAAAAAGTGTTTACAAGTTTTGTACTAGTGCAAACGTTTTCCAGTACGTACGCATCAACCTGTTGAAGGCTACAACCTTCACTCATTTTCCAGCTTCTACTGGAAGGGAGCTCCAACCCCCTAGCTCTTGTACTAGATGATATGTTTACCAGTATGTAGGCGTCAGCCTACAGAAGGCTACTACCTTCATTCTTTCTCCAGGGAACATGTCTCATAAATTTTTAGACTAGATACTCCTGGTACACAACAAAACAATATGTAGGCCATGTTTCATCAATTTTTCATACTGGAACCATCAGTAACATTGAAGTTCAAAATAAATCACCATTGCAATACAAGCATCAAATAAAACTGCATCTATTAACAATCAGTCAATCTGAACAGTCAGATCACTGTCACCAAAACACAGAGTTGAACCCAGAATACTGCATCAACAGCAAGAACCAATTGCAACCTCAAAAATCATATGTCAGAATGTACATGCTACTTTAATGAATCCAACATGCATGTACACGCAACTTTCTGTAACCCAACAAGCCTATACCTCTAAAGATACTGAATCATAAAACTTTTGAATAAAAAATTGTACCAACCAATGACATTCTGAAAATCTACTGTCATATTACAGAGTTCTAAATAGATAGCAGCAAAGATCACCCTTCTTGTTAAATTAATCAATCAATCGACCAGACTCAATCTCCTTATACAATCAATTTTACTTTTAGATCTAATGAAGACATCATTGAAAAACATCAGTAAAACAACAACACTGATAAGATAGATCAGCAATCTCGGAACAACAAGTCCTTCCTCTTCATATGCGACTTGGAAGTGCCAAACCAGCGTGTATACGTGCCTTTACCGAGGCTAACCAACATATATATATGAAAATAATGACTTGTAACTTCACAACTTTTTAATACTTCAGACATATCCAAATCATAGCATATAAAGGATAAAACATGTGTTAGCAATCAGATCTAGACTATCCATTATCAGATCATACAATGGTAAGTCATTTCAGGTCTCATGACCTTCATCCAACATTATATCCAAAGGTGCACAGGATATTTTATACCTATATCATAACCATAGCCCTCACAACATAAAATATACTTCAGATAGAAGTACTCATAAAAAAACCTTTTACTTGCACACTTAGCCTTTTGATCTTCTCCTCCTTATATACTAGAACCTTTTTCAATACTATGCATCAAAACCACACTTAGAATCTATGGTATTCTTAGATGTGATCAAGTAACTGTTATTCCACTCAATATTGTGGGCTAATACTATGGTATGGATCCCTGGTGTTCTTTAACGTTAATTTCCATACCTTATGCTCTTTTCCTTCTGTGAAACTGCGTGTATACGTATACGCTCTTTTCATTCTGTGTACCTGCGTGTATACGCTACTTGGACTAGGGAAAACAACGTATTCAACTTAAAACATTCTCTTTCCTCAATTTCTTGATTCTGATGTATAATCCTTTGCTCCATCATCCTGTTCTTCTGTGCCATTACTCTGTTACCTCTAAATAGACCTGTTACAATGTGAGTTGCACTTTATCAATTATGAATTGACTTGTATGTGGGTTTCCATCAAGGACAACACTTGTACCATAATTCCAACATCAGTCACCTATTTCATTTTTTAATGAGGTTGACACAGTAAAAGAAGCATCCTCTCAGGCACCTGTTTCATTTTTTAACGAGGTTGACAAAATAAAAGAAGCATCCTCTCAAGCCCTTGTTTCATTTTTTAACGAGGCTGACACAACAAAAGAACAATCCTTACAAGGACCTACTTCATTTTTTAACGAGGTTGACACAGTAAAAGAACCATCCTCATGGGAATTTGTTTCATTTTTTAATGAGGTTGACACAATAAAAGAACCATCCTTAGGGGTTGTTTCATGCTTATGCAAGCTTGAAACAAAAATAACTATGCTGGTAAGAACCTGTTTCATTTTTTAACAAGGTTGACACAGTAGTAGAACCATCCTCTTAGAGACATGGATCATGGCTTCCATTTGGAATAAACACATGACAGGGGATACTTTCTAACCATGGCTTCCAAGAGATATTCATAAGAAGGAAGAATAAATCATTGGAAATAAGACATGTGGAGAGAATCAAAAGGGGAAATAAAATCAATTTCAAATTCCCTTATAGGGTTCCCTATGTAAATTATTGGATCTAAGTCAAAAGAAGTCAAGAAAATAGCGAGAGGCCTGCTTACATTGGTAACTAAAAACATGGGACTGGTTGCCACATAATTAACCTATGGTGGGGTGGAAACCACTTGCATATAAGGAGCATTAAGAGATGTTGGATGGCTGGTAGTCAAATCAACACCAACAAACGAAAGTTGGTCAATCGTCACAATGTTTCCATTGTGAGGAAAATACATCACTTGAAAGAGTGTGGACATGACAACTTTCATATCATAGACATAGTCTCACCCAAGGAGCATCTTAGACCCCTATACTACTAGTGTAGGATCACATCGACGATCAACACCAAGTTCTCCAACTTTTAAAGGATAATGCCACTTTGGTGCAGAATCGAATGAAACAATAGGCAGATCAACATCGCAGTGAAAAAAGTTTTGATGTAGGTGATTGGGTATTTTTACAGCTACATCTCAAGCAAGCTATTTATGAGAAGGAAATATTGGCAATACTACATGCACTTAAGAAATGGAGGCCTTACCCAATGGGAAGACACTTCAAGGTAAAAATGGATCATGATAGTCTTAAATACTTTTTAGAACAAATATTATCTTTAGAAGAATAGAAAAAACGGGTCACAAATATGTTGGGTTATGTCTTTGACATCATCTACAGAAAAGGGAAGAAATTTTTTGTTGCAGACAAACTCTCAAGAAAGGATGAGGATGTGGAAGCATTGTTTTCTGCTATTTCGATTATCCAACTAGATTTGATAAATGAAGCAAGGGATGAATGGAAGAAGGATGAAGAAGTATGGACACTCATTCAAAAGTTGCAGAAGATCCCAGTTCAAACAATATTGCCAAAACTTGAAGAGGAAGGAAAAATCATATTGGAACCTGGAGCAGTCACAGAAACAAGAACTCGATAGCCATGAAATTGATCAATTTTAGAGTATCTCATCAAGTGGAAGAACTTACCCGCTGAAGATTCCACATGGGAGGACAAGAATTTTATACATAAGCATCAAGAACTACTCAAGCGTTGAGGACAACACTTTTTGAAGGAGAGGGGCATGTTAGACCCCTATACTACTAGTGTAGCCCCTTATTGTTATTAGTACAACCCCCTTATTATATTGTTGTACCCATGTAGTCCCCATATTGTTACTATTGTGCCCCATAGAAGCTCACTATTGTTATTATTGTGCCCTTACATTATTATTGTTATGTCGGCTCTGATTATATTATGACCCCTTAGACTCCTATATATAGAAAGGAGGTCTTGTCATTTGTATCACCCAAGAATTGTTCATTTGTGTAATGTAAAGGAATTTTCCCCCTCGAAGAGGCTTATTTCTAAGGTGTTCATATATCTTTTCTATCTTTTTGTGAGCTAGTTTCATAACATTTGGTATCAGAGCTTTGGACTCTAGGGTTTCGTTGCTCCAAACAGGTCATCGTGGCAAGTGCTCATAAGCAAATGGAACTAATAATAAGAGGCTTCCTATGACCAGGAGGGAAACAATAGAACAAAAAGTTCAGTTTGGTCAAGTGGGAGCAAGTCACATTAACATATGAACAAGGAGGATTATCCATAAGACTTCCTGACTTAATGAATGTTGCATTAAGAAGGAAAATCATATGGAGAATGATAACAGGCAAAGAGAGTTGGTGGAAAAACACTCTATCTATAAAATACATGAACCAATCTAAAACAAAGTTATTGACTGAAAATATCCCATAAGACCGTGTACACAAGTGTGGAAGCTTGTGAAGAAGATAATTCCTCTATCTAGAAAGCATATCTCTAAAATTCCAGGCAATGGGAAAATGGTCTCAATTTGGGATGACAGAATTATGTGAAGGAGATTCAATCAACTAATTAAACATTAATAAAATAAACAGTACACATATACACAAATCAGACATGGCGGAAAACGCCTAGGAGCCTCACTATATTATATTCCTCACACTCTCATTGTAATCTACAAATAATGATAATAGTACAAATAAATACATGAGGAAGTTTGTCTCAAGATAGTACGTCTATCTTGAACACTATGGTTGAGCAAATCTCTCAACCAAACACTAATCTAGGAGCGTAACTAGTTGGAGAGAATCTTTCAACCAACTAGGCCTAAACTGACTCCTAACTATGAGGAACAAACTCAATCTAGAAAGGTAGGAATAAATCCTAACTTTCATGATTTAATTAATTTAATATTTTTGGACTTATTATTGTTTTTAATGTGAAAGTGAGGCTAACATTCCCCCCCTCAATGATAAGTCCAAATCAAGAACCTGGTACCATATTCCAAGTTCTCATGCTGAAACTATTAATCCTCAAAAACACTGCCTAAAAAACCGCCAAAGTTGGATGCTGAAAAAAATCCAATGAAAATAGAACATGAGTCAGCCGCAAGTCTGAGTCATCTCTGAAATTTTGCTTGAAAACTCCATCACGTGCCAAGATGCAAAAGGATCCATCTGTCCTTTGTTTACAATCAACATCCTTTGTCCACTGACCAAATATTGAGAATTCCCACTAGCTACTTTGATGTTGACCACCCACCGGCTACTTTGATGTTTGATGAATGCCCACTGGCTAATTTGACGATGCCCACTGGCTGATTTGTTGATGATGCCCACTGGCTGATTTGAAGATGCCCACTAGCTGATTTGAAGATGCCCACTAGCTGCTTTTGATGATGTTGTCGAGACTTTCAGTCTGACAACCACCCTTAATTCCCCCCTTTGTCAGCTGAAAGGAGAGACAATCATCTGCATTTGATTTCTGAACTCCCCCCATTCAGGTGTAGGAGAGTTTCACTGTTGTACTCCCGCTTTCAAGTGCATGAGAGTACCATCTTCAATTGACTGTTGGTTGCAATAGTTAAGATTGAATTCTGTTGTAAAACTTATACAATCGTTTTACTGTTGACGACCATTCCGAGGGATCAATCCATGCATAATTGATCTTTAATCTGGTAGGTTGGTGTTGTTTGCAGCATTTCTCTGATGAGTGATTCTTCTTGCCACAATGGTGACAAGGATGGAGATCAAAATAGTGATCTTCCATGTGACATTTTCTTTGACAATGTTTGGATGTGGGTTTGTCTTCAACTTTATCATGGCTTGTTGATGTTATTCGATCACGAAATCCTACATTGATGAACTTGATCGACTTAGAATAATCTGGGATATGCAAGTTGTTTTCATCTTTGTCATATCCTAATCCTCGTCGATTTTTGTTACTTTGGAGTTCTTCCATGGCTTGATGATTGGTTTGGAGGAAGCAAGTTCAATTTGATCATGGACATCTTCTACACTTGAATTTGTTTGGATGAGTGACTTGGAATCAACATCTTTATCTTCATTTGTGTGGTTGAAAGACTTGGAAGCATCACTCTTCTGTTGCAACTCATCTCTTTGTAGTTGCGACTCTAGTTGAAGGAACTCAATTGTTTCATGTGCTTGTTGTAGATTCATTGAAATATCAGCAAGAGTTGCTTTGTTGATTTGTACCATGTCTTCAATAGTTGAGAGGATCAAATTGTTCATAATATTTAACAACTGAATTCTTTTCGCCCTGTGAACTTGTTGGAACTCACGCTCGCTTGCTTTTAATACTTGCTGGATTTTGAGAACTCGCTTGCTTGAATACTTGATCTTGCTTGCTTGAACTCGTGCTCGCTTGTTGTAGATATGAACAGGCTTGATGGTTGTTTGAATATCACATTTGCTTTCTTTAGAGCTGAACTCGCTCACTTGATGCTTGCTTCAACCAGTTTCAGGCTCACTTGATGTTGTGAACTTTGCACTTGCTTGAACTCACTCTCTTGATTGATCAAAAGAAGGGTGTCGAATACTATCGAAAATGCACCCAAGAGAAACACTTACAATGATTTAGATGACTCAGTTAAAAACAATGGATTCACTTTGTTTAATTGATTCTCTATCCATTCAAAGCTTGGTTGTCGGGTTCAACCGAGAATGCACCCTTACAATTCAACTCAAGTTGACTTTGATTACAAGTTGACTTACAAAAAGAAATGTATTTGCAAGTTATACAATTACTAATTGTCGTTGAATGTGGATGTAGACTTTTCCTTGAAATGCTTGAGTTTTCAGCTTCATTAACTCGATTTGCCTTGAGCGAATGAAATTTCTTGTTGATGTTGAATGTTGATGTTGCCAACTTTGCTTATGTGTTGTAGTTGTGCAAAAGCATGTGATTGTTTGTGCTTGATTGAATGCTCATTGAAGCTTCTTAATTTCAAGTGCTTTGATTAATGTGCTTGTTTCATTCACTTGCTTTAGACTCCTTGTGTGTGGTAGATAAGATAATTGTAGTGTCAAAACTAGACACAAAACATGCACAAGCAATCACTACACAAGGTGTACCTAAGATCCCCTTATTCAATTTTGGGCGGATCTAGGACACTTCAACACCACAAAAAATATGTCTTTATTAAGTATTTGAGTACATCAACCTTTCATCTTTGAGGCAAATTGTCTTCAAAAATTGGATGTTCACTTACTCAATCTCTCAAAGTAAAATATTACTTTGGAGTACAACAATGACTTTCTCTAAAAACAATTCACTTATCACTCCAAATACAAAATATGCCCTCACTATTACATACCACTCTTATCCCTCCATAAAAAAAAATTATGATCACTCTTTAAAAAGCCTTTATGATCATGCTTTTACATACTTTCCATTAAAATAATGTAATGAACTTTATGAAGTCACTTTATAAAAAGTGATTAAAGGCTTCCTTTTAAACTTAAAAGGTATATGCACCATTCGATTCCTTTGAGATATCAATCCTTGAATTTGGCCTTAACGAAAAATTTTCCACCGTATACCTTGAACCTCATCGCTATTCACATTTATGCATTCAAAATTTGTTTATTATCAAACTTTCCAGCAAAGCCACTGAGGTTTCGTGAACCAAAAACAATCAAGGCAAGACAAGCATGTATTCCAGCAAAGGCAACTATGATTTTTGAGTTGACCATTCACCCTGTTCATCATTGTTGATCTACAAGGAAATAATACTTATGACAGATTCCACGCAGGTGCTCTTTTGACACTCCGCTCCACTACACTCGAAGCTGAAAAAATATGAAATCAAAGCTGCCAAGAAAATTATCATCAGCGTTGATTTGGTGGCTGCTGTGACAAAGCAGCTTCAGGTTCTCAAAGTTGTGGGTAATATGCCTGGTTGTCTGGTATTACAGGCCATTAAAAATTACAAACAATTTGGATGCTCTCTACTACCTCCCTTGGACGTTCAATGGGTCTGGCATTGTCACAGCTTGAATCTGGATGCATATCGTTGTTACTGTGTCTCTCGGTTTCCCAGAATAATTGACAAGCCTCTGCTTCCTTAAGACAAAGACTTAAGGCCAGCAAACATTGAAATTTAATATATATTTATTCATGCATTTTGTGCCCAGACTTCTTTGTCAGAATGTACAATTTAAGCCATGTGGATTATACATATTTTAAAGCCACTGACTTGAAATTGAATTAAAATTTGGAACAATCTGAGATAAACCTGTATTGAACTGAGTTTTCCAAGAAGAATCATCGGAAATAAAAAATGGCTCGAAGATGAATGGAAAGTTATTTCCTTAAACTATAGTGTTCTCGGCTCTTGTAGAGTAAGATTTGCAGCCTCCCATCGTGACTTCCACTAGGTATCCCAAGATCGCTTCCTTGGCAAGATCCAGAGCATCTCCTTCCAATCCGAAAATGTCATTTGGAGATCCACGCTATGACTTCCATGCTCCACAATGCAGTATCACAAGCACGCTCCTCACCACAATAGATTCAGTTACACTCTTTCATAGTTCAAAATCATTGGCTCTCATACCACATGAAGGAGATTCAATCAAACTAATAAAACATTAATAACATACATATACACAAATCAGACATGGCAGAAAAGGCCTAGGAGCTTCACTGTGTTATATTCCTCACACTCTCAATTTAATCTACAAATAATGATAATAGTAAAAATAAATACATGAGGAAGTTTGTCTCAAGATAGTATGTCTATCTTGAACACTATGGTTGAGAAAATCTCTCAACCAAACACTAATCTAGGAGCCTAACTAGTTGGAGAGAATCTCTCAACCAACTAGGCCTAAACTGACTCCTAACCATGAGGAACAAACTCAATCTAGAAAGGTAGGAATAAATCCTAACTCTCATGATTTAATTAATTTAATATTTTTGGACTTATTATTGTTTTTAATGTGAGAGTGAGGCTAAAATTATGGGAAAGGAGCCCTTAAATCTCCAGCCGGATATAGAAGGCATCCAAATTTGGATGACAGAAAGAGGCTTGAATACATTACACTCAATCTCCACGTGGGAACAACGGAATTGGCAAGAATGGCACATTATAAGAATCCTCCCAAATCTGAAAGGTCAATGGGACAAACTAAGGAAGCACCTCAAAGGAGCAGCACCCACAAGCATCAAGGAAGAAGATGATTTTGCTTGGGATCCAAGTGGAGGTAGCTATACAGTCAAGACACGATACAAAGCTCTCCAAGATCAACAAAATCAACAGGATTGGGCCCCTTGGAAATCAGTATGGAAGATTGAAAGCCTTCCTAAAATCAAAATATTTATATGGACCCTTTTAAAAGGTAAAATTCTAACCTCTGAAAATCTAAAAAAAAAGTTTTTATGGCCCATCCAGGTGTTTTGTGTGCCTGAAGGAAGAAGAGACTATCAAGCACCTATTTCTGGATTGCATGATTGCAAAAATGCTGGAAACAGCTCTCAAGCCCCTTGGAAATCAATTTAAATTTCGCCAACTCCTTTAGAGATTTCTTTCAAGCCTGGGAGAAGGCATATCCCTATTCAACAGAGAATAAGGCAACAATCAATAGGATATGGAAATGCCTACTAGCAGTCTTGTGTTGGCAAATATGGCTCACAAGAAATATGAGTATTTTCAAAGACCAAACTCTAAGAATAGGAAAAATATTATCAAAAACCTGGGGCCTAACCTCTGAAATCTTGAACACGAAAGGGACTACAACAATGGACTACAATATCTTATAGCAAGAAGAGAGAGATTAGATTAGGAAAACAATAATAGAAAACAATGGGAAAAAAACCCTTAAGAAAACACCTACAGCTCAGAGTTGGAAAATTCCGCTAAATGAAGGAGAATTCGCAAATTGGAAAGAAAAAGGAAAAAGATACAACCTCTTCTTTGATGTGGCTTCAAAAAACAACCATGGGAAAATAGGGGCGGGATGAATTATCAGCGACCTTGAAGGGAAAGTGATAGTCTCATATGAATGGGGACTGGGAGAAACAACAAACAATAAAGAAGAAGCGTACAGTCTGTTATTGGGATCAAGCATAATTAAAAAGAGATCCATCCAAGATCCAATAATAATAGGAGACTCAGCAATCATTATAGAGGTAATGGCTAGGAACAAGAGCCCCAACAATTCAGCCATGAATAGAATTTATAAGAGGATAAGAACCAATCTGAACAATGCAAGAACGATTACTTTCAAGCACATTCTTAGAGAGCACAATAAAATGGCAAACAATTATGCAAACAAGGCAACCGAAAGAAATGAAGGAATTATCAAGGAAAATGAGGAGATATATTAAAATTCAGTTCCTTAAATCAATTTAACCATCATGAGAAAGGATATACTCATTAAAAAAAAGATTGAAAACAATCAAAATATCTTCAAAAGGACATCAACAAATCAGCGGGAAGATATCTCAGTAGTTAATCTCAGAAGGAAATCATGGGCTTCCCATCAGAAAATCTGGAGAATCTCAGCATCCAACTCTAGCCTGAAGACCAAGGAGGATCATGATTCTATTCGAATGAATGGCGACGTAAACTATCTTATCCTTGACAGCCATCCCTGCAATTCTACTTCTTTAAATCGTAAGCACTTCTACATTCCTCTCCACTATATTAGTGACAAATTTCTTTCAACAATCTCTCTGTTTCATTTATTGCACAGTGCCCTTGAAATCCCTTCCATGCCATCTCTTCACCTAATCCATCATCTGAGCTCTTCATTCAACACTCTCCCACCATATAATTCTCATCCTGAGCCTTCCTACAAATGCACTCATCCTTTGAGTGCAAAGGACCTCAAGAAGCACTCATCATCTCCTCTCCTTCGTCATCCTCCCTTACATCATCTTGACCTCTCCTCTACATTTTCCGCAGGCATCAAGAAGTTCACTGCAGACTCTCCACCCAAGCTGACCCTGTGCTTCTTATGTTCCTCAGCTCGTGCATCTTCGAGCTCATTGCTCATTAGTTCTCTGTTAGTCATCCTTTTCTCTGTTTCTTATTATAAAAATGATTCAAAGGAAGGGCAGTCCATCCCAAAAGCAGTAGTCCCTCTAAATCCGAAAATCAACAGAACAGTTCATTACATACTTAGCAGAGTGAGCAATATAGGAAATAGGAATCACATGAACAGCATTCACAAAAGACACAGCAAATACCCCAAAATCACAGAGAAGGTGTGGACAAAGATGGAATTCAATCCAATTGAGAAAGCAGCAAGAAATGATGGTTGTGCCACATGTAAGGCGAACAAGTTTATGATTAACAGGTTTCAAGAAGCTCTTCAAGATCTTAAATCAGAAATGAAAATGGAATTCAGTTATCAAAAGAGGACTATCGAAATCCAGAAAGCAGAGATAATTGCACTAAAAAATAAATGTGTGCACTTAGAAGAAGCGGTAGCCTACATCAAATCCTCCACTCTGAGCCAGGAGGGAGAAAATTCAGTCCATCAAGGCAAAAAGAAACATTCATACCAGGAATAGTCAGTAAATCAACATTGAAAAACTACAAATAATATAATGTTTTGTAAATTTATATTACTTGCAGGCCAATATGTAAGGGAATATGGCAGAACAGTTATAGGAATCAGTAGAATTTTGGATTTCAAGCATAGAATCAAGCACTGCATTCCCATTTTCCTTCTACAGCTTGATTTCAATCTTCGTCGAATGTTACAGGAGCAAGCTCATTTTCACCTTTTTTGGTAATACAATCAATATCCGATCTTGTCAAAAAAAAAAAAAGTCAATGCATTAAGATTATAAAGATATCCCTATTCAACCATAGTTCACATGCTTTAAATAAATGCATAAATATTATAAAAGCATGCATCTTTTTCCATATTTCAAATACTCTAAGTAAATACATTATAGTTATAAAAAGGCAAATGCATTTACATAGACAACATTTATAAAACTGAAAAACTGTTTCGACCAAACGTTATAAATAAACTAGGTTTAAACATTATTTTTGCACTCACATTCCTCATTTGGGCTAAATTTTTTAAGTCTTTTGGGCTAAATTTTTAAAGTGAGTGTTTTGGGATAAATTTTTAAAGTGAGTTTTTTGGGATAAATTTTTAAAGTGACTTTTTTGGGCTGAATTTTCAAAGTAAGTCTTTTGGGCTGAATTTTGAAAGTGAGTTTTTTGGGTTGAATTTTCAAAGTGGGTTTTTTGTGTTGAATTTTGAAAGTAAGTCTTTTGGGCTAAATTTTGAAAGTGAGTTTTTTGTGCTGAATTTAGAAAGAAAATGTCTTTTGGTGGATTTTCAAAATGAGACTTTTTTGCTGGATTTTGAAATTGATATTTTTTTGTTTGATTTTAAAAATCTACATAGATTGAATTATCATGGGAAATCAAAGAAATTGCAAGAGAAAATATGATCGAATAAGAGACATTGATTCTTGTAGAGAATACTCAAGAAACTATTACAAAAGAAAGATGGAAGAATGCTTAAATATTGAAGGGCAAAATCAATCTCAACAGGAAGTTGAAGTAGGTATGTAAATGTAAATATTAAAAATGATATTTAAATTTAATAATGTATTGTGAAATTTAATTTTTATCTGATGAACTAATTTGAAAACTATTTTGCAAAATAAACAGAGAGACTTTCCTCATAACATTGATGATGAGATTAAAAATATTGAAAGAGAAGGTGAAAACTATAATTAACCAATGATTGAAGATGTTGAAAGGTATTCAAGTGAAGAACTTGAATCACCATTAGGTATGTATATATATATGTCATGTGTATTATTGAAATTATACATATTTTTTAGTTTTAATTTCATTCAAACTCTATTTTTTAATCTAATTATTTAATGTATATTTATACCCATTTAGATTAAATTCTCATATGTATAGATGAAATCAATATCGATAACGAGATGTTAGAAAATGTTGACACTGACACATATAGGGATAAAAAATCTAACCATGTTATACGATATCGTGTTAAACTCATTATTGATAAGTTTTTCAAAGATGAAAATGTGATAGTTCAAGCTCATATTCTGAGAGGTCTCTTAACATCAAAGAAATTAAAATAAGCTATAACGCTAATGGTATTCAAAAATCAACGAAAGATAAAAAGGTGAAGAAAAATGTGATTCAAATATAAATAATGCTCTAAAATCAATTGGAAGATCTAGAAAGAAAATTGATCTAGATGCACATAGAGAAATACAAATGACAGTGGTTTCATTAAGTACTAAAGAAAAACGTTTGCTAAAATCTATGGAAAAAACATTAGGGACCTCACAAACAACATTGCAGAAACATAAGGAAATTTCGATTACAAATAGATGAAAATGATGAGCTCGCTTGTTGGACAATTATATGTAGGCAACCATACAAAGATAGCCTTGAGGAAGATGTTAAAAAAATAATATATGAATATTGGATGAAAAATTCACATGTTTCACCAAGACTAAGGGATGTGATGCAGCGAAGAATAGCATGAAACCAATATACAAAACATATATTGGACACCACTCAGATAGAGTTGCTCAATATGTTCATAGAAGAGAATTGTGGAACTAATGTCTCAATCAGTACTTTTGTGCAACAAAAACCATGGTTTGTTAAACCTATCATTGTACGTGACACTTGTTGTTGTCGTTATCATGTGGAATTTCAATTATATTATGAAACCTTCCTTCATTTTGGTAAAAAATTTTGGAAAAATTCACATCCTCCTTCCACTATTCATGATTTCATATCTAAAATTCTATGTGGAAGAGAAAATCATGAATTATTTTACCAAAAGAAATGTGTTGGTGGTAAAAAATGTGATCATTGTGGAAATTTGACTTTATTTCACAACAAATATCCTACTTATATCAATGATAATTCATTGTCCAACATAAAAGTGAAATGGAAGAGATATGAATATACATCAATTGGTTCAAATAGTATTACAAGTGTTAGAATTATTGATTTACAAGAAGAAAAAAAATTTGTGATAGAGTTTTTGAAGAGGTTTGAGACAGAAATTTATAGATACACCAAGAATTTTCATAAAACTCGATGGCAGGACCTGCACTTCAAAAAAACCCGTGAAAAATCTCCACCAATGACCATTTTGTCAATAATTGATTTTGGAGAAAATTACACATTTGTTGCAAAAAATGAAATGCAGAGTGAATATTATCATTATGACCAAGTCTCTATGATTTTCCATGTTCTATAGAAAACACCAGTGAGAATCGACATGTTATTAAAGAATATCACTTTTATATCAGTGATGATCGTACACATGATACACATTTTGTACAAAATTTCTTGGATAAGATTTATGACTCATTGAAATGTTGTGGAATAAAATTTAATGAACATTTGATATGGTCAGATGGATGTGCAGGTCAATTCAAATATTCACAGTCATTGTTTTGGTTATGTCCTCTTCATATGAAAACCAACATTAAACATTGTTGGAATTTCTTTGAGACTGGTCATGGAAAATGAGAACATGATGGTGCAGAGGCATGTATAAAATGAGCACTTCGAAGATATCAAATGGACTGCTCTGCAAACCAACTTGTATCAGCTAAACAAGTTGTTCAACGGTCCATTGTTGCACTAAGCCATGAGACTAACCCATCAAGGGAGGTACGCAGGTATGTACATATATACATTAAATTGTATATATTTTTAATATATGATATTTTTTAGTAATTTTCTAATTTTAAGAACTTATAAATTATACATTTTAAATAATGTCACGATGATTATCTTTGATATATAAATTGCATTTATGTACATATATACATTAACTTGTATATATTTTTAATATATGATATTTTTTTGTAACTTTCTAATTTTAGACACTTATAAATTATATATTTTAAATAATATCACGATGATTATCTTTGATATATAAATTGTATTTTAAATAACATATTTAAATTCTTGTTTGAATTTACTATAATTGTTTTGTCATATTGGAGTCCAAGATGTAGATAGATCGATTACATATGAAGTTGAAACAGCAAAAAGGATTTGAATATTGCATTCAAATAAAAAAAAGGAGTATTTAAATGTGTTTGAAGTTTATAAAAGAAAAGAATCTTGTTTTTGTCATGTTTGCGTAGACGAAACACAATTCAATGATGTTTGTGAAAACAATGTGTATGTAAAAGTTTGGCCACATACATAACTAAATACAAAGGGGAAAATGTCAGTTGTAAGCTTCGAATATATGGAATCATAGGAGATGATAGTGTCATATGAAGGTGATCAAATTTATGATATTGTTAGAGAAGGTAACATTTAATTTGCTTTCAAAGGATATATATATATATATATATATATATATATATATATATATATATATATATATGTTTTATGTTTTTAAAATAATTGTGTATAAGTGTCTGGATAATAGTTAAAATATAGATCTAAATAGATAATAAAATCAAGTCCATGTTGATAAATAATTTCTTGTGAATTATTATCTCAATTTACACTTGTTTTATTGTGAAGGAGATGTTTTTGTTGTAGTTGCACTGATTAACAACATACAAAATGTCAAGTTATATTTGATTTGATGCACTGAACGAAAGATGAAGTTATTGGAAGACTATGATGATAACAGTTTTATATATGAAAGAGGGTCTATTATACTAAAGCGTTAATTTTTCCAAGAAACGCATCAAACTAAGAGTAACGTTTACTTTCAAGACTATCAACCTGATGCCATAAGTTGTCAATATAGTCATTTGGTGTGTGCAACGAGCATAAATTTGATAGAAGTTCCATAAATAAATAAAAAATTGAAAGTTAAAAAATGGAGAATGTCAAAAGATGACCATGAATGGATCATTGAGGATGGCATTCCATTAGAATTTTTTTAATTGAACTACCCAACAATTTCTTCTCCTTGTATTCATCTTTGAGAACTTAGAGTTCAAGTACATTGTTAGCCTTTCTTTTTGTGCACTCTTAAGTTGTGCATTCTATCTAGTACTAAGTATTTATGGCACAACCTTATTGTTAAGTTAAAAAGAAATTCAAATATCTCCCAAATACTACTATCATGTAAAGATGTAGCATATCACAATTTTCTTGTTTGTTGTTGATTGTACAACTATCATGTTTTCATTGTATTTTTCTTTTTTATGGACCATCATTTTATCTTTTCAAATATTTTTATTTCTATCTTAGTACCATGTTTTATAAAGAAATTTTATAGTATGTTTGCATGAACAACTTTATATTAAAAGTTAACTATCAACCGACATCCATAGTAGCCTTTCTATACATGAATGCAAAATGTATACCATATTTTATAATGCAATTTGAAGTTATGATTGTTTATACATATACAACAATATAAGATTCTTTCAAATGCAAAATGTACCATGTTTTGTAATTTGAAATTTTGCTAAATATTCATTAAATAACTTGACAAAACATATTTAAACAAAACCTAAGAATCATATACTAAAATTATAAGAATGATCATGCAAAATGTACCAACTAAATGCAAATTTAATTTCATCTCTATGTATTCATGGACTTAAATACATGTAAAACCTTTTTAAGCATCAAACCATGCATCATGAAAATTATGCCATGTTTTATAATGCAATTGTATAGTATGTTTGCATGAACAACTTTATATTAAAAGTTAACTATCAACCGACATCCATAGTAGCCTTTCCATACATGAATGCAAAATGTATACCATATTTTATAATGCAATTTTAGGTTATGATTGTTTTAGATGTCTACATCGAATTATAAGATTCATTCAAATGCAAAATGTACCATGTTTTGTAATTTGCAATTTTACTAGATTCACTCCAAATAACTTGACAAAACAACTTTAAACAAAACCTAAAAATCATCTACTAACATTGTAAGAATGATCATGCAAAATGTACCAACTAAATCAAAGTTTACTTTCATTGCTACATATTCATGAACTTGAATATGTAAAACCTTAGATAAGCATCAAATCATGCAAATTGTATGTTGTTTTATAATGCAATTTTATAGTATGTTTGCATGAACAACTTTATATTAAAAGTTAACTATCAACCGACATCCATAGTAGCATTTCTATACATGAATGCAAAATGTATGCCATATTTTATAATGCAATTTTAAGTTATGATTGTTTTATACATCTACGTCAAATTATAAGATTCATTCAAATGCAAAATGTAGCATGTTTTGTAATTTGCAATTTTACTAGATTCATTTCAAATAACTTGACAAAACAAATTTAAACAAAACCTAAGAATCATCTACTAACATTATAAGAATGATGATGCAAAATGTACCAACTAAATCAAAATTTACTTTCATTGCTACATATTCATGAACTTAAATATGTAAAACCTTTAAGCATCAAACCATGCATCATGCAAATTGTACCATGTTTTATAATGCACAATTATAAGAATCATCATGAAAAATGTACATAAACTCCAAAATTAGCATGTATTAAATCATAATAAAGAGTTCTATTTAAAATATGTCCAAAATTTATATCATTATAAAAGTAAATATATAATAAAAAGTTGTCAAATAAAAATATGCATCAAAGAGATCAATTCATAATAAAGAGTTTTACTTTAAATATGTCCAAAATTTATATCATGATAAAAGTAAATATAATATAAAAGACTATCAAATACAAGTTGCATCAAAGAGAATCTCGCTAAAATATATGATCTATCAACATCCTGGTGCTCTCATCTTAATCATGGGTTCTCCGCACAACATGTGTAATTGCATATATACATAAGATTTTGTACTTTAAAATTAAATTTTAATTTTTTAAAATTAAATGAGAATGTAATCATCAAAACAAAATTATAAAATGTTTCAAATTCCATGCAATACCTCACGGTGTTCCCCCTCCATTGCGCCCTCATGGTGTTCGCCATGCATCGTGCCCTCATGGATAAATTGTACAATACGTGTACATGTATATATATTAAAAATTAAAAATTGTACATGCAAATGCATAAACTCGGAATATTAAAAAAACAAGTATCCACTCCTTCAAATTGTCTAGAAGATTCAATCCTTGTAACCGATTCAAGTTTCAAATTACATGCAATACCTCCTGGGTTTTCCCCTGCATTTATCCCTCATGGATGCCATGTACAATAGATGTCCATGTATATAGGAATAATTTAAAATTGCACATGAAAATGCATAAACTCGCAATATTAAAAAAATGTTAAACAACTTTTTCAAATTGTTTATATGATCTTATCCCCATTTCTAACTCCATCTCTAGAGTCCCTGGAGAACGGAAACTATCTACACAAACCTAAAATTAGAAAATTTTAAAACTATAAGATAGAGATCTCATTTTTTAATGAAACTTGCATCTACAATTTATAACAAAACAAAATTAAAATATTCAATACTTCTGACAAGCGAATATTTGAAACATGTCCTAATATGGAGGAAGAGGGTGGCGCTATGTCGAAAAATACAGACAGAATCATAATTTGTTAAAATTTAATTATATATACATAATTATTTCTTTTAAAAATATGCCCTCACAATACCGATATAATAAATGTAGCATAATAGTATCAACATGAACTTAAAAAAAAAAACTAATATCTCTCAACATATCTTGATTGGACCCTGAACCTAGGATCGTCATATTATCAAAATTTTCATTTAACAAATGAGTTAACTGCAAATAGTGAACATATGAAACATTTGTGTTAGATTATATCTAGAAAATTTAACAAAATGCATGTGAATCGATGTTAAAACATACATTACATTACATTAAAATATCCACCCTAACCATTAACACATACCGATCCCACACCCTCTTCCTCATGACCAATTAGGTCTTGCCAACCATCATGACAACCCTTTGCATATGCTTTAAGCTCCTCAATATTCATATTATCTATCTCCTCATATGTTTTCTATACAGAATTACCATGTGCATTAGCTCGTGCGCTTTGTCGATTTAGACCGACATCAATTCAATTCAATGTAGTCTAGATGTTGTCTATAATGGCATCCCTTCCTTCTCGACCAATTTGAGAAGTGGAATCCATCTCCAACAACAAAGTTTCCTGACAAGGAGGTTGATGTACCAAAGGTGGCAAAGGGTGAGGCAATTCAGTATCCCGTAATGCACCCTTGCGTTCATATATCTGACCTATCTCAGTACCATAAAATTCATATGGAAGGTAATTATAATCAAATCTCATACCCGAAAAGAATCCTACATAAAATAATTTTTCAAAATAAATTGAAACCTCGTCATTCCATGGCAGCTTTGAATACACTGCAAGGAACCTATCATACAAATGGATGGCTATTTCAGGGTGCTTGAAATATTGCACCTTCAACATCTTTCTTTTTGGCCCTTCTTTGAAATTAAACATAATTTTTTCATGTGCTTTTGCAACCCTTTTACTTACCTCGACCCATTTTTCGAGACCCATTACTGCTTCCTTTCTACACCTTGTCGTATCTATAAAGAAATCAGTGGCTGGCCCAAGATTCTTGTAAATAACAAGAAATTAGCTTAAAGAGTGCACAACTATTCCTAAGCTTTGTCAACTCTCTGCATGGAAATCCAAACTCCCAAGATCTTTCCTCAATTTTGAGTAATGACCTATGCACCTCTTTGACGTACATTGTTGGATGTTTTTTTCCCAAGCAAGCTCATCAAGAATATCATATGGATAGGTGGTATTTGGTGTATGGTCTTCTTCTTGAATTTCCCTACTTCACTTACATTACATCGAGCACATTTTCACCCCTTGCATCGATATAAGTACATTAATATAAAAACATGTGAACAAATGTACTCATACGCATGCAAGATAGCATGTACACGTATATGTAGATACAATTCATTTACATGTATAAATTTGTTTTATCATAATTTTTTTATATAATTGACCAAAATGATGAGGATCGTGATGATTTGATTGAGATTGATGACCACCCAGTGATAGTGGAGCACCATCACGCCCATGTACATGAGTTGATTGAGATTGTTGACCACCGGGAGAATGTTGACCACCTTCACGTGACGACATAGTGAGGGAAGCTTCTAAAAAAAATAGAAAATCAATTCAATATATATCTATGTACATATGATTCTACCTATTTATCATTTAAGTAAATTCACTTAAAAATATATATACCATACCACAATGATGTGAATGATGACCCTCCATTGATTGAGTAGATACTCTCTTTGACCTAGTTTGAGATGCTCCTAAAAAAATGAAATTTATTATAAATTAATAAAGCTAAATTGAAAAAAAAATCAATTTCATATGTATGTACATATGATTATAGTTAAATATAATTTCAAAATTTTCACATAAACATATGTATACAACAATCATGACGTAACGAATGTTGAATTGCCCCCCGCTGATTCCTTTCATAATCTCCTTGATCCATGACCTCCCCCACTAGTAGATGCATGAGACTCAATTGATGCTCACCTCAAAGAATCAAGTGGAAATTGCTCATCCATTTAAATGCATACATACATATATATATATATATATATATATATATATATATATATATATATGATCTTTAGAAACTTACCTCATGCATTTATAAATCTTTAAAATTGCTATTTAAAAGGGTCAAGAATTCAGAAAATTGATGTAACTATGTGAGGGTTCCTCAAAATTATTTGGTGTAAACTCTTCATTTAAAATATATTCAAGACTAAAAACACAAATGTTCAAGTGCACATTTTGAAAATTAAATACAAAATTTTCTAAAACATGTCAAGTTCACCAAGTTGTGCTTACATAGTGGGGGCACACTTAGTATAGAATTGAAAGAAACACATGGTCATTAAAAACAACAAATTTATAACTAAAAAAACACACACATATCAAAGGTATCTTACAATGTAGATCAATAACTTTTGATGGAGACTTTCTTAACACCAATTCATATTTCACACACAAATCTTGAATTGGAATTACCCCATACAATAGATCACTAGACATCCTATTAACATTTGCACAATATCTTATGCTAAATGATTGAAATTGACTAACAATATTTTTTTCTTCTCCATGCAGTTGTTTTAACCTATCCTTTTTAACTTGGTACATGCCTTTCATCTAGTTGCACACAAGTTCGGAATTGGTGAAGACTACAATTCCATTAGATCTATACTACCTAGTTATTCTTAAGCCTTCTATCAATGCAATATAATATGCTTCATTGTTTGTTGTTCTTCGAGGTACATTCATTTTCCTTTGTAGGAATTTTTTCATCACAATGCATAGCACATAAGTAATCACTGCTTTGCCTGGATTGGGATAACAAGAAACTTCTATGCATAATGTACATTATTCAACCATGTTTAATGGGTTTTCTGATCCCTGTAAAAAACAAATTCAGTAAAATGAATAATATATTTATTTATTGCAAATGCCTTATTTTATGGTAGAACGATAATAATAAATATCTAATGTGATTGAATAATGGAATACTACAAGGATTTAGTCTGGTTTCAATATCATCTTCTATGTTCTCCTTCAGAATTTATACATGTGATTAATAATTTATATTATCATTTTAGCAATTTATTGATTTTAGGAATTGGATCTATATAAAATAATTTTTTAAATTCATATGTGACAGATTATTTACACCAAGGGTGCATGCAGACATGTTAAAATTTACATTCCTCCATTTGGTTACTCTACATAAGTTGATGGGAAACACTTGCAATGATGAATATAATGATGCTTTTGTCTCTTTCAATTACAATATTGTATTCTTATTGTAAAGGATGATTCCCACACTTCCTGGCCTTATAATGAATTTATTGACATATATGAGAAGTTGTTTAACATCATTTAGCATCCCAGTTCATATAGTAATATTCTGCATTTCGGGTTGCTTGTCTTTCCCTTTCTCTTTAGTAATTTTAATTGTAAACTTATTTTTCAAAGTTTGATAAATAATTCTTGATACTATCCCTGACTTAATAATCTCAATCTAACTTGAGACTTCTGATTCTAGTGGATATATATATATATATATATATATATATATATATATATATATATATATATATATATATATATATATATATATATATATATATATATATATATATATATATGAAATATTAACATGATTTCTAGTTGACAGATATATATTAAATATTAAAAAGAAAGTAGAGCAAGAAAGAGATATTTGTAGATTTCCCTTCCAAATGAGAGGTATTGGAATTGTTTCATATTGATTTTTAGAAATAACTAGGTGTTACTACTCATTTCCTTGGCAGATTGATTTCTATGCATTTGCAAACTCACCAAATTAATTCAAGAAAGAGACTCTAGGCCGAAGTAGTAACTTGCAATAAAAGAAATATATATATATATATATATATATATATATATATATATATATATATATATATATATATATATATATATATATATATATCTGTGTGTGTGTGTGTGTGTGTGTGTGTGTAATGTAGCAATCTATACAAAACAATAATGAGTAAGTATGTCCTCCTTGTCCATACCATTACTCCATTTAATAAGTGCTTCACTCATCATGAAGAAACGAAGAAAATAGAATATCCCTACACACAAGCATATGAAATTTGAAAAGTTGGAAAAGGGAGTAAGTCACAATTTTATTATGCTATCATAGACTATAATGACCAAATTGTTCAACTCTTGAAAAAATTGAAAGAATCATGAAAAATTTCATACAGACAAAAAAGTTAGTAGAGAAATTTTTTTCTCATTTATTTTGGACCTAATCAACTATGCATACTCAATTTAATTTTCTTCATACAAATATTATTTTTCATAAAATATAATCCAAAATGTTGGACTGCGAAGCAATTCAACAAACAAAAGGAAGGGAAATATAATGCCTTTCTAACCAATGTAATCACTAAGGAATATTGAGAGTTGTGCTACCATTATACACTACCAAATATACTCAAAAAGTTCATTGATAGTTTCCTCTATGAATGGATCAAATTTATAGCACAACGATTGCAACGACACCACTCGATGAGAAGGAAGATCAAGATTTTTTTTAGCATTCATAGCATATGCAAACAAAGCTATAAAATTGATGGATAATGATGAGGATGAAGATCAAGAAATTTTTCAGCATTATAGCATATGCAAATAGAACTATAAAATTTATTAGCATATGCAAACAGAACTGTAAAATATGACATTTATGTGAAATTCACATTCACCATCTCAAAAAATACACTACCAAATATACTCAAAAAATTCATTGATAGTTTCCTCTATGAATGAAACAAATTTATAGTACAACGATTACAATGACTCCAATGGATGAGAAGGAAGATCGAGCAAATTTTTAGCATTATTAGCGTATGCAAACAAAATTGTAAAATTTTTTAGTGTATGCAAAAAGAACTGTAAAATCTGACATTTATGTTAATTTCACATTCACAATTTTACTATGCTCATCACAGACTATAATGAAAAACTTGTTCAACTCTCAAAAATTTTAAAAGAATCATGCAAAAATCACATTCATAATTTTATTATCCTCATCACAAACTATAATGACAAACTTGTTCAACTCTCGAAATATTTGAAAGAATCACGAATCACGAAAAAAACCACATTCACCATGTTAAATACACTACCCAATATACTCAAAAAAATTATTGATAGTTTCCTCTATGAATGGATCAAATTTCTAGCACAATGATTACAATGACTCCACTAGATGAGAAGGAAGATCAACTTTTTTTTAGCATTATTAGCGTATGCAAACATAACTGTAAAATTTGTGGATAATGATTAGAAGGAAGATTACGTAATTTTCCAAGATTATTAGCGTATGAAAACAGACCTATAAAATTTATTAGCTTATGCAAACATAACTGTAAAATATGACATTTATGTTAAATTCACATTCACCATCTCCGGTTATTGAAATCTCTCGCTCTCATAGAAGATCCATGAAGCTTATAAAGGAGATGTGGAAAGGATAACAAGAGATTTTTTGCTTGAAGATGATTGGTGGTTAGCAACTCATGGTGCACCTAAAGACGATCGAAACAAGGACGAGAATGTGTCTTCAATTGATGCATTATAAAGACAGAAAAGGAGGCATATACGTACCAATAATGTAAAATCAAGGGTAAAGGAAAGTAGGGAGAGTACTAGGAAAAGGTCTAAGTGTTGTACCAAATACAAAGATGTAATAAATTGATCCAGGAATGGTGAGGTTTCCATCTAAACAGGTTCATTGTAAGGCCCCTGTTGCAAGTATCGCCCCCACCTCATATATATAATGAGGCACAAAATAATATCTAGCCATTTGGCAGGAGTCTGTCTTCCTGATATTGAATACCTTCCCTCAATCAATCGGTCTTCAAGGTCTAGTTTTCTAGAGTGTGAGTAAAAACAAACGTATGGGAGAAATCACCTAACTATTGCCCACAACCAGCTGCCGATGGGTTGGAATTTGAGGAGAATGTGTCTTCAATTGATGCATTATAAAGACAAAAAATGAGGCATATACATCCCATTTCATCTTATTATGGAGTTGATGGCGAAGAAGAAATTTTGGACGCAACTAAACACAAATGACTTGATAATGCAGTTTATATTGATACTACATTACAACCTCCATATTTTGTGGCAGTAAAAAAAATGGAGAAGATAGTATTGAGAATAGGAGGGAAGCATTTCCATACGCTGAGCAAAGTAGTTAAAAATCTTGAGTGAATCGAGCAAAACTCTTTGAAGCGACAGAGAAATGATGTGACACATCAAAAACATGCAATGAACATACTTGGTTAGAATGAGGAGGCTGACAAAATTCCTCCAGCAACGACGAGGTGCAACCATTCCTGCAAAAATCATGCAAGAACGCCTTTGGCGCCAACCAATTCTGCAAGATATCTACGGGACTTCCCAAAGGTAAAGTTGAGCAAGTTGACACATGCAAAGGTTGTACCTTGGGAAAGTACACCAAGTCTTCCTATCATGATCGAGACAGTCGAGCAAAGGCTATCTTAGAGCGAGTTCATGCTGATGTGTGTGGACCGTTCTCGACGGCATCCACAATGAAGCAAAGGTATTATGTGATTTTCATTGATGATTATTCTCGTAAATGCTGGATTTATTTCATGCAGAAGAAGGACCAAACCTTCACAAAGTTTTGTGAGTCCAAATATTTGGTCGAGAAAGAATCAGGGAAGAAGATCAAGGCCTTGAGAAGCGACAACAGTGGAGAATATGTCTCGCAAGAGTTTAACGACTTCTATGCAATGGAAGGAATTAAACGATAATTGACGGCACCTCATAACCCACAGCAGAATGGGGTGGCCGAGAGGAAGAATAGACCTATTGTAGGGGAAACACGGGAAATGTTGCATGACCAAGGCCTACCACTTCACGTGTGGGTTTAGGCATGCAACACAGCGGTCTATTTGCATAATCGAAGCCCACATCGCATATTTGGGATGAAGACACCAGAGGAAGCTTTCTCTGGTAAGAGACCAAATATGGGTCACTTCAGGATCTTTGGCTCATAGGTATATTTCCATGTGACAAAGGATGCATGAAAGAAGCTTGATCTGAAAACAATGTTGGGAATATTTGTGGGGTACACTGATACACGTCACAAATATCGAGTGTACTTTCCTACCAGTTGGAGGACAGTGGTTCGCAAAGATCTCAAGTTTGATGAGCAGAAAGCCATGCGAGTTTCCCTTGAGAGGGAGCTCCAACTACAGGCTATGGAGGAACTGTTGGTTCCTAAGGATAAGGAGCCTCAGACTAATGCAAAGCAGCCACATGCAAAGGTTCCAGGAGTGGAGACATCCACTCAAGCAAAGTCTTCCAGTGATGGACAAAAGAACACAAGAGAAGCTGACAGATTGTTGGAGGATGCGAGAGAGAATGTGGGAGCACCATCTTCTCAACGCTGACAGAGGAGGTCACCTGAGAGGTACACTGGATACATGGCCCTTCCTGGGGAATTTGTTGAGACTGAGCCATCTTCCTTTGAGGAAGTTGTGTAACAGCCAATTTGGGTTGATGGTATGCTGGAGGAGTATGACTCCATAGTTCATAACAGTGTTTGGGATGTGGTTCCGAAACCGGAGAACAAGTCAATTGTGAGTTCCCATAGGCTTTACAAGGTAAAGCAATTTGCTGATGGTAGCGTGGAGAAGCATAAGGCAAGATTTGTTGCCTATGGATTTTCACAGGTTGAGAGGATCATGTTGCTGCAGTATATTTCGATAGAGGAGCAAGATGCTGACATTTTGACAAAGGCATTGTCAAAGTGTAAATTCGAGTTCCATAGAGATAGGATCGGGGCGGCAGATAATCCCTTTCTTGTTGAGAGGGAGTGTTTAAATATGGCAACAATAATATTCCAATTTAATTTGTCCTTGAATTAAATTGTGAATTAAAATCGAATTTAGTCTTAACATCTACTTGGAAATAATTAATTAATTCATTTTCAATTAATTAGTTGGAGAAATTCAAGTTAGAAGTCTTTCTGAAGTCATGCAAGAGTTATCCCTTAAATTAAGGAGATAAGATTGAGTTATATTTGAGTTGTAATTAGTTAACTCAGTTTATTGAGTTAAGTCCAATTAAATTAGTTCCAAACTATTTGAGGAACTAATAGTGAGTTAACAGTCAATTGATGCATGCATGCACTCAACTAGTAATACTCCAGTTAACTGAAGATTCCCTCATCAGAAACTCATGCATGTCTATTCTGAGAAAGACCCAGTTGAGATTAAAGTCAAGGAAAGTGTACTATCAGTTGCATGTGTTTTATCAAAGAGAAAACTCATGCATGCAGTCAAGGATTTAATCCTTGAGGATTGCGTAGTTTTGGATGAGATCATCCACTGGGTGAGGAGGTTTTCCACTTGGTTGAAGGAGAATCATCCACAAGGAACAACACAAGAAAATAGGAGTTTGGAGGGCAGAGAGGAAGGCTGGAGAGAAGCCAAGATTGCCTGTGAGCATCTGTGAGGATTGTACTGAGAGCTGGCTAGCTGTGAGCGTTAAGGCTTTGTATAATTCCTATGTATTTCCACTTGTATGATAATACAGATAGTGTGGGGTTTTTAGCTTAGGCTTTCCCCAAAGTATTTTCATGTGTATTGTGCCATTGATTCTTCTTCTTCTGGTTATATTGTTCAGCTCGATCTTTAAGCTTCCGCAAATTGATAGTAGAAGTAGGTTATAGTATTCTGCTTTGATTTATATTGCATTATCAGGTTAACCTACCATCAGATTTTCTACATGGTATCAGAGCGAGACTTGTAGAAATTTTCTACAAAAACATGAATAATGGCAAGCTCATATTCTTGCAGCTTCCAGTAGGAGTTACAACAAAAGTGTTAGCATCAGTGGCATCAATGACATTAACTATAAGAATGGAGAGGATTGTTGCCATGCTAGTACACCAAACTAAGGTATGATCCATGATTTCTCGCAAGAGGAACACATATCTCTCGTATATCAATTTCAAAATTAATGAACTCCCACTCTCATTTCACACTACTGCTCTTGCAGATACACCATTCATGAAATCCATGTTGTTTCTAATTCGCAGGTTGTTGCAAACCATGAGGCTTAAATTGAAATTGTGCGTCCTTTTGGGGGATATTTATAGGAGTTGATCTCCTTGATGGGATAAAGTTCATGAGAGGGAAAAGTATGGGAGAAGTGATAAAAATGGCCATGGGCGATGAAAGCTACTATTGCTACTACTATGTCCCACTCTTGCCCGATGGAAAGAAAGAAGGAGCAACAACCCTTTTGATTTTACTGCAATGTCTTCTCATGAAGAAGATAGCAACAATAACAGCAAAAAGGACGACACCTGATGTTGATGGTGTTTCTATATGTTTGGTCCAGAGGCCCGTGTTTTTACTATTGTGGGGATATGTCAAGTGTTTTTATTAAAGGATGAGGAGAGGGGAGGGGGAAACGTGATGAGAGAAATTGTTCCAACTAATGAGAGTATGAGGAATTTTTAACTCATTTCAAAAGTTGTCTAACAAGTTTTGTGATGGGTTTCATTACAATGGTGAGAAAAAATGTGGAGTGTTGGTAGATATCTAGAAGATTTAATGGTTGTAGATTTAGATTATTGGCTATTGGAGTGGCAGTGTTGATGTTTACTTCTGGGTTAATTGGAGTGTATAGCGTGGGTTTTTTTAATTTCCAGCTCAAATTTGGAAACAGGGTTAAATTGAATCACATTCCCGTGGAGTATAAGGTCCTGCATGACATACAACATCACGTAAGAACACTAATGAATACATGCCGATTGGAGGTATCACAGACCCATCTATTCGAGGGTATTTTGTACTTTTCCCCTTTTTCAAGTATTTTCATATAATTTTAAAAAATTTACATATTGATCCCAAATTAAGCATTTGAAATTAATTATTAATCAACTAATTTTCAAAACAGGAAAAATGTTTTCAATTAATTTTTTAGAGAAAGTACATATTCTAGAGAAGAGGAATTCTCACTGTCACTAGAATTAAAACTTATATGCTAATACCAAAATAGTTCTCTATGAAAATTGCAACACATATGTCATACGAAAAATAAAGTTTTCGCTACAATGAACTGTCTATAATACATGGGAGTATGAAATAGTGTTTTCAAAACAGAGGAAGATATCCAAATTGAAAAAGAGTAAAAGAAATCATGACTAATATCGTTCAGTTAGATCATTATATGACTTGTCCCCTGCAAAATTCTAGAGTTAAAAACTGAATCTTATAAGCCCAAATGAGTGATTATTAAATAATTTATAGTTTTTTTGGGCGTGTGGTATTCATAACTCATGTATTAGCCCATGGTATTATAACAATGCCTATTTACAGATTAAGAATCTCCATGAGAAAGTAGCGGTGAATCACCATGGGCTAATAAGGTTGATGAGAAAGTAGTGGTGAATCTCCATGAGTATTCACTTTAATTTAATTACTTTTTATGTTTTTTTTTTTTTTAATTTTAACCACTTGAGATGTATGATGAAGTAATTTTTTTATGCTTATTATAAATTGATGTTTATTGAGATTTACTTGCCATTTAATTTATAGTAATAAACATTTTAATGTAGGGTTGTAGAATTTCATAGTTATGCTTTTATGCATGGAAGCCATCTATCTGAGAAGACTATGTACATGCCATAACTATTATATGATCCAACTCATTTCACATGGTAGTGGTTCAAATTTCAAACCAAATTCATCAGAAATTGAAAATTTAATTGTAATTTTGAGTTGGTAATGGTTCAATTCTGTAGGAATTTACAGGGTAAGTTCCTCAGACAGAACACCAAAGGACACCTCTCACAAACAAATCACAGATCAATACACCAGTATTCTTGACGTGGTTAAAACCCTCAAAGAGGGAAACAGTCCACAGCCTGAGCCAACGCGGCCACTTCAGGCAATTTATCAATAAAAGAATGAAGTTTACATAAGCTTCTCTCATGAACGGTTACACTACAAATGACCCTCCATGCTCTTTAAATAGAGATCATGGACCAATCGAGTGTTAAGCCACGGATCAAGTGTTGGTAATACCGAGGAGAGAATGAATTGTCGGATCACTACATATCGTGACCGTCGGATTGTAAGTTACAAAAGTACATTGTAAAGAAACACAATTTACTTAACTCTACACTAGACCAGGTTATACTTAACTATTTCCTATGTGTCAGAATATCCTAACAAATTCTCAAGCTAAATGAGTGAGACAATTAAAAGCTAATTTTGATTTGAATTTCATCACAGGGATACAATGTTCAAATCGATTTCCTTGATCCATGTCTACATAGTGGTGGTCAACATTGTTTGATGTGAAATTCAAAAGTAAGGGCGTAAATAGTGAAAAACAACTCTAAAGATTTTGAATCCTTAAAAGTTAGTTTTCTTAACTAATAGGAACATTGTTGGTTAAAGTTTCATGGTGTGTTTCCTAGTGAGGAATTCTCCCTAGAACTAGGAAGAATGGACAATTTCAAACACACATGATTGAATGTCAAGGTAGGAATTGTAACCAAGGAAGGAATAAAAGGATCTTTACTAATAATTGTTTCTTTGTTAGAGGTTTTATTGGTAATATCTTCTTCATTAAAGTTTTTGTTGACTAGATTTCTTGTTGTTAATACTTCCTTGTTAGGCACAATTCAATCTATCATAAGAAAAATTGTGGCTAAGAAAGTACCTTAAAACGATGACCAACAGGATGGGAAATCTATTCAATAGGAATATTAAGTATGTTCTTCTTCTTTTTCCTTAGTTAAAATTTCCTTCATGGTTGATGGTTCCTATGGTTATATTTTTTTTGACTAAATTTCATTTAACAAAGTTTTTATTTGTTGTAGTTTCTTTATCAAAGTTTCTGTCTATTACAGTTCTCCATCCTTTTGTTAGTTAGGGTTCTTAATCAAGAAATTCCTTAGAAATATGATCAACATGAATTTTAACCAACAAGACCCAACATCAATATGGCAACTTAAATCAATTAGGGAGCAAGAAAATCATAGTTCATTGGTTATAGTTACTTGGTCAAAGTAATTATCTAAGAAAGTTCCTTGGAAGTATCACTAGCATGACTTCTCATTAACAAGAAATCAAAAAGAAGGCATAGATATATGATTTTTGTCAAAGTTCTTCTTTGTCTCTATCTGTTTTTCCAATAGGAACACTTATCAACATTTAACCAAAAAATATTTGTTAGAGTTTTTGGCCACAAGAACTTTGACTAGGGGACTATGAAGTGACTATGAACTTTAATGAAAAATAATTTTCTTTATTAGAGTTTTCTTGGTCCTAGGTAGGGTCATGAAAGTCCTTTAGAACTATAAATGATGTGAACTCTAACTTACACTAATGTTATTACTAGAGGATAAAATTTAAATTGTGTTTATTAGAGATAGTTGAGATATTCTCTCAACTTATCTTCTTAGGTTTGGAACAACTTAGATCTCACAACAATTCAAAAAACCCTATATAAACCTATTGTATTTGTACCAATTTTAATATAGTATGTCAAACATGAAGATTTTTGTGATTATTCTATTTAGATTAGAGCAAAGTATCGAAACACATATGCTAACTTAAGAAAAAAAAAGTCACTCTCAGAGGGAGATCACTGAAAGTAAAGATGCAAGAGTAGTTGAAAGAGAGTTTCCAAATGAAGGTAGGTCGACACTCGCAAATTTGCATAGAATTTAAAATGAAGGCCATGAAAAATGCAAAAACATCATCAAATTTTCATTTGATGGGCAAAGGGAATTTGAAATTCCAGGCCTGTGCTGGATGGAAAGACCTTTCCTATGCTCTACGAGCTAAGGAAGGTGGAGAAAAAGAATGTGTTGACCAACACTTACATGCCTAGCATTGCTTTCATGAGAGGTTATCAAGTTGTCATATACTTGGACTCCCTAGAGGAGAATCACAACAAACTCAAGAGATTTTTCTTCATATTTTCCTTAATATATATTGAAAAGTTTAAGTTTTTTTAAATCATAAGTGTTTTTCTTTCCATGAAAATTGGAGCTAGGTTGGAAACAACTATTAAAAGATTAATATTTAGTTATAATATCACAAATGATAACATAGATGATTCACATTTTATAAGTGGCAATGTATTTTAATATACAGTCTAAGCTAACATTTTGTTATGGTCTTTCAATTCGAAAATGTTATGGTCTTTGAATTCGTTATCCAATATTTAATGTTTTCAATTCGAAAATGTTATGGTCTTTGAATTCGTTATCCAATATTAAAACATTAAAGGGTTCATCTTATAATGTTTTAAATATATGTTTAATTTCAAATTTAATATAAAGAAAATATTCAAATATTTTTTCATAATGTACACCATTTTTCTTCAATTTATTTTTATAAATAAACAAATAAATAAAATAAAAAACATTTTTTTTTTTTAAATAAAATAAAAAATAAAAAACTTATTATTTATCTTTTTTTTTTTAAATAGTTTTCCTTATGAATCTTATTCTTTGTTTTTAATGGATATTCACGCTCATAGGAATGTAAAAAGATGGTTTAGCCATCTTGCATTCCTATAATATCTAATCCTTCGCTAGATTGCAATTGCTTTCTCGATTGAAGAAAGCACTTCAATGTTGCTTGAAATTGGAAGATTTTAAACTGGTCGGCATAAGTATTAGTGAAAGGAATTTGGTATAATTATGTAGTGTAATAATATGTAAAGTAGGTTTATTTTTATTGCAAACTAACTTTATTTTAATTGCGGAGTGAATTATATGTGAAGGAGATGTTTTTAAGTTAAATATTGAATTAGTTATAATTATTAAGAACCAAAACTTAAACCAAGCATAATAATGAGTTTCGAGGATAATTTTATAGCATGTTAAAATACATATCACAAATGATTAAAAATATGGTGGATATATAAAAATGTCTCAAATTAAAGTGTCATTATTCAATACATTTCATAAAAGGTTAAAAATATGGTGGAGATATAAGAATGTCTCAAATTAAAGTGTCATTATTCAATACATTTCATAAAAGGTTAAAAATATGGTGGAGATATAAGAATGTCTCAAATTAAAGTGTCATTATTCATTGTATTCCTATTGGATATATCTACTATTAAGTTGAGTCATAGCTATTAGATATATCTATTACTAAGTCTTTTATAATTAGTTATAGTTTTATTACATAATTTTTATCCACCAAATTATAGATAAGATTAGTTAAATTAAAGAAAATAAGAAATCATCATTCTTACATCACATAATCATATTCAATAAAGGACTATTTTTTTCCCACTGCTTTCAACCATGAGTGGAAATTTAAACACAAAATCTTTTTTTTTTTAAAGAGAAAAAAAAGGATTAGAGTTTTTACAAAAAATACTTATCTTTTTCACAGTTAGAAAAAAAGTCACACGACCAAACCTCTAGACGAAAATGCTCCCTCTCTCCCCCGAGCCTTTTCCTCACTAGACTATTGACGAAGAAATTCCAACTTGAAGTAACCGATATCTAAACCTTATGACACACCAGTGAAGTCCAGTATTTTACTGTCATGAATCAGTCTCAAGGTTCCACTGACTTCCAGATTCAACTCAAGAACACCTCTGTAAGCATAAAACTACTTTGTCAACCATTGTGACAAGCTTTGGTTTTTTCCTTCTTTCTCCATATCCTCCGGCGTCAACATTGGGGTATTACATCTATATCAATATTGTTAAAATAAAATATTTTAATATTAGATATAAAAAATCATTAAATGTGGGTTATCAATAAAATATTTCAATATAAATTAATATTTACTTATACTTTAAATTATATTAATAATAAAAAATCGTTTTAATTTATGATGATAAAATGTATTTATGTACATGTTATGTAAAGTATTTTAACGTCAATTATGTATATATTATATATCATTTAGAAAGCATTTATTTAGTCTTATATATATTTTATATAGCATTCAAAAATACAAATTAAACAATGAAAAATGATACATTATATTTTGTAATTTGTTTATCTTACTCTACTCCTATTAAATCCTTGCTATACTAGTTATAATATCTTTGTTTTTCTTTAAATTTCAGGTAAATAGAACAATTAGACGATGTGAAATATGTAAAAATAGTTAAAACTATCATGTAAGTAAAAATTGTATGGACGGAAATAATGTCGTGCCATTCATCGTGAGATTTATGTCAATGTCGGGAGTGTTTTCAAACGATGTTCTTAAAACACGACGTGATAAAAGCATGTGCTATTCGTGTTTCTGCGTGGTCCGTGTTATTAATATGTGATAACGACATGACGATTTCTTTGTATTTTCACCTTTCATCTTTACCTGGCTTTCTCTTTGAATTTCATGTGAGATGGAAAATAAGGTATGTTGTGACACGTTTATAACGCATGATACTTTATTATATATGTGAAGAAAAAAAATATCTTGCTGAAAAGAATGTTACACATTATCTCATGAGTAAAAAATGGGAGAGCACCGTTGAAAGTATGCAAGTTAAAATTGAAACAGAAAGTTGTTGGAGTAATCAAACTTTTACATTGTGAAGTGGAAAATGTGATTTTATGAGAAAGTTGTTGGAGTAATTAAATTTTGATATTGTGATGAGGAAAATGTGATTTTATGAGAAAGTTGTTGGAGTAATCAAATTTTTACATTGTTATTGGAAAATATGATTTTATGAATGTTAAATGGGATAAATAGTGAAGGGAATAAAAGGCTCTATAAATATAATTTCTAAATTTTAACTTATAATAATTTAAATTAATTATTAAATTAAAATATATATATATTAAATTATAATTATAGTTATAGTTATAGTTAGTAAGTTAAAAATTATTACTATATATAATGAAATGTATATATAAATTGTATCAAACTTATTTAAGATAAATTTAAGTTAAATTCTAAAAAAATATTACTACAAAATTTATATTTTTGTCGTGTTCTTTGTTTATACATGGAAAATGATAAACCATGGATAAGCAAACATAAATCGAAACTGTATTTTCATAAAAAGATAAGACCAATGAAGAAAGACGGGTTGTTTAATTAAATTGTAATCGCAATTAAGTTGGGAGTATCCTTATCAGAATGGACGGGAGCAAAATCACAATCGTAATGGACGGGGGCAAAAATGGCGCGTGGCCCATGAATCTCGTGATTGCGGTATCACAATCACAGAAGGTTGGGGATAGGATTGATCGCATCTCAATGATGGAGCGGTGGAAGCGAACAGGTACTTAATGATTTGTGATTGCGATGTTACGAGATGACGTGGCGGATAAGTGATGTGGTAGTGACGTTATTCTGTGACGTGGAGGATGACGTGGCATCTGACATGGAGGATGATGTCATGGGTGACGTGGCAGAGGAATGAGTCCCGCATATCACAATCGCGTTTGACAAAGGCCTAGCCAGAGACATGAGATTTTTAGAGTCACAGTTAAGCATTCCGTCGGGTTCACGCCAGATCACAAATCGCAATTGCAAAGGCGGAGGGGTAGAGGATTAAGCTCGCGGATATCGCGATGATATGGATGCGACAACTTTTAAAATAGAATTGATTATCCCCCCGAGTCTGGCTTATCGCAATCACAATGGAGTTATTCCTTTGGGACTTAGGCCACGGATATTGCGATCCCCCAGACGCGATGAATTATGAAATTGCATTAACACCACCGTTGGGTCTGGATTTTAAATCGCAATCGCAATGGGCCAGCGGAGGGGTTTGGACTCAAGCTTGTGGTTCTTGTGATTGCACAGATGCGGGGGGGCTTATTAAATGTAGTATATGACTCCGTCGGGTCCGATATCAAATCGCAATCGCAATTACTCAGGGGGCATCAACCTGGCCTATTTATTATGTTAATTTGTGATGCAGGGGTATGTCAGAGTTATAAAAATTAAGCTTTGGGAATTAAAAAAACCTCCGATTATTTTTTAAACTCCGATTATTATTATATTTTTTATTAAATAACCCATGTTTAATACTTAAGGTTTTTTAAATCCTAAGTATGAGCTTTGGTCTCAGGGGCTATGGAATTTTTATTTTTATGAAATAAATTCCAATGATTTAAAACAAAAAATGTTTTATTATTTTTTTATGAAAAATAAAAATTGTTTTATTCAAAACAAAAATATTTTTATTTTATTTTTTGTGTTTTAAAACATAAAAAGGGTCCCTTATTTTTAAATAAATAATTTCATATGAAATTATTTATTTTAAAATTGGGGGTTGTTCAACAGTACAACAACTGGTGATTCACTGGAAGAACCAGTTATCTCTATTGAATGATAAAGATATTTCAAAAATTCAGTAAAAATAATTTAGGAAGGGGAAACTAATTATTGAAACATTTAGATAAATAAAATTTCTTTGATCATAAAAACTCATTAAATTGCAATCTCTTAAAAACATTTCATAGATGAAAATACCTATTTATCCATATCAGCCATTAATCAGTTATAAAGATAAAGTAGGGGGTCTTTTACAACTTAGCTTTTGATGTACTCGTTTGTCACACGTAGAGCCACTACTACGAGAAAACGTTCATATCTTCGATAGAGTTACCTTTTAACCAACATTAATTCAGTATCCCATCCATTTAATAGCACAGTAGTTAGAGATGAATTCATTTTTTTTATATTTTTTTTTTATTTTTATGTATTTGTTTTCTTGTTTTTCTTTTTTCTTTTTAAACTAGTACCTAAAAGTCATTGTCCTGGTTTGGTGACCAAATAATGACAATGGCATTCACTGGTAGTAATCAAACTGAACAAGTTGGCTTGTAATGAGACCCCTTGTCTTATAATTGAAACAATCATAAACCATTACCTTGATTTGGTGTTCACTATTGGTAATGTCAGTTTTATTATTTCCCTATGATCATGGTAAGAAAGCTCATGATGAGACCTATTATCTTTTAGATTTATTATTTATTTGAATTAAACTCTAAAAATTACGTTTTAATCGGTGGTGAGAACCATTGACTCCTTAAGAGTTTTGGATGACAATTAGAGTTGAATATGTTTAGTCGTAAGATAGTCTTTAATTTTTAAAGATAGCCTTTCTTAACAAATAATAGAGTAGAAAGGTTTTTATAATTTTTGAGTTTTAAAATATTTTAAAACTTGATGGAAAGAAATTCAAAGTTTTATAATTTTTATCTAATTTTCAATTTTGTAACCACTTCCTTAAAAATTCCTACTTTCAAAGTGAAAAATAATAAAATGGTTTCAAGATATGTTTGTGAAAAGCCAAAGGTATGCTATTAACATTATTATCTAAAAAAATGTAAATGTGATATGATAACATAATTTTCTCAAGATACGACCATTCACAAGTATGATGGTAAAATCGCCCAACACCAAATCTAAAAGGAAAACTCTAACAAGATTGTTATATAAATTTCTTAACAAAAGAAGAAAAAGATAATCAAGAAAACACTTCTTCTTATGTTTGAAAGTTATATAAATTTTAACTTGTAAAGTTATAAGCATTAAAGTTCAGATCGAATGAGGAAATTTCTATTTGATATGTATTATCTTTTTCAAAAGCAAAACTTGTAAAATGTGTTTTAACCATTTTTGAATCAAAGTAATGTTTTTTTAAAGAAAAAGATTAAGGTTTAGAAATCCCCCATTTTGGCTGATTCGATGAAACTCGTTACTGCTTCCTTTTGAATTTTTGAGCTCAAAGTTTACTCTGCTGAAGGTGTGAAAATACTTGTGAAGAGCTACAAAAGAAAGTTACATATCAGCAAAAATAAAAAACAAAACTAAATCTAAAAAGTAAAGAAATGAATGAAAGTGAGTATATGAGACTTACCATTGAAGAATTTCATATAATCTTACCGGAAATATATGACTTTCTTCAATGCAAGGTAACTAACCCAAAATCATTATTTATTAAATCTAATCTAAAGCGAGCAGTGAACTTAAGAAAATAGTATCATGTTCAAGGGAATCAGATTAAACCTGATTTTATCCAAAAATGAAAATTAAGATTCGCTTCTTTATCATTTGCAGTGATGCATGTTCTCTTTCCTTTCTGAATTTATATCAGCCCCTGAATATAGAAAATGATTCAAACTCAAATGATGTATCAATTAAATATATGATGAAAGTTTGAATCTCTAAGCATGGAGTGATATATCAAAGAATTGAAATAAAAGAGAACTCAAAATGAATTAATCATGATCTATTAGATTTACCTGTTCCATATTCTATATTTACGAGGCAAATTGTGAGATTTGGAACATGCATAGATAAAATCATGAGTAAGATCATTTGCTGCAAGATTCAAAAGAGAGCATTTGACTAAACTTTGCTTTAAGATAAAAATCATTTTAAATAATTTAATTAACTATCGAGAGTTTTGATCGGAGAAAGTTATTGGAACTTTCTAATGAGGAAAGTTACAAAATTTGATGATTTGATATGAGTCTTTCGATAACATGTTAAAGGATTATCAAGACTTTTATGAGGGGAAACAAAATTTAGAGAATTCTCAAATTTTGATGAAACAATAAGTATTTTTGTGAACATATTGCAGATTTATAAAAAGTTGACTGCTTATTTATTTTAAGTTTCCAAATAAAACAAGGAAAACCTATAAAAGAAATAATGAGGAAAAGAAAAACTAATGATAGATGAAAATGAATTTGTAAAATGCATACCTGGAAGAATTTTAATTGTAAGTTACCTCATAGATCTTGAAGTTCTTCAATGTATTTCTCAAATTCCCCTATGTTCAATATCATCTATTTATTTAATCTAAAATGTTAAGTAATGAATTTTAGGATTACATTCATCTCAAATTTACATAGGATAACAATAATAGTGACCATAACCTTCTCAGAAGTACTTGTAAATCAAATATTGTCAAGCTATAGCAAGGTTATTATTAGTGTGACAGAGTTTCTTGCTAGATCCAGACAACCACATGATTTATAGGTTTCTGATATGTTTTGAATTACTTTGTCATAAAATGAAAAATAGATGTCGGAAATATTCGATTCATTACTTTCTTATTGAAATCTACAATAATAAATGAGAATATAAAATAATCTAATCTAAATTAATCTACTCCTAATTCTAACTTAATGGAGGAAAAATGACTAAGTATAGTCATACTTCCAATGTAACCATGTAAGCATTTTAATTCCTGCATGTATGTACATGTCAAACATTAGTAACAAAAATACAAATATAATTAAACTAAGAAAAATAAATCTGAAAGAAGAATGTACATATATTATTAGTAGCTTATTCACAATTACCTTCTCTTGAAATGTTCGTTCTAGTTGAATTTCAATTGGATCATAAAAATATGGATGAATTTTTGTTAATGATTGGAAGAGATTCAAAAGACAGGATGACAAGACAAATCGTGGAAATGAGATTTTAGATACAATGGAATGCATAAATTTGTTAGTGTTATGTGAAAGTGTTAAACTATTAACAATCTTTCGTGAAGGAAAAGTTTCCAAATATTTTTCAAATGGGTCAATGAAAAATGGATGAAAAACATGGAAGATTATTAATTGTATTAGATTGCTGGTCATATTGTGAAAATACACTCTCTTGTTGGCACTTCTTTCAAGAAGAAAGAAGTAATTGATAATAAATGAACATCAGTTGGAATTGGAAGAGAAATAGCTCTTGATGTTCACGATTAGAATGTGAAACTTCATTTTCCCATTCAGGCAACGCATCAATTGAGTTTTCAATACTTAGTTGCTCAATATGCCAGCGCAAAGTATCTAAAAATTGAAAATTAAAAACAAAAAAAAAATCTGAAATTAAACAAAATAAGTGAAAGAAAAATGCTAAAATCAAATCATAGTTTACACTAGTGTTACAATTATTGTTACAACACAATTGGGACCGACTTAAAACAATTTACTTTTCACAAGACTTGGTCAAAATAATAGAATTAAAATGATTGCTAATACCAACTTGTGAATTAGAAAGACAATCACGTCTATGAATAGGAATGAGAGCTTGATCGTCATATAAATCATAGATTGGGGTTTCTTGAATGCTGAAATCATGAGTATGATTAATTGTTTGAAAATGAGAACTGTTTGAAACAATTTCTGAATTACAGTGTTCTTTATTTTCACATGTGATCTGACTTTGATCATAAGGATTTAATTGAGAATGAGACGAATCAATATCCTCAATGTCAAAGTAACTATCATAAATGACCTTAGGACATTCATTAGAATTCCCTTCGATCTTATCCAATGTATCAAAACAAGGAGAAATATGAAGCACATGTTCATTGATGCAAGAAGAATGATCAATAATGAATTATCTATCTTGATAAAAGCTAATTGGCAATTCATTAAGATCAACCTCTTTATTTTTTGAAATGTCATTAATGTTAAGAGGAGATAGATTGCTATCAACAAAAATATCAGGATAAAGTGAAAAATGAGAATCAGAAGCAATGGATTTAAAAATGTCTCTATTTGAGAATTCTTGCACATTTTCTTCATCACAAATTTCAGATTTAAGATCATTTAATTGGTTAATTGTATTTTCTTGAAGAATGTTGCTTGTATCTTCTTGTGGTTGATTTGTGAAATTTCGCAAGCTTTGCGATTTTGGTTTATTAACATGATTACCGTGAGAGTTGTGTACTAATGTTAAGAATTTATCATACATGGCCAAAGCCACTTCATCATGATTTGTAAGTATCTCTATGATAGAATTTGAAGGGGATTGGTCAAAGCTTGTAATAATTTCACATGGATTATGAATGGGAGGAAGAAAACAAATATGTTCAAACCAATCTAATAATTCTTCTTGAGAAGGTTTATCTTCAATTTTAAATTTCAAGCAATTTAAATGAAATTGAATGGTAAAATCAATCAACGATTCAGACTCAAATCTTCGCAAATGTTCAATTTCATCATATACCTGTTCGTAGTCATAGCCATCAAATTTACAAAGGAACGTTGTAACAAATTGATCCCATTTGTGAATTGAGGCAACTAGAAGTGATTGACACCAGCTTCTGGTTTTTTCTAAGAATGTAAGAGTAAAAATCCTGCATAAAATAGCTTTGTCAATTCCTTGAAAAGGTGATTTTGAATTTTTTTGAATGAATTGTAGAATATGGTTAAATGCAGAAGTATTTTTCTTACCATTAAATTTTACCTGAGACAAAAGTCTTACCACTTCTGGTAGAGTATTGGAAGATGCACGTCCAGAAATACAACTCCAAATTGGAAGTTTAGGAGGAGTCATTGTGAAGTAATAAAATGTTATTAAAAGAAGACTCCAAAAGACAACAAGTTTCAGGCCAGCCCTCCTTCTAGCACCAAAATGTTGATGCCTCGAAATTCATTGCACTAACATGGGGGAAAACCACCTAGTCCGGACATTAAGTCAACTCCTTTTTCGTTTGGGGTAGTGGCTCCGACTAGGTAAATTAGGTCTAGTTACCCTTCCCCAATCACTATCATCTTTTAAATATGTCTTTAATTGCTAATAGCTAGGGACATCAGATTAATTCTTCTAGTTGATCACGCAAGAAGAATGACCCTTAAGTTGTTTTTGTGGAACAACCAAACCAATCTAAAGCTTTGCCTCGAAGAGAGGACTTATAGGATGTGAAAGCTAGGATAACACATGCATGATTAAACTAAGATGCAATTAATCTATCCTATTTTGATTGAAGGAAAGAGAAGTCCTTCTCCCAATCAAGAGCTGATTTACTTAACAGAAAAAGGAACTTTAAGGAATTGAAATTAAAATGAAGGAATTAGATCAAGGAGATATCTCTCAAGATCTGATTCCTTATTGATCCAAATACCAACAATTAGGTACTTAGTAATTAGTTACACAAGCGTCTAACGAAGTATATCCAATTCCTTAATTATATGCATGCATAAGTCAATCTAATACTCGAGAATTATTATTTGTATGTGATCAAAAGTGATTGTCCTAAGTGTATGATAATAAAGATTAATCAAACACTTATGGAAATGAAAAGAATTTAAAGATAATTGTTTTGATTAATTAGTTAAGCAAAACAATTAATTAAGCATGTATCACATTCAAATAAGTTGATCAAATGCTCAAATATATGTACTATAAAATGGCAGTTCCAGCAAGTTCAGAAATGAAATAATGTAGAACTGTGTTAGAAGAAATACATATAAGAGACAATAAAAATATGATTGTTAATTACACAAAATGGAACAAAAAAATAATGATAAAAGTACCCAATACATTGTTCTTCGTTTGTGAAATAAAACAATGTTGATTCAGTATTTTATTCCGATGCTCCAAAAGGTACAAAAGTGTGGGCTTTCTAAAGCGCTCTTTACAAAAATATAGAACTCTGATCCAATTTTTCTATTAAGAATATTTTGAGAAGTACAGAAGTGCAAGCTTCTAAAAATCATTCTTTAAAAATTTCAGGACTTGGCCTAGTCTTCCTATTAAGATAGACTTGAAGAATACAAAAGTGTGAGCTCCAAGGCTTTCCTTCTAAGATTCGGGACCTATTATTCGATCCATTAAGTGGGTTTAAATAGCAATAATTTTTTTTAAGAAATAACAGGTTTGCACACAGTGCTGAGGAAATTAATGGAATCCCTCAAATCTTGAAAAAATAAAAACAGTTTTCAAAGATAATCTTTTGAAATGCCATTCTGGCTTATTAGCCTTGTAGTTCGATCACGATATCCTCACATTTGCATATTATATGGAATCGATCTGCCTTTTTCTCTGCACAATCTTCTCCTCTTCATTTTCTTTGTTGTCGAGTTCTTTGTCTATACCTGGAAAATGATAAACCATGGAAAAACAAACATAAATCGAAACTGTGTTTTCATAAAAAGATAAGACAAATGAAAACAGGTAGGTTGTTTAATTAAATGGCAACCACAATTAAGCCAGGAGTATCCCTATTGGAATGGATGGGAGAAAAATCGCAATCAGAATGGATGGGGGTAAAAATGGCGTGAGGCCCATGAATCTCACAATTGTTATATCACAATTGCAGAAGGACGGGGATAGGACTGATCTCATCACAATTATGGAGCGGTGGATAGCAAACAGGTACTTAATGATTTGCGATTGTGATGTTTCAGGATGGTGTGGCAGATAAGTGACGTGGTAGTGATGTCATTCTGTGACGTGGAGGATGACATCATGGGTGACATCATGAGTGACGTGGCAAAGGAATCAGTCCTACATATCACAATCGCGTTTGAGGAAGCATTCCGTCGGGTTTGGGCAAGATCGCAAATCACAATCGCAAAGGTGGAGGGGTAGAGGATCAAGCTCGCAGATATCGCGATGCTATGGATGTGGCGACTTTTAAAATAGAATTGATTATCCCGCCGTGTCCAACTTATCGCAATCACAATGGAGTTAGGCCTTCGGGACATAGGCCGCGAATATTGTGATCCCCTGGACGCGATGAATTATGAAATTGGGTTAACACCACTATCGGGTCCGGCTTTTAAATCACAATCTTAATGGGCCAGCAGAAGGGTCTAGACTCAAGCCTGTGGTTCTTGCAGTTGCACGGATGCAGGGGGGCTTATTAAATGGAGTATATGACTTCGTCGGGTCCGATATCAAATCACAATCACAATTACTCAGGGGGCATCAACCATGGCCTATTTATTATGTTAATTTGCGATGCAGGGGTATGGTGGAGTTATAAAAAATTAAGCTGCATGAATTTTTAAAAAAACTGATTATTTTTTAAACTATGATTATTATTATTATTTTTATTAAATAACCCATGTTTAATACATAAGGTTTCTTAAAGCCTAAGTATGATCTTTGGTCTCAGGGTCTATGGAATTTTGATTTTTATGAAATAAATTCCATTAATTTAAAACAAAAAATGTATTATTATTTTTTTATGAAAAATAAAAAGTTGTTTTATTCAAAACAAAAATAATTTTATTTTCTTTTTTTTTGTGTTTTAAAACTTAAAAAGGGTCCCCTATTTTTAAATAAATAATTTCATAGGAAATTATTTATTTTAAAATGGGGGGTTGTTGAACAGTACAACACTATCATACATCAATCATGCCATTAATAAGCATGCAATTCCTTTAGGTCACAGTGATCTATCTAGTTGTAATATGATGTACAAAGAGAAGTCCAGTCTTACATATTCCCCAAATAGAAATCTTACCCTATTTTTTCTTCATTTTACTAGTATTTAAAACCTTTTCCCCTTTTGAGGCTCAATAATGACTCCAGTATCACTCACCAAGGGCTTGTGATAGGCTAGATCCCTTAGAATCAATTCTCTTACAATGAAATCAACACCATACACCTAGGCATAATCCACATGGTAGTGACCATTAGAAGAAAATGCATTAGTTAGACGTAATACACCAACCTTGTCCACATATATGGCACCACCAAGTAACTCTTGTGTGAAAACATCATGAAGCCTCTCTGCATTAACTGTAAGAATGTGTGAGCCTTCATTTAGGCTTGAGCCACTTAGATCCACCATATAATTCTCATTATAAGAATTGACAACCAAAGTATCAACAACATGGTTCCTATCCATTGACAAAATATAACAGTTGACAACATTGCTATCTAATTTTCCATGAGATTTTAATTTTTTTCCATTACTAATGTCCTCCCCATAACAATATTAAATTGGTCTTACAAGGCTTATATGTGATTGTATTAAACCTTATGAATATTTCACTATTTGGAACTATTTCTTCTATATAGTGGGCCTCATCTTCCTCCTCTCCCATCATTCTAGGCTTATGTTGACTATCTATTCAATTTGATTTTTTGAAGAAGTTGCATTAATAGCACTTGTGATTGTTGAAGAATGTGTATGAGCTTTAGGGGTTTTGTGAAGAATGTATGTAATAATAGTTTTAAAGGATTAACATGATTAACAAGTATAATTAACATAATTAATCATAAACATAATCTCAAAGGATTGCTTTCAAACCCTACTTGTTGATAATTACACATTAATGAATTTGTTTACAGTTATAAGACATTCATTGCTTTATTTTTCAACCAATCATATGTACTAATTTATCATAATCACATGATGATATTAGAAACCTTGAGCACTACATGGAGGAGAGGGGGGTGGGCGAATCAGTAGTGTGACTAATGTCTAATTTATACCAATTTTTATTTCTCTTTTAACAATCATTGATTTAAGCATAAAATAACACTAACAACACATTAGTAGATCAAAACATATGCATAACCATGATCATGTGAGCAACAATACTAATGAACATGTACCATGAGATCAACAATACATCAACCATAAACAATCAAAGCACATAAAAATAACACATCAACAATGACATCACACAAGGACAACAAATGTAATGTGAAAACCACAAGTGATCCAAATTGGATCATTATATTTTTTTTCATACATCTCAATGCATTTGGAGTGGAAAAAGTGGAGGAATTAGCTCACAGGACTGTTTTTACCAGCGAGACCCAGTTTGGTGAAACGGGGTTTGAAAACTTTCGGGATCATTTTGAGGCATCAAACGACATTTTTTGGGGGTAAATTTGTGTCACCTTAGCCTAGCACATTTTACTATTATTATACATAGAAAGACCTTTCCAACGACGCAAGAAGCACGTCAATCAGAGTCTATATGCAAAAGATATGTCACTCTCAAGTTGACCTTCCTTTTTTCACACCTATAATTCGGGAGGATGCCGCATCAGGCCCCATTATTTAGGGGAAATGGGCTAGCCACGTGTTTGTGATGTAAAATACTCTAGAATAGTTTATATTGTAACTCTAGTTAAGAGTTGATGTAGTTAAAATTAACCACTAGTAGTCTATCGAGCTGTGTTATAATGAGCCACTAGGAGGAAGAGACATTCCATTTATTTCAAGAGAATTTTATTCCATAGTTGAGCAAAGATAGCCAGAAGAGATAAGAGGTAGAGCACATAGAGAGGATTTGTGCACTGTAGCAGCCCACGGGCCACATGCATTACTTCTTTGTACCTACAACCATATTTCTAGAGAGAGAAAGAGAGCGAAGCGACCTCACCTTCCCGTTGGGTTTTTTCCCAAAAGGGTTTCCCAGAGAACATATCTTGTGTCTTATGTGTGTGTGTGTGAGCTTATTTTATCATTCTCTACTTTTTTGCATAATTTCCATTTGCATGCATACACTAATTATAGTAAAATCTACATATCTAGAAATTAAATTAAATTGTAATAGTGTAGAATCTCATATTTTTAATATAATATTATCAGATCTATTGTGACAAACTGTCAGTGGAATATCTGTGACATTTTATAGATCAATCTTAAATCTCCCCATTATGCATTCGAATAAAGAACACATACCTATAAAATAACATTTTCAAAGAGAAAAGGTTGTTGATCAAAATGTTAAGTTGGAGTATATTGCTACTAAAGAGAAAATTGTAGATATTGTCACCAAACATCTCCCAAGAGAGACATTATCATATCTAAGGTAGAAGTTGGGGGTAATATCTCTCTAAGTAGAAAGAAAAGAATAAGCTCGAGGTGGGGGGGCTGGGGGGTGGTCTCTTTCTCCTGCTTTATGAAAAAGAGGGAAAGTTGTAAATAAAGAAGCATCAATCTAGGAGGAGCAACCCTTTTTCATTGATTCCACAGCAAGAGAAATTACAGAAAAATGAAGAAGTTGTAGTCGAAATGAGAATTTGTACAAATGGGGAGCTCCTTAGTATTTTGTATATTTTTCTAAGGGATTACATCAATGACAAAGGATGAGAATGCTTAATAATGTGTTTTCATTGATTTCAAAGTTAGGGGAGCCCAAGATAGGTACATGAGACCCTATTGATATATGTTAATATTATAAGGAGAACTAAAGATAAGGGGGATATGCAGTATAATGGACCCGAATCAAAGGAATATTGGACCCATGCCAACTTTGGCCCAATTCAAGAGGACCAACATTCAAGTTGGCTCCATAAAGAAAGAACTAAATATAGGAGCCCCAATTTTCAAATAGGTCCAATATCATTATAAGTATCTAGGAATTGTGAAAAGAATAGAAATAGTTCATATTTTGTAAATTAAGTGATCACAAGTAAGCACGAAAAGGTGATCCAAGGAGTAGAAGAGGAATGTACAAAGCAGTATGAAGTCTGAGGAGGATGTATGAAGTGAACTTGGTCTAATCAACAAGTCCATACACATGATGAGGTCTAGTGAGTGGAGAAGGTAAAATCATTGTATGGGCCCTATATGTCATAGTAGGGCAAGAAACCCTAGGCCTAGTGGCCCCCAAAAATGCTAAATTGATCCGTCATCTCTCCTCCACTCCCCCTTATCGATTAAGAGGGTATTTGTAAATTATATTTGAAGTTATCACAAAAATTCACGTAATATCTCATTTTACATCCATAACCTATGTCTAATTGTTTTGCTTTTTAATTAGCATAAAGTGGAGGAAAAGATAACAAAGGAGATGGAATTATGCCAAGTGTTAAAAGAAAATATAACAAATCAAATGCCATTATGGTGACTTTGGGACTCAAAAATATGGATTCTATAAAGTAAATGTGATGCCAATTCCGATATGACAAGAATCAACAATGCTCATAACACATGAATTCAATTGGGGATTTACAAATAAAATATGTATAAGTTTCTTTGGGAATATTTCAGTAAGTGACACATAAAATGTGCATACACCAATATAATGGCAAGATATCTATCCTGAGGTGAGATATGTGATATTATTTTTGTTGTGGAAGGCTACATTGGCATGGAGGGATACATCGTATCAAGGAGTAGATAAGAGCCAACTAGAGACAACTATAATATAGATGATTTTATTTCTTAGATGCCAAAGTATTGTGTAAGGAATCAATGCTCATTAACTAACAATGCATTGAAAGTGAGGGAAATAATGGGTTATTGAAAATATGGCCATTATTTTTTCATTTCATGACATTTGTTTTATATCACTAACAATAAGTGATTTAAAATTTTACATTTTTTAAAGTGTATTTTTTGAGTTAGTCTTCTAAGATGCATTTAATAATAATAATAATAATAAAATAATGTTAAGCTCACTGCTAAGACAAAACCCAAATTCATGTATGATACCACCTTGTTTGTGGGACAACGGACCCCACTCTATGTAACAATTTGACTATTAAATTCTACAAAGATGTGCATAATCTACCCCCAATGGATTTGAATTTATAACATCTTAGGAGAAAACACATATACTTAACCATTTATACTACTTGGAAAACTATAGAAAAAATCATTTTAATCACTATATCTACATCTTAAAGAATGCATGGATTTAAATTCATAACATCTTAAGAGAAAACACATATACTTAACCATTTATACTACTTGCAAAACCATATGAAAATTCAATTTAATCACTATATCTACATCTTAAAGAATGCATGGCCATCGTGAAGATGTAATGTTAATACTTTCATATATAGGCCCCAATGTGTACTATCCAAATGACCTAGCTTTTAAAACTGATCCACATGGATATCTGTCACTAGCATACCCTTAAAATAGGGAAAGGGAATGTCAAAGAGAATACGAAGTGGATATGTTATAAGAGGAATGTAGAGTGTTTCTTTTGAATAGTGTGTTGTGACCTGTTATGTTCTTATAATAGGTGGTTATTTATAATAGGTTGTATAAAAGGCCCTAAATATACAACAATAATTTGTTAAGGAATTGTACCCATAAAAACACCTTTAAAAATATAGAAAAATAAATAAATAACATAGACAAATTGTGATAACTTGTATGGGGGTGATAATTTTGTGTTTTTATGTTTTCTTTATGAATGATTTAAGTGTTGTTGAATATAGTTGGTGTCCATATATATTTATATCATTTGTCTTAATAGGTTGTAGATGATGATAATGTGTAATAGTAATGTCATCCATGTCTAAGTACATTAGTTCAAATGAAACAAATAGGTAGTTGATAATTTATCTACACAATCAATGCCATAATGAGCTTCAATAAAATGGGGATCTAAAATTAGTGTTGCAATAGTATTTGGCCAATTGCATTAGTTCAAATGAAACAAATAGGTAGTTGATAATCTATCTACACAACCAATGCCATCATGAGCTTGAATAAAATGGTGATCTCAAATTAGTGTTGCAATAGTAATTGGCCAATTGCGTGTAGAATTTGTAAACCATGTATGTTTGATGGTTTTGTTATGCCTATTTATTCAGTGCTATGGTTGGAGGAAAACAACATGTAATTTTTTACTTGCTATTATGCTACCAAGACTTCTCCATATTATGTTATTGATAAGCATTCTTGTTGAGAGCACAATTATTGTATTGTAACCATTTGGTTGCTTAGTAATACATTGACTGTGCTCAAAAGTATGGGGTTCTTTTTCTCTCAAATTTTTTCTTCTTCTTAAGAAATCATATTTATCTATTTCATTTATTTACAACAATTATTTTTTTAAACACATTCTTATCTCACAAATCAATATAAGAAATATATTCAAACCTTTACTTCCTTTCATACTTGCCATCAAAATAATGTAATTTAGTTTTTATCTTAAATTAATAAATAAAAAATAATTTCTCTATAACTTCACAAGAAAAACTAAACCACACTATCATTAAAATTTATAATTAACCTACATTATTAACCTTTCCGCCACACATTTTATTTGCGCTGGCTATAAATTAATTTAGATTTAGGTCAATTCATGCTTGCTACGAAATGTCTAATTATCGTAAGTAATCATGTTGCCTACTCTCCGGTAGCAAGAGTGCCACTCAGGTTCTCTAGACCATCAATGTTAATTTTGAGTTTTTAAATCCATAAATTGAGGATTTCGAATTCAATAAATTCATTGAACCTTCTCTTTGAACAAATTTCCATTATGGTTTGATTATGGAATTTACCAAATCAAAGATATCACTTGGGTTTTTTTGGTGACCCAATGACAAGATATTAATTGTTTTCCATTATCAAATGCTAAAGCTAGTAGTTGTTTTTGTGTTTGTGCAAAATTATTTAGTTGTTTTTGTGTATATGCAAAATTATTTGATTTTTGTTTTATTAAATATGCTAGTTGTTGTTTTTGTGTTTGTGAAAAATTATTTGATTTTTATTTTATTAAATATGCTAGTTGTTATTTTTGTGTAAAATTATTTGAATTTTGTTTTATTAATTTTTTATAAAATAGGAAAAAAAATTATAATATTTGATAATTTATAATATTTGATAATGTGAATATTGCTCTGAGCGCTGCTCCTCGGCCCTGCTCGCCCCTGCTCGGCCTTTCTTGAGCCCGCTCCCTGCGCGGCCTGCAGACTGCGTGTGAGCCCGCATCCGCCGCGGGTCTGTCCGCGCGAGGCCCCTCTCAGCCCTGCGGTCGGCCTGGCCATGGCTGATTGCTTTGCCCAAGAGCTCTGACAAGCTTGGATTAGCATTCATGGAGGTGCTGGGCACCCCCCATGCCCCTTCTTCTCCTCCTTCGTCGACGATCTCCTCAGCTGAGGCGTTCAGCAGGCTTCTGGAAGGGCTCCCTAAGAAGAAAAATGTGGAAGCGGCGAAATTCGTCAAGAAACTCGATGATATCCCAGAGATCTCTCTTCCTCCAGAAACTCCGATTCAGGTTGCTTTATCCTTGTCCGAGCGAGCCCTCATTGGCCAGTTCACGGGTCTATGGCCATCCCCCAAATCCACAGAGAGCTGGGTCAAAAGAAATTGGTCGCCGCTGATCAAAGAAAACGTGACCTCATACTTTCTGGGGCGAGGATTCTTCCTCTTTGAATTCACCTCCAAAGACGACAAAGACCTGATTTTCCGAAATGGTCCTTATTTCATGGGCCCCCAGGGTTTGTATCTGAATAAATGGACTCCTGACTTCGATCCAGCAGTAGACGTACCCAAAGCTGTCCCGGTGTGGGTTAGGCTTCCAAATCTCCCAGTTCATTGCTGGAACTGGGATTCTTTGATGCACATCGGAAACGCCTTGGGGAAATTTATAGACCGAGCGAACAGCAAGGACCAATATGACTGTGCCAGGATCTGCGTTGAGGTGGATCTGGAGGAGGGGCTCCCAGAGGCCATCAAAATCAAGGTAGGAAGCTGGACGCATGTGCAGAAGCTAGATTATGAACAGTTGCCCTTCAAATGCCGGAAGTGCCAGGTATATGGGCACTTCGCCAGAAACTGCCCAACTGTCAATGAAGTTGTACAAGGGAAGGAGGTCGGCTGGAAACAAGTTAAACGATCCAAAATGCCTTCCAAGACCCAGAACCCGGGAGGAACTAGTGGCAAAGGCCCTCAGCAGGACCCAGCTCAGCAGATCCAGCAGACCCAGCCCAAGATCACCTCAGAGAACAGGTTCGATCCTCTCAGCTCCCAACCAGAGGATTCCCATGAAGTTGCAGTCCAAAAGCCAGTGTCCCCAGACAAAGGTTCCCTACCCCCCTTCTTTAAAGACACGGGGGTTGCAGAAAGCTCAAAAGGAACCCCCGTTGAAGTCGAGGAGGAGGATCAAGAATCAGAAGACTCGGAGGAGGAAGGAGAAATAGGAGAATCCCAATCCTCTGTAAGGAGATCTACAAGAGGGCGCAAAACGGATCGGGAGAAAAGAGAGCACGAAACGTACAAGGACAAACTACAGGGCAGTCAACCAACTTTGGAGAAGCTGCTAGCAAAAAAGCCGAAGATGGCAAGAAATCCGCATCAAGGCTCCAAGGGAGCCCAGCCGAGCAAAGGTAAATAATGAAGATAATCTCCTGGAACTGTAGGGGTATGGGTAGCAAAACCAAAGAAGAGGCTATAAGAAATCTAATAAGAATAGAGGCTCCTGATATACTCCTTCTCCAGGAGACTAAGATGGAGGAATCAGATTTCCTTCAGGTAAGTAAAAAACTTTGGAAAAAGAGTAATGCAACAGCTGTCTCAGCCCGAGGAGCCTCCGGAGGGTTGGGTACACTGTGGAATGATAGCAGGTTTTCACTGGTGTCTGAGGCATCAAATATTCATTGGGCGATGTTAAAGATGCAACATCTAACCACAAAAGAAATCTTTTGTCTTTTCAACGTTTATGTACCGGTCAATGCAGGAGAAAAGAGGATCTGCTGGGACTCATTAAGGCAGCAAGCAGATCTGGGCAATCTGGAAAATGTCATCATAGCAGGTGACCTGAACATCACGCTGCACTCTTCTGAAAAGCGAGGAGGCTGCATTGTGCGAGATCCGGCAAGGGAATGGGTAGAGGATCTCCTTCAAGACTGGGATCTGTTAGATATCAAGCCTGTCTCAGGTAAGTTTACATGGTCCAATAAAAGAATAGGTCCTGGACATATTGCAGCAAGGCTGGACAGATTCTTTGTGCATAGCTCCTTTCTTTTGCTTGGTTTAGACGCTAGCATGCATATTCTTTCTTGCAGCACCTCTGATCATAAGCCTATTAAGCTAAATCTTCGAGCTCATATTGACCTTGGCCCCATACCCTTCAAGTTTAGTCCTTTGTGGATCAAGGATCCCAACTTCATGCAGATTGTCAAAGAATGCTGGTCCCAGCCAGTCAGCGGATCTCCATTCTACATATGGGAAGAAAAACTCAGAAGATTGAAATCTGCTCTAAAGTGCTGGGCCAAATCTCTTGCTAATCCAGCAGTTGAAAGAAAAAATATTCAAAGTCAGCTTGAGGCTCATCACCTGCTCACGGAAGAGGCATATATGTCTAGAGAAATTCTAGATAAAGAGGTACATCTCCAACAGCACTATCACAAAGCATGCCTGGCCGAAGAGGAAACGTGGAGGATCAAATCGCGTTGTCTCTGGCTTAAGGCAGGAGACAGAAATACCTCATTTTTTCACAAACAAGCTGAAGCTAGAAAAGGTTTCAATTCCATAACTGAAATTAAAGAAAACTCTACCATACACAAAGACTTTGCAAGTATTAAACAAGCAGCCCACCTTCATTTCAAACGCCTGTATAGTGAAGAGGAGAATACACATCAGAACTTTTGTCTGCTGGACGGAGTTCCCACATCAATATCTACTGAGATGAACCATCATCTAGAAAACAAAGTCACAATGGAAGAAGTCAAAAGCGCCCTCTATGCTATGGACCCAGATAAATCCCCAGGTCCTGATGGCTTTTCCGCCAGATTTCTCCAATCTTGCTGGCACATAGTGGGAAAAGATCTCTATAAAATGGTTCAAAAATCCCAAGCCTGTCAGAAATTAGGAGGAAGCACAAACTCCTCTTTCCTGGCTCTCATTCCCAAGGAAAAGGGTGCCAATTCTTTTAATAGATTTCGCCCCATCTCCCTTTGTAACATTGGATACAAGCTGATCACAAAAATTATTGCTAACAGGCTGAAGCATATTCTCCCTAAAATCATTCCAGAGAACCAAGGAGGCTTTATCCATGGAAGACATTTGGTGGACAACTTCATTCTAGTTCAAGAGGCAATACTGTCAAGTCAGCAGCGCAAAGAACAAGGTATGGCTATCAAATTGGATTTAGCAAATGCCTTTGATCGAGTTAAACATAGTTTTCTTTTGAATGTTTTGAAAAAATTTGGTTTTGGGGTGAGTTTTATCAATTGGATCCGGGCTTGCATCTCGGAACCATGGATCGCTCCTTTAGTCAACGGTAGATCTGCTGGATTCTTTAAAGCTACAAGAGGACTAAGACAGGGTTGCCCCATGTCTCCTCTTCTGTTTGTTATTCAAGCTTCCGTTCTCAGCTTCTATCTAAACAAAAAAATGCAAGATCAGGAGATTTCAGGGATCTCCATAGCGAGGGGGGTCCAAAACATAAACCACGCCCTATTTGCAGATGATACACTGCTTCTGGGGGCAGCTTCGATTCATTCAGCCAGAAGATTTAAAGATGCACTTGATGAGTATTGTATGGAGTCCGGAAGCAGCCTTAACAAGGGTAAGTGCCATACTTACTGCTGGAACACTTCACCCTCTCTGCTCAATTCCATCACCAGATGCCTAGGATTTGTTGCCTCCTCAGAATGGACCTCGTTCAAGTACCTGGGGCTACCTATTTTTCTCAAGCGTGCCTATAGCAGGGATTGGTTTCCCCAGGTAGAAAAATTTAAAACCAAACTTCAGGCTTGGGGTTTTAATTGGCTAAATATGGCGGGCAAGACAGTTCTCATTAAAGCCGTCCTTAGCAGCCTCCCTCTATATCAGTTCTCAGTGCTTCTAGCTCCTATTGGTATACTCCAGAAAATGGAACAACATATCAGAAACTTCTTTTGGAAAGGGGGTTTAGAGGAGGGTTGCTGGTAAAATGGGAAACTGTCCTCATGCCTCAGATGGAGGGAGGGCTCAATTTTAAGAAGCTCCCACTGCAGAACATAGCTATGGGAGCCAAGCTCCTCTGGAGAATAATAGCGCCCAAGCCAGGCTGGGCCCAGACAGCACTGTGGAGAAAGTACTTTAAAGGCACGCGGTTGAGATGTTTGGATGGGCCATTACCTCAAGGAACCTCGCCTTTTGTCAGCCTCTGCTCCAAAGCTGCCCAGATGATTCGGTCCAAAGCCTACTGGATTCCCGGAAATGGGAAAAAAATAAATATATGGAACGACCGCATCATGGACCGCGATCCAATTGGAGATTGCCCAAACGTGAAAGCGCTGAAAGACTGGTTGACGGCCTCTGGAAAAAATAACCTGTGGGATATATCCTTATGGAACGGGTCGCATTGGGCGGGCTGGAATCTGTCAGATCTGCCTTCAGACCTTCACCAAGAATCCATCCACCTCTGCGAGCTTCTGAACGGGATTGCACCCTCGCACATCCGAAGAAATGACAGGCGAGGCTGGGGCGCTCTGTCGGCTGGCTACTCAGTTGCCCAGGGATATGCGCACCTTGCATCAATACCAAATGTGCCTCCTGATCCGGCCCCATGGAAGGCTGTCTGGGGTATCCCCTCGTTGCCCAAGATCGACATTTTCTGTTGGCTCCTATGCCACAGAAAAATTCTAACCGAGGACAATCTCCAGAGGCGTGGATTCTATGGCCCGTCCAGGTGCTCCTTGTGCAAAGAATATGCGGAATGTGCCACGCACCTCGTCCTCAATTGCAATTTCTCTACACAGGTCTGGAGAGAACTGATGGACTATTGGAATCCTAGATTTGAGCTCCCTGCCTCTATAACAGATCTGTTCGCCAACTGGAAATCCAGCTACCCTGGTCCCTTCCCCAAAAATAAAGTGATCAAAGCGGCCTGGTCATCATTGCTCAAAATTTGTTGCTGGCAGATTTGGTTAGAGCGCAACAGCAGAATCTTCAGAAGCATTCAGCACAATCCCAAGATGGTTGCGGCCAAGGTAAAGATCCAATTAAAAGAATGTCTGGGAGATCAAAAAGACGACTCGAACCTTAATCAGCTAGACATTGATTGGGGGACCTCCTTGAACCTGCAATTTCACCAAACTGTCAGAAGCATGGTCCCTCTTGAGGAATGGCAAATAAGGGGAAAAAATAGCGAAGACTTTCAAAACTGGCTCCCCAAGCAAAAGGTGCACTCCCTCTTCTTTGACGGAGCAGCAAAAGGAAATCCTGGCAACGCTGGAGCAGGAGGAGTTATTAAAAACATTGATGGTACATCGATCCTCCAGTTTGCCTGGGGTCTGGGAATCAATTCCAGCATCCAAGCTGAAGCATTAGCCCTTTACCAAGGTCTCAAGTGGCTCTTGAAGCTGGAAATCAAGGAAGCAAATATTTTTGGGGACTCCGAAGTAATCATAAAACTCATGGTGACCAATTCTACGCCCCGGGACTTAAAATTAGCAAGGCTGATCCAAAGAATCAGAAGCGTGGCGAAGCTGTTCCAAAATCTGAAATATTTTCATGTGCTGAGAGACAACAACAAAGAAGCTGATCTTGAAGCCAATAAAGCTGTGCATCTCTCTGCCGGGGCAATGAAAAGAGACGGGGACGAAACTTGGGACCCAATTCCTTAAACCATTTCAGCTGTTATGTTTTTTTGTTTGATTCTAAAGCAGTTTGTTTGTATATTCAAGCTCGGGCAAATCTCAGAAATAAGCTCAATTGTTGATCCCAAAAGGAGTTGGAAGGGGAATACATGCCTCATAATATCTCAGAAGGTCGACTCCATTTGGATCGGGCCCACCCCTATTGTAATCAGAAATCTGGTATTCAGACCGCTTCATTAATACAATCCATAACCGTTCTTGTGAAAAAAAATTATTTTATAATGTGATCACAATTCTAAGATTTTAAATATATTAATATTTTGATTATTAAAAGGATTTGCTTAAATAATATAATTTATTGGTGAGGAGTAGAATTATATTTTTATTTTTCGAGGATATTTTTTCCTTTAAATTATTAACTTGTATTTTTATATCTCATTAAAATCTTATTTTAAAATTGAAAGATTATTTTAATTAATAATTAATATCGAAATATCCCCTTTATTTATATCTTAAAAAAATAAAAATTTATTGAGCAAAGAGGCTCATTTTACAACCGAGTATGATATCATAAAGTTGAAATTTTGCTCATGTTGGCAAAAATAAAAATGTAAAAAAATCTAAAAATAATAAAAAAATATTAAATAACTATACAAACATTTAAATAATGTCTTCTCATAAAAAAATTGCAAGTGAAGAAATTGGATCCCTCTCGTTCAGCTGAGAGGCTTATTCTACAACCCAGTATGTTGTTTGAGCCAAGAGGCTAATTTTACAGCTAGTATGATGTGTAACCATGTTCGTGGGTCATAAAGTTGAAATTTTTGTCATGTTGGCCAAAACAAAAAATTTTAAAAATCTTAAAAAAAAAAAAACTATACAAAGCATTTAAATAATGTCTTCTCATAAAAAAAATTGCAAGTGAAGAAATTGGATTCCTCTCGACTCATGTTAGATCCATATTTAAGATGGATCTATGCTGGTATAATAAATCATGTGATATCCAAAATTATTTACTATTTAATTTCATATATAAAACTTGGATATATCGACAATCCTACTTCAAGACTAAAAGATTATTTTAAATAACCACCCTAAATCCATTTTAACTCTATTACTTCAAGACTAAAATATTATTTTAAATAACGAGCCTAGATTTATTTTAACTTCGGATTTATTTAAGAGTCTACAAGGATAAAATCTTTCAAGGTGTAAACTTGCAAATCAAATCTCTCAAAGTGCAAATCTGCAAATGGGCTTAGAAGGATCAAATCTTGAGGTAAGTCTTGCGCCTCAAGAGATTTGATCCCTCTGGGTGGTTAGAGATCCATAGTTAAGATGGATCTAGGTTGTTTTATATATATATACACCTTGAAATAGGTCATATTACATAATAATACCATTAATAAAATTATGGGATGTCAAAATTTGGAGCTCAAAATCCGCTAACGATTTAAATAAATTTAACTAATTTTATTTAATTTTAGTTTAAATAATTTGATATCTCTAATTTTTTTTTGTTTTTAGTTTTTTAATTTTATCTTGATCTAATCAAAATATTTACATAACATTACAACATCTCTTAGAGTAACTCTAAACACAATAATTAATATCAATTAAATATCAAATACCACATTAATGATAATTGAATTTATATCATAAAATCATGTAATATAAAAAATGTCTAACAATTAACTTCGTATATAAAATTTGTATATGAGCTTTTAAAAACTTTTAAAGTGTTTATATATGTGATATATGAAACAAAATTTTGATTCAATTTAATTAGTTTCTTTGGTTCAAATTTAATTTAATTTCATAGAAACTAATTTTTTTTTTTAAATTGAGAAAGTATTTAAAAAAAACTATATTCATCAAATTAAAAACTTCTAAAATATTAAAAAAAAAACTATATTCATAAAATTTTACAATTTTATAATTTTATTTTTTATTGATTTAAAATATTAATACAATAAAATATATATGTTTCAAATAGAAAATGGTGCAAATGAGTAGCAAAGTTATCTAGAACCTGCTTCTTAACAAATTAGGCGCATACTAATTAAAAGATTTATGGGTTAATGAGTTATTGTTAATTATGCATCACTCAAATTAATAAGTGGTTGGTTAGGGTATATTAATTAGTTGATCTATGGTGATTTTCTAAATAATTAATCTTATATCTAGTAACCCCTTCAAAATGTCATTGCATAAATAAACACGAGCTAAATCTCATATTTTTTCCCCCTCTCGGACTTAACACTTATTTTAAAATCACTGAATCATTGCATTATGTCTAAAGCCTTGCTTCTACTTGAAAAATTAACCAAAATCAAACTGATTCAATTTTTTAGTCAAACTAAATTATATAGATATAAACATAAACTAAGCTAAAAACTATATATCGTTATTATTTTTTACTTTAATTTAACTATATTTAATCTAAACAAAAATAATTATTTTATAACTTTTATTTAAATGTAAAAAAATTATGCATTTCAAAATTCAATAATTAAACTAAGCCTTAAACCTTATTACTTATAAAATAACCATCTACATAAACATCGACCACCCCTTACACACTAATGCAATCTCAAAACCTACATTATTATTAGGAACAGTTTAAAAACCATCACATGGAAATCTATCACAACGTTGGTACTTGGTCCCCACCCACATGTTGTCTACAGTCTAGAAGAATGCATGGCCGTCATTATCATAAAAAGGATTTCACGTTTACCTTGCTCGCCTACTGTTACCTTCCTACCGTGGTGAATGAACCAATGTGTCTCTGTCAATGAACCTAAACAGGTGCATTGTAGGTAATGCATTGTTCATGGCATTCAATTTAGAGAGCGCATAGTTCGGTATAGTTGACTGTGATGTAGTAACTAAGTTTGCGTATCGTTCAGTGTGTAGCAGCTAGTAACCATGGTATAGTTGACTGTGATGTAGTAACTAAGTTTGCGTATTGTTCAGTGTGTAGCAGGTAGTAACCATGAGGCGCCCAGGTGTCTGTTTTCCTGTTCTTTGTTCACATGCCATCACAAACCAACAAGAATTGCTTAATGCAGATTTGATTCCTATAATCTCTTCCACACTTTTATGTACTATGTTATCGTATCATTTAATGCTTTGTAATGTCTACACATATTTGTGTACTAGAAATTGGCCAATGTGGTACCATTACAAGTTGTTGAATGTGGGGGGAGATTATGACATGTTAACGGAAAAACGTGTGTGAGAAACAATTATTGTGATAATGAAAGAAACAATTCATCATGTTTTCCCATACATTTTTCTATATAGGAGGAAAATATGACATTTTTTGAAGGTGGAGTTATGATGAGCCCTATCCCCATGTGTCTATGTGTAAACACATAAGAATTGCATTTCAAATGTGTATGAAATAGTGAAAAAATTAAATATTTTAAAATTACATAGGTTTATCTTTTCAATTCAAATTGGATTTAGTTTGAAAACAATTCCAATATAAGATTAATGTTTTGTTATAATATCTCAAATTGTAACTTGTAAAATTTACAATTTTATAATTGGCATTTCTTTAATTCATAATTTTATCGTATAATTTATAAGTTAACATTACTGTGCTAGGTCTTCCCTTGGTAATCTTTGGTAACTGTGGTGAAATATTCATACTTGAAATTATATGAGCAAATATGTATTAGAAAAAGAAAAAGATAAGGAATGTGTGCACCTAATATCAGAAAACCTGACTGCAGATCGCCCGTCTGCCCTTGGTAATATTTGGTAACTGACTGCAGATCGCCCGTGCCCACCGCAACCCGCAGACTCTTTCACCGAGCCTCAGAACACTTTCACCGAAGAATATATAGAGTATGTTTTTAACTCTTTCACCGAGCCTCAGAACTCTGATTTGTAAGTAACTCAATTAATGTATTGAACTGAGACTTCTGTGATCCATATCAATTTTTATGAAGAATCTTCGATGAAAATCCTGGAATTTGTTATTCAATATTAAATTTGAATTTAGTTTTAAAACAATTCCAATATAAGATCAATGTTTTGTTATAATATCTCAAATTGTAACTTATAAAATTTACAATTTTATAATTGGCATTTCTTTAATTCATAATTTTATCGTATAATTTATAAGTTAACATTACATTATAATCCTCGAATTTGTTATTCAATATTAAATTATTAAATAGTCAATGTTATAATGTGTAATCATAACATTTTTAATTAATAAATATAGATTTTTTAATATATGTTTAATTTATAATTGAAGGTAAAGAAAATCAACACAACAGGAAGGAAATGTATTTTAACCTAATTTAGATTGATTTTTTAGAATTTTTATATGTAGTTTATATTATTTTTCTTTAACTCTTTTTATATTTATAGATATAATTAATTAATTAATTAATTAATGATTATATTTAACTATAAGTGAGAAAACATTTATTGGCTTGAATTTTTTCTTTTTTTCTTCTAAAGGATATTCATGCTCATAGCAAGGCCAATATCAATAGACAGTTTGACCATCTTGCTCCATCATTATAAAATATTACCCTTCATTTCTTGAAAAAAATTTAATAAAGTTTGTTGCAATTGTTTTCTTTAGTGAAGAAAGCACTTCAATGTTCTTTAAAATTAGAAAATTTTAAATTGTTAAATACAAATACTTAGTAAAAAGACTTTCCCATAATTATATATTGTATCATATGAGAAGTATGTTTATTTCTTGTTTAGTGTAGAATGATATATATGTAAGGAGATATTTTTATGTAAATATTAAATTAGTCATAACTATTTAGTAACTATCAATTGCACCAAGAGGCGGAAAAGAATGTTAATAGGAGGAGTGGGGGAATGTGGGAGGCAAAAATCAAGCAAAATATGTGGACAATGAAATATAATCTAAATTTGAGTTTCTCTATATATTCTAAAGAATGTAGCAAGAGGTTAAATTTAAGAAGAAAATTACAATAACATAAATGTCGCAAAACAATGACAATCCTTGCAGGCAAGAGGTACATAATAGAGGAGTTCATTTTCTTTGTGGTTTTTTAAAATGGCATGAAATAAATTTTTAACACGAAAATTATGAGGTATATATCAGCTAAAGATATCAGTTACACTTGGGAGAAACAACTTATAGCAATAAGTTATTGTGGAGATGAGCAAAACTCAGATTACAGATAGAAGTATTGTATCAATGAATGTTGTAAAAGTACTTGTGAAAAGCTTTGTGATCATAATAACAAAGTTGGGTGTGCCTTTTATGAAAGTTTACATTAGCATATGTGAAAAGGTTGTTGGATGAATATGTCATTTATATACAATAGCCCTTTGCAAAAATGTTTGAAATATTGGTTGATATGGCTCTTCTGAAATCCACAAATGGTTCGTCATCTTTAAAAAGTAAAAATGAGGCACGCACTCAATCAAATTGATCTCCAAGCCTGATGGTGCCCACTATTTTATTTTGTACTCTTAGTTTGAAGAAAAAAAATGGTTGCTTAGCTCGTTATGTCATTTATGTTATCTACGAAAATTCTTGAGACACAATAAGCAATTCTTGATACTTATATTTTCGTACTTCAATATAATGAAAATCTTTGCAATATTTTAAATATGTGTTGTGTTCTTTGTTCATGGAAATATAATATTCACATCAAAATGCACAAAAAAATTGTGCGAAAAGAAAAACAACAAATTTGGAATTTCGAAATAATAGTAAAAAACATACCTATATTAATATTTAGAAGCCATATGTATATTAATAGTTGGAAGTATGAAATTATATTTGACATCCTAGTTAGAACAACTCAAAAAAGAAAGATTATTTTTTGAAAATGTTGTTTGCAGTGATTGTGAATCAAAATGTAATTTCATTGTTTATGAAACACTTCTACAACATTGATTATTGATTATTTACAATAAGAAGAGTTTCCCAGTACATAGCAAGAAGTTCGAATACATAAAGAGCATGCTCATTTATGGATTTTTAAGGTTTGAAGATCTTAGTTATGAAATATCTCTAGTAAAGAAACCATTTGCTTGCGTTTCAGACATTCTGACATGTTAACGGGAAAACGCGTGTCAGAAACAATTATTGTGATAATGAAAGAAACAATTCATCATGTTTTCCCATATAACATCTTTTCAAGGTGAAGTTGTGATGAGCCGTATCTCTCTGTGTTTATCTGTAAACACATAAGAATTGCATTTCAAATGTAAATGAAATAGTGAAAAAATTAAATATTTTAAAATTACATAGGTTTACCTTTTCAATTCAAATTGGATTTAGTTTAAAAACAATTCCAATATAAGATCAATGTTTTGTTATAATATCTCAAATTGTAACTTATAAAATTTACAATTTTATAATTGGCATTTCTTTAATTCATAATTTTTTTATCGTATAATTTATAAGTTAACATTACATTATAATCCTGGAATTTGTTATTAAATATTAAATTTGAATTTAGTTTAAAAACAATTCCAATATAAGATCAATGTTTTGTTATAATATATCAAATCTGAAGAGAGCAAATTTCATCTATTCAAAATGGACATCATTTCATTGCCTAAGCACCTCGGGGAATGGGGTCTAATGGATCTAAGGCTTTTTGGGAGAGCCCTGATATGTAAATCGCTGTGGAGGGCTGTTTCTGGGGATGGTTCATGGAGTATTACGGTAAAGCAAAAATATATGAAAGGCAAAAGTCTAGAATATTGGTTTAGAACAGGTGCTATTGGAGCTAAACAAGGTTCTGCTATCTGGCTCAGTTTCAGAAAGGTTGAGAAATACTTTTTGAAGAATCTAAAATGGAGGATGTTCTCTGGAAAAAAATCTTAATTGGTTTGGATCCTATTGCTTGCTCTCAGGGAAGTATATCTATTCCAGACAATCTCATCTTTATCTTTCACAGAATGGGTTATTTTACATGGGACAAGCTCATTTCTGATTGGAGAGGCCTTTCGCCCTTATGGAAGGATGCCTCTGATATTGGGCTGCCAGCTGATTTGTGTTCATCCTGGAATAATGTCAAAGTCGCCTTAGCAGTAAGCGGGATTAAACGTGCAGGGCTAAAAGATCACTTAACATGGTCTCTATCAAATTCTCATATGACAGCACAAGTTAAAGATATTTACTCTGATCTTGTATCTGCAAAGGCCTCGTCTTCAAGATCAAAATTCCCGATGGCTTTCTGGAAAGTGGGCTGCCCTCTTAAAATGATTCTCTTCTCATGGTTAGTCTATAACAATAAAAACTTGACATGGGATAACTTGAGGAAGAGGAGCTGGCATGGCCCAAGTAGGTGCTCGATGTGTGAAGCTGATGAGGAGACAAATCTTCATATGTTCTTTCATTGCAAGGCCTCCCAACAAATCTGGTATGACTTAGCCATCTCTTTTGGTTTTCCTCACACTGTTTTTATTTCTATCCATGCAGCGTTCGAGTGGTGGGGCAGGCAAGAGGAGTCTACGCATATCCTCCTGGTCATTATGTTATGGAGTGCGTGGAAATGGAGGAATTTCAAGATCTTCAAAGACTCAAAGATCCCTTACAAGTCTATCCTACATAATATTTCTACATTCTATGATTCGATCCCAAGAAAGATGCCCAAATAAGTATCTGGAATGTTTTATGGACGTTGTGTTTTTTCTGCTCTCGGCTTATCTGTTGCCTGGGCTTTATCAGGCTCATTTTCAGCTTGCAACAGGTCTCTTCTAGTTTTTGCTATTTTGTGTATTTTGCCTTGAATCTGTGCTTGGCTCCTCTCAGTCATTTTGTTATATGTCTCATGTGTCCGGTGATCTCCTGCATATCTGTAAAATTATGTCTGTTGGTTTTTTTGAGGCCTCACAGGCTGCTCCCTTTTGTACCTTATCAGGCTTCTTATATTGTCTTAATATAATCTATATCGCTTTTTCTTCTGAAAAAAAAAACTTATAAAATTTACAATTTTATAATTGGCATTTCTTTAATTCATAATTTTATCGTATAATTTATAAGTTAACATTACATTATAATCCAAATTTGTTATTTAATATTAAATTATTAAATGGTCAATGTTATAATGTGTAATCATAAAAATTTTAATTAATAAATGTAGATTTTTTAATATATGTTTAATTTATAATTTAAGGTAAGGAAAATTAACACAACAGGAAGGAAATTTATTTTAACATAATTTAGATTGATTTTTTAGAATGTTTATAGGTAGTTTATATTATTTTGCTTTAACTATCTATCTATCTATATATATATATATATATATATATATATATATATATATATATATATATATATATATATATATATATATATATATATATATATAAATGAGAAAACATTTATTAACTTGAAACCCATAGCAATGCCAATGTCAATAGATAGTTTGACCATCTCGCTCCATCATTATAAAATCTTACCCTTCATTTTTTGAAAAAAATAATAAGGTTTGTTGCAATTGTTTTCTTCAGTGAAGAAAGCACTTCAATGTTCTTTAAAATTAGAAAATTTTAAACTGTTAAATACAAATTCTTAGTAAAAAGACTTTCTCATAATGTCAATAGATAGTTTGACCATCTCGCTCCATCATTATAAAATCTTACCCTTCATTTTTTGAAAAAAATAATAAGGTTTGTTGCAATTGTTTTCTTCAGTGAAGAAAGCACTTCAATGTTCTTTAAAATTAGAAAATTTTAAACTGTTAAATACAAATTCTTAGTAAAAAGAATTTCTCATAATTATATATTGTATCATATGAGAAGTATGTTTATTTATTGTTTATTGTAGAATGATATATATATAAGGAGATATTTTTACGTAAATATTAAATTAGCCATAATTATTGAGTAACTAGCAATTGTACCAAGAGGTGCAAAAGAATGCTAATAGGAGGAGTGGGGAATGTGGGAGGCAACAATCAAGCAAAATATGTAGACAATGAAATATAATCTAAATTTGAGTTTCTCTATATATTCTAAAGAATGTAGCAAGAGGTTAAATTTAAGAAGAAAATTACAATAACATAAATGTCACAAACCAATGACAATCCTTGCAGGCAAGAGGTACATAATAGAGGAGTTCATTTTCCTTGTAGTTTTTTAAAATGGCATGAAGTAAATTTTGAACAAGGAAATTATGAGGTATATACCAGCTAAAGATATCACTTACACTTGGGAGAAACAACTTATAGCAATAAGTTGTTGTGGAGATGAGAAAAACTCAGATTACAGATAGAAGTATTGTATCAATGGATGTTGTAAAAGTACTTGTGAAAAGCTTTGTGATCAGAATAACAAAGTTGGGTGTGCCTTTTATGAAAGTTTACGTTAGCATATGTGAAAAGGTTGTTGGATGAATATGCCATTTATATACAATATCCCTTTGCAAAAATGATTGAAATATTGGTTGATATGGCTCTTCTGAAATGCCCAAATCGTTCGTCATCTTTAAAAAGTAAGAAATGAGGTATTTACTCAACTAAATTGATCTCCAAGCATGATGGTGCCCACTATTTTATTTTGTACTCTTAGTTTGAAGAAAAAAAATTGTTGCATAGCTCCTTATGTCATTTATGTTATCTACAAAAATTCTTGAGATACAATAAGCAATTCTTGATACTTATATTTCCGTACTTCAATATAATGAAAATCTTTGCAATATTTTAAATATGCGTTGTGTTCTTTGTTCATGGAAATATAATATTCACATTAAAATGCACAAAACAATTGTGCGAAAAGAAAAGCAAAAAATTTGGAATTTCGAAATAATAGTAAAAAACATACTTATATTAATATTTAGAAGCCAGAATTTGGATCACTCTGCAACCCTAATGGCATTGCGGCAGCCATGAGCTAAACTTAATCGTGACCTAAACTCTGACGACACCTGCAAAGCTTCAAACTAGGAGGCTGGTAACAAGGTCGGAATGACAGAGGAGGAAAGGGGGGGAGAGATCCCCTCCTACGGAGACGCGGCAGCAGGGGATTCCCGCCAGAACACAAGAAACCCGAAGCTAACAGGAGATACAAACAAAATGTCAGGACCAGTCCTCAGGGCGTAATGGCAGGCAGGCAGCAGAGGAAAATGTCTGCCATGTGCGACAGAGAAACCGAGATTCATCATCCTGATGAATAAACTGGAGCGATACAGAAGTTACATGAAAGACCACGCACTAATATGTAAATTCATCGGAGTCTGGCCAACGGAGAAGGACCTCACCAAATGGATACAACAAAAATGGCAACCCAAAGGCCATATCGAGCTCAAGCTGGGAGCTAGAGGCTTCTTCACGGTAATATTCTCGAACCTGCAAGATAAAGAAAAAGTATTTGAAAATGGTCCTTACTTTCATTATAATGCTGGTTTGTTTATGAGGTATTGGGAAGAATGTTACGACCCAGACAAGGAAAAATTTCTGGCAGCCCCGGTTTGGGTTAGATTATTCGGTCTCCCAATGGATTTCTGGGACCCAGAAATACTGGAGGGCATTGGAAATATGATAGGCAGATTTGTCAAAATAGCAGAAATGACAAAAAGAGGCAGATACACTTCATATGCGAGAATATGTGTATACATGAACATAGTTGAACCTATACCTGACTCAGTGGAACTAGAATATCATGAAGAGGTGTGGCAACAAACCCTAGACTACGAACACATCCCGTTCAGATGTCATAGATGTCATGAGTATGGCCACCTATTTAAGGATTGTCCACTGAACCTAGAGGAAGGAGAGAACATGCACAAGAAACAGAGGAAACCTCGAGAAGATAAGGAAGGGTTTCAAGAAGTGAAAAGCAAGAGGAGACAAGCAAAAGAAACTCCCAACATGGGGAAAAAAGAATATCAAACTCAGCCGAGCAGAACGAACAGCTTTGAAGTGCTGCAGGGAGAAGAAGAAGAAGAAAATGAGGTCCAAACTATGGATTATCAGGAAAAAGGAAAGGAGAGCAGTTCGAGTCAAGGCAAACTGAACCCCAAGAGGAAAGCTCAAAGAGAGTCAGTAGATAAAGAGGATAAGGAGGACAGGGAGAGGATGGAAACCACCACAATGGAAATTGACCCAAGCAAGGGAGAGGAACTAAGCATGGAAGAGGAGGTGTTGAAGAAACTACTGAATGAATGGAGACTCTTAAACGAAAGATTTATACCAGAATACCAAAAAAGACTATACAAAGATACATTCCAACAGAAGCAAGCTAAGCATGGATAGGGACAAGTGGAGATGGCAGAACAACTGGGGATGCATCAAGAAAACCCCCAAGAATACTCAAATAAAATGAAAGGAGGAAAGAAAAGAGGCTGGAGAAACCTACAGGAATCCATACAGATTATGGTAGAAATGTTGGTGAATACAGGCAGGGTGTTACCGCTATCAGCGGTATACCAACAAATAAACAAAGTGTCCCAATGATAATTACATCCTGGAACATAAGAGGCCTCAACAGCAGAGGAAAACATAGATACTTAACTGAGAGACTAAGAAAAGAAAAACCCCAATTCATGCTGCTACAAGAAACAAATATTACAGGAGGGAAAATGGAAGAAATACTAAGTAAAATAAAACCAAGGTATGAATGCATGACTATAGATGCGAGAGGTAGTGCAGGCGGAATTGCAATACTGTGGAACCCAGCAGAGATCACAGTGGATTACTGGATAGGCATGAAGAGAATCCTCACAGGGTGGTTTTGCCTGATAGGAAATAAAGAATGGTTCCTAGTCTCTGTAGTATACGGCCCTCACATACCAGTGGAAAAGGAAAATTTCCTCCAACAAATAAATACGTTAAGCCATCTACATAAAGAAAAGCTTTGGTTATTAGCAAGCGACTTTAACTTGATAACAACAATATAGGAGAAAAAAGGGGGACTGCGAAGGGAAGAGCTAGAAATGGAGAAATTCAGAGATATACAAGAAGAACTACAACTGGTGGATATCCCAACAATAAATGGAAAGTATACGTGGAATAATAGAAGGGGAGGGAGCAGACAAATAGCTTCTCGTCTATACAGATTCTTGGTTACAGAAAACTTCATTAGCAAAGATGTATACTATGAGGCTACAATTATACCGTGTCTAGGGTCGGATCACTGGCCTATTAAACTAGAAGTAGAAATGAAACAAGGAAATCGAAACAGACCATTTAGGTTCGAGGCCTTTTGGCTAAGAGAACCGACCTTCATAGGAAAAATGGAGTGGTGGAATGAGAGTGAGAATGAAGGGAGAAATATGATGCACACCTTTCAACTCAAACTTAAAGAACTAAAAGGAAAAATAAAGAAATGGAACAAGGATGAATTCAGAAACATACATCAGGAACAGGAGTTGATCCAAGCCAAGATGAAGAAAGTACAACAACAAATTATCAATGAAGGCAGAAGTGAATTGCTAGTGGAGGAGGAAGGGCAGTTGATTAATAAAATGGAGGAAAGGAGACAACAAGAAGAAATACTGTGGAAGTAGAAATCCAGAATTCAATGGTTAAAGGAAGGGGAACGAAATACAAGGTTTTTTCACAAAGCAATGATCCATCATAGGCAACAAAATATGATATTTTCCCTAGTAGATCAGCAAGGCAATCGATTTACCCAAAATGAAGACATGGAGAATCTGTTAGTGCAGCACTTCAAGAGGCTACTGACGAAACCTAACATAAGTAGGGAGGAGAATATAAACAAAATCATACAACACATTCCCAATCTGGTGAGCAGACACCAGAACATGGCCCTGCTAAGAGAAATATCTAAAACAGAGGTAGAATAAGTCATCAGAAATATGGCGAGAAACAAAGCACCAGGTCCAGACGGATACACAACAGAATTCTTCCAGGTGACATGGCCATTCATGGGCGAAGATATAGTGAAATTAGTTGAGGAGTCCAGACGCACAAAAAGAATGCACCCAACCCTGAACTCCACATTTCTGGCCCTGATTCTGAAGACGGATCATTCGGAAGAACCGCAAGGGTTCAGACCAATAGCTCTTTGTAATCTCATATACAAAATCATGGCTACAATTATGGTCAATCGCTTAAAACCTATATTACCTGGATTAATATCTCAGGAACAAACAGGGTTCGTTAAAGGAAGACAAATAACAGATTGCATAGTGGTGGCACAAGAGGCAATTCATTCATTAAAGACAAAAAAACCAAAGGAATGCTGGTTAAATTAGACTTATCAAAAGCCTACGATCGATTGAATTGGAATTATCTACAGGGAATATTGAAGGCATTCGGCTTTGATGCAAGATGGATAAGCTGGATAATGTCGATGTTATCAACTCCAGTCCTGTCAATTCTACTCAACGGATCACCCACAGAGGCGTTCAACGCAACCCGAGGGCTCAGGCAAGGTGACCCGCTTTCCCCATTTTTGTTCATCCTGGCAGCGAAAGGCCTCAGACGGTATATAAAGGAGAAAGTTCGAAGAGAACAGTACATTGGCCTCAGACTATGGGGAATGATCTACCATTAACACACTAGCAATTTGTAGATGACATAATGTTGTATGGGCAGGCATCGCTCAAGGAAGCCAGAAGAATTATGGAAATTCTTACGGACTTCACTAGTGCTTCAAGGATGGAGATAAACAAAGAAAAGTCTGATATATTTTTCTTCAACACAACAGCACCTTCACAAGCTTTCTTAGCAAGAGTAATGGGATTCCGAATAGGAAATTTTCCCTCGAAATACCTAGGAGTCCAGCTAAATTATCAACAAAACAAAGTGGCAAATTAGAAACCCCTGTTGGGAAAAATCCAAGGAAAAATGCAGAACTGGACATTCAGATCACTGAATATGCCAAGTCGCGTAATATTACTGAGATCAGTGCTACAATCTATCCCGATTTACCAACTAACCAGTCAAGCGATGCCAAAAACAATATGACAAAAGATGATTGACATCTTCAAAAAGTTATTGTGGCAAGGGCCTAGAACGAAAAAAAATGGGCTCTTCTATCATGGAACTAGCTTAGAAAACCCCTAAAAGAAGGATGACTAGGACTAAATGACAGTATCACCAACCAGGATATTCCCATAGAAGAATGGGAAGACATGGTACAAGACCCGGGGAACACCCGCGACCACCACACTCTATTCAGACAAACGATCCAGCAATACTGGGTCATGAAGAATGTAGTGACCCAAGCCATGACTCTCAACAAAGAACAGGCAGTAAACAAAGGATAGGAGGCACAGGAGTAAACCAAAATGAAGGAACCCAGCAGAGCAGACCTCCTAAGAGAGATAGAAGCAATTTAGATTCAAACATACCGAAACAACCTAGCACTGAGTAGGATCGAGAAAAGCCTGTAGGACATGAGGAGAAGCGAGATGCCGGGATCCAATGCTAAAGCCCCAGCCCTGGTGTAGTCCTTGGACGAGGAGTAAAACAGAGTTCTAGATAAAATTTTGTTTTTATGCCAAGTAGCTTTTACTTTTCAAAGTTGATATTCAATATAGATAAAATAGACAATGTTGTAAGGATGATAGAAAAAGACTTATTTAAATTTTGGACAGCTTTTAACGCTAACAGGTGGCCAACCTGGTTTCCTACGAGCAGGTTGAGGCCATTTGTTACTATTGGAAAAACTTGATTATGGTTAGTGAATACTAATAGAGAAAGTACTACCAAGCTTACAAAAAAAAAATATTTAGAAGGCATATGTATATTAATATTTGGAAGCATGAAATTATATTTGACATCCTAGTTAGAACAACTCAAAAAAGAAAGATTATTTTTTGAAAATGTTGTTTGCAGTGATTGTGAATCAAAATGTAATTTCATTTTTTATGAAACACTTCTACAACATTGATTATTTATAATAAGAAGAGTTTCCTAGTACATAGCAAGAAGTTCGAATACATAAATAACATGCTCATTGTTTAGTCAATTTAGTGTTATCTAAATTGCTAGTATTTATTGTCAACCCGGGGCTCGTAAGCTGATGAAGTGAGGGTGTACTATATGTACTTAAGTAACCTCTTAGAGTTTTTCTTATCGTTGGGGTGTGTAATTATGTTCCTAAGATGGAGTGAGGATTTATAAACAAGTGAGTGATGGTGTGTGTGTAGAGTGAATTCTAAATGAGTGGAAGTGTGTGTGGAGTGATCTCTAACTAATTGCTTGAAAGGAAATGCTTGGAAAGAATAAATGAATTGAAATGACTTGAAATAAACTTGAAAGCAAATGACCACTACCAATGGCACTAGACACCGTTCAAGTTGCTGCTAATAAAAGAAAAGAGAATCACTTTTAAAACCCAAGAATAAAGATTATCTCTCTCTAACTCGATGCTTCAAAGCACATGTACTGTGTAAAGCACGGAAAGAAAGTAGCTTAAGTGGAATTTATAAAAGTGAGAAAAATATGCTTGAAAGACTAATGATAATAATTTGCTATTTCTAATTCTTTACTTCAGCCATATGTACTATGGAAAGCATGATTAGAAAGTAGTGAGGAAATAGTCTAGGAAGCACTTTAAAATCAAAACTTTTACTCTAAAGACTAGTGGTAATGATTTACTCTTTCTAACTCGATGCTTCAAAGCACATGTACTGTGTAAAGCACGGAAAGAAAGTAGCTTAAGAACAGTCCAAAAAGTACCCAAACAAGCTGCAAGTTAGTGATATTTTGATCTTAAAAGATAATAATTTATGATGAAGATCATTCATGTATGTTAACAGCTCTTTGAGAAATAAGATTAAAACTAACTATAAAGACAAAGGCAGCACTTGAATTGTCAACTTCAAATACCATTAGCTGTAAAGCAAACACAACACATATAAAAATAAATCCCGGGCTAAAAGAAACCTGCAAAGAAATCACACTGATCAGCTGAAGAGAAAGGAAAACAAGTAAATGAAACTATACATGCTTAAGGAAATAAATAAGAAAATAATGAAATACTGCACATAAAATACTTTACAAAGGCTGGGATGAGCAGGGGCCCTCTGTTCATTCAGCCACAAGAAAACTCAGAGATCTGGAAACTTCAAAACGGTGCTATATCTATTCCTCCATTTGCAAAAAGTTTACAAAACAGAGTGCTGGAATAGCACTAGAAAACAGAGTTTACAAAAGCTTCTAAATTCAACACAAGTGCAGCAAATTACAACTAATCAAAAGTTCTTTGAGCGTACGCAGACGCATCAATTTATAGGAGTTTCTAAGATAGCCTACTCGTACAGCTAGTTAACAGAAAAACAATAAAACGGTATGCGTATTAAAGGTCCTTTGACACATCACGGCTGCGTGGACGAGTTTAGTGGTTCTGTCGACATGGATAATAAATCCTATGTTGGATTACGTCCCCTGCCATCTGTAGAACATGGAAAAATCACCATTTAAGGTGACGTGACCAAACAGCTTTCAAACACCGTTTAAACCACCTTGAGTTGACCGTGGCTTAACCAGCTTTGACCATGGGTAAAAATGACGTGGATGGCTGGAACAAAGGGACAGGAACCTCGAGCACACTGATACCTGAGTGCCCATGTGGCTCGTCTAGCAAACCGACACGTGGATCATAGTGTTTAACAAAAAGGCTGCAGGATCTTCAGATAGCTGCAGGATCATCAGATAGCTGCGGGATTCCTGCAAGTAAGTCAAAAACTAAACAAATAGTCATCCATTAGCAAAACTTGCTTGATCATGCTTATTGACACTGAATGTAATGATCTGAGAGGTTTTATGGTGAAAATGAGGCAAAAGTGAAGGAAAGATAAGGAAAAGTTGAGGAAAATGGTAGACAAATAGGTGTAGAATAGAGGTTCTACATACCCCCACTCCGAGGGTATTGCATGTCCTCATGCAATGAAAACACAATTCAGTCCATCTGCTGGGATGCCTCAGCTAGGACATCCAACCTCCTTCTCTTCCTTTGTGTAGAAACATTAACCTTTGGCCTCTTGAACATGCATCTGAATTTCAAGTTAATTAAGGCTCTGTTCAGCCTTCTGCATTTCTTCTTGAGTCTGCTGTGTTTCTTCTGCCACATGCTCATGTGAAGATAGGTATTATCTTGGATTGCCTTGGCAATATCAGCTTGCTGCTTCATTTCTTCATTTCTCTGTTTAATGTGACGGTTCAGCACTTCAAGTTCATAGATTTCTTGTTTAAGTAAATCTATTTGATGCTCATGAGGTATGACATTACTTGGGCCAGCAGTGTTTTGCTCCAATGTCTCATAATAGTTGTACACCTCTTGTTGAACTGGGTCAACAATTGGTGACCTCCTTGGACTATATTCATGCTCAATTTCGGTTTCAAACTCCGGCTGAAATGGACTGTCTTCTCTTGGAGGAGTAGCTGCCTCATGTGATGGACTATCCTCAAGGTCTGCTTTTGTAGCACCCTTCTCAGGTGTGCCAAGATCAACGAAGAGTGTCCTTGTGGCTTTCCTTTTATTCTGCAATCTACTACTCCTTCTTACCGTGGCAGCACTCTGTGTTTCTTTTTGTGCCTTTTCCCTTGGTTTTTGAACTTTTACTTTCTCGGAGAGGGCAGTTTTCTCATGGAGTTTAGCTACCCTTTGTGCTAAAGGCTGGTTATCTCTTTCTTCACCACTAGAATGCTCTGGGGTCTGGTCAGTTTCTCGGATTATGGATTTCCCCTTATCTTGTTTTTGTTTCTTTTTGTCCTCTCTTTTCTTTTTGGCAGCTTCCTTGGCAAGTTCAGCGAGGGTTTCTGAGATGACCTCTTGAGCACTGTCTTCAGTGGGTTCAATCTCAGGTTCAGGATGATGGACTTCTATTTCTGCCACAGTTTGTTCTTCTAAGATATCAGTCTCAGAGATACTTCCTTTTCTCTTCCTTCTGCTTTTTCTAGGTATAGAAGATTCTCCAGGCTCTGCAAAATGATTCCTTACAAGGAATTTTTCCCATGTGTCTTGTTTTTCTTTTAACTGTTCTTCTATCGATAATTTTACAAGACCATGGTGACAGAGGTAAGCTTCTACATTTCGTGGATTTCGTTGAGCCATGGAACACATTTTCCTAAGGCTTTGAAATAGGAAATAAGGAAGGTTTATATCATGTTCTCCTTGAAACTGCAGCATAATTTTACCATGATAGACATACAACACTCCAAATCTCCCTTCACAGGTGAAAAACTTTTGTACTAATAACAATAGAATTTTCCATTCTTCTTTAACATGGGAAATTGGAATTCCTTTGGTGAAAACACTTGTGTCCATACCTGGGTTTTTAAAAATCCGCTTCCATTGTTGATCCTGGACTGCCCGGTTTTTGAACCAACGTTCACCGGTTTGTGGAAGAGAGGTAGCCCTTGCTATGCTTCCTTCGCTGACTGTAACTGTTAAATCACCCACAATTGCCTGACTGTCTTTATCCTCAAATGATCTTGCAAAGGCTTTGGTTACTTCTTTATGGTAGCCCTTAAACTTTCTGATACATTGTAACCAATTGGCTCTTTGTAGTGCCTCCTCAACCTGAGGATATGCCTCCAAGAATTTCGAACCTTCGGGTTCAGCCCTCAAAAGCTTTCCCATCGACTCCTCAGCTCTGTTTAAACACAAATTTGATGGTGACCTTACACAGTAACTCCGTAACTTCACACAGTAACTCCTCGGTTCCTGTTCAGACTTCGTGGAACAGAGGGTATACGGTGCATCAACAGCCTCAGACACCGGGAATTCACGGCTTGAATTTAGAGTTAAGCGGTGGAATTAGCGTGGACACAGTGAAAACAGTGACTAACAGTCGTAATACGACGGTATCACAGGTTTACGGGCTATACGGCAGAGGGAAAACAGAGGATGGTATATGGAGGTAATCGTAGTGAGTGAAAACGAAATAAGGGAGATGATGGCGAGGAATAGGGTGTTATGAGCATAGAGGGTTTTGAAATGATGAACGGAACGGCTACATTCTCCAATTTTGGCTGTGGAATGACACATGGCTGCGGAACGAGAACTGAGAGACGTAATGCGGTAGGTTACGTCATTAGGGTACAGGACCTTAATGACCGAAACAGCCATATGTGATTTCGAAAATCGTGGTTATTATGAGCTGGTAGACGTGGAGGATTCGGAGATTTGTGGTCGCATGGGAAAAAGAGAATGGGTAATCATTACGTTTAGTGGCCAACAAGACATAACCCAGAAAATTCCGCATAATGAAATAACCATAGGTTTAGAGTTTTGAACATACCTCGGATCACTTTTGATTTGGCTTCTGATGATTTACTAACCTTTTGTAAACTTTATTGCTAGCACATGACCTTTCCTCCTTGTCTTCGATGATTTGGAACTGTGAATATTTTCTTCAGACAAACTGTGTTTCTTGTGCAGGTACAGAAGGCTGCAGGAAAGCTAATCGGCTGCAGGATTGTCAAATGGCTGCAGAAACTGTAATGAAGTCTTCCAGCTGCATAAAATACTTTAGTTGCCTAAAAAAAACTTTATTAATGAAGTGAAATGGAATGAAGGAATGAATGAGTGAGTGGAAAGCAGTGAGGTGAAGTGAAGATGGTGAGATGGAAGAAAATGGTGAGATGAAATAAATGAAATGGAAATGAAAGAGAGAGAGATTTTTTTTTTGGAAAACATTAGGTGTCAGGTGACCCTGATTTTCACCTTATGTTTTCTGCATGAGACTGCCAATCAGAGATTGGTTTTCAGGCTCATGCATTTATTCATTTTTTCTTTTTTTTTTTTCTCTTTTTTTTTTTTTTTTTCCTTTTTTTTTTTTTATTGAAATTGAAAGAAACAGAGATTAGGCTGATGGAGGAGAAGAATTCTTCTCCACCAGCCTCATTTCAGAATCGCCTTGAAATAACTTAACAAACTCCTCTTTTGAGAGTGGCTTGTGGTAGACTTTTAACCGGTGGCCATTCACAATAAAGGGAGTTTGAAGTTCATCAATAGTCTTTACTCTAACTGCTCCATTATTAAAGACTTCATCAATCTCATATGGCCCAAGCCAATGAGTTTGAAATTTTCCTTTGAAGTCCTTAAATTTTGAATCAAACAAGAGTGTCCAATCACCCTTTTGGAACTTCTTTTCTTTGATATGTCGATCATGCCATTTGCTTCTTTGGTGTTGAACTAGATCAGTTCTTAGAATTGCATCTTGTCTCATTTCATCTAGCTCATTCAACTGGTCCATTCTGTGCTTCTGGGCTTCTGATAAGCTCATCCCCAATTGAACTGCTGTCTTGAAGGTCTTGATTTGGAACTCAATGGGGAACATGACTTCCTTCCCATAAACAAGTTCATAGGGAGAATGTCCTGTGGTGTTCCTCCATGTAGTTCTATAGGCCCATAAGGCTTCAGGAAGCCTTTCTGCCCAATCTCTTCTATGAAGATGAACAGTCTTTGTGATGATGCTTTCAAGAACTTTATTTGTAGATTCTACTTGACCATTCGCTTGCGGATGGTATGGAGTAGATGTTCTATGCTTGATCTTATATTCCTCCATCAGCTTTTCCACCATCCTTGATGTAAACTGGCTTCCCTGATCTGTTACAATTTCTCTTGGGACACCAAAACGAGTGAAAATATCCTTGAAAAGAAATTGAACAACTGAATTTTCAGTAGCAGAAGTTAATGCTATAGCTTCTACCCACTTGGTAACATAATCAGTACAAACCAGTATATATCTATTTTGCTTGGATGGCAGATTAATTGGTCCAACAAAATCTAGAGCCCATTTCTCGAAAGGTTCGATGCATACTTGTGGCTGTAGTGGCATTTCATTTGAAAGAGTTGGTCTCCCAGTTCTTTGACAACTGTCACACCTTTTAACATATTGCTTTGCATCCTTAAAGAGAGAAGGCCAATAATATCCTGATGAAAGGATTTTATAGGCAGTCCTCTTATCAGAAAAATGTCCGCCACAAGGTTCGTCATGACATGCCTTAAGGATGTCAGGCATCTCATCCTCTCGTACACATCTTCTGATCATCAAATCTGGCCCTATTCTGAACAATTCATTAGAAATCCAAGAATAAAGTGAACTATCCTAAATGATTTTCCTTTTCTCATTAGGGAATAAATGTAAAGGTAATTTTCCAGTAACTAAATAATTAGCAATATCAGCATACCAAGGGGTTTTGGTAGTTACTGCAAACAAATACTCATCTGGAAATTTATCCTCTACCGGAGAGTCCTCATTAGTGTTTTGGATTCTAGACAAGAAGTCAGCTACTGTGTTCTGTTTACCTGGTCGATCTAACACAGTTATGTTGAATTCTTGTAAAAGAAAAAGCCATCTTGTAACTCTACCATTAGTGACTGGTTTGTTCATGAGGTATCTAATGGCAGAGTGATCAGTGTGGACAAAGGTTTCATAGCCGGTTATATAGTGTCTAAACTTGTTTATAGCATGAACAACGGCTAGAAACTCCTTTTCAGTAACAGTATAATTTAACTCAGTAGGAGTCAAATTCTTACTCGTGTAATAAATGGCATAAGGGATCAAATCCTTTTGTCCCAAAACAGCTCCTAAAGCTGTATCTGAAGCATCAGTAGAAATGTGGAAAGGGAGTTTCCAATTTGGACCCCTTAAAATGGGTGCTTCAGATATTCTAGTCTTTAAAGCTTCAAAGGCAGATTGACATTCAGGATCCCACTTAAATTCACAATCTTTAGTGAGTAATTTGAAAAGAGGGGATGCTATCTTAGTGAAGTTTTCAATAAATCTTCTGTAATAACCAGTAAACCCAAGAAAACTTCTAACATCTCTTTGGCAATTTGGAACAGGTAACTTAGAGATGACTTCTACTTTAGATCTATCAACTTTGATTCCATCTCCTGAAATATGATGTCCTAAAACAATCCCTTCAGTAAACATCATAAAACACTTTTCATGACTTAAAGAAAGATTTGTTTCCTTACATCTTACCAGTACTTTTTCCAAATTTGCCAAAGCTTCTTCAAATGTATTACCATAGACTGTGAAATCGTCCATGTATACCTCTACACAATCATGAATCAGATCTGAGAAGATTCCTAGTACAGCCCTTTGAAATGTAGCAGGTGCATTGCACAAACCAAAAGGGAGTACTCGATAGGCAAAAGTCCCCCAAGGACAAGTAAAGGTGGTTTTGTCTTGATCTTCAGGTGCTACCTGAATCTGATTGTAACCACTAAAACCATCCAAGAATGAGAAATACTTTTTACTTGCTAAAGTGTCTAATACCTGATCAATAAAAGGTAGAGGAAAATGATCCTTTAAGGTTGCCTTGTTCAATTCTCGATAGTCAATGCAAACTCTCCATTTACCATTCTTTTTGGGCACTATAACCAAGGGAGAAACCCATTGGCTATCTGAAATGGGGTAAATGAAGTTTACCTTGAGCAATTTCTGAAGTTCTTCTTTCACAATTTCCCTAAGATTTGGATTCATCCGTCTTTGTGGCTACCTAATAGGTCTGCTGTTTTCTTCAATGTAAATATGATGAATACAAGTCTTAGGGTCGATTCCTTTCATGTCAGTATATTCCCATGCAAAGGCAGTGGAATGTTTTTGCAACAGTTTAGTTAATTCTTCTTGTTGTAGTCTTTCCAAGTTCTTGTTAATGTTTAATGTTTTTCCTGGAGAGATTTCAACTGTAGAACTACCAAACTCTTCCATTGAGAAGAGAGACATCTGTCTAGAGGAGAGATATTCAATATCTGCATCTAACTGGAACTGTGAAGAGTCATATTCTGAAGATACCTCAAAATTTTCTAATGTATTTAGAATTTGACTGTCCTCACTGATTTCATAGATGGTTAGAACAGGTTGAAGAGTATCCTCATCATCAATCCACTCATCTTCTCCTATTTCTGTTATTGCCTTTGCGGGAGGATACGAGTTGAATTTCTTGGTAGAATTACCATCTGATATATACATGTCTCCCGACCTACAACTTATGAAAGCATCAGCTGTGGCCAGCCAAGGTCTTCCTAGAATAAGAGGATGTCCTCCTAGATTGTTCTTGGGAGTTAAAATCATAAAATCAACTGGATATTCCCAAGAGTCTAGTGAGACTGGAATGTCTTCCAATACACCATCAGGTTTAATGATTGATCTATCTGCAAGTTGCAACAAAGTAGGTGTAAAGAGAAGGTTAGGAAGTTTTAACTGATCCATGGTCTGTCTACTCATAATGTTGATAGCGGCTCCTAAGTCAATCAAGGTATTTGGGATTTCAACCCCATTAATGTGAGTTTTAACAATAGGGCTACCGGGATCTACATATTTTTGCATGGTAATTTTACCCATCATAATGTCTGCAATTTTTCCAACTAGATGTATCCTTTTTGTGTCTCTAGTTCTTTTTATTGTTTTTTTCAAACTCATCTCCTTTATTGTCTTTGCTAGAATGGGAATCTCCTTAATGGCTGTTAACAAGGGAATCTTGATACAGACATTTTTCAATTCATCTAGAAAGCTATAGTTAGGCAACCAAATCTGCTTCTCCACTCCTTTATCAATTTGCAATCTTTCAGGAAAAGGAGGAATAGCTGAAGATGTGGGTTGCTCTACTAAGGGAGTTGATTCTTTTTCTTTTTCTTTAATGCTTGGGTTTTGAAGGGATACTTCAGAACCCTTATTGGCTTTGAGAGATTCTTCTTCAGAAATGCTTGGTTGTTGAGCACTTGTAGAAGGTTGGTCTAGGATTCTACCTGATCTGAGTTGGACCTCATTGAGAGGGACAACCATATAGGTAGGGAATGGTTGACCTTCCATAAGTGGTTGACCTTCCATCACATAAGCATTTTGAGGATTCCTATTATTGGGGTTTGGTTGAGGTTGAGAGGGAAGTTGATTTGGCCTCTGCTGAGATTGTAACAAGAGTTGAGAATTTTGATTTTGTGGAGGAGGTTGTTGTTGTTGAGGGAATGGTAATGACAATTGTTGACCTTGATTTGGAAGTTGGGGAGCTTGCTGATTCTGAAAGGATTGAGGATATTGATAGAATTGGGCAAATCTCCCATAAGGATTTTGCATTTGCATGCTTTGCAACCATGCTTGAAAAGGATTTTGTGGTTGTGACCAAGGTTGTTGCCAAGGATTCCAATTTGGTGGGGGCTGAAAATTCATAGAGTTATTAAACCCTTGATTTTGCTGCCCCTGCCAAGGTTTCCTTGCAACAAAACAAAGGGATTCAAGCGTACTTGGATCTTCTTGAAAGACTGCTTTGAGGCCAGGAATTGAAGGACATTCCTTGGTCTCATGGGTTTCTGAGAAAATTACACAGGTTTCCACAACTTGTGCTTCCAAGGGACATTCCCTTAAAGCATGCTTCTTTCTACACTTCGGGCAAAAGATGGTCATAGCCTTGGCTTCTACTTTTTGTTTATTCTGAATCTTAAGGGTATCAATTTGTTCACTAAGACTCCCTAAGATGTCAGTTTTAAATTCATCTAGCATATTACCGATTTCAGCCCTACTCACTGATCCTGTTGCAGATTTATTTACCCTAAGGAGAGAAGGATCTCTAGGCCCTTTTTGAGTTTTTGATTTGCCTCTTGAGAGATGGGTACAAAGTTCTGCTATATCATTGAGAGGAAGCTGAGAAATATCCCCTTTCCCCATCATGTTTAAGATATCTATCCATTCATCCCTAATGGCTTTTAATAAGAGGGCTTTTAAGGTCTCTTCATCCAAGGTGCTCATTTTTGCTCTTTTTAAATTATATTGAAATCTCTCAAGTAAATCTTCTAGGCTCTCATCTTCTTTTTGCATCATTTTAAAAACCTCATCCTTATGATTAGTAGGCATACAATAGTCCAAATACCTATCCAAAAAGGTCTGTTTCATCTCATCCCAGGTCCTAATGGACTGAGTAACTAATCCCATGAACCATTTCAAAGCTTGATCTTTTAATGTTGATGGGAACAGTTTGAGTTTCTGAGTATCATCCAGATAATCATAAGTTCGACACACAACTTCAAATTCAAACAAGAATGTTTCAGGGTCCTCAGTTCTTAATCCATGAAAATTTGGGAGGACGGATGGTGATATGTTTTTCATGGTGGCTCGGGAGTCCTCATCAACAATGGGAAACCCAAATGAATTATCCCCATCTCTATTTCCTCCAATGGGACCTCTACCTCCTCCATTGTTATTATTATTTCCTCCTCCTCCTCTACCTCTACCTCTACCGCCTCCTTCTTCCTCTGCCATGATGATTCTCCTAGGGATTTCAAAATCTTCTGGTTCTTCTACAAAGGGTGAATGAGAAGAGATTTCTCCTTCCTCTTCAGGTGAGTCTATTTCTTCAATTACAATTGGTTTCCTGGTAGGAGAAAGAGAAGAGTCTCTTCCTAGTTCAAACTCAATAGAAGGTGTAGGAGAGTCAACTCTTGGCTCTTGAATTTCAGGACTAGGAGTTTCGGTTGGAGATAAGGGAGGTGTCTCTTGTCTATCTCTTGAAGCAGATGGACTTGTAAAAATTGAACTTCGAGCTCTAGCTAAAAACCTTCCCCTAGAATCTCTAGCTCTATGCATGTCATTTTTATTTTATCTTCAAGTTAAGTTAAATAGTTCTTTTTCTGATCTTCCAGTTCACTCTAGGTGCAAGAAGAGAGCATACTCAAGAGACTATTAAATCAATAACTTTCTCCTTTCTGATCCTCCAGATCACTTCAAAGTGCAAGAGGAGAGCATACTTAGATAGGTCATTAACTTCTTTTCTTGAAGTTTTTTTTTTTATATTTTTTTTCTTCTAAGAATATGGCTACTTAATTTCACTTCCCCGGCAACGGCGCCAAAATGTTTAGTCAATTTAGTGTTATCTAAATTGCTAGTATTTATTGTCAACCCGGGGCTCGTAAGCTGATGAAGTGAGGGTGTACTATATGTACTTAAGTAACCTCTTAGAGTTTTTCTTATCGTTGGGGTGTGTAATTATGTTCCTAAGATGGAGTGAGGATTTATAAACAAGTGAGTGATGGTGTGTGTGTAGAGTGAATTCTAAATGAGTGGAAGTGTGTGTGGAGTGATCTCTAACTAATTGCTTGAAAGGAAATGCTTGGAAAGAATAAATGAATTGAAATGACTTGAAATAAACTTGAAAGCAAATGACCACTACCAATGGCACTAGACACCGTTCAAGTTGCTGCTAATAAAAGAAAAGAGAATCACTTTTAAAACCCAAGAATAAAGATTATCTCTCTCTAACTCGATGCTTCAAAGCACATGTACTGTGTAAAGCACGGAAAGAAAGTAGCTTAAGTGGAATTTATAAAAGTGAGAAAAATATGCTTGAAAGACTAATGATAATAATTTGCTATTTCTAATTCTCTACTTCAGCCATATGTACTATGGAAAGCATGATTAGAAAGTAGTGAGGAAATAGTCTAGGAAGCACTTTAAAATCAAAACTTTTACTCTAAAGACTAGTGGTAATGATTTACTCTTTCTAACTCGATGCTTCAAAGCACATGTACTGTGTAAAGCACGGAAAGAAAGTAGCTTAAGAACAGTCCAAAAAGTACCCAAACAAGCTGCAAGTTAGTGATATTTTGATCTTAAAAGATAATAATTTATGATGAAGATCATTCATGTATGTTAACAGCTCTTTGAGAAATAAGATTAAAACTAACTATAAAGACAAAGGCAGCACTTGAATTGTCAACTTCAAATACCATTAGCTGTAAAGCAAACACAACACATATAAAAATAAATCCCGGGCTAAAAGAAACCTGCAAAGAAATAACACTGATCAGCTGAAGAGAAAGGAAAACAAGTAAATGAAACTATACATGCTTAAGGAAATAAATAAGAAAATAATGAAATACTGCACATAAAATACTTTACAAAGGCTGGGATGAGCAGGGGCCCTCTGTTCATTCAGCCACAAGAAAACTCAGAGATCTGGAAACTTCAAAACGGTGCTATATCTATTCCTCCATTTGCAAAAAGTTTACAAAACAGAGTGCTGGAATAGCACTAGAAAACAGAGTTCACAAAAGCTTCTAAATTCAACACAAGTGCAGCAAATTACAACTAATCAAAAGTTCTTTGAGCGTACGCAGACGCATCAATTTATAGGAGTTTCTAAGATAGCCTACTCGTACAGCTAGTTAACAGAAAAACAATAAAACGGTATGCGTATTAAAGGTCCTTTGACACATCACGGCTGCGTGGACGAGTTTAGTGGTTCTGTCGACATGGATAATAAATCCTATGTTGGATTACGTCCCCTGCCATCTGTAGAACATGGACAAATCACCATTTAAGGTGACGTGACCAAACAGCTTTCAAACACCGTTTAAACCACCTTGAGTTGACCGTGGCTTAACCAGCTTTGACCATGGGTAAAAATGACGTGGATGGCTGGAACAAAGGGACAGGAACCTCGAGCACACTGATACCTGAGTGCCCATGTGGCTCGTCTAGCAAACCGACACGTGGATCATAGTGTTTAACAAAAAGGCTGCAGGATCTTCAGATAGCTGCAGGATCATCAGATAGCTGCGGGATTCCTGCAAGTAAGTCAAAAACTAAACAAATAGTCATCCATTAGCAAAACTTGCTTGATCATGCTTATTGACACTGAATGTAATGATCTGAGAGGTTTTATGGTGAAAATGAGGCAAAAGTGAAGGAAAGATAAGGAAAAGTTGAGGAAAATGGTAGACAAATAGGTGTAGAATAGAGGTTCTACACTCATTATGGATTTTTAAGGTTTGAAGATCTTAGTTATGCAATCTCTCTAGTAAAGAAACTCTTTTCTTGTGTGATCTGAAAGGACATTCTGAGGTACTCTTGGAATTGGAAACCATTATTTTTTCCCTTGCACATTGCTCCTATGACCAGTGTAATCTATTATGGTTTTAACTCCTTCAACATACCAAAATTTTGTGTGGTCGATGTTATCCAAAGACTCCTTTAACTATCAAACATCAAAAACAGTTTACACACAAACTATATTGTTTCAATTGAAATCTAACTCACTAATAATTTGTAGAAATTGTTCTTTGGTTATTTGAATTCCCCTCTTCCCTGTAAACATGCACATGTCTAATACAAAATATTAGGACAATATATACAATGTAAGCCTGTAAATATTTTCTCCCTTCAACCTTAGGATTCCATGAAGGACACTACCATAATTGTAATATTAGGACAATATATACAATGTAAGCCTGTAAATATTTTCTCCCTTCAACCTTAGGATTCCATGAAGGACACTATCATAATTGTAATATTAGGACAATATATACAATGTAAGCCTGTAAATATTTTCTCCCTTCAACCTTAGGATTCCATGAAGGACACTACCATAATTGTAATATTAGGACAATATATATAATGTAATCCTGTAAATATTTTCTCCCTTCAATCTTAGGATTCCATGAAGGACACTACCATAATTTCAACATTTACAGCACTAGACTTCAAAGTTTTTTGTTTTTTCAACCTCAGGTTTTCAATTGAACATTACAATATTCTTAAGACAAGAACAAGAATATCATGATCTTTCTGCTTAATCTTTTGTCAAAACACTCACAAAAAACCAAAATTAAATGTTGTAGAAGAGGTATTGACCATTTGAAAGGTATTGACGTGTAAAATCTATTGTAGCTTGCATTGGATAAGAAAGGATCCTTGATAGATTGAACATATTTCTCATTTAAAATATTGCTTTGAAGCTCCAAAGAGATCTACTTAGAAATGAATCATGCATATATTACATAAATGTAAGTCACCTCTCCAACTCAATATTTCATTGGGTAATCGTTTCCTTATCCCTTCAAAGTCAAAATGAAGCCTCTCTTGATTCGATGATCGTTTTTTCAATATTGCATTGTGTGGAATACTTTTCTAGTATCCATCAAGCACTCACGTATACTTTCAAGTAGGAGATCCCTCTTGTAGTCTGCACATGCAGGTTGCATACTTGACCAGAGCTTCTACATCCTTCAAGTTCATTCCTTTTGGTGGTGCAAGTGTTGACTGGTAGGTGCATGTCCTTCCAGAATGTCCAGAATCCTAGCCTTCTTTGTATTGAAAATGTTACATAGGAAGATCATATTTTATCATAGTGACACGTGTTTAAGGAGATGATGTATGTTTAAGGAGTGGTATCACAATCTTGGTTTAATCATTCCAAAACCAACTATAACACAATCTTGGCATACTACGTATTTTCCACATTGTACTGCAAAGTGACATGTTGATTTATTTTTTATGGAATACATGCCTTACACAAGTAAGGCACGAATGGCATGTGACAACTCCCCTTATCTAGGTGTCATTGCATTATAAGTTCTCATAACATTTTTTAGAGTCTTGGATCAATTCATAAAATTATCCTAGTGTGTGTTCCTAGGTACGATTCTTGAAGAGTTTAATTTCGTTTTAGAGTATTATTTGACAAGTTAGGACAAGTTTTCCATATATTTTGTAGGAAACTATTTTTTATGCAAAGGTGTGTTCGTGGGTATGGTTCTTGCATAGTTCCATTCCCTTTAAGATATTTTTCGGCAGATTGGCACTAGTTTTCCAGTTGTCTTTGCAAGAAACCAATTTCTGTGCAAAGGTGTATATATGAATATAGTGATATCCATATATAGTCGTAGCGGTCAATTCAGCTTGCTTTGATGTTTTTCCAGCTAAAGCTATGCCCGATACTAGTAGTCCTTCGACTAGACGAGATAGATAAGATAGACCTAATAATTGACTACTGGCTAGGTTAGGTAGTAACTATCTGTCTATCTAGATTTTTGGATGCAGCTAAGGAGGCTATCCCCTACACCAGCCACTATTACCAACCACACTAGCAAGTGACTTTTTTAGCATAGCGACACGTAAGGCATCTGACTTCAGGTATGAAACCAAAATTATGAGTTCTCGTTATCAAGTGTTCTATTTCTATTTCCTATTGCTATTTTCAATGTATATTTATTGGATTGTTCTACGTTGCTTGGATTCATAGATATGGATAATACAATTTAACATCAAAAATTGAGTACAAGAATTTGTGTATTTTTTGAGAAAAAAATGATGTATATGGAGTGTATATGGAATGTTAAGGCTGCACTTGACCCTTTCCTTTCCCTTGGAATTAAGAAATCAAGGAAAAAGGACTAATGGGGTGGGGGCCAAGTTCGTGGTCGGTGGTGTAATATTAAGTTTATTGTTACAACTTCCCAACTAACTGGCATTTAATAACAAGAAAAATAGAATCAAATGGGGTCATGTGGATTGTTCTTGTAACATAATTATTTATTTTTGGGTTTTTCTTTAGGGTTTAATGGTTTCTTTGGTATAATTTACTTGGTTTTGTGTGTGTGTTTGTGTAACATGTTTTGTTGGCTTGTTTTAATGCAGGTTCAGAGCTATTCCAGGCTTTAGGTAGTTTCGAACCGAGGATGGAGTGTTATATTGGTGGGAGTAGTCAGGATGTTATCTGGAGTGATGAGTGGAGGGAGGGGTTTTGAATTGATAATCTGCTGGAATTTTCCAACAAAGATATTGGTGCAACGATATGCGGCGCCAGTGGAAGTCATGGGAAAAAGGTCACCTAGAGTTAGTGTTCTGTTTATGGAACTTCAATGACTCGTCTGTCATGGAGAGTGAAGCAATCGCCACTCGCAAAAATGTCTCGCACTCGATACCTGACATGGTCAAAGCGGATGGCAGTGTTGGTACGTGCTCGAATCGAAAGAGGATCTTGTTTGTCATGGAGACTGAAGAGGTCACCACTTGCAATGAGGTCTTGCATCTAACACCTATCATTGAAGCAGATGGTAGTGGTGGTGTGTGCTCGAACTGAAAGAGGAGTCCTTAATATTCTTCTCAAGTTAAATAACATATGTATTCTAAATTGGATGAGAGAAAACATTTAATGGCTTTGATTCGACGAAATATTGTAGACAATTTGTGTCCCCAAGATGTCATAGTCATCAATTGCGGTCCTTTCCAAGCTGCTGCAAGAATGGACAAAACATCGAAAACGATAGGTTTAAGAATGGTGGCGAATCTGTGAACAACAAGTCGATTGTTGTAATATAGATCGGGAAGAAGACGTATGCATTGTCAACCAGGAAAGAGATAGATTGCATTGTCAACCATTACTGCATTGTCCTTGTCTATCTGGTGCAATAACCTCCACTTTTCAGTTTTTAATTATATGAAGGAGGACGAAGTTAAAGGCATGTGATTGGCTAGGGTGAATAGCTCACCCCAGGACCATAGAGAAAATTCCTATTGGCATAATTAGAAGAAGAAAAAAATCAATCATAACAGTGAGTTATGAAGCTAGTCATGTAACATACTAAAACACCCATCACAAAGGTAGAAAAAAATAGGCGAGAGATAAGAGTGTCGCAAACTATAGTGAAATTATTCATTGTAGTGTTATTAAATGCATCCAATGCTAATCTTTTGTAATTATTATAGTTTTATTATATAATATGTATAGATATCAAATTATAAATCATCTACATATTTTTTATCTATCAAATTATAAATTTACTACATAATTTGTATTTACTAAATTATAGATAATATAATTTTAACTCGAAAAACTTAAAAAATCATAATTCTTACATTGCATACTCATATTCTATAAATAATTCACCATTTTATTTTAACCATTACTTTTGTTTGCTTATATATATATGTGTGTGTGTGTGTGTGTGTGATGATGATGATGATGATGATGATCAGCCTCCACTAACACCAATGAGGTCTATCAGAGCTTAGGAAAGTAAGAGATTAATTGATACTTTTTAATATTTACTTTTATGATCAAAGAGAAAGGCAAGAAGCATTCCTATATCACTATAGTTTTGTTGATTGAACAAGTCAAAAAGGTTGGTAGTGTGGCAGATGTTTTGGAAATGAGAATGGATGTGAGTAAGAGTAGGGAAATCCAAGAGAAAGTGATTTTCATCCTCAATCCTCTTAGTATAGCACAATTGATAGATTCTTTCATGCCAAGGTGTTTTAGGAATAGAGAAATGCCCGATTTCACTTTGAAGCTCATGGGAATTAGTTCTTATTTTTGCAATTTTCATTTTCTTCTTAGTAGTGATCAAGACAAAGTGATGATTCTAGTTAGCAATATTAGGGTTGATCAACTCCTTATAATACCTTAGCTTACTTTTCCCCTCTAGCTCCTTATCGTCCCACAAATTGTCCTTAAATTTGGAAGTAATAGTATTTTTAATATTATCTTTATTCTCCAAGATGACCCCCTCCTTTATCCCCCAATAGTAGAGCCAAAAGTGGGAATCCTTATGCCAACCTCAATTGTGTTATGAAACCAGCTCAAGAAAAGATAGAAAGATAGATCAACGCCTTAGAATTCAGCCTCTTCGAGGGGGCAACCTCCTTCACATTACATAAATGAACAATTCTTGGATGATACAAATGAAAAAACCTCCTTTCTATATATAGGAGTCTAAGGAGTCACAATATAATCCAGCCGACATAACAATAATAATATAAAGCCACAAAAATAACAATAGAGGGATTCTATGGGGCACAGAAATAACAATATGGGGGTAATAGGGGCACAACAATATAAATAAGGGGTATAACTACAATAGTAATGGGGTAATCACTAGTATTATAGGGACCCAACATGCCCCTCTCCTTCAAAAAAGTGTTGTCCTCAACGCTTGAGTAGTTCTGGATACTTCTGCATAAAATTCTCATCCTCCCATGTGGAATCTTCAACGGATAAGTTCTTCCACTTGATAAGATACTCTGAAATTGATCGATTTCGTAGCTGTCGAGTTCTTGTTTCTGTGACTGCTTCCGGTTCCAATATAATTTTTCCTTCCTCATCAAGTTCTGGCAATATTGTTTGAATTGGGAGCTTGTCACCTATAACCTTCTTTAAACACGAAACATGGAAGACTGGGTGTAATCGAGAAGCTGCAGGAAGCTCCAATTTGTATGCCGTAGTACCAATCTTTTGCAACACCTTGTACGGACCATAATACTTTGGTGATAATTTATTATCCTTCTTAGCTTGCTTTAGGGACATTTGCTTATATGGTTGTAGCCGTAGGAATACCCAATCACCTACATCAAAACTTCTTTCACTGCGATGTTGATATGCCTGTTGTTTCATTCTATTTTGTGCCAACATGAGGTTATCCTTTAAGAGTTGGAGGACTTGTTGTTGATGTTCGATGTGATGTTCCACTGCCTGAACCTTAGAATTTTCTCTTAAATATGATGTGATGGATGGTGGTTGATACCCATAAAGTGCCATAAATGGGGTCATTTTTGTTGCTGTATGGAAGGAAGTGTTATACCACCATTCAGCCAGAGGCAACCATTTGACCCATTGTGTCTGTTTATCAGATACAAAGCAACGAAGATATCCTTCCAAACATTTGTTTACTATCTCAGTTTGCCCATCAGATTGAGGATGATAAGATGAGCTATGAGCTAACTGAGTACCAAGACAAGAAAATAATTTTGTCCAAAAATTTCCAGTGAAAATGGGATCTCTGTCACTTACAATAATCTTTGGGTTTCCATGTAGCTTTTGAACTGTTTCCATAAATGCAGTAGAAACTGTACTGGCTTTAAATGGATGTGATAATGCACAAAAGTATGCATACTTGGTAAGTCTGTCAACTACCACCATGATGACACTCTTTCCCTCAGACTTGGGTAAACTTGTGATAAAATCCATTGAAACCTCCTCCCAACGTTGGCTTGGAATGGATAAAGGTTGTAATAGACCCGGTGTCTTAATTGTTCCAAATTTATTTTGCTGGCAAACCAAACATTCCGCCACAAACTTTTGAATATCTGATTTAAGGCCATCCCAAAAAAATTCCTTCTTAACCCTGTGGTAAGTTTTTAAAAATCCTGAGTGACCTCCTAAGGGAGAAGTGTGCAATTCCATAAGAATATTTTGTTTTAGCTGGGAATTCTTACAGAGGTATAAGCGATCTTTGTACCATAACGAATCATTTTGCCAGCTAAATGTATCAGAAGTACTGGAATCTTATTGTAGCTTTCGAATAAGTGCCCACACTTCTTCGTCATTCTTCCATTCCTCCCTTGCTTCGTTTATCCAATCTGGTTGGATAATAGAAATGGCACACAACAATGCTTCCACATCCTCATCCTTTCTTGAGAGTGCATCTGCCACCACATTTTGCTTCCCTTTTTTGTAGATGATTTCAAAGTCATAACCCAACATCTTTGTGACCCACTTTTGTTGCTCTTCAGAGGATAATCTTTGTTCTAAAAAGCATTTAAGGCTATCATGATCCGTTTTTACCTTGAAGTGTCTTCCCATTAGGTAGGGTCGCCATTTCTTAAGTGCATGGAGTATTGCCAACATTTCCTTCTCATAAATAGCTTTGCTTAAAAACTTTCCCTTGATTGGACGACTTTCAAAAGCAATGGGTCTTTCATCTTGCATTAGAACATCACCAATTCCATTTCCTGAAGCATCACATTCCACAATAAAGGCTTTTGTGAAGTCCGGTGTAGCTAAGACCGGTGCTTGGCACATTGCCTCTTTGAGATGTTCAAAGGCCTTTGTTGCTTCCGGAGTCCATGAAAATGAATCTTTCTTCAATAATGTTGTTAGAGGTGCTGCTATTCTCCCATGGATAGCTTGATATTATGGCACTTTCTAGAGCAATTTATTGTTCCTCCATTTGCAATCATCACTTGACACTCTGGTGCTGGATATAGGAAGCAATTCAATTCTTTTGCTACCCTACAATGAATAAAATTGTGGGTGCTTCCTGAATCAATCAACACTATTACCTTTTTCTTCTTGATTTGTCCTTCTATCTTGATGGTTTGAGGAGTGGTAATTCCCGCCAATGCATTACAAGATATGGTCGGATTTATTTGTTCTTCATCTAGGCTTTGTTCCTGGAGTATATCTTCTTCTTTTGACCTTTCTTGCTCCTTTTCTTCTTCCTCTTCACAATCTATGTAGAATAATTTCTTCTTAGCACACTTATGACCTTTAGTGTATTTGCTATCACAACTGTAACAAAGCCCTTTTGCTCTTTTTTCTTCCAATTTTTGTGGTGTCAACCTTATAGGTTGTGGAAGACTAGGGGCAACAACACTTCCGTCTTTATAGTTGTGAGTGGTATGCTTCCTGATTGCCATAATTTTGCTTTCCATTTTTCTTGCTAACCTGAATGCCTTCTCTAATGAATCCAGTTCCCAAAGGCGAACATCATGTTGGATATTATCCTTTAAAGACCCTATGAACACATCAATCCTATGCTCCTCTGGAATATCTTTTACCCTTATGTTCAATTTTTGGAACTCCTCAATGTGCTCCATTACTGAACCCTTTTGTTTGAGACTTATCAATTGGCTAAAAAAAGTGTTGCTTTTTGTATCTTCATAATGTGCTATCAATTCTTCTGTAAAAATTGCCCAAGTTATAAATTGTTTATGAGAGCAAAGCCATTGATACCATACAAACTGATTTGGTTCCAAATATACAGTTGCCATACGTACCTTTTGTGCATTTTGCACATTATTGAGATCGAAGAATTGCTCCATCTGTAATATCCATATAGCGGGATCCTTGCCATCAAACTTCCTCATATCGATTTTTGGAATATGGTGATTCTTCGATCCAACATTAGCGTCTATGGTATCATGATTAACAGTTCTTTTGTTCTCATCATGAGTTTCCTTTACTACCTTTTCACCATTAGTGACCCTTTCTTGTAGCAACTTCTTCAATTCTTCCATATATGTCTTCAAATCTATCTTCAAATCTGCCATGTCTCTCTTCAAATCTGTCTTCGAATCATCCATCTTAGCTTCCATGCCCTTTATCTTAGATTCCACGCCAGTTATCTTAGCTTCTGTTAGCTTTTGTGAGCGTGACATTTGTTGCACTTGTTCTTGTAATTTTGATATATCATGCAGCATTTCTTCTTCTTCTTCATGAGTCATGCCAGAGCTTTCAGGTTCCTTACTAGGTGTTTGCATTTTCTTTCCTCGGGGCATCAGTTACCGATAATAATGCTTTACTATGCCCTTTGAATTCCGTTAAACCAAGCTTACACAAAAATTAAAAAAAAACTACACACCTTTTTTCACTTTATAGAAGCCTGATATTGAATCTGATGTATCTCTGTAATTTTGGATCATCCAGTTCTGAAATTGCTACCTGCAGTGGCCTTCTGTGTCCTCTTTCCAATGCCATAAGTCTGAGCCAAATTGGATTCTCCAAGGAAGAGTTATGTGAAATCTCCCACAGTGACTTGCTTTTAGACTGGTTCAGTAGAGCAAACTTGTGCGACGTGCCACGCGTCACTGTTTCAACCTTTGAATCTGAAACACACACACAAGAAATTACAGTCTGTCCGCTTTCTGTACCATTTTACAAAATTTCAATCCAATCCTCAGAGAGAGAGAGTTATGACGATTTTCCCCAGGTCACCTGTTTTGAATGTAATTCAGGAGTCTGCAAAAAGGCCAACTTCCTCAGATCATATCTCCGAAAATATCGCGCAAAAAGCTCTGCAATTCGGACCCAAGGTTCAGCGCCAATTCTTCTCAAATGGGTTTTTTTTGCGACTTCTGAAACGTCACCGAAAAAAAGTTATACTGAAAATTCCACGATGACCTGTTTGGAGCAGCGAAACCCTAGAATCCAAAGCTCTGATACCAAATGTTATGAAACCAGCTCAAGAAAAGATAGAAAAGATAGATCAACGCCTTAGAATTCAGCCTCTTCGAGGGGGAAACCTCCTTTACATTACATAAATGAACAATTCTTGGATGATACAAATGACAAAACCTCCTTTCTATATATAGGAGTCTAAGGAGTCACAATATAATCCAGCCGACCTAACAATAATAATATAAAGCCACAAAAATAACAATAGAGGGATTCTATGGGGCACAGAAATAACAATATGGGGGTAATAGGGGCACAACAATATAAATAAGGGGTATAACTACAATAGTAATGGGGTAATCACTAGTATTATAGGGACCCAACAAATTGAGCCAGAGGTGGGGGTTTTATAATTTAATATTCAAAACCAAAAACATAATATCTATTCTAATTTAAATAACAAATTACTACTATGTAAAGTATCACTATATATCCCTGAATCATAATTAAAAGTAAGGAATAAAATATAAAATAAATTACAATAAAAAATATATTATTATATTAATTTTAATTTAAACATAATAAAAAATCTAATTATAAGAAAGAGACTAAAATTTTATTAATATATAATATTGATCTTTATTAATACAAAAAGTTTTAGAAAGGAAGTTTGCATTATATTTGGCATTTTGTTGTAAAATGATATTAAATTTGTTGAAAATGATAGAGGATAAAGAGTCTCTAGGGTTTGGATTGATCGCCAAAAAGTGCAATGTTAAGACATTCCTTACTTAAAAAAGATCATTTTTATAAGTATTTTTTTAAAATACATGATTTTTTTAATAATTCAATATAAAGCATTTAAATTATCTTTTATATTTAAGGATTTTGTGAAAAATGTTGATAAAAATTGATTTGCATTAGATCAGTATATAATTTTTCATCTATATAAAGTATTTTGTGGGCCTAAAAATGGGAGGAATTGACTTGCAAGTGACATTTCAATGGTATGCCTATATTTGTAAATTTGGGCTTTAAAACTTATCTTGTTTACAACCATGGTATAAGGTGGTTGTAGCGAAAATTTTAGAAGGTCCAAAACCTTACCAGTAATTAAGAGTTGAGAATGTGAAATCCTTAGCCCCCCATTATTCACCGAGATAGGGAGAGTCACTTGTGGAATTTAAACAAAACTTTAGAAGATCTAATACCTTACCACTACTTAAAGGCTAAGGATACAAAAACCTTAACTGTAAGGGACTATCAAGATCTAGGCCCTAAAAGGAGAAACGGTTCCATTTTCTTGTATTATACTTGTTTCATAATTGAGAAAAACATCTAAGAATAAGATTTTTGAGAGCATATAAAATTATGTAACAACCATTTATAGTACATTATCAAATGAAACTCTATATTGGTGCCTCCTTTTTTGTATTTTTTTTATTCATAACTGAATAAAAGTAGAGAAGAGCATAGACCACAACTTATATAAGGGTTTTCTCTCATATTTTATTTTACAAGATGGAGAACAAAGCCTCAATTTATAGATAGGTTTTCTCTCTTATTAAGTTTTTAAAAACATATATTATTCTTATCGTGTAGATTTTTATTTTTATTGTTCATTTATGTAACATCCCTCATTATACTTTGAACAAAATATACATGATTAGAAATTTTTACCAGATTTACTAGTATGTAATATTCCCAAATAACTTATCCCATACTCCTTAACTGATAATCAAATAATATAATCATGGTCATTAGGTAGATTAACCTTAGAAAATGAATACAAAATATCATAACATAATAACCATTAATGCCACTTATTAATATAATGATTTCCACTATAAATTTGTATCAGTAACAATGTTCATTTAAATAGGTTTGTTAATAACACTTTGAGTGATTTAAGTTTTAACATCATGCAAAGTAGTAACATCATGAAGATAACCGAATAGGAAAACACATAAATGGAAACTGATATACCCTGGAAAACCCAAAAGGAAAAACCAGCAAATGTTTATTTTATTAAACGTTTCGTGAGGGAGTCCACCCCTCACTCAATGGCAAGCAAGGGATTCCATCCCTTGTCCATTCTTGAATTTTTATAAAAGAAACATAGTTTTTAATTCAAACATAATCAACTAGATACCATTAAATTAACATGATGTCATGTTTCTCGAACACGTTACCCCACTTTTCTTCAAGCACAATGTCTTTGTGGCATGGTCGTTTCCTGTAGTAAGTTACCCTTGGTAAACTGTATTTGATGATCTTCCACTCTGCATGTAATAATAATCATATATATTGACCTCATCACCTGAAATAATGTTAGTTATAATTTTTCTTTTGATCACTGCAAAAGAGGTTAGTTTAGAACTGTCACTCCATTCTTTGTGAAAGTCATGATTCTTTCCTGAAACACGATTGGATCATGACTATTAAAACGCAAATGATTATGAACTTTTTCTTCACATATTCAATATCTACAGGTTCACATTTTTATATCAAATCATTAATAATATTCTACACATTATACCTCTTTTCAAGAAAACACTTTCTTGAACAAAGTCATCTTCATACATAATATTTACTTTTACATGTGTCATCAAGTACCAAAATCACAATTATTCAACACCTACAACACCTTAATTACTATCTGCAAAATCATACTTATAATGAATTTAATAAAAAATACTCAACACAACCATAGTTTTGTTTTGTCGAGTTACCATTCTTGTTGTAGAACTATGGTTAACAATCTACTGGTTTCTTCTACTACATAACCAATATTGTTATTACTATTGCAATAACATAGGTTAGTAATATAAGATATTGTCAGTATTGTTGTCTTTAATCGCGAAACATAATACCAATGCACATAGTTATACGTGCACGGTTGTTTTCCCATATTTCAAATGAAATAAATAAATGCACACAATTATTGAATAATGTCTATATATCTACATTTCACATGCATTAAGTAAATGTATAAAGATTATAAAGATATGCCTATTCAACCATAGTTCACATGCTTTAAATAAATTCTTAAATATTATAAAAGCATGCATCTTTTTCCATATTTCAAATACTTCAAGTAAATGCATTATAGTTATAAAATGGCAAATGCATTTACAGAGACAACATTTATAAAACTGAAAAACCATTTCGGCCAAACGTTATAAATAAACTAGGTTGAAACATTATTTTTGCACTCACATTCCTCATTTGGGCTAAATTTTTTAAGTATTTTGGGCTAAATTTTTAAAGTGAGTGTTTTGGGATAAATTTTTAAAGTGAGTTTTTTGGGATAAATTTTTAAAGTAAGTTTTTTGGGCTGAATTTTGAAAGTAAGTCTTTTGGGCTGAATTTTGAAAGTGAGTTTTTTGGGTTGAATTTTAAAAGTGAGTTTTTTGTGTTGAATTTTGAAAGTAAGTCTTTGGGCTGGATTTTGAAAGTGAGTTTTTTGGGTTGAATTTAGAAAGAGAATGTCTTTTGGTGGATTTTGAAAATGAGATTTTTTTGTTGGATTTTGAAATTGATTTTTTTTGGTTTGATTTTAAAAATATACATAGATTGAATTATCATGGGAAATCAAAGAAATTGCAAGAGAAAATATGATCGAATAAGAGACATTGATGCTTGTATAGAATACTTGAGAAACTATTACAAAAGAAAGATGGAAAAATGCTTAAATATTGAAAGGAAAAATAAATCTGAGTAGGAAGTTGAAGTAGGTATGTAAATGTAAATATTATAAATGATATCTAAATTTAATAATGTATTGTGAAATTTAATTTTTATTTGATGAACTAATTTGAAAAATATTTTGCAATGTAAACAGAGAGAGACTTTCCTCATAACATTGATGATGAGATTGAAAATGTAGAAAGAGAAAGTGAAAAAGATAATGAACCAATGATTGAAGATGTTGAAAGATATTCAAGTGAAGAAGTTGAATCACCATTAGGTATGTATATATATGTCATGTGTATTATTGAAATTATACATATTTTTTAGTTTTAATTTCATTCAAACTCTATTTTTTAATTTAATTATTTAATGTATATTTATAGCCATTTAGATTAAATTCTCATATGTATATATGAAATCAATATCAATAACGAGATGTTAGAAAATGTGGACACTAGCACATATGGAGATAGAAAAAATATGACCATGTTATACGATATCATGTTAAGCTCATTACTAATAAGTTTTTCAAAGATGAAAATGTGATAGTTCAAGCTCATATTATGAGAGGTCTCTTAACATCAAAGAAATTAAAAGAAGTTATAACATTATTGGTATTCAAAAATCAACCAAAGATAAAAAGGTGAAGAAAAATGTGATTGAAAATATAAATAGTGCTCTAAAATCAATTAGAAGATCTAGAAAGAAAATTGATCTAGATGCACATAGAGAAATACAAATGGCAGTGGTTTCATCAAGTACTAAAGAAAAACATTTGCTAAAATCTATGGAAAAAACATTAGGAACCTCACAAAAAACATTACACAAACATAAGGAAATTTCAATTGCAAATAGATGAAAATGATGAGCTCGCTTATTGGACAATTATTTGTAGGCAACAATACAAAGATAGACTTGGAGAAGATGTTAAAAAAACAATATATGAATATTGGATGAAAAATTCACATGTTTCACCAAAAGTAAGGGATGTGATGCAGCGAAGAATAGCATGAAACCAATATACAAAACATATCTTGGACACCACTCAGATAGAGTTGCTCAATAAGTTCATAGAAGAGAATCATGGAATTAATGTCTCAATCAGTACTTTTGTGCAACAAAAACCATGGTTTGTTAAACCTATCGATGTACATGACACTTGTTGTTGTCGTTATCATGTGGAATTTCAATTATATTGTGACACCTTCCTTTATTTTGGTAAAACATTTTGGAAAAATTCACATCCTCCTTCCACTATCCATGATTTCATATCTAAAATTCTATGTGGAAGAGAAAATCATGAATTATTTTACCAAAAGAAATGTGTTGGTGGTAAAAATGTGATCATTGTGGAAATTTGACTTTATTTCACAACAAATATCCTACTTATATAAATGATCAATCATTGTCCAACATAAAAGTGAAATGGAAGAGATATGAATATACATCAATTGGTTCAAGTAGTAGTACAAGTGCTAGAATTATTGATTTACAAGAAGAAGAAATTTCTGTGGTAAAGTTTTTGAAGAGGTTTGAGACAGAAATTTATAGATACACCAAGAATCTTCATAGAACTCGATGGCAAGACTTGCAATTCAAAAAATCCCGTGAAAATTTTCCACCAGGGACCATTTTGTCAATAATTGATTTTGGAGAAAATTACACATTTGTTGCAAAAAATGAAATACAGAGTGAATATTATCATTCTGACCAAGTCTCTATGATTTTCCATGTTCTATATATACATTCTGAACAAAATTTTGATCATATAGAAAGCACCAGTGAGAATCGACATGTTATTAAAGAATACCACTTTTATATCAGTGATGATCGTACACATGATACACATTTTGTACAAAATTGCTTGGATAATATTTATGACTCATTGAAATGTTGTGGAATAAAAATTAATAAACATTGGATATGGTCAGATGGATGCGCAGGTCAATTCAAATCTTCACGACCATTCTTTTGGCTATGTCGTCTTCATATGAAAACCAACATTAAACATTGTTGGAATTTCTTTGATACTGGTCATGGAAAAGGAGAACATGATGGTGCAGGGGCATGTATAAAATGAGCACTTCGAAGATATCAAATGGACTTCTCTGTAAACCGACTTGTATCAGTTGAACAAGTTGTTCAACGGTGCATTGTTGCACTAAGCCATGAGACTAACCCATCAAGGGAGGTACGCAGGTATGTACATGTATACATTAACTTGTATATATTTTTAATATATGATATCTTTTAGTAATTTTCTAATCTTAAGCACTTATAAATTATATATTTTAAATAATATCACGATGATTATCTTTGATATATAAATTGTATTTTAAATAACATATTTCAATTCTTGTTTGAATTTACTATAGTTGTTTTGGCATATTGGAGTCCAAGATGTAGATAGATCGATTACATATGAAGTTGAAACAGTAAAAGGAACTCGAAAATTGCATTCAATTAAAACAAAGGAGTATTGAAATGTGTTTGAATTTTATAAAAGAAAAGAATCTTGTTTTTGTCATGTTTTCATAGAGGACACACAATTCAATGATGTTTGTGAAAAAAATATGTATGTAAAAGTTTGGCCACATATATAACTAAATACAAAGTGGAAAATGTCAGTTGTAAGCTTTGAATAGATGGAATCATAGGAGATGATAGTGTCATCTGAAGGTGATCGAGTTTATGATTTTGTTAGATAAGGTAAAATTTAAATTTCTTTCAAAGGATATATATATGTTTTATGTTTTTAAAATAATTGTGTATAAGTATCTAGATAATAGTTAAAATATAGATCTAAATAGATAATAAAATCAAGTCCATGGTGATAAATAATTTCTTGATAATTATGATCTCAATTTACACTTGTTTTATTGTGAAGGAGATGTTTTTGTTGTAGTTTCATTGATTAACAACATACAAAATGTCAAGTTATATTTGATGTGATGCACTGAACGAAAGATGAAGTTATTGGAAGACTATGATTATAACGGTTTTATATATGAAAGAGGGTCTATTATACTGAAAGGTTATTTTTTCCAAGAAATGCATCAAACTAAGAGTAACGTTTACTTTCAAGACTATCAACCTGATGCCATAAGTTGTCAATATAGTCATTTGGTGTGTGCAGCGAGCATACATTTGATAGAAGTTCCATAAATAAAAAATTGAAAGTTAAAAAATGGAGAATGTCAAAAGATGACCATGAATGGATCATTGAGAATGGAATTCCATTAGAATTTTTTTAATTGAACTACCCAATAATTTCTTCTCCTTGTATTCATGTTTGAGAACTTAGAGTTCAAGTACATTGTTAGCCTTTCTTTTTGAGCACTCTTAAGTTGTCCATTCTAGCTAGTACTAAGTATTACAAAATTGTTTTCATTAATATGGCATGACTTTATTGTTAAGTTAAAAAGAAATTCAAATATCTCCCAAATACTACTATAATGTAAAGATGTAGCATATCACAATTTTCTTGTTTGTTGTTGATTGTGAAACTATCATGTTTTCATTGTATTTTTCTTTTTTATGGACCATCATTTTATCTTTTCAAATAATTTTATTGCTATCTTAGTACAATGTTTTATAAAGAAATTTTATAGTATGTTTGCATGAACGACTTTATATTAAAAGTTAACTATCAACTGACATCCATAGTAGCCTTTCTATACATCAATGCAAAATGTATACCATATTTTATAATGCAATTTTAAGTTATGATTGTTTATACATATACAACATTATAAGATTCATTCAAATGCAAAGTGTACCATGTTTTGTAATTTGTAATTTTGCTAAATATTCATTAAATAACTTGAAAAAACATCTTTAAACAAAACCTAAGAATCATATACTAACATTACAAGAATGATCATGCAAAATGTACCAACTAAATGTAAATTTAATTTCATCTCTACATATTCATGAAATTAAATACATGTAAAACCTTTTTAAGCATCAAACCAAGCATCATGAAAATTATGCCATGTTTTATAATGCAATTTTATAGTATGTTTGCATGAACAACTTTATATTAAAAGTTAACTATCAATCAACATCCATAGTAGCCTTTCCATACATGAATGCAAAATGTATACCATATTTTATAATGCAATTTTAGGTTATGATTGTTTTGGACATCTACGTCAAATTATAAGATTCATTAAAATGAAAAATGTACCATGTTTTCTAATTTGAAATTTAACTAGATTCATTTCAAATAACTTGACAAAACAACTTTAAAAAAAACCTGAGAATCATCTACTAACATTATAAGAATGATCATGCAAAATATACCAACTAAATCAAAATTTACTTTCATTGCTACATATTCATGAACTTGAATATGTAAAACCTTAGATAAGCATCAAATCATGCAAATTGTACGTTGTTTTATAATGCAATTTTATATTATGTTTACATGAACAACTTTATATTAAAAGTTAACTATCAACCGACATCCATGGTAGTATTCGTATACATGAATGCAAAATGTATGCCATATTTTATAATGCAATTTTAAGTTATGATTATTTTATACATCTACATCAAATTATAAGATTCATTCAAATGCAAAATGTACCATGTTTTGTAATTTGCAATATTACTAGATTTATTTCAAATAACTTGACAAAACAAATTTAAAAAAAACCTAAGAATCATCTACTAACATTATAAGAATGATGATGCAAAATGTACCAACTAAATCAAAATTTACTTTCATTGCTACATATTCATGAACTTGAATATATAAAACCTTTAAGCATCGAGCCATGCATCATGAAAATTTTACCATGTTTTATAATGCAAAATTATAAGAATCATCATACAAAATGTACATAAACTCCAAAATTAGCATGTATTAAATCCTAATAGAGAGTTTTATTTAAAATATGTCCAAAATTTATATCATTGTAAAACTAAATATATAATAAAAAGCTTTCAAATAAAAATATGCATCAAAGAGATCAATTCATAATAAAGAGTTTTGCTTTAAATATGTCCAAAATTTATATCGTGATAAAAGTAAAAATAATATAAAAAGGTTGTCAAATAAAAAGTTGCATCAAAGAGAATCTCTCTAAAATATATGATCTATCAACATCCTGGTGCTCTCATCTTAATCATGGGTGCCGTGCACAACATGTGTAATTGCATATATACATAAGATTTTGTACTTTAAAATTAAATTTTAATGTTTTAAAATTAAATGAGAATGTAATCATCAAAACAAAATTATAAAATGTTTCAAATTCCATGCAATACCTCCTGGTGTTCCCCCTCCATTGCGCCCTCATGGTGTTCGCCATGCATCATGCCCTCATGGCTCAATTGTACAATACATGTACATGTATATATATTAAAAATTTAAAATTTCATATGAAAATGCATAAACTCAGAATATTAAAAAAAAAAGTATCCACTTCTTCAAATTTTCTAGACGATTCAATCCTTGTAACTGACTCAAATTTCAAATTCTATGCAATACCTCGTGGTGTCCCCCTGCATTTATCCCTCATGGATGCCCTATACAATACATGTACATGTATATATGAATAATTTAAAATTGCACTTGAAAATGCATAAACTCGCAATATTAGAAAATTGTTAAAAAACTTTTTCAATTTGTTTAGATGATCTTATCCCCATTGCTAACTCCATCTCTAATGTCCCTGGATAATGGAAACTATCTCCATAGTCCTAAAATTCGAAAATTATAAAACTATAAGATAGAGATCTCATTTTTTAATGAAACTTGCAGCTTCAATTTATAACAAAACAAAGGTGAAATAGTCAATACTTGTGACAAGAAAATATTTGAAACATGTCCCAATATGGAGGAAAAGGGTGGTGCTATGTCGAAAAATACAAACGGAATCATAATTTGTTAACATTTAATTATATATACATAATTATTTCTTTTAAAAATATGTCCTCACGATACTGATATAATAAAAGTAGAATAATAGTATCAACATGAACTTTTCAAAAAAAAACTAGTATCTCTCAACATATCTTGATAGGACCATGAACCTAGGATCGTCATATTATCAAACTTTTCATTCAACAAATGAGTTAACTACAAATAGTGAACATAAGATATATTTGTGTTGGATTATATCAGGAAAAAATAACAAAATGTATGTGAATCGACGTTAAAACATACATTACATTACATTAAAATATACACCCCAAGCATTAACACATACCGATCCCACACCCTCTTCCTCATGACCAATTAGGTCTTGCCAGCCATCATGACAACCCTTTGCCTATGCTTTAAGCTCCTCAATATTCATATTATCTATCTCCTCATATGTTTTCTATACATAATTAGCATGTGCATCAGCTCGTGTGCTTTGTTGATTTAAACCGACATCAATTCAAGTCAATGCATTCTAGATATTGTCTATAATGACATCCCTTCCTTCTCGACCAATTTGAGACGTTGCATCCATCTCCAACCACAAAGTTTCCGGACAAGGAGGTTGGCGTACCAAAGGTGGCGGGGGGTGAGGCAATTAAGTATCCTGTAATGCACCCTTACGTTCATATATCTGACCTCTCCCAGTACCATAAAATTCATATGGAAGATCATTATAATCAAGTCTCATACCCAAAAAGAATTCTGCATAAAATAATTTTGCAAAATAAATTGGAACCTCGTCATTCCATGGCATCTTTCAATACACTGCAAGGAACCTATCATACAAATGGCTGGCTATTTCAGGTTGCTTGAAATATTGCACCTTGAGCATCTTTCTTTTCGGCCCTTATTTGAAATTAAACATAGATTTTGCATGTGCTTTTGTAACCCTTTTACTTACCTCGGCCCATTTTTCGAGACCCATTACTGCTTCCTTTCTACGCCTCATCATATCTATAAAGAAATAGGTGGTTGGCCCAAGCTTCTTGTAAATAACAAGAAATGAGCTTAGAGAGTGCACAACTATTTCTAAGCTTTGTCAACTCTCTGCATGGAGATCCAAACTCCCAAGATCTTTCCTCAATTTTGAGTAATGACCTATGCACCTCTTTGACGTACATTGTTGGATGTTTTTTTCCCAAGCAAGCTCATCAACAATATCAGATGGATAGGTGGTAGTTGGTGTATGATCTTCTTCTTGAATTTCCCTACTTCACTTTCATTTACTTCGAGCAACATTTTCACCCCCTGCATCAATATAATTACATTAATATAAAAACATGTGAACAAATGTATTCATACACATGCAAGATAGCATGTACACGTTTATGTACATACAATTCATTTACATGTATAAATTTGTTTTGTCATAATTTACTAAAATGATGAGGATCGTGATGATTTGATTGAGATTGATGACCACCCGGTGATATTTGAGCACCATCATGCCCAAGTACATGAGTTGATTGAGATTGTTGACCACTGGGAGAATTTTGACCACCCTCACAGGATGACATAGTGAGAGAATCTTCTAAAAAAATAGAAAATCAATTCAATATATATGTGTGTACATATGATTCTACCTATTTATCATTTAATTAAATTCACTTAAAAATATATATACCATACCACAATGATGTGAATGATGACCCTCCATTGATTGAGTAGATACTCTCTTTGACCTAGTTTGAGATGCTCCTAAAAAAATGAAATTTATTATAAATTAATAAAGCTAAATTGAAAACAAATCAATTTCATATGTATGTACATATAATTATATTCAAATATAATTTCAAAACTTTCACATAAACATATATATACAACGATCATCATGTAATGAATGATGAACCACCCCTTGCTAATTCATTTCATAATCTCCTTGATCCATGACCTCCCCCTCTAGTAGATGCATGAGACTCAATTGATGCTCACCTCAAAGAATCAAGTGGCAAATTCTCATCCATCCAAATGCATTTATATATATAAAGTTACCTCATGCATTTATAAATCTTTAAAATTTATATTTAAAAAGATCAAGAATTCAGAAAATTGATGTAACTATGTGAGGGTTCCTCAAAATTATTTGGTGTAAACTCTTCATTTAAAATATATTCAAGACTAAAAACACAAATGTTGAAGTGCAAATTTTGAAAATTAAATACAAAATTTTCTAAAACATGTCAAGTTCACCAAGTTGTGTTTACATAGTGGGGGCACACTTAGTATATAATTGAAAAAACACATGGCCATTAAAAACAATACATTTATAAGTAAAAAAACACACACATATCAAAGATATCTTACAATGTCTATCAATAACTTTTGATGGAGAGTTTCTTAACACCAATTCATATTTCACACACAATATGAATTGCCATTGCCCCATACAATAGATCACTAGACATCCTATTAAAATTTGCACAATGTTTATGCTAAATGATTGAAATTGACTAACAATGTTTTTTGCTTCTCCATGCAGCTGTTTTAACCTATCCTTTTTAACTTGGTACATGCCTTTCATCTGGTTGCACACAAGTTCAGAATTGGTGAAGACTATAATTCCATTGGATCCATACTACCTAGTTATTCTTAAGCCTTCTATCAATGCAATATAATATGCTTCATTGTTTGTTGTTCTTCAAGGTAAATTCATTTTCCTTTGGAGGAATTTTTTCGTCACAATATTGCATAGCACATAAGTAGTCACTGCTTTCCCTGGATTGGGATAACAAGAAACTTCTATGCATAATGTACATTGTTCAACCATGTTTAATGGGTTTTTTGATCCTTGTAAAAAACAAATTCAATAAAATGAATAATATATTTATTTATTGCAAATGCCTTATTTTATGGTAGAATGATAATAAATAAATATCTAATGTGATTGAATAATGGAATACTACAAGGATTTAGCCTGGTTTCAGTATCCTCTTCTATGTTCTCCTTCAGAATTTATACATGTGATTGATAGTTTAAATTATGATTTTAGGAATTCGATCTATATAAAATCATTGTTTAAATTCATATGTGATAGATTATTTACACCGAGGGTGCATGCAGACATGTTAAAATTTATATTCCTCCATTTGGTACTCTGCATAAATTTATGAGAAACAATTGCAATGACAAATATAATGATGATTTTGTCTCTTTCAATTACAAGATTATATTCTTATTGTAAAGGATGATTCCCACACTTCCTGGCCATATAATGAATTTATTGACATATATGAGAAGTTGTTTAACATCATATAGCATCCCAGTCCATATGGTAATATTATGCATTTCAGGTTGCTTGTCTTTCCCTTTCTCTTTAGTAATTTTAATTGTAAACTTATTTTTCAAAGTTCGATAAATAATTCTTCATACTATCCCTGACTTAATCTCAATATAACTTGAGACTTATGATTCTAGTTGATATATATATATATATATATATATATATATATATATATATATATATATACATATACATATACATATACATATACATATACATATACATATACATATACATATACATATACATATACATATACATATACATATACATATACATATACATATACATATATATATATATATATATATATATTGACATGATTTCTAGATATATATATATATATATATATGAAATAATAACATGATTTCTAGTTGATAGATATATATTAAATATTAAAAAGAAGGTAGCAAGAAAGAGGTATTTGTAGATTTCCCTTCCAAATGAGAGGTATTGGAATTTTTTCATATTGATTTTTAGAAATAAGCAGGTGTTACTACTCATTTCCTTAAAAAATTGATTTCTATGCATTTTCAAACTCTATATCCAAACCAAATTAATTCAAGAAGGAGACTCTAGGCCAAAATAGTAACTTGCAATAAAAGAAATATATATATATATATATATGTGTGTGTGTGTGTACAAAACAACAATGAGTAAGTATGTCCTCCTTGTGCATACCATTACTCCATTTAATAAGTGCTTGACTCATCTTGAAGAAAAGAAGAAAATAGAAGATCCCTACACACAAGCATATGAAATTTGAGAAGTTGGAAAAGGGAGTAAGTCACAATTTTATTATTCTCATCATAGACTATAATGACAAAATTGTTCAACTCTTGAAAAATTTGAAAGAATCATGCAAAATTTCATACAGACACAAAATTTAGTAGAGAAATTTTTTTCTCATTTATTGTGGACCTAATCAACTATGCATACTGGATTTATTGTTCTTCATACAAATATTATTTTTCATAAAATATAATCCAAAATGTTGGACTGTGAAGCAATTCAACAAACAAAAAGAAGGGAAATATAATGCCTTTCTAGCCAATGTAATCACTAACGAATTTGAGAGTTGTGCTACCATTATACACTACCAAATATACTCAAAAAATTCATTGATAGTTTCCTCTATAAATGGATCAAATTTATAGCACAACGATTACAACGACACCACTGGATGAGATGGAAGATCAAGAATTTTTTTAGCATTATTAGTGATTGCAAACAGAACTATAAAATTGATGGATAATGATGAGGACGAAGATCAAGAAATTTTTCAGCATTATTATCATATGCAAACATAACTATAAAATATGACATTTATGTGAAATCCACATTCACCATCTCAAAAAATACACTACCAAATATACTCAAAAAATTCATTGATAGTTTCCTCTATGAATGAATCAAATTTATAGTCCAATGATTACAATGACTTCATTGGATGAGAAGGAAGATTAAGCAAATTTTCAACATTATTAGCGTATGCAAACAAAGTTGTAAAACTTATTAGTGTATTCAAAAAGAACTGTAAAATCTGACATTTATGTTAAATTTACATTCACAATTTTCTTATGCTCATCACAGACTATAATGAAAAACTTGTTCAACTCCCAAAAAACTTAAAAGAATCATGCAAAATTCGCATTAACAATTTTATTATGCTCATCACAAACTATAATGGCAAACTTGTTCAACTCTCGAAAAATTTGAAAGAATCATGAATCTTGAAAAAAATCGCATTCACCACATTAAATACACTACCCAATATACTCAAAAAAGTTATTGATAGTTTCCTCTATGAATGGATCAAATTTCTAGCACAACGATTAGAATGACTCCACTGGATGAGAAGGAAGATCAAACATTTTTTTAGCATTATTAGCTTATGCAAACATAATTGTACAATTTTTGGATAATGATTAGAAGGAAGATTAAGTAATTTTCCAACATTATTAGCGTATGAAAACAGACCTATAAAATTTATTAGCGTATGCAAACATAACTGTAAAATATGACATTTATGTTAAATTCACATTCACCATCTCTGGTTATTGGAATCTCTCGTTATCATAGAAGATCCATGAATCTTATAAAGGAGATGTGGAAAGGATAACAAGAGGAGATTTTTTTCTTGCAGATGATTGGTGGTTAGCAACTCATGGTGCACCTAAAGACGATCGAAACAAGGATGAGAATGTGTCTTCAAATTATGCATTATAAAGACAAAAAAGGAGGCATATACATAGTAATAATGTAAAATCAAGGGTAAAGGAAAGTAGGGAGAGTATTAGGAAAAGGTCTAAGTGTTGTACCAAATACAAAGATGTAATAAATTGTTCCAAGAAAGGTGAGGTTGCCATCTGAACAGGTTCATTGTAAGGCCCTTGTCGCAAGTATCGTCCCCACCTCATATATACAATGAGGCACAAAATAATACCTAGCCATCTGGTAGGAGTCTGTCTTCCTGATATCGAATATCTTCCCTCCATCAATCATCTTCAGGGTCTGGTTGTTTGGGGTGTGAGTAAAAAGCAACATATGGGAGAAATCACCTAACTATTGCCCATAATCAGTTGCCGATGGGTTGGGATTTGAGGAGAATGTGTCTTCAATTGACGCATTGAAAAGACAAAAAATGAGGCATATACATCCCATTTCATCTTATTATGGAGTTGATGGCGAAGAAGAAATTTTGGAAACAACTAAACACAAATAACTTGATAATGCAGTTGATATTGATACTACATTACAACCTCCATATTTTGTGGCAGTAAACAAAATGGAGAAGATAGTACTGAGAATAGGAGGGAATCATTTCCATACGCTAAGAAAAGTAGTTACAAATCTTGAGTGAATCAAGCAAAACGCTTTGAAGTGACAGAGAAATGGTGTAACACATCAAAAACATGCAATGAACATACCTAGTCAAGATGAGGAGGCTGACAGAATTCCTCTAGCGATGACAAGGTGCAACCAATCCTGCAAAAATCATGCAAGAACTCCTCTGGCACCAACCAATCCTGCAAAAAAAAATCAACCAAAAATTTAAATATATTCCCAAAAAACCAAAAAAGAAATCCGCAGAAAACAACAACGAATAAGAGTCATGCACACAGGGACATTTGCGATCGTTTCCTCCAGAAAACCAATGGGCCACCCTAACTAACAATGCAAAAAATTCCTCCAGCGAACATAGGCCACCTGCACTAACAATAACCAACAAACTAGCAACATAGAAAATTCTACAATTGCATCAAGGTCATCATATATATAAGCGGTTTTTTGGGCCAAAAAACTAGTTCGACCGAATTATTTTTTCGGCGGAATAAATAGTTCGGTTGAATTATTTTTTTCGGCTGAAAAAGTTTATTGTTGATTTTTAACCTTAGACAAAGAATCCGGTAAATAGTCGTTGTTAATCTAAACGACCAATTGTTTGGCTGAACTTTAGTATAATAGTTCGGCCGAATAAATGTAAAGAATTTGGCCGAAAAATTGGGATTATGAATTTTTTAGGGGCATTTCTCACAAAAGTGTAACCCAACTTCATATGTTTACCCATTAACTGTAAAAATGATCACAACATTAATGATGTATTTCCATAATGCAATACATTTCCATACACAACCCACATTTATATTAACAACCTCTAATACAAAGCACGTCTACCACATAATAATTCTCCATCTCAAGGTTTAAAATAGATGTATCATAAAAATTCAAAAGGTATTAATGCATACCATAATTTTGAAGACAATTTACACCCACCAACTCAATATATTACTTAACAATATTTTCTCATAATTGGATTATCATGAAATTAAATAGTTCTTGTGCTAACTACTTAACTCTTAATCATGCATAAGTGCTCGAAATTCTATGAACAATTATAGAAATGGTCTTGGTCTCTTTAAGAGAATAAGATGGAAAATAGATGCACCTTCTTATGGTGTTGGTATTTGTAATCTACACATAACCACAACTATTACCAAATACCATGGACCAATACCATGGATCAAAATACCATGGACCAAAAACTTCAGACCAAAAACTTAGTTTCCCAAGGTATACGTGCTTTCCTTTCTGTGAAAGTGCGTGTGTACGTTATACGCTCCTTTTGTTCTGTTAACCTGCATGTATACGCGGCTTAGTCAATGGTGAACCTGCGTATACATCTCTTTCTTCATTTTGTGAAGAATTCTCTATCATTATTTGTTGTTTACCTGCTATACTGTGATCTTTCATCTAAGTGAGTTGCCTTCTGAATTGATTCCTTGAAGTTTCTATTTCATCACATCTGTAAACACTATTGTCATGCATTCTATCACATCTGATATCTCTTCTATAGATTCATCTAGTTACCATATACAAATGAGTTGTTCTGCTATAACTGGGTTGCCATCAAATCCAGCTCATACATCATAATGCCAACAATCTCCCCCTTTGGACTTGATGGCAACAACAACCACACCAAGTCACTCTCCCCCTTTGACATCAAAGGGCAAAGGGTCCTGCTCCCCCTGAGTGCATGTTGAATTTTCTAATATGAAGAAATGTACTGATTGAGCTCCCATGATCGAGTCCATGCTCCCCCTGAGCATAAGAAAGGTCTACAAAAATATGTTCTAAAACAAGAACATGACTTTATACATACATCACAAATGACCTTCCTATCACCAATGACTCATACATACATCCATCTCCCAACTAAGTGGGGATATACCAAATTTGACTCATCCACCCAACCAAGTGGGGATATACCAATTATTTATACATGACAAAACAAAAACATTACATCATCCATCCCATGCATAGTGGGGTTACAAATTAGGTCTTTTCATGACCTTTACATTAAAAGATGTACATGACATATATAACAGAGACCAAATATCTTAAACAAGACCATGATAGTCATCAGCAACTATCATATGATTTGCACCATCAGTAGCATCTGTCAATCAGCATCCAAACCAGCAACCTGTATATGTCCATCATTAGTTCCCAAACTATCATCAACCATGTTCTCCCCCTGAATTTGTTCCACCTGTTCACTGTCAGATCTGATCATTGCATATGTTAGTAAGAGATATCAAAACATCATCATCAATCAGATATACATAAAGTTATCAACAACTTTATGAGAACCAATATATTTCCATATGTTATTAGCAGAGTGAAACCAACATCAAACAGAGCAGATCATTGCCAGAACCATGGCAGACCCCTTTTTTTCTGAGTCTGGCCCATTGCTTTCCTTCAAACCAACATATACGCGACTGTGCCCATAGAAACCCGTGTATGTACGCGACTACGCTTTATGAAACTCGCGTATAACCACCTTTCTTTGAAGAAAATAGGATTTAACAGCAGGATGATGTAGCAACTACTCCCAACTTTTGTCTGAGATATTCAAATGTCTCTCTAGGCAGTGGTTTAGTGAATATATCAGCAACCTATTCTTTGGAGGGAACATATTCCAGTTTGACTTTTTGTTCAAGCACTTGTTCACGTAGAAAATGATATTTGATGGGTATGTGCTTGGTCTTGGAGTGCATGACTAGATTCTTTTAAATATTGATGGCACTTGTATTATCATATAGAATGGAGATAGTTGGAGTACATGTGATCTGAATGTCTCTTAAGGTTTTCATCATCCAAAGTAGTTGTGTGCAGCAAGATGCAGTGACCACGTATTATGCTTTAGTTGTAGATAATGAAATTGAACTTTGTTTCTTGCTGAACCAAGACACTAACCTGGAACCCATATAGAATGCACCACCACTAGTGCTTTTTCTGTTATCGACACTTCCTGCCCAATCTGCATTTGTATATGCATGAAGTGTAAGATCGGCATCTCTATGATACCATAAACCAAAGTTCTGTGTTCCTTGAAGATATTTGAAAATCCTTTTGACTTCCTGAAGGTGTGTTTCCTTAGGATTTTATTGGAATCTTCCAACTATTCCCACTGCATGCACGATGTCTGGTCAGGTACTTGTTAGATAAAGCAGACTGCCAATCATGGATCTGTAAGTTGGTTGATGTATTGTTGTTGATTCATCATTTGAGCTAAGACTGCATCCTATTACCATTGGGGTACATACTGGTTTAGAATCTTCCATGCCATACTTTTTTAGGATCTGTTTGAGATATTTGGTTTGTGAGAGAAAAATACCATTTTTATTCTGCTGAACTTGTAGACCAGGAAAGTAGGTGAGCTCACCAAGTAAGGACATTTCAAATTCTTGTTGCATTACTGAGGCAAAATTTTGACTCATGGATTCTTCATTGCTACCAAAAATGATATCATCAACATACACAACAATTATTAGCAATTTATCGGTGTCCATCTTTGTATATAGATTGCTATCTGCTGACCCCTTTGAAAAACCTTGTTGGTGGAGATATTTGTCGAGACGGTAATACCATGCTCTTAGAGCCTGTTTTAGACCATAGAGAGCTTTTCTGAGTTTGCATACAAGTTTTTCATCATTTCCAAGAATGAATCCTTCTGGTTGTTCAATATAGACTTCTTCTTCTAAGTCTCCATTAAGAAAGGCAGATTTTACATCCATTTGGTATACTTTGAATTTCTGAAAACTAGAAAGAGCAAGAAACATTCTTATGGCTTCAAGTCTAGCAATAGGTGCAAAAGTTTCTTCAAAATCTATACCTTCTTGTTGAGCATATCCTTTGCAAACAAGTCTGGCCTTGTTTCTAATAACTTCTCCATTTTCGTTCAGCTTATTTTTTAATATCCATTTAGTTCCTATGATATTCTTATCATGAGGTCTAGGAACTAATTCCCAAGTATTATTCTTTGCAATTTTCTCAAGTTCTTCATTCATGGCCTTGACCCAACATTCATCTCTGCATGCTTCATTCACATTTTGAGGTTTAGTCGAAGATAGTAATGCTAGAGAGCTTGAGGTTTCGGCAATAGTTCTTCTTGTCTGCACACCTGCCCCTTTTTCCCCCAAAATTTGAGTTTTTGGATGATTTTTCTGAACATACCTGGACAGAGTCTTTTATTCTATCGTTATCTCTTCTTCTAGTGCTTCATTGGTTTCTTCTTCAGAATCTGTGTGATTTGATGTGGGAAAATGATCCTCATCTTCTTCATTGTCATGATCTTCAGTTTTTATCTGTTTTGGATTTTTGCATGCTTCATCAACTACAACATCAATACTTTCAATAATTTTCCCAAGTCTTTTGTTATAACATTTATATCCTTTACTTCGAGAAGAGTAGCCAAGAAGAATACCTTCATCTGCTCTAGGTTCAAACTTACCAAGTTTTTCATCAGTCCTTTTGATGTAACATTTGCTTCCAAAAACTTTGAAGTACTTTACCGTAGGAGTTTTACCATACCAAAGTTTATGCAAAGTTTGAGTGCTATTTACCCGAATATTTGCTTGGACGAGAATAGTGATGGCAGCAAATGCAGCTTCACCCCAGAAGGTTGCAGGAGTTCCAGATTCATCTAGCATAGCACAAGCCATTTGTTGAACAGTTCTATTCATCCTTTCTACCACTCCATTTTGCTGAGGAGTCCTTGCGGTGGAGAACTACCTTTTTATTCCATGTTGTTCACAAAAGTCAAAGAATTCATCCAAGGTAAATTCCCCTCCTCGATCAGATCTGAGGCATTTGATTTTGCGATCTGATTCATTTTCAACCAAAGCTTTGAAGGCTTTGAACTTTTCAAATGCTTCATCTTTATGCTTTAGAAGACCTATCCAACACATTCTGGAAAAATCATCAATGAACAATATAAAGTATTCTTCTCCACAAGGTGACTTTTTCCTTGATGGTCCACATAAATCAGTATGAACAAGTTCAAGAGGCTTACTAGCTGATCCTTCCTTTTCGATGAATTGAGATCTGGTTTTCTTACTGAATTGACATGATTTGCATATAGTATTTTCGAGAATGTTGATATCTGGAAGATCTCGAAAATCCTGGAATCTGCATGCTTTTCTTATTTGAGAAAAGCTTAGATGTCCCAATCTTCTGTGCCATAACTAGTTTTCATCATTTTTGCTTAGATAACATTGTTGTTGTCCTCCCTTGAGTATGTATAGGTTGTTTGGAGTTCTTGTCCCTTTAATCACGTTTTCTCCTGTATCAAACTCACGAACAACACATCCATTTGATCGAAACACTACTTCATTTCCTTGATCACACATTTGACTCACACTCAACAGGTTATATTTTAAGCCATCAACATACATGACATTTCTAGCGTTAACTTTTTATTTTAAGAAAACAAAGCCTTTGCCTTATATGACGACAGGAGTGTCGTTTCCAAATGAGACACTCTTTTCCTTTTCTAAGGCATTATATGAGTATAGTTTTTCTTTGTCACCTGTCATGTGTTTTGAGCATCCACTGTCGATGTACCACTAGTTTTCTTGTCCTTCTGCATACAAGGCTATACCACATCTTTCTGTTTGTTGTTCTTTCTTTCTCCATATTTTGGGATTTAATGGAGTTTTCTCCTTTTGAGATATTTGCCGAAATTTGCTCCTGCATTCACATTCTTCATGGCCAAAGTTGTTACAGATTGAGCATTCTATTTCATTTTCAAGCAGAGAAAATTTATTATAGGAACTTTTCTTGATCCCTGTCACATTCCTTTGATTTCATGCTTCTCTAGTCATGATGGTTTTGTAAGCAACACAATGAGCAGCTTTGTGTCCAAAATTATCACATGAAAAACATTGACCATTAAAGAAATTCCTACGATTATCGAATCTACTGCCCTGGTGATTGTAGTTTCTATTGATATTCATCTTTGAGGTAGATTGAGTATGATTTACCTGAGGTTGATTATGGCTTCTGTTCATCCTTGAAGTAAATTGAGCCTAATTTACCTGGTGATCTATTTTATGCCTTTGCTGACGATTTTCAAATTATTCACTGCACTTTGCTGCATCAAGATAGCTTTTAGTGGAGGTTGACGACTTCTGTGATTGAGATGCTTCTTCAGTATATACAAGACCTGTCTTTATCAGAGGAGAACGCTGCACTTTGATAATTTCATTTAAGGTTTTATGATCCTTTAGCAAATCTAAGATTGAGAGCTTTCATTTTCTCAAGATCCTTTCTTAGACCCACAATTTCACATTCTAGTTTTTCATTGTGTTTTTCTCTTTCTGCAAGTTGGTATGTCAAGGTATCTATAACCATATTCTTTTCTTCTAAACAAATTTTGAGTTTAGATATTTCTTCATAAAGGTCATCTTCATCTAAAGCATCCAAAAAATCATCATCTTCATAAGCCATCAGAAGTCTATAGTCATTACTATTTTCATCTTCATCACTATTTGATAAACCATCACTATCTTCATGAGTATAGTAGCTCTTTTTACTTACACTTTGTTTTCTATTCCATTTTGCAGATTCCTTCCCTTTATCATATTTATCTTTATGAGGACATTTGGCAGCATAATGACCGACTCTACCATAGGCAAAACATTTGAAAGGTAGTTTACCTCTGAATCTTTCGGAACCCCATTGAAGGTTCTTGACAAAGTTTGCTTCTTCTTCTTCTTCTGAAATATGTCTTGATTCATTGAGTTCTTCTTTTCCTTTTGCTGAAGCTTTAAATGCGGCTTCTCTCATATCTGATGGACCTCCTTTTCTCATCTCAAAGGCAATTAAGATTCCATGAAGCTGTGTCATAGTAATAGTCTGTAGATCTTGCTTTTCTTCTATGGCAGATGCTTTTGATTCAAATTTAGCAGACAACGATATTAAAACTATTTCAACTAAAGTAACTTCCTTTATCTCTTCACCCAGATTCTTCATGCAATTAACAACCTCATCTATACGTAAGAAGTAACTAGCTATACTTTCATCATTGTGCATCTTTAGAGTTTCATATTGAATTCTGAGAGTTTGTAGTTTAGCACGTTTTACCTGAGAGTCTCCTTCGTAGCTTAGAATGATTTTGTCCCATATTTATTTGGCAGATTTGAGCTGCATAACTTTGACAAACTCTGATTGTGACAAACTTCCCAATAATGTATTGACAGCCTTGGCATTGATTTCATATTGCTTTTTACCTTCCGTATCTGTAGGAATTGCTGATGGAAATGTAAATCCTTCTTCCACGATTTCCCAGACATCTGTTCCAAGTGACTGAACATAGGCTGTGGTTCTTACCTTCCAATAAAAAAAGTTGCTCCCGTCAAAGATTGGCGGTCTGATGGATCCCCCGTTTTCTTGATTACTCATGATGATGGATCTTCCTTCAAGCGATCAACCTTCTTCTTAAACACCTGCTCTGATACCAATTGTTGGAAATAATACGAAGAGGGGGGGTGAATCAGTATTATCATATCAATAATTTAATTTTCAAAACTGATTTGTATACGCTACTTCAGTTCAGTGAACTAGAGAGTATACGCAACTGTACTTAATACAACTAGTGTATATGCAGAGATCTTTTGATTTACCCAAATTATCATGTATTGAACTTTAATCAGTATATCAGGAATTCATTAGACAGTGTAGTAAAAACAGATTAAAGAATCACACATAAGCAACACACATGAACACCAAGATATAAGGTGGAAACCCAATGTGGGTGAAAACCACCTGCTGCAATCATCTCTGTCTTCTTTTAATAAGAAAATTCTGTTTACAGTTTTTGTACTGGTGCAGTCTTATACCAGTACGCAGGCTTCTACCTGTAGAAGGCTACAACCTTCTCTCATTCTCCAGCTTCTACTGGAAGGGAGCTACAACCCCCTAGCTCTTGTACTAGCCGATGTGTTTACTAGTACGTAGGCGCCAACCTACAAAAGGATACGACCTTCACCTTTTTCTTCCATGGACCATGTTTCATAAATTTTCAGACTGGATCCATCAACAACATCATATCAAATATGTCTGCATCAACCAATCACCTTTTTAACCAACCACAACCGAATCAATCAATCACTTTGACAACCCATCAATCTGATCATTCAGAATATTGTCATCAGAATATAGTAACCAAAACCCAAGCCAGAACCCAGAACACTACAACAGCAAACAGAAGCAACTAAAACATATTTTATAAGGTATACGCTACTTCCATGTGTCAAACCTGCAAGCATATGCTCTTTCCTCAAAGTGAACCAGCATACATATCTGCAAATCAAATGTATTAAGTATACGCTGCATTGATATGCAGAACCAGTGTGTATACGCTCCTTTTCTAAAGTGAACCTGCATACAGATCTGTAAATGATGATTTAAACATTACAACTATTCCAGACTTCACCCATACCCAGATCATCATATTTACAGACTACAACATGCGCCATTTATTCAGATACATGATCAAATCACATAAAGATAATTCACGTCAAGCCTTGAGATCCTGATGCATCATTAGATCTTATCTTTCATCAAACGCTAAGGTTCCTCCTTGGTTCAGATCCAGCAATGCACCATAACCCAATAACCTACATACTAGATCTCACACTTCATCAGATATTCAATGCTTGTGTATTCTGGCCTAATGATCTTCTCCTCCTTATATAGTTTTAGGCCTTTCTCAATACCATGGACCAAAACCACTTAGGACCAATACCTTGGATCAAATACCTAGGGTCAATACCTCGGACCAAATACCATGGACCAAAAACTTAGTTTCCCAAGGTATACGCACTTTCCTTTTTGTGCAAGTGCATGTGTACATTATACGCTCCTTTTGTTTGGTTAACCTGCATGTATACGCGCAGCTTGGTCAATGGTGAACCTGTGTATACCTCTCTTTCTTCATTCTGTGAAGACTGATCTATCATTCTTTGTTGTTTACCTGCTATACTATGATCTTTCATTTGAGTGAGTTGCCTTTTGAATTGATTCCTTGAAGCTGCCCTGCATTTCATCACATATGTAAACAATATTGTCATGCATTCTGTCACATCTGATATCTCTTCTGTAGATTCATCTAGTTACCTTATACAAGTGAGTTTCTATTCATAATGCCAACAAATAAATCATTATTATGTTAGATATTTGTGTTTATTCATGATAAGTTAATTAATTAATATGGAATTTATTTTCTATATGATCCATGGAAGGTTTTTTTTCATCATGATGCATTATTTAATTTTGAGGTTGGAATTCTATGAGGAGAATTGTGGTATGTAATGAAAATGATGTTTTAAAAATTAAGAAAAAGAAGTAAATATTTATATTTATTTATTTTATTTTTTTATTTTTTTGGTTGGTGAGTTTATTATATTTTTAGGTATGTTTATTTTAGAATAGTTCTTTCACAATTTTAATTTAATTATCATTAATTGTTAGGTTAATGGTAGAGAATTAACGTCCATAAAATATGCTAGAATATTTATAATAGTATTCATAGATTAATGGTTAAGATTTATGTTCTTTTAATTAATTTATCTCAAATTAATTAATTAAATAAAATGCCATATCAACACAATACATGTCATGTTAGATGCGATATTGATAAACCATCATATAATACCATGATATTGTAAAAAAAACTACTCACAAATTAAAAATTTCCATAAAAATTCAAAACATGTAAATTTATATCAATATAAAACACCACAAACTTTCACATAGTCCTGCAGTATAAGAACATCCAAATCGGTAGTCAGATATGCAAACAAAGCTTTGCAAGAGAGCCATAGTGACTCACAAAAAACCTTGTGAAGGCAAACTCCAAAATAGTCTCTCTAATATTTTCATTACGTTGCATGATCCATCTATACCTATAATGATTTTACTTTCCCCATTGCACAGGGGCTTCACTCAATGAACCTCTGACCTATCATGTGTGTTCGTGGCATATTACACAATACCCTTAATTTGACTACATATTGAAAAATTCCCCTAAAAAGCACATTATTTAACCCCCTACCAATACGAACCCAATACACCTTCCCAATTTAAAAAACCCCTACTTCCACTAGATATTGTAGGTATCTATTTTTTCATTAACATTTTTTATACCCCTTTATATTTTTTCGTTAACTTTGAGCTCCATTTTTTATACCTTCCAATATAAAAACCCTTTACCCCCTATATATCCCTCAATATATTATGCCATTTTTTCCTCAATATATATCCTCCAATATGAACCCACGTGGTATAATATTGCTCCCCTAGTGAAACCCCTGTGCCCCATTGTAGCTTTTTAAATTTTGTGGAAGCAAGAGGATAGGATGTCCATGTTGGTGAGAATGGCTCTTGTGAAGGAGATCCTTGGAAGTTATGGGCCCCCACTGCTAGTCGAGAGTGCTCTTGCCGATCGATTTGAATATTTCATCAGGAAAGGAGTCAATCATTTTATTAAGCGCCACATAGATAGATACAGGAGCACGGTCTTCAAGTTCAATATGTCATTGGGTACACCCATCGCGTGGGACTCGCGATTGATATTGTTGCTAGATCATAAAAGGAATTTTACATCCTGTAGGACATATTTCACATTTCATAATGTATTTTACAGTTGTGGAAAATTCTCCCCCATCAAGTTTGACGTATATTATAGACCATCAACCCGTCAAAATGACATTTAATTTGAAATTGAAGCCATCAAAATCTATGGTAGGGTATATCTTTTACAACTGTGATTTTGTGAATTCTATATACCAATAAATAAGTTTTTAATTCACCTCCAACCATTACAATATTTGCAATAAATTTTGTCAGTTCACCTGCAGTCATTACAAAATATTTGCATTAAATTTTTGGGTGTTTAGCTCCTCCTGGATTTACATCCACCTCAGTGAAACAGAAAATTGAACAGTAAGAACTATATCTCAATATTACCTACTAAGTAGAACAAAGATTACCTTTGGACAATGTCACATTAGAGATCAAGGGGAACTAACCCATTAAAGTATAAAGAGAAAATAGTAAAGTAAGGTTACTTGATAGCGAGATTGGTAATATAAACTATGGAAGGTGTGTTTTCCTAAAAAAGGTGAATAGTGGCGAGCTCATCTTCTTGCAGTTTCCAGTAGGAGTTACAACAAAAGTGTTAGCATTAGTGGTATCAATGACATTAACTATAAGAATGGAGAGGATTGTTGCCATGCTCGTACACCAAACTAAGGTATGCTCCATGCTTTCACGCAAGAGGGACACATATCTCTCCTATATCAATTTCAAATTTAATGAACTCCCCCTCTCCTCTCGCACTACTTCTCTTGCTAATACACCATTCACTGAGTCCATGGTGTTTCTCATTTGCAGCTTATTGCAAACCATGAGTCTTAAATTGAAATTGTGCATCCTTTTGGGGAATATTATTAGTAGTTGATCTGCTTGAAGCGATAAAGTTCATGAGAGGGAAAAGTGTGGGAGAAGTGATAAAAATGGCCATGGGGGATGGAAGCTACTATTTCTACTACTATGTCCCACTCCTGCCCCATGGAAATAAAGGAGGAGCAACAACCCTTTTGGTTTTACTACATTGTCTTCTCACGAAGAAGATAACAACAATAACAACAAAAAGGACAGCACCTGATGCTGATGGTGTTTCTGTATGTCTCATCCTAAGGCCTGTGTTTTTACTGTTGTGGGGAAATGTCAAGTTTTTTTATGAAAGGATGAGGAGAGGGGAGGGGAGAAATGTGATGAGAGAAATTCTTCCGGCTAATGAGAGTATGAGGAATTTTTAGCTCATTTCAAAAGTTGCCTAACAAGTTTTGTGATGGGTTTCATTACAATGGTGAGAAGAAATATGGAGCCTCGGGAGATATCTAGAATATTTAATGGTTGTAGAGTTAGATTATTGGCTATTCGAGTGGCATTGTTGATGTTTACTTTTGGGTTAATTGGAGTGTATAGCGTGGGTGTTTTTAATTTCCAACTCAAATTTGGAAATAGGGTTAAATTAAATCACATTCCCGTGGAGTATAAGGTCCTGCATGACATACAACATCACGCGAGAACATTGATGAATACATGTCGATTGGAGGTATCACAAACCCATCTATTTCAGGGTATTTTGTACTTTTTCCCTTTTCAAGTTTTTTCATATAATTTAAAATTTTTGACATATTGATCCCAAATTAAGCATTTGAACTTAATTATAAATCATTTGAACTAATTTTCATATAACTTCATATATTTTGTATTTTTTTTATTTTTTTTGTTTTTTAAAATTTTATTTTTTTAAAGGTGCGTGGGGTCTAAAAACAAAATCTTTTTTCAACAAAAGAAAAACGCTTTCAATTAACTTTTTAGAGAAAGTAAATATTCTAGAGAATGGGAATTCTCCCTGTCACGAGAATTAAAACTTATATGCTAATACCAAAAATAGTTCTTTATGAAAACTGCAACATATTTGCCATACGAAAAATAAACTTTGCGTTACTAGGAACTGTCTATAATACATGGGAGTATCAGACATTGTTTTCAAAACAGAGGAAGATATCCAAATTGAAATAGAGTACAAGAAATCATGACTAATGTTGTTCAGTTAGATCATTATACGACTTGTCCCCTGCAAAATGCCAGAGTTAAAAACTAAATCTTATAAGCCAAAATGAGCGATTATTAAATAAGTTATGGTTTTTTTGGGTGTGTGGTATTCATGAGTCGTGTATTAGCCCATGGTATTATAGCAATGCCTATTTACAGATTAAGAATCTCCACAAGAAAATGGCAGTGAATCCACATGGTTAGGAGTCTTATTACGTAAGTTATATATATATATATATAGATATATATATATATATATATATATATATATATATATATATATATATATATATATATATATATATATATATATATACATACATACATACATACATACATACATACATACATACATACATACATACATATATATATATATATAAAACTTACGTAATAACTTAAGTTATATGTAATAATAATTATTATTATTTTAAATAAAGTTTTAATTTAATTACTTTATGTTTTTTTTTTAATTTTAACCACTTGAGATGTATGATGAAGTAAGTGTTTTGATGCTTGTTATAAATTGATGTTTATCAACATTTATTTGCCATTTAGTTTATATGGATATGCTAGTAATAAACATTTTAATGCAGGGTTGTAGAATTTAGTAGTTACGATTTTGTGCATGGAAGCCATCTACCTTAGAAGATTGTGTACATGCCATAACTATTATATGATGCAACTCATTTCACATGGTAGTGGTTCAAATTTCAAGCCAAATTCATGAGAAGTTGAAAATTTAATTGTAATTTTGAGTTGGTAATGGTTCAATTCTCAAGCTAAATGGATGAGACAAATAAAAGTTAATTTTGATTTGAATTTCATCACATGGATACAAGGTTCAAATTGAATTCCTTGATACATGTTTACATAGTGGTGGTCAACGTCGTTTGCTGTGAAATTCAAAAGTGAGGGTGTAAATAGTGAAAAACAACTCTAAATATTTTGAATCCTTAAAAGTTAGTTTTCTTAACTAATAGGAACATTGTTGGTTAAAGTTTCATGGTGTGTTTCCTAGTGAGTAATTCTCCCTAGAACTAGGAAGAAGGTATAATTTCTAACATACATGATCGAATGTCAAGATAGGAATTGCAACCAAGGAAGGAATAATAGGATCTTTACTAATAATTTTTTCTTTGTTACAGGTTTTATTGGTCATAAATTCTTCATTAAAGTTCTTGTTGACTAGAGTTCATGTTGTTAATGGTTCCTTGTTTGGCACTATTCAATCTATCATAATAAAATTTTATGGCTAAGAAAGTACCTTAAAAAGATGACCAACAGGATGGGAAATATATTCAATAGGAATATTAACTAAGTTCTCATTCTTTTTCCATAGTTAAAAGTTCCTTCATGGTTGATGGTTCCTATGGTTATATTTTTTGTTGACTAAATTTCATTCAACAAAGTTTTTATTGGTTGTAGTTTCTTTATCAAAGTTTCTGTCTATTACAGTTCTTCATCCTTTTGTTAGTTAGGGTTCTTAATCAAGAAATTCCTTAGAACTATGATCAACATGAAGTTTAACCAACAAGACCCAACATCAATATGACAACTTAAATCCATGAGGGAGCAATAAAATCATAGTTCGTTGGTTATAGCTACTTGGTCAAAGTAATTATCTAAGAAAGTTCCTTGGAAGTATCACTAGCATGACTTCTCATTACCAAGAAATCAAAAAGAAGGCATAGAGAGATGAGTTTTGTCAAAGTTCTTCTTTGTCACAATCTGTTTTTCCAATAGGAACACTTATCAACATTTGACCAAAAAATATTTGTTAGAGTTCTTGGCCACAAGAACTTTGACAAGGGAACTATGAAGTGACTATGAACTTTAATGAAAAATAATTTTCTTTATTAGAGTTTTCTTGGTCCTAGTTCAGGGTCATGAAAGTCCTTTAGAACTATAAATGATGTGAACTCTAACTTACACTAATGTTATTACTAGAGGATAGAATTTTAATTGTGTTTGTTAGAGATAGTTGAGATATTCTCTAAACTTATCTTCCTAAGTTTGGAATAACTTAGATCTCACAACAATTCAAAAATCCCTATATAAACCTATTGTATTTGTATCAATTTTAATATAGTATATCAAACATGAATATTTTTATGATTATTCTATTTATATCAGAGCAAAGAATCGAAACACATATGCTAACTTAAGAAAAAACAAGCCACTCTCATAGGGAGATTAATGAAAGTTGAGATGCAATAGTAGTTGAAAGAGAGTTTCCAAATAAAGGCAGGTCGACACTAACAAATTTGCATAGAATTTAAAATGAAGGTCATGAAAAATGAAAAAACATCATCAAATTTTCATTTGACAGGCAAAGGGAATTTGAAATTCTAGGCATGTGATGGATGGAAAGACCTTCCCCATGCTCTACGAGCTAAGCAAGGTGGAGAACAAGAATGTGTTGACCGACACTTGCATGCCCAGCACTGCTTTCATGAGAGGTTATCAGGTTGTCATATACCTAGAATACTTAGAGGAGAATCACAACAAACTCAAGAGATTTTTCTTCATATTTTGCTTAATATATATTGAAAAGTTTAGATATTTTTAAATCATAAGTGTTTTTATTTCCATCAAAATTAGAGTTAGGTTAGAAACAATTATTAGAAGACTAATGTGTTGTTATAATATCACAAATGGTAACATAGATGATTCACATTTTATAATTGCCAATTTTTTTTAATATACATTCTAAGCTAACATTTTGTTATGGTCTTTCAATTCGAAAATGTTATGGTCTTTGAATGCGTTATCTAATATTAAAACATTAAAGGATTCATGTTATAATGTTTTAAATATATGTTTAATTTCAAATTTAATGTAAAGAAAATATTTAAATTTTTTTTTGTGATTTACATTATTTTTCTTCAATTTATTTCTAAAAATAAATAAATAAATAAAATAAAAAATAGAAAACATATTTATCTTGTTTTTTAAATAAATAAATAAAATAAAAAACAAAAAAACACTTATTTATCTCATTTGTTTTAAAGAAATAGTTGAAACATTTATTAATTTGAATCTTATTGCAAAGTGAAATTTTCTTATTTCGGAGTGAAATATATGTGAGTGAGATGTTTTTAAGGTAAATATTTAATTAGTCATAACTATTAAGAACCAAAATTTAAATCAAGTATAATAATGAGTTAAGAGGACAATTTTATAACATGTTAAAACATATATCACAAGTATATCACAAATGCAGAAAAATATGGTGGAGATATAAGAATGTCTCAAACTAAAGTGTTATTATTCATTGTATTTCTATTGGATACATCTACTACTAAGTCTTTTATAACTAGTTATAGCCTTACTACATAATCTTTATCCACCAAATTATAGATAACATTAGTTTAATTAAAAGAAAATAAGAAATCATCATTCTTATAACACATAATCATATTCAATAAAATATTCACCAATTTTTTTTACCATTATTTATACTAATCTATATTTTCAAGAAAAAAAATACAATAAATCTTTCTATCATAATTAAATATACAAAACCAAAAACATAATATACATTCTACTTTAAATTTAGTACCATGTAAATTATAACTTTACATCCTTAACTCATAATTAAAAATAAAGTAATTAATTATAAAATAAATTATTATATTAATTTTTATCATTTTTTTAAGTTAGGTTTGTATTTTCACAAAAATTGAGATTACATCTTCTTCATCAACTACATTTAAATTATTACCGATATCAATTTATCATAAAGGAAACTAGATCTATTGATCGGTAATTTAAAGAAAGTATATAAAAAATAGAAATCTAGATCTGAAAACTACAAGAAGTAATTGCAATAGAGTTGCATATATAATCATCAAAAACTACAAAGAAACATATTATAAGATTAGGAGTCAAAGGAAGTCACTAGTGCATGATTTTGTGCATGTGTACCAATTGGAGCAGAGGTTTTAACTCGCATTGGAAGTGACTTTCCTGATGTGACAGTTGGGCATCCAAGCTAGCCAAGCATGAATGTTGATATCATTGCACCCACTTGATCTCATTCATGAAATAAATTACGTCATTTCAATCTTCATGAGCTTCTCTTTTGGGACTCTACAAAAAATCATTTTCATCTGTCAATGGAGGGTAATGGAATTCAGGTACTGAAACTATCTTCTCCTCGTATGACCAGGGTCATGAACCCAATTAGTAACCTCCTCCATAATCTTAGAGTCAAAATACGTCTAGCGATTATTAGCAGCGTAGGTTTTAAGCTTACAAATTTCCTCATGAATGCTAGGTGGTTTTGCGGAGGGGACTATAATAGTAGCCTCCTAAGCTTGGGCCATAGTAGTAGATGTATCCATTAGCACTACAATGAATAATGACACTTTAGTTTGAGACATTGTTATATCTCCACCATGTTTTTCTACCTTCGTGATAAGTGTTTTAACATGTTATAAAACTATCCTCCTAACTCATTATTATGCTTGATTTAAGTGTTGGTTCTAATTATGTAATAGTTATGACTAATTTAATATTTACCTTTAAAACATCTCCTTCCCATATATTTCCCTATTATTAGTAGCATAGGTCTTAATAGTAGCCTCCTTTCAAATATGCATGCATTGTCGAGGCATAATGGCCAATAAGATCGAAGTTGGTCAAGAAAGCAGACCACCAACAAGTTTGAGCTCAAGTAGGTAAGACTCAATAGGTCAATACTTGAAATGAACCAAAAGAAGAAGGAAGGGAAACACAGTCTGAGGCCGCACAAAAAACAAGGCCAACTCACTCCCTATCCAGAAGACATAATCCAGACAAGAGCACCTGCTTGCTAAGAAAACCCCATACTTATGACGCATTGAACTCCTAGGAAAATTAAGAGAAAGTAGGCATACTTAATCCACTCAAACATAGGGAAAAAGAAACAAAGAATAGGGTTCAATATAAAAGTAGGTACCTAGAAAGAATTGTCATAGATTGACTGAGTCGATAAGGCTAGAGGTGTGGAGTAGAGAATGGCGACGTCGATAGGCTCCCACTCCAAATCTAGTGAAACTCACTAAGTGACACATCATGAATTCTCTTAAGACCCAATTTATGGCCCAATTTTGTGAATTAGAGACCCATGCAAACAACTAAAACTAAGAGAGGAAAGTGTTTAGATGGCTTGCATACTATCCCTAGGCATTGCCCCAACACCCCCTAAGATTGGCAAACCCTTCTCATACAAACCCATAATCATGCCAATACCATGAGACAACTGAAAGAATAATCCCATTACTAACCACGAAGGATTCCTGGTGCAACATATATTCTGGGCAGTAACAATTCTCATTACAAAACAAATGATTTATGGGAGGTCGATCATTGAAATGAATGACAATTAAATTAGCATGCACTATGCATCGGGTAGGCTGACCATGCTACCCCCTATCAAAAACACTAGGAGGTGGGAGGGTGGCAGGTGCCCCCTATTTCTCCCGCCCCCAAACTCCATTGCCACATAGTCATCCACCCTGATTAGGGTTATATTATTTTAATTTAAACATAGTAAAGAAAATTCAATTATAAGAAAGATACTAAAGATCTTAATAATATATTATGTTTATTTTTATTAATACAAATGTATGAGAAAAGAACTTTGCATTATATTTGGATTTTTGTTTGAAAATGACATCAAATTTGTTGAAAAATGGTATAAGATAAAGAGTCAATGGGTCTTTAGATTGATGGAAAAAAATACACTATTAATGGAAGTTTTGAGTAAAGGTCAAGAAAACGTTTAAAAAATATTAATTTTACAAGTACTTGTTTTCCTTTTATAATATCTAAAAGAATTACACAAAATTTACTTCTTCAAATGATTTGATATACAACATTTAAATTATCTTTTATATTTCATAATTTTGATTAAGATTTTTAAAAGTTGATTATAATTTGTCATCTATCTTAGTATTTTATGGGTGGAAAAAATGGAGGAATTGGCTTGTAAGGCCCAATTTTAGTGGTAGGTAGAGATTTCTAAAATTAGTGTTTAGAACCAATGGTGTTGACCACCATGGTATCAGGTAGAAGCCACATAAATGCCCATCACTAACACATATGGGGATAACCACTTATGGAATGTGGACTTTGAAGAAAAATTTAAAAGTTCTAAATTATTCCTACTAATTAAGGGTTGAGAATGTAAAAATCCTAACCCGTCACTATTCACAACGATAAGGAGAGTCACTTGTGGAATTTTAAGAAAATTTTAGAAAATCCAATACCTTAAATCGTTAACGGGGGCGGACCCAGCAACTCAGGACCTCGGAACCGACGGCCCTTCGTATGTTATCAAGTGGCTTGCGCCTCAGCTCGCTCCTACAGTGAGCTTGGGCGTCCTTCCAAAGATCGTGGACGAGCTCACCATCCGTTCAATACGTCTGCCCCTCTGGCCCGTCAAGGGCTACTACGAGAAGCTCTTTAAATTTCTGTGGACACATGCGGCTTCGGCCCTGGACAAGGCCGAGAAAGAGTTCGGACTGAAAAGAGCGGAGGCTTGCCATGATCTCCTGTTTAACATCTCTTTCAACGCTTTTGGGGGAATGCTAATTATGCTCCCCAGTATCGTCAAACATATTGCCCGCGCGGGCAGCCAACTGCAGAGAGATCTGGCAGAAGAGGTTCGCGTAGCCGTTAGGGCACAGGGGAGCCTCAACGGGAGGGCTCTGGAGAGCATGGCGCTGGTCCGGTCGACTGTGTACGAGGTGCTGAGGATTGACCCGCCTGTGCCTTTGCAGTACGCGAGAGCCAAGACGGATTTTGCTGTGGAAACCCACGACGGGTTTTATGCGGTGAAGAAGGGAGAGTTGTTGGGCGGGTACCAGCCTTTTGCGACCAAGGATCCCAAGCTGTTCGATAGAGCGGATGAGTTTGTGCCCCGTCGGTTCATGGGTCCGGAAGGGGAGAAGATGCTCAAGTACGTTCTCTGGTCCAACGGCCGCGAAACGGATGAAACGTCCGCTGATAACAAGCAGTGTGGGGGCAAGGACATTGTTGTGATGGTGGCGCGGTTGTTTGTGGCGCACTTCTTCCTGCAATACGATTCGTATAGCATAGACCAGTCGTCCTCCTCCGTCACGTTTACGGCGCTGAACAAGGCCACTTTCTGAGATCAGAATACGCGAATGCTGGCTTTGCAGATAATAGTATTTGAATTCGTTTTAGATATTGCAGGTTCCATATGGATTTTAAATAAATTGCCTAAACTCTCACTCTGTGTGAAACACATCATTGTATTGCATATATATATATAGAAGTTGCTTCTTTGTACTGTCTTCGCGTGTGTTTGCATTTGTGTTTGTACTGTCTTCGCGTGTGTTTGCATTTGTGATCTGTTATTTATATAGGGCTACAGGTGTTTACATCCGGGAGGGCGCACAACCCTAATCTGCTTTGAAAGCTGAGAAATTGGAGGTTGTGCCTCAAGAGTTTGAGTTTCTTTTCCGGTGACTTCAGGTGTTCTAGAATTTTAAAAAATTTGATATTGCCCATGGCTTTATTGGAAGGGATTTTCGTGGATTTCAGGAATATTCTGGATTTTAATATACAGAGTGGTAGTGACAAGGCAGAATGACAAAAGCAGGTCAAGTAATACACTAATATTTTTAATTGATAGATTTCAAATTTAAAAATTATTTTAGATTTTAATATCCTAAATGACAAAAGCCAGGTCAAGCAATTCACTTTATATTTTTAAATCAACAAAATATAGTTTTAAACCAGCAATTTAATTAAGTTCAATAACCAATTAACTTAGCTCCTTTCCATTAAATATTAAAATATTCTTAAACCGACATTCTAATTAAATTCAACTCATTAAAAAATGGCATTGCTTATCTACATGCAGGACTCTTGAGGTTTAGAAGTGTTTAAAACTTGGCGTAATCAATGCCTCGCTAATTTCTCGAGGAGAGGAAATCCTGATTTTCTTTTAAAAGAAATAATAATGATATGATTCTTCTTCCATTTTATTATACTTTTTGAAAATTGATCCGTATGTTGTCTGCCCTTTCACTTGGTTATAGTGATGGACGGACAATTGTTTTGGCAGTGTCATTTGATTATTTAGTATTTTCCACATGCAGTTATATCACGCAGTCATTATTGTTGCACATCAAATTAAATTAAATTATAGGCTGTGTTAATAATTATGGTGGCCATTTTTAAGTATTAGTTTGTGGTAGAATTTACTATCATTTTGGAATTACGGGTATTCATCATAATTTTTTTGGTTACTATTTTATGTGAAATCATTTCAAGTTACTATTTTATCTGAAATTATGAGTTAACAAGGCCGTATAGTTAGAGTTCTGTGCGGCTTAGTTTAATTATTGAAATTTGAAAGGTATGAACCAGCTCTCACATTTGAACAAGGGTTACACACGTTATAGATGCCGTTTTTTTGCAGCTTAGTTTAATTATTGAACTTTGAAAGGTATGAATGAGTTCCCACAATTGAATAAGGGCTACAGATGCTATAAATGGTATATATGGTTGATTCACCACAATTGAATAAGGGCTACAATGCTATAGATGGTCTTGTAGAATATAGGCTAACAAAGTTCCGCCAATGGATGGCAACCATGTTAGTCTAATTTAACTGATAAATGAAATGGTCATTTTATGACATTTTTTACCACATAATTTGTCAAAAATATTGAAGAAAAAATTAACAATTAAAATTTTAAGATATTTAATATGTAAAATAAAAAATTGAAGATATTTGAGATTTATCTCCAAATAGTTAAGACCATTTTTCCCTTTTAATTTAATTAATTAAAAAAAAAAATCATATGAAATGAGCTATAGATTTCTTAAGCATGAGGTATTGAAAAAATAGTTAAGCATTTTCTTTTTTTTTAATTAAATTGGTTAATTAAAAAAACATATATAATATGAACACGAGTTAAAGATTTTGGGGCATGCCCTATTAACAAGTCATGGTATTGTACCAAAATTTATTTATAAATTAAGAATCTTCATTCTAAATGAAATTAATGACTACTATTTTTAAAATAATTCTGTACCACAATGATTTTGAGTTGATTCTGCGTTGAGGAATTGAGAGATTAAATATTACTACAGTTATTTTCAAAATGGATTTGTAACACATTGATTCTGAGTTAAGGACTTGCAAAATGGATTTGTAACACATTGATTCTAAATTGAGGACTTGGGATTGGTAGCTCTAGACAGACCAATCAAAATCGAAAATACTTGTAAGAAGTAAAAAAGGGCATGAGCATGATAAATTGCTCACCGTGCTACCCAGCGATCCCGGGCATTGACATTGGCTCCTCTTCTCAGCAACACTTTAACTACCTCAACATGTCCTTCGTAGGAAACCACATGCAGAACCGTCCTGTCATCAAAATCTGCATTGTTGACATCCACCTTGCGCTCGTTCAACAAATCCTCCACGCCCTTCACATCCCCATTGCAGGCGAAAAACATCTGCATGGTAGCATCGAGTTGCTCCGGAACCCACGATTTGTCAATCTTCAATTTGTCTATATCTTCATTATTCCTTTTATTGGGATCCAAAGAAGACTGCCTCCCGAAGCTAAATCTCATGTATGTTTTCACATACCGGCTGGGCTCAAAAGAGCTTTGCGTCCCATGGCTGAACTTCATCCCGCTCTTTCTCAACGAATCCAATGAAAATTGCCCGTTGACACTGCGCTTCATGTCCCGTACGACGTCCATCGTTGAGGAGCCCGTAGAATTTTGAGATTTTGGGAAGTATTATGAGGTAGGTATGCCCAGATTTTCATGCGGATTGGCCAGGAGTTCAGAAGATACAGCGTGGTTGCGTTTATAATTCCACGCACAGACTGTAACTAGGCAGTGCACGTTCATGGTGTGTTTTATTCCTTTTTGCCTTTCAAGCGATCACCACCTTAAGGTTTGAATGTGTCTGGTGACCGCAGAATGGGCATTAGGGATTCATCATCATTGGCCTTGACGTCCTCTCTGAGCACTTAAATAGTGAATAGCGTCAGCAAACGTGGCCACTAGTATGGGACCTACGTTTTCTCACTCCTTTTTTTCTTTCTAGATTCTGTGCTGTCTCTCGGTACCCATGGCTCACTAAATCTAAGTTTGGGACCTGGAATGGATTGATGGAGCAAGCAAAAACCCCAATTTGACCCTATGATGAATTGATGGAGTCACTGAAAGAAAACCCAAAATGTACTTCAGCGACCCCATTGACAGAAGCATTGATCATAAAGTTTGGGAGGAGATTCATGGAGTTTGATGTGTTACTGAAAATATATTTTTTTTCAACCGATTTATGTCGAATTTTGAGAAATTGATTTAACAAATTGCATGTACAGGTTGATTTGGAAACCTCTGATATCCTTCAAGCCTGTTGCAAGCAAGCAAATGATTTTTTTAATAAGAAACATGATCCATTACCGAAGTTCCAACTAAAACTATGATTCATCGCTAGTAGTAGTTGGAATCATTCTAAAACGATGTCTGAGAATTGGTGCATTGTAAGGCAAATTCAATTTTTAACGCAGTTTCTGTTACCAAGATAAACTTAATAATAACATCATCATTCACAACCATTTCACTACAATTGCTTCGATGTTTGGATCACTAATGACAGTTAATAAATGACTGAAAAGTTAGCAAAATTAAAGAATTCTATACAATTAATCTCACGTGCTAAGGCTGATTACTTATGTATGATGGAACTCCCTCTTACGGGAATGGTAAACAATTATGGTAAAGTCTCTTTATAAATTGAATTTAATTAATGTAAAGTACATATTCTGTAAAACGAGCAAAGTTTTACATTCCTGAACTCATATAGAATGAATTCATTTCGGAAATTTGTTTCTTTCCATGAATTAGAAGAGAGAGAATCTCTGGCTGAAGAAAATCCACTGAGAGATATGTTTGCTTCAAGTTCGAGTCATGTCTTAAACCAAGCTGAACTTGAGTATGAAGAAAGTCAGCCATCTGCCCGATGGGAATTACCTGCCATAGCTCCCTCAGAAGTATATAATGATATTTCTATATTTCATTTAAAAGCTACCACTAGGATTAGCATAAAAGAGTCTGTTAGTCAAGTACAAGAAAACTCAGATGTTATTCAGACCATACCTTTATTAAATCCCAAAGCTTTACAGGTAGAGGCAAAAAGGCTGAACACTAAATATTTGCATTTAAGATGCATAAGAATAGGAATTAGCCCTCTCGTACATCAAGAATTAAATACTTTTGTGTTAGCCGCTGTAAGAGATCTTACACATAACAAGTATACTGATTCCTTGATTGGTGGAATTGTTGCACCACTTTCGCATGGCCCAGTCTATTTTGACCGTTTCCCGAATTTCTCAATCTATACTTCTGATGAAACCATTGACCAAATCCTACAACTTCAAATCCAAACCACTGGTTTCAATATGCATCAGAAGAGAAATAATATTGCCATACAAACAAAAGGTTGTTTTCGTCATACCAATACATTATGGCCAGCCATCCGCCATACACCCAGTCGTGACTCGAAGTCAAGTGTTGTTGTAATGACTGATGCTAAAAATCAGAAAATCGAGCATCAAACAATTCGTTGGGAAGACTTGACTTTCCGTGAACACTGGGTGGTACATAACCCAGAGCCTCTCATTCCAAAAAGAATCACCTCTGCAAATATTAATGAAAATCAATCTTCTGCAGTCTTATCCTTTCCCAGAATATTTACCATAGATCGTCGAGGTATTGAACAAGCCTGTAAAAGTTCTAAATATTACAGAGACCCTTCTACTGTAGATACTGCATGTTCCAGTTCTTCTTCTTGTAAACATATTTCCCTCTTTGAATATGCACAGATTGTTAACTTCACCTCCCTTGAAGTTAAATGTTTAGAATGCCAAAATATTGTCAATTTGCTTACGCTTGTTGAAACTGCAATTCATGCGAACCATAATCCTAGATCTGGCATAGCTCCTCCATCAACCTCTGTAAATCCATGCCCCAATCCTAAATGTTCAGACATACCCTTTCTTCATGAGCAAGAGTCTGATCATGTCCTTATGATGCATGAGATTATTACTTTGGAAGGAGAAGATCCAAGACTAACTGAAATGATGAGTCTGACGAGACTAGCTAAGCCCAGATATGGTCTAAGACACCTTGAGCAAGCAAATGGCCTTATCCCTGCATGTAGATTTGGTCCAGTCCCTCAAGACTGCAAAAATCCTGTTGTGATGGAGATGCACAAATTCTTTTCTCTAATGGATGGATGTTTAAAGTCTGAAATAAGTGCTAAATGGATGAAAGCAATGCTTAATTGGGATTTGTTCACCAATCCCCAAGCAGAAGAATTTGACAAAACTTATACTCCTCAAGAGAAAAAAGAATTAGCTGAAGATTAGAAGCATTTCATGGAAGTTACTAATTCATGGATATCTTTTTATTCATGGAAAGATAATGTTTCCCCAGTAAATGTTTTAACTGGGTCATCCTCAGCCACTTCAGATAATAAACATGCTTGGACTGCATTATATGGAAGCAAAATAGAAACTCCATCAACATTTCCTCCATTCAAAGGAATTGTTATTGGAGAAAACCAAAATGCAGCAAAAGCTATCCCACTTGTGTAGAAAGATGGCAATGCTTTAGGCATTGATGGCAGAATACAGAAATCAAGTGAGCAGCTAAACTGGACAAACACAGCAATGAAAGGCTTAGAAATTAATATAGCCAAAGCAGCAGATGTGAAAGAACACTTTGATACTGTCCAAGTATCAATAAATGAAGTAAATAAGTGTTTGAATAATGTACAGTATGATTCTACTGTTATTCGCACATATGCTAGAGAAACTTTATCAAAAATAGAAGGAGTAGAAGATAAATTAGTTGATCATCTGGATACAACTAAGAGTCTTATAACTGGTTTAACCAATAAGGTAGACAAGATGAATCTGTCAAAAACAGAAAAACCAGTTCCTAACTCCTTTCTTTTCAAAAGAAATATAAAGATGCAGGATCCTGTTAAGCCTGTCAACAGGTTCCCAGCACTGTTCCCAAAAGAAGTAGCCACCTCCTCAGAATCTGAGGCTACTGAAAAAATAACCATTGCATCCTTATTTAAGGATGAAGAAGAAGAAAAGAAAGATTCTGACACTCAGATCTTTCCAATTTATGAACCTCTTGAGCATAGGTTCAGTAAATATCCAGCACCTGACCTTGAAGGCAAAGGTAAGCTCCCTGAAGCCCATACCTTTTTCCCAGAATCTCACAGAGAATGGAACATTGATAGTATGAGTGTTGGTCAAATCAGACAGCTCATAGACATGATGTACACAGAATACAAACTTATGTGTCTAAGGGGAAAAAGTGAGATTGATGCTTGCAGAACAATCATACAGTGCTTTACAGGCACACTTCTCAGGTGGTGGGAGACAGAGTCATCTCCAAAACTCATAGCAAAAATGGAAGAAGAAGTTCTCAAAGATGAAAATGGAGATGTTATACATAATCCAGATGGCACCACTATCAGCAACATGATAGGAGCATTGACATCAATGATCCTTGAACATTGGTGTGGTAGTGAGACAAAAATCGCAAATAAGAATGAGGTTATTCTTATGAATCTGAAATGCCATAAAATGTCTCAGTTTGAAGACTTCCATAGAGACTGGATGCAGCGAATCTATGAGGTTAAAGATTCAAAGAACTTATTATGGAAACAAGTTTATCTTGCAGCACTCCCATCCAGATTTGTAGACTACATCAGATTACAAGAAGTCTTTCAATTTCCATTTGAGTCATACACATGGGGAGAAATATATGCTCATATCACAAAGACCTTGGTAAGTCTTTGTACCAGTTCCAAAGTCAATAAATCTTTGGAAAAACTCTCCAGACTCCCAGATAAAAAGTCCATTTGCAGTAAATATGGACTTACAGTAGATGATCCTTTGGTCAAAAGGAGAAAGGCCAAGAAAAGAGCAAAAAGGGAATACAAAGAAAAGTTCTACAAAGATCGCAAGAAATATCCCAATGGAAGAAGGCAATATCCCAAGAAATCTCGAGGTCAAACCTCTAGAGCCAAAAAGGGATATTACAAGTATGTTCCCCGAACACATTACTATAATCCATCTGATATCCATCTGCACACATCAAAGCAAGAAAAATGGAATAGTCTTACATGTTGGCTATGTGGCCAGAATGGACATACTTCTTCTAGATGTCCAGAGGGTGAAGATTCGAAAAAAAACAGAGGCAAAAAATCTCAAGCCTTTGTTCAGAGAGGAAAACAAGTAAAGCAAGAAAGTAAGGGACCAATGCAATGTATGAAGTGTGGCTCCCATACTCATAAAACAGAACGCTGCCCCAATGTTGTTATCAGAGAATTAGCTCAGCAGCACCAGATTGAAGAATCATCTTATGATTCTTTCAGTTCTTCTTCTGCAGAAGAAATACAAGCTCACATACAGCAATGTTCAGATTCTGATACTTCAGAATGCTTTTGTTCTGAATCCGATGAATGTGCCTGCCAAATCCAATATGATTCTGACTCAGAATTTTATGATAACTCCAGTGAAGAAGGGGAAAATCTTAAGCCCCAAAAAGAGAAAGTTCTAATGGCTGCAACTGAAGAAGATGAGATAAAAATTTTATCTCAAATCCGAGCCATGGAAGAAGGTGAAATGAAGAATAGCCTGACTGAAGCATTTATGGATCAGCTCAAATCCAGAGCTTCAAAAGATTCAGGTAAGAAATCTTTATTTATTGATGCCTCATTTGAAAGAAATACTAAATAATTTCAAAGGCACCAAGAGAAACCTGACAGGGTAAGATCTCTCACCTTAGGAGAAGTGAGTCGTGAGATTCACAACATCAAGTCAGAAATCTCTGCTATGAAGTCCCAGATTGCAGAGTTAAAAAAGGGTAAACAAATAATTAATAAAGAAGAAGAAAAAGATGACAATCAGTCATGGGACACTACCCAATACAGCAGCAAACAAGAACTTGAAGTTGTTGAAGGAATTAAAGATCCAAATTTTGGATTCAGAGAAATGAGGCTGCTAACTATCTCCTACCAGCAGCATCATGTCAGAGTCAATATCTGCATTAAAGGAGAAATGTTTGAACTAATGGCGCTTCTTGATTCAGGAGCAGATATAAACATTCTCAATATAAAAACCATTCCAGCAAAATATTGGGTTGCTGCAGAAAGAAAAGTGGTGGGCTTAGGCAACAAAATGCTTAAATATGAAGTACCCAAAGCATCCCTATGCTTTAAGCATCACTGCGTTAATTTAAAATTTGCAGTTGCAGATATTCCAGTTGATTGCATCCTTAGAAATGTTTTCTTAGTAGCTATACAACCTCATGGCTCATTAAGGTTAAAGGGTGGAAAAGCTGGTTATTTCATATCAATTCCCACATCTAAGGGAACAAGAAAGAAGATTGAATTACCATACATTTCAAATCCAAGGATCTCCACCATGGTCCAAACTATGCAAAATTTAGACAAGGCTGAAGCAAGACTGTCAGATTTAAAAGATCTGAAGTCTACTCTCAGAATCGAAGAACAGCTTAAACTTCCTCAAGTAAAAAGAAAAATTGAGGATTTAAGGAAGCAAATTGAAAAAGAATGCTGCTCTGAAGAACCCAATGCATTTTGGCATAGGAAGCAGCATACAGTTGAGCTCCCTTACAGAGAAGGTTATGCTGGTAAACCTTGTAAGAGCCAAGCGATCCCCATGAATAAAGAATACAGAGATCTCTGTGAAAAGGAGATCAAGCAGCTCCTTGACATAAAACTTATTAGAGAATCAGACAGTCCTTGGAACTATTATGGATTCTATGTTAACAAGAGAGCAAAATAGATCATAGGAATTCCAAGGCTGGTGATAAACTACAAACCTCTGAACTCAGTTTTAGCAGATGATACCTATCCCATACCTCACAAAGGTGATTTGATCAGAAGGATAGCAGGAGCAAAAATCTTTTCTAAGTTCGACTTGAAGGCAGGATTTTGGCAAGTTGCCATCTCAGAGAAAGATAAGTTTAAAACTGCTTTCAGCATACCAGCAGGCCACTACGAGTGGAACGTGATGCCTTTTGGACTGAAGAATGCGCCATCCAAGTTCCAGAAGGTAATGGACAAAATTTTTAAGCCTTACTTTGACTGGCTTATTGTGTACATAGATGATGTGTTAATATTTTCCAAGAACATTCAAGATCACTTCAAACATGTAAATATTTTCAAACAACTAGTTAAGTACAATGGACTTGTACTCAGCAAGAAGAAGATAGAGGTCTTTCAGACCACTGTCAAATTTTTGGGACATACAATCTCCAATGGACAAATCTCATTACAGAAGCATGCATTGGAATTTGCAGACAAATTCCCTGATGTCATAACAGATAGAAATCATTTGCAGAGATTTTTAGGATGTCTCAATTATGTCAGCAATTTCTATCAGGACTGCGCAAGTGATAGAAGAATACTGAATAAAAGATTGAAGAAAAATCCCCCAGAATGGACAAAAGTCCATACTAAGGCAGTACAAAACATCAAGGCCAAGGTAAGAACTCTGCCAATCTTATATGTTGCTGATGACCTTGCATTTGAAATTGTGGAAACAGATGCAAGAAACATAGGATGGGGAGGTATCTTGAAGCAGAAGAACGGGGATACTGAACAGATTTTTCAGTTTGCATCAGGAGTATGGAATCCAGCTAAACAAAATTACTCCACAATAGAAAAAGAAGTTAAAGCAGCCTGGAATTGTATCAGCAAGTTTGAGGTATACCTCATCAATAAACCTTTCTTGCTAAGAATTAATGCATCAGCATTACAGAAAGTCCTCACAAAAGACATCAGAAAAGCTGGAGAAGCAAAGTTTGCCAGATGGCAAGCACTTTTCGCCAACTTTGATTTCAAAGTTGAGCATATCAAGGGAAAAGAAAATAATCTTCCAGACTTTCTCAGCAGAGAATATGTTGAGCCACAAGATCATGTTATGATGATAGTCACTGAGTGGGACCAAACCCAAAAGCAAGAGGTCCTACACACTATCCCAGATAATCAAGACTGGGAAGAGTACAAAAGAAATTGGAAACCCACATGGCAACTCAGAAATACAAAGGTACTGGACGCCAACTTACAACCACACACTAACATTCAACACTTTGTGCCAGAACGAAAGATATATCCAAAAGGAAGCAAGTGGATCCATGACATGATTTATGAAAAAGCACGAAGAGATGTCGGTATTGCACAAGTAGTACTACAACAAAATTTCCATGACATTGCTGGCATATGGTACCATATTTTTGCATCTACCGAACAAGAGATCTTGCTTGGAATGAGCCCAGACACTGGCCAGTTCAGCCTTCTACCCTCTGGCCTAAAGGTGATCCAAAGATTATTTTCCCTGACACAGTGTATGATTTTGCAGGTTATAAAAAACTTTGGTGGGATTTTCTCAACGTCGATGACAGAGTAGAAACTCACTATACAAAGTTAAAATTTAGTGCAACAGGCACTTTCCAAAGGAATCAGCTGTGCCAATGGTTCAAAGATTGGTGGCGTGACTATGGTGTAAACAGAACTGCAATGGATCCTATATACCATACGTCATATTGCAGAAAGCATTGTGATTTATGTTTTGAACAAAATATTGGAGAATGCTTCCACCCCATTTATAGAACTGTCAAAGAAATGACAGATAAAGAATGGTCACCATTTCATGATTTAAACTATTCACTCCAAGAATATATGAGAGAGCATCTAGAGTGGTTAGTTTTAACTAAAGTAAAACATCAGATTGTTTTGGGCAAACCAATGATCGTTCGCAGGATTTATACAAAAGCCTGGGATGAATTATTGTATAAAAGAAATAGATTCCCAGAACTCACTGTTTTCTAACGGTTCACATGGGCTTTCCGTAAAAGTATCCATAGTGTAATTATGATGTCCAGTCACAAGGACCTAATTGTGATCAGATTTCCCGTGGGCTTTGCTGTACTAAAGCATCCACTGTGTATATCATGCATGTGAAGTCCTTTCTCGTGGGCTTTGATAGATTAAAAGCATCCACTTTGTTTTGTCAGAACTGTTTTCCGTAATATTTACTTTTCCGGATTGGAATCTTTGTGCGGATGTCGCTCTGGCGTTACCCGAAAGCAATGATTCCTTCCACCTTTCGGTCAGTATACTGATGACCTACAGGAATGCTTGTCCCCTCTCATTCCTATATAATGAGGGTAAGGCTCATTGTTGTGGCATTGAGTCTTAGAATCTTAGAGAGTCAGTTTGATCTGAGTAGCCTGCGTATCAGTGTGCTCGGCACTGGTAAGAATCTAAAGTGGCCGGATCATTTTAGAACTCTTCGAGTTTGTAGATGATTCCAGTTCTATTCTAAGGCAGAGTCTATCTTTCGCCAGGTAGCCTTCGGTATTGCTTGTTCCTTGCAAACAACATATAGTCCGATAAATTCGAAGATAGTCAATCTCTGATAAAGAATCTCTCTGTAAAAATTCTGAAATCCATTCTGAAATAATATGAGTACACCATTCCGCATTTGAATACTTTGCGCATTTATATTGTCTGTTGTGGTAGTAGTTATCTTTGAGCTTTCATCCAAAGTTCACAAGAAGTTCATCAGAGGTTCGCTAAAGGAATGAAGGGATGCCAAAGCCTTTGTTAGGCGAGGAAGCCGTTGTTGAGGCCATGAGAGCGTGAAAGTTTTGAGTAGGTTCGCGCTGAGTTCACCACTGGTTCACCAGGAGTTGGCTATCAAAGATAAATGAAGAGACACAGCAAGTAGCAAGCTTTTTAAGCAGGGGCTTCTGTCACAAGCTTGCTACTTGCTGTGTCTCTTCGTTTATCTTTGATAGCCAACTCCTGGTGAACCAGTGGTGAACCCAGTGCGAACCTACTCAGAACTTTCACACTCTCGTGGCCTCAACAACAAATTCCTCGCCTAACAACGGCCTTGGCATCCCTTCGTTCCTTTGGCGAACCTCTGATGAACTTCTTGTGAACTTCGGATGAAAGCTCAAAGATAATTACTACCACAGCAGACAATATAAATGTGCAAAGTATTCAAATGCGGAATGGTGTACTCATATTATTTCAGAGTGGATTTCATAATTTTTACAAAGAGATTCTTTATCAGAGATTGACTATCTTTGCATTTATCGGACTTTATGTTGTTCGCAAGGAACAAGCAATACCGAAGGCTACCTGGCGAAAGATAGACTCTGCCTCAGAATAGAACTGGACTCATCTACAAACTCGAAGACTTCTAAAATGATCCGGCCACTTTAGATTCTTACCAGTGCTGAGCACACTGATACGCAGGCTACTCAGATCAAACTGACTCTCTAAGATTCTAAGACTCGATGCCTCCACAATGAGCCTTACCCTCATTATATAGAAATGAGAGGGGACAAGCATTCTTGTAGGCCATCAGTAGACTGACCGAAAGGTGGATGGAATCATTGCTTTCAGGTAATGCCAGAGCAACATCCGCACAAAGATTCCAGTCCGGAAAAGCAAATATTACGGAAAAGATTCCGACAATACAAAGTGGATGCTTTTAATCTATCAAAGCCCATGAGAAAGGACATCACATGCATTATGTACACAGTGGATGCTTTAGTACAGCAAATCCCATGGGAAATCTGATCACAATTTGGTCCTTGTGACTGGACATCATAATTACACTATGGATGCTTTTACAGAAAGCCCATGTGAACCGTCAGAATATAGTGAGTTCTGGGAATCTATTTCTTTTATACAATAATTCGTCCCAGGCTTTAGTGTATATCCTGTGAACGATCATAGGTTTACCCAGTACAATCTGATGTTTGACCTTAGTTAGAACTAGCCACTCTAAATGTTCTCTCATGTATTCTTGGAGTGAATAGTTTACATCATGAAATGGTGACCATTCTTTATTTGCCATTTCTTTGACAGTTTTATAAATGGGATGAAAGCATTCTCCAATGTTTTGTTCAAAACATAAATCACAATGCTTCCTGCAATATGATGTATGGTATATAGGATCCATTGCAGTTCTGTTTACACCATAGTCATGCCACCAATCTCTGAACCATTGGCACTGCTGATTCCTTTGGAAAGTGCCTGTTGCACTGAATTTTAGCTTTGTGTAGTGAGTTTCTATTTTGTTATCGACATTAAGAAAATCCCAACAAAGTTTCTTATAACCTGCAAAATCATACACAATGTGAGGAAAAATAATTTTTGGATCACCTTTTGGCCAGAGGGCAGAAGGCTGAACTGGCCAGTGTCTTGGTTCATTCCACGCAAGATCTCTTGTTCGATAGATGCAAAAATATCTTTCATGTATGCTGGTGCTGGATCCTCCATTGTACCATATGCCAGCAATGTCATGGAAATTTTGTTGTAGTACTACTTCTGCAATACTGGCATCTCTTCGTGCTTTTTCATAGATCATATCATGGATCCACTTACTTCCTTTTGGATATACCCTTCGTTCTGGCACAAAGTGCTGGATATCTATATGTGGTTGTAAATTGGCATCCAGTACTTTCGTATTCCTGAGCTGCCATGTGGGTTTCCAATTCCTTTTGTACTCTTCCTAGTCCTAATTATCTGGGATAGTTCATAAGATCTCTTGCTTTTGATTTTGGTCCCACTCAGTGACTATCATCATAACATGATCTTGGGGTTCAAGATATTCTCTGCTGAGAAAATCCGAAAGATTATTTTCTTTTCCCTTTATATGCTCAACTTGGAAATCAAAGTTGGCAAAAAGTGCTTGCCACCTGGCAAACTTGGCTTCTCCAACTTTTTTGATGTCTTTTGTCAGGACTTTCTGCAAGGTTGATGCATCAGTTCTTAGCAGGAAAGGTTTATTGATGAGATATACCTCAAACTTGTTGATACAATTCCAGGCTGCTTTAACTTCTTTTTCTATTGTGGAGTAATTTTGTTCAGCTGGATTCCATACTCCTGATGCAAACTGAACAATCTATTCAGCATCCCCATTCTTCTGCTTCAAGATACCTCCCCATCCTATGTTGCTTGCATCTGTTTCCACAATTTTAAATGCAAGGTCATCGGCAACATATAAGATTGGCAGAGTTCTCACCTTGGCCTTGATGTTTTGTACTGCCTTAGTATGGACTTCTGTCCATTCTGGGGGATTTTTCTTCAATCTTTTATTCAGTATTCTTCTGTCACTTGCGCAGTCCTGATAGAAATTGCTGACATAATTGAGACATCCTAAAAATCTCTGCAACTGATTTTTATCTGTTATGACATCAGGGAATTTGTCTGCAAATTCCAATGCATGCTTCTGTAATGAGATTTGTCCATTGGAGATTGTATGTCCCAAAAATTTGACAGTGGTCTGAAAGACCTCTATCTTCTTCTTGCTGAGTACAAGGCCATTGTGCTTGACCAAATTCTTGAAAATATTTACATGTTTGAAGTGATCTTGAACATTTTTAGAAAATATTAACACATCATCTATATACACAATAAGCCAATCAAAGTAAGGCTTAAAAATATTATCCATTACCTTCTGGAACTTGGATGGCGCGTTCTTCAGTCCAAAAGGCATCACGTTCCACTCGTAGTGGCCTGCTGGTATGCTGAAAGCAGTTTTAAACTTATCTTTCTCTGATATGGTGACTTGCCAAAAACCTGCCTTCAAGTCAAACTTAGAAAAGATTTTAGCTCCTGCTATCCTTCTGATCAAATCACCTTTGTGAGGTATAGGATAGGTATCATCTGCTAAAACTGAGTTCAGAGGTTTGTAGTTTATCACCAGCCTTGGAATTCCTTTGATCTGTTCTGCTCTCTTGTTAACATAGAATCCATAACAGTTCCAAGGACTGTCTGATTCTCTAATCAGTTTTCTGTCAAGGAGCTGCTTGATCTCTTTTTCACAGAGATCTCTGTATTCTTTATTCATGGGGATCGCTCTGCTCTTACAAGGTTTACCAGTATAACCTTCTTTGTAAGGGAGCTCAACTGTATGTTGCTTCCTATGCCAAAATGCATTGGGCTCTTCAGAGCAGCATTCTTCTTCAATTTGCTTCTTCAAATCCTCAATTTTTCTTTTTACTTGAGGATATTTGAGTTGTTCTTCAATTCTGAGAGTAGATTTTAGATCCTTTAGATCTGATAGTCTAGCTTCGGCCTTGTCCAAATTTTGCACAGTTTGGACCATGGTGGAGATCCTTGGATTTGAAATGTATGGTAATTCAATCTTTTTTCTTGTTCCTTTAGATGTAGGAACTGATATGAAATAACCAGCTTTTCCACCTTTTAACCTTAATGAGCCATGAGGCTCTACAGCTGCTAAGAAGACATTTCCAAGGATACAATCAACAGGAATATCTGCAACTGCAAATTTTAAATTAATACAGTGATACTCAAAGCATAGAGATGCTTTGGGTACTTCATATTTAAGCACTTTGTCACCTAAGCCCACCACTTTTCTTTCTGCAGCAACCCAATATTTTGCTAGAATGGTCTTTATATTGAGAATGTTTATATCTGCTCCTGAATCAAGAAGCGCCATTAGTTCAAACATTTCTCCTCTGATGCAGATATTGACTTTGACATGATGCTGCTGGTAGGAGATAGTTAGAAGCCTCATTTCTCTAAATCAAAAATTTGGATCTTTAATTCCTTCAGCAACTTCAAGTTCTTGTTTGCTGTTGTATTGGGTAGTATCCCATGACTGATTTTCATCTTTTTCTTCTGCTTTATTAATTATTTGTTTACCCTTTTTTAACTCTGCAATCTGGGACTTCATAGTAGAGATTTCTAACTTGATGTTGTGAATCTCGCGACTCACTTCTCCCAAGGTGAGAGATCTCACCCTGTCAGGTTTCTCTTGGTGCCTTTGAAATGATTTAGTATTTCTTTCAAATGAGGCATCAATAAATAAAGATTTCTTACCTGAATCTTTTGAAGCTCTGGATTTGAGCTGGTCCATGAATGCTTCAGTCAGGCGATTCTTCATTTCACCATCTTCCATGGCTCGGATCTGAGATAAAATTTTTATCTCATCTTCTTCAGTTGCAGCCATTAAAACTTTCTCTTTTTGGGGCTTAAGGTTTTCCCCTTCTTCACTGGACTCACTATAAAATTCTGAATCAGAATCATATTGGACTTGACAGGCACATTTATCAGATTCAGAACAAAAGCATTCTGAGATATCAGAATCTGAATATTGGTGTATATGAGCTTGTAGTTCTTCTGCAGAAGAAGAACTGAAAGAATCATAAGATGATTCTTCAATCTGGTGTTGTTGAGCTATTTCTCTGATTACCACATTGGGACAGCGTTCTGTTTTATGAGTATGAGAGCCACATTTCATACATTGCATTGGTCCCTTACTTTCTTGCTTGACTTGTTTTCCTCTTTGAACAAAGGCTTGAGATTTCTTGCCTCTGTTTTTCTTTGAATCTTCACCTTCTGGACATCTGGAAGAGGTATGTCCAGTTTGACCGCATAGCCAACATGTAAGGCTATTCCATTTTTCTTGCTTTGATGTGTGCAAATGGATATCAGAAGGATTATAGTAATGTGTTCGGGGAACATACTTGTAATATCCCTTTTTGGCCCTAGAGGTTTGTCCTCGAGATTGCTTGGGATATTGCCTTCTTCCTTTGGGATATTTCCTGCGATATTTGTAGAATTTTTCTTTGTACTCCCTTTTTGCCCTTTTCTTTGCCTTTCTTCTTTTAACTAAAGGGTCATCTGCTGTAAGTCCATATTTGCTGCAAATGGACTTTTTGTCTGGGAGTCTAGAAAGTTTTTCTAAAGACTTATTGACTTTGGAGCTAGTACAAAGACTTACGAGGGTCTTTATGATGTGAGCATATATTTCTCCCCATGTATATGACTCAAATGGCAATTGAAAGACTTCTTGTAATCTGATGTAGTCTACAAATCTGGATGGCAGGGCTGCCAGATAAACTTGTTTCCATAACAAGTTCTTTGAATCTTTAACTTCATAAATCCGCTACATCCAGTCTCTGTGGAAGTCTTCAAACTAAGACATTTTATGGCATTTCAGGTTCATAAGAATGACCTCATTCTTATTTGCAATTTCTGTCTCACTACCACACTAGTGTTCAAGGATCATTGATGTCAATGCTCCTATCATGTTGCTAATAGTGGTGCCATCTGGATTATGTATAACATCTCCATTTTCATCTTTGAGAACTTCGTCTTCCATCTTTGCTATGAGCTTCGGAGATGACTCTGTCTCCCACCACCTGAGAAGTGTGCCTGTAAAGCACTGTATAATTGTCCTGCAAGCATCAATCTCGCTTTTTCCCCTTAGACACATAAGCTTGTATTCAATGTACATCATATCTATGAGCTGTCTGATTTGACCAACGCTCATGCTATCTATGTTCCATTCTCTGTGAGATTCTGGGAAAAAGGTATGAGCTTCAAGGAGCTTATCTTTGCCTTCAAGATCAAGTGTTGGATATTTACTAAACCTGCTTTCAAGCAGTTCATAGATGGGAAAGATCTGCGTATCAGGATCTTTCTGCTCTTTTCTTTCTTCTTCTTCATCCTTGAATAAGGATGCAATGGTGATTTTCTCAGTAGCCTCAGATTCTGAAGAAGTGGCTACTTCTTTTGGAAATAATGCTGGGAATCTGTTAACAGGCTTGATAGGATCCTGCATCTTTATATTTCTTTTGAAAAGAAAGGAGTTAGGAACTGGTCTTTCTGTCTTTGACAAATTCATGTTTTCTACTTTATTTTCCAAACCAGATATAAGATTTTTAGTTGTATCCAGATGATCAACTAATTTATCTTCTACTCCTTCTATTTTTGACAAAGATTCCTTAGCATATGAGCGGATAACAGCAGAATCATACTGTACATTATTCAAGCACTTATTTACTTCATTTATTGATACTTGGATAGTATCAAAGTGTTCTTTCACATCTGCTGCTTTGGCTATATTAATTTCTAAGCCTTTCATTGTTGTGTTTGTCCAATTTAGCTGCTCACTTGCTTTCTGTATTCTGCCATCAATGCCTAAGGCATTGTCATCTTTCTGCACAAGTGGGATAGCTTTTGCTGCATTTTGGTTTTCTCCAATAACAATTCCTTTGAATGGAGGAAATGTTGATGGAGTTTCTATTTTGCTTCCATCTAATGCAGTCCAAGCATGTTTATTATCTGAAGTGGCCGAGGATGACCTAGTTAAAACATTTACTGGGGAAACATTATCTTTCCATGAATAAAAAGATATCCATGAATTAGTAACTTCCATGAAATGCTTCCAATCTTCAGCTAATTTCTTTTTCTCTTCTGGAGTATAAGTCTTATCAAATTCTTCTGCTTGGGGATTGGTGAACAAATCCCAATTAAGCATTGCTTTCATCCATTTGGCACTTATTTCAGACTTTAAACATCCATCCATAAGAGAAAAGAATTTGTGCATTTCCATCACAGCAGGCTTTTTGCAGTCTTGAGGGACTGGACCAAATCTACATGCAGGGATAAGGCCATTTGCTTGCTCAAGGTGTCCTAGACCATATCTGGGCTTAGCTGGTCTCATCAGACTCATCATTTCAGTTAGTCTTGGATCTTCTCCTTCCAAAGTAATGATCTCATGCATCATAAGGACATGATCAGACTCTTGTTCATGAGGAAAGGGTATGTCTAAACATTTAGGATTGGGGCATGGATTTACAGAGGTTGATGGAGGAGCTATGCCAGATCTAGGATTATGGTTCGCATGAATTTCAGTTTCAGCAAGCGTAAGCAAATTGACAATATTTTGGCATTCTAAACATTTAACTTCAAGGGAGGCGAAGTTAACAATCTGTGCAAATTCAAAGAGGGAAATATGTTTACAAGAAGAAGAACTGGAACATGTAGTATCTACAGTAGAAGGGTCTCTGTAATATTTAGAACTTTTACAGGCTTGTTCAATACCTCGGCGATCTATGGTAGATCTTCTGGGAAAGGATAAGACTGCAGAAGATTGATTTTCCTTAATATCTGCAGAGGTGATTCTTTTTGGAATGAGAGGCTGCGGGTTATGTACTACCCAGTGTTCAGGGAAAGTCAAGTCTTCCCAACGAATTGTTTGATGCTCGATTTTCTGATTTTTAGCATCAGTCATTACAACAACACTTGACTTGGAGTCACGACTGGGTGTATGGCGGATGGCTGGCCATAATGTATTGGTATGACGAAAACAGCCTTTTGTTTGTATGGCAATATTATTTCTCTTCTGATGCATATTGAAACCAGTGGTTTGGATTTGAAGTTGTAGGATCTGGTCAATGGTTTCATCAAAAGTATAGATAGAGAAATTCGGGAAACAGTCAAAATAGACTGGGCCATGCGAAAGTGGTGCAACAATTCCGCCAATCAAGGAATCAGTATACTTGTTATGTGTAAGATCTCTTACAGCGGCTAACACAAAAGTATTTAATCCTTGATGTACGAGAGGGCTGATTCCTATTCTTATGCATCCTAAATGCAAATATTTAGTGTTCAGCCTTTTTGCCTCTGCCTGTAAAGCTTTGGGATTTAATAAAGGTATGGCCTGAATAACATCTGAGTTTTCTTGTACTTGACTAATAGACTCTTTTATGCTAATCCTAGTGGCAGCTTTTAAATGAAATACAAAAATATCATTATATACTTCTGAGGGAGCTATGGCAGGTAATTCCCATCGGGCAGATGGCTGACTTTCTTCATACTCAAGTTCAGCTTGGTTTAAGACACGACTTGAACTTGAAGCAAACATATCTCTCAGTGGATTTTCTTCAGCCATAGATTCTCTCTCTTCTAATTCACGAAAGAAACAGATTTCCGGAATGAATCCATTCTATATGAGTTTTAGGAATAGAATACTGACCTTTTGAACCAGACATTACTGGCTCTGATACCAATTTTAAGCAGGGGCTTCTGTCACAAGCTTGCTACTTGCTGTGTCTCTTCGTTTATCTTTGATAGCCAACTCCTAGTGAACCAGTGGTGAACTCAGCGCGAACCTACTCAGAACTTTCACGCTCTCGTGGCCTCAACAATGGCTTCCTCGCCTAACAATCGGAAATTGCATTTCCGACAGTGATAAGTCCCATCATATTTAGATCACTCCCATCATGTTTTGGTTGCACTGACACTAGTATCTCATATTTATATGGTCTGCGATGATAGTGGTACTCCATGCAATCCGACGACTTAACAAATGATGGCTCAATAAGGCTTCAATTCTATGGACCAATGAAAATTTGAAAAAATCAAATTAAAAAGTTAAAAAAAAAAATTATAATGTTCACTTTATGAAAATTTGGTTTAATTTTTTGTCAACCTTGGATAGTTGATAGGTCAAGGCATTTTCGAATGCGTTATTCCTTACGGCCGCAGGGATAATAAGAGTATGTATTATTGATGTTTGTTTGTTTGTTTGTTTATTGTTATTATAATTTAGTTGTCAAAATTGTTATTAGCAAATGTAAGCTGATTCCTTTTAAAAGAAACCACACTATCTGGAATTATCATTTTGGTGGTCCATAGGGGGCAAATTTTCACTGGTGGGAGATGTCATTAGGTCTTGGGCCATTAACTTGTTTCCTTAAGTCTAAAGAAAACTAACTCTTAAACAACTAAAAAAAAAATTTATGACATAAATGAGAAATTTTATTTGTAAGCTTGGGAGGTCTTTTTCATTCATTTTCTTCAAAAATGCACGTTAAAACCAGGATTCAAATGTCTAGGTGACCTTAACCTACCCAAAGGGAAACCAGATTTGTTGGTCACCTAATTGCATTATAAGCCATCTAAAAACAGAAAAGTTTTAGACTGTCTAACCAAACTATATATATCTGGGTATTTTTAAGCCCTCTAGAATCTAAATAACTAAAACAAGATACTATAGTTTGCAGATTCTTCATTTCTATATAACAAAATTTAAAGCCAAAACTAAGCCAAGCAAACTGCTACTCATCAAATGAGTCCACTGGCACTGGGTCTTTCGCACTCGAACCAGGTATTTATGTTTGAGGGAGACAAGGAATATGTTTCTCAATGCGACTAAGGTGGACATTCTATTGCTGGATCTGGAACTGAATAAGTTGAAATTTCTTACGAATTTCCTGTAGTCCATGATTAGTCTTGGAAGAGCCAGCTGGAGGGTTTGTCAAAGTTGTGGCCACAATATTCTTCATTAGCCAATAAAGGTAGACAATTTGCTTATATTGAGAGGTCCTGCCTCTAGAGTGACCAGGGTCTGGTACCAAGTCTCGTCATTCTTCCATATCTATCTCTGCACCTATTGCCAGTTGATTTAATTATGCTTCCCAACCCGATATTAACTAACGAACCCGTATCGAATAACTGAGTTGAGTCTCGAATGAGCCTCGAAGTGGACTTCCGGCCCCTACCCCTAGCTTAGTAAGGATGAGGTTGGTTGCTGCCACGACACTGCCCCAGATTTCCACCGCGCCCACGACCTCCATTAGCAGATGAGCCTTTGTCGGAGGAGGGGTGAACCATATTGCTACATAAACCAACACTGCAATGATATGAAACCCTTGAGACAGGAAACCAAGACCTCGAGCTCGAAGTAGATAACAAGCTTAAAGTCCTCGTACACACACTATAAAAGTACACTTGTAAGGATACCACAACATAAATCCATATAACAATGAGTATTAAGGCTATAAACCCAACAATTTACCCTGGAATGATTTGGGCCTATCACAAGAGGCTGAAAACATCAACCCAAGCCTCCTCGAACCATCTTAAGGCAAGATACAAAGTCAAAACAGGAGGGACCTTACCCAGGAGACCCTGATTCTTAACAACCAGCAAAAACAATGAACAAGCAAGGAAATAAACACACGCATCCATGCATGGGATATATATTGAATTCCACACCAGAAAACTCAATTACATCCCCATGCGAGATAGCAAGATTCCAAAATAGACAGAAACAATAGTGCAGTATTCAGACATCCCATCATAAAAACCAACTTTTCTTCCAGAATTCATGGATGAAATTCGATTTGACTCCAGGTTTCAAATTATAAACACTTCCCCATCGATAAATCAAATGAACTTTGCTCTTAGGGGAAGGAATATAAGGGAGACTTAGAAAAATAACATAATCATTGTCGTTAACCATAGGAAGAAGGGATTCGTCTGCACCAGGGTGGCGGACCACGTGAAACTCCCTCACATTCTCCCTCAAGATCACTAAGAACCATGTAACCATTTCAGCTACCAGAACAAGAATACTTCCACGTGAGAATTGAAAGCTACCATCATAAAACCTTGGCACGGAGGCATCCCTTCGACCTTCCCTTCTAACATTAATTATCTGCATGTGTGATGCCAAATTGCAATATGGTTCGAATGTGTGAGGGTTGTAACAAGACCACCCTCCATACCTTCCTATCATGGCAATAATCATGGAATCGATCCCAAAGAGGCCATTTTTATGGCTGGCACCTTGATCGGGGGGGCATAAAAGAGAATTTATTTAAACAATTTTATAATTTTTATTTAAATTATACATATAATTTACATTTTACAAAATAAAAACAGTATATAGTTTAATATCCCTCTTGTATTTCGAAATCACATTGTGTGGCTTGTTATAGCTCTGTACATATATTATTGTAGTTATTTTTTTGTGGCTAGAGCAGGTGTCTTGTCCACTTATGTGTGCGTCAGGTTAATTGCGTCTTTTCTTTTTAAAAGGGTGTTGTCTTGGTTGTACAAGGGTTGGTTCTGTTTGGTTTTTAAAGGTCTCGTTTTCATTTTCTGTATCACTTTAGGTTTTCTCTCATATTTTGTTGGATTCACATTATTTGTAGAACTCCTCGTGTTGAGGGGCGGAATTTTGTTCTTTTTTATATATTTTCTCTTGGTCTTCACAAGTTGGTTTGGATCAGGGGGATTTCGAGTCATATGTCCTTATGTTTCCTTGAATTAGGCTACTCTCTCAAATCTATCCCTCTCTTGTGGTGTTGGGGGGATGATCTGTTGGTTTTTCGATTAGGAGAAAGAGAGGTTTTTCTATGTTTGTCTTCTTCTTTTGTTGGGCGTGGTTTACGTACTTATTTGGCTTTGCTCTCCCATCTCACGCATCATGCCTCCACGTTAGCGAATGATGAGTAGGAGGGGAGGTTTGGGGACTTTCTAGTATTAAATGATCTCGATTATTTGCATTTGATTCAATGGGTTCCTTCTTTTATGCAGTTCCTCTCGAAATGAGGAGAGAAATATTCTTGGAAGAAAAAAAATTGAGAATTGTCCCTATCAATCTGACTCTGAGCTTTGGAAATCGGCCTTGGACCTCCGAAGGGTACCACATCCTAGCGATTTTCATAAAAACGTTTATATTTTTTGTATTCTCTTACTTTGCATCAACAACTAGATACATTGCTTTGTTTAATCTTTAAGGACAAACAGGTTGAGACCTAGAATTTGTTTTATGGCATGGAGGATATTAAATGTATATTGTGCAGTTAATGGTTTTGTTTTGATAGTGTCGAGTGTCATCTGGACCTAGTGGAAAATTTCATTGTCTCATATTCTTCCTCGAGTGATCTCACTGACCCTCTAGAGACCCTTGGGATCATATTAACCCTCCTTTTTTTTATTGTAACCCAAAGGAACCCAGCCACCCAACTGACACGTAACTACTACTAAACCTCTGGGGGGCTATGATATGTCCTCCTCCTCGTAGCCCAAGTCACAACAGGGGGATTTGAACCTGGGTTTTTCGATTTTCAATGATTTCACATTTCTCAGATTAACCAATTGAGTTGTCCCCCAGGGCTCACATTGACCCTCCTGTTGATAACGTGCAGGACCTTACTATAATCTCTTCCAACCAGGATTAAGTACTGGTCAAATGTGTTTTCGTGATCTTTTGTTACAGAGTTCGTGTTAGGCTTTTCTGACGTTCACTTCGACGTTTGATGGGTGTATCATGGTTTCTCTACTTGTTATGCAACCTGGGTATTTTGATGCAATCTAGTTGTGGTGTTTGTGTTTGGGAGATGGACTTACTTGTTTCAATGTTGAGGCATGTGTTTTAGTCTTCTATGTGGGTCTAGTTGGTGCTTGGGTTTGATATGGATGCACATGGGCCTAAATGGTGGGACGCTCTATTATCTGGAGGCTTCTACGTCTAGTGTGGTTGACCTACAGATGTACAACTGCTGGATAGGTTGATCTTTTGGTTTTGGGCACAATATTGTTATGGTTCGAGGTGTTCATATTCTATATATTTTTTGAGTCTGAAATGTTCATCTTCATCAGTTTCATCTCGATGTAAAATTGTTCTCATAGCTTTTGGGTTGCCACAAATATTATTTTGGTCATTGTACTCTTCCCTATTATTTTTTGGTACAAATTGTAGTGTTATGTTGAAAATTGTTCTAGTTGTGGCTGACGTATCTAGCATTAGAGAAATTTTGAGGTCTAAAATAGGCCTCAAAACAAAAATATACAACCAAAATCAATTTTATAAGAACCAATAGAATTCAACATGATGATGTCAACTATGCAGATGATTCACCATTTTTGGAGTAAAAAGGTAAAAAAATTAAAAAATAACTATATTTTCAACTCGTATTTTCACCTTATCTCTCTACAATTTTACTCAAATTCCAAACATGAACACTTATTGGATGTGAAATTTAATTCCACATCCATGGAGTACCCATGTTGTAAACTTTCGATGGACCCTACTACATGAAAAATGAGAAATACATGAAAAATGTGATTGCAATCACATTTTTCCACGTATTTCTCATTTTTCGTATAGTAGGGTCCAAGAAAAGTATGCAACATGGGTACTCCTTGGATGAGGAATTAAATTTTTCACCCAACGAGTGCTCTCTCTCAAAATTTGAGTAAAACCATAGAAAGATAAGATGAATATACGAGTCGAAAAATTAGTTTTTTCCTTTTTCCCCCTAAAATTTTATAATGTAATATAATATTATTTTCATTATTATTTTATAATATTTCTTACGAGGCCATTTAGAACTTCAAAATTTCTCTAATGCTATAAAAATAATGTTTCTTTAATTTGATTAAAAAGAAATTTAGAACAACTTAAAAAAATATTTAGTTTAATATAATATAAAAAAATATATAAAATATATGAAAGAAAAATTTAATAAAATAAAATTTCCATTATAATAAATGAATTGTAGTATTTTTATGTTTTTCATTTCATTTTTCTATTATAATAAATGAATTTGTATTTTTAATGTAAATGTTAAAATTAATATTATTTATTTGTATTTTTAAAGTAAATGTTAAAATTAATATTATTTATTTTGATTTTTTTATTATACTTAAATTCTAAAATTTTATTTTGCGTTATTTTAATAATTAAATATAAGAATTTAAAAAACTATCAAAAATATAATATTTTAATTAGATTAAATCTTTATACTTAAATTTAGATAGAAAATTCTCAAAAATTTTAAGATTCACAACAAAATTAACTCAAACTTCAAAACTCCCAAAATCATTCATACCCAATTAAAATGTTTTATTCTCATTCTTAATTCCTGATGCGGGAGCATGTGACTCAGAGGGAAAAGTCTTCCAACTTATTCCAAAAATAAAATAAAAAATCTACAGGCAAGGGAGTGGGGTCCTTTAGCCTGCAATTTCCATGTTTTTTTAGTTAAAGATAGAATAAAATCTAGAAATAAAACATGCTAATATTATCACAGATGGATAAGCTGTAGTAAAGCTTTTACGCTTTAAATCATTCATGTAAAGCATGCTTTTGTAACGGATAAGGACCGAGAAGGCCTATCCTTTAATTATAAATAAAGAGGCAGCGATACTCTCAGCAGAGAAGAGAGGAGCGGGTGCCAAAGCATTATTACTTAAACTTTTCTCTCGGCGTTCTTAATCCAATGGTTTCTGATAATATGTATGCATAATTTATTACTTTGTGTATTGACAGTGTGAAATTGTCTTACTGTTCCCGCATGATACATCTGCTGTGTAAACTGGCATTTGGTCGTTTTCCTTTTCATTTATGCGTCCGCAGGCCTTTAATTACATTTTATAAGTTTCGCATATATTTCAGTTTACTTTAAAGATTCATACATTAAGCGGGCACTGTAGCGAATGTCAAATACTATTTATATTGGTTCATACCCCATCGGGTCCGAACCAAATATCGCGTCGGAAGGGAGAGAGGGCCTTAACATTGCGAAAGCTCCGATATTCCGGAGCCGAAGTGGCATATAAAGTGCAGCTTATAACGATTTCGGGTCCGAAAGGAGCCCTTGGTACGGTTAAGTGGGAAAGTTCGATATCCCGGAGCCGAAAGGTTATATAGTGCAACCTAAACGCTGTCGGGTCCGCAAAACTCAGAACTGTACGTTTCGAGAACCGAACCCGAAATATTATATATCGCAGTTAAAGGGTTCGTCGGGTCCGCAAGACCCATTACATTATAAATCGCCGACGGTAGCTCGCCGATATATATTGGACCCGAATTCAATATAGAGGGGAGTATAAGAGGCCGTCGGGTCCGCGGCATTTCGGAGACCTTGCACCATAGAATCCGCCGATAGCGATCGCCGATGCGATATCGCGTCGAGGAAAAAGTGAAAGGGACAGTGTAAAGCGCCGATGGTATTATAAAGTAATTCTTTTAAGAATTACTGCGTGGATAGTATAAAGCCGCCGATAGAGGGGTTTGGATGTATAATCCCTCCTTAAAGCCTCCTATAGTATTTTGGCGTAATTCTTTTAGAATTACAGCCCAAAGGGAATAAAGCCACTGTTTCTATAATTAAGCAAGATTTGTGGGTTTAGAGGAATAAATGAAGCTATCAGTTAATGACTGATACACATAGAGAAGTAGAAAGAAAAGCTGACCCGGACATTGAAGAGATTGCTGCCAGATTTGGGAAGTTATCCCTAACGCCTGCACCCACGCCATCAATTCCCAAACATATAAAAACTAAATTCCCAACACTTAGAAAGAGAGAAAACTAGTTTTCACTAAATACATAATATTTCATTATAAAACTAAAACATATTTAATCTGTAATCACGATAAAATACAATAAACTGGACACATCCTATGAGAAAATTTCAACTAATTTGTAAATTAAATTTTAAATTTCTCTATATTTATTGACAAATTATAACAAGTATATTAATATATGTAGGCACACTTAAATTTTATAAAATATTGTAACCCAACACAATTTAATTGATAAAAAACTATTTACATAAACACCATGCGAAATATACACAACCATACAAATAAGTACAGTACCCTGAAGGGTCCATCAGGGCACTCATCTTGTGCACAGAGATTTAATTTCCCCTCGGGTTATTTACTACAGTAATTTCTGTCGGTTTATTGATCTTTTCTTTTTAGTAGGTAGCTTGAGAGTTTTTTATGGCTTAACTTTTGACTGCATGTGGCTGCTTCTTTCTTCTTTTGTTTTTTCTTCTTCTTTTTCTTGTTTTTTCTTTTTTTTTTTTGGGTAAAATCAGCTGTGTTTTTACAACTTTTAATGTTGCTATATGTCTGGTTTATTTTTCAAGTCATATGTATCTATGTATATGTTGTATGTACTATTAATATATCGATTTTATCCTCGGTTCTTTTGTGGAATAATTTCAATGACTGAACTCTTTTATGCTTAATGAAAAAGACGAATTTTCTTTTCTGGAAAAAAGTACAGTAAGATGAAATAGTATAAATAAGGTTGAGGACAATTGAATTTCAATCACAAGGTAACTGAACTAGGAAACGGAGAGTCCTATCAACTTTAGAATTTTGAAATGAATGCATTCATATTTTCGTAAGATTTTGTATATCTACCGGATCTCCTTAAGATTTTGTGTATTTATTAAGTGAGAACTTTAATAACCTTCATATTCTATTTCAAGAATGAAATTTTATTTTCATTCAACTATAGGGGAGGGACGCCATTAGGCGAATGGGTCCACGTAGACCAGCCTTTATGCCATGTAAACCAGGTGAGGTGTTGTACGACACCTATCCTCCATGCATCGTGACCGGTTCAACCAGTTTAGGGTATGTTAAGTCCCCTCAACATCACATTCAACGGCTAGTGTTCCGTCAGTTGCCTTATTATGTTCAGGCCATTTACTTGCTTGTTTCTCCCCCCTGGTACTTGCGCAGTGTTGTTGGTGTTCTTCTCACATCTATGCCCGTCCTTGGCCCTGCAAACAATGGGTTATGGTGTCTTTATGTTGCTGCTTCGAGAGGCTGTGAGGATGTTGTCTACGAGTTAGTTTGCAATATTGGGCCCATTTCTCTTCCCCGTATGGTGTATTCGCCTAGTTATTCATTTGTAGAGGTCCCTGTGGTGGATTTAGCTTGGCTCAGTGCCGATTATGCCAGTTTCGTGCTCCGAAGGGTTTTATCAGTTAAATTTCTTAGCTAAACAGTCGATTTTTTCTCATTTTATGCAGGTTTTTGAAAGCTTTTCGCAGTCTAACCCCATGGAAGGCCTGTCTTGTAGGTCACTATGTGCTTTGCAGTTGTAGTTGGAGCTGGGGTTCCTGTACTGCGCTGGCATGGAGGAAGTTGTCAAAGAAGGTAGGACATTGTCCTACCAGCCGAGTATTTGTGTTTTTTAACACATTAAACTTGTTGGATTATTGTACCTTTTTGCTTACATGCCTGTGGTTTTGAACACTTTCAGCTTCTCTAAATTGTGGGCTTTTGGTGGGTTTTGTGTAAATTGTGGGTTTTTGGTGGGTTTTATATAAATTGTGGGTTTACCGTCAACCTACATGTTACTGTGCATTATTGTGTGTCATTATTGTGTGTGCATTACTATGTGTCATTAGGAACAAATCACTTACTAAGATGTGATGCTTTTGTTATAGGCTCTTAATGTTGGTGTTTGCAAACTAATGACAATCTTGTTTGAGAACAATGGCTCCTTAGAAAGGGATTATCATCGAACAATAGCTCTGAGTGTAGGGATTATTTTGAAATGATAGTGGGTGTTGTTTTGAAAGGTTTGGGTTAATGCACTTATCAATCCATCGTTCAGTTGCACTTAAACCCATCTCTTGGTCGCATCCATTCCATAGCTTGAGATTATTGTAAGATGGAAATATATCCTATTTGTTGTTCTCCATATCTCTTGGTCGCATCCAAAAGCCTAAATTCCTCCATTTTTACTGAAATGCAATTTAATGAACATAGAAATTCCCACCATTACCAGGGGCTTTTCATGAAATTACCCTCAGCAAATCTGATAGGCACTCATGTCAAACTAATCTGCACGCTGAGTGTCCAAGATGGAGCCAGATTTTTAGTTTATCGGAGATATATTTATTTTCATATTTGAGTTGTAATGGAGAAGAAGTCTTGAATTTTGTGAATTATGTGTGGGTTCAACTACTCTATTGTGTTCATTACTCTGTGCCATTTGTGAATTATTACCCTACAGCAAATGCTAGAAGCACAAGGGGGTTATGTTGAAGAAATTGTCGTTGGTTTGAAGAAACTGTCTAGTGATTCAAAGTTTTTATTGCCAAGGTGTTAATTACTTCTGGTTATAGTACTTTCTAATTGAGTTTAAATTTAGAAATAGTGTTAGTATTATAAATATGTATCTATAAATTTTCTACTAGTTTCTAGATGATTCTCCATGATTTTTTTTAATATGACATAGTAGTCAAATCAATGGAAACCAAAAGGGTTGCTTACTGATGAATATGGGATTGGTACTATATAGATAGCTTATATTTGGTGATATAGCTAACTTCACTTGGTTAATGTACTGTTGGGTCCCTATAATACTAGTGATTACCCATTACTATTATAGCTATACCCCTTATTAATATTGTTGTGCCCCTATTGCCCCCATATTGTTATTACTGTGCCCCATAGAATCCCTCTATTGTTATTTTTGTGGCTTTATATTATTATTGTTAGGTCGGCTGGATTATATTGTGACTCCTTAGACTCCTATATATAGAAAGGAGGTTTTGTCATTTGAATCATCCAAGAATTGTTCATTTATGTAATGTAAGGGAGGTTTCCCCCTCGAAGAGGCTGAATTCTAAGGCGTGGATTTATCTTTTCTATCTTTTCTTGAGCTGGTTTGATAAAATTTGGTATCAGAGCTTTGGATTCTAGGGTTTCGCTGCTCCAAACAGGTCATCGTGGCATTTTTGCTATAACTTTTTTTTTCTGCGACGTTTCAGAAGTTGCAAAAAAAAACCCATTTGAGAAGAAATCGCGTTGAACCTCGAGTCCGAATTTCAGAGCTTTTTGCGCTATATTTACGGAGATATGATCTGAGGAAGTTGGTCTTTTTGCAGACTCCTGAATTACATTCCAAACAGGTGACATGGGGAAAATCGTCATAACTTTCTCTCTGGGGATCGGATTGAAATTTCGTAAGAAGGTACAGAAAGAGGACGGGCTCTAGTTTCTTGTATGCATTTTTTAGATCCAAAGGTCAAAACAGTGACTCGTGCCACGTCGTACAAGTTCGCTCTACTGAACTAGTCTATAATCAAGTCACTGTGGGAGATTTCGCATAACTCTTCCGTGGAGAATCCAATTTGGGTCAGACTTGTGGCATTGGAAAGAGAACACAGAGGGCTACTGCAGGTCACAAATTCAGAACTAGATGATTGAAAAGTACAGAGATACATCAGAGGCAATATCGAGCTCCTACAAAGTGAAAAAAGGTGTGTAGATTTTCTTAAATTTTTGCTTAAGATCGGTTTGAAAATTATTTTGAAGGAATTATTATCGGTAACTGATGCCCCGAGGAAAGAAAATGCAAACACCTAGTAAGGAACCTGAAAGCTCTAGCATGACTCATGAAGAAGAGGAAGAAATGCTACATGATATATCAAAATTACAAGAACAAGTGCAACAAATGTCACGTTCACAAAAGCTAACAGAAGCTAAGATAAATGGCATGGAATCTAAGATAAAGGGCGTGGAAGCTAAGATGGATGATTGGAAGACAGATTTGAAGACAGAAATGGAAGAATTGAAGATAGATTTGAACACAAACTTGAAGACATGCATGACAGATATGAAGACAGATTTGACAAATTTTCTACAAGAAATACTTACTAATGGTGAAAAGGTAGTAAAGGAAACTCATGATGCAAACAAAAGAAATGTTAATCATGATATCATAGACTCTAATGTTGAATCGAAGACCCACCATATTCCAAAAATCGATATGAGGAAGTTTGATGGCAAGGATCCCGCAACATGGATATTACAGATGGAGCAATTTTTCGATCTCAATAATGTGCAAAACACACAAAAGGTACGTATGGCAACTTTATATTTGGAACCAAATCAGTTTGTATGGTATCAATGGCTTTGCTCCCGTAAAAAAAATTATCACTTGGGTAATTTTTACGGAAGAATTGATAGCACATTATGAGAATACAAAAAGCAACACTTTTTTTAGCCAATTGATAAGTCTCAAACAAAAGGGTTCAATAATGGAGCACATTGAGGAGTTCCAAAAATTGAACATAAGGGTAAAAGATATTCCAGAGAAGCATAAGATTGATGTGTTCATATGGTCTTTAAAGGATAATATCCAACATGATGTTCGCCTTTGGGAACCTGATTCATTAGAGAAGGCATTCAGGTTAGCAAGAAAAATGGAAAGCAAAATTATGGCAACCAGGAAGCATACCACTCACAACTATAAAGACAGAAGTGTTGTTGCCCCTAGTCTTCCACAACCTATAAGGTTGACACCACAACAATTGGAAGAAAAAAGAGCAAAAGGGCTTTGTTACAGTTGTGATAGCAAATACACTAAAGGTCATAAGTGTGCTGAGAAGAAATTATTCTACATAGATTGTGAAGAGGAAGAAGAAAAGGAGCAAGAAAGGTCAAAGGAAGAGGATATGCTCCAGGAACAAAGCCTAGATGAAGAACAAATAAATCCGACCATATCTTGTAATCAGGGAAAATTTTAAGAACCCCCCCTAAATTTATAAATATAATAAATGGGCGAATCTCCATGGTATATAGGAAAAATGAAAGGCGATTTTATCAATAATATAACATGTATATATAATTTTTTGGCGAATCTCTCACCAGGCATGGCAAATATTTTACTCAATTATAAAATCTTGTAAGATCTTGGCGAGTCTTTCACTAAATAATAAAACTTTGTAAAGCCCTAGTGAATCTTAGCATAGGCTACATGCTGGTTTAATTCCCCTATTTAAATAGGCTACATTCCAGGTGAATACCATGGGTCAATACCATGTGCCATTTTGGTGAATACCATGGGTCAATACCATGTGCCATTTTTATTTTTATTAATTCTAATATTAGGGTTAATAATGGTTTTTTGCATGGTATAAATAACAATATAGTCCATGGTATTTGTCCCATAGTATTTTGGCCATAGGTTTCACCTAAATATAACCCATTTTTTGAGTGTTCGTAAATATAAGGTGACTTATGGAGTAAATATAAAAAAATGTTTTATTTGTTTACCATACCTCTCGTTTATTTATATTTTTATTAATTTACCATACCTCTTTTACAAATATGGTATTCGGCCCATAGGATTCACTTAAATAAAACCTCTTTCTTGAGCCTTCATAAATAGAACGAGGGTTATGGACTAAATATAAAAAGAGGTTTTATTTATTTACGATACGTCTAGTTTATTTATATTTTTAAAAAGACGTTTTATTTATTTACTATACCTCCACTTTACTTATATTTTTATTTGTTTACACCTTTACATGTATATAAGGTGACTTATGGAGTAAATATAAAAAATGTTTTATTTATTTACCATACCTCTCATTTATTTATATTTTTATTAATTTACCATACCTCTTTTATAAATATGGTATTTGGCCCATAGGATTCACTTAAATAAAACCTATTCTTGAAAATGGGCGAATGGATTCACTTAAATAAAATCTATTCTTGAAAATGGGCGAATGGAAGGTTGTAAGTCCTAATTTCAAGGGCTAAATTTACCTTTTTTACCCTCTCCCTTAAAATAAGGTGGGCTATTTGAGGTGATTTGTAAAAATGTACTATGATACAAAATATTCGCCCACTAAAAATTTAAAACCCCTTAATTTCGCCAAAGGGCGAACATTCGCCCCTAAAATTATCCTTGCTTGTAATGCATTGGCGGGAATTACCACTCCTCAAACCATCAAGATAGAAGGACAAATCAAGAAGAAAAAGGTAATAGTGTTGATTGATTCAGGAAGCACCCACAATTTTATTCATTGTAGGGTAGCAAAATAATTGAATTGCTTCCTATATCCAACACCAGAGTGTCAAGTGATGATTGCAAATGGAGGAACAATAAATTGCTCTGGAAAGTGCCATAATATCAAGCTATCCATGGGAGAATATGTATTGACTAGCCTAATGCTTTCCATTCCAATGGGAGGTGTTGATGTTGTACTAGGAGTCCAATGGCTACAATCCTTGGGTACAATAGCTTTTAATTTTCAAGAACTTTTCATCAAATTTTCCACGGAAGGAAAGGAAGTTGAATTAAGGGGTATTGCAGGGAAACCAGGAAAGATAATCATGTATTTCTTATCCTCGCAGGAGCAAGAGGTGTGACCATTAAGTTCGTGAATGAGTGGCCATTCGACGTTTGGCCAGCCGCGACACAAATGCACGGCCATAGAAATCTGGCCTCAGGACAGTCGTGGACGATTCCACTCCCTGCCGGTTCGACAGGTAGCAGATTTTGGGGGCGCACTGGGTGTGTCTTCCCAATGTCCTGCAAAACCGGGGTGTGCGATAATGTACAAAACATTACACCCCCGGTGACTATGGTCGAGTACAGTGTCAATGAAGCCGAGAATGTCGACTTCTATCACATCTCTCTCATTGGCGGATTCAACATTCCAATTTCGTTCAAACCCTCTAACTCTAAGTGCCAAGCGATCGCTTGCAGCAGCAACATAACTGCCAATTGTCCCGCAGAATTGAAGGTGCCGGGCGCATGCATGAGCGCCTGCACTGTTTACAATACATCCCAATATTGCTGCACTGGGGATTACGGCGGGAATAATTGTCGTCCCACTAATTATTCGCGTTTCTTCAAGACACAATGCCCCCAGGCCTACAGCTCTCCAAGTGACGACTCTAGCAGCACATTCAGTTGCCCCGCAGGCACTAACTACACAGTCATTTTTTGCGGCGATGCCACTTCTTCCCCCTCTATGACCCCTTCTGGTACTGAATCTCACCAACTAAAAGCAATTTCTTGTGGAACCATATAGCCAGGAAATTATTCATTTAACCTCTTTTGACATTCAAGGTTTTGTAGCCATGAAATTACGAACAGTTTTGAAAATAGCAATTTGTTAAATGATGTTTAAAAAGTAACTGCAAATTGGGTAAAAACTGCAAATTGGATATTTATGTATGTTCAAGAGTCCAACTTTATTACTGTATTTGTTATTCTCGCAGGAGCAGGAGGTGCGACCATTGAGATCCTTAATAAGTGCGAATTCCCCGTTTGGCCAGCCGGGGGGATGCAAATAGTTGACTATTTTATGCGGCTGGACAGAGGAGAATCATGGACGATTCCACTCACGGCCGGTCTGACAGTTGTCGAAATGTGGGGGCGCACTGGGTGTGTGGAGTGCACAACAGCGGAGTGCTGGGCTGAAAGGTATTGCGAAAGCGGGCAATGCAAGGGTGTACCAAACTGTAACGGACTTACGCCCCCAGCGACTATGGTTGAGTACTATCAACTCTCCAACCTCGACTACTATTTCATCTCTCTTGTTGGCAGATTCAACTTTCCAATTTCGTTCATACCCTCTAACTCTGAGTGCCAAGCGACCGCTTGCAGCAGCGACATAACTGCCAATTGTCCCTCAGAATTAAGGGCCGATGGTGGATGCATGAGCGCATGCACTATTTTCAATACATCCCAATATTGCTGCACTGGGGATTACGACGGAAATAATTGCCGTCCCACTAACTATTCGGGTTTTTTCAAGAAGCAATGCCCTCAGGCCTACAGCTATTGATATGATAACGAAAGCATCATGTTAACTTGCCCCGCAGGCACTAAGTACTATACGGTCGTCTTCTGCGGCGCTGCCGCTTCTACCCGGTATACAGCTGCTTCTTTCCCCCCTGTGGTCGCTTCTGTTGCAGATTCTTCTGGTATGGAATCTCACTAAGTAGAAGCAATTACTTATGGGCTCATATAGCTGTTCTTTATTTCTTCAGCTTTAAGATTTACACTATTTCCCGCACGCCATATTGTCAAAACACAAGACACTCAATTTTCTCCACTATAGATTTACCCAAACATCTCTTCTGGTTGAGAACTCCTCGCACACGGTTCTCACGATTGCAAAAACCCTAGTACTATGATAATAATAAATATAAAACTTACAAAAACATACAGAAATCTGCTTGTGAAATGTTGGGAATTTCTGATAATTCCAGAACAACAAAAAAAAACTGAACAAAACAAAGAATAATGCTCTGTTTTTAACATGGGAGACAGAGTTTTTCACACACAGAATAGTGCTCTGTTTTTAAACACAGAAAAACAAAACAAAATTCAGGAAGACAATTTCAGACACAAAAACTTGTATATATTAACAAACTGCTGTTACAAACGATTCTACACCAAGTAAAACAAGGTTTACATTATTCCCAATATAAACCTAACTGCAAAATGGGAATGTTCTGGGGCTAACGGAAACCGGCACTGCAATCTTGTTGCACACCTAATGAAAGTTTCCCTCCACTGTGATACTGTGGCACACGCAGACCTGGACATAGCAATCAGTTTTAACTAGTGATAAACAGCAGAAATATACGAATCGATGGTCTGGTCTTCTCCCATTACAAAGTGCTGCAGCCGGAGTAAGGGGAAGTACTGTGGCTAACGGAAATAGATCTAACATCAGAGAACTTCCATTCACATTTCTTTGCAAAACGTGACTGTCCCTTTACCAATACGCAAGCCTAAAGAGAGCTCTGCACTGCAATCCTGATCCAAAATATCCATCCGGCATGTCAAAGAGATGGTCAATGTTGTCAAAGACTTGGATGTCTGCGTCCAGATATGCCATCTTGCTGTACTCCTCAAACACAAGACTGCTTCAGAAGCAGTTCAAAAACTTTTACTCTGTCTCTGCACTGAAAAATAGCATGGAGATGTCTACGGTGGCGTACAAGGACGGGAGATTTGCTTTGATTAACGACTTGACAGGGGTATGGCAATGGTGGATTCATCAATGCAGGGGTATGGCAATGGTGGATTCATCAATGCAGGGGTATGGCAAAGGACTGGCCCTGCAGTTGAAAATAATATTTCAACATGAAATTGCCTGGCCCTTTAATTATTTTTTCCAATAAGAAGAAACTCTTTCTATTAATAGTAAAGAAAGTGATTATAACAGAAAACATGTATCAGTATTTCCACTAAAAACAGGGTAGGTTAAAAAGAGAAACTTCAGTCTTAGATGTAACAGAAAAACTGCTTTGAAAGCCTTGCAATAATCCATTATCACAGTAAAGAGATTCTTCCTACAAAACCAGAGATAAAAGGCCAAGAGAACTAAAAGATAGACATCAATACAAATGCTAATAAGTGGATCTGAAAGGCTCCAGTGATCCGGAGAAAAGTGGGAAGATGATGATACAGGGAACCCTGCAAACAGACGTGGAGAGAAACATCATCCAGCGATCAAATCCATCCAATCCATCGAAAGGCTAGAAAACAGAGAGCTTCGACGGGGAAAGTTGAGATCTTAAATCTGAAATTGTCCTTTCTCCTGTAGGATGTTGTTTTCAAAATACTGGAAAGAGATCAGTCAGTCCCCCGAAGAGCAGCCTGTTTTAGATAATTGGGTTGCTTCACCATTTTGTGTTCGGTAGAAGTGTGAATGTGTGAAATAGATAGGCTGTGGAATTCAGGGATCAGGGATCTAATTTTAGATTTCCAAGGCTCCAGAGAAGGGAGAAGAAGATAGGCTGTCGAATTTTAAAGGATCAGAGTTGTAATTCTAGATTTCCAAGACTCCAGAGAAAGAGAGAAGAAGTGACCTCTCATATTTGCCCGACGGAGAGAAGTAACCTCTCATATTTGCCCACTCAATTATAGACTTGGAATCTCAAAAACAGTGAGCTCCCGTAAACCAAGCCAGCCAGATGGCACAATGTAAGATCTCCCGAAGATGGCCTCCCTTTATTTATAGTGACACAAACGCAGCCAACACTCTGCGTCTAGGATCTCCCGGAGAAGGCCTCCCTTTATAGTGACACAAATACAGTGAGACGCGCTATAACAGCTACCAACAGCAGTTATGTATGTGCACTGTATCTTCGATACACCTCTTTTGACAATCAAGGGTTTGTATCATTCTAACATTAGAGCCATGAAATGAATATATAGAATTACAATAAAATTTACATGACCAGTTTTACCATAATTTATTTATGTTGTTTCAGTCTGCAATTTTTTTAATGATGTTTCCAAAAGAAATTATATTTTTGTTTGGGAAATTCAATAAAATATGTAAGATAGTCAAATTTCGGAACTAGAATTTCAATTTGCTTTCCACCTGTCTTTACATTATAACATCACTTGTAACTCTTCTTTAATTTTTTTTTTGACCTTGTCTGTTAGCAAAAACGAACAGGCTTATAATCGGAATAACCATCAGCGGAGCTTTAATAGCTTTAGCAATCATGTTGGTTATAGCTGTTTATTGGAGGAAATTCAAGACTAAGCAGAATCTCAACGAAGGTTAGGAAGCAACTTGAAGTTCAGATATATTTTAACATGAGTCATACTGTGAATTTACCCTGTGAAAACACTTCTTTGATATACTGTAAAAGGATTGCAGACTACTTGACAATTATGCACCCAAATACAACAAAACTCCGTGCCTTTAAGCTGGAAGAGATAATGGAAGCCACACAAAACTTTAATCAAAAGATTGGACAAGGCGGATTTGGATCAGTCTTTCTCGGTAAATTGCGAGAAGGAAAGAATATCGCTGTAAAAGTCCTCTCATTGTTCTCTATAGAAGGAGTTCACCAATTCCAGAATGAGGTAGTTCTAGGGTTTTTAAATCATAATATTTTTAATTATATCGACATTATTATGTGTGTATAATAAACTTGAGTGGTTTCACTTGATAAAACAGGTTGATCTTCTTTCTAAACTCTATCATAAGAATTTGGTTTCGCTACTCGGATTCTGTAATCAATCGAAAGAGGTTATGCTTATATACGAGTATATGTCTGAAGGGTCCTTACGGGATCACCTTTATGGTAAATATGTTACTAAACAATAACAAATATTGTTATTGTTTTATTGAGTTGTTGTATACACTAAAAATAATTCCAAAAATATGTTTAAAAAAAAGTATATCTGATCTGAAATTGTTTTCCAGGTAGTAGCGCAGAGCTTTCCCCTCTAAATTGGAAAACAAGGCTCAAAATAGCTTTAGATGCAGCGCAAGGTAAGTCTTTAAATAAATTAGTGCACAGTACATCTATGTGATACAAGGTTGGTACATCTATGTGATATATCTACTTTCGATCTTACATTCCAATAAATAATGTTTTAAGAATAATTTTAATGTGATCCACCTCCTCTTTGTGTTGAAAGGACTGGAATACCTGCACATGGGTTGCACTCCAAAGATAATTCACAGGGATGTTAAGTCTGCCAATATCCTTTTAGACGCCAATATGAATGGAAAGGTTGCCGATTTTGGTCTCTCAAGGATCTCAGAGCCTTCTTATATTAACACTACAGTAAAGGGAACAATAGGATACCTCGATCCAGAGTATATATTCATATGCCCTCCTCTCTCTGTGCAATATTCTTGATATTGTACAGGTTCTTTTAATTTTCTGTTTTTCTGTTCGGTATGTTGTGCAGTTATTTCCGGACTCAAATGTTGACTGCGAAGAGTGATGTATATAGCTTTGGAGTGGTGTTGTTGGAAATCATATGCGGCAGATCCCCCATAAATGCAAATCTGGGTGAAGAAGAGGTTAACCTAATTCGATGGGTAAGGAATCCGATTAACATTAATGAAATTTACGATTTTCAATCGTCACTCACTAGATATTATGTTGACGTCATGTATAGGTGAAACCGTATGTGAAGATGGATGAAAACGCTAGCGACATAGAGGAAATTATAGACAAGAGGTTGGACGGAAACTACGAGATGGGATCAATAGTTAAGGTTGCGAGAGTAGCGCTTAGATGTGTGGAGGGTACACCATCTTGTAGGCCAAGCGTGTCTGAAGTAGTGGCAGAGATAAAAGATGCCATCACATATGAAAATGAGAATAATAGTCCCTCTCCTCTCATTTTGGAGGGTGCTGGACGTATCGAACATGCAGATTTGCAACCGGGCGATCTCCAACCACGGGCGATGTCCAATCGGGCGATGGAGTGGGCTGATAACAGCTCTAACATACCACAAATAGGGAGATGACTTAATACTTCCAGCAGATCCATCAATGGACCCGTAAAGCAGTTCGCTCATTTCTGTGAATCAGGCCCGTCAAGACAATGTTGTTTTTCCTGTTTTATATGATTCGTAGGCTATTCATATACATTTTCATAAATATATTATGAAACATTTTAATTCTATATTTGTTGATTTTTCTCCGTAGTTTTCAAAGATGTACATATTTATATTTCTTTCAACTAGAAATTGTGATTGCTCTCAGATATTAAACTTAAACAATTTAAATTTATAATTTTTTTTAATTATTAAACCTATACCACCTATAATATCAAAATTATATTTTTAATTATTAAACTTATACCAACTATATTATCAAAATTATACAGACTATTTGATAATAAAATTCTTTTAAAAATATAATTACGTTTTTTTCTTCGTATTTAATTTAATTAATTAAATTGCTATATTAAAAATGATAATTAATTTTTTTTTCTTCGTATTTAATTTAATTAATTAAATTGATATACAAAAGTGCATTCATTAATATCGAAATAGGGAAGAAACATAACCATTTTATTAAAATTTAACCCTTTACAAATTAATATAAGTTTTTAATTAAAAGTTAACCTTTTAAAGTTTTAAATATTAAGAATATTGAAAACTTGGATCAAATTTTGAGTACACATTTTTTAAAGTATTAAATTTAGAAAAAAAATTGCAACTCAATAGATTTGGTCTATCTTGTTCCCTGATAGATTAATGGTTAAAATGGGTTGATTTATATATATATATATATATTTATAGTTTAAATTGTATTTTAATATATAAATGGATTGAAGGTATTGAAAATCTCCTTGACCACTTGGATTGTGTAGATGATTAGGCTAAAATTTGCAATTCCAACCAATTTTTGCCACATTTCATAGAAAATTGCTAAAAAACTTATACCTAAAAAAGACCAAAATGTAGAATACTAAGTTATTTAGAAGATTTAAACATCATATTTTATTTTATTTTTTTTTAATCAAAATTTGATAGAGATATTTAAAAACTTTAGTTGTTTAATTTGTAGAATTCAAGTTTTCAGGGTGTTGAATCTATTGATCAGTTGAAAATGTATTTTTAAAAACAAAAAATCACATTCTTGCTTGAAATTGTATCATGAAAAAGACTTTTTTGTTTGTAAGTTACACAATCAATCTCTTTATATACAATTTTTCATTGTTTGAATAGTAATTTTGAATACTATATAGAGTACATAACTTCGAAAATCTAGAGGCGTGAAAAAGATTATTCTTTCTTGAAATTGCAATTCTTGCTTGAAATTTTATTGTCGGATTACCATGAAAAAGACTATTTCATCTATAAGTTACACAATCTCTCTCTATATAATTTTTCATTGTTTGAATATTAATTTTGAATACTATAATGTACCCACGAATTAATCTACGAGTAATAATTTTTTTTTTTTACAAATAGACATATCCTATACCACCCTTGCATGCTTCTGAAGCAAACATTTCAACTTTAATACTACCTACGTGCAGGCATCACAATAGAAATGGCTATGAGTAAAAATATCTTGTCATTTATGAGTGCAATTGGAAATATCCCACGGAGGGCAGAGTATTATCTGCCGGATTTAATGCTGGTAAAGCTGCTCCTTACACCTGGCCTTGGCATTTACTTCTGTTGGCTCGTTCACGTGATGAGGGTATGGTCTACGTACCCTCTGCTTCCACGCCCTCAGGCTCCCCGCATCGACAGTGTGGAAGCAAGGTAGCCCATCCGAGGGCGAGGCTGGCTCGATACACATCTACTCAGTTAATCGTTCCATTGATGTTTCCAAAAGCATTTGTCCTCGGCCTTGCTACAGCTCCATTCTCCTTCTTGGCGCCAAACACACTCAAAACCTCTTCTTGACGATGAATGGCTATGGCTCTGATGCTTTGCCAAGTTTCGGATCGATTTGGACCTTGTTTTTAACAGCAGCTGCCTTGTGGTAAGAATTCACTAGGCTATCTTTACGTTTTTCTTTGATTTTTCCACACCCTTTACTGTTTTCCTTTGTTTTCTGTTCGGCCCGTAATTCTAGCTTGCTTCAGGCTTGTCTCTATTTCTGTGGATGAGGAATATGGGTCTTCCTCTAGCAAGAGATGCATGGGTGCGGGTGGAGCTGCTCAGCTTCTGGGTCCTATCCTCTCAGTGCTCGGCTGACAGGTATGTTCCTACGAATTTTCCGCATTCTATTTGTTACTTAATCATTCTACAACAGAAATGAAGGGGTTCTTTGTATGGAATGAAGGGTTCTTTTCTTTTTGGTTAGTGATGGCCTTCTGGCCCAACCCCTTACGGATTCTCTATTTTGCCTATTGCACAGAGTTTTGGCAGATTTTGAGCCTGGCAGGCTTGCCTAGCTCCGATAAGGATTGGGAATTCCATCCCTCGAAAAGGGTTTTGAACTGTTAACCATATTTTGATGAGCCCTCGAGCTCTCTTAAACATTTGCTATGTAATTGATCCATCGTTAAATAATTTTATTCAGGTTATTTCCCTTGGTGAATATTTTGTGGCTCCCTACGGTTTTCAAGACTGGCCATGCACATTATATTTATATATGCTCCAGTTCTTCTACTGTTGGTCTGGTCTTTACGACCTGAGTTCTGTGGTTGAGGGATGAGCACCTTCCCTGCGGCGCCTTACCATATTCCTTGATATTCTTAATATATGAACCCTCGTTAAGGTTCATGAGTTGTTGAATTATGATATTTATGACTGTGACAGTGCATTTTTGTAAATATATATATATAATGTTGTTTTGAACATTCCTCAGTTTGCCAGCGGGGTTTTCATTTCATATTGTATGGTACACTGTGTATTGATTGCCGCATGTTGGAAAAGAGTTTATGCTTAGCAGGTTTATGTGTTTTGACAAAGATTATAAGTCCGACTCTTCTCACTACTAGACTCTTGTTCGTATATCCTACAGGTTCATTACCTGAAATTAGCTCCTTAGATCCCAGGTTTATTCCTTTATGCATTCTCTCTTGTTTACTTGTTCCCATGGCCGAGATTTTCAAGATTGCCCCGCTGTCGCTATACATGTGTATTTGTGTGTTTACATTGCTGTCTTATAGATTTTTATCTGCATGCTAATAGGAGAAATTAGACTCTGGTCTTGAAGTCTGCATACCCTCGCGGTTGCGACTATGCTCCTCAAAGTTCTCTTTAAAGTCTAAATATATTTTCATTCCACGAATGTTTCCGGGGTTCTAATTTGAAATGTTAAACTTTTCTGCGTTTCTTGGTAATAAGGCATGTGAAGAGATTAGAGAAAGAACCCTGTTGGTCTTTCTGTTGTTTATGGAATGTATTTTGTTTGCTATAATGACAATCTTTTTGAAGACTCTGAATCTATGGTGAGTCTCTAAGTTTTCTGTTTTCCATTATTTCTATAATCTTTGAGAATGATTTCCCAACAGACCACTCATGCATTAACTCCCAGAATTTTTTTTAAAGAAACAAGATTCAAACTCTTCACAAACAACTAAACTCTTGCATCAGTAAAGGTTTCTTTAGGAGGACAACCATACCTCCGCTCAATTTCCCGTCCTGGTTCCCTGTAAGAAAATTCTCCCACTCCCCTTTCACAATATAAAGAGGAAAAAAAAATAACATTATAAAGCTTCCAAAATAGTCCCAACCCAGGGGTTTCTTACGTACCTGGAATTCTCCGGCTGAAAAGTCGTTTCTGTCAGTCACCCGAATCAGGGTCTACTGTCTTTCAAACCACCCGACCATGAGATTCATCCTTCAAGACCAGAATCTCCCCCCTTGCTTCTTGCTAGACCACAGTCTTCTGCAAGTTGCTCGTACAGCGAGCAGGGCTATCTGGTCATCACCAGACTTAGCCACTTTTCTTTCCTTATTGGATTCTTTTCCTTACTCTGCCTGTCTCTACAGCGCAGATTTTTCCCTCCCCCCTCCCTTTTCTCTGGAAACTCTTCCAGTTAGGGGAGGTAGTTAGGGTTGCTTTCACAACAACTCTCTTTCCCACCTCAAGAGGACAACTTCCTCCTTGAGAATTACCTTCCTTTAAGCAAACACTTCTTACATCTCATAATGAAAACAAATTATATTTAAATTTTTAAACAGATAATAATAACAGGTTCACTTTACCACAGTAAATCAAATATTTACATTTTTATCCCGGGGCATTACAAATACTCTATAAAGTACATAACTTTAAAAATCTCTAGGTATTCCCTTCAAAAAGATTATTCCTTCTATAAGTTAAAAAATACACATATATAAATATAATTATAATTTTTTAATTTTAAATACCATATAGAACACATAACTTAAAAAACCTTTATTATATTTAAGGGATGATTGACAAATTAATATACAAAAAATAAAACAATACATTTATATTTCTAGCATTAAAGTAGGCATAATTTAAATTAGTTTATATACATACGCTTTTTATGTTATATGTTTATTATATAATATTTGACTGCTATGTATATATAATTTTGAGTTAATTAATGCATTTTTTTATTGTTTTAACTTAAATGACACTTAATTCAAAGCATTAAAATAGATAAATAAAAATATAAGACACACGCACACACACACAGGCACACACATATATATAATCTATGATATTATATTAAACTTGAAATATAGTTCTTAATACAAATTCTACAACCATTTTAAGGTTTCTCTACTAGACATATCTTCATTTTTTATTTAAATTATGTATTTATATAAAAACATAATAATGTATATACAATTACATAAGAATGTCGGAATCTATATATTTTATTATACACAAAATCATGAACTCAAAAACATATATTATAATTATATGGAAACACATATATATAATCACTCATAAAACCACATCTCTTTCTATATATTTAATTAAAATACATGTGTTTAATAAGCTCAATCCACCCAAAGGAACCATGAACCATGTTAGCTAAAAAGATTCATGCATAAAAATTCATAATTAAACCAATTATATATCAATGTAAAAGTGTAATATGTATAACTTTATATAAAGAATTGCAAAGAAATTTTTACAAATAGATGCACATATAAAAGAGTATCATTTAAGGATTATATGTAGGATGCTTTACAATTATCATTCTGCAATAAACTATTAAAATGGTGAAAATATATCTCAATTATTTAAATTTAATGATTATAATATCTATAAGAATTTATATAAAAAAATCTATTTAATAACATCAACAAAAATGACAATATCAAAATGTGCATTATGTGTATAGTTTTGAATATATGTGGTAAACAATGTGAGCTCAGTCCTGCAACTAAATTCTAATTCCTTGTGAATGAATTTCAAAATATTAGTATTTTTATTTTCATTTACATTTATACACAAAAGTATGATTACACAAAAGTATGATTACATTTGAGGTTAAAAGTGAAGAAATATTAACTAATAAAGGAAATTACTTTTTATATAATATTTACCTTCTCATTTAAATATTCTATGTGATTTGGAATTAAATATCTTTATTTATTAGAATTAATTTCATTTTCAGTATTATGGTGAAATTAAGGAAATATAAAAATTATTGAAATCGTAAATAATATCTTTTAATTTATATGAAAACGTTATTTGAATATAAATAATATCTTTTAATTGATATGAAAACGTTATTTGAATATTTCAGTAAAATCATTTTATTACTATGCATTTAGGATTATCTACCTTATGATTTATAATTATCATCCGTTCACTATCAATGAAAATAGTTAAAATAGATCTTAGCTTTTTAAATTTATTAATTATATACTTATAAAAATTCATAATAAAATTATTTATTTAGAAATAATAAAATAATATCATAAATTAGTCTGACAATATAAGATTGTGTTATGTATATGGACATGAATAAATGTGATAAAAAAATGTGACTAATTCATTCATTCGTTACATTATATTTGGGTTACTCATTAATAAATTTTAAATTATTAGCATTTTCATTTTCATATTGTTGATATTTTTTTTAAATGAAGTGTAATTATATGCAAAAAGATAAATACACTTTATGTTAAAAATATAAGGTACTTTATTTAATAAAATAAATTATTTTTTTATAACACATACCATTTTATCTAATTAATTTTATGCTATTTATTCTTAAATGACCTTTATTTTCTAGAGTTAAATTCATTTTCAATATTAAAACTGCATTTAAGGAAATACATAAATTATTCAAATCCTAAATAATATACTGATTTGCTATGAAGATGTTATTTAATATTTCAATAAATTCAATATTAATTTTATGTGTCCCTTCTTATTTTAGGATTATCAACTATATGATTTACAATTCTCATCTTTTCCTAAACACTTAAAATATATCTTAACTCTTTAAATTTATTGATTATATTATTTATAATTATAATAATTCATACTAAAAATGATTTGTTTAAGAACAATAAATTGTTATATCATAAATTAGGTTGACAATATCCCAGTATGTGTTATATATTTAATTGTGAATATATGTATATGTGGTAAAAATGTAGCTAATTCATTTTTTTTTAATTTTTATATTCATTATAATTAACATTGTTTTATTTATTTAGATACCATTTTGTGTTTATTTTAAAGGATATATGTATCAACTCCATTTTGAGCAAGAAAAAAATCACATTTTTCTCTCAATCTTGACTATAAAATGTGCTTATGGATGCAATTAATTTACATTTTATGAAACATTGTTTCTAAAATCATTTAATTTTTTATTTAATTTTTTATGTTTTTTTCTTTATTCTCATTTCAATTTTAATATTATAATTAAAATTAAAGTTATTGGGATAAATATAAGATATATTGAAATAATATTATTAGATATTATTTATATGTGATGTTGTTTTTTAAATGTTTTATTATTATTATTATTATTATGGTGAATCAATATTTCTTGGATTAAGTCAAGTGGTTGTCATTATACCACCTTTTACCATGTTTAATTAGTAACTTTCCTTATGGAATTTGAAACTAGTTGGAGGGGATAACATGTCATTGTTCCAACCACTCTTATCCCATGAGGAGACAATTATTATATTAATATTAATCTTAATTCTATCTTAATCCACAAGTAGTTTTTAAAGACACCATTTCGTATTGAGGTTATTAGTTCCAACAAAATAACCCAAAACAAAATAAAATAATGTTCTTAAAATCCTAATATAATAAAGGTAGTGAGGATCACACCTTTTTTCTCAACCACTCCAAATACTTCCAACTGACATATACTATTATTATTACTATTATGATGATAAGATCAATGTCCCATAAGACATATATGGTCTATTGAACCTTAAAAATATAAGAGATTAATAGGAACTCTTCAACATTTTATTTTTATATTGAAAAAAAATGTGAGAAAAGTGTTTCTATATCATCATAGTTTCATTGAGTTAAAAATAAATAAGGTTCGCAGTGTGATAGATATTTTGAAAATTAGATCAAATGTGAGTATAAGATGATGGACAATATAAGAGAAATTACTTTTCATCTTCAACCTTTATAGGATCTCATAAGTTACAAACTCTTTTTTTCCAGGGCATTTTAAAAATTCATTAACAAATAGCTTCACCATGAAGCTCATAAGAATTAGTTATAATCTTAGCAATTTTCATTTTCTTCTTAACACTAATCAATATAGAGCCATAATTTTTGTTTTCTACATTGGAGTTGATCACCTAATTATATTATCATAGCTTCCTTTTTCCCTCTCTCTCTATTTCCACATAATTTCTCCTTATTTGATGTGATAATATTTCTCCAATGGTCCACCGAGACAAGGATGGGAATCTGTATGCCACCCTTTCTTGAGCCAAAGGTGAGGGCTTTTCACTAGAGATACAAGAAATTTTAGGAAACCTATTGGTATCCATGTTGTATAATTTCTTCATATAAATAAGATACTGAATCATAATCGTGCTTTCAATGGGGGAAGAGCTTGCTTCAATCAAGAGGATATGGTTGTGAGTATTTCCTTTAATCTTCAGTTTGTAGGTTATAAACTAGACCTATTCAATATTTCTGCATGAATATCTGGATATTCTACAAAAGCAAACCTGTTGGGTTGTGTTATATTCTTTCCACGACTAACGCACATAGTGAACCGGGGGGTTATAGGGGGGACAGAGCCCCCCCTTTGTTGCGTCGATTGCACAGCGGGGGGGTTATGGGGGGGGCGGCAGCCCCCCCTGTCCGGGGGGTTTGAAGGGGGCGGGTAGCCCCCCTCTACACGGTCGGGGCAATGCCCTGGGAAATTTTTTTTTGGACCCTATATTAGGTTGGGCGAACCTACCTATGTTTTTTTGGTCCTTGGTTTTGGATGCGATAGTTTTCGGTCCATGGTATTGGATGCTTCGGCATGTATAAATATGTATTGTAACATTGAAAGGAATATAATGAAAAATCAAGCTGGTAGTCCCGGTTTTGGGATCCAGGGGAAAATCTCTGTGTATATGTGTTTTATGTGTTATGCTCTCGCATTGTTTATTTTTCTATGATTTAGAATTCGTATGCAGGTAATTTCTGTACGGGGTTAAAACCTACATTTGGTATCAAAGTTGTTTTGGCTTCAAGGGGACGCCTTTGTTGCTGAGGGGTTTTGCTCGGGCCTGTGGTAGACCCTGTTCACTGGGAGATCTGCGAGATCGATTCTGGTGGTGAAAGAAGATGGCGAGCGGCGGAAAGATAGAGATCGAGAAGTTCAATGGTCAGAGTTTTGAGTTGTGGAAACTCAAGATGGAGGATCTGTTGGTGGATAAAGATCAATGGATCGCGGTAGATCCAGGTACTAAACCAACGGGAGTGACCGATGAAGAATGGAAGAAGTTGGATTGGAAGGCAAAGAGCACAATACGATTGTGTGTCTCAGATTCAGTATTTTTGAATGTATCAGGGGAAGCTACGGCGAAGGCTTTGTGGGACAAGTTAGGGACTTTGTACCAATCTAAGTCTCTAGTGAATAAACTGTTCCTGCGGAAAAAGTTGTATAACTTGAGGATGAAAGATGGAGACTCGGTGACAAAGCATCTAAACGCATTTAATACTGTGGTAAGTCAGTTAGCGTCTGTTGATATTAAAATTTCAGATGAAGATAAGTGCATCAGTTTGTTGTGTTCTCTACCAGATTTGTGGGATAGTCTGGTTATTGCAATAGGTAGCAATGCAACTGCTTTGCAGTTTGATGAAATAGTCTCAGCCTTGCTGACGGAGGAGATGAGACAGAAAAATATGGAGAGGCAGAATGGTGATGCCTTGTCTATACGAGGACGGTCCCAGAATAGAAACAAAAATAAGTCATCGATTGGGAGATCTAAATCTCCAGGAAAACCTGTAAAGGTGGTGTGCTGGAAATGCGGAAAGGAAGGGCACTTCAAAAGGGACTGTAAATCTAAAGCTCCTGATAAAGGAAAGGGATCAGATGATGCTCCTTCTGCAGAGGTGAAAACCACCTCACATGAAGGTGGGGATGTGTACTTGGCTTCTTCAAGTACACATGTAGATCATGAGGCATGGTTGATTGACTCAGGTGCATCCTTTCACTTCACTCCCCATAGAGAGTGGTTCTGCAAGTATGAGAAATACGATGGTGGTTGTCTTCTTAGGAGATGATTGGAAGGCTAGAATCATTGGTCGCGGAAAAGTAAAGATGAAGTTGCAAGGTTGAAGGGTTAGAACACTTCCGGGTGTTCTGCATATTCCTGCATTGGCCAGAAATCTGATTTCTGTAAGCAAGTTGGATGATGCAGGTGTAAAAACAGTGTTCGAGAAGGATACCTGCAAGATGGTTCGGGGAGCACTGGTATTGATGTGGGGAATTCAGACTGAAACTCTTTACAAGCTGCAAGGTAGCACTGTTGTTGATCGGTGCAACAGTTCTATGGTTCTTGAAAGTAGAGCTGAAAATCTAGTGGTCCCTGGAGAGAAGACCATGCTGTGGCATCAAAGGCTTGGACATATTGGAGAGAAGGGCCTTCGAATACTTCATGGTAAAGGTATGGTAGAAGGTATGAGTAATAGCTCTCTAGATTTTGATTTCTGTGAAAATTGTGTATATGGGAAGCAAAATCGAGTTAGTTTCCCCTCTGGTGCTAAGAGGGCGAAACAAATATTAGAGGTTGTACATAATGATGTGTTTGGACCTGTGAAAGTTCCATCACTGGGTAAGTCTGTGTACTATGTATCATTTATAGATGACTTCTCAAGGAATACATGGATATATTTCCTTAAGAAGAAATCTGTAGTCTTTGACAGGGTAAAGAATTTAAGGCTCTGGTGGAAAATCAAACAGAGAAGAAGATAAAGGTGCTAAGGATAGATAATGGTGGAGAGTTTTGCAGCAAAGAATTTGAAGAATTCTGTAAGAAGTGTGGTATAGCACGATAGAAGACTACTCCATATACACCTTAGCAAAATGGAGTCGCAGAAAGAATGAACAAGACGTTGATGGAAAGGGCAAGAAGCATGCTCAGTGGTGCTGGGTTAGGACAAGAATTTTGGGCAGAGGCGGTGGATACTTCATGTTACTTGGTCAACAGGTCACCTTCATCAGCGTTGCAGGATAAGACTCCACAAGAAGTATGGACTAGTAAGAAACCATCTCTTTCACATCTGAGGGTATTTGGATGTGATGCATATGTACATGTTCCAAAGGAGAAACGAACCAAGTTGGATAGTAAATCTGAAAAGTGCATCTTTACTGGGTATAAGGATGGTTTAAAGGGTTTTAAGCTTTGGAACCCAGTAACAAGGAAGGTTTTGTACAACCGAGATGTGGTGTTCAGAGAGGTGAAAGATGTTATTAAACATGAATTCCAACCAAAGGAACCTGAGAAGATAGAGTTTGAGCTAAAGGAGGAAGAATCAGACTCTACAACAGAGGAGGAATCAGAAGATGAAGAGCCACAAACTCCGGCTCTGAGAAGATCAATTCGAGAAAGAAGGCAGCTAGAAAGGTATAGTTCATCTGCTTTCTGTTCAAATTTGGCTTTGTCTGTTACTGATGATGATCCCAGAACTGTGAAGGAAGTAGTGGATTCAGAGGATGGAAAACTCTGGAAAGAGGCCATGGTTGACGAAATGGCATCTTCGCACAAAAATGAGGCTTGGGATCTGGTGGAGTTGCCGGCTGGAAGGAAACCCATTGGCAGCAAATGGGTGTTCAAAAAGAAGACAAATGCAAAAGGGAAGGTGGAGAAATGCAAAGCTCGGTTGGTAGCAAAAGGTTATTCCTAGGTGCCAGGAATTGATTTTGGTGATATTTTTTCTCCTGTTGCCAAGGTAACTTCTATTAGGTTACTTTTATCTGTTGCTGTTGCTTTTGATTTTGAGGTAGAACAGATGGATGTGAAGACAACATTTCTTCACGGGGATTTGGAGGAGGAAATCTACATGAAGCAACCTGAAGGCTTTGCAGTGAAGGGTAAGAAAGAACTGGTATGCAAGTTAAAGAAGTCTCTGTATGGGTTAAAACAGTCCCCAAGGATGTGGTATCAGAAATTTGATACATTTATACGGGGACTTGGCTTCACTGGAGGCAAAGGAGATCACTGTGTGTATTTTAAATTAATTGGTGACCGTGTTATTTATCTGGTCTTGTATGTGGATGATATGTTGCTGGTTGGAAATGACAAAGAAATTATCCAGGACTTGAAGATCCAATTGTCCTCCAAATTCGACATGAAAGATCTTGGTGCTGCAAACTATATTTTGGGCATGGAAATTAAAAGAGATCGGGCAAAGAGGAAGCTCTAGTTAAACCAGAGGAAGTATGTCGAGATAATACTGCAGAGGTTTAATATGCAAGATAGTAAATTGGTGAAGGTTCCTATTCCTGTAGGTGTGAGGTTATCTGCTGAACAGTGTCCCAAGACACAAGAAGAGGAAGAGGACATGTGCCATGTTCCATATGCGAGTGCAGTCGGTAGCTTGATGTATGCAATGGTCTGTACTAGACCAGACATTGCACATGCAGTGGGAGTATTGAGCAGGTTTATGTAAAAACCAGGGAAGGAGCACTGGACAACAGTGAAGCAGGTTTTCAGGTATTTACGTGGCACTAGTGATTATGGTTTGTGCTACTAAGGAAGACCAGGATTAGACAGAGTGTTGGATATTCGTGGCTTTGTTGATGCAGACTGGGCTGGAGATCTGGATCAGAGAAGATCTACAAGTGGGTATGTGTTTAACCTATTTTGAGGTGCAGTCAGTTGGATGAGTAAGAAACAATCTATAGTGGCACTATCAACTACAGAGACAGAATACATGGCAGCCACTCATGCAAGCAAGGAAGCAGTTTGGTTGCAGAGCTTGTGTTCAAGTATGTGGTTAGTATGGGGAGCTATAAGAATAGACTGTGACAACCAAAGTGCAATTTTCTTGGCAAAGAACCCTGCTTATCATTCAAAGACAAAGCACATTGATGTTTAGTATCACTTTGTGAGGGATATGATAGAAGACAAAAAGGTGTTGCTTGTAAAGGTGGACACTTTGAAGAATACTGCAGATGCATTGACAAAATCTGTGAGCTCTAAGAAGTTCTCTTGGTGTAGAGAAACAATGGGCATTTCAGGGCTGGAAAAATGACTAAGCTCTCCTGTGGAAAGAAAACAACAAGTGAGAGATTGTTGAGTTGTGATATATTCTTTCCACAACTAATGCACGTAGTGAACCGGGGAATTAGAGGGGGGGCAGAGCCCCCCTTCGTTGCGTCGATTGCGCAGCGGGGGGGTGGCAGCCTTGCCTGTCTGGGGGGTTTGAGGGGGGTGGGTAGCCGCCCTCTACGGGGTCCGGGGCAGCGCCCCGGGAAATTTTTTTTTGGACCCTATATTAGGTTGGGCGAACCTACCTATGGTTTTTTCGTCCTTGGTTTTGGACGCGATAGTTTTCGGTCCATGGTATTGGATGCTTCGGCATGTATAAATATGTATTGTAACATTGAAAGGAATATAATGAAAAATCAAGCTGGTAGTCCCGGTTTTGGGATCCAGGGGAAAATATCTGTGTATATGTGTTTTATGTGTTATGCTCTCGCATTGTTTATTTTTCTGTGATTTAGAATTCGTATGCAGGTAATTTCTGTATGGGGTTAAAACCTACAAAACCTACGTCATGCCCATATTAAATAGTAGGACTCGTAAGACTCTTAAAGAGGATATTCTTTTCCCCAAATCCAAATTTGTGTGGACTTACAATTGCTTTAACCCTATATTAAGCCTTCCAACCTCCAATCCTCTTATTTTCAATGTTATAATTCCAATATAGTCAATTTTACAATTAATATGTTACCATATATTGCACGAAGGAACTTCCTATATGAATTTATAATAATAATAATAATAATTTATTAGATGGAATACTACTTTCTTATAATTCAATAATTAATATATATATATATATATATATATATATAAACAATTTTTTTCTATATCATTCAATATGTTGTGTAATTAGGCTAGTTGCGGCAACGTGGTTGGTGATTGTCATGTGAGTGGGGATGTTGGTCCCAAGTGCTCTTTATATGACCAATGTAACCATATGAAAATATTGTGTTAGCTTACAATTTTTTTTTATGTAATTAATAAAAAAAATTCAATGCTAATCATTAATTGAAAATTATTTAAAAAAAAAAAAAAACATTTTAAGTTAACTAGTACTATTTAAAGTGGAATATGAAAAAGATGCACTATTATTTCATTTTTCAACATGGGGTAGACATGTGATATTTAGGAGAAATATTAATAACTAATAGACACAAATATATGTGTGTGTGTGTTTTCAATTGCTATAAAGCAAATTGAAGTAAAAAAATTATATATTTAAAACATTTTGATGTTGTGTTGTTCTGTATCATTTTTCTCTCTATATGGAATTGGCACATGACATTTCAAAACTAGTATGATGTTGTGTTGTTCTGTATCATTTTTCTCTCCATATGGAATTGACACATGACATTTCAAAACAGTGTTTCATTTTTCAACATGGAGTAGATATGTGATATTTAGGAGAAATATTAATAAGTAACACAATTATATATGTGTGTGTGTGTTTTCAATTGCTATAAAGCAACAAGAAGTAATTATATATCTATATATATATATATATATATATATATATATATATATATATATATATATATAAAACGTTTTGATGTTATGTTGCTATATATCATTTTGTTGTCACAATATGGAGTTGACACATGGAATTTAAAAATAAAAAATATAAATAAAACGTTTCACTATCTTTTTTTAAGTGATATAAGTATATATTTTATGATCAAAACATTTTAATCGTGTTTATATGAAAATCATGTGTAATTCCCTTAGTGCTTAACATAGAGGTGGCACATGGTGCATGGTCATACACAGACACACATATACTAGTATATATTCATCTTAATTATGTATATAGTAATAATAGAGAGGGATGAAATTCAATGAGGTGAAACCTCAATTACAATGAAAAATTTGAAAATTATTTACATCTCTAAATATTTGTTCCGCTTCATAAATCCATAAATCCATGATAACAATGGACCGCTCTCTCTATATATAGTTCAAACAATCTCGGGTGGTTACAAGAAAATTATCTAAGTTTACGAAGTTGTCAGTTTCTAGTCTGGATTTTGGTAGTATTCGGCTCTTTTCTTCTATTTTACCCTTGGGTTCATAGTTTTTACACCTTCCTTATGTCAATTTTGTTTTTCTGAACCAATGGGGTTGATCAGGTTAACTTATTGGCTCCCCGTCACCGGGTTTTTTCTGCATATCTTACCTTTACTTCATCGTGGATGGAGGCTTCGATGGAGTTTAACCTCCTCCTAAGTGAAGAGGAGGTTGACCTCATTCAATGGGTAAGATAATTAATTATGATAAATCATTTAACGAACAACATGCTTTGCCATTTTCAATTGTCACTCACCAAAATTAAATATATGGTTGACGTCATGTATAGGTGAAACGCCATGTGGAGATGGATGAAAAAGCTAACGACATAGAGGAAGTTATAGAAAAGAGTTTGGATGGAAACTACGACATGGGATCAATAGTTAAGGTTTCCAGACTTGTTATATATATTGTTTTATTTACTAGCAATTGTCCCAAAAGGTACAAAGAGAGGCCGATAGGATCATTAAATCAAATTGTTCTAGAAAAATTAAAGTGATTAATAACAAATAAAATAACCTTATTAATTTTTCTAGAAGAATTAAAGTGATTAATAAAAAATAAAATAACCTTATTAATCACCAAACTAATCTAACTTCATTCCTATGGGTCCATCTCATTCCCAAATATTCCAAAACATTTCTAAAAATGGAAATTCAAATTAAATTCAACTGGAATGATTATTTCTTTACATTTAAATACACTGCTCCCGAATTCATAAATGTGGTACTCAGAATATAAGGCATGTCATAAGGAGCCCCATATCTCATCTCATAACTCTTTCTGCGATACTATTCATGACTACACGGTAAACCGTTGCACACTTTTCTTGAAACTCAAAACGGTTAAAATATTTAGAGTTAATAGTCGAAAATCTAGGCTTGTCCAGAAAAATGTCATGAAAATCGAATGCTTAGGCTCGGCTCCTTCAGAGCCAAATCGCGGAATCCTGCACAGTCAATGCGTCATGAATATGATTGTAGAAATCGACCGTTGGCGCAATTTTTGGCGAAAACAAGCTCCAACACATCTTGCTTTTTAGATAACATCGTAAATGTTCAGGTACTCCACAGAAGCGAGCCTCTCCATGTGAAATTTGAGCAAAATTGGATAAAGATCAAATAACTATTCGAGCTCCAGAGCTGCGAATCACAGTGAATTATTATGTGAGCAAAACTAAATTGGAATTAAAGTAGTTATGGATATGGCTAGCTCCAGGCGCCACTTTTCTCAGGTCGTGTTTGAATATGGAGAGGACTTTGATAGTCACTTTTTGGAGAAGAAGCCTGGCATTACTACACCAAGATTGCTGTGCAGTTCTCTTGTGTGCTTTCTTGTGTTACCGGCTCTCTTTTCTTTGAGCTACAGTGCCTTTCCATAGGATTCAATGAGTGGAGAGAATCCAATCTCACAGTTGCAGCAGAATCCAGCTCACATTGGTGAGGAAAAGGACATTGCTGGAAGTCGTAATGAAGAAAACAGGGTTATGACAAACGAAACCAAAGGTTGAGGTACGATGAAGAGGAGGAAAAGTAATAGAAAGAATGGGAAAAAGCAGTAAAGAAAAGTAATAGGAAAAATGGGAAAAAGTGGTAAAAAGTTGATTAAATAAACCAAGCTAATAATTCTTTCATTTCAACAAAATAATGTTTTGAGTGGTACTAAATAATTTTTCCAATGAACCTGTAGTAGTTTGATGACATGGCCAGTTCTAAATAATCTGTGCACCAACATGAACTTGTCTGGATCATTCTGCAGGAAATATGGTGCGAGAACGCATTTCTCCGAGCATTTCTTTTTCTCGAATTTGCAGGCAGCGCAAGCAGTTTTTGCCTTACAAACTTGGCTCATGATCTGCAAAAAAAAATAAATCCAAAACACGAAATGTGTTGTGTTACGAGTTCTTACCATCTGAAAGAATTATGATTACTAAATAATATAACTTACCTTTCATTGGTACGTGCAGTCAAAGTTTTGTTTCTCAGGAAGAATGAACATAATAGCTAAAAGGCGTCAGGGCAACTTGAAGAAAATGGCGAGTAACGTTTGAATTATGACAAACGAAATGAAAGGTTGAGGTACGATGAAGAGGAGGAAAAGCAATAGAAAGGATGGGAAAAAGCAGAAAAATATCTTTAAGAGTGACATAAAAGAATGGAAAAAGCAGTAAAAATATCTTGGTGAAAATAAGGCAACTCAACCGATATTTGGAAAAAGCAGTTACACTTAAAATCAACGGTTGAAAGTGTCTCACCTGATCCAACGGAGCAAGGTAGAAGTGTTGACGAAAAGTATGGGAATCTGTATGCCACCCTTTCTTGAGCCAAAGGTGAGGGCTTTTCACTAGAGATACAAGAAATTTTAGGAAACCTATTGGTATCCATGTTGTATAATTCCTTCATATAAATAAGATACTGAATCATAATCATGCTTTCAATGGGGGAAGAGCTTGCTTCAATCAAGAGGATATGGTTGTGAGTATTTCCTTTAATCTTCAGTTTGTAGGTTATAAACTAGACCTATTCAATATTTCTGCATGAATATCTGGATATTCTACAAAAGCAAACCTGTTGGGTTGTGTTATATTCTTTCCACGACTAACGCACATAGTGAACCGGGGGGTTATAGGGGGGGCGGAGCCCCCCCTTTGTTGCGTCGATTGCGCAGCGGGGGGGTCATAGGGGGGGCAGCAGCCCCTCCTGTCCAGGGGGTTTGAAGGGGGCGGGTAGCCCCCCTCTACACAGTCGGGGCAGCGCCCTGGGAAAATTTTTTTTGGACCCTATATTAGGTTGGGCGAACCTACCTATGGTTTTTGGGTCCTTGGTTTTGGATGCGATAGTTTTCGGTCCATGGTATTGGATGCTTCAGAATGTATAAATCTGTATTGTAACATTGAAAGGAATATAATGAAAAATCAAGCTGGTAGTCCCAGTTTTGGGATCCAGGGGAAAATCTTTGTGTATATGTGTTATTCTCTCACATTGTTTATTTTTCTGTGATTTAGAATTCGTATGTAGGTAATTTCTGTACGGGGTTAAAACCTACATTTGGTATCAAAGTTGTTTTGGCTTCAAGGGGACGCCTTTGTTGCTGAGGGGTTTTGCTCGGGCCTGTGGTAGACCCTGTTCACTGGGAGATCTGCGAGATCGATTCTGGTGGTGAAAGAAGATGGCAAGCGGTGGAAAGATAGAGATGGAGAAGTTCAATGGTCAGAGTTTTGAGTTGTGGAAACTCAAGATGGAGGATCTGTTGGTGGATAAAGATCAATGGATCGCGGTAGATCCAGGTACTAAACCAACGGGAGTGACCGATGAAGAATGGAAGAAGTTGGATTGGAAGGCAAAGAGCACAATACGATTGTGTGTCTCAGATTCAGTATTTTTGAATGTATCAGGGGAAGCTATGGCGAAGGCTTTGTGGGACAAGTTAGGGACTTTGTACCAATCTAAGTCTCTGGTGAATAAACTGTTCCTGCGGAAAAAGTTGTATAACTTGAGGATGAAAGATGGAGACTCGGTGACAAAGCATCTAAACGCATTTAATACTGTGGTAAGTCAGTTAGCGTCTGTTGATATTAAAATTTCAGATGAAGATAAGTGCATCAGTTTGTTGTGTTCTCTACCAGATTCGTGGGATAGTCTGGTTATTGCAATAGGTAGCAATGCAACTGCTTTGCAGTTTGATGAAATAGTCTCAACCTTGCTGACGGAGGAGATGAGACAGAAAAATATGGAGAGGCAGAATGGTGATGCCTTGTCTATACGAGGACGGTCCCAGAATAGAAACAAAAATAAGTCATCGAGTGGGAGATCTAAATCTCCAGGAAAACCTGTAAAGGTGGTGTGCTGGAAATGCGGAAAGGAAGGGCACTTCAAAAGGGACTGTAAATCTAAAGCTCCTGATAAAGGAAAGGGATCAGATGATGCTCCTTCTGCAGAGGTGAAAACCACCTCAGATGAAGGTGGGGATGTGTACTTGGCTTCTTCAAGTACACATGTAGATCATGAGGCATGGTTGATTGACTCAGGTGCATCCTTTCACTTCACTCCCCATAGAGAGTGGTTCTGCGAGTATGAGAAATACGATGGTGGTTATGTCTTCTTAGGAGATGATAGGAAGGCTAGAATCATTGGTCACGGAAAAGTAAAGATGAAGTTGCAAGGTTGAAGGGTTAGAACACTTCCGGGTGTTCTGCATATTCCTGCATTGGCCAGAAATCTGATTTCTGTAAGCAAGTTGGATGATGCAGGTGTAAAAACAGTGTTCGAGAAGGATACCTGCAAGATGGTTCGGGGAGCACTGGTATTGATGTGGGGAATTCAGACTGAAACTCTTTACAAGCTGCAAGGTAGCACTGTTGTTGATGGGTGCAACAGTTCTATGGTTCTTGAAAGTAGAGTTGAAAATCTAGTGGTCCCTGGAGAGAAGACCATGCTGTGGCATCAAAGGCTTGGACATATTGGAGAGAAGGGCCTTCGAATAATTCATGGTAAAGGTATGGTAGAAGGTATGAGTAATAGCTCTCTAGATTTTGATTTCTGTGAAAATTGTGTATATGGGAAGCAGAATCGAGTTAGTTTCCCCTCTGGTGCTAAGAGGGCGAAACAAATATTGGAGGTTGTACATAATGATGTGTTTGGACCTGTGAAAGTTCCATCACTGGGTAAGTCTGTGTACTATGTATCATTTATAGATGACTTCTCAAGGAATACATGGATATATTTCCTTAAGAAGAAATCTGAAGTCTTTGATAGGGTAAAGAATTTAAGGCTTTGGTGGAAAATCAAACAGAGAAGAAGATAAAGGTGCTAAGGATAGATAATGGTGGAGAGTTTTGCAGCAAAGAATTTGAAGAATTCTGTAAGAAGTGTGGTATAGCACGATAGAAGACTACTCCATATACACCTTAGCAAAATGGAGTCGCAGAAAGAATGAACAAGACGTTGATGGAAAGGGCAAGAAGCATGCTCAGTGGTGCTCGGTTAGGACATGAATTTTGGGCAGAGGTGGTGGATACTTCATGTTACTTGGTCAACAGGTCACCTTCATCAGCGTTGGAGGATAAGACTCCACAAGAAGTATGGACTAGTAAGAAACCATCTCTTTCACATCTGAGGGTATTTGGATGTGATGCATATGTACATGTTCCAAAGGAGAAATGAACCAAGTTGGATAGTAAATCTAAAAAGTGCATCTTTATTGGGTATAAGGATGGTTTAAAGGGTTTTAAGCTTTGGAACCCAGTAACAAGGAAGGTTGTGTACAACCGAGATGTGGTGTTCAGATAGGTGAAAGATGTTATTAAACATGAAGTCCAACCAAAGGAACCTGAGAAGATAGAGTTTGAGCTAAAGGAGGAAGAATCAGACTCTACAACAGAGGAGGAATCAGAAGATGAAGAGCCACAAACTCCGGCTCTGAGAAGATCAATTCGAGAAAGAAGGCAGCTAGAAAGGTATAGTTCATCTGCTTTCTGTTCAAATTTTGCTTTGTCTGTTACTGATGATGATCCCAGAACTGTGAAGGAAGTAGTGGATTCAGAGGATGGAAAACTCTGGAAAGAGGCCATGGTTGATGAAATGGCATCTTTGCACAAAAATGAGGCTTGGGATCTGGTGGAGTTGTCGGCTGGAAGGAAACCCATTGGCAGCAAATGGGTGTTCAAAAAGAAGACAAATGCAAAAGGGAAGGTGGAGAAATGCAAAGCTCGGTTGGTAGCAAAAGGTTATTCCTAGGTGCCAGGAATTGATTTTGGTGATATTTTTTCTCCTGTTGCCAAGGTAACTTCTATTAGGTTACTTTTATCTATTGCTGCTGCTTTTGATTTTGAGGTAGAACAGATGGATGTGAAGACAACATTTCTTCACGGGGATTTGGAAGAGGAAATCTACATGAAGCAACCTGAAGGCTTTGCAGTGAAGGGTAAGAAAGAAATGGTATGCAAGTTAAAGAAGTCTCTGTATGGGTTAAAACAGTCACCAAGGATGTGGTATCAGAAATTTGATACATTTATACAGGGACTTGGCTTCACTAGAGGCAAAGGAGATCACTGTGTGTATTTTAAATTAATTGGTGACCGTGTTATTTATCTGGTCTTGTATGTGGATGATATGTTGCTGGTTGGAAATGACAAAGAAATTATCCAGGACTTGAAGATCCAATTGTCCTCCAAATTCGACATGAAAGATCTTGGTGCTGCAAACTATATTTTGGGCATGGAAATTAAAAGAGATCGGGCAAAGAGGAAGCTCTAGTTAAACCAGAGGAAGTATGTCGAGATAATACTGCAGAGGTTTAATATGCAAGATAGTAAATTGGTGAAGGTTCCTATTCCTGTAGGTGTGAGGTTATCTGCTGAACAGTGTCCCAAGACACAAGAAGAGGAAGAGGACATGTGCCATGTTCCATATGCGAGTGCAGTCGGTAGCTTGATGTATGCAATGGTCTGTACTAGACCAGACATTGCACATGTAGTGGGAGTATTGAGCAGGTTTATGTCAAAACCAGGGAAGGAGGACTGGACAACAGTGAAGCAAGTTTTCAGGTATTTACGTGGCACTAGTGATTATGGTTTGTGCTACCAAGGAAGACCAGGATTGGACAGAGTGTTGGATATTCGTGGCTTTGTTGATGCAGACTGGGCTGGAGATCTGGATCAGAGAAGATCTACAAGTGGGTATGTATTTAACCTATTTTGAGGTGCAGTCAGTTGGATGAGTAAGAAACAATCTATAGTGGCACTATCAACTACAGAGACAGAATACATGGCAGCCACTCATGCAAGCAAGGAAGCAGTTTGGTTGCAGAGCTTGTGTTCAAGTATGGGGTTAGTATAGGGAGCTATAAGAATAGACTGTGACAACCAAAGTGCAATTTTCTTGGCAAAGAAACCTGCTTATCATTCAAAGACAAAGCACATTGATGTTCAGTATCACTTTGTGAGGGATATGATAGAAGACAAAAAGGTGTTGCTTGTAAAGGTGGACACTTTGAAGAATACTGCAGATGCATTGACAAAATCTGTGAGCTCTGAGAAGTTCTCTTGGTGTAGAGAAACAATGGGCATTTCAGGGCTGGAAAAATGACTAAGCTCTCCTGTGGAAAGAAAACAACAAGTGGGAGATTGTTGAGTTGTGATATATTCTTTCCACGACTAACGCACGTAGTGAACTGGGGAATTAGAGGGGGGGCGGAGCCCCCCTTCGTTGCGCCGATTGCGCAGGGGGGGGTGGCAGCCCTCCCTGTCCGGGGGGTTTGAGGGGGGTGGGTAGCCCCCCTCTACGGGGAAATTTTTTTTTGGACCCTATATTAGGTTGGGCGAACCTACCTATGGTTTTTTGGTCCTTGGTTTTGGACGTGATGGTTTTCGGTCCATGGTATTGGATGCTTCGGCATGTATAAATATGTATTGTAACATTGAAAGGAATATAATGAAAAATCAAGCTGGTAGTCCCGGTTTTGGGATCCAGGGGAAAATATTTGTGTATATGTGTTTTATGTGTTATGCTCTCGCATTGTTTATTTTTCTGTGATTTAGAATTCGTATGCAGGTAATTTCTGTATGGGGTTAAAACCTACAAAACCTACGTCATGCCCATATTAAATAGTAGGACTCGTAAGACTCTTAAAGAGGAGATTCTTTTCCCCAAATCCAAATTTGTGTGGACTTACAATTGCTTTAACCCTATATTAAGCCTTCCAACCTCCAATCCTCTTATTTTCAATGTTATAATTCCAATATAGTCAATTTTACAATTAATATGTTACCATATATTGCACGAAGGAACTTCCTATATGAATTTATAATAATAATAATAATAATTTATTAGATGGAATACCACTTTCTTATAATTCAATAATTAATATATATATATATATATATATATAAACAAATTTTTTCTATATCATTCAATATGTTGTGTAATTAGGCTAGTTGCGGCAACGTGGTTGGTGATTGTCATGTGAGTGGGGATGTTGGTCCCAAGTGCTCTTTATATGACCAATGTAACCATATGAAAATATTGTGTTAGCTTACAATTTTTTTTTATGTAATTAATAAAAAAAATTCAATGCTAATCATTAATTGAAAATTATTTAAAAAAAAAAAAAACATTTTAAGTTAACTAGTACTATTTAAAGTGGAATATGAAAAAGATGCACTATTATTTCATTTTTCAACATGGAGTAGACATGTGATATTTAGGAGAAATATTAATAACTAATAGACACAAATATATGTGTGTGTGTGTTTTCAATTGCTATAAAGCAAATTGAAGTAAAAAAATTATATATTTAAAACATTTTGATGTTGTGTTGTTCTGTATCATTTTTCTGTCTATATGGAATTGGCACATGACATTTCAAAACTAGTATGATGTTGTGTTGTTCTGTATCATTTTTCTCTCCATATGGAATTGACACATGACATTTCAAAACAGTATTTCATTTTTCAACATGGAGTAGATATGTGATATTTAGGAGAAATATTAATAAGTAACACAATTATATATGTGTGTGTTTGTTTTCAATTGCTATAAAGCAACAAGAAGTAATATATATATATATATATATATATATATATATATATTAAAAACGTTTTGATGTTATGTTGCTATGTATCATTTTGTTGTCACAATATGGAGTTGACACATGGAATTTAAAAATAAAAAATATAAATAAAACGTTTCACTATCTTTTTTTAAGTGATATAAGTATATATTTTATGATCAAAACATTTTAATCGTGTTTATATGAAAGTCATGTGTAATTCCCTTAGTGCTTAACATAGAGGTGGCACATGGTGCATGGTCATACACAGACACACATATACTAGTATATATTCATCTTAATTATGTATATAGTAATAATAGAGAGGGATGAAATTCAATGAGGTGAAAACCTGAATTACAATGAAAAATTTGAAAATTATTTACATCTCTAAATATTTGTTCCGCTTCATAAATCCATAAATCCATGATAACAATGGACCGCTCTCTCTATATATAGTTCAAACAATCTCGGGCGGTTACAAGAAAATTATCTAAGTTTACGAAGTTGTCAGTTTCTAGTCTGGATTTTGGTAGTATTCGGATCTTTTCTTCTATTTTACCCTTGGGTTCATAGTTTTTACACCTTCCTTACGTCAATTTTGTTTTTCTGAACCAATGGGGTTGATCAGGTTAACTTATTGGCTCCCCCTCACCGGGTTTTTTCTGCATATCTTACCTTTACTTCATCGTGGATGGAGGCTTCGATGGAGTTTAACCTCCTCCTAAGTGAAGAGGAGGTTGACCTCATTCAATGGGTAAGATAATTAATTATGATAAATCATTTAAACGAACAACAGGCTTTGCCATTTTCAATTGTCACTCACCAAAATTAAATATATGGTTGACGTCATGTATAGGTGAAACGCCATGTGAAGATGGATGAAAAAGCTAACAACATAGAGGCAGTTATAGAAAAGAGTTTGGATGGAAACTACGACATGGGATCAATAGTTAAGGTTTCCAGACTTGTTATATATATTGTTTTATTTACTAGCAATTGTCTCAAAAGGTACAAAGAGAGGCCGATAGGATCATTAAATCAAATTGTTCTAGAAAAATTAAAGTGATTAATAACAAATAAAATAACCTTATTAATTTTTCTAGAAGAATTAAAGTGATTAATAAAAAATAAAATAACCTTATTAATCACCAAACTAATCTAACTTCATTCCTATGGGTCCATCTCATTCCCAAATATTCCAAAACATTTCTAAAAATGGAAATTCGAATTAAATTCAACTGGAATGATTATTTCTTTACATTTAAATACACTGCTCCCGAATTCATAAATGTGGTACTCAGAATATAAGGCATGTCATAAGGAGCCCCATATCTCATCTCATAACTCTTTCTGCGATACTATTCATGACTACACGGTAAACCGTTGGACACTTTTCTTGAAACTCAAAACGGTTAAAATATTTAGAGTTAATAGTCGAAAATCTAGGCTTGTCCAGAAAAATGTCATGAAAATCGAATGCTTAGGCTCGGCTCCTTCAGAGCCAAATCGCGGAATCCTGCACAGTCCATGCGTCATGAATATGATTGTAGAAATCGACCGTTGGCGCCATTTTTGGCGAAAACAAGCTCCAACACATCTTGCTTTTTAGATAACATCGTAAATGTTCAGGTACTCCACAGAAGCGAGCCTCTCCATGTGAAATTTGAGCAAAATTGGATAAAGATCAAATAACTATTCGAGCTCCAGAGCTGCGAATCACAGTGAATTATTATGTGAGCAGAACTAAATTGGAATTAAAGTAGTTATGGATATGGCTAGCTCCAGGCGCCACTTTTCTCAGGTCGTGTTTGAATATGGAGAGGACTTTGATAGTCACTTTTTGGAGAAGAAGCCTGGCATTACTACACCAAGATTGCTGTTCAGTTCTCTTGTGTGCTTTCTTGTGTTACCGGCTCTCTTTTCTTTGAGCTACAACGCCTTTCCACAGGATTCAATGAGTGGAGAGAATCCAATCTCACAGTTGCAGCAGAATCCAGCTCACATTGGTGAGGAAAAGGACATTGCTGGAAGTCGTAATGAAGAAAACAGGGTTATGACAAATGAAACCAAAGGTTGAGGTACGATGAAGAGGAGGAAAAGTAATAGAAAGAATGGGAAAAAGCAGTAAAGAAAAGTAATAGGAAAAATGGGAAAAAGCGGTAAAAGCTGATTAAATAAACCAAGCTAATAATTCTTTCATTTCAACAAAATAATGTTTTGAGTGGTACTAAATAATTTTTCCAACGAACCTGTAGTAGTTTGATGACATGGCCAGTTCTGAATAATCTGTGCACCAACATGAACTTGTCTGGATCGTTCTGCAGGAAATATGGTGCGAGAACGCATTTCTCCGAGCATTTCTTTTTCTCGAATTTGCAGGCAGTGCAAGCATTTTCTGCCTTACAAACTTGGCTCATGATCTGCAAAAAAAAATAAATCCCAAACACGAAATGTGTTGTGTTACGAGTTCTTACCATCTGAAAGAATTATGATTACTAAATAATATAACTTACCTTTCGTTGGTACGTGCAGTCAAAGTTTTGTTTCTCAGGAAGAATGAACATAATAGCTAAAAGGCGTCAGGGTGACTTGAAGAAAATGGCGAGTAACGTCTGAATTATGACAAACGAAACGAAAGGTTGAGGTACGATGAAGAGGAGGAAAAGCAATAGAAAGGATGGGAAAAAGCAGAAAAATATCTTTAAGAGTGACATAAAAGAATGGAAAAAGCAGTAAAAATATCTTGGTGAAAATAAGGCAACTCAACCGATATTTGGAAAAAGCAGTTACACTTAAAATCAACGGTTGAAAGTGTCTCACCTGATCCAACGGAGCAGGGTAGAAGTGTTGACGAAAAGTTGATGCATAGGAAAGGCCTATCGGCCTAAATATGTTATTCTTTTAATATGATATTAATGTTCATAGATATATATTTTTTTGATACAAAATTATATGATATTGAAGTATTTTACCTAACATGAACATTTAAAATATTTTATCTATGTTCGATATTGATTTTTTTTATCATAAGTAATATTTTTTAAAAGGATAGATTAATTTTATAATAAGAATTGAATGAGTTATACATTTAGTTCTTATTATTTTTATTATGAATTAATTGAATTTTTTTAATTTCAATTACTTTTTTGATATTGAAATATTTTACTATGGTGTGTGTATATATATAGAATCTCAAAAGAAATTAGTTTGTATAGATATTCAAACAATTTATTGAAGTGTTTTCAAGTATTTTGAATAAGTATAAAATTATACATGTTGTTCAAAAGCTAAAATAAAAGCTTTTATTTTTTTAATTTCTTTTGACTCGCTAGATTGAAACAAAATCTCTCTCTCTCTCTCTCTCTCTCTCTCTCTCTCTCTCTCTCTCTATATATATATATATATATCAAAAGCTAAAATAAAAGCTTTTATTTTTTTAATTTCTTTTGACTCGCTAGATTGAAACAAAATCTCTCTCTCTCTCTCTCTCTCTCTCTCTCTCTCTCTATATATATATATATATATATATATATATATAATGTGTAATTTTTCATTGTATAAATTGTATTTTTCAATACTGTATAAGTACATAGCTCTTAAACTTGTAATCCCAAAAAATCATTGCTAGATTTAAAAGAAAAATGACGAAAAATTATATTGAAGGAAATACAATTAGATATATATTTTTAGCATTAAAGCACGGATAGTTAAAATTATTTTATATACATAAACTATTTAAGTTATAATTTTATTTATATAATATTTCAATGCCATTTATGTATATCAAATCCTTAGTTAATATATGCATTATTTGAGCACTTTGACGTAAATGACAATTATTGTTAGTTGAGTTCCATCATTTTTTAGGTTTGCTAGAATATATAAAATGTTTGAATCTATAATATTACATTAAACTTCAAATATAACTCTCTACTATAGTATTAAGAGACGTATCTTACCATTTTTATTGAAATTTTGTATTTACATAAGAGAATAATAACATATATACAATGACATAAGAATGTAAAAATATATACATTTGAGTATATACTAATAAAAAAAATTGAATATAAGAGCATATAAAATTATAGAAACACACAAATATGTTATATAGATGCATTTGTTAAATAAACCCACTCTATTTAGAGGGACCATATTGGTTAAAGGATTCATGCACCAAAAACTCATAATTAAATAAACTAGCAATTGCACCAAATGTTGCAAAGGAAATGAGGTAAGGAAGTAGCATAGGAACCAGGATCATAGATGAAATAAGATGTGACCAAAGTACTCTATATGGAGATGGGAGATAGGGCACCCTAGCTACCTAAGTAAATGTCTAAACCAAACGTGGTGTCATCGTTTGAAATGGTGGTTGATTATGCGAGGAAAAAAATAGGTACCCAACCTTACCATTTCACATTTACAAGTGTTTTATTTGCATGTGCTAATTTGGTAGATGTGAAACTTCGTAAAGGAGTCCACCATGACATAATTTCCAGTGGACTATAATGTAATGCCATTGTAAATATGTATGCTAAATGTGGTTTCATAGAGAATGCAAAACAAGTGTTTGACAAAATTCAAGTGTTTGACAAAATTCCTAAACCAAATGTAGTATATTGGAATGTTGTGATATTAGGGTATGTAGAGGATGGGAACATCATGAAACATTTTCTTTAAATGCCTTAATGGGGCCAATACTTGCTGGATATGCACATAAGGGGTATATTAATAAGGCTATGGACCTCTTTTTGCACATGTTAATGGTGCCTTAATGGGGCCAATACTTGTTGGATATGCACATAAGGGGTATCTTAATAAGGCTATGGACCTCTTTTTGCACATTTTGATGGTGTCATCGTTTGAAATGGTGGCTGATTATGTGAGGCAAAAAATAGGTACCCAACCTTACCATTTCACATTCACAAGTGTTTTATTTGCATGTGCTAATTTGGTAGATGTGTAACTTCGCAAAGGAGTCCACCATGACATAATTTCCAGTGGACTATAATGTAATGTCATTGTAAATATGTATGCTAAATGTGGTTGCATAGAGAATGCAAAACAAGTGTTTGACAATTCCTAAACCAAATGTAGTATAATGGCATGTTATGATATTAGGGTATGTAGAGGATGGGAACATCGTGAAACATTTTATTTAAATGCCTTCCTAAACCAAATGTAGTATAATGGAATGTTACGATATTAGGGTATGTAGAGGATGGGAACATCGTGAAACATTTTATTTAAATGCCTTAATCGGGCCAATACTTGTTGGATATGCACATAAGGAGTATCTTAATAAGGCTATGGACCTCTTTTTGCACATGTTGATGCACATAAAATTTTCAATAAAATGTCTAAACGAGATGTTGTCCCTTGTACTTCTATTATTGTAGGATATGTTATTCACGGATTTGGTAAGGAAATCCTTCAACTATTTAAACAAATGCAACACTTTGGAATAAAACCCAACAATTTCACCTTTGTTGTTGTTTTGTTTGATGCTTTATCTCATCATAGTGAAAATTTGGCCATTACATTTAGGCTTATTAAAACTTCTCATGGCTGCCTATTCAAGAACCTTCACATTTGTGGTAACTAGCATTCATCTTTTGAAGGATGGACCCTGTTCTTGTGGAAATTATTCATGATGTTAGGGAGACAATGATTCAACATCAAATTGTGTGGCGAAAATCGAATCTATTAGTAGCTTTGTAGAGGTAAGCTGGCCTATTTATAATTGATTGCGTTGTGGAGAGCATTGTTTGAGACTATCTCCCTTTATGTTGTACTGTTGAAGCTTGGAATTTTATGAATGTCAGGTTCAATGAAGTGAGATATTCCTTCCACTGACTGAAAAGATTGAAGAAAGAGACTAGTTTTTCTTTAGCTTATTCAAATTTCCATTGATCACTTCAATTCACATAAGGACTAGTTTTGTACACTTCTTTCTCAGCTAGTCCAAACTGCATTTCTCCATACACTTTTGTTATGGAAATTTAATGTACTTTTAGTATACAAACATAGATGCAGAAAAATAGAGTTCATTATCATAATATCCCACTAGTTTGGTACAACGTGCTCCTCGAATTACTAATATCTTTATCGTAGAGGATTCATAGCTGAGAGAATTTCATGAACATGACTACATTGGAATTGGTTGAGCATAGCCAAAGAGATATATTCAGGATGGCTAAGAAAGTATTCTGAGTGGGAAACTTCACACATAAACAAGGGAAATGTCTCTAGAATAACTACTTAGAAAGAAACCACTGTACACATTTCGCCTTGTCCAAGAGTGGTATATGTGAATCCTCACTGATGTTGAGAATGAGACTGTCCACAACAACATCCAAGGCATCAGAGAAAATACTCAAAACAATTTTTAGAGCCAAATATCTCGCTTCTTTGGCCTTCAAAGGGTTGTCTTCAATCTACATTTTGGCACTATCTACACAAACTACACCTTCCTCAATATTTTGCAGAGACATGTATACCATGGTGTTGGAAATATCATCTCGATGAAGTTTCTTATCCCCTGAATACTCCATCAAGAAAATTTGAAGAGCTTGAGAAACCTTCTGTAGTTTTCCATTGTTAGTCTACTCTTCATTTTTAGCCATTGTGCGGATTCATAACATAATTCACTCTGATAAGAGTGGATATAGTCAGAGGGAACAGTAATTCGGGAACCTATAAACATGGCACTGAAGCATTATACTTAATAAGAAACTTGTTTCATCTGTGAAGAAATCATAGAGAAGTCCTCAAAATATTATGAACACTATGAATATCATCAAAATTCCAACTAAATGAAAATCAACAAAATTCTAATGGGACGAAAAAGATAATATTGCATAATTTTATTAATCTGAAAGTGATGAACACAATAGAAAGTAAATGGAAATTTAAAAGCACATCAGTATAAATACAAGTAGGATGTAAAGCGAATCCTATAATTATGCTATCAAATCGAAAAAAAACATAATAAGTATGTAGAATAAAGAGGCACAAAAATGTGGCATTAAAACAAATGTATTCAGCAAGTAAATGGCACTTTAAAAGCACATCAGTATAAATACAAGTAGGATGTAAAGCGAATCCTATAGTTATGCTATCGAATCGAAAAAAAACGTAATAAGTATGTAGAATAAAGAGGCACAAAAATGTGGCATCAAAACAAATGTATTCTAGACACAGAAGAAAATAAACGACCGTAATCAACAACAACTGTGAGTTGAAGGGTAGGTGTTGGAGCATACAGGAATGGGAAAATAAAATGGAAGACAGTTTGCAAACGAATATTGCATGGTGGATAAAAATAAAATCCATCAGACATGTAGGAATATATTCTTACATGGAAAAATACTCATGGTAGAGTGCGGTCTCAAATATAGGTAGAAAAATATTGCCTCATTAAATATGTGAATTATATTTCCAAAAATCAGTTGTTATAGATAAAATGTGAACAAAATTGAAAAGAAAGAGATGTAGCTCTCAGGTGTGGCCTGCACCTGGAGACTACACTCATCAAACTTGAGAGATCACTCTCGTCCACTCTATTCACAATCAATCAAAGATTACATTATTAAATAGAATACTAGGAAATAGGAAGTTGCACCCAAACCCCATAACTATAGGAACTAATCCTAAACTAGGGAGAAAGTTACAACAATGTAACCATTTTCTCCATTAATACAAAAATAATACTAATTATTTTTAACTCCCCCCTTAATGGAGAAAGGGTTCTCCTGGATTCCTAGCATCTTTCTAAACAATTCAAATTTCACTCGTGCAAGAGGCTTTGTGAAAATATCAGCCACATTGTCACAAGTTTTACAATATACAACAACAATTTCTTTAGACTGTATTTTCTCTCTAACAAAATGGAACTGAGTGTCTATATGTTTGGTGTTTTTGTGAAACACTGGATTGTATGCTAATTTAATGGTGCTCTGGTTGTCGCTTTTGATGGAAGTGGGATTTTTCTGTTCTTTTCCTGCATCTTTAAGAAGCCTTCTCAACCAGATCGCTTCACACGTTCCTGCACACAATGCTTGATACTCAGCTTCACATGACGACAGAGCTACAGTACTCTGTTTCTTGCTGCTCCAAGCTATGACCCCGGAACCTATGTTGAATGCATAACCTGTGATGGACCTCCGATCATCCAGGTTACCTGCCCAGTCTGAGTCTGAAAAACCTGCTAGAGTAACATCAGATACATCAGTGTATAAAATACCATAATTAACAGTACCACAAAGATACCTTAACACGCTCTTTGCTGCTATCCAGTGACTTTCAAGCGGTTTTGACATAAATTGGCTCAACACACTAACAGAGTATGCCAAGTCGGGTCTGGTTGTTGTAAGATATATCAGGCTGCCAACCAGCTGTCTGTACATTGTGGCATCAACCTCCTTAGTGCCATCATCACTGCTCAATTTCAGATTCTGCTGCAAAGGTGTCGCTGCTGTTCTACACTGATCCATACCAAACTTTTCCAACAGATTTCTAGCATACCTCCCTTGGGTAAGAAAAGTTTGCCCAATATCTCTGAATACTTCTAATCCCAGACAATAGTGAAGGCTTCCAAGATCCTTCATTTCAAAAACTTGTGCCATAAGCCTTTTGATTCCTTTGATTAAATCATCTGCATTTCCTGTTATAATCATGTCATCCACATACAAAGAAATCAAAATAATCTGCCCCTGATTATTGTACTTGGTATACAAATTTGGGTCATTTAAGCTTCTATGGAAACCATACTCTACAAAGAAAGAATCAACCTTTTCGTACCAAGACCTGGGTGCTTGCTTTAAACCATATAAAGCCTTTTTCAATCTGCAAACAAGATGTTCCTGCCCCTGCTTTACATATCCTTCTGGTTGTACTAAGTAAATTTCCTCTTTTAAATCACCATTTAAAAATGCAGATTTAACATCAAGCTGGTGTAATTCCCAATTACATTTAGTAGCTAAAGCAATAAGCATTCTGATTGTATTTAGCTTTGCTACAGGTGCAAAAGTATCATCAAAATCTATACCTTCCTGCTGTGAGTATCCTTTTGCAACCAACCTAGCTTTTAACTTATCTATACTTCCATCTGCATTAATTTTGGGTTTAAACAGCCACTTGCATCCTATGGGTGTTTTGTTTTTAGGCAGCTCAACTAAATCCCAAGTATCATTTCTAAGAATTGATTCCATTTCCTCATTCATTGCAGCTCTCCATTCCTTAAATTGACTAGCTTCTTTATAATTAGAGGGCTCTATAATGTTCAAAACTTTTGACATCAAAGCATAGTTTCTCAACTTCAATGGTAATTGAGTCTTCCTACCTGACCTCCTTGGTAGGGGACTTACCTCAAATTTGTTTTCCTCTGCAATAACTGGGCCTGCTTTTTCACCTTCTTGCTGTTCTTCTTCATTCTCTTCTTTCTGCTCCTATTCCTGATCCCTTTCATCCTCGTTACTTTCCTCCAACAGCAATGGAATGTGCCAATCATCTCCAACATCAGCTTTCCTTTCCTGTACCTGTTCATGAAAGACCACATCTCTACTTGCAAATGTCTTACGAGACTCAGGATTGAACAGTTTGTATGCTTTAAACTCTGTGCCATAACCAACAAAGATGCATTCGACTGCCTTAGGATCTAGTCTCTTTCTATCAGCTTTGGGTACATGTGCAAATGCCTTTGACCCAAAGACTCTTAAGTGGTTTACTGCTGGTTTAAATCCATATAAGGCTTCAAAAGGGGTTTTGAAGCCAAGAAACCTAGTAGGACTTCTATTTTTTAAATATACAGCAGTATTTATCGCTTCTGCCCAAAAAGTATTAGATAGACCCTTACCTTGCAGCATGCTCCTTGCGCACTCTACCAAGGTTCTGTTTTTACGCTCTGCAACTCCGTTTTGCTGTGGTGTGTGCGGCACTGTATACTGCTGAACAATCCCGTGAGATTTGCAGTATTTCATGAATTCTTTTAATTTGTATTCTCCTCCTTGATCAGATCGGAGAATTTTAATACTTTTTCCAAACTGTTTTTCCACCAGGGTTTTGAAATCTATAAAACATTGGAAAGTCTGACTTTTCTTGTTTAAGAAATAAATCCATGAATACCTAGTGCAGTCATCAGTAAACAACAAAAAATAGTATGCTCCCCCTAGCGACCTTGTCTGCATGGGACCACATACATCAGTGTGCACTAGCTCTAAGATTTCTGTTTGCCTCCTCCTATCATGCACATGGAACTGTTCTCTATGCATCTTTCCTAAGGCACAACCATCACAGTTTAACTGAATGTTACGAAAGATGGGGAGACCTTCGACCATACCTTTCTTTTGTAACAACATGAGATCCTGCAGATTCAGATGACCAAACCTCTGATGCCAGAGTTGTTCAGCTGTCGACTCTCCTACAACCATGGATTGCTTTGATATACTTTTTGCATCCAATCTGTATAGGCTTCCAACTCGCATGCCTGTTGCAACAATTTCATTCCTGCAATCCTTTATCACACAATGAGTCTTGAAGAATTCGACATGCATATCTTGATCAGCCATCATGGATACAGATATCAGGTTTTTCTTTATTCCAAGTACATATAAAACATTTGAAAGGTGACTAATTTTTCCATTTGGTAACTTAACTGAAATCACCCCATGACCTTTAATCTAATATCCATTATCATCCCCTAGATATATTTTTGATCCATTTATAATTTCTTCAAGACTATAAAAAAAATTCCTTATTACCTGTCATGTGAGAGGATGCTCCGGAATCGACATACCAGATGTCATCTTCATTCGATGCTGAAAGGGCACAGTCGACTGTGAACAGTCGAAATTCATGACTGAAGTCTTCTTCTTCAACAAAATATCCTCTGTGTTTTGGATTTACCTGTCTCCTCCTTGCCTCATCAGCTTGCTTCTTATAATAACAATCTCTCTGTATATGACCCTTCTTTCCACAATAAAAGCATTTCTTTTCAGAGTGATTTGCAAGCATACCTTTATGACAATGATGTTTGTGTGTTGTTCCTCCTTTCTGGACTGATTGCTGTTGTGACTGCTTCCCTTTAGATAGTCGTCGTTTTGCCACCAGCGTGAGATCGTCACTTTGGGGGTTCAGATTCAGGTTCTGCCGTCACTCTTCCTCTTGCTGCAAGATCGCAGTGAGATCATCAAACGTGGGTGTTTTCTCCCTTGCTGAGACTCTAGTGATGAAGGTTTGGAAATCATCACGCATCCCATTCATTGTGATTGCAACAAGATCTTCATCAGCCACCGCCACTCCAATGTCCACCAATCCGTCTTTAACATCCTTAATTCGCGCGACAAATGCAGTAGCAGACTCCCTTTCGTCCATCCTCATTGAAAATAGCTTGCTTTTAAGAGCCAAAACTGTGTTTGTATTCTGGGTTTCATACAGATTCTTGATTTTTGTCCAAATCTCTACGGACGTTTTACAGTCTCTGATGTGTGCAATGACATTGTCTTTCACAGACATCTTCAACAGGACTTTGGCCTTGTTTTCTTGTTTTTCCCAGTCTTCCTTCTGTGTGGTTGCAGTCAGCTTCTGCTCATCGCCTGTCACTATAGTCCAAGCATTTGCACCTTCGAGCAGGGTCTGGATCTTAAACTTCCAATTCGTGAAGTTATACCCGTTGAGTTTACCAGACTTGTTAAGGTAAGATTCCATCGTATTACTCATTGTGAATCTACTTAACAACAAAAACAATACCTGTCAGATCGATCTGTCACCTCTGCCACCGATTTGCAGTGTCTGGCACTCCCGCTCTAATGAGCAAATTCGGCGTTTCCAACACAGCCAAAACAATGATCTGATCACTATTGATCCGATCCACCTCTCCCGGATTGATCTGCCACTTCGCCGATCCTGCTCTCCCTGCAGATCGCCAAACGAAGTCGAGGTTTCCCGCAGATCTCCTCTGGCGCTTTCCCGATCTGTCTCTCCCGGACGGATCTACAACTCCGCCGATCTGCACCGTTTGCAGACCGCCAAACGAAGTTCACGCTATTCACAGATCCCCTTGGCGCTACCCCGAGCGAAAAATCCGCGCTAATTCAAAATCGCTTAGAGTATTTTAATTGGCGCGACTTTCCCGGTAAAATCCCACGCTAATCGGGCTTTTTGGCGCTCTGGCGCAGTTTATTCCTCAAAATCTGCGCTAATTCCTCTTCTGGCGCGACTGTCAGCGCAAAATCCGCGCCAATCCATGCAAAATCTGCGCCAAACTTTTCGAGTCCGAGCCAGGTGTTCTGCAGTCCACCTACTCAATCGAGCACAGAGCTCTTGTGTACACACAGCCACAAAGGCACTTCAAGCCACACAGGCTATTCCAGCCACACAGGCAAGCTAGCTACTACAGGCACTTCATCCTCACAGGTGACAAAAGATCAGGCTCACTCAATCTCAGCTCTGATACCAAGATAAAATGTGAACAGAATTGAAAAGAAAGAGATGTAGCTCTCAGGTGTGGCCTGCACCTGGAGACTACACTCAGCAAACTTGAGAGATCACTCTCGTCCACTCTATTCACAATCAATCAAAGATTACATTATTAAATAGAATACTAGGAAATAGGAAGTTGCACCCAAACCCCATAACTATAGGAACTAATCCTAAACTAGGGAGAAAGTTACAACAATGTAACCATTTTCTCCATTAATACAAAAATAATACAAATTATTTTTAACTGTTATATGTCTCATGTATTACTCATGAATGGTATTTTCTCATCAATGATACAAGTCAAATGAATGTAAGTTTCAAACAAATCGTAAATTGAAAGGATATCAAAATTACCATTTCTTATTCATAATCTGCCTAAGAGATGCAAGATAAATTCTCTGCTACACCTTTCCCCGTGAGATGCGCTAATTGGTATAGTAAAAAAGGGTCGGGCAAAGAATCTAAGATGTGATTCTTCATACATACGGAGGGGAAAAAACATGAGTTTGTTGCCTTGCGGTTGGAGTGAGGGCACGTGGATAGGTCTTATTTGCCTCCCTCCAATCCAAGATGGAATTACTTGGAATCTCGCAAAGGGGACCTTGAAACTCATAAACTACCACATTTTGAGATGCCTTTTACCGACCTCTACTTGGATAGGAAGATTCATTTAGAACAGTTATAGAATGCAACTGAGGAGTTGTTTGAGCAAATTCAATTACATAACCACAACCACCATCAGTAGCTTCGGTAGCATCCCTACTAGTTCCAAATTGAAAGCTATTAGTAACCGAAGCGGAATTTGTTTTATTCATATACTCATGGGTAGCAAAGGTCAAGGCATAAGTCGTACCATACCAACCGTCCGTCCTAAAGAGCCAATCCCATAGGCATTGTATCTCATTTACCTAGTGAAAGAAGCACATGTTACAATTTATATAGAGCCACAACTAGCAACGAAGATAGAGGAAAATACAAAAGGTAGGGTAACATATCCATATGGAATTCGTTCTCTAGGGCGAGATGCCAATTCTCCTGGTTCTTAATTAAGAGTGGATATACTCAGAGGGAACAGTAATTCAGGAGCCTATAAACATGGCGCTGAAGCATTATACTCAATAAGCACTTTGTTTCACTTGGGAAGCAATGATAGAGGAGCATGCCAATTTAACTGCAAACAATATGGTCTCTGAATTTTTTTATTGCAATCCATTTTCAAGAAAAATTGCTAGTCTAGACTTCATCAAACATTCATCCTCCTCCCCTCCCTTTTTGTCCAGCACATACTAAAAATCAACAAAATGAAATTATTTTTAAATTATGAACATAAATGTTAAATGCTAAAACCTAAACCCCCATTTTTAATAATAAATCCTAAACATTAACCCTTGGCTTCATTCGAATTATAAATTTGAATCGTGCACTCTAAAATAAATCTCTTTGTTGCTGGTCTAAACCTTAGACTCCTAAGTCAACTATCTAGTTTAAATAGATATCATTTATACTGTAAACACAATGTTAATGGATCCTTAAATCTGAAATCATCAGCCCCAACCTATCGTTGCAATTTAAATTCTAATATATAAATCCTTAACCATGGGTATATCTTTACTGAACTTTAAAATTCAGTCTTGAACGTTAGTGGGGTAAATTTAATACCTCTAAAAGATGATCTTGATCGAAAATAGAACTGCAAATATTCTCTTCCACAAGATAAAGAATCTTCCCATTAGAGGATTTTTCAAACCCTAATCCGAACATTGCTTCCCTGAGGGCATGAAAACTGAAATCGATAATGCATTTGGCATAATCCACTAAACTCTGGGCCTGGGAAACAGAATTGGTGCTAAGGGCTCGGTGAAGGAGATGATAACAAAGTTGTTTGAGAGTACTGAATGGAAAAACAAAACCCTTAGATTTGAGGGAATCCAAAATTCCAGTCAAGGCCTGCAGATCTTTGCGTTAAGGATCTAAACTTCATATCAAGGCCTGCAGATATTTGTACTCACACAGAAAATTAAAGCAGTCTAGCAAAGGAACAATCTGCTCCTCCAGTACATTCAGGTTGTTGGGATTCACAGACTTCCATTTCTATAGAAAGTGTTTCACGTATAAAAGAAATAATAGTCAGAACTCAGAGATTTCTAGAGCTTAGTCATAAGACTTTATCCATTATAATTTGTAAACATTCTCTACATAGATATAAATACTCGACAAAATGACCACCGGGTTCTTCTGAGTTTGAAACGGTTGAAACTGTATCAAACTGTATAACGGTTGAAACTGTATCAATCAGACCATACAATATTCTTCAATCATCTAACTTTCAATCCCACGATGCAAACTGATGTAGAGTGGTAGCTAGGGGAGTTATTCTCGGAGGGAAATGCTTTTGTATATGCCTTTGTATATGTATAACTAAATGTGAATAATTGCAAAAGAATTTCAATGAATAAGGCCACGTATAAATGAATTCCCATCTCTTTTTTGTGTGGCTCAACATTCTTAGAAATATGTCAAATTGTGTTGAAGTATCTTTTAATAATTATCTACTTTATGATTTACGGTTATCATCCTTTAATAAATAATTAAAATGGTTAAATATCTTAACTATTTAAAAATGATAATAATATCTATAAGAATTTATAATAAAATTGATCTATTTAATAACAAAACAAAACTATCATAGATTAGGTTGATGATATTATTATATCTCTGACTATAAATATATGTGATAAACAACGTGAACTCTTTCATGAGATTAAATTTCAGTTCTTTATAAATAAATATTAAATTATTAATATTTTCATTTATATACATTATTAACAATTTTTTGGATGGAAGGTAATTATATGGGAAAGTATGATTGTATTTGAGCTTGAAAAACAAGAAATTTTAATTAACATAAGAAATTACTTTTTCCATAACACTTATCATTTCATTTAAATAGTCTGTCTTTGGGATCAAATGACCCTTATTTACTAGAATTAAATTCATTTTCACTGTTATAGTAAGATCTAAAGAAATGTAGAAATTACTCAAATATTAAATAATATCATTTACTTGATATGAAAATGTTGTTTTAATATTTCAGTAAAATCATTATTACTCTTATGCATCCTTTCATACTTTAAGATCATCTACCCTATGATTTACAATTATAATCATTTCCTAAACAATTAAAAAAGTTAAACTATATCTTAACTATTTACTTTTATTGATCATAATATTGATAAGAATTCATAATAAAAGATATCAATTTAAAAACAATAAAAAATATCATAGATTTGGTTGAAAATATCAAGTGTGTGTTATGTATATGATTATGAAAATATATAATAAATAGTTTGAATATTCATTCTTCCATTAGATTTCATTAGTATTTTCCTTTGCATATTATTGATAATTTTTTCAAATGAAATATAATTATATGCAAATGGATAGTTACAGTTGAGGTGAAATGTCAGGGCACTTTGACTAATAGAAGAAATTTCTTTTTTCATAGGACATCTAAATTTTTATGTATATGATTATGAAAATATATAATAAATAGTTTGAATATTCAATCTTCCATTAGATTTCATTAGTATTTTCCTTTTCATATTATTGATAATTTTTTCAAATGAAAGATGATTATATGCAAATGGATAGTTACAGTTGAGGTGAAATGTCAGAGCACTTTGACTAATAGAAGAAATTTCTTTTTTCATAGGACATCTAAATATTTGATGTTCTTTAGATTTAAATAACCCTTATTTGCTAGAGTTGAATTCATATTAGGGTAACATTTAAGGAAGTATGAAAATTACTCAAATCCTAAATAATATCATTTACTTTCTATGAAGATGTTGTTTAATATTTCAATAAAATCATTATTATTGTTATGCATCCCTTAAGGGTTATCTACCTTATGATTTACATTATCATCCTTTCATAAAAAATTTAAATAGTTAAAATAGATCTTAACTATTTAAATTTATTGATTATAATATTTATAATATAATAGTTCATAACAAAAATTATCTATTTAACAACAAGAAATTAATGTCATAAATTAGGTTGACAATATCAAAGTGTGTATTATATATCTCACTATGAATATATGTTGTAAACAATGTCACTTATTCATTTTTGTTTTTTATTATAGCCAACATGGTTTTCTTTATTTAGATAATATTTTATTTTTATTTTGAAATCGACACTTGCCAACTCTAGTTTGAGCATAGGTGGAATCAAACACTTTAACCTCATTGTGGGCTATAAAATGTTCCTTTAGCACAATTATTTTTCATTTTGTGTGACATTGTTTCCGCAATGCTTTACTTTTATTAACCTTTAATTCTTTTTATTAATTCGCATTTTAATTTTAATATTATAATTAAATTAAAATTATTGAAATAAAACAAAAATATATTAAAATATTACCATTCTATATTATTTATATATGAATTTTTTTTTAATGTTTTTAAATTAAATTTATATGTTTTTTTATTAATTCACACACACACACACATATACATACCATGGTAAATCAGTATCTCTTGGATCAAACCAAGGGTCTACCACTATAACACCAACAATATGTCCAACATCTCTTAAGACCAAACTTAGCCATTATCACTAGAGCAATAAAATTATATCCAACTCGTAGTAATCTTGATATACCAAGAATCTATGACTTAGCAAGGGTTGATCATTCAGGGGGTGGGGGAGCCTACTCCTTGACCCTTATCAAAAGGGGAAAATGATAACCCCAAAAAAACCAAGAGTATATCCAATAGCCTATAAGCCAAATATACCATGATTTAAACCTCTAAAACACCAAGAGTATTTTATGAATTAACAAGGGTTGAGACTCCATGAGGTGAATTTACAAACAACTTAGTAAGAATAGCAAGAGTAGTATATCCAAAAACCCGTAAGAGTAAGAGCCAAGAATCCTCTAGGTGGGGGAGCCTACTAGCAAGACTTGACACTTATTCAGGGTAATTTAAGAGCAATTTAGCAAGAACAACAAAGAGTAACAAGAGTAGTATATCCCACAACCCATAAGAGCAAGATCCAAGGGCCAAGACTCCACTAGGGTGGGGGAGCCTACTAGCAAGAGATGAGACTCCATAAGGGGAATTACGAACGACTTAATAAGAACAACAAGATTAATGTATCCAACAACTCATAAGATCAAGCGCCAAGACTCGACTAGGATTGGGGAGTCTATTCCTTGATCCTTATCACAACTGTGAAAACATGTCCCCTATGTGATTTACAAGTTGGTGTAGGGGATAACATGCCATTGTGCCAACCACTTGGTTGTAACATGAGAAGACAATTATTTATTAATATTAATATTAATTATTATCTCAATGCATAAGTAGTTTTTTAAGACAACTTTTGATATTAAGGTCACTTGTTAGCTAATAACCAAAAATAAATGAAATTTACATTATGAAAATAATAATATAAAAATAGTAGTGAGGGTCACAACAATTTTCTCAACCACTCCAACTACTTCCAATTGAAATATATTATTATTATTATTATTATTACTACTATTATTATGATGATGATTAATGTCCAGTAAGACCTTTCTACCATACCTTAAAAATATAAGGGATTAATAGGAATTCTTTAACATTTTATTTATATACTTAAAGAAAAGTGACAAAGATGTTCCTAGAGCACCATACTTTTGTTGAATTAAAAGTCAAGAAGGTTTGTAGTGTGATAGATATTTTGAAAATTAGATAGAATGTGAGTATAGCATGGATAATATAAGAGAAAGTATTTTTGATCTTCAACCTTCTTAGGATTGCATAGGTTAAAAACCCTCTAATCCCATGGCATTTTGGGAATTCAACAACAACCCGTTTTACCATGGATCTCATGAGAATTAGTTCTAATCTTCACAAAGTTCATTTTCTTCTTAACACTAGTCAATATAGAGTGGAAATTATTGTTTTATAATGGGGTTCATCAACTAATTATCATATCACAGTTTCTTTTTTCCATCTATCTCTTTATTTCTCCATAATTTCTCCTTAAATTTGGAAGTGATTATATTTCCCCAGTGGTCTACCCTACACCAGGTTGGGCATCCTTATGCCACCCTTACTTAAACTAAAGGTGGGGGCCTTAGCTAAAGTTAGAAGAAATTTTACGAAACCTCTTGGTATCCATGTTGTATAAATTCTTCATATACATAAGATGCCCAATCAAATCCATTTTTTCAATGGAGCAAGGGCTTGCTTCGATCAAGAGGATAGGGTTGGGAGTATTTCCTCGAGTTTGTAGGCTATAAACTATATTTGTTCAATATTTCTACATGACTCTTTGAATATACTACAAAATTAAGATACACATCCATATAAAATAATAGGAGTAGTAATAGTTTCAAAGACGAGTATTTTTTGTCCCAAATCTAAATATGCGTGGACTTACAAAAAATTTCAAGCATCTAGTAAGACTTCCAACCTCAATTCACCTTTTCTTCAATGTTATAACTCCAATTGAGCTTCTGATTGATGCATTCCCATATATTTATATGAAGGAAATTCCTTCAAAAAAAATGTTATCATAATAATAATAAGTTGTTACTATAGGGACTTTTTCATAATTGAATAATTTAAAGTGAAATATATAGATATATATATATATATATATATATATATATATATATATATATATATATATAGATATATATACATATATCATTGAATTGTTGGAAACCTTTGAGCACTACTGAGAGGAGGGTGAATCAGTAGTGTGATCTATTATCATTTTTTTCCTTTTATTACTTCTCAACTGAATCACACACTTGATATTGCAACAACTCACAATATGCTAGTAGAATATAAATGAACAATAAACATGTGACCAAATAATCAATTAAATTGAAACAACCATGATAGAAATAATAAACATCACATCAATGCACAAGAACATCATCAAACATAAGGCACAAGTGTTTCCAGTGGAGACCCTTATGGGAGAAAAACTACTCTTCCATTTGTTGCTCTGCTCTGAATCTTTATTATGTCAAGCAATTTGTTTTTTACATAGTTAGCTTAGTCCCATCATCTTGCGGCAACGAACTCATCTATAATCAGCTGACTTCGATCATCTAGGAGACTTGATTCTACTAATCAACTTGGAAGCATATGTTCTCCCACATATCTATGGACTACCATCCACTGAAGGCCACCATGATCAATGATGCTCACCCAAATCTGATTAGATGGAGAAATTGTTCCTTTCGTTGAAGCTTCGAAATCACTACTCCACTCTCATGAATTCAACACTCCTCTTCTTTATGTGGACCTCATTTCATCTATTTTCATAATAGATCCTAGACTCTTTTCTCAACTCTGATTCTTATTTGCAACATACTCTCAGTAGCAAGACCCTCTACAAATCATCATAAAAAATACCACCATGAGCATGATCTATACTCTAGAAAAATAGTGGCTAAAAATCATACATTAAATTTTCAATAACTATGAAATCCAGTAGTATAAACTCTCCTCCATCAACTTTTCTATGTGAATTGATATCTTTTCTACAACAATTCTGCAACAACTTTAGATCTACTCACTTCTTTGCCATCTGTAGCACGTCCACAAACTCAATTTGATCAAAGGAAGCTTTAAAACATTGTGAAACTTATCCAAATCTCACTCTCACTATCTTAATGCACATATTCTATAGGATCTCAACCTCCTCTGTCTGAATTCACATCTGCTCGCTCTACACTCAACAATCCAAGCCAAGAATGATGGATTTTCTCATCTACGTAAGAAAAATTCTCCACCATTTCCACTACTCAGATCATCAATGTATTCACACTCTACACACTTATATAAGTTGTAGATTAATTCAACTTGAACTTTCCAGCCATTACCATGCGATATTTCCATTGTTTCATCTTCTAGAAAACATTTGATGCGCAACGTATGCAGGAAAATAGAGTTTGGACAGGTTATGCTCCTTATGACTTCAGGAAGTGAGTTAATATCAGTACTCTCTTTTCTAATGAAGCCAACCCAAGTTATAATGTAAGTCTCCTTTGGAGGACCCAAGTTGCCCTTTGTTCAGCCCCAAAACTCAGTCAAAACTGCTCCAAAACATCCTAAAATTGACCATATGCTTCCCTAAGAATCTCCTAATGTTGTAGACCTTTTGTAATCACATGTGAAGCCTATAAAAAATCACATGAAATCTTGCACCCCTTTCTAACTGGTCATCATGCCAAGGTCTCTTAAACTAGTTGAAATGACTACCAACAAGTCTTCTACTCTCCTTTGACACCTACACAAGCTACAACACATTTGCACAAATCTGTAGCACCTCTCCAACATAATCACGAGCCAAAAACATCACTAAAACAAGTCATGAGTATAGGCCCAACATGAAGACCTAACCTTCCAAGCTCCTCAAGATAGATCAACACATTTCCAAGCATCAAGACACATGAATGTCGAATGCCAACATCCTACATCAATGCCTTCATACATACCATCATGAGTGTGACATCATATAGTTGACATCAATACCAACACAACCATCTCAATGCTAACACAACTAGATGAAACCATACAAAATATGCATGACTGAACACATGCAGTACACACTAGAAGGTTGACATCAATTCCAACACAAACTAGCTACAACACAAACCATAATGCCAACAATATCCTCCTTTGACATTGATGGAAACCACATACAATCTCCTGATCAATCTCCTTTATGATGCCCCCTTTGACATTAATGACAAAGGCTTAACTCCATATGATGAGGCAGCAAGGACTGAAATATAAACTCTAAAGCATAGGACCTCCATATGGCTGAATAGAATGCACATTATCGTTGACCATACTCTCCATATTAGCAAAAAGCAACATAATAAATAAATCAACATTCAAAGAAACATATCGTTAAACATCTATAGAAGCAACAAAAATATGCATAAGCAACTATAAGAAACATCAATGAGCAACATGATATAGTATGTGCATAAAAATAATACAACTAACAACTCACTCCTGATAGCAACTTCCAGATGAGACAACCACACATAATCTACACCACAACTACATAGCAACAACTACCAAATATCTTTGAATATAACATGAGGCCAAGAGCCCCAACTATCATATCATAGAATGAAGCACACCATGAACACCTCAAGCAGACCGTAACGTTATTAATGCATAGTTGAAGCAATAGGAACATAAAATGCTCCCCCTAAACATGTTCCATCTCCAAAATCAACTCCAATATGTATGAACCTCTTTCACTGCAACCACTTATACCTTTCCACAAATATAAGCACCATATAGATGTAGACTCCACATGACCATGACTGAAAGACATATAACATTGTACATACATGGTTGTAGCAGCAACATAAAACCTCGTACATGACCATTACATAGCCTCTTAGCTCATGACTAGATGACCCAATGATAATACAATATAAGCACATGGCTCCATGAGCATTTTACATGAATATAACAATGTAATACATGGTTTCTATGATCATTACCTATGGACCAATGAAAAAAAAATATGACACTTCATGATTGTTACATCATCATTAGCCCATACAAGTGGTTGCATAATGACTCCATGAAACTACTCCAAAACATGCTTATAACCATAATGAGAGAATTTTACTAATGATTTCACCCTCTACCAACGTGAAATGATGAATCAATGGTAAATACATGGATGTATTAAGTTGAATACAACATCCTATACATGGTTGCTCCATGTCTCAAGTCATATATGCATGTCATTTCCACATCTCCTCATGCTAGGGTAGTTGAATATGATCAACAAAAACTGCAACAAGGCTAAGATATCATGCTTTTCCACTCATAAACAGTAAGTATACTAGCTACAAAGAAAATATGAGTGAAAATTATTAAATATACGAAGAACAAGCATTGAAACCCTTGAATTAGCACCCGAGATGCATGCATAATTCTAGAGAAAATCATCAGAAATAGGGTAACACTCTATGTTGATGGTTGCACTCTAGTATAACTCACTTCTCCAAACCATGCCCATCATTATTAACATTTTTTGGCCAACTAAAATGTTGTGTTAGTCCTTCTTAAGCCTCTTACTGATGGATTTTTCCAACTCTTCTTCATGTACTCATTCAACTCCCATACCTCACGAGTAGCTGATCATGTTGATCTAAAAATGAATTGTTGAACTGGATCAACGACTAATTGCTGCTGGTACTTCTCATGCTACCAAATACATCTGCATTCAAACAAATCTATCATGCAATAATGGACTATAGTAGGGGCTGATCTCTCCTACTCTGAAACTGATGAGGAAGAGAACTCTCTTGGTCTCTTCTTATTATTCATTTGAGTTGAAAACCACTAACCACTTCCTTACCTCCATCAATGATTTGTCTCACACTTAAGGTATTATGCTTTAGGCCTTGAATGATCCAAACATCATTTGCATTGGTCCTATTTTCACCAAGATTGGATTTACCACTTCCAAATATTCTTATGGTTGCATTTCCTTCAAACTCAACATGGTTAGCCTTGGTTCTATTTAGAAAATGAAATTTTCTCCTATCTCTTAACATATGGTGTGAGGATCCACTATTAATATACCTCATTTCATCCTCATCACGTGAACAAAGTGCAATGCCACACCTTCAAAGTTTCTTCTCCTTCTTCTTCCATATATTCCTTGGTTGGTTCCTTGCTTGTGAATTCTCTTTTATCTACTATGTTTAAACTGAAAGCCTTAAGGATTTAGGCATCTTACAATCCTTGGCCATGAACAAAAATTATGGCACACATAACACTTTATATGACCAAGTTATGTATCCAAATGATATGATATTTTCTACTCATATTGGACCTCTTTCTTCTTATGCTAGATCTATAATCAATGGATTTGTGCCCAAACATGTTACAATCAAAATATACACCATTAAAAGAACTTGTATACCTAAATGTAGGTCCTCCTCTTGGTTGAGCATACTAATGCATGGATGTATGTATTCTCTTCCTACAATCACCTGCCACATGACCAAAATTATGACAATTGAAGCACTCAATCTCTCCCATCAAGGGGGAAAAGGAGTTTTAATTTGTCCTCTAAAATCTACCACCATCAATCCTAGGAGTGAATAATATCCTTGGTTCTCTTCTTTGCTGTTGTTCATGGAACTTTTTAATTCTCCTTTCTTGCTGCTATTGCTAGTCACATTCTTTGATGCAAGCTTCTTTGGTTCTACTTTGTTATTCTTTCCTACATGCAAAATTGACTCTCCTTTTTTTAAAATTTTGCCAGATTTGTTTACTTCTATGGTTCTCTTCACTTGTTCTAGTTTTTGGTCCTTTTCTTCAAGTTGGTTCCTTAATTTTTCAATCACACCTTCAAGTGCTTCAACATAGTCCTTTCTATGTTTTTTCTTGTTGCAATTAACTTATTCTATTCTTTTCGATTCTTCCAACTATGTTCTCAAGGTAGTGATCTCTTCCTTGATATTTTTCTCCTTTTGATCCCAAAAATGCAATTCCTTCTCATGTTGATTACATAGATTAGTTAGTCTAGCAATCTCACTAGAAAAATCTTTAAAAGGAATCATGGAAGATTCATATTCAGCCTTAAGAAGCGTATCATTGTGATCATCATCTTTTTCACTAACTAAATATGAATCATTGGCATTATCGCTATCAGAAATATAAATAAAAAATAAATCATTACAACTTATACCTTCAAATATGTTGTCATTTTCATAGTTGGTTCAACTATAGATTCCTTCTTCATGGATCTCTTATTCTTCTTCATTTTTCTTCTCTTCTCAACTAATTCACCACTGTTTCTTTTGTTGGCTACATATAACATATGCAGTATATCCCAAACCTCCTTGGCAGATTTTAAATCTCCAATTTTCTCTAAGTATGCATTATGGAGATTTTCAAAAATAATTCGCCTTGCTTGAGCATTTTTCTTTTGTGATTTAAATGAAGGATAATATCTATCATATCCTTCAAAAACCATCCTCCAAATGTTATATCCACAAAGAAATAATTTATTTTTCACACTTTCTTGCCATACCTTGAAATTTGGAGTAGTGAGCACAGGTATTCCTTGAGAAGGCATTCTAAAAATTTGCAAATTTCTACCAATTAACCCTAGATATATTGTCCAACAATCAAGATGAAACCAAGAGCCTTGCTCTAATACCAATTTTTAGAAACCTTTGAGCACTACTAAGAGGTTGGGGGGGGGAGGGAAGGGGGGGGGGGGGGGGGGGGGGGGGGGGGGGGGGGGGAGGGTGGAGGGGTGAATCAACATTGCGATTTATTATCAATTTTTTCCCTTTATTACTTCTCAATTGAATAATACACTTGTTATTGCAACGACTCAAAATATGTTAGTAGCATATGAATGAACAATAAACATGTGACCAAATAACCATCTAAAACAAAACAACCATGAGAGAAATAATAAACATCACATCAATGCAAAAGCACATCATCCCACATAAGTCACAAGTATTTATGGTGGAAAACCTTCTAGGATAAAAATCAGCCTTGTTATTGTTGCTCTACTCTGAATCTCTATTTATCAAGAATTTTTTCTTTCACATAGTTAATTGACTCCATCATCCTGGAGACACGACCTCATATATAATCTGTTGACTCTCATTAGCCAGGAGACTCAATTCTATTGATTAACTTAGAAGACTATGTTCTCCCATGGATCTAGAAACTACCATCTGCTAAAGGCCACCACGATCAACGATACTCGCCCAACCATTGGATGGATAAATTGTTCCTTTTGTTGACGCTTCAAAATCACTGCTCCACTCTCATGAATTCACTGCTTCTCTTCTCTATGCGAGCCTTGGTTCATCTATTTTCATACTATATCCCAGACTCTCTGCTCAACCTTGATTCAGCTATGAAACATACTCTTAGCATCAAGACCCCCTAGAAATCATCATCAAAAATACCACCATGAACATGTTCTATACTCTATCAAAATAGTGGCTCAATACCATGCATAAAATATGCAATAACTATATCATCCAATAGCATAAACTATCCTCAATCAACTCTATTATGGAAACTGATATATCTGCTATAGAAATTTTGCAAAAGCTTCATATATTTTCACTTCTTTGTCATTTGCAGCACCTCCATGCACTAAATGTTCTCACGGGAAGCTCTAAAACATTGTGCATATTCGCCAAAGGTCACTCTCACTTTCTGAATGCACATATGAAATAAGATATTGACCTCCTCTACATGCACTCACATCCTCCTGCCCTACACTCAACATTCCAACCTCAGAATCATGGATTTGCCCCTTTACTTGAGAAAATTTCTCAACCATCTCCACTACTCGGATCATTAATGTATTAACACTCTAAGAACTTATATGAGTTTTAATTAAGTCAACTTGAACTTTCCAACCATTACCATGTTCTGTCACCATTGTTTCATCTTTTGGAAAAAATTTGATGCACAAGGTATGAGAGAAAGCAGAGTCTTGAGAGGGTAATGTTCCTTATGCCTTCGTGAAGTACACTAATATGAGGACTAATTATTTTCCAACATGCTACATCAATGCCATCATACACATCATCATGAGTGTTACATCATATGGTTGACATCAATGCTAACACAACCATCTTAATGTCAACACAACTAGATGTAACCATACAACATATGCATGACTGAACACCTATAGTACATGATATCCAGTTGACATCAATGCCAACAAAAACCAGCTACAACTACACAAACCATAATTCCAATATGAATATGTTGTTTAATTAATAAATAAAAATTATTTAATTATTAGTTATCAATTGAAATTTAAAATATAAAAAAACATTTTAAGTAAAAATGTACTATTTAAAGTGGTGTATCAAGAAGATGTGCTAGTATTTCATTTTCAACATGTAGTAAACATGTGATATTTATAAAAAAATATTAATAAATAACACACATAAGCACATGCACACACAAACATATATATGTCACCATCCACTTTAACAAAAGTATTTCAATATCAATTATAAATATGCTTTCAATTGCTTTAAATCAATTGGAAGTAAAAAGATCTATATATTTAAAACATTTTGATGGCGTGTTGTTCATAATGAGGGAGTTATGTATCTGTTTGTGCTCAATATGGAGTTGAAATTTAGCACACACATGTATGCACACACACACATGGCAATATAGTTTCATCTTACTTATGAAAGCATCAATCATTGAGAGGGATCAAATTTAATGAGGTTAAAACCCTACTTGGAGTGCAAAATTTGAAAAATGTTTACACGTCTAGATATTTGATGCTTTTAAATTCTTCAGAAATCCATGGCGAAGTTGGATTTTATATATATATATATATATATATATATATATATATATATATATATATATATATATATATATATATATATATATATATATATATATATATATCTAGAGAGAGAGAGAGAGAGAGAGAGAGAGATATGATGCAGATTTCAAACAATCTGAGATAGTCAGAGGATAGTTATCTCATTTTCAACACAAGGGCATGGTAACTTCTGGTGGAATTATCCAGAGGGAGTTGTTACTTCCTAGTCTGGATTTTGGTAGTACTGGGTATTTTTCTTCTAGTTTACCTGCAAGTTCATAGTTTTTACCCCTTCCTTAGGTTAATTTTTGTGTTTTGGAATTGGTTGGTTCGTGTCAAGTTAAATTATTGGCTCCCCCTCTCTCTGGGAATTCACATTTCTATGCATTGGGATCATTGATTGATGGATATCATACTTCATGATTTGACCATCATTTCATTTTTTCTCTTAGTAGGGAGGTATTTCCCTACTCAATCGTGGAAAAAGGCTTATCCTACTAAGCTATGGGGTTGGTATCAAACGCTCAACATGTTTCAAAGGGTTTCCTGCCATCTTTGAGTAGCTTTTTGAGGAAATTCCTAGTGGATGGTGATGGGGGAATTATTCTCATTCAGACTATAGTTTCTTGGTAGAAAGGGATGGTAAGGGAGGAGAAGGCTCACATTTGTCAGCAAAAGTGTTGTCCAGCCCTAGTCCCAAAATAAAAGTTAGGGTGTTTATATGTTCCTATAAAGTTAGCTTGGGAGTTGGTATAGAGATAGAGGAGGCTAAATCCTTGGTAGAGAAGACTCTAGTAGGTCAAGTAAAAGGGAGGCGTTCAACATCAGGAACCTACAAGAATGGATTCAAGTCAAAATTTCCCCAAAGTTAAATAATCCTTGGAACGTCATGCTTGCTAAAGGGTGTATACAATTAAACTTTATCTCTCATGAAGAGGATGATGAAATTGAATAGATATTTTGGTCAATAGAATGTACTCTTATATTATTTAAATGTTGAACGATGCTCTTCTATGCAAGCCAGGAAATGCTCGAGATGGTGCCTATGTGGGTTTTGTTTTCTAGACTTCCATTAAAGTTGTGGAATGAAAAGAGCTTCATGGACCTTTGTAATAGTCTAGGTGTATTATTGAAGGAGGGATATTGATTTAAAGAATATAGGTATATGTCCATGGCCCAGATTCTAGTTAGTGTTAATCTTAGAACAAGCATTCATGAAACCATTAAAATTGGAAGAGGCTATGGATGCCTTCAAATCCTTAATTTTGAAGGTGTTTCATTTAGGTGTAGATGTTGCCATAAATATGGAAATATAGTCTGTCATCACAATCTCCCCTTAAAAAAAGAACTAATGCAGAGGGGGTGCAAAGAAGAAGATGAATATTTCTCATGTGTCAGAGTTAGGGTTGAGCTCAATGGGTGGGGTGGAGGATATAAGTATGGATTTACTGCATTCCTCCGAGATGTCAGGCTTTTAGTCACTCACATAGGATCATTTCTACGGTGATGGGTTTTCTCATAAGACTCCTGGTAGGATGTCTTCTTCAGCCACACATCCTCAATGTGTGATTGGGATATCAATATCTAGAGGCTTAGGCCTATTGTGCCACAATTTATTTTAAAGTTTTCCTTTGCTCAAGTCCTTTGTCATGTTCCCCCTGTTTCGATGGAATTGTCCTCCCTGAGAGCATCTATTTAATGTAGTGCTTCTAATTCCTCCAGGGTTCTTGATGCTAAAGGGACTATTTATAATCTTCATTCTAGACAAATTTTCCTCTCTTCTAAAGGTTTTCCTAGTCACTTTGGCTAATTAGTGCTCTCCTCTTAGAATTCTTGTGGGAAAAAATTGAACATGTCAAAGGCAAAATGGAAATGAAAGAAAGAGATGACTACTGGTAGGTGGTAGGTAATTATCAGTTATTGGGGCTCATGGAACATTAAATTCCTAGGGCATGGTATCCTAATGAAACTATTATTTCTCAACTATAGAGTTTTGGAAAGCTCCTATAAAAAAACTTATGTTAAAATGATTGATTAAGGTTGAGGGTTTGAATGCCATTTTCCTCTAGGAAACCCTATGGGTTAAAGAGAAGATCTCTAATTATTTAGAATCAATGCTAGGTGGATGTATTATTATTACTTTAGTTTTCAAGGTCATTCTATGGGTCTTGCTATTGGTTGGGATACATGCAATGTTCTTTTTTTTAATTTCTCGAGTATTAGTTATGGGATGGGGATTAAAATATTATCTTCATAACTATGTGAATTCCTCATATGTATTAATATATAGAGGCATTGTGAAGGTAGAGTGGACTTATGGAATCATTTTTTTGGTCGGAATTTGTTGTAATCCTAAACTATGATCATTGGAAGAGATTTAAACTACTCCATGGGTGTTGCTAAGTCTCGAGGACTAATACCCCTATGATTTCTTTGCCAACAAGCTTATGGATAAAATGTTGTTGGATATAGAGAAATTAAAGCTAAAGCCTTCTTGGATAAACCAGCATCTTGGGGAGGATCAGATTGCTAAAAGGATTGTTAAATGTTTAGTAGTGGAAGTGTTGGTGGAGCGACTGAATGTTATCCTTTAGTGGATTAGGTGCAAGGATTAGTCTGACCAGTCGCCCATATTGTTGGATATTGAAAATATTTGTTAGAAGCCTAGAATCCCATTTAAAATAAATTCCTCACGGATTAAATATGAAGAGTTTGTAAACTAGTATAAGGTGGGTTGATCCTCTTATGTCCCTAATAGTGGAATTTTGGTTCCCCAAAATTTTGAAGAAAACCTCAAATGGGTCAAGAGTTTGGTTGTGAAATGGGTTAGGAAGAAATGAAGAGGAGAGGAGCAGGAGATTATTGATATTGGAAGGGATATTCTTGATGTTTTCGATTCTCGAGTTGGGTGTTTTCTAAATGATGAATCTAGAGATGCATTGGTCCAATTAGAGTCTCATAGGAACGCCATTCTAGAGGCTCAAGAAGTTGTATGAACCTTGAAAAATAGAGCCGTATGGACTAAAGGAGGGGATGAGAATAGAAAATTATTCCAAGCTTATGCTAAGGGAAGGAAGATGTGTAGTACAATATGGAATCCTCAGAATGAGGCGGGTGAGGTGGTTCCAATTTTTGAGGGCATTACTTCTCTTAGCCAAGAACATTTTTGAAATATATTCAAAGAATGTGAAAGGGTTATTATTTCCCACATAATCAAGGTTTCCCATTTATTTCTCAAGTTGGTGGAGGATGAAGAAAATAGGGCACTGGTGGAGGAGGTCTTAGAATATGAAATGAAGCTTGTTCTTGTCAGCTTGTACAAAGACAAAAGTCATTTCTGTCTTAGGTGGGGGATTGGGTTCTTTGAATGGTTTCATGAGATTATTGGCTTGGACTTGTTGGATATCATTAATTAATCTAAAATGGAAGTTAGGCTTCAAGCAACATTCAACACAAATTTCATTTCCGTTATCTCCAAAGTTGATAAACATTCTTCATTAGAGGACTTTTGTCTTGTTTCACTTGGCAATTTTATCCATAAGATTATCTCCAAACTTATTGTCATAAGCTTAAATCCTATTTTTCAATCTCTATTTCAAATGAACAATTAGGCTTCCTTCATGGGACACAAATCCATGAAGCCATTGTGGGTTTTAATCCCATACAGAAATTACCTGCATACAAATTCTAAAACACAGAAAATAAACAATGCGAGAGAATAACACATAAAACACATATACATAGAGATTTTCCCCTGGATCCCAAAACCGAGACTACCAGCATGATTTTTCATTATGTTCCTTTCAATGTTATAATACATATTTATACATGTCGAAGCATCTAATACCATGGACCGAAAACCATCACGTCCAAAACCATGGACCGAAAACCATAGGTAGGTTCACCCAACCTAATATAGGGTCCAAAAAATCATTTTCTCCCACTTTTTGTTTTCTTTCCACAGGGGCCATAGGAGATCTTAGCCATTTTTCCAGCCTTGAAACACCCATTGTTTCTCTACACCAAGAGAACTTCTCAGAGTTCACAGATTTTGTCAATTCATTTGCAGTATTCTCTAAAGTGTCCACCTTTACCAGCAATGCCTTTTTGTCTTCTATCATATCCCTCACAAAGTGATACTGAACATCAATGTGGTTTGTCTTTGAATGATAAGCATGGTTCTTTGCCAAGAAAATTGCACTTTGGCTATCACAGTCTATCCTTATAGCTCCCTGTACTAACCCCATATTTGAACACAATCTCTGCAACCAAACTGCTTCCTTGCTTGCATGAGTGGCTTCCATGTATTCTTCCTCTGTACTTGATAGTGCCACTACAGATTTTTTTCTTACTCATCCAACTGACCGCACCTCCAAATAGGTTAAACACATACCCACTCTTTTTTTTTTTTTTAATGTTTGTGGAAGAACCTGTGAACAGTTTTTGGAACCAACATTTCGATTAGCTTAGTGAGTCCATCATTAGGGCAATGTGATTTGTATTTTGAGAAGAGAGGGCAACTTGGTTCTTTTAATCTAATAGAAGTTACCTTGGAAACATGATTAAAACAATGTTTGAGAAGGACACCTGCAAGATGGTTCGGGGAGCACTAGTATTGATGCAGGGAGTTCGGATTGGAACTCTGTACAAGCTACAAGGTAGCATGGTTGTTGATGGGTGCAATAGTTCTGTGGTTCCTGAAAGTGGAGCAGAAAATCTAGTGGTCTTTGGAGAGAAGACCATGCTGTGGCATTAAAGGCTTGGACATATTGGAGTGAAGGGTCTTCTAATACTTCGTGGTAAAGGTATGAGTAATAGCTCTCTAGCTTTTTATTTCTGTGAAAATTGTCTATATGGGAAGCAAAATCGGGTGAGTTTCCCCTCTGGTGGTAAGAGGGAAAAATAGATATTAGAGCTTGTACACAGTGATGTGTTTGGACCTGTGAAGGTTCCATCACTCGGTAAGTCTGTGTACTATGTATCATTTATAGATGACTTCTCAAGGAACACATGGATATATTTCCTTAAGAATAAATTTGAGATATTTGACAGGTTTAAAGAATTTAAGGCCCTGGTGGAAAACCAGACAGAGAAGAAGATAAAGGTGCTGAGGACAGATAACGATGGAGAGTTTTGCAGTAAGGAATTTTAATAATTCTGTAAGAAGTGTGGTATAGCATGGCAGAAGACTACTCCATATACACCTTAGCAAAATGGAGTTGCAGAAAGAATGAACAAGACATTGATGGAAAGGGAAAGAAGCATGCTCAGTGGTGTCGAGTTAGGACGAGAATTCTGGGCAGAGGTGGTGGAGACATCATGTTACCTGGTCAACCGATCACCTTCATCAGCGTTGGAGGATAAGACTCCACAAGAGGTATGGACAGGTAAGAAACCCTCTCTTTCACATCTGAGGGTATTTGGATGTGATGCATATGTACATGTTCCAAAGGAGAAAAGAACCATGTTGGATAGTAAATTTCAAAACTGCATCTTTATTGGGTATAAGGATGGTTTAAAGGGTTATAAGCTTTGGAAACCAGTAACAAGGAAGGTTGTGTACAACCGAGATGTGTTGTTCAGAGAGGTAAAAGATGTTATTAAACATGAAGTCCAGCCAAAGGAACCTGAGAAGATAGAGTTTGAACTAAAGGAGGAAGAATCAGACTCTATAACAAAGGAGGAATCAGAAGATGAAGAACCACAAACTCTAGGTGTGAGAAGATCATTTCGAGAAACAAGGTAGGCAGAAAGGTATATTCCATCTGCTTTCTGTTCAAATTTTGCTTTATCTATTACTGACGATGATCCCAGAACTGTGAAGAAAGTAGTAGATTCAGGGGATGGAAAACTCTAGAAAGAGGCCATGGTTGATGAAATGGAATCTTTGCACAAAAATGAGGCTTGGGATCTGGTGGAGTTGCTGGCTGGAAAGAAACCCATTGGTAGCAAATGGGTGTTCAAGAAGAAGACAAATGCAGAAGGAAAGGTGGAGAAATACAAAGCTCGGTTGGTAGAAAAAGGTTATTCCTAGGTGCCGGGAATTGATTTTGGTGATATTTTTTCTCCTGTTGCCAAGGTAACTTCTATTAGATTAATTTTATCTGTTGTTGCTGCTTTTGATTTTGAGGTAGAACAAATGGATGTGAAGAAAACATTTCTTCATGGGGATCTGAAAGAGGAGATCTACATGAAGCAACCGGAAGGATTTGTGGTGAAGGGTAAGAAAGAACTGGTATGCAAGTTAAAGAAGTCTCTATATGGGTTAAAACAGTCACCAAGGACATGGTATTATAAATTTGATAGATTTATATGGGGACTTGGCTTCATTAGAAACAAAGCAGATCACTGTGTGTATTTTAAATTAATTGGTGACTGTGTTATTTATCTGGTCTTGTATGTGGATGATATGTTGTTGGTTGGAAACGACAAAGAAATTATCTAGGATTTGAAGACCCAATTGTCCTCTAAATTTGACATGAAAGATCTTGGTGCTGCAAACTATATTTTTGGCATGGAAATTAAAAGAGATCAAGCAAAGAGGAAGCTCTGGCTAAACCAGAGGAAGTATGTGGAGACAATACTACAAAGGTTTAATATGTAGGATAGTAAACTGGTTAAGGCTCCTATTCCTGTAGGTGTAAAGTTATCTGTTGAACAGTGTCCCAAGACACAAGAAGAGGAAGACGATATGTCCCGTGTTCCATATGCAAGTGCAGTTGGTAGCCTGATGTATGCAATGGTATGTACTAGAGCAGACATTGCACATGCAGTGGGAGTATTGAGCAGGTTTATGTCAAAACCAGGGAAGGAGCATTGGACAACAGTGAAGTGGGTTTTCAGGTATTTGCGTGGCACTAGTGATTATAGTTTGTGCTACCAAGGAAGACCAGGACTGGATAGAGTTTTGGATATCCGTGGCTTTGTTGATGCAGACTGGGTTGGAGATTTGGATAAAAGAAGATCTACAAGTGGGTATGTGTTAAAGAGAGAGTCCATACAGGTTGGTAGAATTTTTATTTTTTATGTTTTTGGAAGAACCTATGAACAGTTTTTGAAACCAACGTTTCAGACTAGCTTAGTGAGTCCATCATCAGGGAAATGTGATTTGTATTTTGAGAAGAGAGAGAGAGATTTTCCCCTAGATCCAACTTGGTTCTTTTCTCCTTTGGAACATGTACATATGCATCACATTCAAATACCCTCAGATGTGAAAGAGAGGGTTTCTTACCAGTCCATACCTCTTGTGGATTCTTATCCTCCAACGCTGATGAAGGTGATCTGTTGACCAGGTAACATGCTGTCTCCACCACCTCTGCCTAGAATTCTTGTCCTAACCCGACACCACTGAGCATGCTTCTTGCCCTTTCCGTCAATGTCTTGTTCATTCTTTTGGCAACTCCATTTTGCTAAGGTGTATATGGAGTAGTCTTCTGCCGTGCTATACCACACTTCTTACAGAATTCTTCAAATTCCTTACTGCAAAACTCTCCACCGTTATCTGTCCTAAGCACCTTTATATTCTTCTCTGCCTGGTTTTCCACCAGAGCCTTAAATTCTTTAAACCTGTCAAATACCTCAGATTTCTTCTTAAGGAAATATATCCATGTGTTCCTTGAGAAGTCATCTACAAATGATACATAGTACAAAGAATTACCCAGTGATGGAACCTTCACAGGTCCAAACACATCACTGTGTACAAGCTCTAATATCTATTTTTCCCTCTTACCACCAGAGGGGAAACTCACCCGACTGTGCTTCCCATATAGACAATTTTCATAGAAATAAAAAGCTAGAGAGCTATTACTCATACCTTTACCATGAAGTATTTGAAGGCCCTTCACTCCAATATGTCCAAGCCTTTGATGCCACATCATGGTTTTCTCTCTAGAGACCACTAGATTTTCTACTCCACTTTCAGGAACCATAGAACTATTGCACCCACCAACCACCATGCTACCTTGTAGCTTATACAGAGTTCTAATCTGAACTCGCTGCATCAATACTACTGCTCCCCGAACCATCTTGCAGGTATCCTTCTTGAACACTGTTTTTACACCTGCATCATCCATCTTGCTTACAGAAATCAGATTTATGGCCAATGTAGGAATATGCAAAACACCCAGAAGTGTTCTAACCCTTCCACCTTGCAACTTCAACTTTACTTTTCCATGACCAACGATTCTAGCCTTCCTATCATCTCCTAAGAAGACATCACCACCATCGTATTTCTCATACTCGCATAACCACTATCTATGGGGAGTGAAGTGAAAGGATGCACCTGAGTTAATCAACCATGCCTCATGATCTACATGTGTACTTGAAGAAGCCAAGTACACATCCCCACCTTCATCTGAGGTGGTTTTCGCCTCTGCAGAAGGAGCATCATCAGATCCCTTTCCTTTACCAGGAGCTTTAGGCTTATAGTCCCTTTCGCAGTTCCCTTCCTTTCCACATTTCCAACACACCACCTTTACAGATTTTCCTGGAGATTTAGATCTCCCACTCGATGACTTATTTTTGCTTCTATTATGGGACTGTCCTTGTACAGAAAAGGAACCACTATTCTGGCTCTCCATATTTTTCCGTCTCATCTCCTCCGTTAGCAAGGATGAGACTATTTCATCAAACTACAAGGTAGTTGCATTGCTACCTATTGTAATAACCAGACTATCCCAAGAATCTGGTAGAGAACACAACAAACTGATGCAATTATCTTCATCTAAAATTTTAATATCAACAGATGCTAACTGACTTACCACAGTATTAAATGCATTCAAATGTTCTTTCATCAAGTCTCCATCTTTCATCCCCAGGTTATACAAATTTTTCTGCAGGATCAGTTTATTCACCAGAGACTTAGACTGGTACAAAATCCCTAACTTGTCCCACAAAGCCTTTGTCGCAGCTTCCCCTGAGACATTCATTAATACTGAATCTGAGACACACAATCATATTGTGCTCTTTGCCTTCTGATCCAACTTCTTCCATTATTCATCGGACACTCTCGTTGGTTTAGTACCCGGAACTACTGAAATCCACTAATCCTTATCCACCAACAGATCCTCCATCTTTAGTTTCCACAACTCAAAACTTTGACCATTAAATTTCTCGATCTCTATCTTTCCACTACTCGTTATCTTCTTTCACCACTAGAATCGATCTCGCAGATCTCCCACTGAATAGGGACTACCACAGGCCCGAGTGAAACCCCTTAGCAACAAAGGCATCCCCTTGAAGCAAAAATAGCTCTGATACCAAATGTAGGTTTTAACCCCGTACAGAAATTACCTTCATACGAATTCTAAAACATAGAAAATAAACAATGTGAGAGAATAACACGTAAAACACATATACACTGAGATTTTCCCCTGGATCCCAAAACGGAGACTACTAGCTTGATTTATCATTATGTTCCTTTCAATGTTACAATACATATTTATACATGCCGAAGCATCCAATACCATGGACCGAAAACCATCGCATCTAAAACCATGGATAGAAAACCATAGGTAGGTTTGCCCAACTTAATATATGGTCCAAAAACAAAATTTCCCGAGGCACTGCCCCGGACCCTGTAGAGTGGGGCTACCCACCCCCCTCAAACCCCCAGGACATGGGGCCTGCCACCCCCCCTGTGACCCCCCTGCCTGACAATCGGCACAACAAAGGGGGGGCTTCGCCCCCCCTCTAACCCCCTGGTCCACTACGTAGGTTAGTCGTGGAAAGAATATAACACAACCCAACAGCCATTGGGGTGGCACAAGATGGGTTCCATAGCATAAAAAATATCATATTAAAAGGAGTTGTCATCAAACTTAACCTTTCCAAGGCCTTTGATCATGTAAGTTGGATATATAACATATTTCTCTTAACTCACCTGGGCTTCGGGATGGATTTTATGAATTGGGTGATGGGATTCATTCAATTAACCTCTTTTGTTTTTCTAGTCAACAGGTCTATCTCACCTTTTTTCCATGCCCTCAAAGGGATGATGGTCCAAATTTATGTAGGAATGAAATGAAATACATATTTAAACAGAAACAAAGAGCTATAGGGAAAATTGAATTTCAATTCATTAATAACAAAATAATGAAAATTTTTTGCATGCAAAATGGAAACAAACTAGCTCGAACAATGGTAGCTTATCTCTGAGAATATATATGGTGGCTACATGCATATGAATTGTGTTACAATGAGGTTTGCAGGCCTTTCTATTATTGAGAAACATGTGAAAACCCCAAACATCCAAAAACCTAACCCTAGGAGATGAAGCAACAAAATTTTGTGGGCCCCGTTGGGGTAGTTTGGTACACCAACTTCCTAGGGTTGTAACTTCGGAAAATGATATTCATTTGATGTGTACTATACCTCATTATAAATATCTATTCAAGCAATACAACTTTCTACTTCATATGCCTATTGCAAACTAGCAATAGTTTTCCTTGTTTTCCAAAAAAACATTTTTTAGGGCCTCAAAATGACTCTGGAAGTTTAGGATGTGAAAAACTACCAAAAATAGTAAATTATGCTACAATTAAGGAAACTGAAAGAAACAGTGTTGGGGGTCCAACTGGAATAGGTGGGTGGACACCAATATCCACCTAGATCAACTGAGACAAGGATGCCCTATGTCTCCTTTACTATTTTTATTAGTAGTGGAGGGTCTCAACCATTTGGTAGCAAATGCTAAGCATAAAGGCAAATTTCAGGGAGTTGTTATTGATAATTCTCTAACAAGTAATCATTTACTTTTCATTGGTGATATTTTAATTTTATGATATTTTAAATCCCAATGACCTTTTTCCTTAGAGAAAGCATTCAATTCAACAAGAGATACAATATTAGTCAAAACCGAAGTCAAATTGATCATGAAAAAACCTAGATCAACTTGGTCAAGATAAGTAGCTTCAGAAATTTTGGTTGTCCATGAGATCGGGTCTATTGTGGCTTAGATATTAGGTATATCATGCTTTTTTTATGTTTTTCAAGATGAATCTGCCCAAAATTCATCCTTCTACAGTAATTTAATATGTTTTCCAAGATGACCTAATTTGGACTGCTAAAAGGAAACTTCAATCTCCTTGTAAAGTTGGTCTTATTTAAAGAAATTAGTCTTCCTTGGAGAATTCAAACTCCTAAACTTTTCCTCTCTCAAAATTTCTCTCCCTTAGAAGAAACTTTGTATGAATAGAAGAGAAGGTGATATGAATTGTTTTCTTAGAAGAGAAGGATTAAATGGATTTATGTATACTCATTAAGGAGCCTAAATTAATGTCACTAAAGGGGTAGACTGAATTCATTCTTTTGGAAGGTTGAATTAACATTTTGGAGCCAAAAATAATATTTTGGAAACTTAAAATTCGTCTTTCAAAAATTAAATGAATAAAATGTCTTACATTTTTCATTATATGTATTTTCAAAGGATGAGATATAAATTATGAAGATCAACCATAGCTACATAATTCAACACTCCCTCTTAGCTAGGGAGGTATTCATAATGACTATCCATTTGTTCTCTTGTTGACAAATTTCTCTAAGATAATAAAAATTCATCATTAGCATCAACATCATTCAATTGCCATAATCCTCATGAGTAGCTTTGACCCATGGTGAATCAACATCATCAACTAGTCACCATAACTCTCGTCCCATGGTGTATCATCAACATTAACTTAACACAATAATTTAGGCCGATAACTCTGGCCCATGGTATACAAACTATTCTTATTTCACCATCATCTACGTCAACATATTTAAACCACGATGAATCTCCAAAGGCCTTACTCTACATGAGAAATTCTAGGCTTGATGCTAAATGTGCTCACTCAAACTATCTAGATGTGTTGGGCCCGATGTTGAAAGGAACCTACTCAACTGAGTAATTCTAGGTCTCTAGCACGAATCTTCCAAATCCATGTCAACATACTTGACTCAGGAAGAACGTTTGTCCTTTGTAGGACCATTCTCCCTAATCTAGGTCAACATAATTAACCCAAGGAGGATGTTTGGCACGGATGTTATCACATAAAAACTCCAACCTTGTCCTCAAAGTATAAAAACTTCATCTAGCAGAATAGGATTTGTTAGCAATCTATTTGATTATAGAATAATAATGGATCCATACTGACTCCTTATGTATCATGTCTCAGTACTAGATCTCAATGTGCTTTGACCTGTCAACATGGTCATCACCTACACCTGATCAAACAATATTGCAAGTATATTTTGAAGTTGTATTTCTTCAGAGCTTTCCAATCAAGAATCTTCATAACTATATCATGTAGGTACTTTAATACATGTTGAGTCACATTCCTTGTCTCAACCATAAGTAGACCAACTTCCTCTACAACTACTTTTTGGTCATCCTAATTGAGTGTGCCCTCTGAAACTAAAATAGATGCTATTGTGACAATCCTGGCTGCTACCATTTGCTTCTTTCTAGACACGTAAAGCATATCTGTTTTCGAGAATGGTCCACTCATATAAGGCATACTTCTTAGAGACAATATCATATTCTAGCAATTGGAGGATATCAATATTATATTTTCCTTGAATAAGGAGATAATGTGTCAAATCTAGATCCTTCATCTAAAATTCAGAGGTCAACTCCTTATGACACTAAAGTAGGGCTTGAATTCTCCTTCTATCATGGAAGCAATTATTTCTCCCTCTATCATGTGATTCCTTTTGATTTTGTTAGGAACAAGTCATATAATAATAAGGTCAACCTTGGTCAATCAATCCAAGTATACAAACTATCAGGTTTTTGTGCAAAGCCTTCTTTTGTTCCAAACACGTGACTCCTTCTCATGTACCTGGAAAACCTAAGGTACCTCTATGCACACTTCTTCTTCAATTTTTTCTTCGAAGAAAATGATCTTTAAATCTACCAAATGCAACCTTGAACATAAATCATATAATAATTCTAACAAATTTGTACCTTACAATTTTTCGACAAAATAAATTAACATAGTCTTTTCTCTCTTACTAAAAGAATTTTCATGAATCTTTCTGTGTACTTCTTTATGTTTCCATCTACTTCATGTAAGGTCTTGTAAATCCCCTTGGAAGTCATCATTGACTTCTGTTTAAGTCTCAGCACAAATCTTATATACATTTTTCTTCTAGAATTTCTAGCTTGATAGTTTATCCCTCTTAACTAAAAGAAACTTGGACCCATGATAAATCGGTTATGGAAGCTATTTCCATGTTTTGGTTGTTAGCGACTTGGATCCCTAGGGCAGTTTTAGAATGAGATAGATGTATCTATTTAATTTTTTTATGGGATAGGCATTTGAAACATTTTTTCCTTCCATGGGGTAAATGGAATCATATTGTGATGCCTAAATCACTTGGTGGGTGGGGTCTCAAAAATATTTCTTGGTTCTGAAAATATATGGAAGGTAAATATGGTTGGAGACTCTTTTCCACTCACAACATAATAAATTGGGTGGTTTATCAAAAATATATTCACCCTTACTCTCTTGAGGATTGGGTAAGGTTAAGGGACAAGCCTCATGTTAAATTGTTAATATATCGGTAATCTAGCATGTTATTCTTAATTCAGTGGACCTTATTGCTTTGTGGATGGCCTAGAATGTTAGAAATGGGTTTATGGTCAGTTTTGGTCAGGACACCTGGTGTGGTAGTGATCATACCCATAGATTTCTATAAGAACTTATACATTTTCTTAGAGATAGAGGTATCTCAAGGTTTTCCCGTATTAACAAGCCAGATTAGACCTCTATATGGTGCTAAGGTTGGTTAACCACCAAATATTTGTAGGTTGATAAGGAATTCAATGAGAATTAGAGGGATTATATTAATGTTGTAGATGTGGCTCATATTAGACATTTTGAGAATGTTGATGAGTTAGTTTGGGATCACTCCCCAATTGGAATTTATAATCACAATATGGGATATCTTCACTTGAATATGGTTATAGCAGAGGAGGCAAGGGATTGGTAGTGGAGAGGAGTTTGAAAGGTGAAGTGTTTGGCAATCCTTTTCATGTGGTGTATCCTTGTTGAAAAAGTACCTACTTGGGATCTATTATACAGAGGTCACAAGATCAACCCTGTATAATGTTCCATTTATAAGTCGAATGCTGAATCCAAAGGGCATATTTTTGCTCAGTGCCTTTTTTCTTGTCATATATGGAATTTGTGTAGTGTTGTGTTTGGTCAGGGATGTGTTTGGAAAGGTCCCTATTTTGAGGAGAAGTGGTGGTCTTGGGTCCAAAACAGGAATAATAAATCTTATAAGGATTTTCCTCTACTTATCTATTGGGGTGTTTGGTTATCAAGAAATAAATAATTATTTCATAACAAGCACCCTCTCTAGATTTAGTGGCAGTTGAAGATATAGCCATTCTTTCTCATTTCCTTCAGTCATTTATCTCTAATAGGAATAGACTTGTGATCCCAGTGGAGCCTGAGAAATCTTTCCCGTGAGGATTCTTTGATGGGGTTGCGCAGGAGGGAAATATCACATGTGGTGGTGGTTTCATTATTTATTTATCTTATCAATATTATTACAAAGTCAACCTAGGGCTTGGAAGAGGAACAAAAATTATGTCTAACTTGTTATATTGTAGATGTTTATTGGATTTTGCTCATGAGAAGGTTTGTGATCAACTCCAAGTGTTTGGTGGTTCCATATTATTCATTGATTAGGTCAATGAAATTCAAGTGTCATTGTTTGCACCTTTCCTACATATTAGAGGATTTATAGAGTTTACATCTTTCTTATGTATCTTTTTTTTGCACTCATATTTATAGGGAAAACAAAAGGGAGGCAAACAAGCTTTCTAAGGAAGGACTTCAACAAATGATTAAGTATGATAATTACCCTATTGAAATCACCCAACTCATGCTTCCAAACTAGATTTTTCTAATTAACTAAATCAGAGCAATTATGAGTACAAAATGTAGCTATGTATAGAATGCGGCCCGAGTACAGAATGTGGCCTAAGTATAGAATGTTGCCTAAGTAGAATGCGGTTGAGTACAAAATGCAGTTGAGTACAGAATGTAGTTGAGTACATAATGCAGTCGAGTGTAGAATGTTGTCGAGTACAGAATGCAGTCGAGTACAAAATACAGTCGAGTGCAGAATGTAGTCGAGTACAGAATGCAATCGAGTTCTTACTCCACAACCTACAAAGTGAAACTAATATAAATGCACTCGCTGCCCTCTACTCAAATTGTTGCCTCAGATCTACAAAACATAAATGAATCTATAATACAAAGTGAAGTGCTGGAATTTTGAAAACTATTTAGAAAGCAACTTGGAAATGAAATATAAATCTATTGACTGAAACAAAACACAATTCCTAAAACTATTCTCGAGATCACACCATAAATCAGGAAGCAATTACATGATCTAAAATGCAGAAATAAATTGAAAAAAAAATTAAATCTAATTCAAACCATTTGCAAGAAACTAAATATAAAAAAGAAATAAACAAACTTACATAATCTATGTTAACCCTGCAAACACGATGGTTTCAGGCGACCTTTCTTCTCCATGTGTTGCAGATCTAAACTCAATTCATAAAATGGACACCAAAGCTACAACGGTTTCATCATCCTTTATTCATCCAAAAAAAAAAATTAATATACAACAACCAACAAATGTAATTGTGTTTCCTCTCCTACGTAACTCTTTGTAACTCCTTATGTAACTCCCTAGCTCTGAATGACTGAAATATATACTATTCTTTTACAATTTGAGATCCCAAGCTCAAAGATATGATCTTAGCCAAAAGTTAACAAAATTACAAAAATACATTTCAAATGATGTTTTTGGAATTGGTTATGGCAAATTTGTCTTGGGAAATCTCATGATCCATGCATAGCATGATTGAGATATAGAATATCTGATTGCAGCTCCATATAGCTTGAAAATAAAAATAAAAAAAATTCTTCAACCCATAATATATAGAACTATGGTTGATCTAGAATCGTCAAACCTAACGAATCTATACTTAACTTAGAATTTCGGCACCAATTCTGTATTTAACCCATAGAAACTCATTTAATTGACTTTTGAAGAATTTCACGAATGAATTCCTACAGTAAATAAACTTGGAAAACTATCATTAGTAAATCATGACAAAATCATCTCTAATCACTTAACAGTCAAGAAAACTAAAGATAATCAACCACAAAGTGTAGGATATGAATTAATGGCAAACTATGGAATTAGAGTGTGAAATGAGTTAAAAACATAGGAATTTAGGGTATGAATAATGGTATTTGTATGGTGGAAAAATAGGCGTATTCGAGGCCCAACACCTAGCTTTATGTTTTATGAGTTATGGACTAATGGATCCATTCATTTCTATGGATCCTTTGAGCTATGAATGTTTTTCTATGATTTGTCTGGATCCTCAGTTATTGTTGTGACTCAGTATGGGCTTTGGCCAGGTGCATGTTTTTTCTAATCCATCAGTTTCCTCAAGGCAATTTGTTGTTCTGTTCCTTTGTTTATTTTGGTAGGCTCTATCCCGTTCCCTTGGGTGACTTTTGATTTTGATTATCTACTGATGAAGTATGTAAGATCTCATTTTATCAATAAAGATTCTTTGTTTTTTGTCTGAATATATATATATATATATATATATATATATATAGTCAAAGTCAATTTTAACTCTAGATTTATCAATGATTGAGAGGACCAAATTTCCCTAAGTGTGAACTTTTTCTCAAGTTTTACATTAAAAAAAATTGCATCATAAGAAATTTGAAATTTGAAATTTGATTTTTTCAACACTCGATAAATCCAACTTTAAAATAAGATAGACCTAGACTAATAATATACCTTGAGGTGTGATTATTGATCGACCCAAATGTCAATGGTACATGAGAAACCACACACTTTATCATTTAGCATAATGTAGGTATTGATCAACCCCACAGCGAATGACGTTTTATGAGATATCGTGGGATGGTTACTAATTGCTGTAAACACGCTTTTAATTGAGTCATTGTAATGATTAGAAACCGTAGAAAACAGGCCTCTAGTTGTGAATGACCCTTGTGATTAGTCAAACTAGAACTATTCAAAACTAGTTGTTGTTCTATTTGTGAATGACTCTTACGATTAGTCGAACTAGAACTATTTAGAAAATTTTGTTGCTCTATATGCGTAAAACTAGAACTATTAAAAAATGGGTGTTGTTCTCGACGCATTATATGGCTTTTGCCCAAGGAAATTTTTGAGTCACGGTGTTTTCAACGGCGAGACCAAAGGGAGTTTCATTGGCATTCGTGGTAGTGTTGTCATGTTGCGTAGTACAAGAATTAATAAATCCAACTTTAAAATAAGATAAACCTAGACTAATAATATACCTTGAGGTGTGATTATTGATCAACGCAATTGTCAATGGTGCAGGAGAAACCACACATTTTATCGTCTACTGTAATGTAGGTATTGATCAACCCCGCATGGAACGACGTTTTATGTGAGATCGTGTGATGGTTAATGATGCAACCCAGGCCTCTCCCAGGCCACTCCTACCAGGATCCTTCAACCAATCATGCATATAATGCTTGACTTCCTAAAAGAAACCATGGCCATGCGCACCTATTTACTTACACAACTCTCTTATTACAGATGTTATCGCTCGGTTTTTACCTTTCTGGTACAGAGTTACCATAGAGAGCTTTTTCCCACGCTATATTTTCCCTGCGCAATTAGTTTCTATATATATATGTGACCGGCATATATATATTTTATGAACGGTTTCATAAACCCCGCAAGCAACCGCATACAGCAATTAGGCAACTAACAATATTCAAAAGGAATTAACTTAGAGAATGTATACATTCACTTACGCCATGCGCTCCTCCATTCTGACATCGCCCCACTAATCATACATATGGCAGCCATAACGAAGCTTCAACCATTATTAACGCCATTCGAATTACCACTAAATAGGATTACCAAAGAGTGCGCCTTACCTTCTATTTCCTCAGCGATGGTTATATAGCTGGCCCGATGTCATATACACAGTGTCATCTGGATATATCGCCCTTAGCCTGGCAGTTTTTCCTTCAGTGCAATATGTATAGATATGTCTTCATTATATTATCCACCTCCAACGATGGTCACGCTTTGACCCTCTTATACAATCATAGTTATATGTATATAACAGTCACATGCATCCAGATTCAAGCATAAAATAAAGAACGAGTCACAGCAGTTTTGGTTATCGGCGTTGATGACTGACCTGTCCGTTATTATAAACACCGGCTTATATCCTCCAACATTAGATATACAAGGACTAACCTCATCAAACCTGCGCATACGCAATCAGAATTGCCTCTCTATAACAGTCCACAAAGCAAGCATATAATTGATGCATTTTCAAAGGTTATTAACATCCGCATACACTATACCAACTTACGCTAACTGCAGGCAGTTCTCGTCCTTAAATTGTGAAGGTCGATGACGCTACCATGTACACAGGCGCAGCTTCTTCAAGAATCAATTGCCACATATATTCGCACCTCCACTTCCGATCCTCGTCCCTGTCCACTATGGTTCACCTGCCATACAATCTTTAACGCAGATAAGATCCCAACCGGAATGGTTTAAACTTCGATGCGTTCAAACAACCACCGGCTGCTTCCAGAATTCTTAAAAGAGTTCCTCAATTGGAATCACACACAACATAATAAAGATATATGCATTGTCTTATAAATATACACGCATCCTCTTTACAATCGATGCTAGTTATAGGTCGGAATTGTCACGGACAGGGTACTGATGACTATATATATCCGTCCCACTCAACACAGTTCCGCCGATGAAGATACAACTCGGACAGTCACGATTGTAAATAGAGCGCATGCACGACACCGCCTCAGCAATCAAACATACATACACAGCGTTTAGAATACGCTGTCCGCCCACAGTCAATACAGAGTCAAATTTATATCAAAGGAAATTCAAGAGACGCCATATCTCAGAATTCACTAACCACAATCATGTCCATGCAAATCATACTTATATTCACATAAAACAAATATTCACAAGAGGTTTACATTCATGGCCAGATTTACAGATCTATGGCCCTTTTACAAACTGCCCGAAGGCTGAGAACACTTCTTTACTTCTCACACTCACTCTTCACACTTCTCTCCTTTTTCCTCTAAAACTTCTTCCTGTTTATACAATTTAAAAAAAAATCATTTAATTAAATGCTCAATCCCTTCAATTCCTCAACAAACCCCTAAATCTCTCAACATCCCTAAAGGATAGATCTTTATCCCTAAAATCCTTCAACTAATTAAATTTCCTCATATCCTTTTATTAATAAAAATATATTTACATAAATCCTCACTTCCTCCTATTTTATTAAAAATAACAAATTAATTAATAAAATATTAAAAAGTGTCACACCCCCTTTAATCACATATTTACAATGAAAAAAATGGTCTTGATGCTCCTGCATCAGACTCCCAACGTTAAAACTAAACATGATCGCCTGATCATGTGTTCGGATCTGTGTATGCCTGGATCCCATATCTTGTGTTGTAACTTTCCACTTGCTGCACTTCCACAATCTATCTCTATTTTCATTTTGCTGCTGCTTCTGCTGCTTCTCTTCCTTGCTACTACTGGTTTCTTCCGGGATTCTTTTGTCATCAGTCTTCTGATACTTTCAATCTCTCGGTCTAATAAATCTCCCGGCTGTTGAATTCTTGCTGTCTGCTGAGCTAAGACGGCTTGCTCAGTTTGTATTGTCACTCGCTGACTTCTTGCTTCTTTGCTTGTTTCTGTTCTGACTTGTTCAATCTTCACTGCCACCCTATCATCCATGCCTTCTTGTTTTCTAGAACAGAAAACTTCTTCTTCCTTCATTTGACTGCTCAACTGAGTCAAATGTTCTGCAACAATACCTGCATTCACAAAACACTTGCTAGAATAAAAATCAGAAGGCATCAGTGCCTTGTCCTCCTTTGCCAGCACTTCAGTATGCTGTTCTGAATTCTCCTCCACTACCAGCACATCAGTAAGCTGATTCTCTTTGCCAGACTATCAACCAGTCTTTCTCCCACATCATCTGCTTCCATGATATCTTTCTGCACTCGTTCACTGTACTGAACTCTTTCTTCTGCCATCTCCCTGTCATACTCCGAATTCTTCAACAAATATTCTAGCAATGCAATTTCTCTGTGACATTGCTGAAGCATAACATCACCATCACTTACAGTCCCTGCATTCATACACAACTTGTCAGTTTGAAAACTACAAGTCTCAACAGCTTTAATCTTCGGTTTGTATACCAGCTCTTCTAGCTGATCATCTTTTTCATTCACATGAACTTCCTCTTCAACAAAACCTGTAACCACATCACAACTGTCAGCTATAAAAACACAAGAGTTCACATTATCCAGCTGATCTGGATCTGCCCAGTAATTCAAGAAATCATCAATGATCTCCTCCTCCTCTTCTAACTCAACTGCTCTGAGTTCTTCACGTCTCAATTGTACATCCATCATCATCTGCTCGAGCTTTCTCACCTCTTCTGTCAACTGCATGTTTATCTGTCGATCTCTTTTCTGCTGTAGCCTCTGCCACTTCACTTTCTTTCCCTTCAGTGGAAAGATCCATCCTCTATTTTGGTTTTCCTGCTCTTGCAGCCATTCCTCTAGTACCTGCAATTGCACTTTCATTACTGCAATCTCTCTTTCTCTGACTTCTGCAGTCATCTCATTGCTGTGGCATTCCTCTGAACCTCTTCTTTGATCCTCCATGATCATCTTCTCACTTGCCATGAGTTGCACTAGCCTCTGCAACAAGCTCTCCTGTCTTGCCGCCACTTACCTCACCAAGCTCTCCTCACTCAGTCTTTTGGTAAGTACTTGGTTCACTGCCTCTGGAACCTTTCGAGCACTCTCTCTGCTCTCTTCAGGCTATCTCTTCAACTCACCTTCTTCTTCAGGACACTGCAATTGTCCTCCTTATTCAGCCTTCAGCTGAATGCCAGGTTCAATGCCATCGTCTTCTCTGCAACCATAAACCTCAATCATAAATTTCAAATCAAAAAACATCTCACCTTCAAGATCTTATTGATCTCGCTTCATCTCCCACCTGCATGGCATCTCTGTGCTGCAACATTCATCAGTATCCAAATCTGATCTTATCACATGCAATAAATAAAAAAAACTTCATCCTTCAAACAGAGCTATTCCAGCTTTGATACCAAAAATTGATGCAGCCCAGGCCTCTCCAAGGCCACTCTTACCAGGATCCTTCAACCAATCATGCATATAATGCTTGACTTCCTAAAAGAAACCATGGCCATGTGCACCTATTTACTTACACAACTCTCTTATTACAGATGTTATCGCTCGGTTTTTACCTTTCTGGTACAAAGTTACCATAGAGAGCTTTTTCCCACGCTATATTTTCCCTGCGCAATTAGTTTCTATATATATATGTGACCGACATATACATATTTTATGAACGGTTTCATAAACCCTGCAAGCAACCGCATACAACAATTAGGCAACTAACAATATTCAAAAGGAATTAACTTAGAGAATGTATACATTCACTTACGCCATGCGCTCCTCCATTCTGACATCGCCCCACTAATCATACATATGGCAGCCATAACGAAGCTTCAACCATTATTAACACCATTCGAATTACCACTAAATAGGATTACCAAAGAGTGCGCCTTACCTTCTATTTCCTCAGCGATGGTTATATAGCTGGCCCGATGTCATATACACAGTGTCATCTGGATATATCGCCCTTAGCCTGGCAGTTTTTCCTTCAGTGCAATATGTATAGATATGTCTTCATTATATTATCCACCTCCAACGATGGTCACGCTTTGACCCTCTTATACAATCATAGTTATATGTATATAACAGTCACATGCATCCAGATTCAAGCATAAAATAAAGAACGAGTCGCAGCAGTTTTGGTTATCGGCGTTGATGACTGACCTGTCCGTTATTATAAACACCGGCTTATATCCTCCAACATTAGATATACAAGGACTAACCTCATCAAACCTGCGCATACGCAATCAGAATTGCCTCTCTATAACAGTCCACACAGCAAGCATATAATTGATGCATTTTCAAAGGTTATTAACATCCGCATACACTATACCAACTTACGCTAACTGCAGGCAGTTCTCGTCCTTAAATTGTGAAGGTCGATGGCGCTACCATGTACACAGGCGCAGCTTCTTCAAGAATCAATTGCCACATATATTCGCACCTCCACTTCCGATCCTCGTCCCTGTCCACTATGGTTCGCCTGCCATACAATCTTTAACGCAGATAAGATCCCAACCGGAATGGTTTAAACTTCGATGCGTTCAAACAACCACCGGCCGCTTCCAGAATTCTTAAAAGAATTCCTCAATTGGAATCACACACAACATAATAAAGATATATGCATTGTCTTATAAATATACACGCATCCTCTTTACAATCGATGCTAGTTATAGGTCGGAATTGTCACGGACAGGGTACTCATGACTATATATATCCGTCCCACTCAACACAGTTCCGCCGATGAAGATACAACTCGGACAGTCACGATTGTAAATAGAGCGCATGCACGACACTGCCTGAGTAATCAAACATACATACACAGCGTTTAGAATACACTGTCCACCCACAGTCAATACAGAGTCAAATTTATATCAAAGGAAATTCAAGAGACGCCATATCTCAGAATTCACTAACCACAATCATGTCCATGCAAATCATACTTATATTCACATAAAACAAATATTCACAAGAGGTTTACATTCATGGCCAGATTTACAGATCTATGGCCCTTTTACAAACTGCCCGAAGGTTGAGAACACTTCTTTACTTCTCACACTCACTCCTCACACTTCTCTCCTTTTTCCTCTAAAACTTCTTCCTGTTTATACAATTTAAAAAAAAATCATTTAATTAAATGCTCAATCCCTTCAATTCCTCAACAAACCCCTAAATCTCTCAACATCCCTAAAGGATAGATCTTTATCCCTAAAATCCTTCAACTAATTAAATTTCCTCATATCCTTTTATTAATAAAAATATATTTACATAAATCCTCACTTCCTCCTATTTTATTAAAAATAACAAATTAATTAATAAAATATTAAAAAGTGTCACACCCCTTTAATCACATATTTACAATGAAAAAAATGGTCTTGATGCTCCTGCATCAGTTAATGATTCCTGTAAACGTGCTTTTAATTGCGAATCATTGTAATCATCAAAAACCGTGGAAAACATGCCTCTAGTTGTGAATGACCCTTACGATTAGTCAAACTAGAACTCTTCAAAACTGGTTGTTGTTCTAGTTGTGAATGACTCTTACGATTAGTCAAACTAGAACTATTCAAAAATTGTTGTTGGTCTAGATGCGTCAAACTAGAAGTATTCAAAATTGGTTGTTGTTCTTGACACGTTATATGGCTTTTGTCGGGGAAATGTTTGAGTCACAGCGTTTGCAATGGCGAGAGCAAAGGGAGTTTCGCTGGCATTCATGGCGGTGTTGTCCTGTTGCGTTGTACAAGGTAATAACTGCAAAAGCACAAAGGGAGTTTCTCTAGAATTCATGAAAACTTTATGCAGCTGGGTTATACAAGGTAATAACTCTAAATTGGATATTTATGTATCTTAAATGGTCTAACTTTATTACTGTATTTTTAATCCTCGCGGGAGCAGGAGGTGTGACAATTGAGTTTCTGAATGAGTTCCAATTCCTCGTTTAGCCAACTGCGACGCAAATGGATGGACATACAATGTTGATCACACGACATTCGTGAATGATTCCACTCACTGTCGGTTCGAAAGATAGTAGATTTTGGGGGTGCACTATGTGTGTCTTCCCAATTTCCTACACAACCGGGGTATGCGAGAGTGTACAAAGCCTTACACTCCCAATGACTATGGTTGAGTAGAGTGTCAATAAAGCCAAGAACATCAACTTCTACAAAATCTTTGTCATTTGTGGATTCAACATTCCAATTTGGTTCATAGCCTCTAACTCTAAGTGCCAAGCGATCTCTTGCAGCGGTGACATAACTGTGAATTGTCCCACAGACTTGATTGTAAAGGTTGAAAGCATGAGCGCCTGCACTGTTTACAAATCCCAATATTGTTGCACTGGGGATTACAACGGGAATAATTGCCATCCCACTGATTATTCACATTCATTCAAGACACAACTCCCCTACGCCTACAACTATCCACTTGATAACGCCATGGCAACGTTCAATTACTCTGCAGGAAATAACTATACGGTCGTCTTTTGCGGCGCTGCCACTTCTTCCCCCTTTGCAGCCCCTTGGTATTGAATCTCACTAACTAAAAGCAATTTATTGTGGCTCTATGTAGTTGTTATTTATTTCAATTTTCTCTTCTATCAGAAAACCATAGTCTCTAGTTTAAAACCTCTATCTGGGTAAATTCAATGAAAAATAACTCAAGCATCTTTCTTAAGTGAGAACTCCTCCAATATTTGGCACATCTACGTATTCTAGTTAAAAATAATTGCAATCAAAACACTGAAGACAATGTGATTTGGAAACATAGCCTTTATTTATATTAATAACTAAAGAAAATGGTATATGCCCATACAATAAATTTCAAGCCCCTACGATGGCATGCACGCCTACTTATGAAAAAAGAAGACAAATGCACTGAAGCACAATCGTGGACCTTGGACCCACTGGGTTTGGGATCAAACTGGAACTGGCCACACTAAGTTCTCAAGAAAAATACAACAAAATAGATAAAATCGAATGATCCAAATTCTTAGCTTCTATCCCCTTTAAAAGGCTTGGTGGACTCTCTAATGACCCTATTTTATTATTTTCCCTCGAAAAATGAAGGAAAATACCATGGGTTTATACCATTGAAAATACCACGGTAAATATCATGGACAAATTCAGTCCATTTTTACTAGATCAAGAAAGGGAGTATTACAAATCCCACTGCACAAAGATTTCTTTCCCTCAAGCAATTCACTATTATCCACAATAGAAGGATTGACACCAGCATCCCATACAACCCATTGTGTTATCCCATACCTCAATGCTACATGATTCTGAATGGATCCTTTGACACCTAGATCCCAAATGATCCTCCGACCAATCCTTCCCTCGAGAGATTCATCTAGATACCAAACAATTCTCTGACCAATCCTGTCCCCAATGGATTCTCCTAGATCCCAATGCCATCTAAGTCTTAGGACCTATGGGTTATGGTACGATCTCAATCCTCCATCACTACCCATGCGAAAGGGCCCAAGCTACGATATGCCCTTTGTTGTCAGTGTCCTCCTAGGAATCAACCCATAAATAGAGTACTGATTCATAATTTCTCTCCAACCCAAGCCTTGGGAAGGTTGAATACCTATAAATCTACTATGTTAATGTTGCTCGATGCTCAACTCATGTTGCTCCACTTGGTCACCCAACATGATGATTTTGGATAATTCTTCACTGCTCTTCCCAATGTATCAGGTGGGGTTGGTAGTGTTGCATGCCTTATCTATGTACTCCTGTAGAGGGACGTTTTGGATCTCCCAACTATACTCCTCTCACTACCTTGTGAGGGACATGAGTCATTCCCCAACACTATATAGTTGGGTTGTTGATTCGGCACCTGCCTCTATGAGCTCCTCAAATTTTCTATTCTCATGTAAGACAATTTCTAGGACTGTCCAGACTCTCTGCTTCAATTTCATAAGATCTCTCTTGAAATGCATGATTCTTTGTTGAAAGTATTGTAGTGGAAATTCCCGTTCCCTTTTGTATGTATTTGTATTTGTCTGGATGCCCCATGACCACAGTTTCAAGTTGAACCTTTGATTGATCCTCCAGAAATGGCTCATCCTGCATTCTATATTTTTCATGTTCCCTAACATGATCATGCTCATCACGTTATTTTATTACTACTGGCTCCTCATTTGATTCTCCTTGAATGTCTTCTTCTTGGCCTTCTCCACATGGGATAAGTTGTCCGCCCTCTCTAATTGTCAAACATGGATGTCTTGGTGGACTGTTATCTATGCCTAATTTCCCATACTCTTTATGGATGTTCTCCTAGGCATCTATAGACTCAACTACCTCATAATCAAGAGGAACTCCCCCATTCCTTTCCCCATGTACATTTTCAAGCTCACTGATTATCATCAGTGCGGCTTGCAAGTTTCTATGAAACACAATGGGTTGTTTCTCACAATCTGTACTTGACTACTTGGATTCTTCATAGTTTCTCTTCTGAAAACCGATGAGCCTAGCTGTTAGCGCACTAAGATGACTCTCTAAATTAATCTTAATCCTACATTAATATGTCAACCGGGGATTTGTATTTCTATTTGATGGTTGTTAGCACTTTTTGTGCAATAACAGTTAGAGATTTGGATGGAGGTAATTACTCCTAAATCCTAACTAATTGTGGCAGAACTAAACAATTTCTCAACTACTCATTGTAAAATAGAAATTGTTCTATGGCTCAAAATTAGAAAGATAGATCATTTTCTAGCTACTTTGCAACAAAGATCTCAATCCAATATTCTAATGCCAAAAGGAAATCGAACGGACTAATCAAATTCACACATATTAAAGGAAACTACTCAAATCATGCCAATCACACAGAACATTCAAAGCCAGAAATAATTGCATAAAGCATATGCGGAGTGAAAATGACAACCGACTACAAGACTAACTTTACCAGAAACTATAAAATTGACTTTAAATGATATGAAAAACTTAATCTATCTCAACCTCTAAAAGGAACATCAATGTAAATCTTGACAGTAAAGACTAGTTGACATAATAAAAATGAGCAATAGATACTCAGCGACCATACCCAAAGCCTCTAGAAGGAACTGCTATAGAAATTCAATACACGAATTTAATGTGAAACCCTGAGTTTTTCATTAACTGTAAAAAAGGAACTACAAAATCACTACAACCCTTATGGTCGAAATTGCATTCACAGGCTTTCTCGAATTTAATAATGATTATAAAATCTATAGTTTTTTTTTATCTACTAGCGTTATATATTCTTTATGAAATTCTAGGAAAATCGAATCTTATCCTGAGGATCAGAAGATCCTCGGGATTGCTCAACTGAATAATCGAATTGTCCTCATCAATTCTATGTTTTCACCTCCTATCTTTACTTTGGCCTGCACAGCTGCAATAACAAAATCTTCCTTTCTTATTACTGATGTCTTATCCAAAGGAACAGTTCTTGTCCAATCCAGTCATCCTGCGCGTAAATAAGCAAAAACTTAGGCTTTTAATGCTAAAGCATGTAACTTGTTCAACACTACTTTCTATTTGTTTTTCATGGTATTTCTTCGAGAATGTGTTCAAGGCAAGAGTAAATTTACAAAAACCATATGATTAATCAAGTAAATGAGGAGGAAAAACATACTTTTTCCATGACCTCATGTAATAAGATAATTAATATGCAACTCAGTCAGAGAATATGCAGGATATTTTTCTTCCTTGTAAAGCTGAAAACCATTTTTTTTTAGTATTGCAAAAGCTCGAGCTTCTTGATATTCTGATAGCTCATAATCACAACGATACCCATCAGGAGGATACCAAATAATAGAGATCCTGTAATGACATCGAATCCAAGTAGGACCCTCACTCAAGACAATGTTACCATAACGGATGAGTCTAGCTGCAGCTAATTTAAAGTTTCTGTAACCAAAGGGTTCTCAGTTTTTGATATCATTGGGAGAAGTTGTCCACATTTTCTTTGCAGCCAAGAGAGCTACTTCTCTAATGTCCCCAAAATATTCCAATCCTGACTTGATAACATCTGTGTGGGTAGGGCCCAAGGTAGACACAACTACCTCTTGCTCCATAATCCGTTTACGTTGTATAAAGATCTGTAGGGGCCTTGTAGACTCACCTCTTACCCAAAGATCCAATCCACCTTCTCTCATATGGAAAGTATTATGGGCGTTAGACCATTTGAGATGGCTTTTGGTGAAGGAGAGGAAAGCCTGGAAATGGACATCCCCGATGAAGGGGCTAGGATTGGAATCCCTGTCATCTTACAAGAAAATGTTGTGCAAATATAATTCACATAGAAAACATTTCACTTCCTCGTTCTGTTTTGGGAGCATTTAATAAAATTGAGAGTAGAACTAAACTCGAAGGATTGAACATCTCTAGTAGCCTTAATTTTTAATAACAAGTATCGCTCAAGGAGGAAAAGTGCATAGTTTTTAGCAAGCGACCTACAGGCTAGTGCATCTGAATAGACAGAGAAAATAATTTTGATTGTCTCCAAGGCTTTCTAAAATTGTCCTTGTACTTCCTCTACTTTCTTCTGCTTTGCTCTGAGACTGGAATAGGTCTCATCCTCTGTTGTAGTCAAGTAATTAAATTTGTTTAGGAACTCTTGGTATTTATTTAAAGGCATAACTTATTTTTGATGCTGTTGTAGAATTTGTTATGACTCTGCTAGTTTTGTCTTCAATTTTCGAATAATATCCTCTACTACCAAAGGGATATAAGGAGGTATGTCCTTGGTCTGAGTAGTCTTGCTACAAGTTTCTACTGAATCTGTTTGAATGGCTACTTACACTATTGACATAGGAACACAAAGTTCTGTTTGAGTGGTTGTTTCCACTATTGACACATGAACACAAAGGTTTGTTTAAGGATCTGTTTGAATAGATATCTCTACTAAATCCACAAAGGAACAAAAAATTGTTTGGGTTTCTACAAAATTAGTACAAACATACTCTGTCTGAGTCCTTGTTGGACAAGTGTTGATGTTTTCCATTTGTATTCCAGTGGAATTAAGAAAATTCTTGCTCTAGGTTCCTATTAATTTTGACTCCACTTCCTTCTTAAATTTTTCTTAGAGTCTTTTAGCCATTTCCTAAGCTGTCTGATTTTTCTTTTCAACTTCTTATTTTCCCTATCCATCAGTTCCAACTTATGATCATCTCTCTTCTTTATTCTTACAATGGGTTTCTTCACTAGGGAAGAAGGACCAGCAATAATATTTCCAAAAATAGGAACAATTTCAAAATCTTCAGGATCACGTTTGAGTAAGACTGTGTCTCCTGAATTAGCTTTTGACTCCTCAACACTGTCAGGGTTTTGTTCAAGTGCAGCTGTATCTTTAGGCCCCTGTGTTTCAGCTATAGAAATTTTTGTGCTTCCAATTCTTGTGTATCTCTGTCATTTCTGGAAGAAGTTAATGTCTATGTGTGATGAGAACTATGAGGAAAGGTAGAAGGGATAAGAGTAGGTACCTATTCTTATGGGTTCTCAGATTGACCTATCTCCCCAAAAAGGGTTCCCAAATTTTCGAAGACCCGAGCCGCTTCTTCTTCATAATCTTGCGGAAAATCAACTCTTTGGCTATCAGGGGATCCATGCGGTGATATCACCTCATCTGTGGCTATATTAATGCTTCTTTGTTGGATTATTCTCTCAGACCATCTTTGTTTAATAGGAATGGATGTCAAGATAGGTGCTTTCCTTTTTCATTACCTTTTCAGAGCTTGTACATCTGTATTCTGATGTTCTTCTTCTAGCTGGGCATTTTTAGGAATTCCTTCTAGGGGTGCATTGTAGCGGCTACAACCACCCTCTATAATTTTGGCTTGCACCAATTTCAGAGCCTCCCTTGAAGAGTTTCACTTGATTACTGCACATATTCAGGTTCACTCCATGAACTCGTTTGAGTCTTTACATCCACCTTGCTTGTTCATTGCATTCAAGTCTTTGCATGCTAATGTCTAAGTCATGCTTGCGACCATGTTCGAGTTATGCTCAAAGTCTTCGCTTCGTATGTGCTTGTTGTGCTCACTATGAAAGAATCTATCGCACTCACACATAAAGTCACACTCACTTTCAAGAAATTGTCATCTCGATCAATGAACGATCAGTAGGCTGGCCTCCCAACCTCAGTGAAGTTTTCCTTTCCAACAACCCCTAGCACCAGATTGCTAGTTCCCTCTCGGAATTGCGCAGTTTCTGTTGCCAGTCTCCTAGGCACCCAGCTGGAATTTCCCTATGGGAATTATGTAGTTTTGGTTGTTAGTGACCCAACAGCCAACTGGAAGTTTCCTCTGGTAATTGCGCAGTTTTGGCTGCAAGTGACCTAGCAGCCAACTAGTAGTTCCCTCTGGGAATTGCATAGTTTTGGCTGCCTTTCTCCCCGGCAGTTCCCCCAAAAAACTGCACAATCCCTACCTGCTGACCCTTCATGTAACCTGACCCATTCCTCTAGAAAATTGCGTAAATCTGGTTGTCCAACCCAATTTCCCGTTCATTTTGAAAAATGCGCAGAGCATGCATTCCTTGCCTTCTAGCAACCTGGACTGTCCCTCCCAAAATTTTCATAATTTTTCCTCCCAGCCAAGCCAGAGCTTGCAAATAGTCACTGTCGACTTAGATTTCCTATCTCCATCACTCAGTGACTCTTGCGTAGTTTTCATCAGCTTTTCCCGAAGCCATCATCCCACTTCATAGCCTTGCTACCTCTCCGAGTCACCTACATTCGAATGATCATGTGTCATGGTAGACTAGGAGTTTTTCAATTTGATGTCGTCTTGACATGAGTGGCTACAGGTAAGGTACACCAACAAACGTCGCAATATGATGAATGGTATGAACGAAGGGAGCACATGCAGAAGGACAGGTTCACCAACGGATGAACAAATGAAGCATGCAAAGGGAACAAACGTGGTGAACATACACCATCGCAAACATATGAGCCTATCAACCCTTCTAGCATTCAAGAAAGGAACAACATGCTGAAGCTTCATCAAGTGAACCAAGGACCATCGAAGACTCCATGCACTTTGCCATGTAAAGGTGAAGCTATGATACACCATGAAGACATTCATCACCCAGTAGCATTATAGCTCGACATGCACTCCAGAAGCAACAGGAATGTTCTAGCATTGTCATGTCAAGTCATGTCGAGTCACGTGATGAGTCATGTCACCCACATCTCCACTATGGGCTTGTTCTCAATCAATGTGATGTAATGTGGAAGTCCAAGAGACCCACTTGTTGATCAAAGAGTCAGGTAGGTTGAAAAGTCATGGAAGTGAAACGGTCATGACGATAGTCAAACAACCACAAGGGTCAGTTCCACCCTTGGCTATAAATACCCCCTCATTTGTACATTCAAGGGAATTTTCACCTCAGCTCCTCCCACATAGCCAAGAGAGTCTATAATATTTTCTTTGATGAGTAGGTAGTGGCACCAAAACCCCGCACTCAGGGTTAGTGATGTATGGTGCACCATTGTGTCCTGCAAATTTCACTTAATTCAGAATCCTACTAATAGGCCAGCACATTTTCACGCATGTATTGTATCTGTCGTAAGATTGATCTTTAAAACTTGTAATGCATGATGCTTTAACCTGTGTTCTACATATGAACTACTTCATTTGTTGTAATCCATAATCTATTAATGGAAATGTGTTGTATATGCTGCTAACAGTGTCTTGCCCACATAGACTGCTCTCCCAAACATCAAACAGACCTTTCACATGAAGCTTGTTGTAACAACTGTTGCACTCGTTCAGACTGCTTCGTGAGTGTTGTACGTGTTATCTCACCTTGTATGTTGTGACTACCGCATCCATGTGGACTGCTCTGCTAGAAACTATGCATGTCCTATTGTGTTGTGAGTTCCTAGCAGTCTTGGGACTACTCCCAATCGACCTGGAACTCACTCCCACCCTCTCCCTCGATAGTGAAAGAACCATTGACACAAGTGACACTTACACTCACCAGGCATGCGAACCTCACTTCTTGAAGAAAAAGTGAACCACTCTCCTGTGCTGACAAGAAAGAGTTGAGGCAAATCCTTAAGACAACGGAAACCGGGCCATCATTCCGGATGGGTCTCCTACACCAAACAGTGTGATACCACACCCAACGGTGTGAGGTCTAGTTGGGACTTCATACCAGAGTGATCCCTTGAATCTTGGTAGGTCAAACACCATCAACAGGGTGGTACATTAGCACTTATAAGATTTTCCCAGCCTATCTGTAACTGAGTTAGTTACTTGGTGACCATTAATTTGATTAAACCGTAATTTCTGACTGTAGTCTATGGGTTTCTAGATTTCCTCACTCAACTAGCAACTTCATGTAATAAAGAGTTCAGGAAGAATGGAAATTTGATTATTATCTTTTTCATTAATGCTACTAATAGTTTAAGTTGTCGAGGCATTACCACATCATGGTGGCCATCGCATGTGATTTATTTTTGGATGGCCTTTGCCAGTTCACACCATGGCTCGCTCAGAGATGCAGGAAAAATAACTTTTCCTTTTTATACTAATTCCTGACCAGGGTCCTTGAATAATTATACAACTTTGTGGAGTGTCGTGTGCTTTTCTACCCATTTTATGCCTTCTGTAGGGAGGCTTGTTACCTCTACCAAGATGGCTTCAGTTACTGCTATGGTCCTACCTTTGACAATTTTTCTCTCATTTTGTAGATTCTCCAAGAATTCTAGAGAGATATCATCATTGAATCCCTATAGTCGAGAAAGATATTCTGCCCATCCTACACCTTCTAGAATATATGGAGCTTGCAAAGTGATTTATAACAATGTAGGATCACTGCAAACGGAGGTGCCACCCATACCTGCTATTTTCCTGAAAACAACTACAAACATGCATGCCCTATTGAATTCCATAATTATCTTAATAAAACAACATACATTGAGTTGCATGCAGAAGTTTAAGGGAAAAAAACTTAGCACAAATTCACATTAATAATATCCATCACACCGACAGGTATGGCGGATGTTCATTAATCATGCTCACTCGTATCATCATAATAGATGACCCTCCCCCGTTAATGATAAAAGGGGCAACCAGGAATTTTGAAGAATGCAGAAGAGAAAGGGAATTCGACATCATTAATACACCAAAAGGTGGTCATAATGTCACATGGAGATAATTAAATGCATTGAATGCTCAACCATATGATTTGTTAGAAGAGATCATGAGATATAAAGCATACGAGATATACATCATTGAAAGAAATTTTCCTTTTGGATTACGTCTAACAAAATCTGACAAAGCGTTGTTACAAATTTGTTTCTCCAGACTTCGAATAATCATATAATGCTAATGTGGTTCATGTGATATAAATATGCTGCCCATATGCGTTACTAAGGCTGTAATCACTAATCAAAGGTGTTTTCTTCCTTTTTTATTTATTTAATAAAGAAAAACTAAGGACATAATAAGAGTTTGGAGATTTGAAAATGTACTTCAATACCATAGGCAGAGCCACTGCAACTAGTAGGTGTCCATAGCCTCGACGGGGTTTCCTTTTAACCCATAGATGAGCCAGTATCCCTAACTTGTAAAAAAAATATTTCCTTCAAACTAGATAGTAACAATGCCACTCACCGGATCATAACAAAGTGAACAGATTGGTTCATGATGAGACCTCCTGTCCTTTGACATTTTAGTGTCACAAGGCCATTACCCTAGTGTGGTAGCCATAATTGGAATGTCACTTATGTTAGTTTCCTATGATCGTGGAAGGCTGGCTTGTGATGAGATCCCCTATTCCCCCACTTTTCTTCTTAAAAGGAAGGCTCATCAACTCCTTAAGAGTCAAGGATGGCGTACAAAGTAAAAAAAAAAATACAAGAGAAATATAACTTAGATTCTTCATCATATTTGTGAAGAAACAACCATTTAAATGTGTAATAAGAGAAAAAATTGTATGGTGGGTATAGATCATGAATAATTTATAATGTATCCGAAAAATAGACATGAGTAGGTATATAGATATAGTATGTCAGATTTAAAAAAATATTCACCAAAAGGCTAAAAAATCATGATTATCTTAAAGGTTACTGCTTTTAAGGATTTAGATTGAACTCATAACCAAAAAGAACGACCTGCATGGAATCATAGTAATGAGAACAAGAATCATTCGTGGTGATGGATCAACAATTTTTCTTTCAGCAAAGGGAACATCAAATTTTTCATTCAAAGAGGGGACAGTAGCTGCTCTTTCAAAAAGGGAACATCAATTATCTCATCAAAGACGGAACCACAACTTCTCTTTCGAAAAGGGAACAACAAATATTCCTTCGAAAGGGGAACAACAATTGTTTCTTCTAAAGGGGAACAACATCTTTATCTTCGAAAAGGGAACAACAATTGTTTCTTTGAAAAGGGAAAAACAAGTGTTTCTTCGAAAAGGGAACAACAAGAATTTCTTTTCAAACGGAACAACAACTGTTTCTTTCCAAATGGAACAACAACTGTTTCTTGAAAAATGGAGAAACAACTATATCTTCGAAAAGGGAACAACTATTGTTTCTTCTAAAGGGGAAAAACAAATGTATCTTCTAAAAGGGAACATCAATTGTTTCCTTTCAAAGAGAGAAAAATGATCGGTTATATAACAATGTCTATATCAAAATTCGAGAATCCTAAACAAGAAAAGAAAGAAAAACAAAATTTCTCAACCATTTCCAAAGAAAATATGTACGTTATTTAGAATATGAGAAGATTTTTTTTTTTTTTATGGAAATGAGACTGTGAGGTTACCATCCCCTGCAACTATGATTTGAAGAGTAGGATCATTACTTACCTACTGATAAAAAGACTCTCTTGTGAGTGGTTGGTGATAAATTAGCAACCGATGTCCATTCACTAGAAAGGGAGCACCAGACCCATCAATGGTGATTGAAGTTATGGTGACATTATTATGTACTTATTGAATCTCATCAGGGGCGAGCCATTTTTTCTGTAGTTTCCCTGGGAACTCATGGAATCTGGAATCATAGAGGATTTCCCAATCACATTTCTGGAATGATTTCTTTTTAATAATAATATCATGCCACTTAGCCCTTTGTTGTTGAATAATTGTTGTACGATGCAGGGAAAGAAAGCATGCTTCATGTAGTTCATTTAATTGTTGAAGTCATTGTGTTTGGGCCTCTGTAAGATCCATTCCAACCTCCTGGGCTGTCTTGATAATATTTATCTCAAAATTTTTTTAGGAAGATCAGTTCATTGCCAAAAAGAAATTGGTAAGGGGAGTACCCAATAGTATTGTGCCATGTTGTGTGATAGGCCCACAAGGCCTCTAAAGGTTTAGCGACCCAATTCCGTCAATTTTTTGAGACTATCTTAGTCAATATTTCTTCTAAGACTTTGTTGGTGCTCTCTAGCTGTCCATTTTCCTGTGGGTGATATAGAGGGGTAACTCAATATTTGATATCATGATTTCGTAGAGTGGTCGAAATTTTATGTCTGTAAGCTACAATCCTCCGTCAATTATTACCTCCCTAGGTAAGCCATATCATACAAACATTTCAAAAAGGAAATTAATAACCGTTTCTTCCGTGGCTCGTGGTAAGTCTATTGTTTCTACACATTTAGTCAAATAGTTTGTGGCAACCAGTATATATACTTTTTATTTGATGGTGGATTAAAGGTCCCAAGAAAGTCAAGTGCCCATATTTCAAAGGGTTCCACCACCAAATGTAGCTGCAATGACATATCGTCAGCATGGATGGGATTGCCCATCCTCTGGAAGTTGTCACAAGCTTGAACATATTTCTTGACATATTTGAATATGGTGGGCCAATAACAGTCGATATGAAGGAATTTATGCCCAGTTATGTGATCTGTGAAATGTACGCCACAAGGCTCGTCGTGGCAGGCCTTCAAGATATCATAGACCTCATCTTATCGAATACAACTTCGAATATGTAGGTCAGATCGAGTGTGGAAAAGATACCCACCAATCCATGAAAATTTGGCGCTGTGTTGGACAATCAACTTCCTTTCCTTGGGTGAAAAATGTCCTGGTAACTTCCCGATTGCTACATAATTCGCTACGTCTACATACCAATGTTCTTTAATCATTATAGCGAATAGTTGCTCATCTGGAAACTAATCATCTACTGATAATGGATCATTCGTCTTTGGCACCCGGGACAAGAAATCTGTAGCACAATTTTCTTTTCCTATTCTAACTTTTATGATAATATTGAAATCCTGCAATAGCAACAACCATCGAGTTACTTGCCCATTAGTGATTGGTTTGTTGCCCAAGTACCTAATGGCAGAGTGGTTAGTATATAGGAAAATTGGATAGCCTGTTATATAATGTCTAAATTTATTGATAACATGTATAACAGCTAAAAATTCTTTTTTTGTTACTGTATAATTTAACTCAACGGGGGTAAGATTTTTGCTAATATAATAAATAGCATAAGGCTTCCTCTCCTCTTCTTGTCCAAGTACAATGCCTATAGCAATGTTTGATGTGTCTATAGAGATATGGAAAGGTAAATCCCAATTTGGTCCTTGTAATACTCGTGTAGTTGAAATTAATTTCTTTAGATCTGCAAAGGAAATATCACATTTGTGAGATGAGTTAAATTCAACATTGCTTGTTAAGACATATAAAGGTGCAACAATCCTTTTAATTTTTTCTATAAATCTGTGGTATTACCCTGCATATCCAATGAAACCACGTACCTCAGTTTGTGTGTGTGGTGTGGGTAGTGCAAGAACTACCTCTATTTTATATGGATCTACCTATATTCTAGCCGCAGAGATGTAGTGTCCCAGAACCACACCTTCGATCATCATCATGTGGCACTTTACTTTACTTAAGCATAATCTGGTAGCAATGCATCATTCATGTACTTTTTCTAGATTTCAAAAGCCCTGCTCAAATTCACTTTCGTAGGGGGTAAAATCATCCATATAAATTTCAAGTCCTTCGTCAATCAGATGGGAAAAAATGCTCAATATTTGTGTCTAAAGTGTGGGTGTGGCATTGCATAAACCAAAGGGTAAAACTCTGTATGCAAATGTACCCCAAGGGTACGTAAACATAGTTTTATCCTACTGTTCAAGGGAAATATGAATCTGATTATAGCCGTTGAAGCCATTAAGGAAGGAAAAAAATTGTTTCCCTACTATGGTATCGATAACTTTATCAATAAAAGGAACAAGGAAATGGTCCTTCTGGGTGGCTATATTAAGTTCCCTATAGTCCACACAAATTCACCATTTCTCGTTTTTCTTGGGAACGAATACTAACGAGGAAACCCACTGACTATCTAAGATAGGATAAATAAAATTTACATCCAACAACTTTTGGAGTTCTTCTTTCAAAATTTCTCTAAGGTGCAAATTTGACCTCCTCTAAGGCTTCCAGATGGTTTGAGAATCCTTCTCAATATAAATATGATGGGTACGCAACTGGCGATCTATACCTTTCATGTCTGAGTATTCCCAATCAAAAGTTGTTTGATATTTCTGAAGAACCTGAAGAATTCTTCGCCATTGATGATTGTCCAAGTTACCGTTAATGTTAAGTGTTTTACCTATTTCAATCTCAACTCATCTGCTGTTATAAATAACAGTCGTGTGTATATTCTGATCATCTGTGTCCCTGAAGGGATATCCCTTATCCCTATGCTTCATTATCGAGGATGGCCTTTAATATTTTGCATGTAGGATTATTCATGGGAACTGGTTTATTAATGAAGTTGTTAATAACATCATCTTCAGTTTGATTCTTGAATCTGAGAGCTTCTTCCAGTGTGAGAGGAGAGAATATGTTTTATTCTAGTTATCTAGGTGGGTGTAACTGAGGATTTACAATAGGAAGACCTTGTTTTTTCGGGGGATACATAACAATATTTTTCATAACATTTCATTGACTAATAGTCGTGCTGCCTGCACGACATCCTATAGAAGGATCTGCTATTGCTAACCAAGGTCGACCCAATATCAAAGGATGTCCATCTTGCCTATTTATTGCGTTGATGACTAGAATGTCCATAGGATACTCCCAAGAGTCGACATAGAGAGTCACATCATGTAAGGTTCCTTTAGGTGTAAGTATTAATCTGTCAGCAAGTTCTAATAAGATTGAGTTGGGTTCTAAAGTTGTAATACCTAGTGTTATCCTCCATAATGTCCCAAGCTAAGGAGGAGATCGATGGAGGTAACCTCAAACCAAGCTTTCAGTTTGGTAGCTAGCCCTACCAAACCAGAGAGGGCTCTCTCTATGAAATCACAGCCAAAGGTTGACTAGAATGTAAAAGAATATTAGGCTAGGTATGCTAGGCTTAGGTAGGTTTTGATTTTTTAGGGTTTTGATGCTGGATTAGGGATGAAAACTAGGTATGTAGGTGAATGTATGAAAGGGTTACGATAATAAATATATGGAGGAGCAAGGTAGCAATACTTTTGTGATGGATTTAAGGTTTTGTCGGTGTAGTGTAGGGTTTGAAAGAGTAAGAAGGTCTTAATGAGCATGTGCACCATGAATTCATTAGTTAGGAAGAAAAATTACACAAAATGACTTTCCCATCAAAACAAAGCTTACATGAAAAGAATTCTGCTTATAACCTTTAAGGAAAATCACTGAAGAAATAAGGTATGGAAAGGAGAAATGTATATCATTCATATAAAACTATAACAGAGAAAATACATCATCACAAACTCACTGCACATGAATTCCTAGATAATAGCTACAACTACTCCTTTGATTTCCTAAATAAAGAGTTGAAGTACAAGCTACAAGTGTTCCAACCTCTGATGTCCAACCCTCCAAATGACTAAGAAAATGATACATATAGACCAAAACAACATCTCCCTTCTCTCAGGGGTTGAATCCATGAGTGGTGGAGCAGTTCCCAAAATATCTCTAACCATAACCTAATGACTAAGGATGGTAAAAAACCGTCCTCTTAATAGCAAAACCAATACATTTGACCATAAAGAATGTTTACAAGCATGTATATACTTCATATTCACTCTAACCGACCTATTTACACCTCTTTACATCATTACAACATCAGAAATGAAAAATTACATCAGTGGAGGTCGAATATGGTCTAAGTCAACTGAGGAAAGTGGCTTTTAGTTGAAAACACGGCAAATTCAGGCCAAAACGTAGCGTGCCGGGAGAAAATGCAACGAAATTGGTGGAAGTGACTTTTGGAGGCCTTCTCGAGGTCCAAATCCTGATCTGAAAAATCATGGAGATAGATCCGGATGTATTATACATGATAGAATCCTTGAGAACTGAAAATGGATGATCCTAACCCTCCGAAACTTCATTCTCCCATAGGTACTCCAAAAATGCAATGACCTGTTCAAAAAGAGGGTAGAGAGGTGATTTTTGAGTGTTTTTGGCTTTTTTCACCTACTAGAACTTGCTAAAATCCTGCTCCAGGGGCTATAAGTGATGTAAAAGTGATTGAAAAATCCAAATATGCAAGAAAATTGTCATTTGGAGCTCCCCATTAAAAGCATAGCATGGGGCACGCTACCCTTTTCGACAAAAATCTATGTAAAGTTTTTAGGTTTTCTACAAACATAGGCCTCAAAGATGGAGCAATATTTCTGTAACAATGAATCTGTTTGAAAAACTGGGAGAGGATTTTGTAGATAAAGACATTTGTAAGAACACACTCTCTCATGTTTTGGAAATTTATTTCCATTTTCTCGGAATCCATGCCACAAAATCATGGCTAAAACAAGAAATTAACTTGATTTTTTTATTTTTATTTTTCTGACATAACCCTCCAATAAAGTTGTATATATCCTAATCTACGGTACTTGTGTAAATGCTGAAGGAGGTTGTTACTTGGTCTATTATTGACAAACACCTCTTTCACTTTTTTCAATTTGATCTCCATTTGGTCATAAACATTCTTTGAAGCAAAATTGTCCCTATGTGTAGCAAATGATTTTTTAATGTCCCTTTGACCTAGTGCAGGAGATGGCTCACTCTCTTGCTCTTTATGCCTATTGAGATATCTTGTACTTGGACTCATTTATGTTTCCTATGATCATTAGTTGTGGCATTTGGATCCATTGTGAAACCCTATCTCACTAGGAAAGGAAGTTAGGGTTTACTTCAGGAAAACAAGGGTTTTGGGGCAGTTTTAGGAGTGGAGGGTGATGAAGCATTTTGAGGGTGTCTAAATTCTTGTGAAAATTTAGGGGGGTAGGGATAGATATTAGGGAGTCTAATGAGGTGGAATTTTAGGGAATTAGTGAGCGGAAGGGGTCCAAAAGGGAAAAACATAGGCCTATCCTAGGAAAGTGTAGTCTAGGCTAGGGTTTGTGGGAAAATGATGAAATTGAGGGATAGGAATGAGGGGGGGTGTTTAGGAAGGTGTATAACAGGTGGGGGAATTTGACTGAGCTATAAAATTAAGGATTTCCTCAGCAATTTATCAACGATATTATGAAACCAAGGAAATGCAGCCAAAACCCTAAAAGTGGGAATTGTACCTTCCAATCATGAACTAAAGTGAAACAAGGTATAAGATGACCCACTTACTTGAAAATGATAGTCTGGAACCTGAAATTGATGAAGAAACCTTCTGTAATGATGATTTTGATTGTGAAATGACCAATTTTCATGTGTTTAACCCTATGACCTAATGATGACCATGATGACTATGGGACTCTTTCAACAATGAATGACCTAACCATGATGATGTCCATTGACCATGGACGTGAAAGGAGTAGCAATATATTAGCTGACCTAACTAGTGACCAAATTTTTATTTGAAGACCTACTAAAACATAAAAATTTGACATAGGACCCTAGCAAAAAACTTTGTAAGAGCATATTTGATCACTCGTGACTGACATGACTGATAGACACTAACACCTAGAACTTTGCAGGTTTCAGTCGTCAAAATGTTAATGGCTTCCCCAAGATCTACTAGCATGTTTGGAAAGGTACAACCTTGTATATGAACTGTTGCCACAGGGTTTCCTGGATCTTCATATTTAATCAGTTCTTGTTTACCCAAAAGTAGATGAGATAAAGTTCCCACCACATGTATTCTTGGTGGATTTTATGATTTCCTTCCAAACTTCTTGCCACATAATTCGTTAATTTTCTTTGCATAAATTAGGATGTCCTCGATGGCCAAGAGGAGAAAAATCTTTATACACAAGTTTTTCAATTCCCCTAAGATATCAAAATCAGGATATATGGTAGGTTTAGCTACTCTACTGTGTCTTCTCCCTGTTTTATTTCCATAGTAATCACAGTCGAAGGATTTATTTCGGGTTGTTTTTATTTTTCAGTTTCTTTATTTTCTTCTATATTAATAATGTTCCCTAACCCTAGATGAAGCTCATTGCATTCTACTAGTTCTGTGTCATTATCCAAATTCTCAAGAATCTGTACATATTGAGCTAGTCTATTATTAGGATTCGTATTTGGTTGAGATGGAAATTGGGGGCGTACTGAAGGTTGAGGGTTCTTGAATGGAGCTGGCGATGTGGGTGGCCGCTGAGACCCCATTCCCATGGGTATATTGGTCATCCCCATAGAATGCTACCAATTTTGAGACCAATTCAGGTTTTGTGAGGTCGAAGCAGCCCACTGTGAAGGGTAAGGTTTACTAGCTAAATTTTGCTAGAAGGGGGTGGAGATTTGTGAATTTGGCCAGCCAACACCTGGGAAGGGTTGTTTTGGCTAGGTTGACATGGAATACTATTGGGATTTCCAGGTAGAGAAGGGTGTTTGACCTTGCCCTGTTGTTCTAGGATTTTGTTGTTGATTATAGTGTGTAGCGAAGAACAAAGAAGGATCGTGTGGCATACATGAGGGTTGTGCTTGCCATTGTCGATGTTGAGCCGTTAAGTATGTTAGGTATGTTCCTTCCTCAGCTTCTTTGAACATTTCTTTTAATTCGGGAAGTGATGGACACTAGTCTGTTGCATTGCCCTTGGTGCATATAGAGAAAGTCTGAATCATGTACAAAGGACATTCTCTTTAACTGTGCTTCTTTATGCGGCATGGACAAAATATGGCTAACTTTTGTTCTACCTCGGCTTTTCTTTGTCTAGCATGTAATATGTGTAACTGTGATGTTAGCATGCCCATGATATCTGTCTTTAAATCTTCCAAGAGGTTACCAATCTCATTTCTTGTCATGCCTCCAGTGGGAGGTCTACTTCCTCTAGTCATGGAATCTCGTCCTTCTAGTCTGATGCATGTACTACCCCATGAACACCTGATACAAAATTAGACAATTTTGTCATATTCTTCTTGAGAAATTTCACCTTTCCCCATTAGGTTTAAAGTTTTTATCCATTCTTCTTTCATTCCATTTATCAATATGGATTTCAAGGTTGCGTTTGGTAATGTGGCTTGGGGGGGCCTACGCAAATTATACTGAAACCTTTGAACATATTATTCTAAAGTTTCATTTTCCTTTGCAAACATTTTGAATATTCCATCCTTTAGAGCCCTAGTCCTATGGTAGTCCTGGCACTTGGTGAGAAATTCATTCTTCATTTCGTCCTAGGAGTTAATGGTACTTGCACCTAAACCCATAAACCGTCATAAAATTTCTCCATTTAAAGTAGAGGGGAACAAATTTAATTTTTGAGGATCAGTGTTGTAGTAATATCCTCTGCACGAGACATTAAACTCAAATAGAAAATCATCTAGATCCTCTGAGGTCATCCTGTGAAAGGTTGGAATGTTTTGTAAAGGAATGGCTTTCATCAAGGCATTGTCTACTGGGTCGACAATAGGGTATTCCAACATCGAAGTTTGTCCTTGAGGTGGTTGATTTACCATTTGATCAAAGATGTGCCAATAATCCTCAAGGATTTCTTGGTCAGGAGGTGTTATTTGGGTGGATAGAGTATTAAAAATTTGAAGGGGCTTTACTACACTACTCAAATCTGGGACATTAGATCCCTCTTTTTCACTCAGAGTCATAGGAGATCCTAATTCAGATGGTTGTGGGTCTTCCTTAGTAGCTCCACTAGATTCTCCCTCTCCTTGTTTCAAATTACATGACTTTCCCTCTTGTGAAGGACTAGAGTTTAGATTATTTGTATTTTGAAAATTCCCCTCAGATCCTTCATTTTTTCTATGGATCTCGACATAAGATGTAGTTGGTGATTCTTCTGCTTGAGGGACAAAAGTATAGCCCTTTCCAAATATTGTCTGGGGTCCTACTGACACCTGAGATTCAGTTCTCTGAATGATTTCGTCTATAAAGGTCGACCTCTCAAGGATTGTCATTCCCTGGGATTTGGTGGTTTTTGGTACTGATTTATGATCTATTGGTGTCTTTTTTCTCCTATTCATTCATACCTACACAATATTTGCGTATCTAACGAGAGCGGGCACTAGGAACAAGCTTTTTTCTTACTTTGTACGCAAGTTCTTACCTCCCGTTTTCAATACCCAATTCTCCTCAGGGATAAAAATTAACTATTATCTTGACAACCTCCTCAACAATGATCCCAAAATGTTGGTGCACTAGGATGACTCTATAAATAAATCTTGATCCTACATTAATATGTCAACCTAGGATTCGTCTTTCTATTTCAAGGTTGTTAGCATTGTTTGAGCAAGAAATTGAATTATCTATATGAAATCTCATTTAACAAACTTAAAATTAATTCTATAAAAAAAATTAAAGATGTTGGTCTAAGAGATTTAGAGTACCAATTTTTCTGGCAACAAACAAAATTATATAACAAGAGTGAAAATAAATTAGGATATCACAATGATGAACATAATATGTTGATTTATAGGGGTACACATTGTGTTACTAACCAACAAGACTTAAAACAATTAATCTTGGATGAATGCCATAAAATCCCTTATGTTGCTCATTGTGGGTATCAAAAATTAATCACTGCTTTGAGGAAATATTATTTTTGGCCTGGTATGAAAAGGGAGGTAGTTGAATACTTAATGAAGTGCCTAGAATGTCAACAAGTGATGGTTTAGCACTAGCATCCAGCCATATTTCTTCACCCATTGTCCATCCTTGAATGGAAATGGGAGATTATCACACTTGATTTTATCACTGGTTTACCTAAGTCTAAGAAACATAATGATTCTATAATGGTAGTAGTAGATAAACTGAGTAAGTATGCGCATTTTATTCCAGTGTAAACTACTTATAAAATAGTTTAGATTGCTAACATATACTATGAAAGAAATTTTAGAATTTGTAGAGTGTCGAAAGTGGTAATCTCTGATAGAGATGAAAAATTTACATATGCATTTTGGAAAGCTCTATTTGATTTATTGGGTACTTAGATAAAATTCAGTACTACATACCATCCTTAAACAAATGGGAAGATTGGATAAGTGAATCAGGTGCTTGAGGATATGTTGAGGATGTGTGTTATGGAACAACGAACTAAGTGGGGAGAATATCTTCATTTGGTATTATTTTCCTACAATAATAAATATCATGCTTCCCTAAAGATGAGTTCATTAAAGGTATTATATGGGCATAGGTGTAGAACACCTATCAATTGGAGTGGCCCTAAGGATAAATTGATGCTAGGACCTGATTTGGTAAAACAAGTGGAATAGGTTGTGAATAAAGAGAGAATGAATTTGAACACTGTATAAGACAGACATAGAATATATGCTGATAAAAAGAGAAGTTACCTAAAATTTCAAGTATTTAATCACATGTATGTACAGGTACATCCTAAGAAGGGCACCTTATGTTGGGGGGGATGTGACAAAAAGACCTTAACTAGGTCAACTACAGAAAACCCGATTACAGTGTTGGGGTTATGGATAACCATACTCCTATAAAAATTGTCATCATCATGGAGGAATATAACATGCTACAAATATTTAAGAGGCATCTACCATGGGAGAGGTGGTGAGAATTCTACACAAGGTCAATGTTTCACTAGAGGACTATGAGGATGAGTACAAACCTAAAATGATTGAATCTGAAGGTAAGATTTCCTATCATATTGTGTCCGTTTTAATATATCCTAGAGCAACTTTGAGCTATATAAGTCCTGAATGAGTTATGTCATTTGCAAGAAGCAAGTTTAAAAACCCTTGGCCGATATAGTTAGACACTAGGTTAAAAAGGAGAGTGCTAACAAAAGGGGAAAATTGTCCTATTGAATTACTTGTTCAGCTAATAAAACTAAATTTGAACATGTTTCCCTTAGTTTATTATGAAATTTTAATTTGTATGGATCTGCTGGAAAAACATTTGTCCCTTATAAAATGTAAAAGTAAAATTATTAGGTTTATTGATGAAGAAGGTTATAGGCAAGCAATCCAAGGAATAACAAGACACCTAAAATTAAGGCCAATCAAAACCTCACAACTGAGAAGGTGCATTAGAAAGGGTTGTCAAATTTATGGAATTCAAGTAGGAGATACAAACTCTAAATAAATGACAGAGCTACCTTAGAAAATCTACCAATTTTCCAAAATTTTGTTGATGTATATAAAAAGGGGATCCCTGGTTTACCCCCTAAATGAGATATTAAATTTTTGATTAAATTAATTTCAGGAACACCATGGTATCCAAGGCACCCTATCATATCAACATACCAGAATTAACTAAATTAAAATTGCAGCTACAGGAGCTGCTTGATAAGAAATACATTCTCCCAAGTGTATCACCATCGGGAGCCCATGTACACTTCCTCAAAAATAAATATGGAACAATAAGGCTTTTCATCGACTATTGGAAATTGAATAAGTTAACTATTAAAAAAAAATTCCCACTACCTAGGATCGATGATTTACTCGATCAGGTTGAGGGCACTATGATGTTTTCCATGGCTTTCTTACACTCGGGTTATCATCAAATATGGATCATAGATGAAGATATATGCAAAACTGCATTTAGGACTCATTTTCGACATTATGAATTTGTAGTCATGCCTTTTGGTCTTACTAATTCCCCAACCACATTTATGTGCCTCATGAATAGTATATTTCATCCTTATCTTGACAAGTTCATGTTAATGTTTATTGATGATATCCCAATTTATTCAAAGAATAGAAATTGTGAATTCTATAAGGATCAAATACAATACATGGGACACATAATCACCCAAGAGGGGACAATTGTATATCCCGAAAAGATTATGGCTATCATACAATGGCCCATTACTAAAAATCTTGTAGACATCCGATCCTTTATGGGTATAGCAAGCTATTACCGCTGCTTTATAGAGGGGTTTTCTAGATTATCTTACCCCATAAAATCTTTGTAGAAAAAGGTGAAATATTTTAATTGGACAACAAAATGTCAAAATAGTTATAACCAACTAAAAAATTTGTTAACTATAACCCTTGTTCTAAGGATTGTAGACCCAAAAAAATAATTTGTTTTCTATATCGATGGATATCAGGAAGGGGTAAGAGGTATGTTGATGCAAGAAGATCATGTGGTAGCCTATGAGTCTTGGAATTTGAAGGATCATGAGAAAATATATTCTACTTATGAATTAGAATGAAAAAAGTAGTTCACGCTTTGCTGGTTTGGTGACACTATTTGTTAGGAAAGAGGTTCATCTTAATTAATAATCATATTAGTCTAACTAGTTTCTTTAAACAACCAACCATAATGCTCGACAAACATGATGGAATGCTTTCATAAGTGAATTCAAATTCTATATAAAACACTTGAAGGGAAAGGAAAATTGAGTAGAAGATTCCCTAAGTAGAAGGCTGAATTGTATATATGAAATTACATATATTCAAGTAAAAGTTTATTTTATAGATCAGGTTAAAGAAGCAACCCTAAGAGACCCATAATATTGGTTTTTATGGAAACAAATGAAGCAAAGGAACAATTATGAAAATTGTTATGTTATGAAATTAATGAGGATAATTTTCTAACCTATAAGAACAAAATTTATGTCCCAAACCAGCAAGTTATTAAGCAGTTAATTTTAGATAAATATCGCAGAAGTCCATGTTGCCCTACCTGGTTACCAAAAATTAATTACTGATTGGAGAAATAATTATTTTTGGCCTGGTATGAGGAGGGATGTGGAAAAATATCTACCAAAATGCTTAGAGTGTCAATAGGTAAAAGTTGAACATCAACATCCAACAGGTTTACTTCACCCATTACCCATTCTTGAATGGAAATGGGAAATCATCACATTGGATTTTATCACATGTTTACCTAAGTCTAAAAGGAAAATGACTCTATAATGGTTGTTGTGGATAAATTAAATAAATCAACACATTTTTTCATGTACAGTCAACTTAAAAAATTGTTCAAATTGCTAACATATTCATGAGGGTATACCTAATAATTTCTGATAGAGATGTGAAGTTTACTTCTGCCTTTTAGAAGGCTTCTTTTACAGGACTAGGCACTGAAGGGAAATTTAGTAATGCCTACCATCCATAGAGGGATGGGAAAACTAAACAAGGGAATAAAGTGTTGGAAGATATCCTATGAATGTACATTATGCAACAACCAACCAAGTGGGAAGATTACCTCCACATTCACATATAACAAAAGTTATCATGCTTCATTGAGAATGAGCCCATTCAAAATATTATATTGGAGAAAGTGTAGGATCCCTATTAACTGGAACAGTCCTAAATATAAACTAATATTGGAACCCGACATGCTGAAAGAAATTGAGCACACTATGACAAAAGTGAAAATGAATTTGAAGGTTACTTGGGATCAACATAAAACTTATGCAGAAAAGAGATAAACCTATAGGGAATTCCATGTGGGAGACCATGTGTATGTAGGGGTCAAACCGAAAAAAACACTTAAGGTGGGGAGGCTGTCAAAATTGGCTCCGTGATTTTGTGGCCCTTTCCAAATACTTGCTTGAATTGGGCCCATAGTCTATCAGTTGGCTTTACATAGCCACATATGTGTACATAACACATTCCATGTTTCTTTGTTGAAGAAGTATATTTATAATCCTAAGCATATTATTAATTAGTAGGATGTATAGGTAAAAAAAAAGTTGAAATAATTTCATATATGTTTTTTTTTATTAATGATTAATGGGAAACTAATGGTATCTCTGATGACTGTGAATGTAGTTCAAATGTGATGAAGAATTTCTGGTTGAACCTCAACGTATTCTCGATCAGAGATAAATCATGCAATGGAAGTGAGATATCACCCAAATTAAGGTGAATTGGAAGAACTTTTTCCCAGAAGAGGTAACGTAGGAGGATGTGAATTACATGATTGAGGCATATCCCAACCTATTCTAAAGGGATAGGAACAAACACCAAGGATGGAGTTTTGCTCAAAGGGGGGGGCAGATGTAATACCCCTCACTTAATTAGAAATGTTTAATTTACTTTTAGTTAAATGATTTGATAGACTTTGGGTCATATAGAAGGTCTGGTATGAACTGGTAATAGACTTAAACATTTATTATTATTTTAAATTTCATTAATAATATTTCAGCCATAGAAATTACGAATGGAAAATATTCTAAATGAAAGCTTCACTTACCAAAGGGTTAGAAGAGAATTATTTCTCCCCCTAGAGATAAATCACCTAAGTTGGGGAAAAGGGATCCAAGAGGGTGAGAGGGAAAAATCCTGAGGCAACCTAGTGACTTGGAGCCTATTTGAAGGATACCCAAGAGAGGAATTTAAAGTTGATACCTCGGATAGGATGTTGTTGAGAGAGGAAGGACGTTTCCAAAAACCTGAATTCTTGAGTTGGTTTGCTAGTGGAATTCCAAGTTAGACTAGTGAGGTTTGTGAAACCCTAGGCAAGACCTTGTTGGTTATATAAGCCCTAGGTGGACCTGGTATGGTCACTGTCAAGAAATATGTTCTAGAAGTGAAATTGGCTCAGGGAAATATCTAGTAGAGGCTACATGTACTCATTGGTTGGGTGGATAAATCTCCCCCCCTGTGATTTTCATGGAAAGCTAGTTATTTAAAACAAATAAGTGGAAAAGATTTTTTTGAAATGGATTTTCTCAATATATTTGTTTATTATTTTGTTGGATATGTAAATGGTTTATCCCTAGGATAATGACGAAATTACGTTAGTTCCAAATATGAGAGACAAACTATCCATCATCCATAACAATCCTTAATTTCTTAATATTTAGATTGCATAGATGAATGGCAAGTCTAAGAGAACCGGTCTCGCCAACATACCAAAGCAATACTGATATTGTTTCTGTGAATATTAGTTGAGACTGGGTTTGTTACACATTATTTTGTGGCATTAGACAAATGACCATCAGTTTGGATCTTTCATTATCCATAAATGTGTCCCAAAGCATTCCCTTGCAAATTTAGAATCCACATTATCCCAAAGAAAGTAGAATTCCTAGATCCCATGGCTCAAAACCCTATTTTGGGATTACTTCGCAGTTCCCTAGTCAATCTTTGTGCATACGCAGACGAGTCCATTAGGAACTACTCATAAGTAGGCGATGTCTTACATTGTGACTTGTGCACATGACTTAACGAATGTAAAAATTAAAAGTAAAGTCTAGAAGCATTGTTAGTCGTATCTATCCCAGCTAACAAGATTTGAATGATTTCCTATTTAACCCTGATCCCTCCCATCATGGAGTTACTCCCTCTCTTTGTGGAACCCATATCCCACCATTAGTGGATCTCATCCCTTGGAAAATGGATCCCAAACTTGCCCTCCTTGACCCATAAAGATAATCCAGGCCCGAGGATTGAGGAGGACTGTTGGAAGTAGGTTTATGCTACAGAAATAAGTTTGGAAGGCTATTCATTTAAGGACAGGGTTGGAGATTGTGGGAAGGCACCTGCAACATCAAGGCCTCATGGTTTTAAAACTATTCTCGATTTTATTACTATAAAGGCAATTGTTCTTTCTCAATTACATCTTTGTTGATACAATTTGAAGGATTTCTTAATTAGCTACATAGATTGTGATTGCATATTAATCAGTTTATGATACATGATTGGATTAATTGGTTCATTTACCTCTTGTGCTAGATACCAGATGCTTTGATATCGTGTATGTTTTTATTTATGTAGATCTTTGCTAGGACAACATGGAGAAGTTGTAGGAAGTGATGGGAAGATATGTAATGTATCAAGGAGGAGTGGATGATTGAAAGATCCGAAGTGGACTTCATCAATCATTTTGATGAAATGGTAATTAGCCTCTATCATAGTATTTGTTTCAGTCAATCATAGTCTAGAGAATGGTAACAGTTCCTGGTTGTTTGTTACTAGATTTTTCTGGAGTCTAGGAAGATCGCTCTTATTTGCAAGAGGGATATGTACATATAACAGGGTTGAATATGAGTTTTGTTATGTAGTGTTAAAAGAAAAAATACTACAAATTTAAAGAAAAGTGTTGCACCGAGATTGAATTAAAATATGATAATTGAAAAACTAGAAATGACATATAATCAAAGCCCTTCTATGGTTAGTGCAAACTAGGTTAAAGTATTTAATAATTAATAATTGTAAGAAAGGAAACCAAGTGTTGCACGTTATACATAATGAAGCTATAGAATATTTCATTAATTAAACACAACTATTTAAAAACTTGCAACAGAGGCCAAAGGTCGTAAGTATCAAGATCATACCTTTAACTATATAAAACTTGCCAGTCAAGAGTACATGTTTGCAACTAGCGAGGAATTGGTACTCAACCATCAAAGGATGGAAAAGAAAATATAAGCCCCAAGTTATTATGGTTAACATAAAAAGAAGAAAAAAGAATGTGATTTTACATTAGGCTAACGAACAAATCCATGATGTTCATGAAGGTAAACAAGACAATGTAGAGTAGAGAAATTGACAATAATACAAGCCCTTAAAACTCTAAGACCAAGAGAAAATTCATTAACAATATGGCTAAACGCCACAAGTATTAATTGTCGAACTAGTGGAGGAAACTGGTGAGAAAGAACCATTGTATCATAATTATGTGTTTACACCAATGATAAATAAATTGAATTCAATATTATCATGTAAATCTTTATAAGGTCAACCGGTTTTTCCCCAAATGAGGGTTCAAGGCCACATGGCTAACACCCAAATACATTATATAAATTCCACAGTGGAATTCAAGTTCGAAGGCTAGCATAACCTAAACATATAAACCCTACACTAAATTGGTTGTAGCTTTTTGATGACTTGGAGTAACCAAAACCACAAAAGGTGTATTATTATAGAAACTTGATAGTCATAGAGAGATTGAAGTTGCACCAAGCCAAATTTTGTATATGGAAATAGATGGAATCCCAAGCTGTGAATTCCAAAACAAGAAGTCAGTCAAAGAAGAATCATGACCAAGAGGGAATAACCCTAAAAAAGATAAGAATAGAACCAGGGTTTTGAATATTAACCTATATATAACCGTTTGGACGTAGTCACAAACTTGCAGCCTATGCACATGAGAAATACTTAGAAAAGTTAATGCTAAAAGACTGGAATCAGCAATTTAAAGGAGAAAACACTCCAACTGGAAGTTAATAAAAATATATTACCATTTCCCTGTGAGGAATGAGAAGGGTTTCTTCTTTAGGCATCAAATTTCAGGATATAACCATCGAACATCCCGTGTTGTTAAAATATTAAGTGCTTCGACCTACAACATGCCCTCATTTCATTGACGTGAAGGGAAAATAAACAATTAGGAACACGATTCTAAACAACTGAAAGTAAACGGGTTCAAAATTACCTAACAAAGATTAGTGTTCGAACCAAAAAGCGATAAGGTCCTTTCTCTTACAGAGAAAATCCCTCACTGGGTGAGAGGATAAACTGAGGGGGAGCGATGCGGTGTGAGGGAGGATAGTGACCTCCATAACTGCTTAGTTCTCATCTCAACTGTAGACTTTTGTGACCTAGAATCTACGTAGTTGATCCATATCACAAATTCAATCCCAAAATGGAGTGAACCTCAAAGGGTTGTCTTGCAAGCCAACTGTAAGAGTCGAGAATGTTTCAAAAGGCGCTTTGCAAACTCATGAAGATATAATATTTCATAACAATTAACATGCATCTATAGAATCATTGGAGGAAGGAATATTTAAAATAAGAAAGTAATAATATCAAATCCAACATCCATAATCTGTAAAGGTCGGAGCCCTACATGTGACCACACTCAATATAAATCATATCCAAGAAGGAACTCTTAAGTCATAACGCCTATATCTATATATATATATATATATATATATATATAAACTAAACCCCCACAACATAATTCAAGAACGAGAAACATATCTTATCCATGAGAACATCGTGTTGCTAAGTTGTGATAGTGGAAGTAAAAAGGAATTGATAATGATTTGTTACTTTAACTCTTTAAAGTAACATTTGAGTGAATTGTCATTTTTTTGGTAGTGTTATTAGTGGAAAGAGATGTTACATTCCATGAAGGTAAGAACTATCACTCAAATTACATAGAGGACCCTTATCAATTTTTTAGGATAAACATTTCTCAATGAAAACAAATAATTTGAGTTTTGAAATTTGATTTTTGATAAAAAGAAGTAGGTGAAAATGATTATGGCATGGAGAATACAACCGATTAAATTTATAAAAAGTTTCTATAATAACTCAATTAACTAGCTATTTATATCAAAACAAAATCAACATAAAAATATACATAAAAATTTGCAAACAATTTGTAAATTTATAATAAGTTAAATAAATTTATAATATTATAATTTTATTATAAATAGATTTAAAATTTAAATAATTTAAAAACCTACCACAAAATATTGGTTTTTTAATTAAATATCTCATAATTTAAACACTATTTTTTTTAATTAAATATCTTATAATTTAAAACTATCTTTCAAAACACTAAGAAATCCATTCTTCTCTTTAATACCATAGTGTTTTTTTCAAGCTGACTCTTGCACCACTATGGCTGTCTCATTTGCAGGGCTGCAATGCTAAGTTAATATTTACTAAATATTTTCTTATACACAAAATTTTATTAATTAAATGAAAAATTACTAAACATAGTATATAGTCTTTCTAATGTTATCTCAACCTATTAAGTTTCTATAACTAATAATACTAATTATTATTATGATAAAGAAGTGGACAATTTATTAGATAAAAACAAAAATAACTTTACTGTAATGCGAAAAGAATATTTACGTAGAGTATTCCATGAAAGACAAACAACTACTCATCATGAAGCATTCCATTCAGGAAGATATAATATAAAGACTCTCGGAACCTACTCCTTTAATCAAAAACCAAATAAACTCGTATTAGTGGGCACTATTAAACGGAGAGAAAAAAAAAATCCTAGAAACTATTATTTTCTTTATGAAACCAGATTTTCTTGGTGGCATGTTAGAGTGTATTTGCACATCTAAATTGTGTACATTTAATTTATTTGAATGAAATAATATACGTAAATGTTAAAATATTTGAATTAAAAAAAAAAATCAATAAAAATTTATATAAATTTCAATAAATATCATTATTAATCATTTTGAAGACTTAAATTTTTTTAGATCACAATGTCTTAATCCGTCAACTATTAAAATTAATTATTTTTTAATAAAATATCAAAATTAAGAAATTTTAAAAATAATAAATATTTCAAAATTAATTAAGATATATTTTAACTAATAAAATGTTAATATTTAAATATAATAACACATAAAAAAATTATAGTTATTTAAAATAATTGAAATATTAGAATTAAATAACTAAATGATTTTTAATTATTAATTAATAAATATAACAAAATCAATCTAGATTGAGTAACTAAAAATATATATAAGCTTTATGACATTCTTGTTAAGTTATCATACAACTTTCATGTTTTATTTAATGTAATTATCAAATATGATAGAGGAAGAATACTCTCATTGTTACCCTAGTTCAAGCATTCCATGTTCATAATTTGTATTTCCACAAAAGTGCTTAATTTCACTATGGCAGAATAATGTTGCCACAACTTTTCACCCTGCTAAATAGTCCCAGTACTATCCATGTTTATTTAGTTAAGAGTTAATTCTTTTTTTAGAAAAATCTAAAGTATTTTATCTACTTTATACTTATGAGTAATATATATATATATATATATATATATATATATATATATATTACTCTACAATTATATACATAAAAAAAATCTTAAAATGTATTTATTAAAAAGAATAACTATAATAATTTTATTGGGGAAAATTTCAAGGATGGAAATTCACATTTACGTTTAGAAACTTTGACCAATAGAGAGGTCCTTATTATGAAAACTCTAAAATATATTGTGATATATTTATAAAAATACTCAATTTTCTAATGATTTTATATAGTCTTTATAAAATTTTGGTGATTTTTAATGTAAAATAATTTTATTAGGAGTTTTTTATTTATAACAAATAAAAATTAACAAATTATTTAAAAAAAAACATGAAAAATTAGCGCTACCAATATTAATCCCTAAAATTTAAATTTTATAATCTAAATCACATTATTAATTCAACAACTAAAATTCTTTATTATTAATTTTATAATAAAAATATTTATAATATTATAATTTAAAATATTTTATTATTAGTCTTACGTTATGATTATCAAAATTAAACTCTGTACCGAATGATGGGGAGATATGCAACAGATCGATGTATAAATCAAGTCAAAAAGAAACAATAATAAAGTGCATTAGAAAGAAACAGAAGACGACGCCTTGGGAGCATAGACACGCTTAGGACATACGTCTCATCCAAACCATGTGAAGGAAAAATCGTGTATCATTCCTTAGAGATTGAAGCCAAAAATACGGCAGTGGAGTGATGTAATAAAAAGAAATCATATACAAAATTATGTAAACAGTAACATAATAAATCGAGAAACTTGTGCCTTCATGGATATCAACCATTCGCAAGGACTTGTATCTTCTAAACAGCTGGTCATGGGAAACATGCAAGACGCGCCTCTAATGTTGAATGGATCTTACGATTAGTCATGGTCACAACCATTTACAGGCATTTGACGAAGGAGAAGGAGAGGGACGGCATGCCTCTATTTTTCAATGCTTTGGAACGACGCAAAATATTGTTGGAAGGAATTAATTCCAACTACCCACGGTCAGATTAATCGTCATGGTCACAACCATTTAGAGGCATTTGACGAAGGAGAAAAAGAGGCATGGCATGCTTCTATTTTTCAATGGTTTGGAACCATGCAAAATATGGTTGGAAGGAATTAATTCCAATTATTCACGGTCAGAATTTAGCAAAAGTTTTAAATGCAGTTTTTATAATTCATTGATAATGGGCAAAGCTTCCTGAAGAAGCCATAGTCCCAATCAATCTCCAGAACTTTTTCTGTCATGTATAAATACCTGTTTAATCAGCGAATAAAAGCAAATTATTGAGTTCTAGTGCTGTGGGCTGAGTGTTTGAGTCTCTGCTCTCTCTCTGATAAATATCTAAATGGTCACTTCATGGAAAATAACGTATTTAAGTTTGTTTATATATATGAACTTAAGTCATCGCAATTCGCAAGGACTTGTATCTTCTAAACAGCCGGTCATGGGAAACGTGCAAGACACGCCTCTAATGGTGAATGCATCTTACGATTAGTCATGCTCACAACCATTTAGAGGCATTTGACGATGGAGAGGAACGGCATGCCTCTATTTCTCAATGCTTTGGTACCGTGCAAAATATCTAAATGACTCTTACTATTAATGAACGTCACTTTGTTTTCTATTTCTCAATGCTTTGGTACCGTGCAAAATATCTAAATGACTCTTACTATTAATGAACGTCACTTTGTGGAAAATAATAAGTATTTAAAATAGTAAGTATCTAAGTTTATATATATATATGAACTTAAGTCGTTTTTTTTTTTTTTCAAAGATCATCGCAATTCGGAAGGACTTGTATCTTCTAAACAGCCGGTCATGGGAAACGTGCAAGACACGCCTCTAATGGTGAATGGATCTTACGATTAGTCATGGTCACTACCATTTAGAGACATTTGACGATGGAGAGGGACGTCATGCCTCTATTACCCAATGCTTTGGAACCATGCAAAATATCTAAATGGCTCTTACTGTTAATGAATGTCACTTAATGGAAAATAATATGTATTTAAGTTTTTATATATATATGAACTTAAGTTTATTTATTTTAATTGTTTTTTTAATTTCTCTAAATTGGGTTGAAATGAAATTTATATTTACATCTTTTTAGTTACTATTGTGATTTGTCGCAAGGTAAATTATAATGAGATAATGAGGCTAGTTGATTTATATTTAAATAATCGAATTTTTCTAACTAGTTTATTTATAAATAATTTTTTTAAGTTTGTATCAAAATTACTACCTCTATTCTAATTAGTTGACCATACATTTACTAGAAAGAAAATAATTTGCTAAAAACCAAAACAAGAGTTAAGAAGACTAAAAAGGCATCATTTATGAGAGGGTGTGACTTGGGCAGGTAGTGAGCACTTGTGCTAAGTGGAGATTTGAGGCCATACTAGAGGTGACCTTCTATATTTGCTAGGGGCATCAAGGTTGACCAAGTGGGAGTGCTTTTTGTTTTTTGTTTTTTGTTTTTTTTTTTGTTTTGTTTTGTTTTGTTTTTGTTTTTGTTTGTTTGTTTGTTTGTTTGTTTTTTTTTTTTTTTGAATAAGACTACTTCTATATTAATACAAAAATATAGTACAACGAGGTCATGGCCTCTTGAAAGCGAGCCTGGAGGACTGGCATGGTTGCAAGCATAGCTTATGAGTGATCAGAGAAAAACTAGCTGAGTATTGCCCTGAAGAACTGCTAAGACCCTGACCATCACTTGAGCAAAAAAACAAAAAGAAACCCCGTTGTTTTACATGGAAATTGAACAGGGGCCTTGTGACAACAGTTGCAGTCCTCATAATTTTCTTTAAGCACACTGCCCAAGAGCACCTTCATTTCCTAATGGAGCATGATGGAATTAAAGTATTAGTTGTGTCATCCGCTAATGTGGCTAAGATGTGGAACAAAACTACCAACCTCAATTTGAATCTCTGAATTAGAGTAGACATCACTGTCATTAGTGGTTAAAGCTTCTAATTGTTGAAATTCCACATGGATTTTGGGTGTACTAGAAGAGTAAAAGATGGCAATGGCCACCTAGGCTTGAATGTGAGCCTCACATTTTCCCAAACGAACATGACCTCTATACCCTCAGTGTCAGCACATGCATTAGCAAGGCATAATGATTGGAAGAAAACAAGACACGGGGATTAATAGCTCTCAGAGGAGGTGCAAACCAATGAACAAAGAGAAATTATACTAAGAAAAACTCATAAGGAGTTGTAAGCCCTCTATTTAGGGTGACCAGGAGATGGGGTGAGGCTAAAGTGACAAAGGGAGTGGGTTTGGGGGACAACTCCAAGGAGGGATAGAAAGCTTAATGACCTAGAACATGCCAATAAGTTTCAATGCCACTGAGACACACTGCAAACTATAGAAAAAATACCACCACATAGATAAAATTATGTTGAAGAACGTTCTAAGACTAGCCATAGATGGATTTTTCCCTATGTTGACCGGGTTGTAAGGCATACACACTTTTAATGGTCAATGGTGCATCAAAAACCTCTCATTTTATGATCTTGTGTAAAGTAGGTATTGATCAACTCCAAACATCAATACCTTGGGGATGATTACTGATTGCCACTTGGCAATTAAAAAGCATACATCCACATTTAATTGTGAATGATTATTATCAGAAACCGAAGAAAACATGCACCATCAATGATGAAATTTGGAGGGCAGGTCTTAATTTCAATTACAAGGGCATACATTCAGGTCGCCCTTCCATAATGAAAAGAATTTCAATTGACAACACTAAATTATCTTCCCATTTATGTTGAAAGATTTGAAAGATAAAATGGTGTATTGATTGATCAATGCCCAGTTTGCCACTAGGAAGTTCAACCTTAGATTCTACACTTCCTTAAACTCTTTAAAACCTCACTAGGAGAATGATGGGAAACCTCTGCAACCATGGATTTCTTCACGACCAAAACCATGCTACAATGGATGCCATGGCCTAACAATGCTACCTAGTACCCGTCATGGTTCTCATCAAATGGCTCTGTATCCCCCTGTTTTTACCATTATTGTTAAGGTTGGTTTCTTCACTAGATATAACATAGTCCACCTTAGCTACCACAATCTACACTTGGGGGACTATACTAGAGAACCTCTTTGAAACTAGACAACATCATTCCAAGGCCTTAATATCACTGAATTTGTTGAATATAAGTAGAAAAAGTGAATTTGGGAGCCTATCAAGGTAGTCTACTGATGAATTAAACCTCATGTTTGGATCAATATAGATATTCCTCAATATAACACATAACCACGTAAAACTCAATTGATTTAGGACTTATCAGAAACTACTTCACAATCAAATGCAAATCTTCAAATATTTGATACTTCTTAAATCTCATGAATTCATAGAATCATTTACACAAAATATTATACTATTCTGGCTAGGAAAACCTATAAGAACCTTCCGATTTATACCAAAACAAATAACAAGTAGGCTCATTCTAGTGCAAATCTTCAATCTTGTTCCATCTCATGCAACCTCATATTATCCTTTACCAAACCCAGTCCCTTAGTAAAACTACAAGAACCTCGACACAATGATTAAGCTCCAAATTTCTATGAATTCCCACAGTAATTTATACTAAATTGAATAGCATTAGAGCTTAGAAAACTCTAGAGTTAAGATGGGTCTAGGCTGGTATTTTAGCAAAGATCATATTATGATAATAGTTTTACCCCTTTCTTGTTGTGAAAGATTGAACACCAAAATCTTCAGTGTTTGTATCTTGTAGTATTTGTTTCTGAGTTGACACTGCATTTGTTGTTTGATTGAAAGATTAATGGACATGAACAACAAAGAATATTTAGAGGAACATACTGCACGTCTGGCATGAAACAAGGATCATAAAAATTTCTTCCAGCAGCTCTAAAGGATAATTTAATCATTGCAAGAAGATATAACTTATATTTAGAGAAAATTATTCAAGCTTTCCATCTCTGCGATTATTGGTATAGCTGAAACTTGATCAAATTTTCAAATCTTGCTCTACCAAATTTCAATTCTAGACTTTCTCAAGAACTATAAATGGTAGAATCTGGCAAGAGTTGTAAATGGGTTTATCTTTGAATGGATAATAAGGTAATTTTCATTTTGTAACCTTATTTGGGATTATATACTGTTCAGTAACCAACTCAAAAAATAGAAGAAAAGATAGATCAATGACTTCAAAGAAAGTCTCTTCCATGGGGAAACCTCCTTTACATTACACAAATAAAGAATTATTGGATGATACAAATGACAATACCCTCTTTCTATAAATAGGAGTCTAAGGGGTCACAATATAATCAGAGCCAACATAACAATAATATTATAAGGGCACAACAATAACAATAGTGAGCTTCTATGGGGCATAATAATAACAATATGGGGCCTACATTGGCACAACAATACAATAAGGGCGTTGCACTAATAACTAACAGGATAAACTAGTAGTATAGGGAACTAACATGCCCCTCTCCTTCAATAAGTGTTGTCGTCAACACTTGAGCAGTTCTGGATTCTTCTGTATACCAAATGTTATGCAACTAGCTCACAAAATAGAAGAAAGTATACATAAATGACTTCAAAGTAAGCCTTTGCAAGGGGGAACCTCCTTTACATTACACAAATGAACAATTCTCGGATGATACAAATAGAAAGACCTCCTTTCTATATATAGGAGTCTAAGAGGTCACAATATAAATAGAGTCGGCATAACAATAATATTGTAAGGGCACAACAATAACAATAGTGGGCTTCTATGTGGCACAATAATAATAATATGGGGACCACATGGGTACACCAATACAATAAGGAGGTTGCACTAATAACAATAAGGGGCTACTCTCGTAGTATAGGGACATAACATATACACTTGTAACAAATCATTGTATATGACTTAAAATGTACTCACTTAGACATAATATTGAAAAATCAATGCTAAAATTGAAATTTAGGACGAGCTTCAATATAACTTTCATGGTTTGAAATTATGACTTCTCAATATTTTGTCACTTCTAATTCTAGCGGTACATCAATCTAATAAAACAAGCACTGGAATTGCCTTCATTTGAGAAACAAATTTCAAATTCTAGAGAGAAATATTCATGCCTACGTATGCTCCTGCTGTCCTACATCATCCAACTAACACAAAAAGGTCAGTATAGTACTTCCACCTGCAAAATTAGACAAGTATCATTGATGCCTCCTTGTTGAAAGGTGATCCACATAAGTAATGATAGACAATAAATGTTGTAATTAAATAATCATTTTGTTAGGTAATAGCTACTCAAATGGCTTGGAAAATCACGCAATACATAATCATTTGTGTCTAAAAATAGTTTTCCCTTTTACTCCTATGTAGCTTATCCCTCCCTTATGTGACTAATGCAAATGAGATCTATTGTATATCATACTTGCAATTGTGCATTTATTTTGTTTATCTAGCAATTCATGTGCTTTCCAATAAACAAATTACTTAGACCTGTAACAAGTTAACTCACATGAAATAGAAGTACATTTAAGGAAATTAAGGGTACTTGCACTTATCTACTTAGTGTTTATCATTATTTATAAATTGTAAGGAAAGACGTGGTTCATGTACACTCATTCCTCTTCTCCCCAGAAAATTCACATAGAACTTTGTTTCATCACATATCATACATGGGGTAGAGCTTAAGATAATTGGTAAAAGCACTGAGATGGTAAACATATTTTCTTTTAAGAAGCCCTTCATTTTAGTAGGAACCCAACTATGAATCAATGTTTTCCTTTGGAAGACCTTTGGAAAAGGTGATCTAGATCTCTAGGGGTGAGCCTTCTGCCAAAAAGGAAATCATTAAATAGAGAGGAGATGAATTATTCTGAGTTGTGAGGCAACTTAGGGAATATAAAATAATAGACAATGGATTTTTTATCGTTAGAAAACATAAAAAAAAGTTTCTTTGAAATTCCATTCACCGCCTCATTTCCATTGTTGGAAGGTAAGGGGAAACCACCCATTTCATAGATAAAAATAATTTTTGATTAGTCTAAGACTGTGCAAGAGAAACATTATGGAAAAGTTAATTCCAAGACAACATAATATTGGTTGTCGATGTCTTTACAATGTTGCAAGCTGCAAGATATTCCTCAGTTTATTAAGAACAATAGCCACTTTTGACACAACTGCAAGACCAATAGTCATCATACAATTAATATGCATTGTAACTGGAAAGTGTTAAGTTCTGTAAATCATATCATCAGCTTGGAACTGCTTGCATCATTGGTACTCTAGTGAAGTTAAAGAATAACGAAGTTTCATAAGAATTGCCATAATCTACAGGTACACACAATGTCATTACAATATAGTGGTATTTAGGATCTAGTATATGGACATGCTAAGAAAGCCAAGGCTAAAAATTGGAAAAAACTTGGCAATACAAAAAGTTGTACAAAATCAACACATAAAAGGAATGCATTCAATAGATGGTACGACTCAATCGAAAAGGTAGATATAACTCTCGCTATTTATTTCAACTCGCTGAGAAGATATACAAATGGTAACTTTCATAATTTGGTGGAAGAACTCGCAACTACAATCAAGTATTTTTGTTATATCTATTCCATCCTTGTTAAGTATCTAAAATAAGGGAGGCACAAGTAGAAACATCAATGTCAAGCATGGCCTCCCAGACTTCATTCTAGCCTTCTACTCAAGACTGAGTTTGGAGGGAAATCTAATCTCAAACTTGATTCTAAAATTTCTTTTCCTACTATGCTCCTTTACAATGGGAATTCCCTCCTTGGGATTAATCTTTTCATACATATAGTATATAATTTCATTGAAAATAAGATTTCATGTCTTCCCACTCAATGTTGAATTGTGATACAAAATCCTATCAGAGCTTCAACCAAGCTTATCTTCTAGAAAAGCGCCAAGTCATTTCCTTCTCATTTGAACAAATCATGCAACGTATCATCAATCACAAATACATGATCAACAACCACAACTCATAATTTCTCATTCGCCTTCTCTGGAAAGGTTATCTTAGTCACTTTCTTCCATCCTGGTTTTATTTCTATACTCAAAACCCTTGAATGGTCACCATCCTGCTACATGCATAAAGGGAATTGTCATTTCTTATAACAAAAGAATAGGAAAATGTCTACAACTTACTACTAATGAAAGAGAGAGAAAAATACCCACCTATTTCCATTCAACACATCCCTTGAAATCTTCGTCTTCCTAACAACACCATTATACAGTTCTTCAAGGGTACAGTGACTAGTTTTTTAAGAAATCCAAATTTCATATTATTAAAACTTATAAGATACATTCAAAAAGAGAAAACATAATATTGAATAGTTAGCAAATACATATGATCCATCCATAATACTCAGGGAGACCACATTTGGCCATGCATGAAAAATATTAAATAACACAATTTAATACATTTTAGAAATGAAGAATCCAAAGTTCTAAACATATAAAATGAAGAAATGGAAACTTAAAGAGGCAAACTACTACATTTTGATGTTGTCTCTAGTTCAAAACAAGAAAGACTGTATTTAAGACATCTGTGGTTTATATCTTTTAATTTAGAAGCTTGAGAACCCACAGTAATAACCATTTTTCGTCAACGTTTCAAATCCCAACAGGGATCCATCATCAGGACATTCTTCAATGATGATAGTAGAAGAGGTTTAATGAGGATATTTAAATAGTTTATAATAGTATGAATTCTTAAGAAATTTAAGGTCTGCGGCTCTTCTTGCTATCTTCACCCTAAATTTTTCGAGTAAAATGATTTCACTCCATGTATCCCCTCCGCATAGGGAAATGATTCTGGATTTAAGACATCTGTGGTTTATATCTTTTAATTTAGAAGTTGGAGAACCCACAGTAATAACCATTTTCATCAACGTTTCAAATCCCAACAGGGATCCATCATCAGGATCCCTGTTGGGATTTGAAATGTTGATGAAAAATGGTTATTACTATGGGTTCTCCGGCTTCTAAATTAAAAGATATAAACCACAGATGTCTTAAATCCAGAATCATTTCCCTATGCAGAGGGGATACATGGAGTGAAATCATTTTATTCGAAAAATTTAGGGTGAAGATAGCAAGAAGAGCTGCAAACCTTCAATTTCTTAAGAATTCATACTATTATAAACTATTTAAATATCCTCATTAAAGCTCTTCTACTATCATCATTCAAGAATGTCCTGATGATGGATCCCTGTTGGGATTTGAAACGTTGATGAAAAATGGTTATTAATGTGGGTTCTTCGGCTTCTAAATTAAAAGAAAGACTGTATAAAAATCAACATAAGATCACCACTTAAATACTAAATTATTTTTTTCACAAAGAGAAGGATACTACCACATCAAAGGCTGCATTAGCAAATTCATTACTCTTACACATATGTGATTGAGAAATGTAACCACATAAGATCCTATTGCACAAGCCTTGAACTCAGCCACAATTAAACCAACTATAGGGACAAAATCATATTTTGGAAATCACATACAACTCACTTGTATTTAAATCTCATCCAAATGCAAATCCTCCACAAAAATCCGAATCTCAACACAACCAATATTCAATGCCCCTCAAGTCTCATACGTTCCATACAACATCCATCTTAGAATACAAGCAAACTAGTAAAGTAATATGATTGCAATCAATGGAATTTACATTAATCTGGATATCAATTTGAGTCATATACATATTATAGACCATGCAAGTGAGGTAGTTTTTATTTACCCAAAGCAAATAAAAAGTCTGAAAGGGTAAATGATTGATACAAATAAGAGGAGAAATAGTATATACTCATAGTATATTCGATATAATTACAACTAATGTTGTGTATCTATCAATCAATACAATGTATACAACATAAGAATTTCATAATCACCAAACCTGAAGACTAATTTTCAATGAGAAAATATGTGCAGGACCTAATTATAATTATATTTGTTAAATGGGTGGGACCATGGGAGTAATATTTAGATCAGTTGAGTGGTGTCATACATATGTTCATCAGAAGTAGGGCCATTAGATTTTTGAATCCTTCATACAAAGGGTTTTTTATATACAGATTGTTCTAGAAGAAACAACATTGTGTGTTGTTGGACCCTTTTCATGAAAATGAATTCCATAGGGAGTCCATGTCTGGATTCTCTTCATGACATGGGTGGCTCAATTGACTGGAAACTACAGATGACATATATGTGTTGATTTCAGTGCTCATGCTAGTTTCCTATGAGAGGATCGCCATGGGTTGATTCTACATTTTATGTTTCTAAGGGACTCCATACTTTGGCTCCAGATTATCTTGATTTCTATGTTGATAGTCATTGCTAGTGCTAATTTAGTGGCTTGAACCTCGCTGCTACATTTTTGAGTTCTTGACTGTTCCCTAAGAATTGAAAAAAAATGAAGAAGGATCCATCTTGCATTACTTAAATATGTCATTGGAAATGCTAGCATGATTCTTGAAGATATTATTATAATAATTTGGTTGAATACCACTGGGATAGAGGAGATTGGAAAACATAGGGAAGTTGGAATTAGGGCCCACAGAATATGATGGAAGTTGAGTAGCATGGTTAGACGTTTGTTGTGGTAGCTGTGTAGGGTTGTTGTTGGCATTCAAACCCATTAGCATATTTTGTAGAAATGTGAAATCTAGCATGTCAAAAGAAATGGAACCCAGGATTTGCTAAACCTTATTATGGGGCAAAAGTACTGCCACTGGATTTTTGAAACCTTCATACAAAGGATTTTTTTATATACAAATTGTTCTATAAAAAACAACATTGTTTTTTGCTGGACCCTTTTCATGAAAATGAATTCCATAGGGAGTCCATTTATGGAGTCTCATCATGATATGTCTGTTTTAGTTAACTAAAAACTATAGATGACATATCTATGATGATTTCAGTGCTCATGCCAATTTCCTGTGACAGGCTCACCATGGGTTGATTCTACATTTTATTCTACTAAGGGGCTCCATACTTTGGCTCCCTATTATCTTGATTTATGTGTTGATAGCCACTACTAGTGCTAATCGAGTGGCTTGAACCTCATTGCTTCATTGTTGAGTTCTTTAGTGTTCCATAATCATTGAACAATAATGAATAAGGATCCATCTTGAATTTCTTAAATATGTCATTTGAAATGTCAGCATGAGTCTTGAATATATTATTATAAGAATTTGGTTGGATACCATCGGGATAGGGGAGATTGGAAAATGTACCGAAGTTAGAATTAGGGCCCATAGAATAGGATGGAAGTTAGGTAGCATGATTAGACATTTGTTGTGGAATCTGTGTAGGGTTGTCGTTTCCATTCACACCCATTAGCACATTTTGTAGAAATGTGATATGTGTCATGTCAGAAGAAATGGAACCTAGGTTTTACTAAACCTAACTAGGGGGTAGCCCAAAATGTAGTATACCTATGGGGGATAGTATTGGGTACAGAGGGAGGTACCCAAGGGAATAATGTAATAATGGGATGGGCCATAGTAATAAATAAAGTGGTTAACCTGTATCATGTAAGAGACCATAAGTAGTTAGTAATAATGTAATAAGCCCATTGTATTAGATAGATGGTATTGAGAGAACCATGGTAATGAATCATGGTATTGTATGTATGAGGCCTATATAGAGGCTATAAACTCCCCATTGAGAGATGTCAAGGATTATTGTATGAACAAGCATATGGCTTGTGGAGTGTTCTCCTTCCTTAAGGAGTGATTGTATGGTGTTGCCCTACCTTAAGGGTTTGATCAATAAAGAAGCATTTCTATCTATTTCTATCTATATTCACATCTTGTTATTTCTGGGTATATTTGTATTTACATGTACTTTCAAATCAGATCTATAACAAGTGGTATCAAAGCACTTTCTTGGGTAAAGCGGAGATTTTTTTTTTGTAGGAATGTTTTGGTGCAGCGAATTTGTAGATCAAATTTATACGTTCTAGTGCAAAATTGGTAGAATCTAATTGCAGATCTGGGTTTCTGCAAAAAAATACCCAATTTGAAAAAAAACATCGGCCGAATCAGAGTCCGGATGAGGGAGATATCGCTGATTTAAAAATCAGCTGTATTGCAGACATTTTTTAGGGCGGCGAGTTTGTAGATCAGATCTATATGTTCTAGGGAAACATTTGTAGACTATAATTTTAGATCTGGGTTCTTTGCAAAAAAATACCAAATTTGAAAAAAAAATCGTCGAATCGGAGTCCAAATGAGGGAGATATTGCTAATTTAAAAATTAGTTGTGTTGCAGACATTTTTCGGGGTGGTGAGTTTGTAGATCAGATCTGTACATTTTGGGTCAACATTTGCATAATCTAATTGCAAATTTGGGTTCATTGTGAAAAAATATCCAACTTAAAAAAAAATAAAATCAGTTGAATCAGAGTCCGGATGAAGGAGATATCGTTGATTTAAAATCAGCTCTTTTCTCATAATTTTTTTTGACGACTGGACAATTGCACCGTGAATATGAAATTTTAGTGCGTGGATCGGGATTTCTATCACATGGGAAGATGCAGAATGGTTGTTCTATTTTTGAAAACAGGCGATAATAGGGATTCTGATCAATATTGGCTAAATTGTGGCCACTTCAAATTTTTGCCAAGTAAGTGATTTTTTTTGAAAACCCTCTTAATGGCTTCTAGCAAGAAATATTTTATAGCGAAAGATAATGGTCCTACTATTGAATATTTCATAAAAAATCTTAAGAAAAACCATCAAAAATCTTGGAGAAGCTTCCTATGGCATAATGTGAAAGATGAGGCTGCCATATGGTGGTACTCACTTGGCACCCAGAAGTTCGAATTTTCAGATGAAGAATTTGAAAACTATTTTTGGATAAATGGTCTCATACTAGAAATGAGGAAACCACAAAACCTAGCAAAGACTTTATTTTTACACGAAAGAAGGAAACTGTTGAAAATAGCAACAAGAAATGCTAAAAATAGAAATGCTATAAATAGCATTTTAGGTACCAGTGTTGGACATAGCAACAAGGAATGATAAAATGGAAATGATAAAAAAAACATTGCTATAAATAGCATTTCGAGATACATTACAATATTAGTTAGTCCACGAACTAAAATTGAAAATTAAAATTCAAATTTGAGCTTAGCATCTGTTTGAAAAATAATAAATTAATTCATCTTGAGTTAATTAGTTGGAAAAAATCAAACATGAAGTCTATGTGAAGACATGCAACAATTATCCCTTTGATTGAGGAAGTTATCCCTTAATTAAGGAGATCAGGATGAGTTGTAACTAGTTAGCTCAGTGAACTGAGTTAAGTCTAGTTAGATTAGTTCCAACAGTTTGTGGAACTGAATTGTAAGTTCAGTTAGTTAGTGCTTGCATGCATGTAACTAGTGTTATCTAGATAACTGAATATTCTCTCATAAATAACTCATGCATGTTAGTTCAGTCAAAGATCCAGTTGAGATCAGAGGATGGGATAGTGCAATATCAAATGGATTAATTTTCCCTAGGAAACTCATCCATGCAGAAGGAATTATCTACTTCAGGATTGTGCAGTTCATGCTGAGTTTTGATGAGTGTGTGAGGTGCGAATTCACATAGGTGGAAACATTGGACCCCAGGAAAAAACTGTGCAAGGAAATAGGATGCTTGAAGGACTGAAGGAAGGCACAAGTGTTGTCTATTCTATCTATGAGTAGCATTGAGGGATTATACTGAGAGCTAGATAGATTGTGAGCTAAAGCTTTGTGTAATACGGAGATATTTCCACTTGTATGATAATACAGAGAGCAGGGTTTTTCGCTGAGGCTTTCCCGAGAGTATTCTTCTGTGTTTCATGTGTATGATTTCTTCTTCTCTATTATATGTGTTCTTATTTGATCTTTCTCATTATCGATTAAGCTTCCACAAGTTTGTTTGTAGAAGTAGATCAAGTATTTTTCTTTAGTATATTGTGTTATCAGGTGATCTACAGTGAGAATTTCTACAGAAACCAAGAAACATAAAGGGTTATTTTCTGCTCGTATCTCCTTATTACATGTTCATGGATTGATTCAGAAGGAGAAGATCATTATGTCTGTAAATCCTAGTTACAAGCATAATTTTATCAATGTTAATTTGGCAAAAAAATTGCAAGTTCCATCAAAACACATTGAAAACACATAGGTTGATAATGAGGATGTTCAAGTTTATAAAGATTTCAAGCTTTCTATGGATAAGTATCTGTTGCATTGTGATTTTTATACTTCAAATATGGATAACATAGATGTTTTTTTGGGATATCCTTGGATGGAATCTGTGGGTACTGTCAATATTAATGTGCAGAAGAAATTTATGAAGCTCTCGTATAAAAAGAAGAAAATTACATTGCAGGATATTTCCATTAAGACCCAAGTAGAGACAAGGGAGGCAGAATCACAAAGCTCTAATGACACTGACACATCAGATGATGAGCCTTTGATGGTTGAGAATCAAACACAAACATCAAACCAGGTACCAAAAAAAAAGGGAGTGTCCAACGAGGCTGAAGCAAAAAATGTTACAAGTACTAATACATCAGATGAGGACTTTGTGTTTGAAGTAATATTGGAAGATAATAAACAACAACAAGCACCACAACATGTACCAAATACCAATCAGGCTCCATTAGGTGGTGAATTAAATAAATATGCACCGTTGGTTAAAACTTCAGCATATCACCACCCAGATCACCCTGCAAGAAAACAACCAACACGATGACAAATAATCAACAACAAGGAAAACAACCCCCGCATGATAGATAGAGAGGTGCGATGATCCACCCATAACACAATAACACAGAAGAGCCACCAGGGTCAAATTCCATCTCAAGCAAGCGAGGCACCAGCTAGATCGACGGTTCACCTATGTCTTGGATGGCTATATGCATGTGCATGGTACCAATGGACTACTCTTTTGAGTTGATCTTATTATTTGTGTTCTTCTTATGTTTGAGATTTATCTTCCTTTAAGCAATCACTTCTTACATCTCTTTTTTTTTTTTGTAAGTAAGATATGTATATTATAGAAAAAAATATGTTACAAAAAAGTCTGCCGAAGCAGAACGAAACCTCAGAAAGACCATTTTACCAGAGCTGACAGCAAGCCCTGAACTTTCAAAACCAAGAAGCTCACCTCGCAGGGTGGCCTACTCTTAAAGCTGTTACATATTGCCACGACACTATCAAAACTTGGACAGAAACAGAGTTACATAACGATCTAGCATAAGGCCAAAGCCTTGACAGAAGACAGAAGAAAAACAGAAGGAAAATACTAAGGAAAACCGCCAATTCGACTGACGGTATCCAAGCCCACGTCCAGAACATGCTTGTCAACTTTGGCCTGCATGGCTTGCATGGATTGGAATTCCTGTGCTTCCTTCATCTTGTTCTGCTGCACCAGGGGATCCGGGCTCAGAGTTTGCCGAAGAAGCCTGATGAGCAGAGTCAATTTCTTGTTGACAGTTTCCACTGCATCATGCACTGTGGAAATTCTTCGATCCAGCGATTCATGGATTTCATGTATTTTTGCTAACTGATCCTCCGATGGGGAGTTCCCCTTCCCAGAATGCTGCTTCCATTCGTCCTTTGAGTCCAGGGCTCTCGCAAGGAGGGTTTTGATTCTCCAGCTCTCCGCTTTAGTCCGAACATATTGAGTGGCTCTTTTAGAGGGAGTGCCCAGGTCATGTAACCAGTCAACCTCCTCCGCATTGTTCTCCTCGGTTCGTTGCGTTTCTTCCTCTTTCACAGAAGCTTCCAGTTCCGCGATCTTACGTTTGCTCCTAGCTGCTGCTCTGGTCTCTTACATCTTCTGCGCTGTTCGTAGCTCTTGGTTAGTCGCCGAGCACCTACAACTCCCCACCTCCATGCTATACCCTCTAATCTTATCGCGATGATCGCGTCTACAGACAGAAAAGTAGTGGTCTCTCGCAATACCTTGAACTGAGGTGAAAGAACCAGAGCCTCGACGCTCTGTTAAATAGCTATTTTCCACAGAGTTTCCCATGATGCGCTCTTCCCTCCGATGCAGAGTGGAGGTACTCTCGTTATTAATTCAGAAGATATCCGCACAAATCAAGCAGCTCTTCCCAGACTTGACATAAATGTTGCTGATTTCCTTCCCATCAAGGTCGTGCCAAGTGTCCCTTCCTCTCAAGCGGACTCTACGGTGTTTTTTGTGGCATGAACTATCATGATAGTCTTCAAATTTGGCCTTCTCTTGCCATAAAGACATCTGCCGCTTCTGTCTAGTCGTCCATCTCTCGTGATGAAAACCCATGCTGTTACTGGTATTTCCAGATATACGGTGCCGGAAACAGAAACTGTTGTCGGTCAAGCCCGGTCGATTTCGTTTAAATCTTGTTGTGCCAGCTGTAAACATCTCGCCTTAAGGTTCGGGCAGTCCACTTCCTGCCAACAACTGTCCCAACCCCTGTCCTGATTGTCCATGCCACAATTCGCCAGGTAGTCCGCCAGCCCGTTTGCCTTACGCCTGACCGTCTGAAAGACTAAACCTTTCATTCCAGCCATAAGTTTTGCAATATTCTCCGTCACCTTGGCAAGCCTCCAGTGTTTCGTGGCTTTGTTCGCCTTAGTGCCTCCTTGAATTCTCTTAGCTGTTGAGATAACCAGTGAAGAATCCCCTTCCACAATTACATTGCATTTTCGTAGGGATTTTAAGATTCTCAGACCATGCTCAAGCGTCGCAAATTCCATCTCATTATTCCTGCTTTCCCCAAGCACTCTACAATATATATGCAGAATTTCTCCGTCCTGGTTTCGTATTGCACCTCCAATTCCTGCCTTGCCGGGATTACCTCTCGAGGCCCCATCAAAATTTAGCTTCAAGCCCCCTTCCGGCGGACACTGCCATTTGTCGATCTGTGAGGATGGTTGCGTTCTGTGTCTCGATGCTGTGATGCTGCTGGTAGCTTCCAGTCGAAAGCACTTCAGGATGCGTAAGTCCTGAGCTGAAGGTTTCTCGTTATGTTCCTCTCTGCATTTTGTCTGAATTAACTGTTGAATGTTAGTTAATATATTATCTTTAGAGAATTCTATTTTCCTGTATTCATATTGAAATATTCTACGGTTACGTTCCTTCCAAATTGACCACAGTAAGAAGCCTGGAACAGACTTCCATATGCTGTTGACTCTTAGTATGTTGGAGAAGTTTTTTTTCCAATTTAGAATGGTTCTGTGAATGGATTCTCTATCTCGGTCAGAACTGCTGAGAATTCCTTCCATCCAGCTCCATAATTGATTTGCCCATTCACATGCATTAAACAGGTGGTTTATAGTTTCCTCTTCGACGAGGCACATAGGGCATCTTGAGGGTCCCCTGAATCCTTTCTTGCATAAGTTGTCCCAGGTTAGAGTTTTGTTTCTCATTAGAAGCCATAGGAAGGTTCTGATTTTCGGCCAGAATAGGCTGTCCCAAACATTGTTGCCCCAGGGCACGGCTTCTACCTGTTCTTCCTTTTCTATTATATCCCTAGCTTATTTTAATGAAAAATTTCCATTGCCTTTTAAACCCCATCTCAGCTTATCATCTTCTTCAGTTTTTCGAATCTTTCTTTTGAGGATTCTCTCATTGAATTGCTGAATGCTTTCGTTATTCTCCTCTATGCTAACAGGATTTAAACTAATCCACTCCCTCCAGATCGGATCCCTACTGCTTTGAATCCAATATTGATTAACTCTGTATCTACCCTCGTTTTGACTTATTCGCTTGAGGGAAGATAGCTCTGGGTGTCTAGTTTAGGGAATTGCTGCCAAACATCTTCCCAGAACAGGGCAAGCCTTCCATTGCGAATCTCCCGAAAGCTATGCTCCTGTACTAAGCTCCTATTATTCCTGGCATGGTTCCATATTGACGAACCTTCCGGGACTTCCTGTAGTCTTATGAGGTCCTGAGTATCACAATCTGGAGTGTACTTCTCCTTCCAATGCCTCGCCCAAGGTAAATTGGGTTCTTTAATCCATTTCCACCATATCTTAGCTCCACAGGTTCTGTTGACCACTGAAGGATCCACTAAGTTCAGCCCCCCCATAGATTTTGGTTGGCAAAGCTTATTCCACGCCACCAACGCCCATTTCTTCTTATCTCCATTCCCATTCCATAAAAAGGATCTCTGAATAGTTCTCATTTGTTGCAGAATGCCCTTGGGAGCTGGAAGCATAGAAAGTAAATATTGCAGAATTGCCTGTAGAACAGCCTTGGTTAAGATAAGTCTACCCATGAAGTTTAGAGCTCTCTGCGTCCAATGCTTGCATTTTTTCTCCATGTTGGCTAGAACCTTCTCCCAGTGAGCTTTCTGCCAAGGTTTCAGAGTCAGGGGAGCACCTAGATATTTCGAAGGCAGGGAACCAATCCTGAATCCAAGAAGCTGGGACAGGTGAGCTTGAATTGTCGGATGAGTGTTGAAGAAAAAGATTGTAGACTTAGAGAAATTAATCTCCATACCAGAGGCTCTGCTGAAGAGATCAAGGATACCCCTATAAGCCAAAGCCTCCTTCACTGTGGGTATACCGTGTAACATGGTATCGTCCACAAACTGTTGATGTGTTGTGGCTGGTATCGATCTTATCGGTTGCAGACCTTTTATGGATCCTTCTGCTTTCTTCTTGGCTATGATTCTGCTTAGTCCTTCCATTAGGATCACGAATAGGAAAGGGGATAGAGGATCACCCTGTCTTATTCCCCGCGAAGGAGTGAAAGGGGCTGAGGGAGCGCCATTGACAAGGATTGAATATCTTGGAGATTTGATGAGAGCAAGTATCCACTTGATCCATTCCCTGCAGAAGCCGAATGCATCCAATACAGCTTCAAGGTATCTCCAGCTTACTTTGTCATAAGCTTTTGATAAATATAACTGCATTAGCATTCCTGCTTCTTTTCTTGAATGAAGTGAGTGGATCATCTCCTGCGCTAACAAGATGTTATCTAAAATTTGTCTACCCTCAACGTAGCCCGATTGCTCTTCCGATATGATACCAGGAAGAATCGACTTTAATCTATTGGCTATGACTTTTGAAATAATTCTATATATAACATTACATAGGGCAATAGGTCTGAATTTATCAGGTGTCTTTGCTTCTTCAACCTTAGGAATGAGAACTAAAAAGGTGGAGTTGATGGATTTTAGAATAGTTCCTGAGCGTCTGGAATCCTCAACTACCTCCTAGACCTCCTGCTTAACAGTGTTCCAACAAGCCTTCTAGAAGTTGATGGTAAATCCATCTGGACCTGGTGCTTTATCGTTAGGCATATTCCTAATTGCCTCCTCCACCTCTTCTAGAGAGATTTCCCTGCTAAGGGCCCAATTCTGATCTGAGGTGATGGATTTAGGAATGGCTGCTGTAAGTTCCTTGATGGCCTCCTCTCTATTTATATGTGGTTCCTGTGCAATTGAGCTGAAGTGATCCGAGAGCAGAGCAGATATGTCATTGTGATTCTTTAGTATCTCCCCTGCATTGTTTTTTAACTCAAGAATCTTGTTAGCACTTCTATGGTCTAGAGCCGACCTGTGAAAAAATTTAGTATTCTGCTCCCCCTCTTTTAGCCACTGGATTCTAGATTTCTGTTTCCAAAGTATCTCTTCTTGCATACATCTGCTGTGCCACTGCTGTGAAAGAACTTTTTCCTGCTCAACAGCTTCGTCACTGTGGATGCCTGCTGCCCCATCTCTGTGAATCTGTTCCAATTTGCTCTCTAGAATGGCTTTCTCCTGGATGATGTTTCCAAAAACCGTTCTATTCCACTCTTTTATCCTTTCTTTAGTTGCTTTTAGCCTCTTTTGTAGATTAAACATTTTGGAACCTTTTGCCTCCAAAGGTTCAGACCACCATTTCTCAACCATCTTGAGGAAGTTAGGGTGGTCTAACCAAAAATTTTCAAATCTAAATGGTTTATTCCTTGGAGTACCCTGAACTTCAACAATAAGCGAGATTGGCCAATGATCCGACCCACCACTTGGAAGGATATCTGATTCTGCTGTGATACCATCCATTATTATGCTTTCTGAGATCAGAAATCTATCCAATCGAGAAGCTATCAACCTCTCTCCCCCCCTTCTGTTGTTCCAGGTAAACTTGCCACTCTTGGGGTATATGTCTACCAATCTGACAGTCTCAATGAAACTTGTGAAGGCTTCCGCGTCCCTGTTAAGTTTCCTTAGACCCCCTTTTTTTTCCAGAAGGGTGGTTATCATGTTGAAATCACCCCCCAGAATACACTTAGACCTTGGATATCGTTCAATAAGTCTGGTTATTGAATTCAAAAAATTTATTTTATCTTCTAATTTCTGAGGACCATAAATATTGATGCATAGGTAAGACTCAGAGTTACCTGTGGGTTGAATTTCCACCGCTATGAAGTGTTTGTTCGCCTCAGCTGAGATAATCTGGATTTCCCTTGTATCCCATAGTGTTGCAAGGCCTCCTTCTCGTCCCTGGCTTTCAATCTCTAAAACTTCTAAATTTCTCCCAAGCTTCTTACATAAACTGTTCATGCTAGAGTTGCTACATTTAGTTTCTTGTAAGAATATAATTTCCGGTCTATATTTCTGGATTTTCCGCTTTAAGATTCTGTGTTTTGCATGGCTGTTAAGCCCTCTTGCATTCCACGAGATGATCTTCATGTTTAACTAAATTTTATTGGTAGGACGGGAAAGCGCTAAGCGCCTTCATCTTCCCTGAGTTTATCATTATCACGCCTAGCTCCTGCAGAACTTCACCACTAGTTCTACAACCTCTTCTTTTCTTCTGCTTTGAGCTAGATGATTTCCAAAGCAGACTTTTCGAGTGGAGGCTATTGCCTTTTACTATACCTAGCTTCCTGTTTTGCTTTTCTAATTCTGCTTTTTTCCTTGCTATGAACAGGTCGTTTACCTTCTTGATTTCTTCTTCCGGTGCATTTTCTATTCCTCGAGCTTTCCAGTTCTCAGCAATTACTGGTAGATTCATCCCCTCCCTGGCTAGCGCCTCTTCCAACTCTTGATCCTCGCTTCCTCCATCACTGGTTAGCATGTCGGTTTCCTCTTCCATCTCTTCTGTTCTCTCCTGCATTTGGACTTCGTTGTTGAGGTCGCCTTCATCCGTTCCTTCCCTGGTTGGTTCTTCCTTTTCATCATGCCCTGCATCTGATGTTAAGGTTTTGTGCTTGTCCTCCGAATCTGTTTCAAGATCTAAGATCTCAAAAGAGTTGCTGTGGTTGTTTCTGTCTGTATTACCTTTATTATTCTTCCTTCTGTTAGCTCTCTGTCTAGACTTAGGTTTTATGAAGGTTTCTTTGTCTTTGTTGGCTTGTGCTGTTTCGGTCTCTGCTTCCTTCCTAATCATAGGGAAATCTCTCATCAAATGCCCATGTTCATGACATTTGCAGCAACGGAAGGGAATCTGCTCATAGTCTATGGCTTGAAAATAGTCCTCGTCCCTGTATTCAAGCCAGAGCCCCTCATGCAGTGCCCCGGAGACGTCCATTTCAACACATATTCTGGCGTAAGATGTGTATCTCTTTTGTAATGTTGCTTCCGAGGCCTTGATAAATGTTCCCAACTGGTCTCCAATTTGTTTCAAGGCATTCAGACCCCAATAATCTATTGGGAGAGAGAACAATCGAATCCAGACTGGGACTTGAGTAAAAGATTCTTTCTCTGGGACGAAGTTTGGTTTCCATGGTCGCATGTACAGACCAGCTGAAGCCAAAAAGTATGGGCCACCCTCAAAAATTCTATCCTTGTCTTCTAGGTTGGAGAATACAACCGTGAAGAATCCTTTGGCTCCCAAATGAAGTTTAACATCCCCCCTCAGTTTCCATTGTTGTCTGATCCATTGACAAAGAGTTCTTTTAGATGGCCAAATGCCCATAAATTTGCAAATGACAGCATGTTCTGCCATGTGCTCTCTGTATGCCTGAATCTCTGGGTCAGTTATTACTACCCTGAGGTTGTCAGTCTTTTTTGGTTTGCAGACCCCATTTGATGAAGAGTATCTATTGGGGCTTGTGCTTGTCTCCCCCTCCTTCTCCGGCTTTCCTTGCCTATTATCTGTTTGCTCCCTGTTTTCTTCTATTTGTCGCTCCTCGTTCTCTGTTGATTTAATTATTGAGGCGATTTTGTCTTTAGTTCCTGTCAATCTTTCATCCCCTTTGCCTTTGCCTTCCGTTGTGATGTCTGGCTTGTCGGTTTCCCCTTTTATTTTCTCCTTATTCCTCCTGCCATTCTGCTTGTTATTGTCAAGCCCAGAAATCCTGACCCCTTCCTTCTTATTTTGCCTCTGCTTCTGCATGATTATCTGTTTGAAAGTAGGGGTCCCACTGGACCCCTCTGCCCCATCCGGTCGGTCAGCTCTTGACCTTTTCGTAACAGTGCTGCGAAACGAGAGATGACCACTTCCAGCCCTGCAACGGGATCAGAACATCAGAAACCCTAGTTTCTCCCTCTGCTCCTCTGCGCGCTCTCTCTTGTTTTCTCTGTTTCATACATACCACTTCTTACATCTCATAATGAAAACAAATTATATTTAAATTTTTAAACAAATAATAATAACAGGTTCAGTTTACCATAGTAAATCAAATATTTACATTTTTATCCGGGGCATTACAAATACTCTATAAAGTACATAACTTTAAAAATCTCTAGGTATTCCCTTGAAAAAGATTATTCCTTTTATAAGTTAAAAAATACACATATATAAATATAAATATAATTTTTTAATTTTAAATACCATATAGAACACATAACTTAAAACACCTTTATTATATTTAAGGGATGATTGACAAATTAATATAAAAAAAATAAAACAATACATTTATATTTCTAGCATTAAAGTAGGCATAATTTAAATTAGCTTATATACATACGCTTTTTATGTTATATGTTTATTATATAATATTTGAGTGCTATGTATATATAATTTTGAGTTAATTTATGCATTTTTTTATTGTTTTAACTTAAATGACACTTAATTCAAAGCACTAAAATAGATAAATAAAAATATAAGAGACACACATATATATAATCTATGGTATTATATTAAACTTGAAATATAGCTCTTAATACAAATTTTACAACCATTTTAGGGCTTCTCTACTAAACATATCTTCATTTTTTATTTAAATTATGTATTTATATAAAAACATAATAATGTATATACAATTACATAAGAATGTCGGAATCTATATATTTTATTATACACAAAATCATGAACTCAAAAACATATATTATAATTATATGGAAACAAAACCACAACTCTTTCTATATATTTAATTAAAATACATTTGTTTAATAAGCTCAGTCCACCCAAAGGAACCATGTTAGCTAAAGAGATTCATGCATAAAAATTCATAATGAAACCAATTATATATCAATATAAAAGTGTAATATGTATAACTTTATATAAAGAATTGCAAAGAAATTTTTACAAATAGATGCACATATAAAGAGTATCATTTAAGGATTATATACAGGATGCTTTACAATTATCATCCTGCAATAAACTATTAAAATGGTGAAAATAATTTAAATAATTATAATATCTATAAGAATTTATATAAAAAGGATCTATTTAATAACATCAACAAAAATGACAATATCCAAATGTGCATTATGTGTATAGTTTTGAATATATGTGGTAAACAATGTGAGCTCAGTCATGCAATTAACTTCTAATTCCTTGTGAATGAATTTCAAAATATTAGTATTTTCATTTTCATTTACATTTATACACAAAAGTATGATTACATTCGAGGTTAAAAGTGAAGAAATATTAACTAATAAAGGAAATTACTTTTTATATAGTATTTACCTTGTCATTTAAATATTCTATGTGATTTGGAATTAAATATCTTTATTTATTAGAATTAATTTCATTTTCAGTATTATGGTGAAATTAAGGAAATATAAAAATTATTGAAATTGTAAATAATATCTTTTAATTGATATGAAAATGTTATTTGAATATTTCAATAAAATCATTTTATTACTATGCATTTAGGATTATCTACCTTATGATTTATAATTATCATCCTTTCACTATCAATTAAAATAGTTAAAATAGATCTTAGCTTTTTAAATTTATTAATATATATATAAAAAATCATAATAAAATTATTTATTTAGAAATAATAAAAAAATATCATAAATTAGTCTGACAATATAAGAGTGTGTTATGTATATGAACATGAATAAATGTGACTAATTCATTCATTGTTAGATTATATTTGGGTTACTCATTAATAAATTTTAAATTATTAGCATTTTCATTTTCATATTGTTGATATTTTTTTTAAATAAAGTGTAATTATATGCAAAAAGATAAATACACTTTATGTTAAAAATATAAGGAACTTTACTTAATAAAATAAATTATTTTTTGATAACACGTACCATTTTATCTAATTAATTTTATGTTATTATTCTTAAATGACCTTTATTTTATAGACTTAAATTCATTTTCATCTAATTAATTTTATGTTGTTTATTCTTAAATGACCTTTATTTTATAGAGTTAAATTCATTTTCAATATTAAAACAGCATTTAAGGAAATACATAAGTTATTCAAATCCTAAATAATATACTTATTTGCTATGAAGATGTTATTTAATATTTCAATAAATTCAATATTAATTTTATGTGTTCCTTTTTATTTTAGGATTATCAACAATATTTTTTGCATATCTTATCTTTACTTCATCGCGGATGGAGGTTTCGATGGAGTTTAACCTCCTCCTAAGTGAAGAGGAGGTTGACCTCATTCAATGGGTAAGATAATTGATTATGATAAATCATTTAAACGAACAACATGCTTTGCCATTTTCAATTGTCACTCACCAAAATTAAATATATGGTTGACGTCATGTATAGGTGAAACGCCATGTGAAGATGGATGAAAAAGCTAACATCATAGAGGCAGTTATAGAAAAGAGTTTGGATGGAAACTACGACATGGGATCAATAGTTAAGGTTTCGAGACTTGTTATATATATTGTTTTATTTAATATGTTATTCTTTTAATATGATATTAATGTTCATAGATATATATTTTTTGATACAAAATTATATGATAGTGAAGTATTTTATCTAACATTTAAAATATTTTATCTATGTTTGACATTGATTTTTTTTTTTCATAAGTAATATTTTTTAAAGGGATAGATTAATTTTATAATAAGAATTGAATGAGTTATACATTTAGTTCTTATTATTTTTATTATAAATTTATTGAATTTTTTTAATTTCAATTACCTTTTTTTGATATTGAAATATTTTACTATGGTGTGTGTGTATATATATATATAATCTCAAAAGAAATTAGTTTGTATAGATATTCAAACAATTTATCGAAGTGTTTTCAAGTATTTTGAATAAGTATAAAAATTATACATGTTGTTCGAAAACTAAAATACAAGCTTTTATTTTTTTAAATTTTTTTTGGCTCGCTAGATTGAAACAAAATCTCTCTCTCTCTCTCTCTCTCTCTCTCTCTCTCTATATATATATATATATATATATAATGTGTAATTTTTCATTGTTTAAATTGTATTTTTCAATATTGTATAAGTACATAGCTTAAACTTGTAATCCCAAAAAATCATTGCTAGATTTAAAAGAAAAATGATGAAAAATTATATTGAAGGAAATACAATTAGATTTATATTTTTAGCATTAAAGTAGGGATAGTTAAAATTATTTTATATACATACACTTTTTAAGTTATAATTTTATTTATATAATATTTCAATGCCATTTATGTATATCAAATCCTTAGTTAATATATGCATTATTTGAGCACTTTGACTTAAATGACAATTATTGTTAGTTGAATTCCATCATTTTTTAGGTTTGCTAGAATATATAAAATGTTTGAATCTATAATATTACATTAAACTTCAAATATAACTCTCTCTACTATAGTATTAAGAGACGTATCTTACCATTTTTATTGAAATTTTGTATTTACATAAGAGAATAATAACATATATACAATGACACAAGAATGTAAAAATATACACATTTGAGTATATACTAATAAATAAAAAATTGAATATAAGAGCATATAAAATTATAGAAACACACAAATATGTTATATAGATGCATTTGTTAAATAAACCCAATCTATCTAGAGGAACCATATTAGTTAAAGGATTCATGCACCAAAAACTCATAATTAAATAAACTAGCAATTGCACTAAATTTTGCAAAGGAAATGACGTAAGGAAGTAGCATAGGAACCAGTATCATAGATGAAATAAGATGTGACCAGAGTACTCTATATGGAGATGGGAGATAGGGCACCCTAGCTACCTAAGTAAATGTCTAAACCAAACGTGGTGTCATCGTTTGAAATGGTGGTTGATTATGTGAGGCAAAAAATAGGTACCCAACCTTACCATTTCACATTCACAAGTGTTTTATTTGCTTGTGCTAATTTGGTAGATGTGGAACTTCGCAAAGGAGTCCACCATGACATAATTTCTAGTGGACTATAATGTAATGCCATTGTAAATATGTATGCTAAATGTGGTTGCATAGAGAATGCAAAACAAGTGTTTGACAAAATTCAAGTGTTTGACAAAATTCCTAAACCAAATGTAGTATATTGGAATGTTACGATATTAGGGTATGTAGAGGATGGGAACATCGTGAAACATTTTCTTTAAATGCCTTAATGGGGCCAATACTTGTTGGATATGCACATAAGGGGTATCTTAATAAGGCTATGGACCTCTTTTTGCACATGTTGATGGTGTCATCGTTTGAAATGGTGGTTGATTATGCGAGGCAAAAAATAGGTACCCAACCATAGGCAACTTCCTTTCCTTGGGTGAAAAATGTCCTGGTAACTTCCCGATTGCTACATAATTCGCTACGTCTACATACCAATGTTCTTTAATCATTATAGCGAATAGTTGCTCATCTGGAAACTAATCATCTACTGATAATGGATCATTCGTCTTTGGCACCCGGGACAAGAAATCTGTAGCACAATTTTCTTTTCCTATTCTAACTTTTATGATAATATTGAAATCCTGCAATAGCAACAACCATCGAGTTACTTGCCCATTAGTGATTGGTTTGTTGCCCAAGTACCTAATAGCAGAGTGGTTAGTATATAGGAAAATTGGATAGCCTGTTATATAATGTCTAAATTTATTGATAACATGTATAACAGCTAAAAATTCTTTTTTTGTTACTGTATAATTTAACTCAACGGGGGTAAGATTTTTGCTAATATAATAAATAGCATAAGGCTTCCTCTCCTCTTCTTGTCCAAGTACAATGCCTATAGCAATGTTTGATGTGTCTATAGAGATATGGAAAGGTAAATCCCAATTTGGTCCTTGTAATACTCGTGCAGTTGAAATTAATTTCTTTAGATCTGCAAAGGAAATATCACATTTGTGAGATGAGTTAAATTCAACATTGCTTGTTAAGACATATAAAGGTGCAACAATCCTTTTAATTTTTTCTATAAATCTGTGGTATTACCCTGCATATCCAATGAAACCACGTACCTCAGTTTGTGTGTGGGGTGTGGGTAGTGCAAGAACTACCTCTATTTTATATGGATCTACCTATATTCTAGCCGCAGAGATGTAGTGTCCCAGAACCACACCTTCGATCATCATCATGTGACACTTTACTTTACTTAAGCATAATCTGGTAGCAATGCATCATTCATGTACTTTTTCTAGATTTCAAAAGCCCTGCTCAAATTCACTTTCGTAGGGGGTAAAATCATCCATATAAATTTCAAGTCCTTCGTCAATCAGATGGGAAAAAATGCTCAATATTTGTGTCTAAAGTGTGGGTGTGGCATTGCATAAACCAAAGGGTAAAACTCTGTATGCAAATGTACCCCAAGGGTACGTAAACATAGTTTTATCCTAGTGTTCAAGGGAAATATGAATCTGATTATAGCCGTTGAAGCCATCAAGGAAGGAAAACAATTGTTTCCCTACTATGGTATCGAGAACTTTATCAATAAAAGGAACAAGGAAATGGTCCTTCTGGGTGGCTATATTAAGCTCCCTATAGTCCACACAAATTCACCATTTCTCGTTTTTCTTGGCAACGACTACTAACGAGGAAACCCACTGACTATCTAAGATAGGATAAATAAAATTTACATCCAACAACTTTTGGAGTTCTTCTTTCAAAATTTCTCTAAGGTGCAAATTCGACCTCCTCTAAGGCTTCCAGATGGTTTGAGAATCCTTCTCAATATAAATATGATGGGTACGCAACTGGCGATCTATACCTTTCATGTCTGAGTATTCCCAATCAAAATTTGTTTTATATTTCTGAAGAACCTGAAGAATTCTTCGCCATTGATGATTGTCCAAGTTACCGTTAATGTTAAGTGTTTTACCTATTTCAATCTCAACTCATCTGCTGTTATAAATAGCAGTCGTGGGTATATTCTGATCATCTGTGTCCCTGAAGGGATATCCCTTATCCCTATGCTTCATTATCGAGGATGGCCTTTAATATTTTGCATGTAGGATTATTCATGGGAACTGGTTTATTAATGAAGTTGTTAATAACATCATCTTCAGTTTGATTCTTGAATCTGAGAGCTTCTTCCAGTGTGAGAGGAGAGAATATGTTTTATTCTAGTTATCTAGGTGGGTGTAACTGAGGATTTACAATAGGAAGACCTTGTTTTGTCGGGGGATACATAACAATATTTTTCACAACATTTCATTGACTAATAGTCGTGCTGCCTGCACGACATCCTATAGAAGGATCTGCTATTGCTAACCAAGGTCGACCCAATATCAAAGGATGTCCATCTTGCCTATTTATTGTGTTGATGACTAGAATGTCCATAGGATACTCCCAAGAGTCGACATAGAGAGTCACATCATGTAAGGTTCCTTTAGGTGTAAGTATTAATCTGTCAGCAAGTTCTAATAAGATTGAGTTGGGTTCTAAAGTTGTAATACCTAGTGTTATCCTCCATAATGTCCCAAGCTAAGGAGGAGATCGATGGAGGTAACCACAAACCAAGCTTTCTGTTTGCTAGCTAGCCTTACCAAACCAGAGAGGGCTCTCTCTATGAAATCACAGCCAAAGGTTGACTAGAATGTAAAAGAATATTAGGCTAGGTATGCTAGGCTTAGGTAGGTTTTGATTTTTTAGGGTTTTGATGGTGGATTAGGGATGAAAACCAGGTATGTAGGTCAAAGTATCAAAGGGTTACGATAATAAATATATGGAGGAGCAAGGTAGCAATACTTTTGTGATGGATTTAAGGTTTTGTCAGTGTAGGGTAGGGTTCAAAAGAGTAAGAAGGTCTTAATGAGCATGTGTGCCATGAATTCATTTGTTAGGAAGAAAAATTACACAAAATGACTTTCCCATCAAAACAAAGCTTACATGAAAAGAATTCTGCTTATAACCTTTAAGGAAAATCACTAAAGAAATAAGGTATGGAAAGGAGAAATTTATATCATTCATATAAAACTATAACAGAGAAAATAAATCTTCACAAACTCACTGCACATGAATTCCTAGATAATAGCTACAACTACTCCTTTGATTTGCTAAATAAAGAGTTGAAGTACAAGCTACAAGTGTTCCAACCTCTGATTTCTAACCCTCCAAGTGACTAAGAAAATGATACATATAGATCAAAACAACATCTCCCTTCTCTCAGGGGTTGAATCCATGAGTGGTGGAGCAATTCCCAAAATATCTCTAACCATAACCTAATGACTAAGGATGGTAAAAAACCCTCCTCTTAATAGCAAAACCAATACATTTGACCATAAAGAATGTTTACAAGCATGTATATACTTCATATTCACTCTAACCGACCTATTTACACCTCTTTACATCATTACAACATCAGAAATGAAAAATTACATCAGTGGAGGTCGAATATGGTCTAAGTCAACTGAGGAAAGTGGCTTTTAGTTGAAAACGCGGCAAATTCAGGCCAAAACGTAGCGTGCCGGGAGAAAATGCAGCGAAATTGGTGGAAGTGACTTTTGGAGGCCTTCTCGAGGTCCAAATCCTGATCTGAAAAATCATGGAGATAGATCCGGATGTATTATACATGATAGAATCCTTGAGAACTGAAAATGGATGATCCTAACCCTCCGAAACTTCATTCTCCCATAGGTACTCCAAAAATGCAATGACCTGTTCAAAAAGAGGGTAGAGAGGTGATTTTTGAGTGTTTTCGGCTTTTTTCACCTACTAGAACTTGCTAAAATCCTGCTCCAGGGGCTATAAGTGATGTAAAAGTGATTAAAAATCCAAATATGCAAGAAAATTGTCATTTGGAGCTCCCCATTAAAAGCATAGCATGGGGCACGCTACCCTTTTCGACAAAAATCTATGTAAAGTTTTTAGGTTTTCTACAAACATAGGCCTCAAAGGTGGAGCAATATCTCTCTAACAATGAATCTGTTTGAAAAACTGGGAGAGGATTTTGTAGATAAAGACATTTGTAAGAATACACTCTCTCATGTTTTGGAAATTTATTTCCATTTTCTCGGAATCCGTGCCACAAAATCATGACTAAAACAAGAAATTAACTTGATTTTTTTATTTTTATTTTTCTAACATAACCCTCCAATAAAGTTGTATATATCCTAATCTACGGTACTTGTGTAAATGCTGAAGGAGGTTGTTACTTGGTCTATTATTGACAAAAACCTCTTTCACTTTTGTCAATTTCATCTCCATTTGGTCATAAACATACTTTGAAGCAAAATTGTCCCTATGTGTAGCAAATGATTTTTTAATGTCCCTTTGACCTAGTGGAGGAGATGGCTCACTCTCTTGCTCTTTATGCCTCTTGAGATATCTTGTACTTGGACTCATTTATGCTTCCTCTGATCATTGGTTGTGGTCTTTGGATCCATTGTGAAACCCTAGCTCACTAGGAAGGGAAATTAGGGTTTAGTTTAGGAAAACAAGGGTTTTGGGGCAGTTTTAGGAATGGAGGGAGATGAAGGGTTTTGAGGGTGTCTAAATTCTTGGGAAAATTTAGGGGGGTAGGGATAAATGTTAGGGAGTGTAGGGAGGTGTAATTTTAGGGAATTAGTGAGGGAAGGGGTCCAAAAGGGAAAAACATAGGCCTAGCCTAGGAAAGTGTAGTCTAGGCTAGGGTTTGTGGGAAAATGATGAAATTGAGGGATAGGAATGAGGGGGAGTGTTTAGGAAGGTGTATAACAGGTGGGGGAATGTGACTGAGCTATAAAATTAAGGATTTTCTCAGCAATTTATCAATGAGATTATGAAACCAAGCAAATGCAACCAAAACCCTAGAAGAGGGAATTGATCCTTCCAAGCATGAACTGAAGTGAAACAAGGTATAAGATGACCCACTTACTTGAAAATGATAGTCTGGAACCTGAAATTGATGAAGAAACCTTCTGTAATGATGATTTTGATGGTGAAATGACCAATTTTCATGATTTTAACCCTATGACCTAATGATGACCATGATGACTATGGGACTCTTTCAACAATGAATGACCTAACCATGATGATGTCCATTGACCATGGAGGTGAAAGGAGTAGTAATAACCTAACTGACCTAACCAGTGACCAAATTTTTATTTGAAGACCTACTAAAACATAAAAATTTGACCTAGGACCCTAACAAAAAACTTTGTAAGAGCATATTTGATCACTCGTGACTGACATGACTGATAGACACTAACACCTAGAACTTTGCAGGTTTCAGTGGTCAAAATGTTAATGGCTTCCCCAAGATCTACTAGCATGTTTGGAAAGGTACAACCTTGTATATGAACTGTTGCCACAGGGTTTCCTGGATCTTCATATTTAATCAGTTCTTGTTTACCCAAAAGTAGATGAGATAAAGTTCCCACCACATGTATTCTTGGTGGATTTTATGATTTCCTTCCAAACTTCTTGCCACATAATTCGTTAATTTTCTTTGCATAAATTAGGATGTCCTCGATGGCCAAGAGGAGCAAAATCTTTATACACAAGTTTTTCAATTCCCCTAAGATATCAAAATCAGGATATATGGTAGGTTTAGCTACTCTACTGTGTCTTCTCCCTGTTTTATTTCCATAGTAATCACAGTCGAAGGATTTATTTCGGGTTGTTTTTATTTTTCAGTTTCTTTATTTTCTTCTATATTAATAATGTTCCCTAACCCTAGATGAAGCTCATTGCATTCTACTGGTTCTGTGTCATTATCCAAATTCTCAAGAATCTGTACATATTGAGCTAGTCTATTATTAGGATTCGTATTTGGTTGAGATGGAAATTGGGGGCGTACTGAAGGTTGAGGGTTCTCGAATGGAGCTGGCGATGTGGGTGGCGGCTGAGACCCCATTCCCATGGGTATATTGGTCATCCCCATAGAATGCTACCAATTTTGAGACCAATTCAGGTTTTGTGAGGTCGAAGCAGCCCACTGTGAAGGGTAAGGTTTACTAGCTAAATTTTGCTAGAAGGGGGTGGAGATTTGTGAATTTGGCCAGCCAACACCTGGGAAGGGTTGTTTTGGCTAGGTTGACATGGAATACTGTTGGGATTTCCAGGTAGAGAAGGGTGTTTGACCTTGCCATGTTGTTCTAGGATTTTGTTGTTGATTATAGTGTGTAGCGAAGAACAAAGAAGGATCTGGCATATGTGAGGGTTGTGCTTGCCATTGTCGATGTTGAGCCGTTAAGTATGTTAGGTATGTTCCTTCCTCTGCTTCTTTGAACATTTCTTTTAATTCGGGAAGTGATGGACACTAGTCTGTTGCATGGCCCTTGGTGCATATAGAGAAAGTCTTAATCATGTACAAAGGACATTCTCTTTAACTGTGCTTCTTTATGCGGCATGGACAAAATATGGCTAACTTTTGTTCTACCTCGGCTTTTCTTTGTCTAGCATGTAATATGTGTAACTGTGATGTTAGCATGCCCATGATATCTGTCTTTAAATCTTCCAAGAGGTTACCAATCTCAGTTCTTGTCATGCCTCCAGTGGGAGGTCTACTTCCTCTAGTCATGGAATCTCGTCCTTCTAGTCTGATGCATGTACTACCCCATGAACACTTGATACAAAATTAGACAATTTTGTCATATTCTTCTTGAGAAATTTCACCTTTCCCCATTAGGTTTAAAGTTTTTATCCATTCTTCTTTCATTCCATTTATCAATATGGATTTCAAGGCTGCGTTTGGTAATGTGGCTTGGGGGGGCCTACGCAAATTATACTGAAACCTTTGAACATATTCTTCTAAAGTTTCATTTTCCTTTGCAAACATTTTGAATATTCCATCCTTTAGAACCCTAGTCCTATGGTAGTCCTGGCACTTGGTGAGAAATTCATTCTTCATTTCGTCCTAGGAGTTAATGGTACTTGCACCTAAACCCATAAACCGTCATAAAATTTCTCCATTTAAAGTAGAGGGGAACAAATTTAATTTTTGAGGATCAGTGTTGTAGTAATATCCTCTGCACGAGACATTAAACTCAAATAGAAAATCATCTAGATCCTCTGAGGTCATCCCGTGAAAGGTTGGAATGTTTTGTAAAGGAATGGCTTTCATCAAGGCATTGTCTACTGGGTCGACAATAGGGTATTCCAACATCGAAGTTTGTCCTTGAGGTGGTTGATTTACCATTTGATCAAAGATGTGCCAATAATCCTCAAGGATTTCTTGGTCAGGAGGTGTTATTTGGGTGGATAGAGTATTAAAAATTTGAAGGGGCTTTACTACACTACTCAAATCTGGGACATTAGATCCCTCTTTTTCACTCAGAGTCATAGGAGATCCTAATTCAGATGGTTGTGGGTCTTCCTTAGTAGCTCCACTAGATTCTCCCTCTCCTTGTTTCAAATTACATGACTTTCCCTCTTGTGAAGGACTAGAGTTTAGATTATTTGTATTTTGAAAATTCCCCTCAGATCCTTCATTTTTTCTATGGATCTCGACATAAGATGTAGTTGGTGATTCTTCTGCTTGAGGGACAAAAGTATAGCCCTTTCCAAATATTGTCTGGGGTCCTACTGACACCTGAGATTCAGTTCTCTGAATGATTTCGTCTATAAAGGTCGACCTCTCAAGGATTGTCATTCCCTGGGATTTGGTGGTTTTTGGTACTGATTTATGATCTATTGGTGTCTTTTTTCTCCTATTCATTCATACCTACACAATATTTGCGTATCTAATGAGAGCGGGCACTAGGAACAAGCTTTTTTCTTACTTTGTACGCAAGTTCTTACCTCCCGTTTTCAATACCCAATTCTCCTCAGGGATAAAAATTAACTATTATCTTGACAACCTCCTCAACAATGATCCCAAAATGTTGGTGCACTAGGATGACTCTATAAATAAATCTTGATCCTACATTAATATGTCAACCTAGGATTCGTCTTTCTATTTCAAGGTTGTTAGCATTGTTTGAGCAGGAAATTGAATTATCTATATGAAATCTCATTTAACAAACTTAAAACTAATTCTATAAAAAAAATTAAAGATGTTGGTCTAAGAGATTTAGAGTACCAATTTTTCTGGCAACAAACAAAATTATATAACAAGAGTGAAAATAAATTAGGATATCACAATGATGAATATAATATGTTGATTTATAGGGGTACACATTGTGTTACTAACCAACAAGACTTAAAACAATTAATCTTGGATGAATGCCATAAAATCCCTTATGTTGCTCATTGTGGGTATCAAAAATTAATCACTGCTTTGAGGAAATATTATTTTTGGCCTGGTATGAAAAGGGAGGTAGTTGAATACTTAATGAAGTGCCTAGAATGTCAACAAGTGATGGTTTAGCACTAGCATCCAGCCATATTTCTTCACCCATTGTCCATCCTTGAATGGAAATGGGAGATTATCACACTTGATTTTATCACTGGTTTACCTAAGTCTAAGAAACATAATGATTCTATAATGGTAGTAGTAGATAAACTGAGTAAGTATGCGCATTTTATTCCAGTGTAAACTACTTATAAAATAGTTTAGATTGCTAACATATACTATGAAAGAAATTTTAGAATTTGTAGAGTGTCGAAAGTGGTAATCTCTGATAGAGATGAAAAATTTACATATGCATTTTGGAAAGCTCTATTTGATTTATTGGGTACTTAGATAAAATTCAGTACTACATACCATCCTTAAACAAATGGGAAGATTGGATGAGTGAATCAGGTGCTTGAGGATATGTTGAGGATGTGTGTTATGGAACAACGAACTAAGTGGGGAGAATATCTTCATTTGGTATTATTTTCCTACAATAATAAATATCATGCTTCCCTAAAGACGAGTTCATTAAAGGTATTATATGGGCATAGGTGTAGAACACCTATCAATTGGAGTGGCCCTAAGGATAAATTGATGCTAGGACCTGATTTGGTAAAAGAAGTGGAATAGGTTGTGAATAAAGAGAGAATGAATTTGAACACTGCATAAGACAGACATAGAATATATGCTGATAAAAAGAGAAGTTACCTAAAATTTCAAGTATTTAATCACATGTATGTACAGGTACATCCTAAGAAGGGCACCTTATGTTGGGGGGGATGTGACAAAAAGACCTTAACCAGGTCAACTACAGAAAACCCGATTACAGTGTTGGGGTTATGGATAACCATACTACTATAAAAATTGTCATCATCATGGAAGAATATAACATGCTACAAATATTTAAGAGGCATCTACCATGGGAGAGGTGGTGAGAATTCTACGCAAGGTCAATGTTTCACTAGAGGACTATGAGGATGAGTACCAACCCAAAATGATTGAATCTGAAGGTAAGATTTCCTATCATATTGTGTCCGTTTTAATATATCCTAGAGCAACTTTGAGCTATATAAGTCCTGAATGAGTTATGTCATTTGCAAGAAGCAAGTTTAAAAACCCTTGGCCGATATAGTTAGACACTAGGTTAAAAAGGAGAGTGCTAACAAAAGGGGAAAATTGTCCTATTGAATTACTTGTTCAGCTAATAAAACTAAATTTGAACATGTTTCCCTTAGTTTATTATGAAATTTTAATTTGTATGGATCTGCTGGAAAAACATTTGTCCCTTATAAAATGTAAAAGTAAAATTATTAGGTTTATTGATGAAGAAGGTTATAGGCAAGCAATCCAAGGAATAACAAGACACCTAAAATTAAGGCCAATCAAAACCTCACAACTGAGAAGGTGCATTAGAAAGGGTTGTCAAATTTATGGAATTCAAGTAGGAGATACAAACTCTAAATAAATGACAGAGCTACCTTAGAAAATCTACCAATTTTCCAAAATTTTGTTGATGTATATAAAAAGGGGATCCCTGGTTTACCCCCTAAATGAGATATTAAATTTTTGATTAAATTAATTTCAGGAACACCATGGTATCCAAGGCACCCTATCATATCAACATACCAGAATTAACTAAATTAAAATTGCAGCTACAGGAGCTGCTTGATAAGAAATACATTCTCCCAAGTGTATCACCATCAGGAGCCCATGTACACTTCCTCAAAAATAAATATGGAACACTATGATGTTTTCCATGGCTTTCTTACACTAGGGTTATCATCAAATATGGATCATAGATGAAGATATATGCAAAATTGCATTTAGGACTCATTTTCGACATTATGAATTTGTAGTCATGCCTTTTGGTCTTACTAATTCCCCAGCCACATTTATGTGCCTCATGAATAGTATATTTCATCCTTATCTTGACAAGTTCATGTTAATGTTTATTGATGATATCCCAATTTATTCAAAGAATAGAAATTGTGAATTCTATAAGGATCAAATACAATACATGGGACACATAATCACCCAAGAGGGGACAATTGTATATCCCGAAAAGATTATGGCTATCATACAATGGCCCATTACTAAAAATCTTGTAGACATCCGATCCTTTATGGGTATAGCAAGCTATTACCGCTGCTTTATAGAGGGGTTTTCTAGATTATCTTACCCCATAAAATCTTTGTAGAAAAAGGTGAAATATTTTAATTGGACAACAAAATGTCAAAATAGTTATAACCAACTAAAAAATTTGTTAACTATAACCCTTGTTCTAAGGATTGTAGAACCAAAAAAATAATTTGTTTTCTATATCGATGGATATCAGGAAGGGGTAGGAGGTATGTTGATGCAAGAAGATCATGTGGTAGCCTATGAGTCTTGGAATTTGAAGGATCACGAGAAAATATATTCTACTTATGAATTAGAATGAAAAAAGTAGTTCACGCTTTGCTGGTTTGGTGACACTATTTGTTAGGAAAGAGGTTCATCTTAATTAATAATCATATTAGTCTAACTAGTTTCTTTAAACAACACAACCATAATGCTCGACAAACATGATGGAATGCTTTCATAAGTGAATTCAAATTCTATATAAAACACTTGAAGGGAAAGGAAAATTGAGTAGAAGATTCCCTAAGTAGAAGGCTGAATTGTATATATGAAATTACATATATTCAAGTAAAAGTTTATTTTATAGATCAGGTTAAAGAAGCAACCCTAAGGGACCCATAATATTGGTTTTTATGGAAACAAATGAAGCAAAGGAACAATTATGAAAATGGTTATGTTATGAAATTAATGAGGATAATTTTCTAACCTATAAGAACAAAATTTATGTCCCAAACCAGCAAGTTATTAAGCAGTTAATTTTAGATAAATATCGCAGAAGTCCATGTTGCCCTACCTGGTTACCAAAAATTAATTACTGATTGGAGAAATAATTATTTTTGGCCTGGTATCAGGAGGTATGTGGAAAAATATCTACCAAAATTCTTAGAGTGTTAATAGGTAAAAGTTGAACATCAACATCCCACAGGTTTACTTCACCCATTACCCATTCTTGAATGGAAATGGGAAATCATTACATTGGAATTTATTGCATGTTCACCTAAGTCTAAAAGGAAAATGACTCTATATTGGTTGTTGTGGATAAATTAAATAAATCAACACATTTTTTCATGTACAGTCAACTTAAAAAATTGTTCAAATTGCTAACATATTCATGAGGGTATACCTAATAATTTCTGATAGAGATGTGAAGTTTACTTCTGCCTTTTAGAAGGCTTCTTTTACAGGACTAGGCACTGAAGGGAAATTTAGTAATGCCTACCATCCATAGAGGGATGGGAAAACTAAACAAGGGAATAAAGTGTTGGAAGATATCCTATGAATGTACATTATGCAACAACCAACCAAGTGGGAAGATTACCTCCACATTCACATATAACAAAAGTTATCATGCTTCATTGAGAATGAGCCCATTCAAAATATTATATTGGAGAAAGTGTAGGATCCCTATTAACTGGAACAGTCCTAAATATAAACTAATATTGGAACCCGACATGCTGAAAGAAATGGAGCACACTATGACAAAAGTGAAAATGAATTTGAAGGTTACTTGGGATCAACATAAAACTTATGCAGAAAAGAGATAAACCTATAGGGAATTCCATGTGGGAGACCATGTGTATGTAGGGGTCAAACCGAAAAAAAGCACTTAAGGTGGGGAGGCTGTCAAAATTGGCTCCGTGATTTTGTGGCCCTTTCCAAATACTTGCTTGAATTGGGCCCATAGTCTATCAGTTGGCTTTACATAGCCACATATGTGTACATAACGCATTCCATGTTTCTTTGTTGAAGAAGTATATTTATAATCCTAAGAATATTATTAATTGGTAGGATGTATAGGTAAAAAAAAAGTTGAAATAATTTCATATATGTTTTTTTTATTAATGATTAATGGGAAACTAATGGTATCTCTGATGACTATGAATGTAGTTCAAATGTGATGAAGAATTTCTGGTTGAACCTCAACGTATTCTCGATCAGAGATAAATCATGCAATGGAAGTGAGATATCACCCAAATTAAAGTGAATTGGAAGAACTTTTTCCCAGAAGAGGTAACGTAGGAGGATGTGAATTACATGATTGAGGCATATCCCAACCTATTCTAAAGGGATAGGAACAAACACCAAGGATGGAGTTTTGCTCGAAGGGGGGGCCAGATGTAATACCCCTCACTTAATTAGAAATGTTTAATTTACTTTTAGTTAAATGATTTGATAGACTTTGGGTCATATAGAAGGTCTGGTATGAACTGGTAATAGACTTAAACATTTATTATTATTTTAAATTTCATTAATAATATTTCAGCCATAGAAATTACGAATGGAAAATATTCTAAATGAAAGTTTCACTTACCAAACGGTTAGAAGAAAATTATTTCTCCCCCTAGAGATAAATCACCTAAGTTGGGGAAAAGGGATCCAAGAGGGTGAGAGGGAAAAATCCTGAGGCAACCTAGTGACTTGGAGCCTATTTGAAGGATACCCAAGAGAGGAATTTAAAGTTGATACCTCGGATAGGATGTTGTTGAGAGAGGAAGGACGTTTCCAAAAACATGAATTCTTGAGTTGGTTGGCTAGTGGAATTCCAAGTTTGACTAGTGAGGTTTGTGAAACCCTAGGCAAGACCTTGTTGGTTATATAAGCCCTAGGTGGACCTGGTATGGTCACTGTCAAGAAATATGTTCTAGAAGTGAAATTGGCTCAGGGAAATATCTAGTAGAGGCTACATGTACTCATTGGTTGGGTGGATAAATCTCCCCCCCCTGTGATTTTCATGGAAAGCTAGTTATTTAAAACAAATAAGTGGAAAAGATGTTTTTGAAATGGATTTTCTCAATATATTTGTTTATTATTTTGTTGGATATGTAAATGGTTTATCCCTAGGATAATGATGAAATTACGTTAGTTCCAAATATGAGAGACAAACTATCCATCATCCATAACAATCCTTAATTTCTTAATATTTAGACTGCATAGATGAATGGCAAGTCTAAGAGAACCGGTCTCGCCAACATACCAAAGAAATACTGATATTGTTTCTGTGAATATTAGTTGAGACTGGGTTTGTTACACATTATTTTGTGGCATTAGAGAAATGACCATCAGTTTGGATCTTTCATTATCCATAAATGTGTCCCAAAGCATTCCCTTGCAAATTTAGAATCCACATTATCCCAAAGAAAGTAGAATTCCTAGATCCCATGGCTCAAAACCCTATTTTGGGATTACTTCGCAGTTCCCTAGTCAATCTTTGTGCATACGCAGACAAGTCCATTAGGAACTACTCATAAGTAGGCGATGTCTTACATTGTGACTTGTGCACATGACTTAACGAATGTAAAAATTAAAAGTAAAGTCTAGAAGCATTGTTAGTCGTATCTATCCCAGCTAACAAGATTTGAATGATTTCCTATTTAACCCTGATCCCTCCCATCATGGAGTTACTCCCTCTCTTTGTGGAACCCATATCCCACCATTAGTGGATCTCATCCCTTGGAAAATGGATCCCAAACTTGCCCTCCTTGACCTATAAAGATAATCCAGGCCCGAGGATTGAGGAGGACTGTTGGAAGTAGGTTTATGCTACAGAAATAAGTTTGGAAGGCTATTCATTTAAGGAGAGAGTTGGAGATTGTGGGAAGGCACCTGCAACATCAAGGCCTCATGGTTTTAAAACTATTCTCGATTTTATTACTATAAAGGCAATTGTTCTTTCTCAATTACATCTTTGTTGATACAATTTGAAGGATTTCTTGATTAGCTACATAGATTGTGATTGCATATTAATCAGTTTATGATACATGATTGGATTAATTGGTTCATTTACCTCTTGTGCTAGATACCAGATGCTTTGATCTCGTGTATGTTTTTATTTATGTAGATCTTTGCTAGGACAACATGGAGAAGTTGTAGGAAGTGATGGGAAGATATCTAATGTATCAAGGAGGAGTGGATGATTGAAAGATCTGAAGTGGACTTCATCAATCATTTTGATGAAATGGTAATTAGTCTCTATCATAGTATTTGTTTTAGTCAATCATAGTCTAGAGAATGGTAACAGTTCCTGGTTGTTTGTTACTAGATTTTTCTGGAGTCTAGGAAGATCGCTCTTATTTGCAAGAGGGATATGTACATATAACAGGGTTGAATATGAGTTTTTTTATGTAGTGTTAAAAGAAAAAATACTACAAATTTAAAGAAAAGTGTTGCACCGAGATTGAATTAAAATATGATAATTGAAAAACTAGAAATGACATATAATCAAATCCCTTCTATGGTTAGTGCAAACTAGGTTAAAGTATTTAATAATTAATAATTGTAAGAAAGGAAACCAAGTGTTGCACGTTATACATAATGAAGCTATAGAATATTTCATTAATTAAACACAACTATTTAAAAACTTGCAACAGAGGCCAAAGGTCGTAAGTATCAAGATCATACCTTTAACTATATAAAACTTGCCAGTCAAGAGTACATGTTTGCAACTAGCGAGGAATTGGTACTCAACCATCAAAGGATGGAAAAGAAAATATAAGCCCCAAGTTATTATGGTTAACATAAAAAGAAGAAAAAAGAATGTGATTTTACATTAGGCTAACGAACAAATCCATGATGTTCATGAAGGTAAACAAGACAATGTAGAGTAGAGAAATTGACAATAATACAAGCCCTTAAAACTCTAAGACCAAGAGAAAATTCATTAACAATATGGCTAAACGCCACAAGTATTAGTTGTCGAACTAGTGGAGGAAACTGGTGAGAAAGAACCATTGTATCATAATTATGTGTTTACACCAATGATAAATAAATTGAATTCAATATTATCATGTAAATCTTTATAAGGTCAACCGGTTTTTCCCCAAATGAGGGTTCAAGGCCACATGGCTAACACCCAAATACATTATATAAATTCCACAGTGGAATTCAAGTTCGAAGGCTAGCATAACCTAAACATATAAACCCTACACTAAATTGGTTGTAGCTTTTTGATGACTTGGAGTAACCAAAACCACAAAAGGAGTATTATTATAGAAACTTGATAGTCATAGAGAGATTGAAGTTGCACCAAGCCAAATTTTGTATATGGAAATAGATGGAATCCCAAGTTGTGAATTCCAAAACAAGAAGTCAGTCAAAGAAGAATCATGACCAAGAGGGAATAACCCTAAAAAAGATAAGAATAGAACCAGGGTTTTGAATATTAACCTATATATAACCCTTTGGACGTAGTCACAAACTTGCAGCCTATGCACATGAGAAATACTTAGAAAAGTTAATGCTAAAACACTGGAATTAGCAATTTAAAGGAGAAAACACTCCAACTGGAAGTTAATAAAAATATATTACCATTTCCCTGTGAGGAATGAGAAGGGTTTCTTCTTTAGGCATCAAATTTCAGGATATAACCATCGAACATCCCGTGTTGTTAAAATATTAAGTGCTTCGACCTACAACATGCCCTCATTTCATTGGGGTGAAGGGAAAAGAAACAATTAGGAACACGATTCTAAACAACTGAAAGTAAACGGGTTCAAAATTACCTAACAAAGATTAGTGTTCGAACAAAAAAGCGATAAGGTCCTTTCTCTTACAGAGAAAATCCCTCACTGGGTGAGAGGCTAAACTGAGGGGGAGCGATGCGGTGTGAGGGAGGATAGTGACCTCCATAACTGCTTAGTTCTCATCTCAACTGTAGAATTTTGTGACCTAGAATCTACGTAGTTGATCCATATCACAAATTCAATCCCAAAATGGAGTGAACCTCAAAGGGTTGTCTTGCAAGCCAACTGTAAGAGTCGAGAATGTTTCAAAAGGCGCTTTGCAAACTCATGAAGATATAATATTTCATAACAATTAACATGCATCTATAGAATCATTGGAGGAAGGAATATTTAAAATAAGAAAGTAATAATATCAAATCCAACATCCACAATGGGTATGGAAAAGTTTCCAGAGTTCATTCAATACATACCATAATCTGTAAAGGTCGGAGCCCTACATCTGACCACACTCAATATAAATCATATCCAAGAAGGAACTCTTAAGTCATAACGCCTATATATATATATATATATATATATATATATATATATATATATATATATAAACTAAACCCCCACAACATAATTCAAGAACGAGAAACATATCTTATCCATGAGAACATCGTGTTGCTAAGTTGTGATAGTGGAAGTAAAAAGGAATTGATAATGATTTGTTACTTTAACTCTTTAAAGTAACATTTGAGTGAATTGTCATTTTTTTGGTAGTGTTATTAGTGGAAGGAGATGTTACATTCCATGAAGGTAAGAACTATCACTCAAATTACATAGAGGACCCTTATCAATTTTTTAGGATAAACATTTCTCAATGAAAACAAATAATTTGAGTTTTGAAATTTGATTTTTGATAAAAAGAAGTAGGTGAAAATGATTATGGCATGGAGAATACAACCGATTAAATTTATAAAATGTTTCTATAATAACTCAATTAACTAGCTATTTATATCAAAACAAAATCAACATAAAAATATACATAAAAATTTGCAAACAATTTGTAAATTTATAATAAGTTAAATAAATTTATAATTTTATAATTTTATTATAAATAGATTTAGAATTTAAATAATTTAAAAACCTACCACAAAATATTGGTTTTTAAATTAAATATCTCATAATTTAAACACTATTTTTTTAATTAAATATCTTATAATTTAAAACTATCTTTCAAAACACTAAGAAATCCATTCTTCTCTTTAATACCATAGTGTTTTTTTCAAGCTGACTCTTGCACCACTATGGCTGTCTCATTTGCAGGGCTGCAATGCTAAGTTAATATTTACTAAATATTTTCTTATACACAAAATTTTATTAATTAAATGAAAAATTACTAAACATAGTATATATAGTCTTTCTAATGTTATCTCAACCTATTAGGTTTCTATAACTAATAATACTAATTATTATTATGATAAAGAAGTAACTAATAATACTAATTATTATTATGATAAAGAAGTGGACAATTTACTAGATAAAAACAAAAATAACTTTACTGTAATGCGAAAAGAATATTTACGTAAAGACAAACAACTACTCATCATGAAGCATTCTATTCAGGAAGATATAATATAAAGACTCTCGGAACCTACTCCTTTAATCAAAAACCAAATAAACTCGTATTAGTGGGCACTATTAAACGGAGAAAAAAAAAATCCTAGAAACTATTATTTTCTTTATGAAACCAGATTTTCTTGGTGGCATGTTAGAGTGTATTTGCACATCTAAATTGTGTACATTTAATTTATTTGATTGAAATAATATACGTAAATATGGTTGGAAGGAATTAATTCAATTATTCACGGTCAGAATTTAGCAAAAGTTTTAAATGCAGTTTTTATAATTCATTGATAATGGGCAAAGCTTCCTGAAGAAGCCATAGTCCCAATCAATCTCCAGAACTTTTTCTGTCATGTATAAATACCTGTTTAATCAGCGAATAAAAGCAAATTATTGAGTTCTAATGCTGTGCTGAGTGTTTGAGTCTCTGCTCTCTCTCTGATAAATATCTAAATGGTCACTTCATGGAAAATAACGTATTTAAGTTTGTTTATATATATGAACTCAAGTCATCGCAATTCGCAAGGACTTGTATCTTCTAAACAGCCGGTCATGGGAAACGTGCAAGACACGCCTCTAATGGTGAATGGATCTTACGATTAGTCATGGTCACTACCATTTAGAGACATTTGACGATGGAGAGGGACGTCATGCCTCTATTACCCAATGCTTTGGAACCATGCAAAATATCTAAATGGCTCTTACTGTTAATGAACGTCACTTAATGGAAAATAATATGTATTTAAGTTTTTATATATATATGAACTTAAGTTTATTTATTTTAATTGTTTTTTTAATTTCTCTAAATTGGGTTGAAATGAAATTTATATTTACATCTTTTTAGTTACTATTGTGATTTGTCGCAAGGTAAATTATAATGAGATAATGAGGCTAGTTGATTTATATTTAAATAATCGAATTTTTCTAACTAGTTTATTTATAAATAATTTTTTTAAGTTTGTATCAAAATTACTACCTCTATTCTAATTAGTTGACCATACATTTACTAGAAAGAAAATAATTTGCTAAAAACCAAAACAAGAGTTAAGAAGACTAAAAAGGCATCATTTATGAGAGGGTGTGACTTGGGCAGGTAGTGAGCACTTGTGCTAAGTGGAGATTTGAGGCCATACTAGAGGTGACCTTCTATATTTGCTAGGGGCATCAAGGTTGACCAAGTGGGAGTGCTTTTTGTTTTTTGTTTTTTGTTTTTTTTTTTGTTTTGTTTTGTTTTGTTTTTGTTTTTGTTTGTTTGTTTGTTTTTTTTTTTTTTTTTTTTGAATAAGACTACTTCTATATTAATACAAAAATATAGTACAACGAGGTCATGGCCTCTTGAAAGCGAGCCTGGAGGACTGGCATGGTTGCAAGCATAGCTTATGAGTGATCAGAGAAAAACTAGCTGAGTATTGCCCTGAAGAACTGCTAAGACCCTGACCGTCACTTGAGCAAAAAAACAAAAAGAAACCCCGTTGTTTTACATGGAAATTGAACAGGGGCCTTGTGACAACAGTTACTGGAAGAACCAGACCATAACTAAAAAACAGAAAGACACCACTTGAAACGTAAGTCTGAATACTAACCTCGAAATAGCAGAGTCTGGAGACAAGGCTAAAGACCAGAGGCTGGTAGAGTGCCTCCTTCGCGGTGGAGAAAGGCTGATGGGACGGAAGCACTTATCGCCACTGTAAGTCAGGTGAAAAATAATAAACCGAGAACACACAGAAATTTCAAAAAACCAAAGAGCTCTGTCCTGATTAATTTCCATGGGAGGAATCAGGCTGTTCTTCGACTATGCGGCAGCCAAACTGGTACTCGTCTTCATCCTCAGAGGGATGGCCCTCTCTGCAAGTGGATGCGCTTGGGCCTGCGTGATCTTTTAGGATTTGGGCAGTCGTGCTTTTGCTTGAGCTTGAAGCTTTGCTCAGCTCATAGTTCCGCTGGACATCCGTCGGTTGTTCCGTCGTCGCCACAAGGGAACCTACAGCCTGTCCAACATTGATTTCCTTGAGCTCTATGGTAACAGAGGCTATGAAGGTGAGATTGCCGTGAGTGCAGGGGATCTGAAGCTGAGCGGAGTTAGTGTTGAGGGAGCTCGCTTCCGCATTATGCAGCCCTCTGCCTCTGCCCCGTCCACTTCCTGTGGCTCGGTAACAATCCATGCTAAAATTCGAATAGAATGTCGAAGAGTCTGTTGTGGAGGAGGATACCTGACGGCCTGTGTGCCCCCTGGAACTGCCCCTCCGACTGCTCATCCTCTGACGTAGTTTCGGCATCTCCAATAGACCAGGGTGATCTGGGCAGCTTGTGAGACAAGGGAGGCAGGAAAGGATTAGCGCAGGCTTTGTCTTAGTAGCCAAAAGGCCAAATTGAAGAGCGGAGACTAAGAGGCTGGCTAGATTGCAAATAAGGCACGGAGGGATCTGTAGGCGCAGCCAGCAGTTCGCCCCAAGAGCCAGGACACAGAGGATCCCTAGAATGGATTGAGGACGAACACCTCTGCAGCGAAGGAGGGAGATAAGCAAAGAGGGGAAATGCAAATGCCGCCAGTGGAGGGCGCCATGTTAAGGAAGTGAACCGGAGAAGAAGGAAAGTCAGGCTGCATTAATGCGGCATAAATCATGTAAGCAGGGGAATTGAAAGAAGGGGTTGTGGGAGATGGAATGACAGCTGAGAGGAGCCACGCGCCCCCCTAGTTAGCTTTCCACGCGCCCGAACCAGTACCACGATCAGACACCCAAATCCGGGAGACCAAGTGGGAGTGTTGGTGGTGTTGGACATTTTGGATTTCATTGAGGTATGGAGGTATGGAATGATTTAATTGCAGTCCTCATAATTTTCTTTAAGCACCCTGCCCAAGAGCACCTTCATTTCCTAATGGAGCGTGATGGAATTAAAGTATTAGTTGTGTCATCAGCTAATGTGGCTAAGATGTGGAACAAAACTACCAACCTCAATTTGAATCTCTGAATTAGAGTAGACATCACTGTCATTATTGGTTAAAGCTTCTAATTGTTGAAATTCCACATGGATTTTGGGTGTACTAGAAGAGTAAAAGATGGCAATGGCCACCTAGGCTTGAATGTGAGCCTGACATTTTCCCAAACGAACATGACCTCTATACCCTCAGTGTCAGCACATGCATTAGCAAGGCATAATGATTGGAAGAAAACAAGACACGGGGATTAATAGCTCTCAGAGGAGGTGCAAACCAATGAACAAAGAGAAATTATACTAAGAAAAACTCATAAGGAGTTGTAAGCCCTCTATTTAGGGTGACTAGGAGATGGGGTGAGGCCAAAGTGACAAAGGGAGTGGGTTTGGGGGACAACTCCAAGGAGGGATAGAAAGCTTAATGACCTAGAACATGCCAATAAGTTTCAATGCCACTGAGACACCCTGCAAACTATAGAAAAAATACCACCACATAGATAAAATCATGTTGAAGAACGTTCTAAGACTAGCCATAGATGGATTTTTCCCTATGTTGACCGGGTTGTAAGGCATACACACTTTTAATGGTCAATGGTGCATCAAAAACCTCTCATTTTATGATCTTGTGTAAAGTAGGTATTGATCAACTCCAAACATCAATACCTTGGGGATGATTACTGATTGCCACTTGGCAATTAAAAAGCATACATCCACATTTAATTGTGAATGATTATTATCAGAAACCGAAGAAAACATGCACCATCAATGATGAAATTTGGAGGGCAGGTCTTAATTTCAATTAGAAGGGCATACATTCAGGTCGCCCTTCCATAATGAAAAGAATTTCAATTGACAACAGTAAATTATCTTCCCATTTATGTTGAAAGATTTGAAAGATAAAATGGTGTATTGATTGATCAATGCCCAGTTTGCCACTAGGAAGTTCAACCTTAGATTCTACACTTCCTTAAACTCTTTAAAACCTCACTAGGAGAATGATGGGAAACCTCTGCAACCATGGATTTCTTCACGACCAAAACCATGCTACAATGGATGCCATGGCCTAACAATGCTACCTAGTACCCATCATGGTTCTCATCAAATGGCTCTGTATCCCCCTGTTTTTACCATTATTGTTAAGGTTGGTTTCTTCACTAGATATAACATAGTCCACCTTAGCTACCACAATCTACACTTGGGGGACTATACTAGAGAACCTCTTTGAAACTAGACAACATCATTCCAAGGCCTTAATATCACTGAATTTGTTGAATATAAGTAGAAAAAGTGAATCTGGGAGCCTATCAAGGTGGTCTACTGATGAATTAAACCTCATGTTTGGATCAATATAGATATTCCTCAATATAACACATAACCACGTAAAACTCAATTGATTTAGGACTTATCAGAAACTACTTCACAATCAAATGCAAATCTTCAAATATTTGATACATCTTAAATCTCATGAATTCATAGAATCATTTACACAAAATATTATACTATTCTGGCTAGGAAAACCTATAAGAACCTTCCGATTTATACCAAAACAAATAACAAGTAGGCTCATTCTAGTGCAAATCTTCAATCTTGTTCCATCTCATGCAACCTCATATTATCCTTTACCAAACCCAGTCCCTTAGTAAAACTACAAGAACCTCGACACAATGATTAAGCTCCAAATTTCTATGAATTCCCACAGTAATTCATACTAAATTGAATAGCATTAGAGCTTAGAAAACTCCAGAGTTAAGATGGGTCTAGGCTGGTATTTTACCAAAGATCATATTATGATAATAGTTTTACCCCTTGCTTGCTGTGAAAGATTGAACACCAAAATCTTCAGTGTTTGTATCTTGTAGTATTTGTTTCTGAGTTGACACTGCATTTGTTGTTTGATTGAAAGATTAATGGACATGAACAACAAAGAATATTTAGAGGAACATACTGCACGTCTGGCATGAAACAAGGATCATAAAAATTTCTTCCAGCAGCTCTAAAGGATAATTTAATCATTGCAAGAAGATATAACTTATATTTAGAGAAAATTATTCAAGCTTTCCATCTCTGCGATTATTGGTATCGCTGAAACTTGATCAAATTTTCAAATCTTGCTCTACCAAATTTCAATTCTAGACTTTCTCAAGAACTATAAATGGTAGAATCTGGCAAGAGTTGTAAATGGGTTTATCTTTGAATGGATAATAAGGTAATTTTCATTTTGTAACCTTATTTGGGATTATATACTGTTCAGCAACCAACTCAAAAAATAGAAGAAAAGATAGATCAATGACTTCAAAGAAAGTCTCTTCCATGGGGAAACCTCCTTTACATTACACAAATAAAGAATTATTGGATGATACAAATGACAATACCCTCTTTCTATAAATAGGAGTCTAAGGGGTCACAATATAATCAGAGCCAACATAACAATAATATTATAAGGGCACAACAATAACAATAGTGAGCTTCTATGGGGCATAATAATAACAATATGGGGCCTAAATGGGCACAACAATACAATAAGGGCGTTGCACTAATAACTAACAGGATAAACTAGTAGTATAGGGAACTAACATGCCCCTCTCCTTCAATAAGTGTTGTCGTCAACACTTGAGCAGTTCTGGATGCTTCTGTATACCAAATGTTATGCAACTAGCTCACAAAATAGAAGAAAGTATACATAAATGACTTCAAAGTAAGCCTTTGCAAGGGGGAACCTCCTTTACATTACACAAATGAACAATTCTCGGATGATACAAATAGAAAGACCTCCTTTCTATATATAGGAGTCTAAGGGGTCACAATATAAATAGAGTCGGCATAACAATAATATTGTAAGGGCACAACAATAACAATAGTGGGCTTCTATGTGGCACAATAATAATAATATGGGGACCACATGGGTACACCAATACAATAAGGAGGTTGCACTAATAACAATAAGGGGCTACTCTCGTAGTATAGGGACATAACATATACACTTGTAACAAATCATTGTATATGACTTAAAATGTACTCACTTAGACATAATATTGAAAAATCAATGCTAAAATTGAAATTTAGGACGAGCTTCAATATAACTTTCATGGTTTGAAATTATGACTTCTCAATATTTTGTCACTTCTAATTCTAGCGGTACATCAATCTAATAAAACAAGCACTGGAATTGCCTTCATTTGAGAAACAAATTTCAAATTCTAGAGAGAAATATTCATGCCTACGTATGCTCCTGCTGTCCTACATCATCCAACTAACACAAAAAGGTCAGTATAGTACTTCCACCTGCAAAATTAGACAAGTATCATTGATGCCTCCTTGTTGAAAGGTGATCCACATAAGTAATGATATACAATAAATGTTGTAATTAAATAATCATTTTGTTAGGTAATAGCTACTCAAATGGCTTGGAAAATCACGCAATACATAATCATTTGTGTCTAAAAATAGTTTTCCCTTTTACTCCTATGTAGCTTATCCCTCCCTTATGTGACGAATGCAAATGAGATCTATTGTATATCATACTTGCAATTGTGCATTTATTTTGTTTATCTAGCAATTCATGTGCTTTCCAATAAACAAATTACTTAGACCTGTAACAAGTTAACTCACATGAAATAGAAGTAAATTTAAGGAAATTAAGGGTACTTGCACTTATCTACTTAGTGTTTATCATTATTTATAAATTGTAAGGAAAGACGTGGTTCATGTACACTCATTCCTCTTCTCCCCAGAAAATTCACATAGAACTTTGTTTCATCACATATCATACATGGGGTAGAGCTTAAGATAATTGGTAAAAGCACTGAGATGGTAAACATATTTTCTTTTAAGAAGCCCTTCATTTTAGTAGGAACCCAACTATGAATCAATGTTTTCCTTTGGAAGACCTTTGGAAAAGGTGATCTAGATCTCTAGGGGTGAGCCTTCTGCCAAAAAGGAAATCATTAAATAGAGAGGAGATGAATTATTCTGAGTTGTGAGGCAACTTAGGGAATATAAAATAATAGACAATGGATTTTTTATCGTTAGAAAACATAAAAAAAAGTTTCTTTGAAATTCCATTCACCGCCTCATTTCCATTGTTGGAAGGTAAGGGGAAACCACCCATTTCATAGATAAAAATAATTTTTGATTAGTCTAAGACTGTGCAAGAGAAACATTATGGAAAAGTTAATTCCAAGACAACATAATATTGGTTGTCGATGTCTTTACAATGTTGCAAGATGCAAGATATTCCTCAGTTTATTAAGAACAATAGCCACTTTTGACACAACTGCAAGACCAATAGTCATCATACAATTAATATGCATTGTAACTGGAAAGTGTTAAGTTCTGTAAATCATATCATCAGCTTGGAACTGCTTGCATCATTGGTACTCTAGTGAAGTTAAAGAATAACGAAGTTTCATAAGAATTGCCATAATCTACAGGTACACACAATGTCATTACAATATAGTGGTATTTAGGATCTAGTATATGGACATGCTAAGAAAGCCAAGGCTAAAAATTGGCAAAAAAACTTGGCAATACAAAAAGTTGTACAAAATCAACACATAAAAGGAATGCATTCAATAGATGGTACGACTCAATCGAAAAGGTAGATATAACTCTCGCTATTTATTTCAACTCGCTGAGAAGATATACAAATGGTAACTTTCATAATTTGGTGGAAGAACTCGCAACTACAATCAAGTATTTTTGTTATATCTATTCCATCCTTGTTAAGTATCTAAAATAAGGGAGGCACAAGTAGAAACATCAATGTCAAGCATGGCCTCCCAGACTTCATTCTAGCCTTCTACTCAAGACTGAGTTTGGAGGGAAATCTAATCTCAAACTTGATTCTAAAATTTCTTTTCCTACTATGCTCCTTTACAATGGGAATTCCCTCCTTGGGATTAATCTTTTCATACATATAGTATATAATTTCATTGAAAATAAGATTTCATGTCTTCCCACTCAATGTTGAATTGTGATACAAAATCCTATCAGAGCTTCAACCAAGCTTATCTTCTAGAAAAGCGCCAAGTCATTTCCTTCTCATTTGAACAAATCATGCAACGTATCATCAATCACAAATACATGATCAACAACCACAACTCATAATTTCTCATTCGCCTTCTCTGGAAAGGTTATCTTAGTCACTTTCTTCCATCCTGGTTTTATTTCTATACTCAAAACCCTTGAATGGTCACCATCCTGCTACATGCATAAAGGGAATTGTCATTTCTTATAACAAAAGAATAGGAAAATGTCTACAACTTACTACTAATGAAAGAGAGAGAAAAATACCCACCTATTGCCATTCAACACATCCCTTGAAATCTTCGTCTTCCTAACAACACCATTATACAGTTCTTCAAGGGTACAGTGACTAGTTTTTTAAGAAATCCAAATTTCATATTATTAAAACTTATAAGATACATTCAAAAAGAGAAAACATAATATTGAATAGTTAGCAAATACATATGATCCATCCATAATACTCAGGGAGACCACATTTGGCCATGCATGAAAAATATTAAATAACAAAATTTAATACATTTTAGAAATGAAGAATCCAAAGTTCTAAACATATAAAATGAAGAAATGGAAACTTAAAGAGGCAAACTACTACATTTTGATGTTGTCTCTAGTTCAAAACAAGAAAGACTGTATTTAAGACATCTGTGGTTTATATCTTTTAATTTAGAAGCTTGAGAACCCACAGTAATAACCATTTTTCGTCAACGTTTCAAATCCCAACAGGGATCCATCATCAGGACATTCTTCAATGATGATAGTAGAAGAGGTTTAATGAGGATATTTAAATAGTTTATAATAGTATGAATTCTTAAGAAATTTAAGGTCTGCGGCTCTTCTTGCTATCTTCACCCTAAATTTTTCGAGTAAAATGATCTCACTCCATGTATCCCCTCCGCATAGGGAAATGATTCTGGATTTAAGACATCTGTGGTTTATATCTTTTAATTTAGAAGCTGGAGAACCCACAGTAATAACCATTTTCATCAACGTTTCAAATCCCAACAGGGATCCATCATCAGGATCCCTGTTGGGATTTGAAATGTTGATGAAAAATGGTTATTACTATGGGTTCTCCGGCTTCTAAATTAAAAGATATAAACCACAGATGTCTTAAATCCAGAATCATTTCCCTATGCAGAGGGGATACATGGAGTGAAATCATTTTATTCGAAAAATTTAGGGTGAAGATAGCAAGAAGAGCTGCAAACCTTCAATTTCTTAAGAATTCATACTATTATAAACTATTTAAATATCCTCATTAAAGCTCTTCTACTATCATCATTCAAGAATGTCCTGATGATGGATCCCTGTTGGGATTTGAAACGTTGATGAAAAATGGTTATTAATGTGGGTTCTTCGGCTTCTAAATTAAAAGAAAGACTGTATAAAAATCAACATAAGATCACCACTTAAATACTAAATTATTTTTTTCACAAAGAGAAGGATACTACCACATCAAAGGCTGCATTAGCAAATTCATTACTCTTACACATATGTGATTGAGAAATGTAACCACATAAGATCCTATTGCACAAGCCTTGAACTCAGCCACAATTAAACCAACTATAGGGACAAAATCATATTTTGGAAATCACATACAACTCACTTGTATTTAAATCTCATCCAAATGCAAATCCTCCACAAAAATCCGAATCTCAACACAACCAATATTCAATGCCCCTCAAGTCTCATACGTTCCATACAACATCCATCTTAGAATACAAGCAAACTAGTAAAGTAATATGATTGCAATCAATGGAATTTACATTAATCTGGATATCAATTTGAGTGATATACATATTATAGACCATGCAAGTGAGGTAGTTTTTATTTACCCAAAGCAAATAAAAAGTCTAAAAGGGTAAATGATTGATACAAATAAGAGGAGAAATAGTATATACTCATAGTATATTCGATATAATTACAACTAATGTTGTGTATCTATCAATCAATACAATGTATACAACATATGAATTTCATAATCACCAAACCTGAAGACTAATTTTCAATGAGAAAATATGTGCAGGACCTAAATATAATTATATTTGTTAAATGGGTGGGACCATGGGAGTAATATTTAGATCAGTTGAGTGGTGTCATACATATGTTCATCAGAGGTAGGGCCATTAGATATTTGAATCCTTCATACAAAGGGTTTTTTATATACAGATTGTTCTAGAAGAAACAACATTGTGTGTTGTTGGACCCTTTTCATGAAAATGAATTCCATAGGGAGTCCATGTCTGGATTCTCTTCATGACATGGGTGGCTCAATTGACTGGAAACTACAGATGACATATATGTGTTGATTTCAGTGCTCATGCTAGTTTCCTATGAGAGGATCGCCATGGGTTGATTCTACATTTTATGTTTCTAAGGGACTCCATACTTTGGCTCCAGATTATCTTGATTTCTATGTTGATAGTCATTGCTAGTGCTAATTTAGTGGCTTGAACCTCACTGCTACATTTTTGAGTTCTTGACTGTTCCCTAAGAATTGAAAAAAAATGAAGAAGGATCCATCTTGCATTACTTAAATATGTCATTGGAAATGCTAGCATGATTCTTGAAGATATTATTATAATAATTTGGTTGAATACCACTGGGATAGAGGAGATTGGAAAACATAGGGAAGTTGGAATAACTGCCCACAAAATATGATGGAAGTTGAGTAGCATGGTTAGACGTTTGTTGTGGTAGCTGTGTAGGGTTGTTGTTGGCATTCAAACCCATTAGCATATTTTGTAGAAATGTGAAATCTAGCATGTCAAAAGAAATGGAACCCAGGATTTGCTAAACCTTATTATGGGGCAAAAGTACTGCCACTGGATTTTTGAAACCTTCATACAAAGGATTTTTTTATATACAAATTGTTCTATAAAAAACAACATTGTTTTTTGCTGGACCCTTTTCATGAAAATGAATTCCATAGGGAGTCCATTTATGGAGTCTCATCATGATATGTTTGGTTTAGTTAACTAAAAACTATAGATGACATATCTATGATGATTTCAGTGCTCATGCCAATTTCCAGTGAGAGGCTCACCATGGGTTGATTCTACATTTTATTCTACTAAGGGGCTCCATACTTTGGCCCCCTATTATCTTGATTTATGTGTTGATAGCCACTACTAGCGCTAATCGAGTGGCTTGAACCTCATTGCTTCATTGTTGAGTTCTTTAGTGTTCCATAATCATTGAACAATAATGAATAAGGATCCATCTTGAATTTCTTAAATATGTCATTTGAAATGTCAGCATGAGTCTTGAATATATTATTATAAGAATTTGGTTGGATACCATCGGGATAGGGGAGATTGGAAAATGTACCGAAGTTAGAATTAGGGCCCATAGAATAGGATGGAAGTTAGGTAGCATGATTAGACATTTGTTGTGGAATCTGTGTAGGGTTGTCGTTTCCATTCACACCCATTAGCACATTTTGTAGAAATGTGATATGTGTCATGTCAGAAGAAATGGAACCTAGGTTTTACTAAACCTAACTAGGGGGTAGCCCAAAATGTAGTATACCTATGGGGGATAGTATGGGGTACAGAGGGAGGTACCAAAAAAAAAGGGAGTGTCCAACGAGGCTGAAGCAAAAAATGTTACAAGTACTAATACATCAGATGAGGACTTTGTGTTTGAAGTAATATTGGAAGATAATAAACAACAACAAGCACCACAACATGTACCAAATACCAATCAAGCTCCATTAGGTGGTGAATTAAATAAATATGCACCGTTGGTTAAAACTTCAACATATCACCACCCAGATCACCCCGCAAGAAAACAACCAACACGATGACAAATAATCAACAACAAGGAAAACAATCCCCGCATGATAGATAGAGAGGTGCGATGATCCACCCATAACAAAACAACACAGAAGAGGCACCAGGGTCAAATTCCATCTCAAGCGAGCGAGGCACCAGCTAGATCGACGGTTCACCTATGTCTTGGATGGCTATATGCATGTGCATGGTACCAATGGACTACTCTTTTGAGTTGATCTTATTATTTGTGTTCTTCTTATGTTTGAGAATTATCTTCCTTTAAGCAATCACTTCTTACATCTCTTTTTTTTTTTTGTAAGTCAGATATGTATATTATAGAACAAAATATGTTACAAAAAAGTTTGCCGAAGCAAAACAAAACCTCAGAAAGACCATTTTACCAGAGCTGACAGCAAGCCCTGAACTTTCAAAACCAAGAAGCTCACCTCGCAGGGCGGCCTACTCTTAAAGCTGTTACATATTGCCATGTCACTATCAAAACTTGGACAGAAACAAAGTTACATAACGATCTAGCATAAGGCCGAAGCCTTGACAGAAGACAGAAGAAAAACAGAAGGAAAATACTAAGGAAAACCGCCAATTCGACTGACGGTATCCAAGCCCACATCCAGAACATGCTTGTCAACTTTGGCCTGCATGGCTTGCATGGATTGGAATTCCTGTGCTTCCTTCATCTTGTTCTGCTGCACCAGGGGATCCGGGCTCAGAGTTTGCCGAAGAAGCCTGATGAGCAGAGTCAATTTCCTGTTGACAGTTTCCACTGCATCATGCACTGTGGAAATTCTTCGATCCAGCGATTCATGGATTTCATGTATTTTTGCTAACTGATCCTCCGATGGGGAGTTCCCCTTCCCAGAATGCTGCTTCCCTTCATCCTTTGAGTCCAGGGCTCTCGCAAGGAGGGTTTTGATTCTCCAGCTCTCCGCTTTAGTTCGAACATATTGAGTGGCTCTTTTAGAGGGAGTGCCCGGGTCATGTAACCAGTCAACCTCCTCCGCATTGTTCTCCTTGGTTCACTTCGTTTCTTCCTCTTTCACAGAAGCTTCCAGTTCCGCGATCTTACGTTTGCTCCTAGCTGTTGCTCTGGTCTCGTACATCTTCTGTGCTGTTCGTAGCTCTTGGTTAGCCGCCGAGCACCTACAACTCCCCGCCTCCATGCTATACCCTCTAATCTTATCGCGGTGATTGCGTCTACAGACAGAAAAGTAGCGGTCTCTCGCAATACCTTGAACTGAGGTGAAAGAACCAGAGCCTCGATGCTCTGTTAAATAGCTATTTTCCACAGAGTTTCCCATGATGCGCTCTTCCCTCTGATGCAGAGTGGAGGTACTCTCGTTATTAATTCGGAAGATATCCGCACAAATCAAGCAACTCTTCCCAGACTTGACATAAATGTTGCTGATTTCCTTCCCATCAAGGTCGTGCCAAGTGTCCCTTCCTCTCAAGCGGACTCTACGGTGTTTTTTGTGGCATGAACTATCATGATAGTCTTCAAATTTGGCCTTCTCTTGCCATAAAGACATCTGCCGCTTCTGTCTAGTCGTCCAGCTCTCGTGATGAAAACCCATGATGTTACTGGTATTTCCAGATATACGGTGCCGGAAACAGAAACCGTTGCCGGTCAAACCCGGTCGGTTTCGTTTAAATCTTGCTGTGCCAGCTGTAAACATCTCGCCTTAAGGTTCGGGCAGTCCACTTCCTGCCAACAACTGTCCCAACCCCTGTCCTGATTGTCCACGCCACAATTCGCCAGGTAGTCCGCCAGCCCATTTGCCTTACGCCTGACCGTCTGAAAGACTAAACCTTTCATTCCAGCCATAAGTTCTGCAATATTCTCCGTCACCTTGGCAAGCCTCCAGTGTTTCATGGCTTTGTTCGCCTTAGTGCCTCCTTGAATTCTCTTAGCTGTTGAGATAACCAGTGAAGAATCCCCTTCCACAATTACATTGCATTTTCGTAGGGATTTTAAGATTCTCAGACCATGCTCAAGCGCCGCAAATTCCATCTCATTATTCGTGCTTTCCCCAAGCACTCTACAATATATATGCAGAATTTCTCCGTCCTGGTTTCGTATTGCACCTCCAATTCCTGCCTTGCCGGGATTACCTCTCGAGGCCCCATCAAAATTCAGCTTCAAGCCCCCTTCCGGCGGACACTGCCATTTGTCGATCTGTGAGGATGGTTGCGTTCTGTGTCTCGATGCTGTGATGCTGCTGGTAGCTTCCAGTCGAAAGCACTTCAGGATGCGTAAGTCCTGAGCTGAAGGTTTCTCGTTATGTTCCTCTCTGCATTTTTTCTGAATTAACTGTTGAATGTTAGTTAATATATTATCTTTAGAGAATTCTATTTTCCTGTATTCATATTGAAATATTCTACGGTTACATTCCTTCCAAATTGACCACAGTAAGAAGCCTGGAATAGACTTCCATATGCTGTTGACTCTTAGTATGTTGGAGAAGTTTTTTTTCCAATTTAGAATGGTTCTGTGAATGGATTCTCTATCTCGGTCAGAACTTCTGAGAATTCCTTCCATCCAGCTCCATAATTGATTTGCCCATTCACATGCATTAAACAGGTGGTTTATAGTTTCCTCTTCGACGAGGCACATAGGGCATCTTGAGGGTCCCCTGAATCCTTTCTTGCATAAGTTGTCCCAGGTTAGAGTTTTGTTTCTCATTAGAAGCCATAGGAAGGTTCTGATTTTCGGCCAGAATAGGCTGTCCCAAACTTTGTTGCCCCAGGGCACGGATTCTACCTGTTCTTCCTTTTCTATTATATCCCTAGCTTCTTTTAATGAAAAATTTCCATTGCCTTTTAATCCCCATCTCAGCTTATCATCTTCTTCAGTTTTTCGAATCTTTCTTTTGAGGATTCTCTCATTGAATTGCTGAATGCTTTCGTTATTCTCCTCTATGCTAACAAGATTTAAATTAATCCACTCCCTCCAGATCGGATCCCTACTGCTTTGAATCCAATATTGATTAACTCTGTATCTACCCTCGTTTTCACTTATTCGCTTGAGGGAAGATAGCTCTGGGGTGTCTAGTTTAGGGAATTGCTGCCAAGCATCTTCCCAGAACAGGGCAAGCCTTCCATTGCGAATCTCCCAAAAGATATGCTCCTGTACTAAGCTCCTATTATTCCTGGCATGGTTCCATATTGACGAACCTTCCGGGACTTCCTGTAGTCTTATGAGGTCCTGAGTATCACAATCTGGAGTGTACTTCTCCTTCCAATGCCTCGCCCAAGGTAAATTGGGTTCTTTAATCCATTTCCACCATATCTTAGCTCCACAGGTTTTGTTGACCACTGAAGGATCCACTAAGTTCAGCCCCCCCATAGATTTTGGTTGGCAAAGCTTATTCCACGCCACCAATGCCCATTTCTTCTTATCTCCATTCCCATTCCATAAAAAGGATCTCTGAATAGTTCTCATTTGTTGCAGAATGCCCTTGGGAGCTGGAAGCATAGAAAGTAAATATTGCGGAATTTCCTGTAGAACAACCTTGGTTAAGATAAGTCTACCCGTGAAGATTAAAGCTCTTTGCGTCTAATGCTTGCATTTTTTCTCCATGTTGGCTAGAACCTTCTCCCAGTGAGCTTTCTGCCAAGGTTTCAGAGTCAGGGGAGCACCTAGATATTTCGAAGGCAGGGAACCAATCCTGAATCCAAGAAGCTGGGACAGGTGAGCTTGAATTGTCGGATGAGCGTTGAAGAAAAAGATTGTAGACTTAGAGAAATTAATCTCCATACCAGAGGCTCTGCTGAAGAGATCAAGGATACCCCTATAAGCCAAAGCCTCCTTCACTGTGGGTATACCGTGTAACATGGTATCGTCCACAAACTGTTGATGTGTTGTGGCTGGTATCGATCTTATCGGTTGCAGACCTTTTATGGATCCTTCTGCTTTCTTCTTGGCTATGATTCTGCTTAGTCCTTCCATTAGGATCACGAATAGGAAAGGCGATAGAGGATCACCCTGTCTTATTCCCCACGAAGGAGTGAAAGGGGCTGAGGGAGCGCCATTGACAAGGATTGAATATCTTGGAGATTTGATGAGAGCAAGTATCCACTTGATCCATTCCCTGCAGAAGCCGAATGCATCCAATACAGCTTCAAGGTATCTCCAACTTACTTTGTCATAAGCTTTTGATAAATATAACTGCATTAGCATTCCTGCTTCTTTTCTTGAATGAAGTGAGTGGATCATCTCCTGCACTAACAAGATGTTATCTAAAATTTGTCTACCCTCAACGTAGCCTGATTGCTCTTCCGATATGATACCAGGAAGAATCGACTTTAATCTATTGGCTATGACTTTTGAAATAATTTTATATATAACATTACATAGGGCAATAGGTCTGAATTTATCAGGTGTCATTTCTTCTTCAACCTTAGGAATGAGCGCTAAAAAGGTGGAGTTGATGGATTTTAGAATAGTTCCTGAGCGTCTGGAATCCTCAACTACCTCCCAGACCTCCTGCTTAACAGTGTTCCAACAAGCCTTCTAGAAGTTGATGGTAAATCCATCTGGACCTGGTGCTTTATCGTTAGGCATATTCCTAATTGCCTCCTCCACCTCTTCTAGAGAGATTTCCCTGCTAAGGGCCCAATTCTGATCTGAGGTGATGGATTTAGGAATGGCTGCTGTAAGTCCGTTGATGGCCTCCTCTCTATTTATATGTGGTTCCTGTGCAAATGAGCTGAAGTGATCCGAGAGCAGAGCAGATATGTCATTGTGATTCTTTAGTATCTCCCCTGCATTGTTTTTTAACTCAAGAATCTTGTTAGCACTTCTATGGTCTAGAGCCGACCTGTGAAAAAATTTAGTATTCTTCTCCCCCTCTTTTAGCCGCTGGATTCTAGATTTCTGTTTCCAAAGTATCTCTTCTTGCATACATCTGCTGTGCCACTGTTGTGAAAGAACTTTTTCCTGCTCAACAGCTTCGTCACTGTGGATGCCTGCTGCCCCATCTCTGTGAATCTGTTCCAATTTGCTCTCTATAATGGCTTTCTCCTGGATGTTGTTTCTAAAAACCGTTCTATTCCACTCTTTTATCCTTTCTTTAGTTGCTTTCAGCCTCTTTTGTAGATTAAACATTTTGGAACCTTTTGCCTCCAAAGGTTCAGACCACCATTTCTCAACCATCTTGAGGAAGTTAGGGTGGTCTAACCAAAATTTTTCAAATCTAAATGGTTTATTCCTTGGAGTACCCTGAACTTCAACAATAAGCGAGATTGGCCAATGATCCGACCCACCACTTGGAAGGATATCTGATTCTGCTGTGATACCATCCATTATTATGCTTTCTGAGATCAGAAATCTATCCAATCGAGAAGCTATCAACCTCTCTCCCCCCCTTCTGTTATTCCAGGTAAACTTGCCACTCTTGGGGTATATGTCTACCAATCTGACAGTCTCAATGAAACTTGTGAAGGCTTCCGCGTCCCTGTTAAGTTTCCTTAGACCCCCTTTTTTTTCCAGAAGGGTGGTTATCATGTTGAAATCACCCCCAAAATACACTTAGATCTTGGATATCGTTCAATAAGTCTGGTTATTGAATTCAAAAAATTTATTTTATCTTCTAATTTCTGAGGACCATAAATATTGATGCATAGGTAAGACTTAGAGTTACCTGTGGGTTGAATTTCCACCGCTATGAAGTGTTTGTTCGCCTCAGCTGAGATAATCTGGATTTCCCTTGTATCCCATAGTGTTGCAAGGCCTCCTTCTCATCCCTGGCTTTCAATCTCTAAAACTTCTAAATTTCTCCCAAGCTTCTTACATAAACTGTTCATGCTAGAGTTGCTACATTTAGTTTCTTGTAAGAATATAATTTCCGGTCTATATTTCTGGATTTTCCGCTTTAAGATTCTGTGTTTTGCATGGCTGTTAAGCCCTCTTGCATTCCACGAGATGATCTTCATGTTTAACTAAATTTTATTGGTAGGACGGGAAAGCGCTAAGCGCCTTCATCTTCCCTGAGTTTATCATTATCATGCCTAGCTCCTGCAGAACTTCACCACTAGTTCTACGGCCTCTTCTTTTCTTCTGCTTTGAGCTAGATGATTTCCAAAGCAGACTTTTCGAGTGGAGGCTATTGCCTTTTACTATACCTAGCTTCCTGTTTTGCTTTTCTAATTCTGCTTTTTGCCTTGCTATGAACAGGTCGTTTACCTTCTTGATTTCTTCTTCCGGTGCATTTTCTATTCCTCGAGCTTTCCAGTTCTCAGCAATTACTGGTAGATTCATCCCCTCCCTGGCTAGCGCCTCTTCCAACTCTTGATCCTCGCTTCCTCCATCACTGGTTAGCATGTCGGTTTCCTCTTCCATCTCTTCTGTTCTCTGCTGCATTTGGACTTCGTTGTTGAGGTCGCCTTCATCTGTTCCTTCCCTGGTTGGTTCTTCCTTTTCATCATGCCCTGCATCTGATGTTAAGGTTTTGTGCTTGTCCTCCGAATCTGTTTCAAGATCTAAGATCTCAAAAGAGTTGCTGTGGTTGTTTCTGTCTGTATTACCTTTATTATTCTTCCTTCTGTTAGCTCTCTGTCTAGACTTAGGTTTTATGAAGGTTTCTTTGTCTTTGTTGGCTTGTGCTGTTTCGGTCTCTGCTTCCTTCCTAATCATAGGGAAATCTCTCATCAAATGCCCATGTTCATGACATTTGCAGCAACAGAAGGGAATCTGCTCATAGTCTATGGCTTGAAAATAGTCCTCGTCCCTGTATTCAAGCCAGAGCCCCTCATGCAGTGCCCCGGAGACGTCCATTTCAACACATATTCTGGCGTAAGATGTGTATCTCTTTTGTAATGTTGCTTCCGAGGCCTTGATAAATGTTCCCAACTGGTCTCCAATTTGTTTCAAGGCATTCAGACCCCAATAATCTATTGGGAGGGAGAACAATCGAATCCAGACTGGGACTTGAGTAAAAGATTCTTTCTCTCGGACGAAGTTTGGTTTCCATGGTCGCATGTACAGACCAGCTGAAGCCAAAAAGTATGGGCCACCCTAAAAAATTCTATCCTTGTCTTCTAGGTTGGAGAATACAACGATGAAGAATCCTTTGGCTGCCAAATGAAGTTTAACATCCCCCCTCAGTTTCCATTGTTGTCTAATCCATTGACAAAGAGTTCTTTCAGATGGCCAAATGCCCATAAATTTGCAAATGACAGCATGTTCTGCCATGTGCTCTCTGTATGCCTGAATCTCTGGGTCAGTTATTACTACCCTGAGGTTATCAGTCTTTTTTGGTTTGCAGACCCCATTTGATGAAGAGTATCTATTGGGGCTTGTGCTTGTCTCCCCCTCCTTCTCCGACTTTCCTTGCCTATTATCTGTTTGCTCCCTGTTTTCTTCTATTTGTCGCTCCTCGTTCTCTGTTGATTTAATTATTGAGGCGATTTTGTCTTTAGTTCCTGTCAAGCTTTCATCCCCTTTGCCTTTGCCTTCCGTTGTGATGTCTGGCTTGTCGGTTTCCCCTTGTATTTTCTCCTTATTCCTCCTGTCGTTCTGCTTGTTATTGTCAAGCCCAGAAATCCTGACCCCTTCCTTCTTATTTTGCCTCTGCTTCTGCATGATTATTTGTTTGAAAGTAGGGGTCCGACTGGACCCCTCTGCCCCCATCCGGTCGGTCAGCTCTTGACCTTTTCGTAACAGTGCTGCGAAACGAGAGATGACCACTTCCAGCCCTGCAACGGGATCAGAACATCAGAAACCCTAGTTTCGCCCTCTGCTCCTCTGCGCGCTCTCTCTTGTTTTCTCTGTTGCATACATACCACTTCTTACATCTCATAATGAAAACAAATTATACTTAAATTTTTAAACAGATAATAATAACAGGTTCAGTTTACCATAGTAAATCAAATATTTACATTTTTATCCGGGGCATTACAAATACTCTATAAAGTACATAACTTTAAAAATCTCTAGGTATTCCCTTGAAAAAGATTATTCCTTCTATAAGTTAAAAAATACACATATATAAATATAAATATAATTTTTTAATTTTAAATACCATATAGAACACATAACTTAAAACACCTTTATTATATTTAAGGGATGATTGACAAATTAATATAAAAAAAATAAAACAATACATTTATATTTCTAGCATTAAAGTAGGCATAATTTAAATTAGCTTATATACATACGCTTTTTATGTTATATGTTTATTATATAATATTTGAGTGCTATGTATATATAATTTTGAGTTAATTTATGCATTTTTTTATTGTTTTAACTTAAATGACACTTAATTCAAAGCACTAAAATAGATAAATAAAAATATAAGAGACACACATATATATAATCTATGGTATTATATTAAACTTGAAATATAGCTCTTAATACAAATTTTAAACCATTTTAGGGCTTCTCTACTAAACATATCTTCATTTTTTATTTAAATTATGTATTTATATAAAAACATAATAATGTATATACAATTACATAAGAATGTCAGAATCTATATATTTTATTATACACAAAATCATGAACTCAAAAACATATATTATAATTATATGGAAACAAAACCACAACTCTTTCTATATATTTAATTAAAATACATTTGTTTAATAAGCTCAGTCCACCCAAAGGAACCATGTTAGCTAAAGAGATTCATGCATAAAAATTCATAATTAAACCAATTATATATCAATATAAAAGTGTAATATGTATAACTTTATATAAAGAATTGCAAAGAAATTTTTACAAATAGATGCACATATAAAGAGTATCATTTAAGGATTATATACAGGATGCTTTACAATTATCATCCTGCAATAAACTATTAAAATGGTGAAAATAATTTAAATAATTATAATATCTATAAGAATTTATATAAAAAGGATCTATTTAATAACATCAACAAAAATGACAATATCGAAATGTGCATTATGTGTATAGTTTTGAATATATGTGGTAAACAATGTGAGCTCAGTCATGCAATTAACTTCTAATTCCTTGTGAATGAATTTCAAAATATTAGTATTTTCATTTTCATTTACATTTATACACAAAAGTATGATTACATTCGAGGTTAAAAGTGAAGAAATATTAACTAATAAAGGAAATTACTTTTTATATAGTATTTACCTTGTCATTTAAATATTCTATGTGATTTGGAATTAAATATCTTTATTTATTAGAATTAATTTCATTTTCAGTATTATGGTGAAATTAAGGAAATATAAAAATTATTGAAATTGTAAATACTATCTTTTAATTGATATGAAGATGTTATTTGAATATTTCAATAAAATCATTTTATTACTATGCATTTAGGATTATCTACCTTATGATTTATAATTATCATCCTTTCACTATCAATTAAAATAGTTAAAATAGATCTTAGCTTTTTAAATTTATTAATTATATACTTATAAAAAATCATAATAAAATTATTTATTTAGAAATAATAAAAAAATATCATAAATTAGTCTGACAATATAAGAGTGTGTTATGTATATGAACATGAATAAATGTGATAAAAAATGTGACTAATTCATTCATTCGTTAGATTATATTTGGGTTACTCATTAATAAATTTTAAATTATTAGCATTTTCATCTTCATATTGTTGATATTTTTTTAAATAAAGTGTAATTATATGCAAAAAGATAAATACACTTTATGTTAAAAATATAAGGAACTTTACTTAATAAAATAACTTATTTTTTTGATAACACGTACCATTTTATCTAATTAATTTTATGTTATTTATTCTTAAATGACCTTTATTTTATAGGCTTAAATTCATTTTCATCTAATTAATTTTATGTTGTTTATTCTTAAATGACCTTTATTTTATAGAGTTAAATTCATTTTCAATATTAAAACAACATTTAAGGAAATACATAAGTTATTCAAATCCTAAATAATATACTTATTTGCTATGAAGATGTTATTTAATATTTCAATAAATTCAATATTAATTTTATGTGTTCCTTTTTATTTTAGGATTATCAACAATATGATTTACAATTCTCATCTTTTTCTAAACACTTATTATTTATAATTATAATAATTCATACTAAAAATGATTTGTTTAAGAACAATAAATTGTTATATCATAAATTAGGTTGACAATATTAGAGTATGTGTTATATATTTAATTGTGAATATATGTTTAAGAACAATAAATTGTTATATCATAAATTAGGTTGACAATATCAGAGTATGCGTTATATATTTAATTGTGAATATATATATATGTGGTAAAAATGTAGCTAACTCATTATTTTTTTAATTTTTATATTCATTATAATTAACATTGTTCTATTTATTTAGATACCATTTTGTGTTTATTTTAAAGGATATATGTATAACTCCATTTTGAGTAGGGAAAAAATCACATTTTTCTCTCAATCTTGACTATAAAATGTGCTTATGGATGCAATTAATTTACATTTTCTGAAACATTGTTTCTAAAATCATTTTATTTTTTATTTTATTTTTTTATGTTTTTTTCTTTATTCTCATTTCAATTTTAATATTATAATTAAAATTAAAGTTATTAGGATAAATATAAGATATATTGAAATAATATTATTAGATATTATTTATATGTGATGTTGTTTTTTAAAAGTTTTATTATTATTATTATGGTGAATCAATATTTCTTGGATTAAGTCAAGTGGTTATCATTATACCACCTTTTACCATGTTTAATTGGTAACTTTCCTTGTGGAATTTGAAACTAGTTGGAGGGGATAACATGCCATTGTTCCAACCACTCGGTTGTCCCATGAGGAGACAATTATTATATTAATATTAATATTAATTCTATCTTAATCCACAAGTAGTTTTTAAAGACACCATTTCGTATTGAGGTTGTTAGTTCCAACAAAATAACCCAAAACAAAATAAAATAATGTTCTTAAAATCCTAATATAATAAAGGTAGTGAGGATCACACCTTTTTTCTCAACCACTCCAAATACTTCCAACTGACATATACTATTATTATTACTATTATGATGATAAGATCAATGTCCCATAAGACATATATGGTCTATTGAACCTTAAAAATATAAGAGATTAATAGGAACTCTTTAATATTTTATTTCTATATTGAAAAAAAATGTGAGAAAAGTGTTTCTATATCATCATAGTTTCATTGAGTTAAAAATAAATAAGGTTCACAGTGTGATAGATATTTTGAAAATTAGATCAAATGTGAGTATAAGATGATGGACAATATAAGAGAAATTACTTTTCATCTTCAACCTTTATAGGATCTCATAAGTTACAAACTCTTTTCTTCCATGGCATTTTAAAAATTCATCAACGAATAGCTTCGCCATGAAGCTCATAAGAATTAGTTATAATCTTAGCAATTTTCATTTTCTTCTTAACACTAATCAATATAGAGCCATACTTTTTGTTTTCTACATTGGAGTTGATCACCTAATTATAATATCATAGCTTCCTTTAATATCATAGCTTCCTTTTTCCCTCTCTCTTTATTTCCACATAATTTCTCCTTATTTGATGTGATAATATTTCTCCAATGGTCCACTGAGACAAGGATGGGAATCTGTATGCCACCCTTTCTTGAGCCAAAGGTGAGGGCTTTTCACTAGAGATACAAGAAATTTTAGGAAACCTGTTGGTATTCATGTTGTATAATTTCTTCATATAAATAAGATACTGAATCATAATCGTGCTTTCAATGGGGGAAGAGCTTGCTTCAATCAAGATGATATGGTTGTGAGTATTTCCTTTAATCTTCAGTTTGTAGGTTATAAACTAGACCTATTCAATATTTCTGCATGAATATCTAGATATTCTACAAAAGCAAACCTACGTCATGCCCATTTTAAATAGTAGGACTCGTAAGACTCTTAAAGAGGAGATTCTTTTCCCCAAATCCAAATTTGTGTGGACTTACCATTGCTTTAACCCTATATTAAGCCTTCCAATCTCCAATCATCTTATTTTCAATGTTATAATTCCAATATAGTCAATTTTACAATATATATGGTAACATATATTGCACGAAGTAACTTCCTATATGAATTTATTATAATAATAATAATAATTTATTAGATGGAATGCCACTTTCTTATAATTCAATAATTAAAATATATATAAAAACAATTTTTCCCTATATCATTCAATATGTTGTGTAATTAGCCTAGTTGCGGCAACGTGGTTGGTGATTGTCATGTCAGTGGGGATGTTGGTCCCAAGTGCTCTTTATATGACCAATGTAACCATATGAAAATATTGTGTTAGCTTACAATTTTTTTTATGTAATTAATAAAAAAAATTCAATGCTAATCATTAATTGAAAATTATTTAAAAAAAAAAAAACATTTTAAGTTAACTAGTACTATTTAAAGTGGAATATGAAAAAGATGCACTAGTATTTTATTTTTCAACATGGAGTAGACATGTGATATTTAGGAGAAATATTAATAACTAACATACACAAATATATGTGTGTGTCTGTGTTTTCAATTGCTATAAAGCAAATTGAAGTAAAAAAATTATATATTTAAAACATTTTGATGTTGTGTTGTTCTGTATCATTTTTCTCTCTATATGGAATTGGCACATGACATTTCAAAACTAGTATTTCATTTTTCAACATGGAGTAGACATATGATATTTAGGAGAAATATTAATAACTAACACAACTATATATATGTTTGTAAGTGTGTGTTTTCAAATTTTATAAAGCAACGAGAAGTAAAAAAAATTATTCATTAAAACATTTTGATGTTGTGTTTTCTGTATCATTTTTCTCTCCATATGGAATTGACACATGACATTTCAAAACTAGTATTTCATTTTTCAACATGGAGTAGATATGTGAAATTTAGGAGAAATATCAATAAGTAACACAATTATATATGTGTGTGTGTTTTCAATTGCTATAAAGCAACAAGAAGTAAATTTCTTTTTTTTTATATATATATTTAAAACGTTTTGATGTTATGTTGCTATGTATCATTTTGTTGTCACAATATGGAGTTGACACATGGAATTTAAAAATATTAATTTAAAAATAAAAAATATAAATAAAACATTTCACTATCTTTTTTTAAGTGATATAAATATATATTTTATGATCAAAACATTTTAATCGTGTTTATATAAAAGTCATGTGTAATTCTCTTAGTGCTTAACATGGAGGTGGCACATGGTGCATGGTCATATACAGACACACATATACTAGTATATATTCATCTTAATTATATATATAGTAATAATAAAGAGGGATGAAATACAATGAGGTGAAAACCTCAATCACAATGGAAAATTCGAAAATTATTTATATCTCTAAATATTTGTTCCCTCTTAATGCTTCCTAAATCCATGGTAACACTGGACCGCTCTCTCTCTATATAGTTCAAACAATCTCGGGCGGTTACAAGAAAATTATCTAAGCTTACGAAGTTGTCAGTTTCTAGTCTCGCTTTTAGTATTCGGCTCTTTTCTTCTATTTTACCCTTAGGTTCATAGTTTTTACACCTTCCTTAGGTGAATTTTGTTTTTCTGAACCAATGGGGTTGATCAGCTTAACTTATTGGCTCCCCCTCTTTATGGGGGTTAAAATTTCTTTGCTTTATGATCGTTGACTCATGTATATCAGACACTAGGGTTTGACCCTCACCGGGTTTTTTCTGCATATCTTATCTTTACTTCATCGTGGATGGAGGTTTCGATGGAGTTTAACCTCCTCCTAAGTGAAGAGGAGGTTGACCTCATTCAATGGGTAAGATAATTGATTATGATAAATCATTTAAACGAACAACATGCTTTGCCATTTTCAATTGTCACCAAAATTAAATATATGGTTGACGTCATGTATAGGTGAAACGCCATGTGAAGATGGATGAAAAAGCTAACAACATAGAGGCAGTTATAGAAAAGAGTTTGGATGGAAACTACGACATGGGATCAATAGTTAAGGTTTCCAGACTTGTTATATATATTGTTTTATTTAATATGTTATTCTTTTAATATGATATTAATGTTCATAGATATATATTTTTTGATACAAAATTATATGATAGTGAAGTATTTTATCTAACATTTAAAATATTTTATCTATGTTTGACATTGATTTTTTTTTTCATAAGTAATATTTTTTAAAAGGGATAGATTAATTTTATAATAAGAATTGAATGAGTTATACATTTAGTTCTTATTATTTTTATTATAAATTAATTGAATTTTTTTAATTTCAATTACCTTTTTTTGATATTGAAATATTTTACTATGGTGTGTGTATATATATATATAATCTCAAAAGAAATTAGTTTGTATAGATATTCAAACAATTTATCGAAGTGTTTTCAAGTATTTTGAATAAGTATAAAAATTATACATGTTGTTCGAAAACTAAAATACAAGCTTTTATTTTTTTAATTTTTTTTGGCTCGCTAGATTGAAACAAAATCTCTCTCTCTCTCTCTCTCTCTCTCTCTCTCTCTCTCTATATATATATATATATATATATAATGTGTAATTTTTCATTGTTTAAATTGTATTTTTCAATATTGTATAAGTACATAGCTTAAACTTGTAATCCCAAAAAATCATTGCTAGATTTAAAAGAAAAATGATGAAAAATTATATTGAAGGAAATACAATTAGATTTATATTTTTAGCATTAAAGTAGGGATAGTTAAAATTATTTTATATACATACACTTTTTAAGTTATAATTTTATTTATATAATATTTCAATGCCATTTATGTATATCAAATCCTTAGTTAATATATGCATTATTTGAGCACTTTGACTTAAATGACAATTATTGTTAGTTGAATTCCATCATTTTTTAGGTTTGCTAGAATATATAAAATGTTTGAATCTATAATATTACATTAAACTTCAAATATAACTCTCTCTACTATAGTATTAAGAGACGTATCTTACCATTTTTATTGAAATTTTGTATTTACATAAGAGAATAATAACATATATACAATGACACAAGAATGTAAAAATATACACATTTGAGTATATACTAATAAAAAAAAAATTGAATATAAGAGCATATAAAATTATAGAAACACACAAATATGTTATATAGATGCATTTGTTAAATAAACCCAGTCTATCTAGAGGAACCATATTAGTTAAAGGATTCATGCACCAAAAACTCATAATTAAATAAACTAGCAATTGCACTAAATTTTGCAAAGGAAATGACGTAAGGAAGTAGCATAGGAACCAGTATCATAGATGAAATAAGATGTGACCAGAGTACTCTATATGGAGATGGGAGATAGGGCACCCTAGCTACCTAAGTAAATGTCTAAACCAAACGTGGTGTCATCGTTTGAAATGGTGGTTGATTATGTGAGGCAAAAAATAGGTACCCAACCTTACCATTTCACATTCACAAGTGTTTTATTTGCTTGTGCTAATTTGGTAGATGTGGAACTTCGCAAAGGAGTCCACCATGACATAATTTCTAGTGGACTATAATGTAATGCCATTGTAAATATGTATGCTAAATGTGGTTGCATAGAGAATGCAAAACAAGTGTTTGACAAAATTCAAGTGTTTGACAAAATTCCTAAACCAAATGTAGTATATTGGAATGTTACGATATTAGGGTATGTAGAGGATGGGAACATCGTGAAACATTTTCTTTAAATGCCTTAATGGGGCCAATACTTGTTGGATATGCACATAAGGGGTATCTTAATAAGGCTATGGACCTCTTTTTGCACATGTTGATGGTGTCATCGTTTGAAATGGTGGTTGATTATGCGAGGCAAAAAATAGGTACCCAACCATAGGCAACTTCCTTTCCTTGGGTGAAAAATGTCCTGGTAACTTCCCGATTGCTACATAATTCGCTACGTCTACATACCAATGTTCTTTAATCATTATAGCGAATAGTTGCTCATCTGGAAACTAATCATCTACTGATAATGGATCATTCGTCTTTGGCACCCGGGACAAGAAATCTGTAGCACAATTTTCTTTTCCTATTCTAACTTTTATGATAATATTGAAATCCTGCAATAGCAACAACCATCGAGTTACTTGCCCATTAGTGATTGGTTTGTTGCCCAAGTACCTAATAGCAGAGTGGTTAGTATATAGGAAAATTGGATAGCCTGTTATATAATGTCTAAATTTATTGATAACATGTATAACAGCTAAAAATTCTTTTTTTGTTACTGTATAATTTAACTCAACGGGGGTAAGATTTTTGCTAATATAATAAATAGCATAAGGCTTCCTCTCCTCTTCTTGTCCAAGTACAATGCCTATAGCAATGTTTGATGTGTCTATAGAGATATGGAAAGGTAAATCCCAATTTGGTCCTTGTAATACTCGTGCAGTTGAAATTAATTTCTTTAGATCTGCAAAGGAAATATCACATTTGTGAGATGAGTTAAATTCAACATTGCTTGTTAAGACATATAAAGGTGCAACAATCCTTTTAATTTTTTCTATAAATCTGTGGTATTACCCTGCATATCCAATGAAACCACGTACCTCAGTTTGTGTGTGGGGTGTGGGTAGTGCAAGAACTACCTCTATTTTATATGGATCTACCTATATTCTAGCCGCAGAGATGTAGTGTCCCAGAACCACACCTTCGATCATCATCATGTGACACTTTACTTTACTTAAGCATAATCTGGTAGCAATGCATCATTCATGTACTTTTTCTAGATTTCAAAAGCCCTGCTCAAATTCACTTTCGTAGGGGGTAAAATCATCCATATAAATTTCAAGTCCTTCGTCAATCAGATGGGAAAAAATGCTCAATATTTGTGTCTAAAGTGTGGGTGTGGCATTGCATAAACCAAAGGGTAAAACTCTGTATGCAAATGTACCCCAAGGGTACGTAAACATAGTTTTATCCTAGTGTTCAAGGGAAATATGAATCTGATTATAGCCGTTGAAGCCATCAAGGAAGGAAAAAAATTGTTTCCCTACTATGGTATCGAGAACTTTATCAATAAAAGGAACAAGGAAATGGTCCTTCTGGGTGGCTATATTAAGCTCCCTATAGTCCACACAAATTCACCATTTCTCGTTTTTCTTGGGAACGACTACTAACGAGGAAACCCACTGACTATCTAAGATAGGATAAATAAAATTTACATCCAACAACTTTTGGAGTTCTTCTTTCAAAATTTCTCTAAGGTGCAAATTCGACCTCCTCTAAGGCTTCCAGATGGTTTGAGAATCCTTCTCAATATAAATATGATGGGTACGCAACTGGCGATCTATACCTTTCATGTCTGAGTATTCCCAATCAAAAGTTGTTTTATATTTCTGAAGAACCTGAAGAATTCTTCGCCATTGATGATTGTCCAAGTTACCGTTAATGTTAAGTGTTTTACCTATTTCAATCTCAACTCATCTGCTTTTATAAATAGCAGTCGTGGGTATATTCTGATCATCTGTGTCCCTGAAGGGATATCCCTTATCCCTATGCTTCATTATCGAGGATGGCCTTTAATATTTTGCATGTAGGATTATTCATGGGAACTGGTTTATTAATGAAGTTGTTAATAACATCATCTTCAGTTTGATTCTTGAATCTGAGAGCTTCTTCCAGTGTGAGAGGAGAGAATATGTTTTATTCTAGTTATCTAGGTGGGTGTAACTGAGGATTTACAATAGGAAGACCTTGTTTTGTCGGGGGATACATAACAATATTTTTCACAACATTTCATTGACTAATAGTCGTGCTGCCTGCACGACATCCTATAGAAGGATCTGCTATTGCTAACCAAGGTCGACCCAATATCAAAGGATGTCCATCTTGCCTATTTATTGCGTTGATGACTAGAATGTCCATAGGATACTCCCAAGAGTCGACATAGAGAGTCACATCATGTAAGGTTCCTTTAGGTGTAAGTATTAATCTGTCAGCAAGTTCTAATAAGATTGAGTTGGGTTCTAAAGTTGTAATACCTAGTGTTATCCTCCATAATGTCCCAAGCTAAGGAGGAGATCGATGGAGGTAACCACAAACCAAGCTTTCTGTTTGCTAGCTAGCCTTACCAAACCAGAGAGGGCTCTCTCTATGAAATCACAGCCAAAGGTTGACTAGAATGTAAAAGAATATTAGGCTAGGTATGCTAGGCTTAGGTAGGTTTTGATTTTTTAGGGTTTTGATGGTGGATTAGGGATGAAAACCAGGTATGTAGGTCAAAGTATCAAAGGGTTACGATAATAAATATATGGAGGAGCAAGGTAGCAATACTTTTGTGATGGATTTAAGGTTTTGTCAGTGTAGGGTAGGGTTCAAAAGAGTAAGAAGGTCTTAATGAGCATGTGTGCCATGAATTCATTTGTTAGGAAGAAAAATTACACAAAATGACTTTCCCATCAAAACAAAGCTTACATGAAAAGAATTCTGCTTATAACCTTTAAGGAAAATCACTAAAGAAATAAGGTATGGAAAGGAGAAATTTATATCATTCATATAAAACTATAACAGAGAAAATAAATCTTCACAAACTCACTGCACATGAATTCCTAGATAATAGCTACAACTACTCCTTTGATTTCCTAAATAAGGAGTTGAAGTACAAACTAAAAGTGTTCCAACCTCTCATGTCCAACCCTCCAACTAACTAAGAAAATGATACATATAGATCAAAACAACATCTCCCTTCTCTCAAGGGTTGAATCCATGAGTGGTGGAGTTGTTCCCAAAATATCTCTAACCATAACCTAATGACTAAGGATGGTAAAAAACCCTCCTCTTAATAGCAAAACCAATACATTTGACCATAAAGAATGTTTACAAGCATGTATATACTTCATATTCACTCTAACCGACCTATTTACACCTCTTTACATCATTACAACATCAGAAATGAAAAATTACATCAGTGGAGGTCGAATATGGTCTAAGTCAACTGAGGAAAGTGGCTTTTAGTTGAAAACGCGGCAAATTCAGGCCAAAACGTAGCGTGCCGGGAGAAAATGCAGCGAAATTGGTGGAAGTGACTTTTGGAGGCCTTCTCGAGGTCCAAATCCTGATCTGAAAAATCATGGAGATAGATCCGGATGTATTATACATGATAGAATCCTTGAGAATTGAAAATGGATGATCCTAACCCTCCGAAACTTCATTCTCCCATAGGTACTCCAAAAATGCAATGACCTGTTCAAAAAGAGGGTAGAGAGGTGATTTTTGAGTGTTTTTGGCTTTTTTCACCTACTAGAACTTGCTAAAATCCTGCTCCAGGGGCTATAAGTGATGTAAAAGTGATTAAAAAATCCAAATATGCAAGAAAATTGTCATTTGGAGCTCCCCATTAAAAGCATAGCATGGGGCACGCTACCCTTTTCGACAAAAATCTATGTAAAGTTTTTAGGTTTTCTACAAACATAGGCCTCAAAGATGGAGCAATATCTCTCTAACAATGAATCTGTTTGAAAAACTGGGAGAGGATTTTGTAGATAAAGACATTTGTAAGAACACACTCTCTCATGTTTTGGAAATTTATTTCCATTTTCTCAGAATCCGTGCCACAAAATCATGACTAAAACAAGAAATTAACTTGATTTTTTTATTTTTATTTTTCTGACATAACCCTCCAATAAAGTTGTATATATCCTAATCTACGGTACTTGTGTAAATGCTGAAGGAGGTTGTTACTTGGTCTATTATTGACAAACACCTCTTTCACTTTTGTCAATTTGATCTCCATTTGGTCATAAACATACTTTGAAGCAAAATTGTCCCTATGTGTAGCAAATGATTTTTTAATGTCCCTTTGACCTAGTGCAGGAGATGGCTCACTCTCTTGCTCTTTATGCCTATTGAGATATCTTGTACTTGGACTCATTTATGTTTCCTATGATCATTAGTTGTGGCATTTGGATCCATTGTGAAACCCTATCTCACTAGGAACGGAAGTTAGGGTTTACTTCAGGAAAACAAGGGTTTTGGGGCAGTTTTAGGAGTGGAGGGTGATGAAGCATTTTGAGGGTGTCTAAATTCTTGTGAAAATTTAGGGGGGTAGGGATAGATATTAGGGAGTCTAATGAGGTGGAATTTTAGGGAATTAGTGAGGGGAAGGGGTCCAAAAGGGAAAAACATAGGCCTATCCTAGGAAAGTGTAGTCTAGGCTAGGGTTTGTGGGAAAATGATGAAATTGAGGGATAGGAATGAGGGGGAGTGTTTAGGAAGGTGTATAACAGGTGGGGGAATGTGACTGAGCTATAAAATTAAGGATTTCCTCAGCAATTTATCAACGAGATTATGAAACCAAGCAAATGCAACCAAAACCCTAAAAGTGGGAATTGAACCTTCCAATCATGAACTGAAGTGAAACAAGGTATAAGATGACCCACTTACTTGAAAATGATAGTCTGGAACCTGAAATTGATGAAGAAACCTTCTGTAATGATGATTTTGATTGTGAAATGACCAATTTTCATGCGTTTAACCCTATGACCTAATGATGACCATGATGACTATGGGACTCTTTCAACAATGAATGACCTAACCATGATGATGTCCATTGACCATGGACGTGAAAGGAGTAGCAATAAATTAGCTGACCTAACTAGTGACCAAATTTTTATTTGAAGACCTACTAAAACATAAAAATTTGACTTAGGACCCTAACAAAAAACTTTGTAAGAGCATATTTGATCACTCGTGACTGACATGACTGATAGACACTAACACCTAGAACTTTGCAGGTTTCAGTGGTCAAAATGTTAATGGCTTCCCCAAGATCTACTAGCATGTTTGGAAAGGTACAACCTTGTATATGAACTGTTGCCACAGGGTTTCCTGGATCTTCATATTTAATCAGTTCTTGTTTACCCAAAAGTAGATGAGATAAAGTTCCCACCACATGTATTCTTGGTGGATTTTATGATTTCCTTCCAAACTTCTTGCCACATAATTCGTTAATTTTCTTTGCATAAATTAGGATGTCCTCGATGGCCAAGAGGAGCAAAATCTTTATACACAAGTTTTTCAATTCCCCTAAGATATCAAAATCAGGATATATGGTAGGTTTAGCTACTCTACTGTGTCTTCTCCCTGTTTTATTTCCATAGTAATCACAGTCGAAGGATTTATTTCGGGTTGTTTTTATTTTTCAGTTTCTTTATTTTCTTCTATATTAATAATGTTCCCTAACCCTAGATGAAGCTCATTGCATTCTACTGGTTCTGTGTCATTATCCAAATTCTCAAGAATCTGTACATATTGAGCTAGTCTATTATTAGGATTCGTATTTGGTTGAGATGGAAATTGGGGGCGTACTGAAGGTTGAGGGTTCTCGAATGGAGCTGGCGATGTGGGTGGCGGCTGAGACCCCATTCCCATGGGTATATTGGTCATCCCCATAGAATGCTACCAATTTTGAGACCAATTCAGGTTTTGTGAGGTCGAAGCAGCCCACTGTGAAGGGTAAGGTTTACTAGCTAAATTTTGCTAGAAGGGGGTGGAGATTTGTGAATTTGGCCAGCCAACACCTGGGAAGGGTTGTTTTGGCTAGGTTGACATGGAATACTGTTGGGATTTCCAGGTAGAGAAGGGTGTTTGACCTTGCCATGTTGTTCTAGGATTTTGTTGTTGATTATAGTGTGTAGCGAAGAACAAAGAAGGATCGTGTGGCATACGTGAGGGTTGTGCTTGCCATTGTCGATGTTGAGCCGTTAAGTATGTTAGGTATGTTCCTTCCTCGGCTTCTTTGAACATTTCTTTTAATTCGGGAAGTGATGGACACTAGTCTGTTGCATGGCCCTTGGTGCATATAGAGAAAGTCTGAATCATGTACAAAGGACATTCTCTTTAACTGTGCTTCTTTATGCGGCATGGACAAAATATGGCTAACTTTTGTTCTACCTCGGCTTTTCTTTGTCTAGCATGTAATATGTGTAACTGTGATGTTAGCATGCCCATGATATCTGTCTTTAAATCTTCCAAGAGGTTACCAATCTCAGTTCTTGTCATGCCTCCAGTGGGAGGTCTACTTCCTCTAGTCATGGAATCTCGTCCTTCTAGTCTGATGCATGTACTACCCCATGAACACCTGATACAAAATTAGACAATTTTGTCATATTCTTCTTGAGAAATTTCACCTTTCCCCATTAGGTTTAAAGTGTTTATCCATTCTTCTTTCATTCCATTTATCAATATGGATTTCAAGGCTGCGTTTGGTAATGTGGCTTGGGGGGGCCTACGCAAATTATACTGAAACCTTTGAACATATTCTTCTAAAGTTTCATTTTCCTTTGCAAACATTTTGAATATTCCATCCTTTAGAACCCTAGTCCTATGGTAGTCCTGGCACTTGGTGAGAAATTCATTCTTCATTTCGTCCTAGGAGTTAATGGTACTTGCACCTAAACCCATAAACCGTCATAAAATTTCTCCATTTAAAGTAGAGGGGAACAAATTTAATTTTTGAGGATCAGTGTTGTAGTAATATCCTCTGCACGAGACATTAAACTCAAATAGAAAATCATCTAGATCCTCTGAGGTCATCCCGTGAAAGGTTGGAATGTTTTGTAAAGGAATGGCTTTCATCAAGGCATTGTCTACTGGGTCGACAATAGGGTATTCCAACATCGAAGTTTGTCCTTGAGGTGGTTGATTTACCATTTGATCAAAGATGTGCCAATAATCCTCAAGGATTTCTTGGTCAGGAGGTGTTATTTGGGTGGATAGAGTATTAAAAATTTGAAGGGGCTTTACTACACTACTCAAATCTGGGACATTAGATCCCTCTTTTTCACTCAGAGTCATAGGAGATCCTAATTCAGATGGTTGTGGGTCTTCCTTAGTAGCTCCACTAGATTCTCCCTCTCCTTGTTTCAAATTACATGACTTTCCCTCTTGTGAAGGACTAGAGTTTAGATTATTTGTATTTTGAAAATTCCCCTCAGATCCTTCATTTTTTCTATGGATCTCGACATAAGATGTAGTTGGTGATTCTTCTGCTTGAGGGACCAAAGTATAGCCCTTTCCAAATATTGTCTGGGGTCCTACTGACACCTGAGATTCAGTTCTCTGAATGATTTCGTCTATAAAGGTCGACCTCTCAAGGATTGTCATTCCCTGGGATTTGGTGGTTTTTGGTACTGATTTATGATCTATTGGTGTCTTTTTTCTCCTATTCATTCATACCTACACAATATTTGCGTATCTAATGAGAGCGGGCACTAGGAACAAGCTTTTTTCTTACTTTGTACGCAAGTTCTTACCTCCCGTTTTCAATACCCAATTCTCCTCAGGGATAAAAATTAACTATTATCTTGACAACCTCCTCAACAATGATCCCAAAATGTTGGTGCACTAGGATGACTCTATAAATAAATCTTGATCCTACATTAATATGTCAACCTAGGATTCGTCTTTCTATTTCAAGGTTGTTAGCATTGTTTGAGCAGGAAATTGAATTATCTATATGAAATCTCATTTAACAAACTTAAAACTAATTCTATAAAAAAAATTAAAGATGTTGGTCTAAGAGATTTAGAGTACCAATTTTTCTGGCAACAAACAAAATTATATAACAAGAGTGAAAATAAATTAGGATATCACAATGATGAATATAATATGTTGATTTATAGGGGTACACATTGTGTTACTAACCAACAAGACTTAAAACAATTAATCTTGGATGAATGCCATAAAATCCCTTATGTTGCTCATTGTGGGTATCAAAAATTAATCACTGCTTTGAGGAAATATTATTTTTGGCCTGGTATGAAAAGGGAGGTAGTTGAATACTTAATGAAGTGCCTAGAATGTCAACAAGTGATGGTTTAGCACTAGCATCCAGCCATATTTCTTCACCCATTGTCCATCCTTGAATGGAAATGGGAGATTATCACACTTGATTTTATCACTGGTTTACCTAAGTCTAAGAAACATAATGATTCTATAATGGTAGTAGTAGATAAACTGAGTAAGTATGCGCATTTTATTCCAGTGTAAACTACTTATAAAATAGTTTAGATTGCTAACATATACTATGAAAGAAATTTTAGAATTTGTAGAGTGTCGAAAGTGGTAATCTCTGATAGAGATGAAAAATTTACATATGCATTTTGGAAAGCTCTATTTGATTTATTGGGTACTTAGATAAAATTCAGTACTACATACCATCCTTAAACAAATGGGAAGATTGGATGAGTGAATCAGGTGCTTGAGGATATGTTGAGGATGTGTGTTATGGAACAACGAACTAAGTGGGGAGAATATCTTCATTTGGTATTATTTTCCTACAATAATAAATATCATGCTTCCCTAAAGACGAGTTCATTAAAGGTATTATATGGGCATAGGTGTAGAACACCTATCAATTGGAGTGGCCCTAAGGATAAATTGATGCTAGGACCTGATTTGGTAAAAGAAGTGGAATAGGTTGTGAATAAAGAGAGAATGAATTTGAACACTGCATAAGACAGACATAGAATATATGCTGATAAAAAGAGAAGTTACCTAAAATTTCAAGTATTTAATCACATGTATGTACAGGTACATCCTAAGAAGGGCACCTTATGTTGGGGGGGATGTGACAAAAAGACCTTAACCAGGTCAACTACAGAAAACCCGATTACAGTGTTGGGGTTATGGATAACCATACTACTATAAAAATTGTCATCATCATGGAAGAATATAACATGCTACAAATATTTAAGAGGCATCTACCATGGGAGAGGTGGTGAGAATTCTACGCAAGGTCAATGTTTCACTAGAGGACTATGAGGATGAGTACCAACCCAAAATGATTGAATCTGAAGGTAAGATTTCCTATCATATTGTGTCCGTTTTAATATATCCTAGAGCAACTTTGAGCTATATAAGTCCTGAATGAGTTATGTCATTTGCAAGAAGCAAGTTTAAAAACCCTTGGCCGATATAGTTAGACACTAGGTTAAAAAGGAGAGTGCTAACAAAAGGGGAAAATTGTCCTATTGAATTACTTGTTCAGCTAATAAAACTAAATTTGAACATGTTTCCCTTAGTTTATTATGAAATTTTAATTTGTATGGATCTGCTGGAAAAACATTTGTCCCTTATAAAATGTAAAAGTAAAATTATTAGGTTTATTGATGAAGAAGGTTATAGGCAAGCAATCCAAGGAATAACAAGACACCTAAAATTAAGGCCAATCAAAACCTCACAACTGAGAAGGTGCATTAGAAAGGGTTGTCAAATTTATGGAATTCAAGTAGGAGATACAAACTCTAAATAAATGACAGAGCTACCTTAGAAAATCTACCAATTTTCCAAAATTTTGTTGATGTATATAAAAAGGGGATCCCTGGTTTACCCCCTAAATGAGATATTAAATTTTTGATTAAATTAATTTCAGGAACACCATGGTATCCAAGGCACCCTATCATATCAACATACCAGAATTAACTAAATTAAAATTGCAGCTACAGGAGCTGCTTGATAAGAAATACATTCTCCCAAGTGTATCACCATCGGGAGCCCATGTACACTTCCTCAAAAATAAATATGGAACACTAAGGCTTTTCATCGACTATTGGAAATTGAATAAGTTAACTATTAAAAAAAAATTCCCACTACCTAGGATCGATGATTTACTCGATCAGGTTGAGGGCACTATGATGTTTTCCATGGCTTTCTTACACTCGGGTTATCATCAAATATGGATCATAGATGAAGATATATGCAAAACTGCATTTAGGACTCATTTTCGACATTATGAATTTGTAGTCATGCCTTTTGGTCTTACTAATTCCCCAGCCACATTTATGTGCCTCATGAATAGTATATTTCATCCTTATCTTGACAAGTTCATGTTAATGTTTATTGATGATATCCCAATTTATTCAAAGAATAGAAATTGTGAATTCTATAAGGATCAAATACAATACATGGGACACATAATCACCCAAGAGGGGACAATTGTATATCCCGAAAAGATTATGGCTATCATACAATGGCCCATTACTAAAAATCTTGTAGACATCCGATCCTTTATGGGTATAGCAAGCTATTACCGCTGCTTTATAGAGGGGTTTTCTAGATTATCTTACCCCATAAAATCTTTGTAGAAAAAGGTGAAATATTTTAATTGGACAACAAAATGTCAAAATAGTTATAACCAACTAAAAAATTTGTTAACTATAACCCTTGTTCTAAGGATTGTAGACCAAAAAAATAATTTGTTTTCTATATCGATGGATATCAGGAAGGGGTAGGAGGTATGTTGATGCAAGAAGATCATGTGGTAGCCTATGAGTCTTGGAATTTGAAGGATCATGAGAAAATATATTCTACTTATGAATTAGAATGAAAAAAGTAGTTCACGCTTTGCTGGTTTGGTGACACTATTTGTTAGGAAAGAGGTTCATCTTAATTAATAATCATATTAGTCTAACTAGTTTCTTTAAACAACACAACCATAATGCTCGACAAACATGATGGAATGCTTTCATAAGTGAATTCAAATTCTATATAAAACACTTGAAGGGAAAGGAAAATTGAGTAGAAGATTCCCTAAGTAGAAGGCTGAATTGTATATATGAAATTACATATATTCAAGTAAAAGTTTATTTTATAGATCAGGTTAAAGAAGCAACCCTAAGGGACCCATAATATTGGTTTTTATGGAAACAAATGAAGCAAAGGAACAATTATGAAAATTGTTATGTTATGAAATTAATGAGGATAATTTTCTAACCTATAAGAACAAAATTTATGTCCCAAACCAGCAAGTTATTAAGCAGTTAATTTTAGATAAATATCGCAGAAGTCCATGTTGCCCTACCTGGTTACCAAAAATTAATTACTGATTGGAGAAATAATTATTTTTGGCCTGGTATCAGGAGGTATGTGGAAAAATATCTACCAAAATTCTTAGAGTGTTAATAGGTAAAAGTTGAACATCAACATCCCACAGGTTTACTTCACCCATTACCCATTCTTGAATGGAAATGGGAAATCATTACATTGGAATTTATTGCATGTTCACCTAAGTCTAAAAGGAAAATGACTCTATATTGGTTGTTGTGGATAAATTAAATAAATCAACACATTTTTTCATGTACAGTCAACTTAAAAAATTGTTCAAATTGCTAACATATTCATGAGGGTATACCTAATAATTTCTGATAGAGATGTGAAGTTTACTTCTGCCTTTTAGAAGGCTTCTTTTACAGGACTAGGCACTGAAGGGAAATTTAGTAATGCCTACCATCCATAGAGGGATGGGAAAACTAAACAAGGGAATAAAGTGTTGGAAGATATCCTATGAATGTACATTATGCAACAACCAACCAAGTGGGAAGATTACCTCCACATTCACATATAACAAAAGTTATCATGCTTCATTGAGAATGAGCCCATTCAAAATATTATATTGGAGAAAGTGTAGGATCCCTATTAACTGGAACAGTCCTAAATATAAACTAATATTGGAACCCGACATGCTGAAAGAAATGGAGCACACTATGACAAAAGTGAAAATGAATTTGAAGGTTACTTGGGATCAACATAAAACTTATGCAGAAAAGAGATAAACCTATAGGGAATTCCATGTGGGAGACCATGTGTATGTAGGGGTCAAACCGAAAAAAACACTTAAGGTGGGGAGGCTGTCAAAATTGGCTCCGTGATTTTGTGGCCCTTTCCAAATACTTGCTTGAATTGGGCCCATAGTCTATCAGTTGGCTTTACATAGCCACATATGTGTACATAACGCATTCCATGTTTCTTTGTTGAAGAAGTATATTTATAATCCTAAGCATATTATTAATTGGTAGGATGTATAGGTAAAAAAAAAGTTGAAATAATTTCATATATGTTTTTTTTATTAATGATTAATGGGAAACTAATGGTATCTCTGATGACTATGAATGTAGTTCAAATGTGATGAAGAATTTCTGGTTGAACCTCAACGTATTCTCGATCAGAGATAAATCATGCAATGGAAGTGAGATATCACCCAAATTAAAGTGAATTGGAAGAACTTTTTCCCAGAAGAGGTAACGTAGGAGGATGTGAATTACATGATTGAGGCATATCCCAACCTATTCTAAAGGGATAGGAACAAACACCAAGGATGGAGTTTTGCTCGAAGGGGGGGCCAGATGTAATACCCCTCACTTAATTAGAAATGTTTAATTTACTTTTAGTTAAATGATTTGATAGACTTTGGGTCATATAGAAGGTCTGGTATGAACTGGTAATAGACTTAAACATTTATTGTTATTTTAAATTTCATTAATAATATTTCAGCCATAGAAATTACGAATGGAAAATATTCTAAATGAAAGTTTCACTTACCAAACGGTTAGAAGAAAATTATTTCTCCCCCTAGAGATAAATCACCTAAGTTGGGGAAAAGGGATCCAAGAGGGTGAGAGGGAAAAATCCTGAGGCAACCTAGTGACTTGGAGCCTATTTGAAGGATACCCAAGAGAGGAATTTAAAGTTGATACCTCGGATAGGATGTTGTTGAGAGAGGAAGGACGTTTCCAAAAACATGAATTCTTGAGTTGGTTGGCTAGTGGAATTCCAAGTTAGACTAGTGAGGTTTGTGAAACCCTAGGCAAGACCTTGTTGGTTATATAAGCCCTAGGTGGACCTGGTATGGTCACTGTCAAGAAATATGTTCTAGAAGTGAAATTGGCTCAGGGAAATATCTAGTAGAGGCTACATGTACTCATTGGTTGGGTGGATAAATCTTCCCCCCCTGTGATTTTCATGGAAAGCTAGTTATTTAAAACAAATAAGTGGAAAAGATTTTTTTGAAATGGATTTTCTCAATATATTTGTTTATTATTTTGTTGGATATGTAAATGGTTTATCCCTAGGATAATGATGAAATTACGTTAGTTCCAAATATGAGAGACAAACTATCCATCATCCATAACAATCCTTAATTTCTTAATATTTAGACTGCATAGATGAATGGAAAGTCTAAGAGAACCGGTCTCGCCAACATACCAAAGAAATACTGATATTGTTTCTGTGAATATTAGTTGAGACTGGGTTTGTTACACATTATTTTGTGGCATTAGACAAATGACCATCAGTTTGGATCTTTCATTATCCATAAATGTGTCCCAAAGCATTCCCTTGCAAATTTAGAATCCACATTATCCCAAAGAAAGTAGAATTCCTAGATCCCATGGCTCAAAACCCTATTTTGGGATTACTTCGCAGTTCCCTAGTCAATCTTTGTGCATACGCAGACGAGTCCATTAGGAACTACTCATAAGTAGGCGATGTCTTACATTGTGACTTGTGCACATGACTTAACGAATGTAAAAATTAAAAGTAAAGTCTAGAAGCATTGTTAGTCGTATCTATCCCAGCTAACAAGATTTGAATGATTTCCTATTTAACCCTGATCCCTCCCATCATGGAGTTACTCCCTCTCTTTGTGGAACCCATATCCCACCATTAGTGGATCTCATCCCTTGGAAAATGGATCCCAAACTTGCCCTCCTTGACCTATAAAGATAATCCAGGCCCGAGGATTGAGGAGGACTGTTGGAAGTAGGTTTATGCTACAGAAATAAGTTTGGAAGGCTATTCATTTAAGGAGAGGGTTGGAGATTGTGGGAAGGCACCTGCAACATCAAGGCCTCATGGTTTTAAAACTATTCTCGATTTTATTACTATAAAGGCAATTGTTCTTTCTCAATTACATCTTTGTTGATACAATTTGTAGGATTCCTTGATCACCTACATAGATTGTGATTGCATATTGATCAGTTTATGATACATGATTGGATTAATTAGTTCATTTACCTCTTATGCTAGATACTAGATGCTTTGATCTCGTGTATGTTTTTATTTATGTAGATCTTTGTTAGGACAACATGGAGAAGTTGTGGGAAGTGATGGGAAGATATCTAAAGTATCAAGGAGGAGTGGATGATTGAAAGATCTGAAGTGGACTTCATCAATCATTTTGATTAAATGGTAAGTGGCCTCTATCATAGTATTTGTTTCAGTCAATCATAGTCTAGAGAAAGGTAACAGTTCCTGGTTGTTTGTTACTAGATTTCTCTGGAGTCTAGGGAGATCGCTCTTATTTGCAAGAGGGATATGTACATATAACAGGGTTGAATATGAGTTTTTTTATGTAGTGTTAAAAGAAAAAATACTACAAATTTAAAGAAAAGTGTTGCATCGAGATTGAATTAAAATATGATAATTGAAAAACTAGAAATGACATATAATCAAAGCCCTTCTATGGTTAGTGCAAACTAGGTTAAAGTATTTAATAATTAATAATTGTAAGAAAGGAAACCAAGTGTTGCACGTTATACATAATGAAGCTATAGAATATTTCATTAATTAAACACAACTATTTAAAAACTTGCAACAGAGGCCAAAGGTCGTAAGTATCAAGATCATACCTTTAACTATATAAAACTTGCCAGTCAAGAGTACATGTTTGCAACTAGCGAGGAATTGGTACTCAACCATCAAAGGATGGAAAAGAAAATATAAGCCCCAAGTTATTATGGTTAACATAAAAAGAAGAAAAAAGAATGTGATTTTACATTAGGCTAACGAACAAATCCATGATGTTCATGAAGGTAAACAAGACAATGTAGAGTAGAGAAATTGACAATAATACAAGCCCTTAAAACTCTAAGACCAAGAGAAAATTCATTAACAATATGGCTAAACGCCACAAGTATTAATTGTCGAACTAGTGGAGGAAACTGGTGAGAAAGAACCATTGTATCATAATTATGTGTTTACACCAATGATAAATAAATTGAATTCAATATTATCATGTAAATCTTTATAAGGTCAACCGGTTTTTCCCCAAATGAGGGTTCAAGGCCACATGGCTAACACCCAAATACATTATATAAATTCCACAGTGGAATTCAAGTTCGAAGGCTAGCATAACCTAAACATATAAACCCTACACTAAATTGGTTGTAGCTTTTTGATGACTTGGAGTAACCAAAACCACAAAAGGAGTATTATTATAGAAACTTGATAGTCATAGAGAGATTGAAGTTGCACCAAGCCAAATTTTGTATATGGAAATAGATGGAATCCCAAGCTGTGAATTCCAAAACAAGAAGTCAGTCAAAGAAGAATCATGACCGAGAGGGAATAACCCTAAAAAAGATAAGAATAGAACCAGGGTTTTGAATATTAACCTATATATAACCGTTTGGACGTAGTCACAAACTTGCAGCCTATGCACATGAGAAATACTTAGAAAAGTTAATGCTAAAACACTGGAATTAGCAATTTAAAGGAGAAAACACTCCAACTGGAAGTTAATAAAAATATATTACCATTTCCCTGTGAGGAATGAGAAGGGTTTCTTCTTTAGGCATCAAATTTCAGGATATAACCATCGAACATCCCGTGTTGTTAAAATATTAAGTGCTTCGACCTACAACATGCCCTCATTTCATTGAGGTGAAGGGAAAAGAAACAATTAGGAACACGATTCTAAACAACTGAAAGTAAACGGGTTCAAAATTACCTAACAAAGATTAGTGTTCGAACCAAAAAGCGATAAGGTCCTTTCTCTTACAGAGAAAATCCCTCACTGGGTGAGAGGCTAAACTGAGGGGGAGCGATGCGGTGTGAGGGAGGATAGTGACCTCCATAACTGCTTAGTTCTCATCTCAACTGTAGACTTTTGTGACCTAGAATCTACGTAGTTGATCCATATCACAAATTCAATCCCAAAATGGAGTGAACCTCAAAGGGTTGTCTTGCAAGCCAACTGTAAGAGTCGAGAATGTTTCAAAAGGCGCTTTGCAAACTCATGAAGATATAATATTTCATAACAATTAACATGCATCTATAGAATCATTGGAGGAAGGAATATTTAAAATAAAAAAGTAATAATATCAAATCCAACATCCACAATGGGTATGGAAAAGTTTCTAGAGTTCATTCAATACATACCATAATCTGTAAAGGTCGGAGCCCTACATCTGACCACACTCAATATAAATCATATCCAAGAAGGAACTCTTAAGTCATAACGCCTATATCTATATATATATATATATATATATATATATATATAAACTAAACCCCCACAACATAATTCAAGAACGAGAAACATATCTTATCCATGAGAACATCGTGTTGCTAAGTTGTGATAGTGGAAGTAAAAAGGAATTGATAATGATTTGTTACTTTAACTCTTTAAAGTAACATTTGAGTGAATTGTCATTTTTTTGGTAGTGTTATTAGTGGAAGGAGATGTTACATTCCATGAAGGTAAGAACTATCACTCAAATTACATAGAGGACCCTTATCAATTTTTTAGGATAAACATTTCTCAATGAAAACAAATAATTTGAGTTTTGAAATTTGATTTTTGATAAAAAGAAGTAGGTGAAAATGATTATGGCATGGAGAATACAACCGATTAAATTTATAAAAAGTTTCTATAATAACTCAATTAACTAGCTATTTATATCAAAACAAAATCAACATAAAAATATACATAAAAATTTGCAAACAATTTGTAAATTTATAATAAGTTAAATAAATTTATAATATTATAATTTTATTATAAATAGATTTAGAATTTAAATAATTTAAAAACCTACCACAAAATATTGGTTTTTTAATTAAATATCTCATAATTTAAACACTATTTTTTTTAATTAAATATCTTATAATTTAAAACTATCTTTCAAAACACTAAGAAATCCATTCTTCTCTTTAATACCATAGTGTTTTTTTCAAGCTGACTCTTGCACCACTATGGCTGTCTCATTTGCAGGGCTGCAATGCTAAGTTAATATTTACTAAATATTTTCTTATACACAAAATTTTATTAATTAAATGAAAAATTACTAAACATAGTATATATAGTCTTTCTAATGTTATCTCAACCTATTAAGTTTCTATAACTAATAATACTAATTATTATTATGATAAAGAAGTGGACAATTTATTAGATAAATACAAAAATAACTTTACTGTAATGCGAAAAGAATATTTACGTAGAGTATTCCATGAAAGACAAACAACTACTCATCATGAAGCATTCCATTCAGGAAGATATAATATAAAGACTCTCGGAACCTACTCCTTTAATCAAAAACCAAATAAACTCGTATTAGTGGGCACTATTAAACGGAGAAAAAAAAAATCCTAGAAACTATTATTTTCTTTATGAAACCAGATTTTCTTGGTGGCATGTTAGAGTGTATTTGCACATCTAAATTGTGTACATTTAATTTATTTGATTGAAATAATATACGTAAATGTTAAAATATTTGAATTAAAAAAAAAAAAAAATCAATAAAAATTTATATAAATTTCAATAAATATCATTATTAATCATTTTGAAGACTTAAATTTTCTTAGATCACAATGTCTTAATCCGTCAACTATTAAAATTAATTAATTTTTTATAAAATATCAAAATTAACAAATTTTAAAAATAATAAATATTTCAAAATTAATTAAGATATATTTTAACTAATAAAATGTTAATATTTAAATATAATAACACATAAAAAAATTATAGTTATTTAAAATAATTGAAATATTAGAATTAAATAACTAAATGATTTTTAATTATTAATTAATAAATATAACAAAATCAATCTAGATTGAGTAACTAAAAATATATATAAGCTTTATGACATTCTTGTTAAGTTATCATACAACTTCCATGTTTTATTTAATGTAATTATCAAATATGATAGAGGAAGAATACTCTCATTGTTACCCTAGTTCAAGCATTCCATGTTCATAATTTGTATTTCCACAAAAGTGCTTAATTTCACTATGGAAGAATAATGTTGCCACAACTTTTCACCCTGCTAAATAGTCCCAGTACTATCCATGTTTATTTAGTTAAGAGTTAATTCTTTTTTTAGAAAAATCTAAAGTATTTTATCTACTTTATACTTATGAGTATATATATATATATATATATATATATATATATATATATATATATATTACTCCACAATTATATACATAAAAAAAATCTTAGAATGTATTTATTAAAAAGAATAACTATAATAATTTTATTGGGGAAAATTTCAAGGATGGAAATTCACATTTAGATTTAGAAACTTTGACCAATAGAGAGGTCCTTATTATGAAAACTCTAAAATATATTGTGATATATTTATAAAAATACTCAATTTTCTAATGATTTTATATAGTCTTTATAAAATTTTGGTGATTTTTAATGTAAAATAATTTTATTAGGAGTTTTTTATTTATAACAAATAAAAATTAACAAATTATTTAAAAAAAAACATGAAAAATTAGCGCTACCAATATTAATCCCTAAAATTTAAATTTTATAATCTAAATCACATTATTAATTCAACAACTAAAATTCTTTATTATTAATTTTATAATAAAAATATTTATAATATTATAATTTAAAATATTTTATTATTAGTCTTACGTTATGATTATCAAAATTAAACTCTGTACCGAATGATCGGGAGATATGCAACAGATCGATGTATAAATCAAGTCAAAAATATTGTTTGAAAAGATGGACGATAATATTCAACTCCTCATCTTTATTGATGAATTTTGAAATAAAGTGTGGTGAAATAATAAAGTGCATTAGAAAGAAACAGAAGACGACGCCTTGGGAGCATAGACACGCTTAGGACATACGTCTCATCCAAACCATGTGAAGGAAAAATCGTGTATCATTCCTTAGAGATTGAAGCCAAAAATACGGCAGTGGAGTGATGTAATAAAAAGAAATCATATACAAAATTATGTAAACAGTAACATAATAAATCGAGAAACTTGTGCCTTCATGGATATCAACCATTCGCAAGGACTTGTATCTTCTAAACAGCTGGTCATGGGAAACATGCAAGACGCGCCTCTAATGTTGAATGGATCTTACGATTAGTCATGGTCACAACCATTTACAGGCATTTGACGAAGGAGAAGGAGAGGGACGGCATGCCTCTATTTTTCAATACTTTGGAACGACGCAAAATATTGTTGGAAGGAATTAATTCGAACTACCCACGGTCAGATTAATCATCATGGTCACAACCATTTAGAGGCATTTGACGAAGGAGAAGGAGAGGCATGGCATGCTTCTATTTTTCAATGGTTTGGAACCATGCAAAATATGGTTGGAAGGAATTAATTCCAATTATTCACGGTCAGAATTTAGCAAAAGTTTTAAATGCAGTTTTTAGAATTCATTGATAATGGGCAAAGCTTCCTGAAGAATTCACTACCATTTAGAGACATTTGACGATGGAGAGGGACGTCATGCCTCTATTACCCAATGCTTTGGAACCATGCAAAATATCTAAATGGCTCTTACTGTTAATGAACGTCACTTAATGGAAAATAATATGTATTTAAGTTTTTATATATATATGAACTTAAGTTTATTTATTTTAATTGTTTTTTTAATTTCTCTAAATTGGATTGAAATGAAATTTATATTTACATCTTTTTAGTTACTATTGTGATTTGTCGCAAGGTAAATTATAATGAGATAATGAGGCTAGTTGATTTATATTTAAATAATCGAATTTTTCTAACTAGTTTATTTATAAATAATTTTTTTAAATTTGTATCAAAATTACTACCTCTATTCTAATTAGTTGACCATACATTTACTAGAAAGAAAATAATTTGCTAAAAACCAAAACAAGAGTTAAGAAGACTAAAAAGGCATCATTTATGAGAGGGTGTGACTTGGGCAGGTAGTGAGCACTTGTGCTAAGTGGAGATTTGAGGCCATACTAGAGGTGACCTTCTATATTTGCTAGGGGCATCAAGGTTGACCAAGTGGGAGTGCTTTTTGTTTTTTGTTTTTTGTTTTGTTTTTTTGTTTTGTTTTGTTTTGTTTTGTTTTTGTGTTTGTTTGTTTGTTTGTTTTTTTTTTTTTTTTGAATAAGACTACTTCTATATTAATACAAAAATATAGTACAACGAGGTCATGGCCTCTTGAAAGCGAGCCTGGAGGACTGGCATGGTTGCAAGCATAGCTTATGAGTGATCAGAGAAAAACTAGCTGAGTATTGTCCTGAAGAACTGCTAAGACCCTGACCATCACTTGAGCAAAAAAACAAAAAGAAACCCCGTTGTTTTACATGGAAATTGAACAGGGGCCTTGTGACAACAGTTACTGGAAGAACCAGACCATAACTAAAAAACAGAAAGACACCACTTGAAACGTAAGTCTGAATACTAACTTCGAAATAGCAGAGTCTGGAGACAAGGCTAAAGACCAGAGGCTGGTAGAGTGCCTCCTTCGCGGTGGAGAAAGGCTGATGGGACGGAAGCACTTGTCGCCACTGTAAGTCAGGTGAAAAATAATAAACCGAGAACACACAGAAATTTAAAAAAACCAAAGAGCTCCGTCCTGATTAATTTCCATGGGAGGAATCAGGTTGTTCTTTGACTATGCGGCAGCCAAACTGGTACTCGTCTTCATCCTCAGAGGGATGGCCCTCTCTGCAAGTGGATGCGCTTGGGCCTGCGTGATCTTTTAGGATTTGGGCAGCCGTGCTTTTGCTTGAGCTTGAAGCTTTGCTCAGCTCATAGTTCTGCTGGACATCTGTCGGTTGTTCTGTCGTTGCCGCAAGGGAACCTACAGCCTGTCCAACATTGATTTCCTTGAGCTCTATGGTAATAGAGGCTATGAAGGTGAGATTGCCGTGAGTGCAGGGGATCTGAAGCTGAGCAGAGTTAGTGTTGAGGGAGCTCGCTTCCGCATTATGCAGCCCTCTGCCTCTGCCCCGTCCACTTCCTGTGGCTCGGTAACAATCCATGCTAAAATCCGAATAGAATGTCGAAGAGTCTATTGTGGAGGAGGATACCTGATGGCCTGTACGCCCCCTAGAACTGCCCCTCCGACTGCTCATCCTCTGACGTAGTTTCGACATCTCCAATAGACCAGGGTGATCTGGGCAGCTTGTGAGACAAGGAAGGCAGGAAAGGATTAGCGCAGGCTTTGTCTTAGTAGCCAAAAGGCCGAATTGAAGAGCGGAGACTAAGAGGCTGGCTAGATTGCAAATAAGGCACGGAGGGATCTGTAGGCGCAGCCAACAGTTCGCCCCAAGAGCCAGGACCCAGAGGATCCCTAGAATGGATTGAGGACGAACCTCCTCTGCAGCGAAGGAGGGAGATAAGCAAAGAGGGGAAACGCAAATGCCGCCAGTGGAGGGCGCCATGTTAAGGAAGTGAACCGGAGAAGAAGGAAAGTCAGGCTGCATTAATGTGGCATAAATCATGTAAGCAGGGGAATTGAAAGAAGGGGTTGTGGGAGATGGAATGACGGCTGAGAGGAGCCACGCGCCCCCTAGTTAGCTGTCCACGCGCCCGAACCAGTACCACGATCGGACACACAAATCCGGGAGACCAAGTGGGAGTGTTGGTGGTGTTGGACATTTTGGATTTCATTGAGGTATGGAGGTATGGAATGATTTAATTGCAGTCCTCATAATTTTCTTTAAGCACCCTGCCCAAGAGCACCTTCATTTCCTAATGGAGCGTGATGGAATTAAAGTATTACTTGTGTCATCCGCTAATGTGGCTAAGATGTGGAACAAAACTACCAACCTCAATTTTAATCTCTGAATTAGAGTAGACATCACTGTCATTAGTGGTTAAAAGCATACATCCACATTTAATTGTGAATGATTATTATCAGAAACCGAAGAAAACATGCACCATCAATGATGAAATTTGGAGGTCAGGTCTTAATTTCAATTAGAAGGGCATACATTCAGGTCGCCCTTCCATAATGAAAAGAATTTCAATTGACAACAGTAAATTATCTTCCCATTTATGTTGAAAGATTTGAAAGATAAAATGGTGTATTGATTGACCAATGCCCAGTTTGCCACTAGGAAGTTCAACCTTAGATTCTACACTTCCTTAAACTCTTTAAAACCTCACTAGGAGAATGATGGGAAACCTCTGCAACCATGGATTTCTTCACGACCAAAACCATGCTACAATGGATGCCATGGCCTAACAATGCTACCTAGTACCCATCATGGTTCTCATCAAATGGCTCTGTATCCCCCTATTTTTACCATTATTGTTAAGGTTGGTTTGTTCACTAGATATAACATAGTCCACCTTAGCTACCACAATCTACACTTGGGGGACTATTCTAGAGAACCTCTTTGAAACTAGACAACATCATTCCAAGGCCTTAATATCACTGAATTTGTTGAATATAAGTAGAAAAAGTGAATATGGGCACCTATCAAGGTGGTCTACTGATGAATTAAACCTCATGTTTGGATCAATATAGATATTCCTCAATATAACACATAACCACGTAAAACTCAATTGATTTAGGACTTATCAGAAACTACTTCACAATCAAATGCAAATCTTCAAATATTTGATACATCTTAAATCTCATGAATTCATAGATTCATTTACACAAAATATTATACTATTCTGGCTAGGAAAACCTATAAGAACCTTCCGATTTATACCAAAACAAATAACAAGTAGGCTCATTCTAGTGCAAATCTTCAATCTTGTTCCATCTCATGCAACCTCATATTATCCTTTACCAAACCCAGTCCCTTAGTAAAACTACAAGAACCTCGACACAATGATTAAGCTCCAAATTTCTATGAATTCCCACAGTAATTCATACTAAACTGAATAGCATTAGAGCTTAGAAAACTCCAGAGTTAAGATGGGTCTAGGCTGGTATTTTAGCAAAGATCATATTATGATAATAGTTTTACCCCTTGCTTGTTGTGAAAGATTGAACACCAAAATCTTCAGTGTTTGTATCTTGTAGTATTTGTTTCTGAGTTGACACTGCATTTGTTGTTTGATTGAAAGATTAATGGACATGAACAACAAAGAATATTTAGAGGAACATACTGCACGTCTGGCATGAAACAAGGATCATAAAAATTTCTTCCAGCAGCTCTAAAGGATAATTTAATCATTGCAAGAAGATATAACTTATATTTAGAGAAAATTATTCAAGCTTTCCATCTCTGCGATTATTGGTATCGCTGAAAATTGATCAAATTTTCAAATCTTGCTCTACCAAATTTCAATTCTAGACTTTCTCAAGAACTATAAATGGTAGAATCTGGCAAGAGTTGTAAATGGGTTTATCTTTGAATGGATAATAAGGTAATTTTCATTTTGTAACCTTATTTGGGATTATATACTGTTCAGCAACCAACTCAAAAAATAGAAGAAAAGATAGATCAATGACTTCAAAGAAAGTCTCTTCCATGGGGAAACCTCCTTTACATTACACAAATAAAGAATTATTGGATGATACAAATGACAATACCCTCTTTCTATAAATAGGAGTCTAAGGGGTCACAATATAATCAGAGCCAACATAACAATAATATTATAAGGGCACAACAATAACAATAGTGAGCTTCTATGGGGCATAATAATAACAATATGGGGCCTACATGGGCACAACAATACAATAAGGGCGTTGCACTAATAACTAACAGGATAAACTAGTAGTATAGGGAACTAACATGCCCCTCTCCTTCAATAAGTGTTGTCGTCAACACTTGAGCAGTTCTGGATGCTTCTGTATACCAAATGTTATGCAACTAGCTCACAAAATAGAAGAAAGTATACATAAATGACTTCAAAGTAAGCCTTTGCAAGGGGGAACCTCCTTTACATTACACAAATGAACAATTCTCGGATGATACAAATAGAAAGACCTCCTTTCTATATATAGGAGTCTAAGGGGTCACAATATAAATAGAGTCGTCATAACAATAATATTGTAAGGGCACAACAATAACAATAGTGGGCTTCTATGTGGCACAATAATAATAATATGGGGACCACATGGGTACACCAATACAATAAGGAGGTTGCACTAATAACAATAAGGGGCTACTCTCGTAGTATAGGGACATAACATATACACTTGTAACAAATCATTGTATATGACTTAAAATGTACTCACTTAGACATAATATTGAAAAATCAATGCTAAAATTGAAATTTAGGACGAGCTTCAATATAACTTTCATGGTTTGAAATTATGACTTCTCAATATTTTGTCACTTCTAATTCTAGCGGTACATCAATCTAATAAAACAAGCACTGGAATTGCCTTCATTTGAGAAACAAAATTCAAATTCTAGAGAGAAATATTCATGCCTACGTATGCTCCTGCTGTCCTACATCATCCAACTAACACAAAAAGGCCAGTATAGTACTTCCACCTGCAAAATTAGACAAGTATCATTGATGCCTCCTTGTTGAAAGGTGATCCACATAAGTAATTATAGACAATAAATGTTGTAATTAAATAATCATTTTGTTAGGTAATAGCTACTCAAATGGCTTGGAAAATCACGCAATACATAATCATTTGTGTCTAAAAATAGTTTTCCCTTTTACTCCTATGTAGCTTATCCCTCCCTTATGTGACTAATGCAAATGAGATATATTGTATATCATACTTGCAATTGTGCATTTATTTTGTTTATCTAGCAATTCATGTGCTTTCCAATAAACAAATTACTTAGACCTGTAACAAGTTAACTCACATGAAATAGAAGTACATTTAAGGAAATTAAGGGTACTTGCACTTATCTACTTAGTTTTTATCATTATTTATAAATTGTAAGGAAAGACGTGGTTCATGTACACTCATTCCTCTTCTCCCCAGAAAATTCACATAGAACTTTGTTTCATCACATATCATACATGGGGTAGAGCTTAAGATAATTGGTAAAAGCACTGAGATGGTAAACATATTTTCTTCTAAGAAGCCCTTCATTTTAGTAGGAACCCAACTATGAATCAATGTTTTCCTTTGGAAGACCTTTGGAAAAGGTGATCTAGATCTCTAGGGGTGAGCCTTATGCCAAAAAGGAAATCATTAAATAGAGAGGAGATGAATTATTCTGAGTTGTGAGGCAACTTAGGGAATATAAAATAATAGACAATGGATTTTTTATCATTAGAAAACATAAAAAAAAGTTTCTTTGAAATTCCATTCACCGCCTCATTTCCATTGTTGGAAGGTAAGGGGAAACCACCCATTTCATAGATAAAAAAAACTTTTGATTAGTCTAAGACTGTGCAAGAGAAACATTATGGAAAAGTTAATTCCAAGACAACATAATGGTTGTCGATGTCTTTACAATGTTGCAAGCTGCAAGATATTCCTCAGTTTATTAAGAACAATAGCCACTTTTGACACAACTGCAAGACCAATAGTCATCATACAATTAATATGCATTGTAACTGGAAAATGTTAAGTTCTGTAAATCATATCATCAGCTTGGAACTGCTTGCATCATTGGTACTCTAGTGAAGTTAAAGAATAACGAAGTTTCATAAGAATTGCCATAATCTACAGGTACACACAATGTCATTACAATATAGTGGTATTTAGGATCTAGTATATGGACATCCTAAGAAAGCCAAGGCTAAAAATTGGCAAAAAAACTTGGCAATACAAAAAGTTGTACAAAATCAACACATAAAAGAAATGCATTCAATAGATGGTACGACTCAATCGAAAAGGTAGATATAACTCTCGCTATTTATTTCAACTCGCTGAGAAGATATACAAATGGTAACTTTCATAATTTGGTGGAAGAACTCGCAACTACAATCAAGTATTTTTGTTATATCTATTCCATCCGTGTTAAGTATCTAAAATAAGGGAGGCACAAGTAGAAACATCAATGTCAAGCATGGCCTCCCAGACTTCATTCTAGCCTTCTACTCAAGACTGAGTTTGGAGGGAAATCTAATCTCAAACTTGATTCTAAAATTTCTTTTCCTACTATGCTCCTTTACAATGGGAATTCCCTCCTTGGGATTAATCTTTTCATACATATAGTATATAATTTCATTGAAAATAAGATTTCATGTCTTCCCACTCAATGTTGAATTGTGATACAAAATCCTATCAAAGCTTCAACCAAGCTTATCTTCTAGAAAAGCGCCAAGTCATTTCCTTCTCATTTGAACAAATCATGCAACGTATCATCAATCACAAATACATGATCAACAACCACAACTCATAATTTCTCATTCGCCTTCTCTGGAAAGGTTATCTTAGTCACTTTCTTCCATCCTGGTTTTATTTCTATACTCAAAACCCTTGAATGGTCACCATCCTGCTACATGCATAAAGGGAATTGTCATTTCTTATAACAAAAGAATAGGAAAATGTCTACAACTTACTACTTATGAAAGAGAGAGAAAAATACCCACCTATTGCCATTCAACACATCCCTTGAAATCTTCGTCTTCCTAACAACACCATTATACAGTTCTTCAAGGGTACAGTGACTAGTTTTTTAAGAAATCCAAATTTCATATTATTAAAACTTATAAGATACATTCAAAAAGAGAAAAAATAATATTGAATAGTTAGCAAATACATATGATCCATCCATAATACTCAGGGAGACCACATTTGGCCATGCATGAAAAATATTAAATAACACAATTTAATACATTTTAGAAATGAAGAATCCAAAGTTCTAAACATATAAAATGAAGAAATGGAAACTTAAAGAGGCAAACTACTACATTTTGATGTTGTCTCTAGTTCAAAACAAGAAAGACTGTATTTAAGACATCTGTGGTTTATATCTTTTAATTTAGAAGCTTGAGAACCCACAGTAATAACCATTTTTCGTCAACGTTTCAAATCCCAACATGGATCCATCATCAGGACATTCTTCAATGATGATAGTAGAAGAGGTTTAATGAGGATATTTAAATAGTTTATAATAGTATGAATTCTTAAGAAATTTAAGGTCTGTGGCTCTTCTTGCTATCTTCACCCTAAATTTTTCGAGTAAAATGATCTCACTCCATGTATCCCCTCCGCATAGGGAAATGATTCTGGATTTAAGACATCTGTGGTTTATATCTTTTAATTTAGAAGTTGGAGAACCCACAGTAATAACCATTTTCATCAACGTTTCAAATCCCAACAGGGATCCATCATCAGGATCCCTGTTGGGATTTGAAATGTTGATGAAAAATGGTTATTACTGTGGGTTCTCTTGATGGATCCCTGTTGGGATTTGAAATGTTGATGAAAAATGGTTATTACTGTGGGTTCTCCGGCTTCTAAATTAAAAGATATAAACCACAGATGTCTTAAATCCAGAATCATTTCCCTATGCAGAGGGGATACATGGAGTGAAATCATTTTATTCGAAAAATTTAGGCTGAAGATAACAAGAAGAGCTGCAAACCTTCAATTTCTTAAGAATTCATACTATTATAAACTATTTAAATATCCTCATTAAAGCTCTTCTACTATCATCATTCAAGAATGTCCTGATGATGGATCCCTGTTGGGATTTCAAACGTTGATGAAAAATGGTTATTAATGTGGGTTCTTCGGCTTCTAAATTAAAAGAAAGACTGTATAAAAATCAACATAAGGTCACCACTTAAATACTAAATTATTTTTTTCACAAAGAGAAGGATACTACCACATCAAAGGCTGCATTAGCAAATTCATTACTCTTACACATATGTGATTGAGAAATGTAACCACGTAAGATCCTATTGCACAAGCCTTGAACTCAGCCACAATTAAACCAACTATAGGGACAAAATCATATTTTGGAAATCACATACAACTCGTATTTAAATCTCATCCAAATGCAAATCCTCCACAAAAATCCGAATCTCAACACAACCAATATTCAATGCCCCTCAAGTCTCATACGTTCCATACAACATCCATCTTAGAATACAAGAGAACTAGTAAAGTAATATGATTGCAATCAATGGAATTTGCATTAATCTGGATATCAATTTGAGTCATATACATATTATAGACCATGCAAGTGAGGTAGTTTTTATTTACCCAAAGCAAATAAAAAGTCTGAAAGGGTAAATGATTGATACAAATAAGAGGAGAAATAGTATATACTCATAGTATATTCGATATAATTACAACTAATGTTGTGTATCTATCAATCAATACAATGTATACAACATAAGAATTTCATAATAACCAAACCTGAAGACTATTTTTCAATGAGAAAATATGTGCAGGACCTAAATATAATTATATTTGTTAAATGGGTGGGACCATGGGAGTAATATTTAGATCAGTTGAGTGGTGTCATACATATGTTCATCAGAAGTAGGGCCATTAGATTTTTGAATCCTTCATACAAAGGATTTTTTATATACAGATTGTTCTAGAAGAAACAACATTGTGTGTTGTTGGACCCTTTTCATGAAAATGAATTCCATAGGGAGTCCATGTCTGGATTCTCTTCATGACATGGGTGGCTCAATTGACTGGAAACTACAGATGACATATATGTGTTGATTTCAGTGCTCATGCTAGTTTCCTATGAGAGGATCGCCATGGGTTGATTCTACATTTTATGTTTCTAAGGGACTCCATACTTTGGCTCCAGATTATCTTGATTTCTATGTTGATAGTCATTGCTAGTGCTAATTTAGTGGCTTGAACCTCGCTGCTACATTTTTGAGTTCTTGACTGTTCCCTAAGAATTGAAAAAAAATGAAGAAGGATCCATCTTGCATTACTTAAATATGTCATTGGAAATGCTAGCATGATTCTTGAAGATATTATTATAATAATTTGGTTGAATACCACTGGGATAGAGGAGATTGGAAAACATAGGGAAGTTGGAATTAGGGCCCACAGAATATGATGGAAGTTGAGTAGCATGGTTAGACGTTTGTTGTGGTAGCTGTGTAGGGTTGTTGTTGGCATTCAAACCCATTAGCATATTTTGTAGAAATTTGAAATCTAGCATGTCAAAAGAAATGGAACCCAAGATTTGCTAAACCTTATTATGGGGCAAAAGTACTGCCACTGGATTTTTGAAACCTTCATACAAAGGATTTTTTTATATACAAATTGTTCTATAAAAAACAACATTGTTTTTTGCTGGACCCTTTTCATGAAAATGAATTCCATAGGGAGTCCATTTATGGAGTCTCATCATGATATGTCTGGTTTAGTTAACTAAAAAATATATATGACATATCTATGATGATTTCAGTGATCATGCCAATTTCCTGTGACAGGCTCACCATGGGTTGATTCTACATTTTATTCTACTAAGGGGCTCCATACTTTGGCTCCCTATTATCTTGATTTATGTGTTGATAGCCACTACTAGTGCTAATCGAGTTGCTTGAACCTCATTGCTTCATTGTTGAGTTCTTTAGTGTTCCATAATCATTGAACAATAATGAATAAGGATCCATCTTGAATTTCTTAAATATGTCATTTGAAATGTCAGCACGAGTCTTGAATATATTATTATAAGAATTTGGTTGGATACCATCGGGATAGGGGAGATTGGAAAATGTACCGAAGTTAGAATTAGGGCCCATAGAATAGGATGGAAGTTAGGTAGCATGATTAGACATTTGTTGTGGAATCTGTGTAGGGTTGTCGTTTTCATTCACACCCATTAGCACATTTTGTAGAAATGTGATATGTGTCATGTCAGAAGAAATGGAACCTAGGTTTTACTAAACCTGACTAGGGGGTAGCCCAAAATGTAGTATACCTATGGGGGATAGTATGGGGTATAGAGGGAGTTACCCAAGGGAATAATGTAATAATGGGATGGGCCATAGTAATAAATAAAGTGGTTAACCTGTATCATGTAAGAGACCATAAGTAGTTAGTAATAATGTAATAAGCCCATTGTATTAGATAGATGGTATTGAGAGAACCATGGTAATGAATCATGGTATTGTATGTATGAGGCCTATAAAGAGACTATAAACTCCCCATTGAGAGATGTCAAGGATTATTGTATGAACAAGTATATGGCTTGTGGAGTGTTCTCCTTCCTTAAGGAGTGATTGTATGGTGTTGCCCTACCTTAAGGGTTTGATCAATAAAGAAGCATTTCTATCTATTTCTATCTATATTCACATCTTGTTATTTCTGGGTATATTTGTATTTACATGTACTTTCAAATCAGATCTATAACAAGTGGTATCAAAGCACTTTCTTGGGTAAAGCGGAGATTTTTTTTTTTGCAGGAATGTTTTGGTGCAGCGAATTTGTAGATCAAATTTATACGTTCTAGTGCAAAATTGGTAGAATCTAATTGCAGATCTGGGTTTCTGCAAAAAAATACCCAATTTGAAAAAAAACATCGGACGAATCAGAGTCCGGATGAGGGAGATATCGCTGATTTAAAAATCAGCTGTATTGCAGACATTTTTTAGGGCGGCGAGTTTGTAGATCAGATCTATATGTTCTAGGGAAACATTTGTAGACTATAATTTTAGATCTGGGTTCTTTCCAAAAAAATACCAAATTTGAAAAAAAAAATTGTCGAATCGGAGTCCAAATGAGGGAGATATCGCTAATTTAAAAATTAGTTTTGTTGCGGACATTTTTTGGGGTGGTGAGTTTGTAGATCAGATCTGTACATTTTGGGTCAACATTTGCATAATCTAATTGCAAATTTGGGTTCATTGTGAAAAAATATCCAACTTAAAAAAAAATAAAATCAGTTGAATCAGAGTCTGGATGAAGGAGATATCGTTGATTTAAAATCAGCTCTTTTCTCATAATTTTTTTTGACGACGGGACAATTGCGCCGTGAATATGAAATTTTAGTGCGTGGATCGGGATTTCTATCACATGGGAAGATGCAGAATGGTTGTTCTGTTTTTGAAAACAGGCGATAATAGGGATTCTGATCAATATTGGCTAAATTGTGGCCACTTCAAATTTTTGCCAAGTAAGTGATTTTTTTTAAAACCCTCTTAATGGCTTCTAGCAAGAAATATTTTATAGCGAAAGATAATGGTCCTACTATTGAATATTTCATAAAAAATCTTAAGAAAAACCATCAAAAATATTGGAGAAGCTTCCTATGGCATAATGTGAAAGATGAGGCTGCCATATGGTGGTACTCACTTGGCACCCAGAAGTTCGAATTTTCAGATGAAGAATTTGAAAACTATTTTTGGATAAATGGTCTCATACTAGAAATGAGGAAACCACAAAACCTAGCAAAGACTTTATTTTTACACGAAAGAAGGAAACTGTTGAAAATAGCAACAAGAAATGCTAAAAATAGAAATGCTATAGATAGCATTTTAGGTACCAGTGTTGGACATAGCAACAAGGAATGATAAAATGGAAATGCTAAAAAAAACATTGCTATAAATAGCATTTCGAGATACATTACAATATTAGTTAGTCCACGAACTAAAATTGAAAATTAAAATTCAAATTTGAGCTTAGCATCTGTTTGAAAAATAATAAATTAATTCATCTTGAGTTAATTAGTTGGAAAAAATCAAACATGAAGTCTATGTGAAGACATGCAACAATTATCCCTTTGATTGAGGAAGTTATCCCTTAATTAAGGAGATCAGGATGAGTTGTAACTAGTTAGCTCAGTGAACTGAGTTAAGTCTAGTTAGATTAGTTCCAACAGTTTGTGGAACTGAATTGTAAGTTCAGTTAGTTAGTGCTTGCATGCATGTAACTAGTGTTATCTAGATAACTGAATATTCTCTCATAAATAACTCATGCATGTTAGTTCAGTCAAAGATCCAGTTGAGATCAGAGGATGGGATAGTGCAATATCAAATGGATTAATTTTCCTTAGGAAACTCATCCATGCAGAAGGAATTATCTACTTCAGGATTGCGCAGTTCATGCTGAGTTTTGATGAGTGTGTGAGGTGCGAATTCACATAGGTGGCAACATTGGACCCCAGGAAAAAACTGTGCAAGGAAATAGGATGCTTGAAGGACTGAAGGAAGGCACAAGTGTTGTCTATTCTATCTATGAGTAGCATTGAGGGATTATACTGAGAGCTAGATAGCTTGTGAGCTAAAGCTTTGTGTAATACGGAGATATTTCCACTTGTATGATAATACAGAGATCAGGGTTTTTAGCTGAGGCTTTCCCGAGAGTATTCTTCTGTGTTTCATGTGTATGATTTCTTCTTCTCTATTATATGTGTTCTTATTTGATCTTTCTCATTATCGATTAAGCTTCCACAAGTTTGTTTGTAGAAGTAGATCAAGTATTTTGCTTTAGTATATTGTGTTATCAGGTGATCTACAGTGAGAATTTCTACAGAAACCAAGAAACATAAAGGGTTATTTTCTGCTCGTATCTCCTTATTACATGTTCATGGATTGATTCAGAAGGAGAAGATCATTATGTCTGTAAATCCTAGCTACAAGCATAATTTTATCAATGTTAATTTGGCAAAAAAATTGCAAGTTCCATCAAAACACATTGAAAACACATAGGTTGATAATGAGGATGTTCAAGTTTATAAAGATTTCAAGCTTTCTATGGATAAGTATCTGTTGCATTGTGATTTTTATACTTCAAATATGGATAACATAGATGTTTTTTTGGGATATCCTTGGATGGAATCTGTGGGTACTGTCAATATTAATGTGCAGAAGAAATTTATGAAGCTCTCGTATAAAAAGAAGAAAATTACATTGCAGGATATTTCCATTAAGACCCAAGTAGAGACAATGGAGGCAGAAGCACAAAGCTCTAATGACACTGACACATCAGATGATGAGCCTTTGATGGTTGAGAATCAAACACAAACATCAAACCAGGTACCAAAAAAAAAGGGAGTGTCCAACGAGGCTGAAGCAAAAAATGTTACAAGTACTAATACATCAGATGAGGACTTTGTGTTTGAAGTAATATTGGAAGATAATAAACAACAACAAGCACCACAACATGTACCAAATACCAATCAGGCTCCATTAGGTGGTGAATTAAATAAATATGCACCGTTGGTTAAAACTTCAGCATATCACCACCCAGATCACCCCGCAAGAAAACAACCAACACGATGACAAATAATCAACAACAAGGAAAACAACCCCCGCATGATAGATAGAGAGGTGCGATGATCCACCCATAACACAACAACACAGAAGAGCCACCAGGGTCAAATTCCATCTCAAGCGAGCGAGGCACCAGCTAGATCGACGGTTCACCTATGTCTTGGATGGCTATATGCATGTGCATGGTACCAATGGACTACTCTTTTGAGTTGATCTTATTATTTGTGTTCTTCTTATGTTTGAGAATTATCTTCCTTTAAGCAATCACTTCTTACATCTCTTTTTTTTTTTTGTAAGTCAGATATGTATATTATAGAACAAAATATGTTACAAAAAAGTCTGCCGAAGCAGAACGAAACCTCAGAAAGACCATTTTACCAGAGCTGACAGCAAGCCCTGAACTTTCAAAACCAAGAAGCTCACCTCGCAGGGCGGCCTACTCTTAAAGCTGTTACATATTGCCACGACACTATCAAAACTTGGACAGAAACAGAGTTACATAACGATCTAGCATAAGGCCGAAGCCTTGACAGAAGACAGAAGAAAAACAGAAGGAAAATACTAAGGAAAACCGCCAATTCGACTGACGGTATCTAAGCCCACGTCCAGAACATGCTTGTCAACTTTGGCCTGCATGGCTTGCATGGATTGGAATTCCTGTGCTTCCTTCATCTTGTTCTGCTGCACCAGGGGATCCGGGCTCAGAGTTTGCCGAAGAAGCCTGATGAGCAGAGTCAATTTCTTGTTGACAGTTTCCACTGCATCATGCACTGTGGAAATTCTTCGATCCAGCGATTCATGGATTTCATGTATTTTTGCTAACTGATCCTCCGATGGGGAGTTCCCCTTCCCAGAATGCTGCTTCCCTTCGTCCTTTGAGTCCAGGGCTCTCGCAAGGAGGGTTTTGATTCTCCAGCTCTCCGCTTTAGTCCGAACATATTGAGTGGCTCTTTTAGAGGGAGTGCCCGGGTCATGTAACCAGTCAACCTCCTCCGCATTGTTCTCCTCGGTTCGCTGCGTTTCTTCCTCTTTCACAGAAGCTTCCAGTTCCGCGATCTTACGTTTGCTCCTAGCTGCTGCTCTGGTCTCGTACATCTTCTGCGCTGTTCGTAGCTCTTGGTTAGCCGCCGAGCACCTACAACTCCCCACCTCCATGCTATACCCTCTAATCTTATCGCGGTGATCGCGTCTACAGACAGAAAAGTAGCGGTCTCTCGCAATACCTTGAACTGAGGTGAAAGAACCAGAGCCTCGATGCTCTGTTAAATAGCTATTTTCCACAGAGTTTCCCATGATGCGCTCTTCCCTCCGATGCAGAGTGGAGGTACTCTCGTTATTAATTCAGAAGATATCCGCACAAATCAAGCAGCTCTTCCCAGACTTGACATAAATGTTGCTGATTTCCTTCCCATCAAGGTCGTGCCAAGTGTCCCTTCCTCTCAAGCGGACTCTACGGTGTTTTTTGTGGCATGAACTATCATGATAGTCTTCAAATTTGGCCTTCTCTTGCCATAAAGACATCCGCCGCTTCTGTCTAGTCGTCCAGCTCTCGTGATGAAAACCCATGCTGTTACTGGTATTTCCAGATATACGGTGCCGGAAACAGAAACCGTTGCCGGTCAAGCCCGGTCGGTTTCATTTAAATCTTGCTGTGCCAGCTGTAAACATCTCGCCTTAAGGTTCGGGCAGTCCACTTCCTGCCAACAACTGTCCCAACCCCTGTCCTGATTGTCCACGCCACAATTCGCCAGGTAGTCCGCCAGCCCGTTTGCCTTACGCCTGACCGTCTGAAGGACTAAACCTTTCATTCCAGCCATAAGTTCTGCAATATTCTCCGTCACCTTGGCAAGCCTCCAGTGTTTCGTGGCTTTGTTCGCCTTAGTGCCTCCTTGAATTCTCTTAGCTGTTGAGATAACCAGTGAAGAATCCCCTTCCACAATTACATTGCATTTTCGTAGGGATTTTAAGATTCTCAGACCATGCTCAAGCGCCGCAAATTCCATCTCATTATTCGTGCTTTCCCCAAGCGCTCTACAATATATATGCAGAATTTCTCCGTCCTGGTTTCGTATTGCACCTCCAATTCCTGCCTTGCCGGGATTACCTCTCGAGGCCCCATCAAAATTCAGCTTCAAGCCCCCTTCCGGCGGACACTGCCATTTGTCGATCTATGAGGATGGTTGCGTTCTGTGTCTCGATGCTGTGATGCTGCTGGTAGCTTCCAGTCGAAAGCACTTCAGGATGCGTAAGTCCTGAGCTGAAGGTTTCTCGTTATGTTCCTCTCTGCATTTTGTCTGAATTAACTGTTGAATGTTAGTTAATATATTATCTTTAGAGAATTCTATTTTCCTGTATTCATATTGAAATATTCTACGGTTACGTTCCTTCCAAATTGACCACAGTAAGAAGCCTGGAACAGACTTCCATATGCTGTTGACTCTTAGTATGTTGGAGAAGTTTTTTTTCCAATTTAGAATGGTTCTGTGAATGGATTCTCTATCTCGGTCATAACTGCTGAGAATTCCTTCCATCCAGCTCCATAATTGATTTGCCCATTCACATGCATTAAACAGGTGGTTTATAGTTTCCTCTTCGACGAGGCACATAGGGCATCTTGAGGGTCCCCTGAATCCTTTCTTGCATAAGTTGTCCCAGGTTAGAGTTTTGTTTCTCATTAGAAGCCATAGGAAGGTTCTGATTTTCGGCCAGAATAGGCTGTCCCAAAATTTGTTGCCCCAGGGCACGGCTTCTACCTGTTCTTCCTTTTCTATTATATCCCTAGCTTCTTTTAATGAAAAATTTCCATTGCCTTTTAATCCCCATCTCAGCTTATCATCTTCTTCAGTTTTTCGAATCTTTCTTTTGAGGATTCTCTCATTGAATTGCTGAATGCTTTCGTTATTCTCCTCTATGCTAACAGGATTTAAATTAATCCACTCCCTCCAGATCGGATCCCTACTGCTTTGAATCCAATATTGATTAACTCTGTATCTACCCTCGTTTTGACTTATTCGCTTGAGGGAAGATAGCTCTGGGGTGTCTAGTTTAGGGAATTGCTGCCAAGCATCTTCCCAGAACAGGGCAAGCCTTCCATTGCGAATCTCCCAAAAGCTATGCTCCTGTACTAAGCTCCTATTATTCCTGGCATGGTTCCATATTGACGAACCTTCCGGGACTTCCTGTAGTCTTATGAGGTCCTGAGTATCACAATCTGGAGTGTACTTCTCCTTCCAATGCCTCGCCCAAGGTAAATTGGGTTCTTTAATCCATTTCCACCATATCTTAGCTCCACAGGTTCTGTTGACCACTGAAGGATCCACTAAGTTCAGCCCCCCCATAGATTTTGGTTGGCAAAGCTTATTCCATGCCACCAACGCCCATTTCTTCTTATCTCCATTCCCATTCCATAAAAAGGATCTCTGAATAGTTCTCATTTGCTGCAGAATGCCCTTGGGAGCTGGAAGCATAGAAAGTAAATATTGCGGAATTGCCTGTAGAACAGCCTTGGTTAAGATAAGTCTACCCGTGAAGTTTAGAGCTCTCTGCGTCCAATGCTTGCATTTTTTCTCCATGTTGGCTAGAACCTTCTCCCAGTGAGCTTTCTGCCAAGGTTTCAGAGTCAGGGGAGCACCTAGATATTTCGAAGGCAGGGAACCAATCCTGAATCCAAGAAGCTGGGACAGGTGAGCTTGAATTGTCGGATGAGTGTTGAAGAAAAAGATTGTAGACTTAGAGAAATTAATCTCCATACCAGAGGCTCTGCTGAAGAGATCAAGGATACCCCTATAAGCCAAAGCCTCCTTCACTGTGGGTATACCGTGTAACATGGTATCGTCCACAAACTGTTGATGTGTTGTGGCTGGTATCGATCTTATCGGTTGCAGACCTTTTATGGATCCTTCTGCTTTCTTCTTGGCTATGATTCTGCTTAGTCCTTCCATTAGGATCACGAATAGGAAAGGGGATAGAGGATCACCCTGTCTTATTCCCCGCGAAGGAGTGAAAGGGGCTGAGGGAGCGCCATTGACAAGGATTGAATATCTTGGAGATTTGATGAGAGCAAGTATCCACTTGATCCATTCCCTGCAGAAGCCGAATGCATCCAATACAGCTTCAAGGTATCTCCAGCTTACTTTGTCATAAGCTTTTGATAAATATAACTGCATTAGCATTCCTGCTTCTTTTCTTGAATGAAGTGAGTGGATCATCTCCTGCGCTAACAAGATGTTATCTAAAATTTGTCTACCCTCAACGTAGCCCGATTGCTCTTCCGATATGATACCAGGAAGAATCGACTTTAATCTATTGGCTATGACTTTTGAAATAATTTTATATATAACATTACATAGGGCAATAGGTCTGAATTTATCAGGTGTCTTTGCTTCTTCAACCTTAGGAATGAGTGCTAAAAAGGTGGAGTTGATGGATTTTAGAATAGTTCTTGAGCGTCTGGAATCCTCAACTACCTCCCAGACCTCCTGCTTAACAGTGTTCCAACAAGCCTTCTAGAAGTTGATGGTAAATCCATCTGGACCTGGTGCTTTATCGTTAGGCATATTCCTAATTGCCTCCTCCACCTCTTCTAGAGAGATTTCCCTGCTAAGGGCCCAATTCTGATCTGAGGTGATGGATTTAGGAATGGCTGCTGTAAGTTCCTTGATGGCCTCCTCTCTATTTATATGTGGTTCCTGTGCAATTGAGCTGAAGTGATCCGAGAGCAGAGCAGATATGTCATTGTGATTCTTTAGTATCTCCCCTGCATTGTTTTTTAACTCAAGAATCTTGTTAGCACTTCTATGGTCTAGAGCCGACCTGTGAAAAAATTTAGTATTCTGCTCCCCCTCTTTTAGCCACTGGATTCTAGATTTCTGTTTCCAAAGTATCTCTTCTTGCATACATCTGCTGTGCCACTGCTGTGAAAGAACTTTTTCCTGCTCAACAGCTTCGTCACTGTGGATGCCTGCTGCCCCATCTCTGTGAATCTGTTCCAATTTGCTCTCTAGAATGGCTTTCTCCTGGATGATGTTTCTAAAAACCGTTCTATTCCACTCTTTTATCCTTTCTTTAGTTGCTTTCAGCCTCTTTTGTAGATTAAACATTTTGGAACCTTTTGCCTCCAAAGGTTCAGACCACCATTTCTCAACCATCTTGAGGAAGTTAGGGTGGTCTAACCAAAAATTTTCAAATCTAAATGGTTTATTCCTTGGAGTACCCTGAACTTCAACAATAAGCGAGATTGGCCAATGATCCGACCCACCACTTGGAAGGATATCTGATTCTGCTGTGATACCATCCATTATTATGCTTTCTGAGATCAGAAATCTATCCAATCAAGAAGCTATCAACCTCTCTCCCCCCCTTCTGTTATTCCAGGTAAACTTGCCACTCTTGGGGTATATGTCTACCAATCTGACAGTCTCAATGAAACTTGTGAAGGCTTCCGCGTCCCTGTTAAGTTTCCTTAGACCCCCTTTTTTTTCCAGAAGGGTGCTTATCATGTTGAAATCACCCCCAGAATACACTTAGACCTTGGATATCGTTCAATAAGTCTGGTTATTGAATTCAAAAAATTTATTTTATCTTCTAATTTCTGAGGACCATAAATATTGATGCATAGGTAAGACTCAGAGTTACCTGTGGGTTGAATTTCCACCGCTATGAAGTGTTTGTTCGCCTCAGCTGAGATAATCTGGATTTCCCTTGTATCCCATAGTGTTGCAAGGCCTCCTTCTCGTCCCTGGCTTTCAATCTCTAAAACTTCTAAATTTCTCCCAAGCTTCTTACATAAACTGTTCATGCTAGAGTTGCTACATTTAGTTTCTTGTAAGAATATAATTTCCGGTCTATATTTCTGGATTTTCCGCTTTAAGATTCTGTGTTTTGCATGGCTGTTAAGCCCTCTTGCATTCCACGATATGATCTTCATGTTTAACTAAATTTTATTGGTAGGACGGGAAAGCGCTAAGCGCCTTCATCTTCCCTGAGTTTATCATTATCACGCCTAGCTCCTGCAGAACTTCACCACTAGTTCTACGGCCTCTTCTTTTCTTCTGCTTTGAGCTAGATGATTTCCAAAGCAGACTTTTCGAGTGGAGGCTATTGCCTTTTACTATACCTAGCTTCCTGTTTTGCTTTTCTAATTCTGCTTTTTGCCTTGCTATGAACAGGTCGTTTACCTTCTTGATTTCTTCTTCCGGTGCATTTTCTATTCCTCGAGCTTTCCAGTTCTCAGCAATTACTGGTAGATTCATCCCCTCCCTGGCTAGCGCCTCTTCCAACTCTTGATCCTCGCTTCCTCCATCACTGGTTAGCATGTCGGTTTCCTCTTCCATCTCTTCTGTTCTCTCCTACATTTGGACTTCGTTGTTGAGGTCGCCTTCATCCGTTCCTTCCCTGGTTGGTTCTTCCTTTTCATCATGCCCTGCATCTGATGTTAAGGTTTTGTGCTTGTCCTCCGAATCTGTTTCAAGATCTAAGATCTCAAAAGAGTTGCTGTGGTTGTTTCTGTCTGTATTACCTTTATTATTCTTCCTTCTGTTAGCTCTCTGTCTAGACTTAGGTTTTATGAAGGTTTCTTTGTCTTTGTTGGCTTGTGCTGTTTCGGTCTCTGCTTCCTTCCTAATCATAGGGAAATCTCTCATCAAATGCCCATGTTCATGACATTTGCAGCAACGGAAGGGAATCTGCTCATAGTCTATGGCTTGAAAATAGTCCTCGTCCCTGTATTCAAGCCAGAGCCCCTCATGCAGTGCCCCGGAGACGTCCATTTCAACACATATTCTGGCGTAAGATGTGTATCTCTTTTGTAATGTTGCTTCCGAGGCCTTGATAAATGTTCCCAACTGGTCTCCAATTTGTTTCAAGGCATTCAGACCCCAATAATCTATTGGGAGAGAGAACAATCGAATCCAGACTGGGACTTGAGTAAAAGATTCTTTCTCTGGGACGAAGTTTGGTTTCCATGGTCGCATGTACAGACCAGCTGAAGCCAAAAAGTATGGGCCACCCTCAAAAATTCTATCCTTGTCTTCTAGGTTGGAGAATACAACCGTGAAGAATCCTTTGGCTCCCAAATGAAGTTTAACATCCCCCCTCAGTTTCCATTGTTGTCTGATCCATTGACAAAGAGTTCTTTCAGATGGCCAAATGCCCATAAATTTGCAAATGACAGCATGTTCTGCCATGTGCTCTCTGTATGCCTGAATCTCTGGGTCAGTTATTACTACCCTGAGGTTATCAGTCTTTTTTGGTTTGCAGACCCCATTTGATGAAGAGTATCTATTGGGGCTTGTGCTTGTCTCCCCCTCCTTCTCCGACTTTCCTTGCCTATTATCTGTTTGCTCCCTGTTTTCTTCTATTTGTCGCTCCTCGTTCTCTGTTGATTTAATTATTGAGGCGATTTTGTCTTTAGTTCCTGTCAAGCTTTCATCCCCTTTGCCTTTGCCTTCCGTTGTGATGTCTGGCTTGTCAGTTTCCCCTTTTATTTTCTCCTTATTCCTCCTGCCGTTCTGCTTGTTATTGTCAAGCCCAGAAATCCTGACCCCTTCCTTCTTATTTTGCCTCTGCTTCTGCATGATTATCTGTTTGAAAGTAGGGGTCCCACTGGACCCCTCTGCCCCCATCCGGTCGGTCAGCTCTTGACCTTTTCGTAACAGTGCTGCGAAACGAGAGATGACCACTTCCAGCCCTGCAACGGGATCAGAACATCAGAAACCCTAGTTTCGCCCTCTGCTCCTCTGCGCGCTCTCTCTTGTTTTCTCTTTTGCATACATACCACTTCTTACATCTCATAATGAAAACAAATTATATTTAAATTTTTAAACAGATAATAATAACAGGTTCAGTTTACCATAGTAAATCAAATATTTACATTTTTATCTCGGGGCATTACAAATACTCTATAAAGTACATAACTTTAAAAATCTCTAGGTATTCCCTTGAAAAAGATTATTCCTTCTATAAGTTAAAAAATACACATATATAAATATAAATATAATTTTTTAATTTTAAATACCATATAGAACACATAACTTAAAACACCTTTATTATATTTAAGGGATGATTGACAAATTAATATAAAAAAATAAAACAATACATTTATATTTCTAGCATTAAAGTAGGCATAATTTAAATTAGCTTATATACATACGCTTTTTATGTTATATGTTTATTATATAATATTTGAGTGCTATGTATATATAATTTTGAGTTAATTTATGCATTTTTTTATTGTTTTAACTTAAATGACACTTAATTCAAAGCACTAAAATAGATAAATAAAAATATAAGAGACACACATATATATAATCTATGGTATTATATTAAACTTGAAATATAGCTCTTAATACAAATTTTACAACCATTTTAGGGCTTCTCTACTAAACATATCTTCATTTTTTATTTAAATTATGTATTTATATAAAAACATAATAATGTATATACAATTACATAAGAATGTCGGAATCTATATATTTTATTATACACAAAATCATGAACTCAAAAACATATATTATAATTATATGGAAACAAAACCACAACTCTTTCTATATATTTAATTAAAATACATTTGTTTAATAAGCTCAGTCCACCCAAAGGAACCATGTTAGCTAAAGAGATTCATGCATAAAAATTCATAATTAAACCAATTATATATCAATATAAAAGTGTAATATGTATAACTTTATATAAAGAATTGCAAAGAAATTTTTACAAATAGATGCACATATAAAGAGTATCATTTAAGGATTATATACAGGATGCTTTACAATTATCATCCTGCAATAAACTATTAAAATGGTGAAAATAATTTAAATAATTATAATATCTATAAGAATTTATATAAAAAGGATCTATTTAATAACATCAACAAAAATGACAATATCGAAATGTGCATTATGTGTATAGTTTTGAATATATGTGGTAAACAATGTGAGCTCACTCATGCAATTAACTTCTAATTCCTTGTGAATGAATTTCAAAATATTAGTATTTTCATTTTCATTTACATTTATACACAAAAGTATGATTACATTCGAGGTTAAAAGTGAAGAAATATTAACTAATAAAGGAAATTACTTTTTATATAGTATTTACCTTGTCATTTAAATATTCTATGTGATTTGGAATTAAATATCTTTATTTATTAGAATTAATTTCATTTTCAGTATTATGGTGAAATTAAGGAAATATAAAAATTATTGAAATTGTAAATAATATCTTTTAATTGATATGAAAATGTTATTTGAATATTTCAATAAAATCATTTTATTACTATGCATTTAGGATTATCTACCTTATGATTTATAATTATCATCCTTTCACTATCAATTAAAATAGTTAAAATAGATCTTAGCTTTTTAAATTTATTAATTATATACTTATAAAAAATCATAATAAAATTATTTATTTAGAAATAATAAAAAAATATCATAAATTAGTCTGACAATATAAGAGTGTGTTATGTATATGAACATGAATAAATGTGATAAAAAATGTGACTAATTCATTCATTCGTTAGATTATATTTGGGTTACTCATTAATAAATTTTAAATTATTAGCATTTTCATTTTCATATTGTTGATATTTTTTTTAAATAAAGTGTAATTATATGCAAAAAGATAAATACACTTTATGTTAAAAATATAAGGAACTTTACTTAATAAAATAAATTATTTTTTTGATAACACGTACCATTTTATCTAATTAATTTTATGTTATTTATTCTTAAATGACCTTTATTTTATAGACTTAAATTCATTTTCATCTAATTAATTTTATGTTGTTTATTCTTAAATGACCTTTATTTTATAGAGTTAAATTCATTTTCAATATTAAAACAGCATTTAAGGAAATACATAAGTTATTCAAATCCTAAATAATATACTTATTTGCTATGAAGATGTTATTTAATATTTCAATAAATTCAATATTAATTTTATGTGTTCCTTTTTATTTTAGGATTATCAACAATATGATTTACAATTCTCATCTTTTCCTAAACACTTAAAATATATCTTAACTCTTTAAATTTATTGATTATATTATTTATAATTATAATAATTCATACTAAAAATGATTTGTTTAAGAACAATAAATTGTTATATCATAAATTAGGTTGACAATATTAGAGTATGTGTTATATATTTAATTGTGAATATATGTTTAAGAACAATAAATTGTTATATCATAAATTAGGTTGACAATATCAGAGTATGCGTTATATATTTAATTGTGAATATATGTATATGTGGTAAAAATGTAGCTAACTCATTATTTTTTTAATTTTTATATTCATTATAATTAACATTGTTCTATTTATTTAGATACCATTTTGTGTTTATTTTAAAGGATATATGTATAACTCCATTTTGAGCGGGGAAAAATCACATTTTCTCTCAATCTTGACTATAAAATGTGCTTATGGATGCAATTAATTTACATTTTCTGAAACATTGTTTCTAAAATCATTTTATTTTTTTTTATGTTTTTTTCTTTATTCTCATTTCAATTTTAATATTATAATTAAAATTAAAGTTATTAGGATAAATATAAGATATATTGAAATAATATTATTAGATATTATTTATATGTGATGTTGTTTTTTAAAAGTTTTATTATTATTATTATGGTGAATCAATATTTCTTGGATTAAGTCAAGTGGTTATCATTATACCACCTTTTACCATGTTTAATTGGTAACTTTCCTTGTGGAATTTGAAACTAGTTGGAGGGGATAACATGCCATTGTTCCAACCACTCGGTTGTCCCATGAGGAGACAATTATTATATTAATATTAATATTAATTCTATCTTAATCCACAAGTAGTTTTTAAAGACACCATTTCGTATTGAGGTTGTTAGTTCCAACAAAATAACCCAAAACAAAATAAAATAATGTTCTTAAAATCCTAATATAATAAAGGTAGTGAGGATCACACCTTTTTTCTCAACCACTCCAAATACTTCCAACTGACATATACTATTATTATTACTATTATGATGATAAGATCAATGTCCCATAAGACATATATGGTCTATTGAACCTTAAAAATATAAGAGATTAATAGGAACTCTTTAATATTTTATTTCTATATTGAAAAAAAATGTGAGAAAAGTGTTTCTATATCATCATAGTTTCATTGAGTTAAAAATAAATAAGGTTCACAGTGTGATAGATATTTTAAAAATTAGATCAAATGTGAGTATAAGATGATGGACAATATAAGAGAAATTACTTTTCATCTTCAACCTTTATAGGATCTCATAAGTTACAAACTCTTTTCTTCCATGGCATTTTAAAAATTCATCAACGAATAGCTTCGCCATGAAGCTCATAAGAATTAGTTATAATCTTAGCAATTTTCATTTTCTTCTTAACACTAATCAATATAGAGTCATACTTTTTGTTTTCTACATTGGAATTGATCACCTAATTATAATATCATAGCTTCCTTTAATATCATAGCTTCCTTTTTCCCTCTCTCTTTATTTCCACATAATTTCTCCTTATTTGATGTGATAATATTTCTCCAATGGTCCACTGAGACAAGGATGGGAATCTGTATGCCACCCTTTCTTGAGCCAAAGGTGAGGGCTTTTCACTAGAGATACAAGAAATTTTAGGAAACCTGTTGGTATTCATGTTGTACAATTTCTTCATATAAATAAGATACTGAATCATAATCGTGCTTTCAATGGGGGAAGAGCTTGCTTCAATCAAGATGATATGGTTGTGAGTATTTCCTTTAATCTTCAGTTTGTAGGTTATAAACTAGACCTATTCAATATTTCTGCATGAATATCTAGATATTCTACAAAAGCAAACCTACGTCATGCCCATTTTAAATAGTAGGACTCGTAAGACTCTTAAAGAGGAGATTCTTTTCCCCAAATCCAAATTTGTGTGGACTTACCATTGCTTTAACCCTATATTAAGCCTTCCAATCTCCAATCATCTTATTTTCAATGTTATAATTCCAATATAGTCAATTTTACAATATATATGGTAACATATATTGCACGAAGTAACTTCCTATATGAATTTATTATAATAATAATAATAATTTATTAGATGGAATGCCACTTTCTTATAATTCAATAATTAAAATATATATAAAAACAATTTTTCCCTATATCATTCAATATGTTGTGTAATTAGCCTAGTTGCGGCAACGTGGTTGGTGATTGTCATGTTAGTTGGGATGTTGGTCCCAAGTGCTCTTTATATGACCAATGTAACCATATGAAAATATTGTGTTAGCTTACAATTTTTTTTATGTAATTAATAAAAAAAATTCAATGGTAATCATTAATTGAAAATTATTTAAAAAAAAAAAAAAAAACATTTTAAGTTAACTAGTACTATTTAAAGTGGAATATGAAAAAGATGCACTAGTATTTTATTTTTCAACATGGAGTAGACATGTGATATTTAGGAGAAATATTAATAACTAATATACACAAATATATGTGTGTGTCTGTGTTTTCAATTGCTATAAAGCAAATTGAAGTAAAAAAATTATATATTTAAAACATTTTGATGTTGTGTTGTTCTGTATCATTTTTCTCTCTATATGGAATTGGCACATGACATTTCAAAACTAGTATTTCATATTTCAACATGGAGTAGACATATGATATTTAGGAGAAATATTAATAACTAACACAACTATATATATGTTTGTAAGTGTGTGTTTTCAAATTTTATAAAGCAACGAGAAGTAAAAAAAAAATTATTCATTAAAACATTTTGATGTTGTGTTTTCTGTATCATTTTTCTCTCCATATGGAATTGACGCATGACATTTCAAAACTAGTATTTCATTTTTCAACATGGAGTAGATATGTGAAATTTAGGAGAAATATCAATAAGTAACACAATTATATATGTGTGTGTGTTTTCAATTGCTATAAAGCAACAAGAAGTAAATTTCTTTTTTTATATATATATTTAAAACGTTTTGATGTTATGTTGATATGTATCATTTTGTTGTCACAATATGGAGTTGACACATGGAATTTAAAAATATTAATTTAAAAATAAAAAATATAAATAAAACATTTCACTATCTTTTTTAAGTGATATAAATATATATTTTATGATCAAAACATTTTAATCGTATTTATATAAAAGTCATGTGTAATTCTCTTAGTGCTTAACATGAAGGTGGCACATGGTGCATGGTCATATACAGACACACATATACTAGTATATATTCACCTTAATTATGTATATAGTAATAATAAAGAGGGATGAAATACAATGAGGTGAAAACCTCAATCACAATGGAAAAATCGAAAAATATTTATATCTCTAAATATTTGTTCCCTCTTAATGCTTCCTAAATCCATGGTAACACTGGACCGCTCTCTCTCTCTATATAGTTCAAACAATCTCGGGCGGTTACAAGAAAATTATCTAAGCTTACGAAGTTGTCAGTTTCTAGTCTCGCTTTTAGTATTCGGCTCTTTTCTTCTATTTTACCCTTAGGTTCATAGTTTTTACACCTTCCTTAGGTGAATTTTGTTTTTCTGAACCAATGGGGTTGATCAGCTTAACTTATTGGCTCGCCCTCTTTATGGGGGTTAAAATTTCTTTGCTTTATGATCGTTGACTCATGTATATCAGACACTAGGGTTTGACCCTCACCGGGTTTTTTCTGCATATCTTATCTTTACTTCATCGTGGATGGAGGTTTCGATGGAGTTTAACCTCCTCCTAAGTGAAGAGGAGGTTGACCTCATTCAATGGGTAAGATAATTGATTATGATAAATCATTTAAACGAACAACATGCTTTGCCATTTTCAATTGTCACTCACCAAAATTAAATATATGGTTGACGTCATGTATAGGTGAAACGCCATGTGAAGATGGATGAAAAAGCTAACAACATAGAGGGATCAATAGTTAAGGTTTCCACACTTGTTATATATATTGTTTTATTTAATATGTTATTCTTTTAATATGATATTAATGTTAGAGAAAGATTTCGGCGAAAATCACATGGAATGTCATTTGTCGACGCGTTTCGAACCAACCAGTGTGGTTCATAGATATATATTTTTTTATACAAAATTATATGATAGTGAAGTATTTTATCTAACATTTAAAATATTTTATCTATGTTTGACATTGATTTTTTTTTTCATAAGTAATATTTTTTAAAAGGGATAGATTAATTTTATAATAAGAATTGAATGAGTTATACATTTATTTTTTATTATTTTTATTATAAATTAATTGAATTTTTTTAATTTCAATTACCTTTTTTTGATATTGAAATATTTTACTATGGTGTGTGTGTATATATATAATCTCAAAAGAAATTAGTTTGTATAGATATTCAAACAATTTATCGAAGTGTTTTCAAGTATTTTGAATAAGTATAAAAATTATACATGTTGTTCGAAAACTAAAATACAAGCTTTTATTTTTTTAATTTTTTTTGGCTCGCTAGATTGAAACAAAATCTCTCTCTCTCTCTCTCTCTCTCTCTCTCTCTCTCTCTCTATATATATATATATATATATATATATATATATATATATATATATATATAGATATATATATATCTATATATATATATATATATATATATATATATATATATATATATAATGTGTAAATTGTATTTTTCATTGTTTAAATTGTATTTTTCAATATTGTATAAGTACATAGCTTAAACTTGTAATCCCAAAAAATCATTGCTAGATTTAAAAGAAAAATGATGAAAAATTATATTGAAGGAAATACAATTAGATTTATATTTTTAGCATTAAAGTAGGGATAGTTAAAATTATTTTATATACATACACTTTTTAAGTTATAATTTTATTTATATAATATTTCAATGCCATTTATGTATATCAAATCCTTAGTTAATATATGCATTATTTGAGCACTTTGACTTAAATGACAATTATTGTTAGTTGAATTCCATCATTTTTTAGGTTTGCTAGAATATATAAAATGTTTGAATCTATAATATTACATTAAACTTCAAATATAACTCTCTCTACTATAGTATTAAGAGACGTATCTTACCATTTTTATTGAAATTTTGTATTTACATAAGAGAATAATAACATATATACAATGACACAAGAATGTAAAAATATACACATTTGAGTATATACTAATAAAAAAAAAATTGAATATAAGAGCATATAAAATTATAGAAACACACAAATATGTTATATAGATGCATTTGTTAAATAAACCCAGTCTATCTAGAGGAACCATATTAGTTAAAGGATTCATGCACCAAAAACTCATAATTAAATAAACTAGCAATTGCACTAAATTTTGCAAAGGAAATGACGTAAGGAAGTAGCATAGGAACCAATATCAAAAATGAAATAAGATGTGACCAGAGTACTCTATATGGAGACGGGAGATAGGGCACCCTAGCTACCTAAGTAAATGTCTAAACCAAACGTGGTGTCATCGTTTGAAATGGTGGTTGATTATGTGAGGCAAAAAATAGGTACCCAACCTTACCATTTCACATTCACAAGTGTTTTATTTGCTTGTGCTAATTTGGTAGATGTGGAACTTCGCAAAGGAGTCCACCATGACATAATTTCTATTGGACTATAATGTAATGCCATTGTAAATATGTATGCTAAATGTGGTTGCATAGAGAATGCAAAACAAGTGTTTGACAAAATTCAAGTGTTTGACAAAATTCCTAAACCAAATGTAGTATATTGGAATGTTACGATATTAGGGCATGTAGAGGATGGGAACATCGTGAAACATTTTCTTTAAATGCCTTAATGGGGCCAATACTTGTTGGATATGCACATAAGGGGTATCTTAATAAGGCTATGGACCTCTTTTTGCACATGTTGATGGTGTCATCATTTGAAATGGTGGTTGTTTATGCGAGGCAAAAAATAGGTACCCAACCATAGGCAACTTCCTTTCCTTGGGTGAAAATGTCCTGGTAACTTCCCGATTGCTACATAATTCGCTACGTCTACATACCAATGTTCTTTAATCATTATAGCGAATAGTTGCTCATCTGGAAACTAATCATCTACTGATAATGGATCATTCGCCTTTGGCACCGGGGACAAGAAATCTGTAGCACAATTTTCTTTTCCTATTCTAACTTTTATGATAATATTGAAATCCTGCAATAGCAACAACCATCGAGTTACTTGCCCATTAGTGATTGGTTTGTTGCCCAAGTACCTAATAGCAGAGTGGTTAGTATATAGGAAAATTGGATAGCCTGTTATATAATGTCTAAATTTATTGATAACATGTATAACAGCTAAAAATTCTTTTTTTGTTACTGTATAATTTAACTCAACGGGGGTAAGATTTTTGCTAATATAATAAATAGCATAAGGCTTCCTCTCCTCTTCTTGTCCAAGTACAATGCTTATAGCAATGTTTGATGTGTCTATAGAGATATGGAAAGGTAAATCCCAATTTGGTCCTTGTAATACTCGTGCAGTTGAAATTAATTTCTTTAGATCTGCAAAGGAAATATCACATTTGTGAGATGAGTTAAATTCAACATTGCTTGTTAAGACATATAAAGGTGCAACAATCCTTTTAATTTTTTCTATAAATCTGTGGTATTACCCTGCATATCCAATGAAACCACGTACCTCAGTTTGTGTGTGGGGTGTGGGTAGTGCAAGAACTACCTCTATTTTATATGGATCTACCTATATTCTACCCGCAGAGATGTAGTGTCCCAGAATCACACCTTCGATCATCATCATGTGACACTTTACTTTACTTAAGCATAATCTGGTAGCAATGCATCATTCATGTAATTTTTCTAGATTTCAAAAGCCCTGCTCAAATTCACTTTCGTAGGGGGTAAAATCATCCATATAAATTTCAAGTCCTTCGTCAATCAAATGGGAAAAAATGCTCAATATTTGTGTCTAAAGTGTGGGTGTGGCATTGCATAAACCAAAGGGTAAACTGTATGCAAATGTACCCCAAGGGTATGTAAACATAGTTTTATCCTAGTGTTCAAGGGAAATATGAATCTGATTATAGCCATTGAAGCCATCAAGGAAGGAAAAAAATAGTTTCCCTACTATGGTATCGAGAACTTTATCAATAAAAGGAACAAGGAAATGGTCCTTCTGGGTGGCTATATTAAGCTCCCTATAGTCCACACAAATTCACCATTTCTCGTTTTTCTTGGGAACGACTACTAACGAGGAAACCCACTGACTATCTAAGATAGGATAAATAAAATTTACATCCAACCACTTTTGGAGTTCTTCTTTCAAAATTTCTCTAAGGTGCAAATTCGACCTCCTCTAAGGCTTCCAGATGGTTTGAGAATCCTTCTCAATATAAATAAAATGGGTACGCAACTGGCGATCTATACCTTTCATGTCTGAGTATTCCCAATCAAAAGTTGTTTTATATTTCTGAAGAACCTGAAGAATTCTTCGCCATTGATGATTGTCCAAGTTACCGTTAATGTTAAGTGTTTTACCTATTTCAATCTCAACTCATCTGCTGTTATAAATAGCAGTCGTGGGTATATTCTGATCATCTGTGTCCCTGAAGAGATATCCCTTATCCCTATGCTTCATTATCGAGGATGGCCTTTAATATTTTGCATGTAGGATTATTCATGGGAACTGGTTTATTAATGAAGTTGTTAATAACATCATCTTCAGTTTGATTCTTGAATCTGAGAGCTTCTTCCAGTGTGAGAGGAGAGAATATGTTTTATTCTAGTTATCTAGGTGGGTGTAACTGAGGATTTACAATAGGAAGACCTTGTTTTGTCGGGGGATACATAACAATATTTTTCACAACATTTCATTGACTAATAGTCGTGCTGCCTGCACGACATCCTATAGAAGGATCTGCTATTGCTAACCAAGGTCGACCCAATATCAAAGGATGTCCATCTTGCCTATTTATTGCGTTGATAACTAGAATGTCCATAGGATACTCCCAAGAGTCGACATAGAGAGTCACATCATGTAAGGTTCATTTAGGTGTAAGTATTAATCTCTCAGCAAGTTCTAATAAGATTGAGTTGGGTTCTAAAGTTGTAATACCTAGTGTTATCCTCCATAATGTCCCAAGCTAAGGAGGAGATCGATGGAGGTAACCACAAACCAAGCTTTCTGTTTGCTAGCTAGCCTTACCAAACCAGAGAGGGCTCTCTCTATGAAATCACAGCCAAAGGTTGACTAGAATGTAAAAGAATATTAGGCTAGGTATGCTAGGGTTAGATAGGTTTTGATTTTTTAGGGTTTTGATGGTGGATTAGGGATGAAAACCAGGTATGTAGGTCAAAGTATCAAAGGGTTACGATAATAAATATATGGAGGAGCAAGGTAGCAATACTTTTGTGATGGATTTAAGGTTTTGTCAGTGTAGGGTAGGGTTCAAAAGAGTAAGAAGGTCCTAATGAGCATGTGTGCCATGAATTCATTTGTTAGGAAGAAAAATTACACAAAATGACTTTCCCATCAAAACAAAGCTTACATGAAAAGAATTATGCTTATAACCTTTAAGGAAAATCACTAAAGAAATAAGGTATGGAAAGGAGAAATTTATATCATTCATATAAAACTATAACAGAGAAAATAAATCTTCACAAACTCACTGCACATGAATTCCTAGATAATAGCTACAACTACTCCTTTGATTTGCTAAATAAAGAGTTGAAGTACAAGCTACAAGTGTTCCAACCTCTGATTTCTAACCCTCCAAGTGACTAAGAAAATGATACATATAGATCAAAACAACATGTCCCTTCTCTCAGGGGTTGAATCCATGAGTGGTGGAGCAATTCCCAAAATATCTCTAACCATAACCTAATGACTAAGGATGGTAAAAAAACCCTCCTCTTAATAGAAAAACCAATACATTTGACCATAAAGAATGTTTACAAGCATGTATATACTTCATATTCACTCTAACCGACCTATTTACACCTCTTTACATCATTACAACATCAGAAATGAAAAATTACATCAGTGGAGGTCGAATATGGTCTAAGTCAACTGAGGAAAGTGGCTTTTAGTTGAAAATGCGGCAAATTCAGGCCAAAATGTAGCGTGCCGGGAGAAAATGCAGCGAAATTGGTGGAAGTGACTTTTGGAGGCCTTCTCGAGGTCCAAATCCTGATCTGAAAAATCATGGAGATAGATCCGGATGTATTATACATGATAGAATCCTTGAGAATTGAAAATGGATAATCCTAACCCTCCGAAACTTCATTCTCCCATAGGTACTCAAAAAATGCAATGACCTGTTCAAAAAGAGGGTAGAGAGGTGATTTTTGAGTGTTTTTGGCTTTTTTCACCTACTAGAACTTGCTAAAATCCTGCTCTAGGGGCTATAAGTGATGTAAAAGTGATTAAAAAATCCAAATATGCAAGAAAATTTTCATTTGGAGCTCGCCATTAAAAGCATAGCATGGGGCACGCTACCCTTTTCGACAAAAATCTATGTAAAGTTCTTAGGTTTTCTACAAACATAGGCCTCAAAGATGGAGCAATATCTCTCTAACAATGAATCTGTTTGAAAAACTGGGAGAGGATTTTGTAGATAAAGAAATTTGTAAGAACAAACTCTGTCATGTTTTGGAAATTTATTTCCATTTTCTCGGAATCCGTGCCACAAAATCATGACTAAAACAAGAAATTAACTTGATTTTTTTATTTTTATTTTTGTGACATAACCCTCCAATAAAGTTGTATATATCCTAATCTACGGTACTTGTGTAAATGCTGAAGGAGGTTGTTACTTGGTCTATTATTGAAAAACACCTCTTTCACTTTTGTCAATTTGATCTCCATTTGGTCATAAACATACTTTGAAGCAAAATTGTCCCTATGTGTAGCAAATGATTTTTTAATGTCCCTTTGACCTAGTGCAGGAGATGGCTCACTCTCTTGCTCTTTATGCCTATTGAGATATCTTGTACTTGGACTCATTTATGTTTCCTATGATCATTAGTTGTGGCATTTGGATCCATTGTGAAACCCTATCTCACTAGGAACAGAAGTTAGGGTTTACTTCAAGAAAACAAGGGTTTTGGGGCAGTTTTAGGAGTGGAGGGTGATGAAGCATTTTGAGGGTGTCTAAATTCTTGTGAAAATTTAGGGGGGTAGGGATAGATATTAGGGAGTCTAATGAGGTGGAATTTTAGGGAATTAGTTAGGGGAAGGGGTCCAAAAGGGAAAAACATAGGCCTATCCTAGGAAAGTGTAGTCTAGGCTAGGGTTTGTGGGAAAATGATGAAATTGAGGGATAGGAATGAGGGGGGGTGTTTAGGAAGGTGTATAACAGGTGGGGGAATTTGACTGAGATATAAAATTAAGGATTTCCTCAGAAATTTATCAACGAGATTATGAAACCAAGGAAATGCAGCCAAAACCCTAAAAGTGGGAATTGAACCTTCCAATCATGAACTGAAGTGAAACAAGGTATAATATGACCCACTTACTTGAAAATGATAGTCTGGAACCTAAAATTGATGAAGAAACCTTCTGTAATGATGATTTTGATTGTGAAATGACCAATTTTCATGCGTTTAATCTTATGACCTAATGATGACCATGATGACTATGGGACTCTTTCAACAATGAATGAGCTAACCATGATGATGTCCATTGACCATGGACGTGAAAGGAGTAGCAATAAATTAGCTGACCTAACTAGTGACCAAATTTTTATTTGAAGACCTACTAAAACATAAAAATTTGACTTAGGACCCTAACAAAAAACTTTGTAAGAGCATATTTGATCACTCGTGACTGACATGACTGATAGACACTAACACCTAGAACTTTGCAGGTTTCAGTGGTCAAAATGTTAATGGCTTCCCCAAGATCTACTAGCATGTTTGGAAAGGTACAACCTTGTATATGAACTGTTGCCACAGGGTTTCCTGGATCTTCATATTTAATCAGTTCTTGTTTACCCAAAAGTAGATGAGATAAAGTTCCCACGACATGTATTCTTGGTGGATTTTATGATTTCCTTCCAAACTTCTTGCCACATAATTCGTTAATTTTCTTTGCATAAATTAGGATGTCCTCGATGGCCAAGAGGAGAAAAATCTTTATACACAAGTTTTTCAATTCCCCTAAGATATCAAAATCAGGATATATGGTAGGTTTAGCTACTCTACTGTGTCTTCTCCCTGTTTTATCTCCATAGTAATCACAGTCGAAGGATTTATTTCGGGTTGTTTTTATTTTTCAGTTTCTTTATTTTCTTCTATATTAATAATGTTCCCTAACCCTAGATGAATCTCATTGCATTCTACTGGTTCTGTGTCATTATCCAAATTCTCAAGAATCTGTACATATTGAGCTAGTCTATTATTAGGATTCGTATTTGGTTGAGATGGAAATTGGGGGCGTACTGAAGGTTGAGGGTTCTCGAATGGAGCTGGCGATGTGGGTGGCGGCTGAGACCCCATTCCCATGGGTATATTGGTCATCCCCATAGAATGCTACCAATTTTGAGACTAATTCAGGTTTTGTGAGGTCGAAGCAGCCCACTGTGAAGGGTAAGGTTTACTAGCTAAATTTTGCTAGAAGGGGGTGGAGATTTGTGAATTTGGCCAGCCAACACCTGGGAAGGGTTGTTTTGGCTAGGTTGACATGGAATACTATTGGTATTTCCAGGTAGAGAAGGGTGTTTGACCTTGCCATGTTGTTCTAGGATTTTGTTGTTGATTATAGTGTGTAGCAAAGAACAAAGAAGGATCGTGTGGCATACGTGAGGGTTGTGCTTGCCATTGTCGATGTTGAGCCGTTAAGTATGTTAGGTATGTTCCTTCCTCGGCTTCTTTGAACATTTCTTTTAATTCGGGAAGTGATGGACACTAGTCTGTTGCATGGCCCTTGGTGCATATAGAGAAAGTCTGAATCATGTACAAAGGACATTCTCTTTAACTGTGCTTCTTTATGCGACATGGACAAAATATGGCTAACTTTTGTTCTACCTCGGCTTTTCTTTGTCTAGCATGTAATATGTGTAACTGTGATGTTAGCATGCCCAGGATATCTATCTTTAAATCTTCCAAGAGGTTACCAATCTCAGTTCTTGTCATGCCTCCAGTGGGAGGTCTACTTCCTCTAGTCATGGAATCTCGTCCTTCTAGTCTGATGCATGTACTACCCCATGAACACCTGATACAAAATTAGACAATTTTGTCATATTCTTCTTGAGAAATTTCACCTTTCCCCATTAGGTTTAAAGTTTTTATCCATTCTTCTTTCATTCCATTTATCAATATGGATTTCAAGGCTGCGTTTGGTAATGTGGCTTGGGGGGGCCTACGCAAATTATACTGAAACCTTTGAACATATTCTTCTAAAGTTTCATTTTCCTTTGCAAACATTTTGAATATTCCATCCTTTAGAACCCTAGTCCTATGGTAGTCCTGGCACTTGGTGAGAAATTCATTCTTCATTTCGTCCTAGGAGTTAATGGTACTTGCACCTAAACCCATAAACCGTCATAAAATTTCTCCATTTAAAGTAGAGGGGAACAAATTTAATTTTTGAGGATCAGTGTTGTAGTAATATCCTCTGCACGAGACATTAAACTCAAATAGAAAATCATCTAGATCCTCTGAGGTCATCCCGTGAAAGGTTGGAATGTTTTGTAAAGGAATGGCTTTCATCAAGGCATTGTCTACTGGGTCGACAATAGGGTATTCCAACATCGAAGTTTGTCCTGAGGTGGTTGATTTACCATTTGATCAAAGATGTGCCAATAATCCTCAAGGATTTCTTGGTCAGGAGGTGTTATTTGGGTGGATAGAGTATTAAAAATTTGAAGGGGCTTTACTACACTACTCAAATCTGGGACATTAGATCCCTCTTTTTCACTCAGAGTCATAGGAGATCCTAATTCAGATGGTTGTGGGTCTTCCTTAGTAGCTCCACTAGATTCTCCCTATCCTTGTTTCAAATTACATGACTTTCCCTCTTGCGAAGGACTAGATTTTAGATTATTTGTATTTTGAAAATTCCCCTCAGATCCTTCATTTTTTCTATGGATCTCGACATAAGATGTAGTTGGTGATTCTTCTGCTTAAGGGACCAAAGTATAGCCCTTTCCAAATATTGTCTGGGGTCCTACTGACACCTGAGATTCAGTTCTCTGAATGATTTCGTCTATAAAGGTCGACCTCTCAAGGATTGTCATTCCCTGGGATTTGGTGCTTTTTGGTACCGATTTATGATCTATTAGTGTCTTTTTTCTCCTATTCATTCATACCTACACAATATTTGTGTATCTAATGAGAGCGGGCACTAGGAACAAGCTTTTTTCTTACTTTGTACACAAGTTCTTACCTCCCGTTTTCAATACCCAATTCTCCTCAGGGATAAAAATTAACTATTATCTTGACAACCTCCTCAACAATGATCCCAAAATGTTGGTGCACTAGGATGACTCTATAAATAAATCTTGATCCTACATTAATATGTCAACCTAGGATTCGTCTTTCTATTTCAAGGTTGTTAGCATTGTTTAAGCAGGAAATTGAATTATCTATATGAAATCTCATTTAACAAACTTAAAACTAATTCTATAAAAAAAATTAACGATGTTGGTCTAAGAGATTTAGAGTACCAATTTTTCTCGCAACAAACAAAATTATATAACAAGGGTGAAAATAAATTAGGATATCACAATGATGAATATAATATGTTGATTTATAGGGGTACACATTGTGTTACTAACCAACAAGACTTAAAACAATTAATCTTGGATGAATGCCATAAAATCCCTTATGTTGCTCATTGTGGGTATCAAAAATTAATCACTGCTTTGAGGAAATATTATTTTTGGCCTGGTATGAAAAGGGAGGTAGTTGAATACTTAATGAAGTGCCTAGAATGTCAACAAGTGATGGTTTAGCACTAGCATCCAGCCATATTTCTTCACCCATTGTCCATCCTTGAATGGAAATGGGAGATTATCACACTTGATTTTATCACTGGTTTACCTAAGTCTAAGAAACATAATGATTCTATAATGGTAGTAGTAGATAAACTGAGTAAGTATGCGCATTTTATTCCAGTGTAAACTACTTATAAAATAGTTTAGATTGCTAAGAATACTATGAAAGATATTTTAGAATTTGTAGAGTGTCGAAAGTGGTAATCTCTGATAGAGATGAAAAATTTACATATGCATTTTGGAAAGCTCTATTTGATTTATTGGGTACTTAGATAAAATTCAGTACTACATACCATCCTTAAACAAATGGGAAGATTGGATGAGTGAATCAGGTGCTTGAGGATATGTTGAGGATGTGTGTTATGGAACAACGAACTAAGTGGGGAGAATATCTTCATTTGGTATTATTTTCCTACAATAATAAATATCATGCTTCCCTAAAGACGAGTTCATTAAAGGTATTATATGGGCATAGGTGTAGAACACCTATCAATTGGAGTGGCCCTAAGGATAAATTGATGCTAGGACCTGATTTGGTAAAAGAAGTGGAATAGGTTGTGAATAAAGAGAGAATGAATTTGAACACTGCATAAGACATACATAGAATATATGCTGATAAAAAGAGAAGTTACCTAAAATTTCAAGTATTTAATCACATGTATGTACAGGTACATCCTAAGAAGGGCACCTTATGTTGGGGGGGATGTGACAAAAAGACCTTAACTAGGTCAACTACAGAAAACCCGATTACAGTGTTGGGGTTATGGATAACCATACTACTATAAAAATTGTCATCATCATGGAAGAATATAACATGCTACAAATATTTAAGAGGCATCTACCATGGGAGAGGTGGTGAGAATTCTACGCAAGGTCAATGTTTCACTAGAGGACTATGAGGATGAGTACCAACCCAAAATGATTGAATCTGAAGGTAAGATTTCCTATCATATTGTGTCCGTTTTAATATATCCTAGAGCAACTTTGAGCTATATAAGTCCTGAATGAGTTATGTCATTTGCAAGAAGCAAGTTTAAAAACCCTTGGCCGATATAGTTAGACTCTAGGTTAAAAAGGAGAGTGCTAACAAAAGGGGAAAATTGTCCTATTGAATTACTTGTTCAGCTAATAAAACTAAATTTGAACATGTTTCCCTTAGTTTATTATGAAATTTTAATTTGTATGGATCTGCTGGAAAAACATTTGTCCCTTATAAAATGTAAAAGTAAAATTATTAGGTTTATTGATGAAGAAGGTTATAGGCAAGCAATCCAAGGAATAACAAGACACCTAAAATTAAGGCCAATCAAAACCTCACAACTGAGAAGGTGCATTAGAAAGGGTTGTCAAATTTATGGAATTCAAGTAGGAGATACAAACTCTAAATAAATGACAGAGCTACCTTAGAAAATCTACCAATTTTCCAAAATTTTGTTGATGTATATAAAATGGGGATCCCTGGTTTAGCCCCTAAATGAGATATTAAATTTTTGATTAAATTAATTTCAGGAACACCATGGTATCCAAGGCATCCTATCATATCAACATACCAGAATTAACTAAATTAAAATTGCAGCTACAGGAGCTGCTTGATAAGAAATACATTCTCCCAAGTGTATCACCATCGGGAGCCCATGTACACTTCCTCAAAAATAAATATGGAACACTAAGGCTTTTCATCGACTATTGGAAATTGAATAAGTTAACTATTAAAAAAAAATTCCCACTACCTAGGATCGATGATTTACTCGATCAGGTTGAGGGCACTATGATGTTTTCCATGGCTTTCTTACACTCGGGTTATCATCAAATATGGATCATAGATGAAGATATATGCAAAACTGCATTTAGGACTCATTTTCGACATTATGAATTTGTAGTCATGCCTTTTGGTCTTACTAATTCCCCAGCCACATTTATGTGCCTCATGAATAGTATATTTCATCCTTATCTTGACAAGTTCATGTTAATGTTTATTGATGATATCCCAATTTATTCAAAGAATAGAAATTGTGAATTCTATAAGGATCAAATACAATACATGGGACACATAATCACCCAAGAGGGGACAATTGTATATCCCGAAAAGATTATGGCTATCATACAATGGCCCATTACTAAAAATCTTGTAGACATCCGATCCTTTATGGGTATAGCAAGCTATTACCGCTGCTTTATAGAGGGGTTTTCTAGATTATCTTACCCCATAAAATCTTTGTAGAAAAAGGTGAAATATTTTAATTGGACAACAAAATGTCAAAATAGTTATAACCAACTAAAAAATTTGTTAACTATAACCCTTGTTCTAAGGATTGTAGACCCAAAAAAATAATTTGTTTTCTATATCGATGGATATCAGGAAGGGGTAGGAGGTATGTTGATGCAAGAAGATCATGTGGTAGCCTATGAGTCTTGGAATTTGAAGGATCATGAGAAAATATATTCTACTTATGAATTAGAATGAAAAAAGTAGTTCACGCTTTGCTGGTTTGGTGACACTATTTGTTAGGAAAGAGGTTCATCTTAATTAATAATCATATTAGTCTAACTAGTTTCTTTAAACAACACAACCATAATGCTCGACAAACATGATGGAATGCTTTCATAAGTGAATTCAAATTCTATATAAAACACTTGAAGGGAAAGGAAAATTGAGTAGAAGATTCCCTAAGTAGAAGGCTGAATTGTATATATGAAATTACATATATTCAAGTAAAAATTTATTTTATAGATTAGGTTAAAGAATCAACCCTAAGGGACCCATAATATTGGTTTTTATGGAAACAAATGAAGCAAAGGAACAATTATGAAAATTGTTATGTTATGAAATTAATGAGGATAATTTTCTAACCTATAAGAACAAAATTTATGTCCCAAACCATCAAGTTATTAAGCAGTTAATTTTAGATAAATATCGGAGAAGTCCATGTTGCCCTACCTGGTTACCAAAAATTAATTACTGATTGGAGAAATAACTATTTTTGGCCTGGTATCAGGAGGTATGTGGAAAAATATCTACCAAAATTCTTAGAGTGTTAATAGGTAAAAGTTGAACATCAACATCCCACAGGTTTGTTTCACCCATTACCCATTCTTGAATGGAAATGGAAAATCATTACATTGGAATTTATTGCATGTTCACCTAAGTCTAAAAGGAAAATGACTTTATATTGGTTGTTGTGGATAAATTAAATAAATCAACACATTTTTTCATGTACAGTCAACTTAAAAAATTGTTCAAATTGCTAACATATTCATGAGGGTATACCTAATAATTTCTGATAGAGATGTGAAGTTTACTTCTGCCTTTTAGAAGGCTTCTTTTACAGGACTAGGCACTGAAGGGAAATTTAGTAATGCCTACCATCCATAGAGGGATGGGAAAACTAAACAAGGGAATAAAGTGTTGGAAGATATCCTATGAATGTACATTATGCAACAACCAACCAAGTGGGAAGATTACCTCCACATTCACATATAACAAAAGTTATCATGCTTCATTGAGAATGAGCCCATTCAAAATATTATATTGGAGAAAGTGTAGGATCCCTATTAACTGGAACAGTCCTAAATATTATATTGGATAAAGTGTAGGATCCCTATTAACTGGAACGCCTCTAATGGTGAATGGATCTTACGATTAGTCATGGTCACTACCATTTAGAGACATTTGACGATGGAGAGGGACGTCATGCCTCTATTACCCAATGCTTTGGAACCATGCAAAATATCTAAATGTCTCTTACTGTTAATGAACGTCACTTAATGGAAAATAATATGTATTTAAGTTTTTATATATATATGAACTTAAGTTTATTTATTTTAATTGTTTTTTTAATTTCTCTAAATTGGGTTGAAATGAAATTTATATTTACATCTTTTTAGTTACTATTGTGATTTGTCGCAAGGTAAATTATAATGAGATAATGAGGCTAGTTGATTTATATTTAAATAATCGAATTTTTCTAACTAGTTTATTTATAAATAATTTTTTTAAGTTTGTATCAAAATTACTACCTCTATTCTAATTAGTTGACCATACATTTACTAGAAAGAAAATAATTTGCTAAAAACCAAAACAAGAGTTAAGAAGACTAAAAAGGCATCATTTATGAGAGGGTGTGACTTGGGCAGGTAGTGAGCACTTGTGCTAAGTGGAGATTTGAGGCCATACTAGAGGTGACCTTCTATATTTGCTAGGGGCATCAAGGTTGACCAAGTGGGAGTGCTTTTTGTTTTTTGTTTTTTGTTTTTTTTTGTTTTTTTTGTTTTTTGTTTTGTTTTGTTTTGTTTTGTTTTTGTTTTTGTTTGTTTGTTTGTTTGTTTCTTTTTTTCTTTTTTTGAATAATACTACTTCTATATTAATACAAAAATATAGTACAACGAGGTCATGGCCTCTTGAAAGCGAGCCTGGAGGACTGGCATGGTTGCAAGCATAGCTTATGAGTGATCAAAGAAAAACTAGCTGAGTATTGCCCTGAAGAACTGCTAAGACCCTGACCATCACTTGAGCAAAAAAACAAAAAGAAACCCCGTTGTTTTACATGGAAATTGAACAGGGGCCTTGTGACAACAGTTACTGGAAGAACCAGACCATAACTAAAAAACAGAAAGACACCACTTGAAACGTAAGTCTGAATACTAGCTTCGAAAATAGCAGAGTCTGGAGACAAGGCTAAAGACCAGAGGCTGGCAGAGTGCCTCCTTCGCAGTGGAGAAAGGCTATTGGGACGGAAGCACTTGTCGCCACTGTAAGTCAGGTGAAAAATAATAAACCGAGAGCACACAAAAATTTCAAAAAACCAAAGAGCTTCGTCCTGATTAATTTCCATGGGAGGGATCAGGCTGTTCTTCGACTATGCAGCAGCCAAACTGGTACTCATCTTCATCCTCAGAGGGATGGCCCTCTCTGCAAGTGGATGCGCTTGGGCCTGCGTGATCTTTTAGGATTTGGGCAGCCGTGCTTTTGCTTGAGCTTGAAGCTTTGCTCAGCTCATAGTTCCGCTGGACATCCGTCGGCTGTTTCGTCATCGCCACAAGGGAACCTACAGCCTGTCCAACATTGATTTCCTTGAGCTCTATGGTAACAGAGGCTATGAAGGTGAGATTTCCATGACTGCAGGGGATCTGAAGCTGAGCGGAGTTAGTTTTGAGGGAGCTCGCTTCCGCATTATGCAGCCCTCTGCCTCTGCCTCGTCCACTTCCTGTGGCTCGGTAACAATCCATGCTAAAATCCAAATAGAATGTCGAAGAGTCTGTTGTGGAGGAGGATACCTGACGGCCTGTACGCCCCCTGGAACTGCCCCTCTGACTGCTCATCCTCTGACGTAGTTTCGGCATCTCCAATAGACCAGGGTGATCCGGGCAGCTTGTGAGACAAGGGAGGTAGGAAAGGATTAGCGCAGGCTTTGTATTAGTAGCCAAAAGGCCGAATTGAAGAGCGGAGACTAAGAGGCTGGACAGATTGCAAATAAGGCACAGAGGGATCTGTAGGTGCAGCCAACAGTTCGCCCCAACAGCCAGGACACAAAGGATCCCTAGAATGGATTGAGGACGAACCACCTCTGCAGCGAAGGAGGGAGATAAGCAAAGAGGGGAATTGCAAATGTCGCTAGTGGAGGGTGCCATGCTAAGGAAGTGAACCGGAGAAGATGGAAAGTCAGGCTGCATTAATGCGGCATAAATCATGTAAGCAGGGGAATTGAAAGAAGGGGTTATGGGAGATGGAATGACGGCTAAGAGGAGCCACGCACCCCCCTAGTTAGCTGTCCACGCGCCCGAACCAGTACCACGATTAGACACCCAAATCCGGGAGACCAAGTGGGAGTGTTGGTGGTGTTGGACATTTTGGATTTCATTGAGGTATGGAGGTATGGAATGATTTAATTGCAGTCCTCATAATTTTCTTTAAGCACCCTGCCCAAGAGCACCTTAATTTCCTAATGGAGCATGATGGAATTAAAGTATTACTTGTGTCATCCGCTAATGTGGCTAAGATGTGGAACAAAACTCCCAACCTCAATTTGAATCTCTGAATTAGAGTAGACATCACTGTCATTAGTGGTTAAAGCTTCTAATTGTTGAAATTCCACATGGATTTTGGGTGTACTAGAAGAGTAAAAGATGGCAATGGCCACCTAGGCTTGAATATGAGCCTGACATTTTCCCAAACGAACATGACCTCTATACCCTCAGTGTCAGCACATGCATTAGCAAGGCATAATGATTGGAAGAAAACAAGACAAGGGGATTAATAGCTCTCAGAGGAGGTGCAAACCAATGAAGAAAGAGAAATTATACTAAGAAAAACTCATAAGGAGTTGTAAGCCCTCTATTTAGGGTGACCAGGAGATGGGGTGAGGCCAAAGTGACAAAGGGAGTGGGTTTGGGGGATAACTCCAAGGAGGGATAGAAAGCTTAATGACCTAGAACATGCCAATAAGTTTCAATGCCACTGAGACACCCTGCAAACTATAGAAAAAATACCACCACATAGATAAAATCATGTTGAAGAACGTTCTAAGACTAGCCATAGATGGATTTTTCCTTATGTTGACCGGGTTGTAAGGCATACACACTTTTAATGGTCAATGGTGCATCAAAAACCTTTCATTTTATGATCTTGTGTAAAGTAGGTATTGATCAAATCCAAACATCAATACCTTGGGGATGATTAATGATTGCCACTTGGCAATTAAAAAGCATACGTCTACATTTAATTGTGAATTATTATTATCAGAAACCGAAGAAAACATGCACCATCAATGATGAAATTTGGAGGGCAGGTCTTAATTCAATTAGAAGGGCATACATTCAGGTCGCCCTCCCATAATGAAAAGAATTTCAATTGACAACAGTAAATTATCTTCCCATTTATGTTGAAAGATTTGAAAGATAAAATGGTGTATTGATTCATCAATGCCCAGTTTGCCACTAGGAAGTTCAACCTTAGATTCTACACTTCCTTAAACTCTTTAAAACCTCACTAGGAGAATGATGGGAAACCTCTGCAGCCATGGATTTCTTCACGACCAAAACCATGCTACAATGGATGCCATGGCCTAACAATGCTACCTAGTACCCATCATGGTTCTCATCAAATGGCTTTGTATCCCCCTATTTTTACCATTATTGTTAAGGTTGGTTTCTTCACTAGATATAACATAGTCCACCTTAACTACCACAATCTACACTTGGGGGACTATACTAGAGAACCTCTTTGAAACTAGACAACATCATTCCAAGGCCTTAATATCACTGAACTTGTTGAATATAAGTAGAAAAAGTGAATCTGGGGGCCTATCAAGGTGGTCTACTGATGAATTAAACCTCATGTTTGGATCAATATAGATATTCCTCAATATAACACATAACCACGTAAAACTCAATTGATTTAGGACTTATCAGAAACTACTTCACAATCAAATGCAAATCTTCAAATCTTTGATACATCTTAAATCTAATGAATTCATAGAATCATTTACACAAAATATTATACTATTCTGGCTAGGAAAACCTATAAGAACCTTCCAATTTATACCAAAACAAATAACAAGTAGGCTCATTCTAGTGCAAATCTTCAATCTTGTTCCATCTCATGCAACCTCATATTATCCTTTACCAAACCCAGTCCCTTAGTAAAACTACAAGAACCTCGACACAATGATTAAGCTCCAAATTTCTATGAATTCCCACAGTAATTCATACTAAACTGAATAGCATTAGAGCTTAGAAAACTCCAGAGTTAAGATGGGTCTAGGCTGGTATTTTAGAAAAGATCATATTATGATAACAGTTTTACCCCTTGCTTGTTGTGAAAGATTGAACACCAAAATCTTCAGTGTTGATATCTTGTAGTATTTGTTTCTGAGTTGACACTGCATTTGTTGTTTGATTGGAAGATTAATGGACATGAACAACAAATAATATTTAGAGGAACATACTGCACGTCTAGCATGAAACAAGGATCATAAAAATTTCTTCCAGTAGCTTTAAAGGATAATTTAATCATTGCAAGAAGATATAACTTATATTTAGAGAAAATTATTCAAGCTTTCCATCTCTGCGATTATTGGTATCGCTGAAACTTGATCAAATTTTCAAATCTTGCTCTACCAAATTTCAATTCTAGACTTTCTCAAGAACTATAAATGGTAGAATCTAGCAAGAGTTGTAAATGGGTTTATCTTTGAATGGATAATAAGGTAATTTTCATTTTGTAACCTTATTTGGGATTATATATTGTTCAGCAACCAACTCAAAAAATAGAAGAAAAGATAGATCAATGACTTCAAAGAAAGTCTCTTCCATGGGGAAACCTCCTTTACATTACACAAATAAAGAATTATTGGATGATACAAATGACAATACCCTCTTTCTATAAATAGGAGTCTAAGGGGTCACAATATAATCAAAGCCAACATAACAATAATATTATAAGGGCACAACAATAACAATAGTGAGCTTCTATGGGGCATAATAATAACAATATGGGGCCTACATGGGCACAACAATACAATAAGGGCGTTGCACTAATAACTAACGGGATAAACTAGTAGTATAGGGAACTAACATGCCCCTCTCCTTCAATAAGTGTTGTCGTCAACACTTGAGCAGTTCTAGATGCTTCTGTATACCAAATGTTATGCAACTAGCTCACAAAATAGAAGAAAGTATACATAAATGACTTCAAAGTAAGCCTTTGCAAGGGGGAACCTCCTTTACATTACACAAATGAACAATTCTCGGATGATACAAATAGAAAGACCTCCTTTCTATATATAGGAGTCTAAGGGGTCACAATATAAATAGAGTCGGCATAACAATAATATTGTAAGGGCACAACAATAACAATAGTGGGATTCTATGTGGCACAATAATAATAATATGGGGACCACATGGGTACACCAATACAATAAGGAGGTTGCACTAATAACAATAAGGGGCTACTCTCGTAGTATAGGGACATAACATATACACTTGTAACAAATCATTGTATATGACTTAAAATGTACTCACTTAGACATAATATTGAAAAATCAATGCTAAAATTGAAATTTAGGACGAGCTTCAATATAACTTTCATGGTTTGGAATTATGACTTCTCAATATTTTGTCACTTCTAATTCTAGCGGTACATCAATCTAATAAAACAAGCACTGGAATTGCCTTCATTTGAGAAACAAATTTCAAATTCTAGAGAGAAATATTCATGCCTACGTATGCTCCTGCTGTCCTACATCATCCAACTAACACAAAAAGGTCAGTATAGTACTTCCACCTGCAAAATTAGACAAGTATCATTGATGCCTCCTTGTTGAAAGGTGATCCACATAAGTAATGATAGACAATAAATGTTGTAATTAAATAATCATTTTGTTAGGTAATAGCTACTCAAATGGCTTGGAAAATCACGCAATACATAATCATTTGCGTCTAAAAATAGTTTTCCCTTTTACTCCTATGTATCTTATCCCTCCCTTATGTGACTAATGCAAATGAGATCTATTGTATATCATACTTGCAATTGTGCATTTATTTTGTTTATCTAGCAATTCATGTGCTTTCCAATAAACAAATTACTTAGACCTGTAACAAGTTAACTCACATGAAATAGAAGTACATTTAAGGAAATTAAGGGTACTTGCACTTATCTATTTAGTGTTTATCATTATTTATAAATTGTAAGGAAAGACGTGGTTCATGTACACTCATTCCTCTTCTCCCCAGAAAATGCACATAGAACTTTGTTTCATCACATATCATACATGGGGTAGAGCTTAAGATAATTGGTAAAAGCACTGAGATGGTAAACATATTTTCTTTTAAGAAGCCCTTCATTTTAGTAGGAACCCAACTATGAATCAATGTTTTCCTTTGGAAGACCTTTGGAAAAGGTGATCTAGATCTCTAGGGGTGAGCCTTCTGCCAAAAAGGAAATCATTAAATAGAGAGGAGATGAATTATTCTGAGTTGTGAGGCAGCTTAGGGAATATAAAATAATAGACAATGGATTTTTTATCGTTAGAAAACATAAAAAAAAGTTTCTTTGAAATTCCATTCACCGCCTCATTTCCATTGTTGGAAGGTAAGGGGAAACCACCCATTTCATAGATAAAATTAATTTTTGATTAGTCTAAGACTGTGCAAGAGAAACATTATGGAAAAGTTAATTCCAAGACAACATAATATTGGTTATCGATGTCTTTACAATGTTGCAAGCTGCAAGATATTCCTCAGTTTATTAAGAACAATAGCCACTTTTGACACAACTGCAAGACCAATAGTCATCATACAATTAATATGCATTGTAACTGGAAAGTGTTAAGTTCTGTAAATCATATCATCAGCTTGGAACTTCTTGCATCATTGGTACTCTAGTGAAGTTAAAGAATAACTAAGTTTCATAAGAATTGCCATAATCTACAGGTACACACAATGTCATTACAATATAGTGGTATTTAGGATCTAGTATATGGACATGCTAAGAAAGCCAAGGCTAAAAATTGGCAAAAAAACTTGGCAATACAAAAAGTTGTACAAAATCAACACATAAAAGGAATGCATTCAATAGATGGTACGACTCAATCGAAAAGGCAGATATAACTCTCGCCATTTATTTCAACTCGCTGAGAAGATATACAAATGGTAACTTTCATAATTTGGTGGAAGAACTCGCAACTACAATCAAGTATTTTTGTTATATCTATTCCATCCTTGTTAAGTATCTAAAATAAGGGAGGCACGAGTAGAAACATCAATGTCAAACATGGCCTCCCAGACTTCATTCTAGCCTTCTACTCAAGACTGAGTTTGGAGGGAAATCTAATCTCAAACTTGATTCTAAAATTTCTTTTCCTACTATGCTCCTTTACAATGGGAATTCCCTCCTTGGGATTAATCTTTTCATACATATAGTATATAATTTCATTGAAAATAAGATTTCGTGTCTTCCCTCTCAATGTTGAATTGTGATACAGAATCCTATCAGAGCTTCAACCAAGCTTATCTTCTAGAAAAGCACCAAGTCATTTCCTTCTCATTTGAACAAATCATGCAACGTATAATCAATCACAAATACATGATCAACAACCACAACTCATAATTTCTCATTCGCCTTCTCTGGAAAGGTTATCTTAGTCACTTTCTTCCATCCTGGTTTTATTTCTATACTCAAAACCCTTGAATGGTCACCATCCTGCTACATGCATAAAGGGAATTGTCATTTCTTATAACAAAAGAATAGGAAAATGTCTACAACTTACTACTAATGAAAGAGAGAGAAAAATACCCACCTATTGCCATTCAACACATCCCTTGAAATCTTCGTCTTCCTAACAACACCATTATACAGTTCTTCAAGGGTACAGTGACTAGTTTTTTAAGAAATCCAAATTTCATATTATTAAAACTTATAAGATACATTCAAAAAGAGAAAACATAATATTGAATAGTTAGCAAATATATATGATCCATCCATAATACTCAGGGAGACCACATTTGGCCATGCATGAAAAATATTAAATAACACAATTTAATACATTTTAGAAACGAAGAATCCAAAGTTCTAAACATATAAAATGAAGAAATGGAAACTTAAAGAGGCAAACTACTACATTTTGATGTTGTCTCTATTTCAAAAGAAGAAAGACTGTATTTAAGACATATGTGGTTTATATCTTTTAGTTTAGAAGCTTGAGAACCCACAGTAATAACCATTTTTCGTCAACGTTTCAAATCCCAATAGGGATCCATCATCAGGACATTCTTCAATGATGATAGTAGAAGAGGTTTAATGAGGATATTTAAATAGTTTATAATAGTATGAATTCTTAAGAAATTTAAGGTCTGCAGCTCTTCTTGCTATATTCACCCTAAATTTTTCGAGTAAAATGATTTCACTCCATGTATCCCCTCCGCATAGGGAAATGATTCTAGATTTAAGACATCTGTGCTTTATATCTTTTAATTTAGAAGCTGTAGAACCCACAGTAATAACCATTTTTCATCAACGTTTCAAATCCCAACAAGGATCCATCATCAGGATCCCTGTTGGGATTTCAAATGTTGATGAAAAATGGTTATTACTGTGGGTTCTCCGGCTTCTAAATTAAAAGATATAAACCACAGATGTCTTAAATCCAGAATCATTTACCTATGCAGAGGGGATACATGGAGTGAAATCATTTTATTCGAAAAATTTAGGGTGAAGATAGCAAGAAGAGCTGCAAACCTTCTGATCCAGGTGGATATTGGTGGCCACCTGCCAAGTCCACCTGGACCCCCACCATTGTCTTTCTCAGCATTTTCAGTTTCCTTAATTGTATCACAACTTACTATTTTTAGCAGTTTTTCGGGTCCTGAACTTCCGGAGCCGTTTTGAGGCCCTAAACGACGTTTTTCTGGGAATCTGGGGCAACATGGGTCCATGGACCGATGTTGCCTCCCAAAGTGGTAGTACTCGGATAGATCTTTCTAAAATAGCTATCGTACGCGTCAAACGGAGATCGTATACCAAAGTTACGACCCCGGGAAATTGATGTACCAATTTACCCAAACGGGGCCCACAATTTGGCGTTTCATCTTCTAGGGTTAGGTTTCGGGATGTGAAGGGTTTTTCATTGTTTCTCAACAATAAATAGGCCTTCGAGCCTCATTGTAACACAGTTCGAAACAGTTCAGAGGCATGTAGCCGACACATCTCTTCTCAGAGATAAGCTACCATCGCCCTAGCTGGGTTATTTCTATTTGTAAGCATATTTCAGTATTTTACAGTAATGAAATGAAATATTATTTCCGCTGAATCTCTGTTTTTATGGTTATCGCATCTCTGTATTTATGGTTATCTCTGTAATCTATTGCGTTCCTGTTTAAATCCGGATCAGTGGTATCAGAGCAGTCTGCTTTTTCTCTATTTTTCTTTGCATGTCCCCAACAAGGTCGGGATATAAGGAGTTAGGGCTTGAACTGGTTGAACCTTTGCAAGATCAGCCTCACAAATCCCGACGGCCTCCCATGGCGGACGAGAAGAAAGACGAGGGGGCAGGAGATCCCATCAAAATCTTGCTCGAAGAAGCCCTCGAGCAACAACGGAACGCGATGATGGACAACTTTGCCCAGATCCTTCAGCGGCTACCCAGAAGCAACGCATCGGCTTCCAGCAGCTACTCTGGAAACGCCACACCCTTTAAGGTACAAGTTAATTTTGAAATCCCCATATTCAAGGGTCAGATAGACGCAGATGCCGTAGATAAATGGTTAAATCTGCTAGAGGGCTATTTTTCTGTTCATGAATTTTCGAGTCGGGAAAAGATTGTTTTTTCCCTTCTCAAAGCAGCCCCCCACGTCAAGGACTGGTGGGAAACCTACTGCGAGCAGAAGGATGAAAGTACTGGCTCACTATTTTCAGCCGCACCCACCTGGGATTCGTTCCGGGATGCCATCAAGGAGCAGTACTACCCTGTCGGAAGCTATGAGGATGAATACATAAAGTGGACCATGCTGCGGCAGGGCAGGGACCAAGACGTGCCGGAGTTCACCAATCTTTTCCATACCCTTCGCACAAAGTTGGGTATCAAGGATTCGGAGCAACATTTAATACTAAAATACCGTGGCTGCCTACACAAGTACATCCAGGAAGAAATACAGTTCCTAAACATCCCCTCGCTCGGCGCAGCATACCGATATGCCGTCAAGGTCGAGCAGAAGTTTAAACAAAAGAAGCAAGACTTTGGATCTGCGAATCCAAAGCAGGGGAAAAGTGCCCCTAAACCACAGAACAAAGGACAAAGCCAAGGCGGGACGACCCAAGACAACCAGCCGAAGCTGCAAGCAAAGAACAGCGCCGCGAAGCCGAGAAAGGACACTGGGAAACGGTGCGAGTTCCATAAGAGCTCCACTCACAACACAAGTGAGTGTCGGGCCAAGCAGTCACTGGTGGCTGAGCTAAAGGTTTCAGAATCAGATGCATGTTCCGACTCTGAGTCAGAACCTGATAAGGGGTATGAAAAAGGGAAGCAGATCATTGATGCGGATCCCAGTGCCACTGTTGCTACCACAAAGATCCAGAAAAATGAACCCGAAGATCCAGAGGAGGAGGAGTGTCTCTTCCACTCCCAGATGTGGGTAAAGGGCTCCCCGATACAGTTCATTATTGATAGCGGGAGTCAAAAGAACCTCATTTTGGCAGAGGTCGTGAAGCCGTTGGGCTTACCGACCACAACACATCCACAACCATACACCATTGGGTGGCTTCACCAAGGACGAGATCTTCGCGTGAGCCAGCAGTGTCGCCTTCCATACAACATCAAGCCCTTCATGGATGAGGTATTGTGTGACATTGCTCCCCTTGAAGTTTGTGATGTATTACTAGGACAACCGTACTTGTGGAAGCGACATGCTGTGTATGAATCAAGGCCCCGTGCTGTTATTATTACATTGGGAAATAAGCTGTTCAGGATACCAGAGGTAGCACCACCTGCTGCCATCTCTTTGATTACTGCAAAACAATGCAGTAAGATCATTTCCAAAACCAGGAAATTTGTTTTCCTGATGATACGCCCTCAAGGAAATAAGAAGAAAGTGGCCGTGGCCTCCAAACGGGGTCCCTCTGCACGACAACTACAGATGGACAAGGTTGTGGAGGAGTACGAGGACATCTTCACCTCCCCGGCAGGGGTTCCTCTGCACTGTCAAGTCAAGCACTCCATCGATCTGACCCCAGGTGCGCCGCTACCCAATGGACCAATTTATCGACGCTCCGTTCTGGAGAACGATGAAATCAAGAGGCAGATTCGGGAGCTCCTACAGAAAGGTCACATCCATCCGAGTTCATCGCCCTGTGGGAGCCCGATCGTGTTGGTACAGAAGAAGGATGGGACGTGGAGACTCTGTATTGACTATCGAGCGCTGAACAAGATCACTGTCCGTAATAGGTACCCGATCCCGCGGATTGATGACCTCCTAGACCAACTAAAGGGGGTGAAATATTTCAGCAAGATCGATCTGAAGTCAGGATATCACCAGGTACCAATCAAACCCTCCGATGTGTGGAAAACTGCCTTCAAATCCAAGGAGGGCCTCTTCGAATGGTTCGTCATGCCTTTCGGATTGACGAATGCTCCTGCAACCTTTATGAGGCTAATGGATGACATCTTGCAGCCATTCACCAACTCCTTTGTAGTAGTATACCTGGATGACATTCTGATCTTCAGCCAAAGTTGGGAAGAGCACCTCCACCACATCCGACAGGTTCTCCAAACACTGCGGCAACACAAGCTATGTGCCAATTTGGAGAAATGCACTTTTGGCATGACCCAGGTTCAGTATCTGGGATACATCATTGATGAACAGGGGGTGCATGTCGATCCAGCCAAGATCCAAGTCATTCGGGATTGGCCCTCTCCAACCACTCTAACAGAGCTCCGCAGCTTTCTAGGTCTTGCCAACTTCTACCGCAGGTTTGTGTTGGGGTTTTCTCATATTTCTTGGCCCTTGAGTCAAGTCACCAAGGGTGGGGCGAAAGCAAAATTCTTTTGGTCTGAATCTCAACAGAAGGCATTCAGGGAGTTGAAGGATCGCCTCTGCACAACACTAGTGCTCGCGTTACCAGATTTACAACAACCATTTGAGGTCGAGACAGATGCCTCTGACTATGCTATTGGCGCAGTCCTTACTCAACATGGACATCCAGTGGCATATCACACTGAAACACTTTCAGACACGGTCTGGAAGTACCCCACTTATGATAAAGAGATGTATTCCATTGTACAGGCCTGCCAACAATGGAAGCATTACATTTTGGGGAAGGAAACGGTCATCCACACAGACCACTGACCTCTGTAGTTCATGTAGACCCAAGGGAAATTGCAGAATGATCGCCATCAGAAGTGGTCTACATACCTGCAACAATTTCACTTGAACATCAAGTATAAAAAGGGCAGCACCAATAATGTTGCAGATTGCCTCAGTCGGCCACCGATCATGGCGCTAACCACCGTGCTCAACTCTTGTGGGCACGAGACTTCTGACTGGCCACTTCTCTACAAAAGCGACCCAGAATTCGGCCACACATACCAGACACTCTTGGAGGGTCAGCATGTTGCAGATTTTCACCTCCAGGATGCCCTATTATGCCACCTAGGTCACCTTTGTGTTCCTTCAAGCGAGCGTGAGAAGATGATTTGGGAAGCACACTACAGTCGAGCTGCTGGGCATTTCGGGGTCGAGAAAACAGTGGCAGTACTGCAAAATTATTTCTATTGGCCGAATCTTCGACAGGATGTTGGGAAGTACATCCGATCATGTACTGCCTGTGCCATTGCCAAACCGACCATTAAGAAGCACAGCCTCTATACCCCATTGCCTACCCCTAGTCGACCTTGGGAATCCATCTCCATGGATTACATGTCAGGCCTTCCTTCCACTAAGCATGGAAATGACTATGTTTTTGTGGTCGTCGACAGGTTCTCGAAGATGGCCATTATGATGGCCTGCAAGAAGAATATCACAGCAGAAGCCACTGCTAAACTCTTCTTTGAACGAGTGTGGGTGCACTTTGGGATCCCACAGTCTATCATCTCAGATCGGGACAGTCGGTTTCTCAGCACATTTTGGTCCAGTCTCTGGTCAATGCTGGACACCAAACTCACGAAGTCCACAGCCTTCCATCCTCAAACTGATGGCCAGACAGAGGTTGTCAACAGGATGATTGTGCACATTCTGCGCATGTATAACTCAAAGCATCCACGCACATGGGACGAGAGCCTCCCCTATGTTCAGCAAAGCTACAACCGAGCTCTTCACAGCTCCACTGGCCATAGCCCTTTTCAGGTGGGTTTGGGATTCCAGCCACTATGCCCCATTGATGTGGCCATACCACTTGCAGCTACTCACATGAATTCAGCTCATGTCCAGTCCGAAACAAATAAGGCCACCAGCTTCATTGAGCACATCCAACACATTCGCCAGCAGGTCCATGACATTCTTGAGAAATCAAATGCCAAGTACAAGCAGCGACATGATCAACACCGGGTGCCACACAAGTTTCAGGTGGGCGACAAAGTCTGGTTGCATTTGCGAAAGGAACGCCTTACTGGAGCCTATCGGAAATTGAGACCACTCTGATATGGTCCTTACACCATTACTAAGGCGATGGGAGATAATGTATTTGAGCTCAGCATTCCCCCATTCCTTGGCCTGCACCCTGTGTTCAATGTGGACCGCCTTCGGCCATACTTTCCACCATTGCTAGACACATCCGACATTGCAGAACAGCTCAAACCCACAAAATTAAATCCAGATTGCATGGAACAAGCTGCAACTGATCGGATCATGGACACACAGATCAATAACACTCGGCAACAGAATATCCAACTGTATCAAGTTGTCAAAGCAGGCCAACTCCTTCAGCAGGCCAAGTGGCTCACCAGGGAACAAGTTCAGCGGAAGTTTTCTCATCTCATGGAGGAGCTCAACGCAATGGGGACCATTGCTTCCTAAGGGGGGAGGAATGATCCAGGTCGATATTGGTGGCCACCTGCCAAGTCCACCTGGACCCCCACCATTGTCTTTCTCAGCATTTTCAGTTTCCTTAATTGTAGCACAACTTACTATTTTTAGCAGTTTTTCGGGTCCTGAACTTCCGGAGCCGTTTTGAGGCCCTAAACGACGTTTTTTTGGGAATCTGGGGCAACATGGGTCCATGGACTAATGTTGCCTCCCAAAGTTGTAGTACTCGGATAGATCTTTCTAAAGAGCTATCGTACGCATCAAACGGAGATCGTATGCCAAAGTTACGACCCCGGGAAATTGATGTACCAATTTACCCAAATGGGGCCCACAATTTGGCGTTTCATCTTCTAGGGTTAGGTTTTGGGATGTGAAGGGTTTTTCATTGTTTCTCAACAATAAATAGGCCTTCGAGCCTCATTGTAACACAGTTCGAAACAGTTCAGAGGCATGTAGCCGACACATCTCTTCTCAGAGATAAGCTACCATCGCCCTAGCTGGGTTATTTCTATTTGTAAGCATATTTCAGTATTTTACAGTAATGAAATGAAATATCATTTCCGCTGCATCTCTGTTTTTATGGTTATCCCATCTCTGTATTTATGGTTATCTCTGTAATCTATTGCGTTCCTGTTTAAATCCGGATCACCTTCAATTTCTTAAGAATTCATACTATTAGAAACTATTTAAATATCCTCATTAAAGCTCTTCTACTATCATCATTCAAGAATGTCCTGATGATGGATCCCTGTTGGGATTTGAAACGTTGATGAAAAATGGTTATTAATGTGGGTTCTTCGGCTTCTAAATTAAAACAAAGACTGTATAAAAATCAACATAAGGTCACCACTTAAATACTAAATTATTTTTTTCACAAAGAGAAGGATACTACCACATCAAAGGCTGCATTAGCAAATTCATTACTCTTACACATATGTGATTGGGAAATGTAACCACGTAAGATCCTATTGCACAAGCCTTGAACTCAGCCACAATTAAACCAACTATATGGACAGAATCATATTTTGGAAATCACATACAACTCACTTGTATTTAAATCTCATCCAAATGCAAATCCTCCACAAAAATCCGAATCTCAACACAACCAATATTCAATGCCCCTCAAGTCTCATACATTCCATACAACATCCATCTTAGAATACAAGCAAACTAGTAAAGTAATATGATTGCAATCAATGGAATTTACATTAATCTGGATATCAATTTGAGTCATATACATATTATAGACCATGCAAGTGAGGTAGTTTTTATTTACCCAAAGCAAATAAAAAGTCTGAAAGGGTAAATGATTGATACAAATAAGAGGAGAAATAGTATATACTCATAGTATATTCGATATAATTACAACTAATGTTGTGTATCTATCAATCAATACAATGTATACAACATAAGAATTTCATAATCACCAAACCTGAAGACTAATTTTCAGTGAGAAAATATGTGCAGGACCTAAATATAATTATATTTGTTAAATGGGTGGGACCATGGGAGTAATATTTAGATCAGTTGAGTGGTGTCATACATATGTTCATCAGAAGTAGGGCCATTAGATTTTTGAATCCTTCATAAAAAGGGTTTTTTATATACAGATTGTTCTAGAAGAAACAACATTGTGTGTTGTTGGACCCTTTTCATGAAAATGAATTCCATAGGGAGTCCATGTATGGATTCTCTTCATGACATGGGTGGCTCAATTGACTGGAAACTACAGATGACATATATGTGTTGATTTCAGTGCTCATGCTAGTTTCCTATGAGAGGATCGCCATGGGTTGATTCTACATTTTATCTTTCTAAGGGACTCCATACTTTGGCTCCAGATTATCTTGATTTCTATGTTGATAGTCATTGCTAGTGCTAATCTAGTGGCTTGAACCTCGCTACTACATTTTTGAGTTCTTGACTGTTCCCTAAGAATTGAAAAAAACCGAAGAAGGATCCATCTTGCATTACTTAAATATGTCATTGGAAATGCTAGTATGATTCTTGAAGATATTATTATAATAATTTGATTGAATACCACTGGGATAGAGGAGATTAGAAAACATAGGGAAGTTGGAATTAGGGCCCACAGAATATGATGGAAGTTGAGTAGCATGGTTAGAAGTTTGTTGTGGTAGTTGTGTAGGGTTGTTGTTGGCATTCAAACCCATTAGCATATCATGTAGAAATGTGAAATCTAGCATGTCAAAAGAAATGGAACCCAGGATTTGCTAAACCTTATTATGGGGCAAAAGTACTGCCACTGGATTTTTGAAACCTTCATACAAAGGATTTTTTTATATACAAATTGTTCTATAAAAAACAACATTGTATTTTGCTGGACCCTTTTCATGAAAATGAATTCCATAGGGAGTCCATTTATGGAGTCTCATCATGATATGTCTGGTTTAGTTAACTAAAAACTATAGATGGCATATCTATGATGATTTCAGTGCTCATGCCAATTTCCTGTGACAGGTGTTAACACTCAGGTTGTTCCCTTTGACTCCCAAGGGAATACGGCCGAGGTAACCACTAACCAATCTTTGGGTCACAGGTTCTAGCCTACCTATGACCAAAGAGGGCTCTCTCTTTATGTTTTAGCTTTGTTTGTGTAGTATTTTAGGCTAGCTATGATGCTCAAGGTTTGTTTTTGGACTTTGTTGGATGATGATTTCAGTCAAGATATATATGTGCTCACTAGAATGTTCTAGGCCATTGGGCATGGAGTCAGTGGTCCTTTAGTTGTTTGGTGTGTTGTGTTGATACAGTAGTGATGCTGCATAGCTAGATAAGTGTCTGAGAAACAATGCTTTGAAATTGTGATTAAGTGTGATGTATCCAGTTTATGAAAGGCAATTAAGAATATTCCAATAAACTAATATGCACAAAAAGTGAGAATATTATTTAGAAGCAGTGAAGAATTTCTAGATAACATTCATATTTGTAGAATTAATGAAAAACATGAGCAATTAAGAATTCATGTCCATAGTTAATTCTGAAGAAAACATTTACAGCAATAAAAGATTGAGCACAAGGTGTAACCAAACATATCCTGCACTATCCCTTTTCTCTATTGCTAGATCAGTGAAACATGAGCATGATTTAATAACATAAGAAGACAAAATAGAGATTGAGAAAAACTTATTATTCCATCAGACAGCACAAGAATTCTGTAACAGCACGCATGTCATCAGCAAGACATCAAATTTTCAGGAAATCACTGAGCTGGTCTAGCCCTTTGCATTAGATAATCTGAAAGTATACAATACATTTGCCTCAGAGTGAAAATCACCAACCCCTAATGCGTTGCTAAGGGGGGTATATATACAAAATTTACATGAGAAAAATATCAAGGAAATGAGTTAATGGCTCATTAATGTTATGCCAACTTCTGGAGCTTTGTAGCTGAGAAAGTTAATGCTGTAGTAACTCTTCAGTGCTTTAGCTGTCCAAAATAGTTAGAAACTGTTGACTTGGTGGCTGTTGGAGTCGGCTGAGGATACGCTATCCAAAATTTGCGTATTTTCTTATCCTTTGGGCTAGCTGTCGTTGTCCATGTGCTGAGTCACCTTTCAGCTGCCTTAAATGCTGGCTTTATTTTGCTGTTTGTCTTCTAGTGAGTTGGAGCTGGCAATGACCGAGCAACTGAGGCTATCGTTGCAAAATTTGAAGCATTGCCTGCCACCAATCCTCCTTGGGCAACTGATGTCTTCGAATTTTTACTAAAGTTTCATCGGCCTCTGTATATCTGTAAAAATTTGGGGGAATTTCAAAAAGGTGCTTTACCTCATTTTCAATAAAAAACAGGCCTTCAAGTTTATTGTATAGGCTCTGTCCTGTTGGAGGCCCTGTTTCCTCAGAAGTATTGCCAGATGCAATGATTTGATTTTCAATATAAGTTTCCATTCTATTGGTATATTGCTCTCTGGAGATCAGTCTTCCTGCACCGTTTAGTAGGCTGGGCAGTCCTTTTGATTGCAGTGCTGCCATTTTGAGTTGGTACTCATCCACCTCAGCCTGTATTTCATAGCACTTCCTCTCCACAGTTTGTACATAATTCCTGAGAGTGAGTACCTCTTTAGCTGTGAGGACAGCCTCCGTTCCGTTGACTATGCCAATGGCTGCCAGTTCCTCCTTTTCTTGTCTGTTCAAAAAGTCTATCATTCTATTGGCCTGCTCAGACCTGTTTCCCAGCATTGTTTTGGCCCTCTGAATCTCTGTCTGTGCTTGGAAAATTAAATCCATTTGCTCATGTATAGTTTTAATTGACTTCCATTGTTTAGTGATGGATTGGTCAATTTTGGCCCATAGAATTCTTTTTATTTCAGCCATGGTGCTTTCCAGATTCAGCTCTTTCTCCAAGGCCTTTATCTTTTCTTTTAGGGCCTTTATTTCTCTGCCTTGTTCTGCCACATTCATTTTTGATTTATCATATTTGGCATCAAGTTCTGCCAATTTTCCTTGGCCTGTTTTATTTCATTTGCCTGGAGCTCCATTTCTTTAATGGCCTTAGTCAATTCTTCCACGCTTGTGCTGGAATCTGGAGCTGTTGTTGTTGCTGCTGCTTCTATTGTGGGAGCCACTGCTGCCTCTGTAGTTGTTGCAGTGGTTGAAGTAGTTGGAGGAGCTTGGGATGTGGATTCCCCCTGCTTATCTTGTAATGCTCCTTCAAGCTCCTTCTCTAAATCGATGACTTTCTGGTTGAGCTGCATTATAAGGTCAAGCTGCTCATCGGCCTATTTTGCCTGCTGTAATTCTGCTGTTTGAGGGTGCTCAGTGGGCAGCAGTCTCAACCTCTTCTTCAATGCATTGAGGTCATCCTCCTTTTTCTTCAAAAGGGCCCTTACACCCTTTGGATACTTAGGATCATGTCCTAGGTCGATAATGATGTCCTCAAGTGATTTTATTCTGTTGTCTTTGGCTAGGGAGGACATTCTTTCAAAATCCAACTCAATGTTGGTATTTTTCAGTGACTCTTTTAATTCATGGGCCATGGTTGCCCTGTCCACCAAGGTTTCATAGACCATCTCTCCAGTTTGCTTGTGGAGTTCTATTTGGTCCATGGGGTGAATGTCTTTTGCCATGACTTCCACCCTTGTCTTCACATAATATGCAGCAGATTTTGGATGGGGCACTGTAGGTTTGAAATGACTGAGGATCATTTTCTCCTCTTGAATGTCATATACAGACATTAGCCTTTCTTTTTGGGCTGGTGTTGCATTTAGAAACTGTTTATAGACTTCTACCCTCAGCAAGTCATTATGTGCCTTTATTTGCTTGAAAGAAGCCTTACTGCTTTTGGGCTTCATGCTCTGCTGAGAGGAGGAGGACACCTCCAAACCAAGTTGTAATCCCTGCTCCTGTTGAAAGGAGCTTGTACCTATATGTTGGCTGCCCTCCTTGTCTTTCCTTGAACTGTCAAGGACTTCTTCAATGATGTCTTCTACCTCTGGGGAGTCAACCCTTTGCCTTTTGGTCCCCAGTTTCTGGGAGGATCCACTAGCAGGAGTGGACTCTTCTCTGTCTCTTTTCGTACCCCTCTCCTCCTGTGCTGGGGTCTGCAAAATTGGAGCTATTGGTGGCTCAGTTTGTGGAGGGGGAGTCTGCTCTTGTTGCTGCTCGCTTGAAGGGGCAGGCTTTTCTTTCACTGTTTCTTCTTCAGCACCCATTATTCCTTTCCGTTTGTCTGTACCTGGTGCTGCTGTAGAAGGTGCCTGTGTGGCTGGTGCAGTTGTTGTGGCCGAGGTCCCTTCTCCTGCTGAGTGCGGTCGTTTGAACGGTACCTGCTGCACAGAATCTAGGTCAAGAGTCTTTTCCAATTCCTTGACATTCTTTTGCATTATCTCTTCTTCAGTTAATTTTTCAATTAAAGTATCCTGCTGCCATTCTTGCTGGTTGGCATATTTTTCAATGTGTGGATATTTGCAATGCTTATAACCTAGTAGCCTGTACTTGACTCTTCTAGCAGTAATAAAGCCTTCAGGGTCGTAAGGGATCCACCGGAAGCGGTGTGATAGCTTGTATTTGTCTTTGAGGATTAGGTCAACATCTTCCCATCCTTCTTTTTTATTCATGATGAAGGGGCCCAAGTGGTGCTTGAACTTGAGATGGGCTTTCTTTTTGGAGCTGTGAAAGTGAGTGAGGTCAGAGTGAATTAACTGCCTATAATACTCCAAGGCAAATATCCCCATGGGCACATATTTTGGGAGCCTGTATGGACAGGGCTCACAGCCATAGACTCTGATGACTGTATGATCCTCATATAGGTACCAATCACCTATTTTGTAATTCTTGGAGAGCTGCAGGACCTTCTGTATTTCAAATGATATTCTGGGAGGAGGGTACCTCATCAATAAGCAAGAGACAGGGTATAAAAATTGATCAATAAATTCACAATAGGAATAGGGTGAATTTTGGACTTCGTGAAAGACAGATGTCCAGAAGATAACAAATCTTCTTTCCCCTTTAGAGTCCAGCTTTTTGATGGAGCATGGAAAAACCTCGGACTGATAGTACATGAAAAGGTGGTAGATATAAGATGAATACTTGAAGATGCCCTCTCTGTCTACTCTGCATAGCTGATCATGAATCTTGTTGGCTATGAACTTGGTAAAATTATATTTGCGGGCAGGGGGTTGGCCTGTGCTATAAGCAGCTAAAAGTACCAGCATTGTTTCATCCACATGCTCACTGGTTCTGTACCCCAGCACATAAGCAATCATGTCTAACAGAAGTCGGCCTATATCAGTAAAATAGACATCCAAGTAGGGAGGTGGCCCTGTGGGCTAGCATTCAGGCCTCATAAATATCTTGGTGATTTTCTGAATGTCTTCACTGGACATCTTGGCACCTGTGTCCAGCAGAGAGTTCATGGAAAAAGGGTACAACAGCTCAGTTTGATCAAAGTTGAGCATCTTATTGATGGATTCAGGATTAATGTGAAAGAGGATGCTCCCAGATGGAGACTTAACAGCTCTGTGCTGTACATCATAATTTTCAGCACATAGGTGGATAACCTCTGGAAAAATGTTGACAGAGGGGAGACAGTAGTGTGGCAGATTTGATTCCCATATCCCATATGTATCCTTGCCATTCAGGTAGTCATCTCTCAATTGCCTGAAGGTCTGCAAATGGTCCCTGTTACGTACAAAGTCTTGGATGAGGTAGTCCCTGTCAGCAAGAGGCAAGGACTCCAGGTCTTTATTTGGTGGATTGATGGGCGCAATAGTGAGAGCTGTGGGTGCAGGAGCAGCCATCATGCATTTTGTGAATGGAACAAGGTAAGTGCAATGGTTTGCAAGGTTCCTCAAAGCTTAAGTGACAGGCTTACTGTAGATAATGCTTGAAATTTTCTTCAAAGTGGAATAAGCAGGCTTGGCAGACTTGTCTCTGCTGTTTTTTGGTAAATTCACAGGGATTGTGAATTGATGAGGATGATTGCAGAGGGTGTGCGGGCTTCAATTTGGTGACATGCAGCCTTGGGCCTCCACCCGGAAAAAGGGAACAATGCCGGGCAACTCGAGGCTTAATTTGTAATTTTCAAGCCATGAATTATCGTTTGAATATCAAATTTATGGAGCTGGGGCAATGTGGGTTGATTTAGTTGCAAATTAAGTAGTAGACAGTGTGCAATTTAGGATTTGACCGATGCTTATTGGAGAATTCGCAGAGAAATGGCATGCATAGGGGCGAAACAAGGAACTTGTGGTGAATACCTGGAAAAATAGCACGGAACGCCTTCGGGCCAAATAGGGGGAGCTCAATGCAGCTGAATTGACAAGTTGTGGCAGCCGCAACTTCGAATTTGATGGTTCGGAGGCAGTTTCGCGGTGAACAGGTTAACAATGGTTGCGTCCTTTTCGCGTGAAAATGACAATAAACGGCTAGTTTGGGCGTTTTTAACGACAAATTTGGACAAAAAGGGTCATTGGCGCTTTTTCCGCCAATGACATCATGGCAGGCCCGAGGTACGGAGGGTGACGTGGACGCTGAGCTAGAGGCCAGCGTGGCTGGACACGGTGGCAGGCGGAGGCGGTGGCAGGGCTACGTGGAGGGCCACGGGGCGTGGGGGCGGGCGGAGTGGAATTACGTCATGGTGACGTGGGGGCCGACGTGACAGTGGAGGGGCGCTATCGGGGAGGGTGGTAAGCAGTCTCCCCGCACCACCTTTGGGCAAAGGCGGTATCGGGGAGGGGGGCTCTGAACAACCCCGTCGCTTGCCACGCGTCCTGGGTATGGCCGCCAATACCGCCATCTCCCCGGACGTTAAAGGGCGACGGGTCGAGATCCTAAAACGACCGCCCACCGTTGGATCGGGGGTGGCGGACGATCGACGGTTGGCGGGCGTTGTTGATCAATCGCACAGTTTTGGGTTGGGTCCCGCCCGACTATTTAAATATTCAATTTAATATTTGTGGCGCGGGACTATAGGTTTTGGGGCTTTTGTGGGTTTTTCGGGGTATGAGTTAATCTGTGGGGGGAAAAAAGGATTAAAAGTGGGTTTAAGAAGAGGGAAAGGGGTTTTTTGTGAAATTTCCGAAAAGAGGGGAAGTGAGGGCTTAGCACAGGTTATTACTCTGACCAGAGGTTAGAGTGATCCCAAGGCCGGGTTGACCATAGTCCCTGGTGGACTAATGTCTCCCTTAGACAAACTTATTTAGCTATAGTGCTAAAAGGGGGGGATATTTATACATGTTTAGGGGTTTATACACCATCATGTTATAATAGTAGGGGGAAGGGAAACATAAGGGATTTAGTGTAGATACAGTCAGTAGTTAGTACTGGGGGGGGAATGAGAATGGGAAATGGTGTTTACTAAGCTTTTTGGGAATCAAACTTAGTTAGGAAGTAGATCAAAATGAAAAGAATTTTTACAAAAGAAATGTGGCTTCTTTTCAAAGAAAGAAGTCATTTATGACATAACATTTGTACAAATGAAGAGTATAAGGGGGACTGATCAGGCATATCCTGCAGTGCTCATGGGAGGTTAGTAAGAAACTTTGAAGGGGATGAGGGAAGTTAGTGATGATTTAGCACTTTGCCACTTAGTCCACTGCTCTTGCCTTTCCTGTTGATGGCCACTTTGATTTACTCCAAGTGATGTCCTTGGATTTAGCTTTCTGCAACCTTCCACTGCCTACCCTGCCTATTTCCTAGCATCTTTTGTTACTTCAAGGAGGGTGCACTTGGACTTGCAAACCCTTAGGTGCCTTTTCTTTTCCTTTGGCTTTTCTTTTGATTTTCTATCTAAGGTTAACCTTATTGCTTCCAAGGCCCCAGATTAAACAGTTGGGAACTTCCTTTCTCTACCTAACTACTTTGTCTGCCAAGATTGAACTGTTTGGATAGACTTCTTTCTCTAATCTATAACAAAAATTGAAACATGGCCTGACCCAGCTTAGGCTGTTGGATCACCCATTGAGAAGTAGGGCGGCATCAACCAAATGTAAATGTGTGTCTTCCATCAGAATATGAGATCTTTGCATCACCAAAGTAGATCATATTGGCACTTCCCATGCCAATCATGAAAAATGAAACCTATTGGTATAGGTAGCTAACAGTGGCTCCACTTGGGGATGGTTTTTCTTCTTGAAAGACCAAGAACAGCAGGTCAGAATGCCTTGGCCCTTGATCTGTTCTTACCAAAATTTGAAAATTGTCTCTTTGTACTTCAAAACTGGAGGCTATTACCTCTATGGAATTTCTGGCATATAAAGCCCCTTTCTGCTTATTTATAGTGACTTCTCAAACTGAACTTATTTATATGCTGAAAGAAAATATATACAGCTGATTATGTACAGAAGGGGAAACCCTGTTATATACATGGAAAGTAGTTGAAATAGTGCTTCAACATCCTGCCGTTTACAGGACCTTCACCTAAGTCAGTGCCATCCAAATTTTCCAAAAAATAAGTGTTATTTCCCTGTAGTGCTTGTATGACAAAAGGCCCTCTCCAAAGGGAGTCAAATTTTCCATGCTTACCCTTGTCTTCTCTTCTTGAATCCCACTTAAGCACTTTGTCCCCTATGAAGAAATCTTCAGCCTTAGTTCTTCTGTCAAAGGCTTTCTTCAACTTTTCTTGTAGGATTTGAACTCTGCTATACACTTGATCTCTGGTTTGATGTAGACATATTATCTGATTGATCCTTCTCTGCATGTCATTTGGCTCAGCTTGACTTTCTTGGAGTAACTTCATGACAGGGGCCCCTAGTGATGAAGGAAATTTGGCTTCTAATCCATAAACTAACTCATATGGGCTGACCCCAATAGACCTCTTGGTTGTAAGTCTATCTGCCCATAAGGCATTCACAAGCTTCTTATGCCAATTCTTCTTATTTTCTTCCAACACCTTCTTTATGATGTTCACAAGGCTTTTATTTGATGATTCAGCTAGGCCATTCCCTTGAGGGTAGTATGCAGTGGAATGGCCCAAAGTAATATGAAATTTGTGGCAGAAGTTCACCATCTTCTTGGATCTAAAAGCAGCAGCATTGTCTGTTATTATCTTGTTGGGGAAGCCAAATCTAGACAATATGTTTCTCTCCAAAAACTGAATGATTGTTGAATCATTTGCCTGTCTACATGGGATGGCTTCAATCCATTTGGTGAAGTAGTCTGTGGCTATGAGGATCCATCTATGTTGGCCTGAAGATGAGGGATGAATTTCCCCAATGAAATCCAAGCCCCATTGCTGAAACGGTCTCTCTGTTGCAATAGGCCTCAAAGGGAGTGGCAGTAACTTTTTCTTTCCCTCAAATATTTGACATTTGTGGCATGAGGTAGAAAACTTTTTAACATCAGAGAACAAGGTGGGCCAATAGTAACCAGCCCTCAGTATTTTATCCACAGTGGACTTCCAATACAAGTGTCCACCACAATCGCCTGCATGAAATTCTTCCATGATTTTGTTAGTCTGACTCTCAATTAAGCAGTTTAACAATATACCCTCATGGTTTTTCCAAAGCAAATTGCCACCCATGACACAAAATTTTGAAGCTTTCATTTTTAGGAACCTACATTTAGTTCTGGACAATCTTGGGGGAGCACATAGGTTTTGTAACACATAACATATATCAGAATACCAAGGGTATTGTTCAAAGGCTACGTTGATCTTTGGAGTCACCAGCTCCGGTTCATTGTCTAGTTGGTTGATGTCCAAGGCTTGGAAGTTTGTTTCAGACATTAATTTGGCCAAACCTTGCCCTTTTATCAGCTTTGTAGGTTTTATTTCAATGTCAAATTCTAAAATGTTGGCAATCCATTTTCCTCTTCTGCCCTCTAAGTTCTCTTGAGTAAGTATGTCTTTCACAATGGGACTTGGAACATAAGCTATAACATGGGAGTATAGGATGTAAATCCTAAAGTCTTTGATGGCTTTGACTAAGGCATATGCTTGCTTTTCCATGATCTGATATTTCAGGGGTGCATCTTTGAGAGCTCTACTAAAGAAAGCAATGGGTTTTTCATTTCCTTGGTCATCTTTCTGTAATAGGACATCAGCAATAGTGTGCTGGGAGGCAAAAGAGAAAATGATAAACTCTTTGTCAAATTGTGGATTTGTTAAGACTGGAGTTTGGGTAAGGGCCAATTTTATTCCTTCAAAAGCTTGATTTGCTTCTACCATCCATTTTACTTTTGAATCCTTTTTTAGCATGTTATTTAGCAATCTGCTCAATTCTGCCAAATTTGGAATAAATCTCCCTAGGAAGTTGATCTTCCCCAGGAATGCTTGTAATTCTTTGATGTTTCTTAGGTGGGGCATTTGCAAGATGGCCTGTATTCTATCTGGGTCAATCCTAATGCCATCCTTTGAAATAATATGACCCAATAACTTGCCTTCTTCCAAACCAAACAGGGATTTCTTGGGATTTAAGGAAATTCCATATTTCCTACAAGTTATGAATATTTGCCTTAGATGTTTCAAATGTTCTTGATCAGTTTTGAGAAAGGTGTGAGGTCATCTAAATAGATGACAAGGAAATCATGAATTTCTTTGGCAAACGCTATATCCATTGCTCTTTGAAAGGTAGCTCCTGCATTTTTCAACCCAAAAGGCATTTTGACATATTTGAAGGTTCCCCATGGGGTTGTAAATGTTGTTTTGTCCTGATCATCAGGGTGAACTAGGATCTGGTTGAAACCTGAGAATCCATCAAGTAAAGAAATTCTTGAGGCCCCCACTACTCTTTGCAAGATGTGATCCATCTTGGGTAAGGGGTAATTATCTTTCAAGGACACTTGATTCAAGTTCCTTAGATCAACACAAAGCCTTATTTCACCAGTTTTCTTTCTGGTAGGAACCAAATTTGAAACCCAATCAGAAAATCTGATTGGTGCTATGATGCCAGCCTTAAACATTTTTTGTACCTCTTGCTCCATTGCTAGGAGAAGCATAGGATTGATTCTCCTCAATTTTTTATTAAAGGGTTTTTGATTTGGCTTGAGAGGGATAGTGTGTTGAATAACAGAGGTGTCATAGGATTTTAAATCCTCATAACTCCATGCAAAGACATCTTGGAATTCTTTAAAGAGGTCAATGTATTTAGGCTTTTGATCAGGTGGTAAAGATGCAGACAATTTAATTATCTTGGGTTGTTCTGCAGTTCCAATGTTACACTCTTCTATGGTAGTATTGAGGGGCTGCAATTTTGGCTTCCTGAGAATATCATTTGAGTCGAAAATGTCTTCCAAGGGAGTGAGGCCTGTTGGGAGGAAATTGTCTTTTAGTTGTATAATTTCAGCTTCATTATCAGCTATCTCCTCACAACTGATTTGTTTAAGTTCTTGTAGGTTTTCTTTGTTAAAAATGGTTGGATGTAACATTTGGTTTGCTGTTTTGGGTGAAATACTTGTTTGGTGCTATTCACCTGGTGTTTGTGAATCACTCGCAGCCTCCATATCAATGTTTAGCCCTGAAAATTCTTGCTGCAAAGTCAAAAATTGATTTATATGGGTATCATCCTCAAACACTTGCCAGTCCTTGACATTGTTTGGGACAGAAGGTCTGTGTTTTACCTCGGCTGTAAAGCAATGCTGGGGTTCAAAAGGAAGTTTACAAGTGCTTGCAAATGTAGCCAAACTATGAGCATGCAGGTTATGGGTTCTAGGAATTTTGGTAATTTGAAATTCAATGAAGGACTTTAGTAGTTCAGCAGCAGCAGATCTATAAGATCTCAGTCTTTTGTCATTGGTGACAAAATTACCCTTTACTTGTTGGATAACTAGGTCTGAGTCTCCTAGGATTGAAACTTTTATGGCTTGTAAGGATTTTACTAGCTTGAGGCCTAGTAAGAGAGCTTCATATTCTGCCATATTGTTGGTGCACCTGAAGTTTAACCTATAGGCTCGGCCTTCTGCATGACTGTTTTGTTTATTATGTATCCAAACCCCTGCTCCTGCCCCTAATTTGTTGACTGACCCATCGAATTCAAGAAACCAGAGGACTTCTTGGTTAAGGGAAGAATTGTCAACTGTTATGGGAGTTAGCATCAACAACTTGAGATCTTGGCTTACATTTGGTTTTCCTTCTTGAATAGTTTTGTTAATTGATTTCTCAATCATTATTTCTTGAACAACAGTTTCTTCATTTATATGCTGATCTTGTTTGAGTGTCTGGTTTTCTTCATCATTTGTGGGACCTGTATTATCATTGAAGAGAATATAGGAGTCTATGTCAGAATGGACGGCATATATGGGAAAGTTTTGAGGTTTTTCTTCACTGTTGACCATGTATTTCATAAGTGACTCTCTATATAACCTCTTGGGTTGACCAAAGACTGAGATGGTGGCATATGACATGTCTAATTGTAGGGAACCTTGGAGTTTAGCCCCCCATGATCTTGATAACAGCATCCCATATTTGGGTGGGATATCAGCAACTACAACATCCATTAGAATTGTTTTATTTGGGTACTGAACAAGGGACACACATAAGTCTTTTATTAAGCCTAAACACTTAACTTGGCTGGAGTCAAATGAGAATAGGTCCTTATATGGTCTTGTAATATCTAGATTCAATCTTTCCATGACTGATTTAGGCATCAGGTTGTGAGAGGCACCTGAGTCAAACATTGCATTGTGTAGTATCTTATCATGAACATGCAGGCTGACATAGAAAGGTAAGATCCCTGTAACTGCTGTCTTTCCATCAACCTCTGGACCGAAAAGCAATTCTGGGGTGTCATCCAACACATTGACATTATCTTTATTACGATTAAGTTGAAGGGACTTCTTGATTTGTTGTTTATAAATGTCATGCTTGGCTAGTTCTGAAAGAGGAATAGCTACCTTCAATTTGCCAATTTCAGCTTCTAAGTCAAAGGGTCTTTCAGATTGGATCTTGGTGTTGTGGGTGACAGCCTTTTCCTTGTTCACTAAGTTTTCTTCTTGATTCTTATCTTGATCTTGAGGCTTGTCCTTTTTACTCATCTCTTGAGGAGTGTTACTTGGATTAGGCTGCAAGGGTGATGTAGCCATAGGCTGTTGTTTTGAGGGCAATGGTTCAGTGACTTCTTGAATGGTTACTTCATTTGTAACTGAATCAATTGTGTCATTTGGCTCTGTGACTATGCCTCTTTTGGGCTGCTGGCTATCCTTTGTTTTTTCAGGCTGTGTTACATTTATAGTTCTGCTTCTTAGCTTGTATTGCTTATGAACTTCATAAACAGCTGTGTCATAGCCTTGTTTAAAGTCAAATAACTCACCTAACCTGGTTTGGAATTGCTGAATGTCATCATCCTTATGATCTTCTTGACTCAGAAAAACTTGCTGCTCATCATTCAGGCCCATCAGGTTAATGTGGGTGTCATCTGTTTGCTCATTCGAAGTGGATGCCTCAGTATAGTTTTCCTGGAACGGAGGTCTTATGTCTGGATCAGAACCGGCCTTGCCAACGTTTGGGTTTTGATTTCTCCTAAAATTGGGATTCCTGATAGGGTTATTTTTTGGTGCTTCCCATGATGACTTTCTCTCAACTGATTCTACTCTATCACCCAATCTCTTCATACCAGTGAGTATTGCATCCAGTTTTTGATCAAAGGCTGAGGGTTCTTCTTTGAAGGTGGTTCTCTTTTCCAATCTTGCCCTGTTTCTTTTGGCAATCAGGTTAGCCTCTACTGTGACAGCAACCTTTTGGGCATCCTCAAGGGTTTCAGGGGCTCTTTCCTTCAACTGATATGCCATATCAAGCTCAAAACCATCAGGAAATTTGTATAAGGCTAAATTGGGAGGAGGTCTTAAATTCTGTGGTATTGCGTTATATACATTGTTGAATCTTGCACAATACTCCAAAACGGTCTCTTGGGGACCTTGTTTGATTGTATCATATTCACCAAGTATGTGCAGGGGATTTTTCTTTTTCTCCCATCTGTTAGTAAAGGCTTGATAAAGCTCATCAGGAGTTGTGATGGTATTTACAGCCAGTGATCTAAACCAAGTTCTTACATCCCCTGTCAGGCTCTGAACAAAGATTATCATTCTCACACTGTCATCATCTATTTAGTAGTTCTCAAAATGGTCTTGCATCCTTTTGGCATGCTGAATTGCTATGAAAGGGCCAGTGGAGTCAAAATATGAGATCCTGGATTGGTAGTCCTGAGGTAGAGCTGCAGCATTAGCAGGCAACTGCAGGGGTGCATATCTATTAGCCATATTTGCAGGATTGATAGGGATAACTGGGATAAAATGAACGACTGGTACAACAGGGGTAATGGGAACGGTAGAAACTAGAGTGTTGGTCAAGGGAATATGTGCAGTGGATGGAGGTGTGAAAGGAGGGCTTTGAGATGTAGATGGTGAACTGGGGGAATCAGGGGTAGACCGAAATAGAACCTTGATTGGAGTGGGAACAGGGTTTGGGTAAGCTGTCTCAGGACTCAAATCAGCAAGAGTTTCCTGTCCTTGCTGCTTCCTAATGATTTTAGGGATTATATTAGGATTTTCAAAAACAGTTGGTGGATTGGGGTCAGGATTTGACCTTGTATATTGCGGATTCTTCTTGGGAGCCAGCTTCTGAACTTGTTTTTTGAGTATGTTTTTGGAATATTTTTGTGTCTACAAGGGCCAGACAAGATTTTGGAATGGTTGTGTATATCCTAAAGCTAGCATGAAGATTGACTGAAGCAGCTTTTATCAGAACCTGTTAATGTAAAACAAAAATAGTTTTGAAGGCTTCACTGGCTGACATTCAGTGTTCATCTGCAGCTTTAAGAAATATACAGAAATTAGAAAATCCTGAGGAGTTCCCCAGTGGAGTCACCATTTATGTTAACACTCAGGTTGTTCCCTTTGACTCCCAAGGGAATACGGCCGAGGTAACCACTAACCAATCTTTGGGTCACAGGTTCTAGCCTACCTATGACCAGAGAGGGCTCTCTCTTTATGTTTTAGCTTTGTTTGTGTAGTATTTTAGGCTAGCTATGATGCTCAAGGTTTGTTTTTGGACTTTGTTGGATGATGATTTCAGTCAAGATATATATGTGCTCACTAGAATGTTCTAGGCCATTGGGCATGGAGTCAGTGGTCCTTTAGTTGTTTGGTGTGCTGTGTTGATACAGTAGTGATGCTGCAGAGCTAGATAAGTGTCTGAGAAACAACGCTTTGAAATTGTGATTAAGTGTGATGTATCCAGTTTATGAAAGGCAATTAAGAATCTTCCAATAAACTGATATGCACAAAAAGTGAGAATATTATTTAGAGGCAGTGAAGAATTTCTAGATAACATTCATATTTGTACAATTAATGAAAAACATGAGCAATTAAGAATTCATGTCCATAGTTAATTCTGAAGAAAACATTTACAGCAATAAAATATTGAGCACAAGGTGTAACCAAACATATCCTGCACTATCCCTTTTCTCTATTGCTAGATCAGTGAAACATGAGCATGATTTAATAACATAAGAAGACAAAACAGAGATTGAGAAAAACTTATTATTCCATCAGACAGCACAAGAATTCTGTAACAGCGCGCATGTCATCAGCAAGACATCAAATTTTCAGGAAATCACTGAGCTGGTCCAGCCCTTTGCATTAGATAATCTGAAAGTATACAATACATTTGCCTCAGAGTGAAAATCACCAACCCCTAATGCGTTGCTAAGGGGGGTATATATACAAAATTTACATGAGAAAAATATCAAGGAAATGAGTTAATGGCTCATTAATGTTATGCCAACTCCTGGAGCTTTGTAGCTGAGAAAGTTAATGCTGTAGTAACTCTTCAGTGCTTTAGCTGTCCAAAATAGTCAGAAACTGTTGACTTGGTGGCTGTTGGAGTCGGTTGAGGATACGCTGTCCAAAATTTGCGTATTTTCTTATCCTTTGGGCTAGCTGTCGTTGTCCATGTGCTGAGTCACCTTTCAGCTGCCTTAAATGCTGACTTTATTTTGCTGTTTGTCTTCTAGTGAGTTGGAGCTGGCAATGACCGAGTAACTGAGGCTATCATGGCAAAATTTGAAGCATTGCCTGCCACCAATCCTCCTTGGGCAACTGATGTCTTCGAATTTTTACTAAAGTTTCATCGGCCTCTGTATATCTGTAAAAATTTGGGGGAATTTCAAAAAGGTGCTTTACCTCATTTTCAATAAAAAACAGGCCTTCAAGTTTATTGTATAGGCTCTGTCCTGTTGGAGGCCCTGTTTCCTCAGAAGTACTGCCAGATGCAGTGATTTGATTTTCAATATAAGTTGCCATTCTGTTGGTATATTGCTCTCTGGAGATCAGTCTTCCTGCACCGTTTAGTAGGCTGGGCAGTCCCTTTGCTTGCAGTGCTGCCATTTTGAGTTGGTACTCATCCACCTCAGCCTGTATTTCATAGCACTTCCTCTCCACAGTTTGTACATAATTCCTGAGAGTGAGTACCTTTTTAGCTGTGAGGACAGCCTCTGTTCTGTTGACTATGCCAATGGCTGCCAGTTCCTCCTTTTCTTGTCTGTTCAAAAAGTCTATCATTCTATTGGCCCGCTCAGGCCTGTTTCCCAGCGCCGTTTTGGCCCTCTGAATCTCTGTCTGTGCTTGGCCAATTAAATCCATTTGCTCATGTATAGTTTTAATTGACTTCCATTGTTTAGTGATGGATTGGTCAATTTTGGCCCATAGAATTCTTTTTATTTCAGCCATGGTGCTTTCCAGATTCAGCTCTTTCTCCAAGGCCTTTATCTTTTCTTTTAGGGCCTTTATTTCTCTGCCTTGTTCTGCCACAGTCATTTTTGATTTATCATATTTGGCATCTAGTTCTGCCAATTTTTCCTTGGCTTGTTTTATTTCATTTGCCTGGAGCTCCATTTATTTAATGGCCTTAGTCAATTCTTCCACGCTTGTGCTGGAATCTGGAGTTGTTGTTGTTGCTGCTGCTTTTTTTGTGGGAGCCACTGCTGCCTCTGTAGTTGTTGCAGTGGTTGAAGTAGTTGGAGGAGCTTGGGATGTGGATTCCCCCTGCTTATCTTGTAATGCTCCTTCAAGCTCCTTCTCTAAATCGATGACTTTCTGGTTGAGCTGCATTATAAGGTCAAGCTGCTCATCGGCCTGTTTTGCCTGCTGTAATTCTGTTGTTTGAGCGTGCTCAGTGGGCAGCAGTCTCAACCTCTTCTTCAATGCATTGAGGTCATCCTCCTTTTTCTTCAAAAGGGCCCTTACACCCTTTGGATCCTTAGGATCATGTCCTAGGTCGATAATGATGTCCTCAAGTGATTTTATTCTGTTGTCTTTGGCTAGGGAGGACATTCTTTCAAAATCCAACTCAATGTTGGTATTTTTCAGTGACTCTTTTAATTCATGGGCCATGGTTGCCCTGTCCACCAAGGTTGCATAGACCATCTCTCCAGTTTGCTTGTGGAGTTCTATTTGGTCCATGGGGTGAATGTCTTTTGCCATGACTTCCACCCTTGTCTTCACATAATCTGCAGCTGATTTTGGATGGGGCACTGTAGGTTTGAAATGACTGAGGATCATTTTCTCCTCTTGAATTTCATATACAGACATTAGCCTTTCTTTCTGGGCTGGTGTTGCATTTAGAAACTGTTTATAGACTTCTACCCTCAGCAAGTCATTATGTGCCTTTATTTGCTTGAAAGAAGCCTTAGTGCTTTTGGGCTTCTTGCTCTGCTGAGAGGAGGAGGACACCTCCAAACCAAGTTGTAATCCCTGCTCCTGCTGAAAGGAGCTTGTACCTGTATGTTGGCTGCCCTCCCTGTCTTTCCTTCAACTGTCAAGGACTTCTTCAGTGATGTCTTCCACCTCTGGGGAGTCAACCCTTTTCCTTTTGGTCCCCAGTTGCTGGGAGGATCCAGTAGCAGGAGTGGACTCTTCTCTGTCTCTTTTCGTACCACTCTCCTCCTGTGCTGGGGTCTACAAAATTGGAGCTGTTGGTGGCTCAGTTTGTGGAGAGGGAGTCTTCTCTTGTTGTTGCTCACTTGAAGGGGCAGGCTTTTCTTTCACTGTTTCTTCTTCAGCACCCATTATTCCTTTCCCTTTGTCTGTACCTGGTGCTGCTGTAGAAGGTGCCTGTGTGGCTGGTGCAGTTTTTATGGCTGAGGTCCCTTCTCCTGCTGAGTGCGGTCGTTTGAAGGGTACCTACTGCACAGAATCTAGGTCAAGAGTCTTTTCCAATTCCTTGACATTCTTTTGCATTATCTCTTCTTCAGTTAATTTTTCAATTAAAGTATCCTGCTGCCATTCTTGCTGGTTGGCATATTTTTCAATGTGTGGATATTTGCAATGCTTATAACCTAGTAGCCTATACTTGACTCTTCTAGCAGTAATGAAGCCTTCAGTGTCGTAAGGGACCCACTGGAAGCTGTGTGATAGCTTGTATTTGTCTTTGAGGATTAGGTCAGCATCTTCCCATCCTTCTTTTTTATTCATGATGAAGGGGCCCAAGTGGTGCTTGAACTTGAGATGGGATTTCTTTTTGGAGCTGTGAAAGTGAGTGAGGTCAGAGTGAATTAACTGGCTATAATACTCCAAGGCAAATATCCTCATGGGCACATATTTTGGGAGCCTGTATGGACAGAGCTCACAGCCATAGAATCTGATGACTGTATGATCCTCATATAGGTACCAATCACCTATTTTGTAATTCTTGGAGAGCTGCAGGACCTTCTGTATTTCAAATGATATTCTGGGAGGAGGGGACCTCATCAATAAGCAAGAGACAGCGTATACAAATTGATCAATAAATTCACAATAGGAATAGGGTGAATTTTGGACTTCGTGAAAGACAGATGTCCAGAAGATAACAGATCTTCTTTCCCCTTTAGAGTCCAACTTTTTGATGTAGCATGGAAAAACCTCGGACTAATAGTACATGAAAAGGTGGTAGATATAAGATGAATACTTGAAGATGCCCTCTCTGTCTACTCTGCATAGCTGATCATGAATCTTGTTAGCTATGAACTTGGCAAAATTATATTTGCGGGCAGGGGGTTTGCCTGGGCTATAAGCAGCTAAAAATACTAGCATTGTTTCATCCACATGCTCACTGGTTCTGTATCCCAGCACATAAGCAATCATGTCTAACAGAAGTCAGCCTATATCAGTAAAATGGACATCCAAGTAGGGAGGTGGCCCTATGGGCTGGCATTCAGGCCTCATAAATATCTTGGTGATTTTCTGAATGTCTTCACTGGACATCTTAACACCTGTGTCCAGCAGAGAGTTCATGGAAAAAGGGTACAACAACTCAGTTTGATCAAAGTTGAGCATCTTATTGATGGATTCAGGATTAATGTGAAAGAGGATGCTCCCAGATGAAGACTTAATAGCTCTGTGTTGTACATCATAATTTTCAGCACATAGGCGGATAACCTCTGGAAAAATGTTGACAGAGGGGAGACAGTAGTGTGGCAGATTTGATTCCCATATCCCATATGTATCCTTGCCATTCAGGTAGTCATCTCTCAATTGCCTGAAGGTCTGCAAATGGTCCCTGTTACCTACAAAGTCTTGGATGAGGTAGTCCCTGTCAGCAAGAGGCAAGGACTCCAGGTCTTTATTTGGTGGATTGACGGGCGCAACAGTGAGAGTTGTCGGTGCAGGAGTTGCCATCATGCAGTTTGTGAATGGAACAAGGTAAGTGCAATGGTTTGCAAGGTTCCTCAAAGCTTAAGTGACAGGCTTACTGTAGATAATGCTTGAAATTTTCTTCAAAGTGGAATAAGCAGGCTTGGCAGACTTGTCTCTGCTATTTTTTGGTAAATTCACAGGGATTGTGAATTGATGAGGATGATTGCAGAGGGTGTGTGGGCTTCAATTTGGTGACATGCAGCCTTGGGCCTCCACCCGGCAAAAGGGAACAATGCCGGGCAACTCGGGGCTTAATTTGTAATTTTCAAGCCGTGAATTATCGTTTGAATATCAAATTTATGGAGCTGGGGCAATGTGGGTTGATTTAGTTGCAAATTAAGTAGTAGACAGTGTGCAATTTAGGATTTGACCGATGCTTATTGGAGAATTCGCAGAGAAATGGCATGCATAGGGGCGAAACAAGGAACTTGTGGTGAATACCTGGAAAAATAGCACGGAACGCCTTCGGGCCGAACAGGGGGAGCTCAATGCAGCTGAATTGACAAGTTGTGGCAGCTGCAACTTCGAATTTGATGGTTCGGAGGCAGTTTCGTGGTGAACAGGTTAACAATGGTTGCGTCCTTTTTGCATGAAAATGACCATAAACAGCTAGTTTGGGCATTTTTAACGACAAATTTGGACAAAAAGGGTCATTGGCGCTTTTTCCGCCAATGACGTCAGCATGACGTCATGGCGGGCCCGAGGTACGGAGGGTGACGTGGACGCTGAGCTGGAGGCCAGCGTGGCTGGACATGGTGGCGGGCGGAGGCGGTGGCAGGGCTACGTGGAGGGCCACGGGGCGCGGGGGCGGGCGGAGTGGCATTACGTCATGGTGACGTGGGGGCCGACGTGACAGTGGAGGGGCGGTATCGGGGAGGGTGGTAAGCGGTCTCCCCGCACCACCTTTGGGCAAAGGCGGTATCGGGGAGGGGGGCTCTGAACAACCTCGTCGCTTGCCACGCGTCCTGGTTACGGCCGCCAATACTGCCATCTCCCCAGACGTTAAAGGGCGATGGGTCGAGATCCTAAAACGACCGCCCACCGTTGGATCGGGGGCGGCGGACGATCGACGGTTGGTGGGCGCTATTGATCAATCTCACAGTTTTCGGTTGGGTCCCACCCGACTATTTAAATATTCAATTTAATATTTGTGGTGCGGGACTATAGGTTTTGTGGTTTTTGTGGGTTTTTCGGGGTATGAGTTAATCTGTGGGGGGAAAAAAGGATTAAAAGTGGGTTTAAGCAGAGGGAAAGGGGTTTTTTGTGAAATTTCCGAAAAGAGGGGAAGTGAGGGCTTAGCACAGGTTATTACTCTGACCAGAGGTTAGAGTGATCCCAAGGCCGGGTTGACCATAGTCCCTGGTGGACTAATGTCTCCCTTAGACAAACTTATTTAGCTATAGTGCTAAAAGGGGGGGATATTTATACATGTTTAGGGGTTTATACACCATCGTGTTATAATAGTAGGGGGAAGGGAAACATAAGGGATTTAGTGTAGATACAGTCAGTAGTTAGTACTGTGGGGGGAATGAGAATGGGAAATGGTGTTTACTAAGCATTTTGGGAATCAAACTTAGTTAGGAAGTAGATCAAAATGAAAAGAATTTTTACACAAGAAATGTGGCTTCTTTTCAAAGAAAGAAGTCATTTATGACATAACATTTGTACAAATGAAGAGTATAAGGGGGACTGATCAGGCAGATCCTGCAATGCTCATGGGAGGTTAGTAAGAAACTTTGAAGGGGATGAGGGAAGTTAGTGATGATTTAGCACTTTGCCAATTAGGCCACTGCTCTTGCCTTTCCTGCTGATGGCAACTTTGATTTACTCCAAGTGATGTCCTTGGATTTAGCTTTTTGCAACCTTCCACTGCCTACCCTGCCTATTTCCTAGCATCTTTTGTTGCTTCAAGGAGGGTGCACTTGGACTTGCAAACCCTTAGGTGCCTTTTCTTTTCCTTTGGCTTTTCTTTTGATTTTCTATCTAAGGTTAACCTTATTGCTTCCAAGGCCCCAGATTAAACAGTTGGGAACCTCCTTTCTCTACCTAACTACTTTGTTTGCCAAGATTGAACTGTTTGGACAAACTTCTTTCTCTAATCTATAACAAAAATTGAAACATGGCCTGACCCAGCTTAGGCTGTTGGATCACCCATTGGGAAGTAGGGCAGCATTAACCAAATGTAAATGTGTGTCTTCCATCAGAATATGAGATCTTTGCATCACCAAAGTAGATCATATTGGCACTTCCCATGCCAATCATGAAAAATGAAACCTATTGGTATAGGTAGCTAACAACAGGCTCACCATGGGTTGATTCTACATTTTATTCTACTAAGGGGCTCCATACTTTGGCTCCCTATTATCTTGATTTATGTGTTGATAGCCACTACTAGTGCTAGTCGAGTGGCTTGAACCTCATTGCTTCATTGTTGAGTTCTTTAGTGTTCCATAATCATTGAACAATAATGAATAAGGATCCATCTTGAATTTCTTAAATATGTCATTCGAAATGTCAGCATGAGTCTTGAATATATTATTATAAGAATTTGGTTGGATACCATCGGGATAGGGGAGATTGGAAAATGTACCGAAGTTAGAATTAGGGCCCATAGAATAGGATGGAAGTTAGGTAGCATGATTATACATTTGTTGTGGAATCTGTGTAGGGTTGTCATTTCCATTCACACCCATTAGCACATTTTGTAGAAATGTGATATGTGTCATGTCAGAAGAAATGGAACCTAGGTTTTACTAAACCTGACTAGGGGGTAGCCCAAAATGTAGTATACCTATGGGGGATAGTATGGGGTACAGAGGGAGGTACCCAAGGGAATAATGTAATAATGGGATGGGCCATAGTAATAAATAAAGTGGTTAACCTGTATCATGTAAGATACCATAAGCAGTTAGTAATAATGTAATAAGCCCATTGTATTAGATAGATGGTATTGAGAGAACCATGGTTATGAATCATGGTATTGTATGTATGAGGCCTATATAGAGGCTATAAACTCCCCATTGAGAGATGTTAAGGATTATTGTATGAACAAGCATATGGCTTGTGGAGTGTTCTCCTTCCTTAAGGAGTGATTGTATGGTGTTGCCCTACCTTAAGGGTTTGATCAATAAAGAAGCATTTCTATCTATATTCACATCTTGTTATTTCTGGGTATATTTGTATTTACATGTACTTTCAAATCAGATCTATAACAAGTGGTATCAAAGCACTTTCTTGGGCAAAGCGAAGATTTTTTTTTTTTTGCAGGAATGTTTTGGTGCAGCGAAATTGTAGATCAAATTTATACGTTCTAGTGAAAAATTGGTAGAATCTAATTGCAGATCTGGGTTTCTGCAAAAAAATACCCAATTTGAAAAAAAACATTGGCCGAATCAGAGTCCGGATGAGGGAGATATCACTAATTTAAAAATCAGTTGTATTGCAGACATTTTTTAGGGCGGCGATTTGTAGATCAGATATATATGTTCTAGGGAAACATTTGTAGACTATAATTGTAGATCTGGGTTCTTTGCAAAAAAATACCAAATTTGAAAAAAAAATCGTCGAATCGGAGTCCAAATGAGGGAGATATCGCTAATTTAAAAATTAGTTGTGTTGCAGACATTTTTCGGGGTGGTGAGTTTGCAGATCAGATCTGTACATTTTGGGTCAACATTTGCATAATCTAATTGCAAATTTGCGTTCTTTGTGAAAAAATACCCAACTTAAAAAAAAATATCAGTTGAACCAGAGTCCGGATGAAGGAGATATCGTTGATTTAAAATCAGCTCTTTTCTCATAAAAAATTTTGACGACGGGACAATTGCGCCGTGAATCTGAAATTTTAGTGCATGGATCGGGATTTCTATGACATGGGAAGATGCAGAATGGTTGTTCTATTTTTGAAAACAGGTGATAATAGGGATTCTGATCAATATTGGCTAAATTGTGGCCACTTCAAATTTTTGCCAAGTAAGTGATTTTTTTTGAAAACCCTCTTAATGGCTTCTAGCAAGAAATATTTTATAGCGAAAGATAATGGTCCTACTATTGAATATTTCATAAAAAATCTTAAGAAAAACCATCAGAAATCTTGGAGAAGCTTCCTATGGCATAATGTGAAAGATGAGGCTGCCATATGGTGGTACTCACTTGGCACCCAGAAGTTCGAATTTTCAGATGAAGAATTTGAAAACTATTTTTCGATAAATGGTCTCATACTAGAAATGAGGAAACCACAAAACCTAGCAAAGACTTTATTTTTACACGAAAGAAGGAAATTGTTGAAAATAGCAACAAGAAATGCTAAAAATAGAAATGTTATAAATAGCATTTTAGGTACCAGTGTTGGACATAGCAACAAGGAATGATAAAATGGAAATGCTAAAAAAAACATTGCTATAAATAGCATTTCGAGATACATTACAATATTAGTTAGTCCACGAACTAAAATTGAAAATTAAAATTCAAATTTGAGCTTAGCATCTGTTTGAAAAATAATAAATTAATTCATCTTGAGTTAATTAGTTGGAAAAAATCAAACATGAAGTCTATGTGAAGACATGCAACAATTATCCCTTTGATTGAGGAAGTTATCCCTTAATTAAGGAGATCAGGATGAGTTGTAACTAGTTAGCTCAGTGAACTGAGTTAAGTCTCGTTAGATTAGTTCCAACAGTTTGTGGAACTAAATTGTAAGTTCAGTTAGTTAGTGCTTGCATGCATGTAACTAGTGTTATCTAGATAACTGAATATTCTCTCATAAATAACTCATGCATGTTAGTTCAGTCAAAGATCCAGTTGAGATCAGAGGATGGGATAGTGCAATATTAAATGGATTAATTTTCCTTAGGAAACTCATCCATGCAGAAGGAATTATCTACTTCAGGATTGCGCAGTTCATGCTGAGTTTTGATGAGTGTGTGAGGTGCGAATTCACATAGGTGGCAACATTGGACCCTAGGAAAAAACTGTGCAAGGAAATAGGATGCTTGGAGGACTGAAGGAAGGCACAAGTGTTGTCTATTCTATCTATGAGTAGCATTGAGGGATTATATTGAGAGCTAGATAGCTTGTGAGCTAAAGCTTTGTGTAATACGGAGATATTTCCACTTGTATGATAATACAGAGATCAGGGTTTTTAGCTGAGGCTTTCTCGAGAGTATTCTTCTGTGTTTCATGTGTATGATTTCTTCTTCTCTATTATATGTGTTCTTATTTGATCTTTCTCATTATCGATTAAGCTTCCACAAGTTCGTTTGTAGAAGTAGATCAAGTATTTTGCTTTAGTATATTGTGTTATCAGGTGATCTACAGTGAGAATTTCTACAGAAACCAAGAAACATAAAGGGTTATTTTCTGCTCGTATCTCCTTATTACATGTTCATGGATTGATTCAGAAGGAGAAGATCATTATGTCTGTAAATCCTAGCTACAAGCATAATTTTATCAATGTTAATTTGGCAAAAAAATTGCAAGTTCCATCAAAACACATTGAAAACACATAGGTTGATAATGAGGATGTTCAAGTTTATAAATATTTCAAGCTTTCTATGGATAAGTATCTGTTGCATTGTGATTTTTATACTTCAAATATGGATAACATAGATGTTTTTTTGGGATATCCTTGGATGGAATCTGTGGGTACTGTCAATATTAATGTGCAGAAGAAATTTATGAAGCTCTCGTATAAAAAGAAAAAAATTACATTGTAGGATATTTCCATTAAGACCCAAGTAGAGACAATGGAGGCAGAAGCACAAAGCTCTAATGACACTGACACATGAGATGATGAGCCTTTGATGGTTGAGAATCAAACACAAACATCAAACCAAGTACCAAAATAATAGGGAGTGTCCAACGAGGCTGAAGCAAAACATGTTACAAGTACTAATACATCAGATGAGGACTTTGTGTTTGAAGTAATATTGGAAGATAATAAACAACAACAAGCACCACAACATGTACCAAATACCAATCAGGCTCCATTAGGTGGTGAATTAAATAAATATTCACCGTTGGTTAAAACTTCAGCATATCACCACGCATATCACCCCGCAAGAAAACAACCAACAGAATGACAAATAATCAACAACAAGGAAAACAACCCCCGCATGATAGATAGAGAGGTACGATGATCCACCCATAACACAACAACACAGAAGAGCCACCAGGGTCAAATTCCATCTCAAGCAAGCGAGGCACCAGCTAGATCGACGGTTCACCTATGTCTTGGATGGCTATATGCATGTGCATGGTACCAATGGACTACTCTTTTGAGTTGATCTTATTATTTGTGTCCTTGTTATGTTTCAAGGATGAAACATGTTTAAGGGGGGTGGAATGTAGTATACCTAGTGGGGATAGTATGGGGTACAGAGGGAGGTACCCAAGGGAATAATGTAATAATGGGATGGGGCATAGTAATAAATAAAGTTGTTAACTCGTATCATGTAAGGGACCACAAGTAGTTAGCAATAATGTAATAAGACCATTGTATTAGATATATGGTATTGAGAGAACCATGGTAATGACCCATGGTATTGTATGTATGAAGCCTATATAGAAGCTAGAGACTCCCCATTAAGAGATGTCAAGGATTATTGTACAGACAAGCATATGGCTTGTGGAGTGTTCTTATTCCTTATGTAGTGATTTTATGGTGTTGCCCTACCTTAAGGGTTTGATCAATAAAGAAGCATTTCTATCTATTTCTATCTATATTCAGATCTTTTTATTTCTGGGTATATTTGTATTTACATATATTTTCAGATCAACTCTTTTTTCAGATATATATTTTTTTTTTTTTTTTTTTTTTTTTTTTTTTTTATGGTGAGACAGTTGTAGTGTGAATCTGAAATTCCAGTGCCTAGATCAAGATTTTGATCACATGGAAAGATGCAGAATGGTTATTCCATTTCCGAAAATAGGTCATAATAGGGATTCTAGGCAATATTGACTGAATTGTGGCCATTTCAAATCTTTGCCAGGTAATCGATTTGTTTTCAAAACCCTCTTCATGGCGTATAATAGTAAGTTTTTTACAGGAAAAAATAATGGACTGACTATTGAAAAATTTATACAAAATCAGTAGTGTGATAGACCATTCTTCTGGAAGGACACTATAGGGTAATATTTGAAAGATGAGGCTAATATATGGTGGAAATCACTTGACAGTGAGTTTTTGAAGTTATGTATTTTTGATCAAATAGAAAAACTATTTTTGGACAAATGGTTTAGCAAAGATCTTATTTTTAGGGGAAAAGATAATGGTCCTACTATTGAATAATTTATAAAATATCACAAGTCTCGATGCAAACAATTTTGGATAAGTTGCCTACTATTTAATATAAAATATGAGGTTGCTAAATGGTGGAATTCAATTGACAAATCAATGTTGTGACTTCCTCATGAAAAAATAGAAGAAATCCTTTTAGAAAAATGGTCTCATACTAGAAAATAGGGGAATGAAACATGCAAGGGGTTATTTTGTATAGGTATCTCCTTATTGCAGGTTCATGGATGTATTTAGAAAAAGAACATTATTGTGTCTATAAATCCTAGCTGCAAGCATAATTTTATCAATGTTAATATGGCAAAAAATTGCAAGTCCCAGCAAAACACATTGAAAACACACACGTTGATAATGAGGATGTTCAAGTTTATAAAGATTTAAAGTTTTCTATGGATAAGTATGTGTTGCATTGTGATTTTTATACTTCAGATAGGTCTAATGTGGATGTTGTTTTGGGATACCCTTGGATGGAATCTGTGGGTACAATCAATATTAATGTGCAGAAGAAATTCCTTAAGCTCTGGTATAAAAGGAAGAAAATTACATTACATGATATTTCCATCAATAAACAGGTAGAGTCCACGGAGGATGAAGCAGAAGATGTTCCAGGGACTGACACATCATATGATGAGCCCTTGATGGTCAACAACCAAACACAAACATCAAACCAGGTATGAGAAAATTAGGTAGAGTCTAAGGAGGCTGAAGCAAAAAATGTTACAGGTATGGATACATCATATGAGGAATATGTAGTTGAAGTAATATTGGAAGATAAGAAACAACAAAAAATGCTACAACATGTACCAAATACTAATCAGGCTCCTTTAGGGGGTGAATTAAATAAAGATACACTGTTGGCTAAAACTTCAGCATATCACCACCCACATCAGCCTGCAAGAAAAAAAACCAACATGATGGCAACAAATTAGCCACAAGGACAACAACCCCATCATGATAAATAGAGAGGGGTGACGATCCACTAGCTACACATCAACATAGAAGAGCTGCCAGGGTCAACTTCCATCTGAAGCGAGTGAGGCACCTACTAGATCGAGGGTTCACCTTTCTCTTGGATGGCTAGATGCTCGTGCATGATACCAGTGGACTACTCTTTTGATTATATCTTATTATTTGTGTACTTCTTATGTTTCGTGGATGAAACATGTTTAAGGGGGGTCAAATGTAGTATACGTAGGGGGGATAGTATGGGGTATAGAGGGAGGTACCTAAGAGAATAATGTAATAATGGGATGGGCCATAGTAATAAGTAAAGTGGTTAACCTGTATCATGTAAGGGACCACAAGTAGTTAGCAATAATATAATAAGCCCATTGTATTAGATAGATGGTATTAAGGAAACCATGGTAATAACCCATGGTATTGTATGTTTAAGGCCTATATAGAGGCTAGAGACTCCCCATTGAGAGATGTCAAGGATTATTGCATGGATAAGCATATGGCTTTTGGAGTGTTCTCCTTCCTTAAGGAGTGATTGTATGGTGTTGCCCTACCTTAAGGGTTTGATCAATAAAGAAGCATTTCTATCTGTTTCTATCTATATTTAGATCTATTTATTTTTGGGTATATTTGTATTTATATATATTTTCAGATCAGATCTATAACACAAAACCTTGGTTATTGTCGGTGTAACATAGAGTGGAGAAGAAGGTCACATGCTACTGTTAATCCATGGGAGATCATACTGATTCACTTTCAAAATATATTGCACCCCCAACACTAGTGGGGATACAAGAAGACTCCAAAAGTGGAGCCAACTTTGGAGAATCAATATCAATATAATTTCAGCTCCTCCCAAAGCCCTAATGGGCCCTTTTTACCTCCAAAATATTTTTGAAATATAATCACATTCCATAATATTTTGTTTATGTTATGAGTCTAAAATAGGAACCAAATATAAACATATAGAAATCACTACATCTTAATGAAATTGAAATAAGAATAAAAATATGACAAAACAAAAATACTTATATTAAAAGTATATGGAAGGTCTCATTTATAAAATTAAAAATAAATTCTAGCTTATATAGGAGGTATTAGTGGAATTATAGCTTATAAACTTCAGATTTGACCAAATCACTATTCTATTGTCTATTAAAACTCTTTTGGAAGGTTGAGACTTCCAATAATTACACATCTCTAACAATTGGAACTACAATCACTAGACTTGGCAGTAAAATTGATCCACGGTAGCTTCTTCTTTCAGGTATAAAGCTTTGACAGTTGTGATCCTCGACCTTAATATATCTTGTGAAATATCCCGCAATTATTAAATCTTAACATGTCTTGTGCAATATCTCGCAATGATTAAATTCAATATGTTTTGGAAAAAACTTCATACAAACTCAAAAAAATATGTTTATGCTTTCATTTACAAAAGTGAAATGGTACAAAACAAAAAAAATTAGCTTACCCAAATGGTTCTTTCAATTGCTCCATAGAGTAAGACAATGATGGTAATAAATACTGAAACTTACTAGTTCTTTCAATTTATTTTCATAGTGGAAGAGGTTTGCAAGTTTTCATCTCTTTCCATTCATCATAAATATCATTCCAAACTACCTCATTTAGATCATGAGGTGCACTTAGAGAGAGAAACATTAACATATCCAATGTTTTTAAAGAAAGTCTTGACCTATCCTCATTTTTGTATCTAGTTTTATTTTGAAAAGCGTCTTTCAAAAATGGTTGTACTAGCCAAAATAGCAAGAATTTCTTTCCATAGCTGCATTAAGCACGGAAATCCTTCAAACCATTCAATTTCACCTACACGTCGATCCCATGCTCCAAACATATCATTTTTTGGATAATATTTATACATACTACATATAAATTCATCCATTTCATCCATATATTTAATGTGTCCACAACAGGAAAGCCTCCAACAATAGAATTTTCACATAAACATGTCAACCATCTTCTTGTTTGAGAGTCTATCATCCATATACTCATAATGATTACAAGGACTACAAAAATTCCCTGCATTTAAAATAGTTAAATTTGTGAACCTTGCATTTAGAGAGTCAATCGGCTTCATTACAAAACCCTTTCCCAACATAATGCATTCATGTAGTCTCCTTGATCTTTGTGACTTCTATAAACTCTCAAACCTCAATTCATGTACATGTACTATACTTGTGCCATCTATAAACTCAAGAGTTCCTTGTTGTGTTTTACTTAAAAAAGATGATGTGTGCATTGCACCTGCCCCAAATGTGCCGCTTAGAAATCCATTATGAAGCTAGATAATAATGATATCCAAAGTTGTTCCAATAGATGTAATGTCAACATGATCTTTGTTGGCTTAGGGGAGCCTGACCCAGCTTCAAAGTTAGTTGCGCTAACCACAAAACCCTAAACTACTGGACCTTTCAGCAACAACCCACATAACATAGGCTATAGTCTCACCCGAAGCAGTATGGGGGGATGCAAGAACCAAGTTTTTGCTTCCAAAGACTAGTGTGATGCCTTTCAATGCCTTGGATCTACCTCTGTGCAGATTGATAAAATTCTAGGGATCGTTACTAGAACTCAGTTAAAGTGGCCTTTAGACCTTCTCAAAGGCATATGATCAGTCTTTGCAGACCTTTAATAGTCGATTTATCTACTTACGTGCATCAGAAAGAAATTCTAAATTGGAAATCACGCAGATCTAGTTAATTCATCAGAAAACATAAGAGAAATCACCAGAAACTTCACAGAAGAGACTAAATATTCCTTGCGTACATTATTAAGATAGATTCAAGATAGTCGCATAGAATTCAATCAGTAATTCAAAAAACATGTCATTCATCATCAACATATAAAATTTCTAGATATAAACATAAATACTCAGTAATTCTTTGGAAAAATGTCTTAATTGATCTTCAATTCACTGATTACAGACTCAAACTACCCTTCACACACAACTACAGGGGTCCACGCACTCAGTTGTAAACTCTATCTAGTCCTCCACACACTCCGCTACATAGGTTTCCCTTCTCTACCTAAGCGCAAGAAGCAAAGTCTTCCTTCCTTAGCTCCTGCCCAAGACTCTTCAACCGAATTGTCTATCCAAAAACATATGTTTTTCTTATCCTTAGACTTGCTAACACTCGACTATTTATTGACTTTTTCATACAATGCAATGGTCCATGAACCATGGGTGAAACTCAAAACTGACTAAAATTTTTACTAAAAACAAGGGGCTAAGCGCCTTTGAATCTTATTCATATACGCACTTTGCTTCCACAAATCGCGGAGACTTTACATCTTTTACAAAATTGTATACAAAAAAGGACTAATTAATTCCATTCTGCCCCTAGGGACCCCTTCCAAATAATCCTCTTGAAACTTTTGATTCAGTTATTTAACTCAATAAGCACATATGAAAGTAAGTGGATGCAAAATTTAACTTGAAATATTGTAGCCATCTCATAAATTTTTTCTCCACTAACTCCTAGTCTCTTAACAAAATAGGCATGAGCTTAACAAGTTTTTCCATGACTTGCCTCTAGAAAGCCATCTAATATGATGAATTCATAACACTTCTAGCCTTGTCATTTGAAATGACTCCATTATATCTTTTAATTCTCCATGTATTTTAGTATATTTCCCTAAGCATGCATAGGTCTTGTTTGCGAACTTATCAATAGCTTGCAATTCTTCAAAATAAGATGAGGCATCATTTTCTGCTAATGCTTCTCGATGAACTATATAGTGGATATCTAACAAATGAGGGGCATGTCGATGAAGCTTACTAGATAAAATTTCACGAATACCCCTCATGGATGATGCTCCATCAGATCCAAATCGAACTAACTTTGTCATGGAGAGATTCATGTCTACTAAAAGAGATGTCACAACATCATACATAGATTATTATGTTCATTCCTAATTTGTAGAAAGTGTATGAATTTTGTAGCACATGGACCTCTTCATTCATTTGTAAAATATGTGATATAAACAATCCAATGTTGCACCATAGTTTGAGCAGTGCTTTAATAAACTAAAAGTGACTAATATTGGCTTTGGAAAATCTCACCTTTTAATTTTTTCCAATATACCTCCTTAGCAGCTTCTAGAAAGTATTTTCCAAATGTTGTATTTGTATATGTTGACTATTCATCTGTTAGAGGCATGTGAGGAGTGTTTTTATACCTATTCAAGTCACAAATTGACTTATATACTTCCAAAGGTAAATCATGTATTGCAACAAAATACATGTTCCCAATAACTAATATAATTCTCTCCTTCTGAGCATCAACCATTAGCTCTTCATGTTTTGTAGTTGGAAGAGTACTTTGTTTACTTTCTCCCTCTAAAAGTTGCAAATAAAATTTATGAGCCTTTGACGTTGCATGGATGTTTAAAGCATTAACTTGAAGAGTTGTGCTTCCATTTTCAGCAAATGGATTTTCCCTTTTGAATTTTACACATCGTGAACATTTTATGATTTCAACACTATTACAATATTTACAGCATAAGCCCATGGAAATCTCATTCTCAATTTGGAATTGAATGCTCTTTTGTACCCCTTGGGAGTTGGTTCCTCTTCAAGAAGTTTTGCACTATATGATTCATGATCCTCTTCAACATGATCATATAGTTCATTTTCAGAAATATGCAGTTGATTAGAGAATTGAGAGATACCAAATTCATTGGCAAGTGAACGTTGTTTCAGCTCCTTTTTGGGGCAACCAAGAGGTGAAATTTTATACCTATGAATTATAATGAATCAACAAAACAAGAAATATAAAAATATAGATTAATATAAAAATACACAATATTCTTTGAAAATAAGAGAGTAGACAACAAAATTCATATGAAAACTAATGACATGAAAAGTAACAAATAGATCTCACACACATAGGTTTGTTGATCATTGAAAATTAAAACTAACATTGATCTTCATGGAAGGTTATGCACATTGCCATCACCAAAATGGAATTTCTTCTATAACAAGGAATATCTCAAATTGTTTTTCAGTAACTATAATGTAGAAGGGATCATGATTCACAAGGAAAACAATCACCAAAAAAGGGATGCACAAAACACACCAGCAGTTGGGAATTCGAGTGAATTTTGGGAATAGTTTGAAATTACAGAAGGGTCTTGTGTGCACCTGACTTAGACAAATCATGTGAGATAGTTGTTTTTGGGATTGACTTGAATCATGGATTACTTAAAGACTTCTTAGTTGAGGAACTATGCATGCTCACTGATATTTCTCTCTTCCTTCTCAATACCAACCATTTTAGTGGGGTCATTCCTCTTAGCTTCAAGATTCCCACACTTTTAAAAAAGTTGGATATGAGTAACAAAGACCTCTCAGGGAATTTCCCTACTGTGGTTATGGAACTACATGGTATGGTGTATTGGGATCTAAGATTCAATTTCTTTACAGGTCTTATTCCTGCAGAGCTCTTCAACAAGAAGGAAATGGATGTTATCTTTGTGAAAAATAGCTATTTTGAAGATAATATTCTAGACAACATGGGGAACTGTCCAATCTTTGTGGTGAGATTTGCCAATAACAAGTTGACTAGAAGCATTCCTAGCAGTGTTGGAAACATGGCCCAGGGGTTGAGCGAGGTGTTGTTTCTCAACAATGAACTGTCTGGATTCTTTCCAGAGGAGACAAGGATGTTGGATCATCTCAATGTGTTAGATGTGAGATTTAATCACATATGAGGTCAGGTTTAATTATCTCCTAGCTATCTTAGTAACATTGAGCTGCTCATTCTGGCTCACAATGAATTATACGGATCCATTTCTGATGTTATTTTCTCTATAAGGAGCCTCCATAACCTTACTGTTTCCTACAATTATTACATAGCAAAGCACGCAAACTACCCGTCACTTCCAAGCAGGGGAGTGCCATTTGATGGTTCACATAACTACATTCCACATCATCCTCTTTAGCGATAATAACAAGTATGTGCTACATTTCGTGCCCAACGTAAGACTTCTATTGATATGTCTTTTTCTCATCTGCAATGTACTCTACCATCTCCCATTATATCACCACCACAATCACCTTCACCTAGACCTCTTCAAGTACCCTACTGTTAGACATTCTTCACCACCATCTCTTGTTTCTCTCATAGTACCTGCATTCAGATATGCATCCTGATTCCCCACCACCTCATGTTCCTCTTGCAATTTCTACAATCAAATATACATTTCCACCACCACCTCCAACCAATATAGTCCCTCCACGAATCCAAAACTATAACTCTCCCCTTCCTCCACCCTTCCATTAACTATTAAACGAAGTAGATACTTTGTTTTGAATTCAACATACAAGAAATAATTGTGTTTTAGGCAACAGAATAGCTTGAAGTTTGAACATAAGATTCAATGCACTATTTTTATAGAAGAGATGGCATATTACTTTCAGTTAAGGATCTAATGGAAATATATAACTAAGATTTTCATGCCTTATCCACTACCTATTGTGTGTGTCTAATCAACTAATAGGGATAACATCCTATTCATTTTGCAAAGTTGATAGGTATATTGCTATCCATTCATGTATTGGTATTTTATAAACACCTAGTTCAAGTGATGGTAAATGGTACCAAACTGTAATAATTTTCTAAACATTTTGTTATGTTACTAAAGAAAATTGAATCCAATGATGCCATTTTGGTGTAGAACTATAATAGTATGCAACTTGATTTTTATATTTTGTTTTAGTAGAACTAGAATGATATATGAATGGTTTTGATAAATTGAATTTGAATATATGAATGGCTTTGAGAAATTGATATTGAATTTGAATTTTCAAGTGGATATTGTGACCCCATTCAATTTTACTCAATAGACCCACCAAACTCAAAATTAATTATCCTAAATTTGTGTTAACTTAATCTTATCTCTTCGAAAATTATTAATTAAATCGTTATTATAAAATATAATATCATCAATGTTCTTATTCTCTTCACCTATCCTAACTATCATATCCTTCCAAAATTATCTACCACGACCTAATGAGATTCAGGCACAACATGCCTTGAGTTACACATTTGGAGAACTCCTAAGCCCTTCTCCCAATATCATACATTTTCCATGAATTATGTTGCATACGAAACCAGTCAAACTCAACCAACTTATAATCCAAGGCTATATGCCTGCCAAGATTTGAGCCTTGCTCTTTAGCATGGCAACACCGCTGTCAACCACTAGACCATGGTCCAACACACTAAAAATATCCTTTTTGTATTATGTATTTCATCAAATGTAACAAGAATTAAGTAGAATCTTAGTCTGCTGATCAAAATATTACTCAATAAATTTTATCCACTGTAAAAAATTCCACATTACCACATGTTCATCAATGAGAAAGAAAACAAGTTCGTAAACCTAGTATGACCATTTAGTTAATTGTCTAGAGGTGGCCCTCGCACATCCTAAGCAGTAATTAGTGGTGCATAATTTAAAACATAGTGACAACTACCATGCTTAATAGAGAAAAAATAGTACATCATCTGGGAAAAATGACCATTATTTGATTTAAGCAGTGATAAAGGGATAATTCCAAGTAGTGAAATGAGTATTTATGCAAAATTTTCATTGTGGAATTGACTAGTAAGAGTTGGAATTTCATAATGTTGAATTTAAATACACTTGACTAAGAGTGACATGTAATATTTCAGACCTAACTATATTTTAATATGATGTCAATAATTCTATGGTGACTATTTCATGTGCCTAGAAAATAGAAATGCAACAGGTAAATAATTATTTAATGATGGATAATAATTTCCTCATGCCATTGAAGTATAAATTTAGAAACAATTTACTCTTGAAACTTAGGTGTAGATTTTTCCAACTAATACCTATTCTATATTGGAGATTTTTATCTCCTATTATATGACACATTTGAATTCCACTTTACAAAACAGAAAAATGCTTTGATAACCATAAATGATTTTTTAGGGAATAGGGAAACTTGGGAAACAAAGTCCTATTTGACATCAGTTTCATTGTATAAACAAATTCATATAGAAAATCATAACTCAAAAGCCAAATTAATGTTGGCAACCCACACATTGTATACTAAAATAATAACATGGGGCTACTAGTTTGTATTTAGGGGCACATCCATCCCATGTTGGGGGTATCATGAAACCCATGAATATTTTATCTGGTGTCAGCCTCCTAAGCTGATTGTAAACTCTCTTGAATCCATAGAAAATTAGGCTAAGGTCTCCTATCTTTTTCATCTTTTTCAAATGAGAGAGGTTTTGTAAAGAATGAACAATTTGAAGCAAACTGCAAGGCACCAGGGCATGTTTTTAACGTTGCGTTTTTGAACTTATGGTATATGAACTTGTGCCTTTGATCAAAGACATAAAACTCACTATATCATCACCTTGTCAAAACTCTTGAATGCTAAGGTTTCCTATCTTTTTCAACTACTGAAGTATTCTGAAGCTAGATCAATATCTAAAATCCCTACATCTATTGTCATCAATCAATTAGTTTGAAGGGAGCCTTACACTCTTGCCAATTTTGTCATTCGGTTGAAGCCAGATTACTATAGACAAAAAAGATCATCTAAGGGCTTGTCTCTATGACCTTTCAAGAACCAAGAAGAAGGACACCTTTGAGGTAGGGATCATGATTCATAAGGAAAATAAGCTTCTTCTCAAGTGAATTTTTCCTCAGTTGGCTGCAACCTTGAAGGAAGGATTGGTTAGTTGAGAAATGTTGATAGAATGGACAATATGAGGCAAACAACAAGGCACCACGGCATGTTTTTATGGTTTCATTTTCTAAACTTATGGTATATGAAGGCACCTCTAATCAAAGGCATAAAAATTGCTATATCATCACATCATATAACAGTCCAAACACCTCCAAATTTGTGAGTAAAAAATTATAAGTTAAATACTTATATTGCAGAGGTAGAATGCCTCTATAACCATTGAATAAGACACTTATATTTATATATATCTTTTATAGTTAGGCAATTTTTACTAGGACCGTTGACAATAGAGTTTGACTTCTCTCCAAGCTAGACCAGTCCTGAGAGGATTCAAGCCAACCTCGGTGTTCGTGAGTCTCATACAAGTGTCACAATGTCACTCGTGGCTTCTCACAACATTCATTGCACTTACCATCTTTCTTGTAGTGATCAATATGAATTTTCCTCTTCTCATGATGCACCACTAGCCCTCAATAATCACAAGTTAAAACCATGCAGGGGATGATGTTGAAGATGGAGAATTATCAGCCCTTATAGCCAAATAATTATTGTATTCTCTTCCAACTCATTATTTCAAGAGGATTGAGATTAACGATGGCGATGGCAGGGCTCGCCAAAAGGTTGTCTCCTGGATTTTGAAGGTAAAAAAGCCACCCAACAATTCAGAATTTCAATGCCCAATTACAAAATCTAAATGTTGAATGCTTTGAAATTATAATAATGAATGTAGGTTCAAGGACATTACTATTTTCTTCCAGAGATAGCCCTGCTGGCTACAAACAACCTTGATCGTTTTCTTTCTTGCACACAAGTTCAGGTAGTTGAAGGAATTGCTAATATTTTTTGGATTCTGCTAGCATGACCAAAGAATTTATAAACATATTGGGTTTATATAATCATTTATAAACATAAGCATGACCAAATCATTTATTGGGTTTTAAATTAGGTTCTATGTAAAATAGTTGTAAACAACTTGAACGTTGTTTTGTTGAAAACAACATAAGTCATGGCCAATGTAGCTAGCATCAGTATCATGTTTTTCTTTGGCAACCAAGATGGAACAACACCAAGTTCCTCTACGTTTCTCCCTTCATGTTCTGATGGTAATTGTAACTTTTATATCACTGTGGATTTTTCTTGTGTTTGAAATGGTAGCCTTATTTTGTGTTCAAAGGTAAGGGAAGATGAACATGTTTTCAAACCTCAAAGTATTCAAAGAATGGAGTTGCTTTTGCTGAGTGCATTGAAATTGTGGATGAAGGTATTGACAGCTCTTTCATATTTGCAATATGGTGGCCACATATTAGGTTTAGAGAAGCAACTTCATAGAGAGTTTATAATGCGATCCTATGAGCTTGATCTCTACGCTATTAATGGTATGTATGTTTAAAGACATGTGTTTACTTACTTTTGTTATTGAGTCAAGAGAAGAAAGGTTTTGTAGACACCTTGGTGGGGTTATTTTTGTTATTGTCTCGAGAGAAGCAAATCTTTTAGGCACTAGAAGAGCATATTCATAATAATGTGAATGTTGGTGAAAACAACATAGATTATGCCAATGTTTCTGTAATATTATGTCAATGGTGTTGTAAACAGAACATATATGCCAATGTTTCTATAATATTATTTCAATGGCGGTGTAAGCAGCACACATTATTCCATTGTTTATGTTTTCGGCAGATATTATGTCAATGTTTCTATAATGGTGGTGTACACAAAGGTAGTGACCATCTAACTAACATGATGTCATGACCTTCTTCCTAAGATAATGTGGATTGTTTTGATGAATATGGATCTCTTGCTAACAAATTGCACATTCATAGCAATGCTCATTGATCTAACAAAATGTTCATTGGTTGAAGATGAATATGTATGCTTTCTTGTCTTCCTCGTTGTGGGACATTTTGACTCAGTGTGTGTGAATAACAGTGAATAACGAACTAACATAATGTTAAATTGGTTGAAGATGAACATGTGTTCTTGGTTATTCTTCCTCCTTTGTGGTACTTAATAAATGGGAGTGTGTGAATGACAATAAATAATGAGTAGTTTGGTAGTTCATTGGTTGAAGATGAATCTATGTACTTGGTTGGACTTCCCCCTATGTTAGCACATTTTGACTAGGTGTGTGTGAATAATATTAAATAATGAATAGTGTGGTACTCCATATTGAAGAATTTGAAACTAATAACACACTAATATAATGTTGGCTGGTCACTAATGAATATGTGCTTTCTTTTTGTTCCTTGTTTTGAAGACTTGTTGAGGTACTTGGCCTTTCTAGTTTGCAAGATTTGCTAAGTGGGTTAGCGCATGAATCACAGTGAATGAAAAACTGTGTGGGACTAGAAGCTTGGTAATTTGGACTATTTGAATTGACTTTAGTACTCTCCTCTCCTCTTGTGTGCTACTGCTGAGTGCCAAGTCTCCTCTCTGATAGTGGAACCAAGTTACCAACACCCTGGAATAAACTTTCTTGTCAATAAAGATAGATGAACAAATGGTAGAGAAATGTAGATTTTCGTGTAGATTCACAGCTCATGTAGTGTACTAAAACACAAGACAAGAATCTACTCTACTCTTTGAACAAAGAAACCCAAGCATTGATGAAAACAATAATCGACAAGAGGAAGATAATCAAAGACACATAACACAATTGTTTCTCTGGGGAAAACCCCTACTCAAAACCCCTTTATTTCATTAATCAAAAATCTAAGTGATAATACAAGGCTTGTTCTCCCAAGAACAATTCCAGACAAGTATGATCAATTCTCACCTCACAAGCCCGCACTGACCAACACTTAGCTAATTTCTACTGCCTATTGAGCACCTATTTCCTTGTGCAATTCCTGAGAGGAATAACCCATATTTAATTAAGAATTCCTTCTTCCATAACTAGGCAATCCAAAACTAGGTCGTCTTCTGATTACTTGCATGATCTGTACAACTTGGATCATTCTACAACTAATAGTACAACATCCCTGCACTTTAGTCTTAACTGGGTCTTTGTCTGAACCGACATGCATGAGTTTCTCATGAGGGAATATTCAGTTAGCTAGAGTAGCAATGAGGATGCACTAGTGCACCAACTCACTACTAGGCCTCTACTAGTTCCAAAAATAGTTAGAACTAGTTTAACCGACCACAACCCAATCAAACTGAGTTATCTAATTACAACTCAAATAAACTCATCCTGGACCCCTAAAATTTAGGTGGAACATATACATGAATACAAAAATACTTCCAACTCGAAATTCCTAAGCTAATTAAGTCAATTAAATTTAATTAATTATCTACAAGTTTTTATGAGAATAGAATTATATTTCAATTCAAAGTTTAGTTCAAGGACAAATTAAACTGGAATTTCTTGTTTCCATTTCTCAACAAAAAATGAGCCTAATTGTCACTTCAGAGGAGGCCCACTTTCATTCGATGTCAACAAACAGGGCGAAGGATGAGGTAAGTTAGGCACAGTAAGGCCTTATAAACTATTGCCTTAAGAGTCTATGCATAGTACGTACTGGCACATAATTACTAGCAGCAAAGTAAACAGCTAAGGTGGTCACAGACTCACAACACCTTAAAATGTATAGCCCATTTTAAAGCCAACATTTCGCCTGATAGTATCCGTGTTCCTAATGATGAAATTCATGCAATTTATTCAGTTCCTATTGGACCAATCCGATTTCCTTAGTAGTCTAATGGGTTCACTTAGTATAAATGACTAAGGTTGAGGCTATAACATACCTAGTTGTTGTTTGTTGTCATTCAATTGAAGAAGATGCAGACTCCTGACCTGAGTATGAATGTGGAACAAAGGATTCAGGAATGGATCTTTCGCTGCAAAGATGGATCTTTCTCTATAAATATGGCTCTTTGGCAAACTGCAGTTCTTCTCCAACCAAATGAAAAAAGAAAATGCTTCAAACTGAGAGGGAAAAATATCAGTCAACGAGCTTGTCGATGCCATTATCATTGTTGGCTCAAACTCAACAACCTCTAGGCTCCAGTTCTCTTACCATTAATCCTCTTCAATGCTGCAACAACCTTTGATTCTAGAAACAACATTAGTGAGAGTCCCTCAGCCCTGTTGAGTCACTAGTAACACTCATGAGTCACAACTGAATCCCAGGTTATATTAAAGTTTAGGAAGTTGAGATGAATCTAACCAGTAATGAGTCACCACTATCAGTACCACCTAGTCCACCTCCGCACTGACTAGTGGTGTAACACATTACTGCTCTTCTAAATGTGTAACTTTAATAATAATAATATCTACCACTCTCTGCACTGACTAGACTGGTAATTATCTTTAATATATGAGACTTTGAATGTGTAACTTGATGACTTGTGAGTCATTGAGTTGCTGTGAAAGACAAGTCAGATTTCAGTGAAATTAGAATTTAAAAAAAAAATCAGCATTGGACAGGCCTTCTTAAAACATTTTATAATATTATTATATATTTTTTTAAACTCGTAAAACTCAAATTTTAATTTCTTTTTTATTAGGAAATTTTGTTTCCTACTTCTGTGACGTGCCAGAGGCCTTTTGATGGGCTAGGACTTGTTCAATTTTGAAGACTGCGCACCATAGCAACAAAAGAAACTCAATTTTCTCTACTAACCAAAAAATGGAGTATGTGGGTAAATTAAATACAAATTTCACCAGAATTCTTTCCTGGATGAGAACTCCTCACACACAACTCTAACGTTTTCAAAAACCTTAGTGCTCGGATACCAAGGAAAAAAAAACCATAATAAAAACTTTTTGTGAAAGTCTCACACACCATAAGATGTTTGCCTCACCCATTATTTATAGTGATACAAATGCAGCGGAAACCCTAGTACAGTGAGAGGCGCTATAATAGCTAGCATCAATGGCTAAGTAGTCTCATTGTCTCCTCAATACATCTTTCCAGTCATTAAAGATTTTGTATCATTCTAACTTTAATGATTAAAGCCACGAAATAATTTTTTGCCTACATTTAGGTGAATTTGGTAACTATGCATCAAAGCCATGAAATAAATATAAAAATGTTTTAATCATTTATTTATAATATTGTTTCATTGCAATTTTATTTCTTTATTTTTTCTTTTAAATTCAATAAACTAGATAAAATATTCAAATTACAGATAGATAATTCTGATATGTGTTTTATCTAACTCTTCAAATTTCTTTGGCCCCAAATTCGTATGTTAGGGAAAATGAAGAAGCCTGATAGTGGAATAACGATAAGTGTACCTGTAATAGCTTTAGTGTTAGCGGTGATGGTGGGGATTGCTATTTATTTGAAGAAACCACCTAATGTAGGTTATGAAGGTATATTTTAAAATAAGTCAGACTGTTATTGAGCCGAGAGGTTCATTTTATAGCTTAGTATGAAGGAATGTGCAAGTTTCCTCATCTCTTCATGCCCCTTTAAAATAAAAATTATGTTCTAAATAGAAAAATAATATCGGTTATAAAAAAAAAAATGAATATGTTGTAAAGTAATTAGAAGTAAAAAAAAATGTGTGAATGAATGATTAAATCTTATACTTTTAAAAAATATTTCAACAAGAGATGTCTATATCAACTTCATATATATCTCAATATAGAAAAAAATTATGCTTTTATCGTTAATTTCTTTTTTTATTCTTATATATAGTCTATTTAACTTTGAAAAATAAAATTTAAACAATGAAAAATAACACATTGTATGTTTTACTCTAAATTTGATCTTTCTCGACTTATGTTAGATCCATACTTAAATAAATCTATGCTAGTTTTAGAATAAATCATAACAAAAAATTCCCCTTGTGAAAACATCTAAACTTTGATATTTTGTGAAATTTATAGAGATTGCACGTACATGTGAAAATGAAAACAATAATCCCCCTCCTCTCATTTTAGAGGGTATCACCATTGAACATAAATATTTGAGAGGGAGAAATGTCATAGACGGGTGGAATCGAGAGTGAGAGAAAATGGAGTGGGGTGATAATAGCTATATCCTACTTCAAGTGGGAAGATGACTTAAACTTCCAACACATCCATCCGTGAACCCGTAAAGAAGTTTATTCATCTTTATGATTCAAGTGGGTGAAGCCAATTTTAAACCTTTGGTGGATTTCGTACAAAATTGACAAAAAAATAGTGTTGAAAAATGCCAAAATGTAAAATAGTAAGACTAAAAAAATTTAAGCTTTGGATTTTATATTTTTCAATTTTTGTTTATCTCTCTCTTTATGTGTGTGTGATTGAAATATTTTACTTAACATGAGTATTGACATATTTTATCTATGATCCACATTGAATTTTTTTATCATAAGTGGTATGTTTTGAAAGGGGCATGTTAATTTTATGATAAAAAATAAATGAGTTATATATCTAGATCCTATTATTTTTATTAGGAACTAATTGATTTTTTTAATTTCATTTACTTTTTTTCCAGCATTGAAATATTTTATTATGGTGTGTCTGTTTGTGTAACTGATTTTGTCATAAATTAGTTTGTATAGTTATTCAAACAATTTATTTAAATGTTTTAAAGTATTTGTAAGAAGTATAAGAATTATACATGTTGTTCATCTCTCTCTAAATTGAAACAAAATGTATCTTTCTCTCTATATAGTTGACAATTGTTTTAATATTAACAAAGTTTAAATAAATCAACTCCCTAATCTTGTTATCACAATGAGATAGTGAAACAATGTGCTCACAAAATTAAACTGAAGTTTGAGTTTTTATGTTTTACACTTTTTTGGTATTTTATAGTGTAAGAATAGATAATAAAATATTCATATCAGCTAATGAAGAGAAAATATATACATAGAAAATACAATGAATTGAACTTAAAGAAGGCAAGGAGCTAATGAGAGCTAAGAAGCCTTAAGTTTAAAGCATAAGATGATGTAAATACAAGAGAAAAAGCAACAAGCTAATCAATGATCAGACTAAGGGTCCTAAATTTTGTAGAGCATAAGTTAATGTAAACAATAAGAGGATTTGCTAAATAAATATCACTTTTAATACAAAAAGATATTAGGCAATAACATTGGAGACCAAAGAGTTGTTCTTATTGAAATTGAACCAAATGTAGCGAAAACCCTGAGAAGGAAAGCTTCTATGGAAGCTCTTGACCACCGTTATCACATACTGATGCAACATAAATATTATCATATATAATAATCCGAGAACAAGCGAGAATAAAAACTAATTCAAATACTTTGTGCAAGTTTAGATGTGGGAAACTTGCTTTCTACAAATAAATAGCCATTGGTACTCGCAAAAGATAGCCAAATATTCAAGCAACAATAAATGAATAAAAAAAATACAAGATACTTAAGATTTTTAGGAATTTCAATGGAATCACCTAGTTTTTCACCCCTTGGTGAAACAAGGTTTCTATCACCTTTAGGATTATCCTCTAACTTATGAGAAATTGTAGTCGTCAGAAAATTATAGCATGCCTTTCTTTTCACAACTCCCTCTTTTGCCTTCATAGATCTCTCCTCTTTTTAAAGAGGCCCCAAACAGTTTTGCAAGTTTTCAAGTTCAAAATTACATTAAGTTTGTTTCTAATGAGGTTGATTAAATAGCAAAAAGAAAGACATTCTAAAGGTTTTGTAAAAAAATTATTTAAATTAATACTTTGAATCTAGTAGGTGGGATCCTCTCTTTTCCTTATTTTATTAGGCTCTATAACCTTTGTCCCAAAGTAAAAATGGATAAGAAATCTAACCCCAATAATTGGTTCATTCAATAAAATTCAGTCCATAGAAATAAACATAAACCATGTCATAACAAAATCATGACCATAAACTTCCTTATTCGATTAGGCTCTATAACCTTTATCCCAAAGCATAAATGGATAAGAAATATGACCCACATAATTGGTTCATTCCAGAAATCTCCAACCACACTAATAAACATAAATCATGTCATAACAAAAGCATGACCATAAACTTCATATGACAGGCTCTATCCCCTTTCCTTAAGAACTTTCGATTTTGATTCTTTATTGATGAAGTATATGAAATCTTATTCTGTCACTAAAGATTTTTTGTTTTCTTGTTTTCTTGTTATATATATATATGCTTGAAAAAATCAAATTTTTTTAAATGTGATTTTTTCTCATATTTCCATTAAAAAAATTTGCACTTCAAAATTTTTGATTTTCTCCCTGCTTAGTAAATCCAACCAAAATTTTCTCCACACTTAATAAATCCAACCTTAAAATAAGATAAACCAAGAATAATAATATACCTTGAGGTGTGATTATTGATCAACCCAATTCTCAATGGTGCAGGAGAAACCACATATTTTATCGTTGTGTAATGTAGGTATTGATAAACTCCACACGACACGACCGTGGGATGGTTACTGATTGCAATAAACGCGCTTTTAATTGTGAATACTTGTCATGATCAGAAACCACATATTTTATCGTTGTGTAATGTGGGTATTGATAAACTCCACACAACACGACCTCTTATGCAAGACCGTGGGATAGTTACTGATTGCAATAAACGCGCTTTTAATTGTGAATACTTGTTATGATAAGAAACCATGGGTTGTGAATGACTTATGATTAGTGAAGGTAGAAGTATTCAAAATTGGTTGTTGTTCCAGTTGTGAATGACTCTTACGATTAGTCAAACTAGAACTATTCAAAATTTGTTGTTCTAGACGCGTCAAACTAGAACTATTCAAATTTGGTTGTTGTTCTAGACGCGTTATATGGCTTTTGCTGGGGAAATGTTCAAGCCATAGCGTTTGCAATGGCCATAGCTAAGGGAGTTTCGCTGGCATTCATGGCAGTGCTTTCCTGTTGCGTTGTACAAGGTAATAACTGCAAAAGTGCGAAGGGAGTTTCTCTGGCATTCATGGCAACTTTATGCAGTTGGGTTATACAAGGTAATAACTGCAAATTGGATATTTATGTATGTTGAAGAGTCTAACTTTATTACTGTATTTGTTATCCTCGCAGGAGCAGGAGGTGTGACCATTGAGTTCCTGAATGAGTGCCAATTCTCCGTTTGGCCAGCCGGGACACAAATGCAGGCCCATAGAATGCTGGGCTCAGGACAATCGTGGAAGATTCCACTCACTGCCGGGTCGACAGATAGCAGATTTTGGGGGTGCACTCGGTGTGTCTTCCCAATGTCCTGCACAACCGGGGTGTGCGAGAATGTACAAAACATTACACCCCCGGTGACTATGGTTGAGTACAGTGTCAATGAAGCCGAGAATGTGGACTTCTATAAAATCTCTCTCATTGGCGGATTCAACATTCCAATTTCGTTCAAACCCTCTAACTCTAAGTGCCAAGCGATCGCTTGCAGCAGCAACATAACTGCCAATTTTCTCGCATGTTGGGGATTTTTCTGGTAAAATCCCAAAAACAAAAAAAAACACACACAGAGGCAATGCTCTGTTTTCTTCTCTCCACAGGATCTTTTGCACAGGGAAGATTTAAAAAAAATGACTGAGAACAGAGTATTACATACCCAGAAAATGATTTCTATTCATTAAAATATAATGCCTGATACATATTCATCCTCTTTTACTGAGAGGGATTCACCAAAAATACATTCAACAAAACTCTGTCTCCACTTGAGAATTTACACTGCTGGTGTGTAAAAACCCATTTACATTTACTGCTGTGAAAATATTTTACATAAACTACTGTAAAAATCCTTTTTCACTTACTCGTGTAAAAGTCTTTTTTCACATACTGCTGAAAAAAAAAAAAATTTACACATGCTTGCCAAGAAAAATTATATGCCTGCTCCCCTTCGTTTGGACAATATAAAAATTTACATTACAACCTGATTTTTCTTTGGGTTCGCACTGCTGTGCGGTATATGCTCCCTGCTTCACACGCTCGTCTTCATTCTTTTATTTACGCATTGCACTGCTGTGCAAAAAATAGGTTCTTTTTGAAAGTCAACCCTAGTTAACCCTTGTGTATTAAACATTACATCGCACGAGCTCTTTTTCATTTCGCTCGTTATAGATATATTAACCCTAAAACAAAAGTCATATAAAAAAAAACTACGACTCCCAAAGCAAAGACAATATGTTTTACGTGCCGTAAAAAACTTAAGAATTCTACCTACCACTATGACAATTTATTAACTGCGTTAATAAAAAAACTGCGGTCAACCCAACTTTAGTTTTACTACACGCAAAGTTTTAATGCAGGCTCGTATGCTACTTTGGTTGATGGACGGCGGAGAATGACGAAGGCGATCGGACGGTGAACAAGAATATCGGGAGGCTCCTTTGTGCTGAACGTTAGCGTTCGATAAACCTGTACGGAAGTGGAATTGGTTGAGGACGCGTGGCAAGATTTGATTGTATCGGAATCAATTATACAGAAACTGCTTTCACCACAAAAGCGGTTCGAAATGCGTTAGGGTGGTTTCTGGTTTCGCTACTGTGGTGTTGGGCCCAGTACATACGTGGTTGAAATTACATATTCAACACTCCCCTTTAATTTCAACTGTTGGGCATTCAGTCATACCCGAACACTTTCTAAAAAATTCAAAGCTTTTCTGATCCAATGGCTTTGTCAAAATGTCTGCTACCTGTTCCTGAGTCCTGCAATGTTCTAAAACAATTTCTCCATTGTTCACCAATTCTCTGATGTAGTGAAACCTTGTATCAATGTGTTTCGTTCTCTTACGAAACACTGAATTCTTTGACAATGCAATAGCTGAGCTATTGTCACAAAAAATCACTGTTGTTTTTGCCTGCTCTTTGCCTAAACTCCTCAACGTTCTTCTCATCCAAACTGCTTGACATGTTGCTGCTGTAGCTGCCACATATTCAGCCTCTGCTGTAGACAATGCTACAATGGACTGCTTCTTAGAAGCCCATGACATGGCTCCTAAACCCATATGAAAAGCATAACCAGAAGTGCTTTTCCGATCATTTACACTTCCAGCCCAATCACTATCAGTGTATCCAATTAAATCTGAATGTTCTGAGAAAGTATATAAAATTCCAAACCTTTTGGTACCTTTGACATACCTCAGAATTCTTTTTGTTGCCTGCCAATGTGCTTCCTTTGGCCTCTCCATGAATCTGGAAATTAAACTAATAGCAAACATAATGTTAGTCCTAGTAGCTGTTAAATACATAAGGCTGCCAAAAATACTCTTGTACAAACTAGGATCAAAATCCTTGCTGTTGTCCTCTCTGCTGAGTTTTAATCTCATTACTGTGGGAGTGATTGCTGCCTTGCACTCTTGCATGTTAAATCTGCCCAACACTTGATTTACATATCTAGCTTGTGAGATAAAAATTCCTTTTTCATTTTGATCTACTTCTATGCCTAAGAAGTATCTCAACAAACCTATGTCAGTCATTTCAAATTCCTCTTTCATGACTGATTTAAAATTCTCAATGAGCTGATCATCATTACCTATGAAAATAACATCATCAACATATAAGACAACAATCAAAATTTTACCATCTTTTTCTTTGATGTAGACGGTGGGTTCTCCTTCACACTTGTCAAATTCATTATCCAATAGATAGGAATCTATCCTGCTGTACCATGCTCTTGGCGCTTTCTTCAGCCCATAAAGAGCTTTCTTCAATTTGCACACTTTGTGCTCTTCACCTTTCTTCTCATAGCCTAGAGGTTGCTCAATGTAAACCTCTTCCATTAACAATCCGTTTAGGAATGCCGACTTCACATACATTTGGTAAACTTTCCACTTATTTTGAGCTGCTATGGACAGCTCTGCTCTCACGGTTTTCATTCTTGCAACCGGTGCGAAATTTTCCTCATAATCTCTCCCATACTGCTGCTTGTACCCTTTGACAACCATCCTTGCCTTGTGCCTTTCTATCTTGCCTTCAGAATTGCTCTTGGTCTTGTAAACCCATTTAACTCCAATGACCTCTTTACCTTTTGGTAGCTCAACCAAATCCCATGTTTTGTTTCTTTCTATGGCATTCATCTCCTCATCCATAGCTTCTATCCATTTCTTATCCTTAATTGCATCTTCGAAATGAATAGGATCATCAACATGACAATACAAGGCAAATAAGGAATTCATTCCTTCATCATAAATGTCACTTAAATTTCTGAACTTCTTACCTCTTTCATTTGGTGTGCAAGTGCTTGAAGATGCACTTGAATTTCCTCCTTGTGGTGTGCTTGGAGAAGCACTTTCATTTATCCTCAATGGTCTCCCTTGCTGTCCTTGTGTTGGCGCTGTTGTTTGGGGATGCATTTCAGCCACCTCCTCATCATCTTCATCATGAGACAAACAGTTTTTAACATTCACTGTTTTCTCTATGCTTCCATCCCAAGCTTCCTCTTCAATGAATTGAACATCTCTGCTGACAAAAAACTTCTTGGTAGATGGGATACACAACCTATAAGCCTTGGATTCCTCTGTATCCAATGAAAATACATTTCTCCCCTTTGCTGTCCAACTTCCTCCTTAGCTGATCTGGTATGTGTGCATAGGCCACACATCCAAAAACTTTCAAGTGGGTGACCCCTTGCTTTCTCCCACTCCATGCTTCTTCCGGCACTTTATTCAACACTGTTTTTGTAGGACACCTGTTCAAAATATACACTGCACAATTTACAGCTTCATCCCAATAATCATTTGGCAAATGCTTTGCTTTCAACATGCTCCTCGCCATATCCATGATGGTCCTATTCTTCCTTTCAGTAACTCCATTTTGCTGTGGGGTGTACCTAGCTGTAAATTGTTTGTGAATTCCATTTTCTCTACAAAATCGTAGGAATTCCTTGGAGATATACTCACCTCCTCTGTCAGTTCTCAAAACTTTTATATGCAGCCCGCTTTGGTTCTCCACAAGTGCTTTGAAATTTCGGAATTTTTCAAACACTTCACTTTTGTTTTTAAGAAAATATACCCAAGTTTTTCTGGTAAAGTCATCAATAAATGTTAGGAAATATTGGTTGCCTGCTAATGATGGAGCTTGCATCGGTCCACATAAATCTGAGTGGATGACCTCTAAGGGTGCCTTTGCCCTTATGCTTTTACCCGATGGAAAACTTTCTCTATGTTGTTTCCCCAAAATGCAACCTTCACAAAGGCTGTCCGGTTTCTCTATCAATGGTAATCCTCTTACCATTCATTTTCTGCTTAACAAGTTTAGACCTCCAAAATTGAGATGTCCAAATCTCAAGTGCCACAACCAATTTTCATCCTTTGGCACGCTTCGGAAAGCCTCTTGGGTGACTGCTGCAATTTCTCCTTTGTTTTTCAAATCTGCCCTTATTCTAAGAGGGAACATCATGTTCCTTGTCATCTTCACTTCAGCAATGCATCATTTGTTGGGTGCTATATCCATGATGGTGCATACATCATTTTCAAAGAAAACTTTGTAACCCTTTTGAACAAGCTGTCCAATACTCAAGAGGTTACATCTCATTCCAAGGACATAGTAGACATCTACTATGGTTTACCTTTCTCCTTGCTTTGTAAATATTTTTACTTCTCCTTTTCCCATAACAGAAATTTTGCTATCAGTTCCTAGTGTGACTTCTGATTTCACATTTTTATCTAGGGTAGAAAAGAGGGCTATGTTTCCTGTCATATGGTTGCTACAACCTGAGTCTAAAAACCATATGTCCTCACTGTTTGTTTCAGCCATTTTACAAGCTAACAACACATTATCTTGGCTGATGTTTTCTCTAGTGACATTTGCATTTTGTCTATTACTCATATCATGTTGCTTCTTCCTACATTCACTGGCATAATGCCCATATTTTTTACAATAATAGCATTGGACATTGGATTTTTCATACCTTTGTCCTTGAGCATGATGTTGTCCTCTTTGTTGGCTGCTGCCTTGGCCTTGGTTCTGATTTGGATTGCTGCCTCTTCCTTGAGCATTTGCTGGGCTGTTCCTTCCACCTCTATTTTGACTTCTGCCTCTTCCTCTCTTGTTTCCTCTGCCTTGACCTCTTCCTCTTCCAAAGGACATCTGGGTCTTAAAGGCTTTCTCTAGAGATGAGTTTTCATTCCTACTCAACCTCTGCTCATGTGTTATCAGTGATGCATGAAGCTCATCAACTGAAAAGTTTGAGAGATCCTTTGTCTCTTCTATGGTAGTGACAATCACATCAAACTTTGAGGGTAGGACCCTCAATAGTTTCTCCACAATCCTCCTTTCTTCAAGGGTTTCTCTATGAGTCCTCATCTGTGTGACCAGACCAATCACATGTGTGAAGAATGAGTCAATATTGTCTGGCTCCTTCATGCTCAGATTCTCAAAATCTCTCCTCAGCAATTGTAGTTTTGTTGTCTTCACTTTCTCCATGTCTTGATAGGCTATTTTGAGGGTTTGTCATACTTCATTGGATGTCTTAGCTGCTGCTATCCTTGGAAACACACTTTGGTCCACTGCTTGATACAACAACACAAGGGCTTTTGAATCCTTCTTCCTATTGCTCTTCAGCAGATCTCTCTCTGTCTGTGTCAAACTGTTAAATTCTTCTTCATTTGCTGGTTCTTCAAACCCATATTCAACAAGTTCACATAGATCTTGAGAGATAAACAGGGCTCTCATGGTTATGGCCCAGTAGTCATAGTTTTTCCCAATAAACTATGGGAACTGGGTGTTAAACATACCCATGCTAGTGCTGGTGCTAGCCATTCCTTGCATCCTCAACTATGCTTCAATTTCTTGACTGTGTATTTTAAAACACTGACTGTTTCAGCAGTAACAAAAAGAAAACTTTGAGGAATACCTGAATCTTTTGCCTGAGACTTCACTTTGCTGGAGAAGATTTACTGCTGCAACAAAAGACTCCTCCCTTCAGCTTCTTGAACACCTTCAAAGAGCCTAAGCCTGCTCTGATACCACTGTTGGGGATTTTTCTGGTAAAATCCCAAAAACAAAAAAAAAACACACACACAGAGGCAATGCTCTATTTTTCTTCTCTCCACGGGATATTTTGCACAGGGAATCTTTAAAAAAAATGACTGAGAACAGAGTATTACATACCCAGAAAATGATTTCTATTCATTAAAATATAATGCCTGATACATATTCATCCTCTTTTATTGAGAGTGATTCACCAAAAATACATTCAACAAAACTCTGTCTCCACCTGAGAATTTACACTGCTGGTGTGTAAAAACCCATTTACATTTACTGTTGTGAAAAGATTTTATATAAACTGCTGTAAAAATCCTTTTTCACTTACTGGTGTAAAAGTCTTCTTTTACATACTGCTGAAAAAAAAATAAAAATTTACACATGCTTGCCAAGAAAAATTATATGCCTACCCCCCTTTGTTTGGACAATATAAAAATTTACATTACAACCTGATTTTTCTTTGGGTTCGCACTGCTGTGCGGTATATGCTCCCTGCTTCACACGCTGGTCTTCATTCTTTAATTTACGCATTGCACTGCTGTGCAAAAAACAGGTTCTTTTTGAAAGTCAACCCTTGTGTATTAAACATTACATCGCACGAGCTCTTTTTCATTTCGCTCGTTATATATGTATTAACCCTAAAACAAAATTCATATAAAAAAACTACGACTCCCAAAGCAAAGACGATATGTTTTATGTGCCGTAAAAAACTTAAGAATTCTACCTACCACTATGACAATTTATTAAGCGTTAATAAAAAAAATGCAGTCAACCCAACTTTAGTTTTACTCCACGCAAAGTTTTAATGCAGGCTCATATGCTACTTTGGTTGATGGACGGCGGAGAATGATGAAGGAGATCGGACGGTGGGCAAGAATATTGGGAAGCTCCTTTGTGCTGAACGTTAGCATCCGATAAACCTGTACGGAAGCGGAATTGTCTGAGGACGCGTGGCAAGATTTGATTGTATCGGACTCAATTATACGGAAACTGCTTTCACCATAAAAGCGGTCCGAAATGCGTTAGGGTGGTTTCTGTGGTGTTGGGCCCAGTACATACGTGGTTGAAATTACATATTCAACACCGCAGAATTGAAAGTGTCGGGCGCATGCATGAGCGCATGCACTGTTTACAATACATCCCGATATTGCTGCACTGGGCATTACAGCGGGAATAATTGTCATCCCACTAATTATTCGTGTTTCTTCAAGACACAATGCCCCCAGGCCTACAGCTCTCCAAGTGACCACTCCAGCAGCAGCACGTTCAGTTGCCCCGCAGGCACTAACTACACAGTCATTTTTTGCGGCGATGCCACTTCTTCCCCCTCTACGGCCCCTTCTGGTACTGAATCTCACCAGCTAAAAGCAATTTCTTGTGGGTCCATATAGCCATGAAATTATTCATTTAACCTCTTTTGACATTCAAGGTTTTGTAGCCATGAAATTACGAACAGTTTTGAAAATAGCAATTTGTTAAATGATGTTTAAAAAATAAATGCAAATTGGATATTTATGTATGTTCAAGGGTCCAACTTTATTACTGTATTTGTTATTCTCGCAGGAGCAGGAGGTATGACCATTGAGATCCTTAATAAGTGCGAATTCCCCATTTGGCCAACCGGGGGGATACAAACAGATGACTATTTTATGCGGCTGGACAGAGGAGAATCGTGGACGGTTCCACTCACTGCCGGTCCGACAGTTTTCAAAATTTGGGGGCACACTGGGTGTTTCGAGTGCACAACAGCGGAGTGCTGGGCTGTAAGGTCTTGCGAAACCGGGAAATGCAAGGGTCTACCAAACTGTGAAGGACTTATGCCCCCAACGACTATGGTTGAGTACAGTCTCAATCAAGTCTCCAACCTCGACTACTATTACATCTCTCTCGTCGGCGGATTCAACCTTCCAATTTCGTTCATACCCTCTAACTCTGAGTGCCAAGCGATCGGTTGCAGCAGCGACATAACTGCCAATTGTCCGTCAGAATTGAGGGCCACTGGTGGATGCATGAGCGCATGCACTATTTTCAATACATCCCAATATTGCTGCACTGGGGATTACGATGGGCATAATTGCCGTCCCACTAACTATTCGGGTTTCTTCAAGACACAATGCCCTCAGGCCTACAACTATCGATATGATAACGACAGCATCAAGTTAACTTGCCCCGTAGGCACTAAGTACTATACGGTCGTCTTCTGCGGGGCTGTCGCTTCTACCCCGTATCCAGCCGCTTCTTTCCCCTCTCCGGCCGGTTCTGGTCCAGATTCTTCTGCTTCTACCCCATCTCTAACCGCTTCTTTCCCTTCTCTAGTCGCTTCTGTTGCAGATTCTTCTGGTATGGAATCTCACTAAGTAGAAGCAATTACTTATGGTCTCATATAGTTGTTCTTTATTTCTTCAGCTTTATGATTTACTATTTCCCACAGGCGATATTGTCAAAACACAACCACTATGCACCATAGCAACACAAGACACTCAATTTTCTCCACTACAAATTTACCCAAACATGTGAGAACTCCTCGCACATGGTTCTCACGATTGCAAAAACCCTATACTATGATAATAATAAATATAAAAGTTAAAAAACATACCGAAATCTGCTTGTGAAATTTACTGGCCCTTTAATTATTTTTTTCAATGAGAAGAAACTCTTTCTATTAATAGTAGAGAAAGTGATTATAACAGAAAATATGTATCAGTATTTCCACTAAAAATAGAGTAGGTTAGAAAGAGAAACTTAAGCTTAGATGTAACAGAAAAACTGGTTTGAAAGCCTTGCAATAATCCATTATCACAGTAAAGAGATTCTTCCTACAAACCAAGAGATAAAAAGCCAAGAGAAGTAAAAGATAGACATCAATACAAAAACTAATCTCCAGTGATCCAGAGAAGTAAAGGCTCCAGTGATCCAGAGAAAAGTGGAAAGATGATGATACAGGGAACCCTGCAAACAGACGTGGACAGAAACATCATCCAGCGATCAAATCCATCCAATCCATCGAGAGGCTAGAAAACCGAGAGCTTCGACGGGGAAAGTTGAGATCTTAAATCTGAATTTGTCCTTTCTCCTGTAGGATGCTGTTTTGAAAATATTGGCAAGAGATCAGTCAGTCCCCCGACGAGCAGCCTGCTTTAATAATTGGTTTGCTTTACCATTTTGTGTTCGGCAGATGTGTGTATGTGTGAAATAGATAGGCTGTGGAATTCAAGGATGAGGGATCTAATTTTAGATTTCCAAGGCTCCAGAGAAGGGAGAAGAAGCTAGGCTATGGAATTTAAAGGATCAGAGTTCTAATTCTAGATTTCCAAGACTCCAGACGAGGAGAGAAGAAGTAACCTCTCATATTTGCCCACTCAATTATAGAATTGGAATCTCAAAAACAGTGAGCTCCGGTAAACCAAGCCAGCAAGATGGCACAATGTAAGATCTCCCGAAGAAGGCCTCCCTTTATTTATAGTACACAAATGCAGACGAAACTCTGCGTCTAGGATCTCCCGGAGAAGGCCTCGCCCTTTATTTATAGTGACACAAATACAGTGAGACGCGCTATAACAGCTACCACCAGCAGTTATGTAGGTGCACTGTATCTTCGATACACCTGTTTTGACAATCAAGGGTTTGTATCATTCTAACAATAGAGCCATGAAATGAATATAAAGAATTACAATAAAATTTACATGCCCGGTCTTACCGTAATTTATTTATGTTGTTTCAGTCTGCAATTAATGATGTTTCCAAAAGAAATTATATTTTTGTTTGGGAAATTCAATAAATTATGTAAGATAGTCAAATTTCGGATCTAGAATTTCAATTTGCTTTCCACCTGTCTTTACATTATAACATCACTTGTAACTCTTCTTTAACTCTTTTTTGACCTGAAACTTGTCCCTTATCAAAAAAGAACCGGCTTTTAATCGGAATAACCATCAGCGGAGCTTTAATAGCTTTAGCAATCATGGTGGTTATAGCTGTTTATTGGAAGAAATTGAAGGCTAAACAGAATCTCAACGAAGGTTAGGAAGCAACTTGAAGTTCAGATATATTTTAACATGAGTCATACTGTGAATTTACCCTGTGAAAACACTTCTTTGATATACTGTAAATTTACAAGGATTGCAGACTACTTGACAATTATGCACCCAAATCCAACAAAATCCCGTGCCTTCAAGTTAAAAGAGATAATGGAAGCCACACAAAACTTTAATCAAAAGATTGGGCAAGGCGGTTTTGGATCAGTATTCTTTGGTAAATTGCGAGACGGAAAGAATATCGCTGCAAAAGTCCTATCATTGTTCTCTACAGAAGGAGTTCACCAATTCCAGAATGAGGTAATTCTAGGGTTTTTAAATCATAATATTTTTAATTATATTGACATTATTATATGTGTGTATAATAAACTTGAGTGGTTTCACTTGATAAACAGGTTGATCTTCTTTCTAAAATCTATCATAAGAATTTGGTTTCTCTACTCGGATTCTGTAATAAATCGAAAGAGGTTATGCTTATATACGAGTATATGTCTGAAGGGTCCTTAAGGGACCACCTTTATGGTAAATATGTTACTAAATAATATTGTTATTATTTGATTGAGTTGGTGTATATACTAATATTAATTCCAAAAGTAAGTTTGAAAAATGTATATTTGATCTGAAATTGTTTTCCAGGTCGTAGCACAGAGCTTTCCCCTCTAAATTGGAAAACAAGGCTCAAAATCGCTTTAGATGCAGCGCATGGTAAGTCTTTAAATAAATTAGTGCACAGTACATCTATGTGATGCAAGGTTGGTACATCTATGTGATATATCTACTTTCGATCTTACATTTCAATAAATAATGTTTTAAGCATAATTTTCATGTGATCCACCTCCTCTTTGTGTCGAAAGGACTGGAATACCTACACAAGGGTTGCACTCCAAAGATAATTCACAGGGATGTTAAGTCTGCCAATATCCTTTTAGACGCCAATATGAATGGAAAGGTTGTGGATTTTGGTCTCTCAAGGATCTCAGAGCCTTCTTATACTAACACTACAATAAAGGGAACAACAGGATACCTCGATCCAGAGTATATATTCATATGCCCTCCTCTATCTGTGCAATATTCTTGATATTGTACAAGTTCTGTTAATTTTCTGTTTTTTTGTTCGGTATGTCGTGCAGTTATTTCCGAACTCAAATGTTGACTGCTAAGAGTGATGTATATAGCTTTGGAGTGGTGTTGTTGGAAATCATATGCGGCAGATCCCCCATAACTGCAAATCTGGGTGAAGAGGAGCTTAACCTCATTCAATAGGTAAGGAATCCGATTAACATTAATCCGATTTACGATTTTCAATCGTCACTCACCAAAAATAGATATTATGTTGACGTCATGTATAGGTGAAACGGTATGTGAAGATGGATGAAAACGCTAGCGACATAGAGGAAATTATAGACAAGAGGTTGGACAGAAGGTACGAGATGTGATCAATAGTCAAGGTTGCGAGAGTAGCGCTTAGATGTGTGGAGGGTACACCATCTTGTAGGCCAAGCATTGTTGGAATTTTCTGATAAATTCCATAACAGACAGAAAAAAATTGCTCTGTTTTTTTATACTCTGTTTTTGCACAGAAAAACAGAAAATCGCTTGCTGGAAACAGTGTTTCAGCAACACAGTTTGGTGTTGCAGCAACTGAGTTTGGTGTTGCAGCAACGCAGAATAACACTCTGTTTTAACACAGAAAAGACACTCTGTTTTTAACTCAGAAAATATAAAAATTCGTTCTCTGGAAATGGTGTTGCAGCAACGCAGTTTTTTTTCAGTTGTTGTAACTGGTGTTGCAGCAACGCTGTTCATGGTGTTGCAGCAACGTAAATTTTTTACGTCAAGTATTTTTTGAGTTACGGTGTAACAGCAATGGTGACGGTGTAACAACAACAGGAAAAAAATAACTTGTATTCATCAAAATAAACTAACTGTTATAGATTTGTCTTCCTCATACTGAGGGAATTTCACAACTTCTATTACAAAATAGATTTACCAAGGAACGCTTCTGTTCCACACAAATAACATCTACCCTTTCTATCAGCAAACAACCAGAAAGCAAATTACATTCAAATTTCTGCACTGCTGTGCATTTCACTGTTCTGAAATTATTCTTCTTCCTCACGCTGCTGCGTGCTCTCCTCTGCTCTGTGTGATTCTTCAGCTGCTAACCTTAAAACAGAACTGCTGTGTGGTATTTATATGCTAAAACATATCTGATTAAAACAATAAAATATTACAAAATATCTTCTAATGTTTATCTCTGTATTTAATGCAGCAAGGCGGTGATGCTTCTATCAAAAAACAAGTCGGCTGTCTGCAGGGGAATTCAATTGAAACTTTAATGCATATTAATGTGCAAAAATATCGGGCTTGACTTTGATGCACCGATCAGCCTGGAGTATTTACTGCAGATCAGATTCTTGTCCAGCTGTTCATTGTTGCAGTTGGAATTAAATTCCAACACTCCCCCTTAATTTCAACTGCTGCATACCCAGACATTTTCTGAAATGATCAAAACCTTTCTTTGCTAATGGTTTTGTCAAGATGTCAGCTAGCTGATCCTCTGTTCTGCAGTGCTGCAAAACAATCTCACCATTGTTAACCAATTCACGTATGAAGTGAAATTTGGTGTCTATGTGCTTTGTTCTTTTATGAAAAACAGAGTTTTTAGACAATGTTATTGCTGAGCTATTGTCATAGTAAATGGTTGTGCCCTTTTCTTGTTCATGACACAAATCTTTGAGAACTCTTCTCAGCCATACTGCTTGGCATGCTGCTGCTGTTGCTGCCACATACTCTGCCTCTGCTGTTGACAAAGCCACAACTGGTTGCTTCTTGGAAGCCCATGAGATGGCTCCTGATCCCATATGAAACACATATCCCGATGTGCTTTTCCTATAATCAACACTTCCAGCCCAATCAATGTCAGTGTAACCTGTCAACATGAAACTTTCAGAAGAGGAGTATAAAATACCAAACCCCTTCGTTCCATTCACATACCTTAGAATTCTCTTGGCTTCCTGCCAATGAGTCTCTTTCGGTCTTTCCATAAATCTAGAGATTAAACTCACAGCGTGCATAATGTCTGGCCTAGTTGCAGCCAAGTACATAAGACTGTCAACTATGCTCTTGTACAATTTTGGATCAAAATATTTGCTGTTGTCTTCTTTGGTTAATTTCAGCCCCACTACTATTGGAGTCACAACAGCCTTGCTGTTCTGCATGTTAAATCTCTTCAACACAGCTTCTACATATTTATCTTGAGAAATGAAAACACCATTTTCACTTTGGTCTACTTCAATTCCAAGAAAATATCTTAAGAAGCCCAAGTCAGTCATTTCAAATTCACTCTTCATGACTGCTTTAAAATCAACAATGAGAGAAGCAGTATTGCTAGTAAAAATAAGATCATCTACATATAAAACAACAATAATAATCTTACCGTCATTCTGTTTTATGTAGAGTGTGGGTTCACCATCACACTTATCAAACCCATTGTCAATCAGATAAGCATCAATTCTTCTGTACCATGCTCTTGGAGCTTGCTTTAGCCCATAAAGAGCCTTCTTCAGTTTACAAACTTTATGCTCTTGGCCTTCAACTTCATAGCCCGGAGGTTGATCAACATAAACCTCTTCTTTTAACACTCCATTCAAGAATGCAGATTTAACATCCATCTGATAAATCTTCCATTTGTGTTGTGCTGCAATAGACAACATTGTTCTCACTGTTTCCATCCTTGCTACTGGTGCAAAGGTTTCATCATAGTCTTTGCCTTGTTGCTGCTTGTAGCCTTTCAGAACAAGTCTTGCTTTGTGCCTGTCAATCTTACCTTCAGCATTACTTTTGGTCTTATAGACCCACTTAACTCCAATGGCATCCTTGCCTTCAGGGAGGTCCACTAACTCCCATGTTTTACTCTTCTCAATTGCGCCAATTTCTTCATTCATTGCTTCAATCCATTTATCTTCATTTACAGCATCTTCAAAATGGATTGGGTCATCAATATGACAATACAAAGCGAATAATGAATTCAGACTGGTATTGTTACTTACCTCTCCTTGTTCATAAATCTCATTCAGATTTCTGAATCTTGGCCTTCTTGGTGTGCTTGGAGTTCCATCCGAACTTGAGTGTATTTCTGATCCCTGAGGTGTTTCAGCATCAGCTGTTTGTGGTGTAACAGCAACTGTTCTTCCTTGACTTCTCAAGGTTGTTCGGATTCCAGCTTGTGGTGTGGTTTGTTGTACTTGCTGTGGTGTAGGAGGAGCCACCAAGGAAGGATTATTTGCTGCTGTCCCTTCCTCTTGTTCATCATGAGACACAATTGTCTTCACATTCACTGTTTTTTCCAAGCTTCCATCCCAAGCTTCATCTTCAATAAACTGCACATCTCTGCTTACTATTAATTTCTTGGTGGATGGATTATAGAGTTTGTATGCTTTTGACTCATCACAATAGCCAATAAAGACACACTTCTCCCCCTTACGATCAAGCTTTTTCCTTAGCTGATCCGGTACATGTGCATATGCAACACAACCGAATACTCTCATGTGGGTGACAGTTTGTTTTTGACCACTCCATGCCTCTTCTGGTATTCTGTTCATGACAGCTTTAGTTGGGCATCTATTTAAGATGTAAACTGCGCAAGTAACAACTTCTGCCCAATATTCATACGACAAGTGTTTTGCCTTCAGCATACTTCTGACCATGTCAAGAATGGTCCTATTCTTTCTTTCAGCAACAACGTTTTGCTGAGGTGTATACCTTGCGGTAAACTGCTTTTGTATGCCATTCTCTCTGCAAAAACGCAGAAATTCTTGGGAGATGTACTCTCCTCCTCTATCTGTTCTGCGCACTTTGATATAATGCCCACTCTGCTTTTCAACAAGAGTTTTGAAGTGGCGGAATTTCTCAAACACTTCACTCTTCTGCTTCAGCATATACACCCATGTCTCTCTGGTTTAATCATCAATGAAGGTTAAAACATATTTATTTCCAGCAAATGATGGTATTTGCATCGGTCCGCACACATCAGAATGAACAATTTCCAAGGGTGCTTTTGCCCTTATACTCTTTCCTGCTGGAAAGTTTTCTTTGTGTTGCTTGCCCAAGATGCAGCCTTCACAAAGGCTGTCCGGTTTCTCAATCAACGACAATCCCTTTACCATGCCCTTTCTGTGCAACAGATTCAGGCCTCCGAAATTGAGATGTCCAAATCTCAAATGCCACAACCAACTCACATCTTTCACTTGTTCCTGAAAGACTTCTTGTGTTACAGCCACAATAGTTCTGCCTTCCTTCAAATCTGCCCTGAGTTTGAGAGGAAACATTCTATTGCTGGTCATCTGCACCTGTGCAATGATCTTCTTACTTGGAGGTATGTCTCTGATAGTACACAAATCATCTTTGAATAACACGTTGTAACCTTTGTTTATGAGCTGTCCAATGCTCAAAAGATTACATTTCAGACCAGGTACATAGTATACCTCTGGCACAATCATGTGTTCTCCATTTTTTGCTAGAATACTGACTCTACCCTTACCCTTGACAGATATCTTATTATCAGTCCCTGTTGTTACCTCAGATTTCACATTTTCATCCAGATTGGCAAACATTGCAATATTTCCAGTCATGTGATTACTACAACCTGAGTCTAAGAACCAAAAATCTTCTTGTTTGTCTTGTACAATGTTACATGTTAACAGCACATTTTTTGGATTCTTATCTTCTTCATTTGCAAAATTAGCATTCTGCCTATTATTCATGTCATTTTGTTTTTTCTTACATTCATTGGCATAGTGCCCAAATTTTTTACAATAATGACACTGGACTTGGGATTTGTCATACCTTTGTCCATGAGCTTGCTGTTTGCTTGAACCTTCAGCTTGGTTCTGATTGCAGCTCCTTCCGCTTGTGCTAGCAGGATAATTTCTGCCTCTGTTTTGGCTTCTTCCACGACCTCTGTTATTTGCTCTGCCTCTACCTCTTCTTTGGCCAAAAGACATCTGAGTCTTGAATGCTTGCTCAAAAGAGGAATCTGTTCCTCTACTTAGTCTGTGTTCATGAGACAAAAGAGAAGCACTCAGCTCATCTACCGTGAACTGTGAGAGATCTTTTGTTTCTTCTATTGCTACCACAATAGATTCAAACCTTGAGGGTAAACATCTCAAGATTTTCTCTACAATCCTTCTATCTTCAAGAATCTCACGATGAGATCTTATCTGGGTTATCAAGCCAATAACCTGAGTGAAGAATGAATCTATTGTATCAGATTCCTTCATGCTGAGATTTTCAAAGTCTCTCCTCAACATCTGCAACTTTGCAGTCTTCACCTTCTCCATGCCTTGATAGGCAGTTTGGAGAATATCCCATGCCTCCTTAGATTTTGTTGCTGCAACAATCCGCGGAAAAACACTTTCATGTACTGATTGGAAGAGGAAAAAGAGGGCTTTGGCATCCTTCTTTCTGTCACCCTTCAACTGGTCTCTTTCTGCTACTGTCAAAGCAGCCAGTGCTGTTGCATCTGCAGGTTCAGCATAACCTATTTCAACCAGCTCCCATATTCCTTGAGAAGCAAACAATGCTTTCATTGTTATGGACCAATAACTGTAATTTTTCCCATTAAACTGTGGCAGTTGGGGATTTGTCAAACCTGTTCCAGCATCTACCATCTTAACCTGTATTGGTAAAGAAAAGATACTGACTGTATTTTGAAAACAAGCAAAAACTTTCTCTGCTGGAAAAATCTGCTCAACAAACTTCTTACAACTCCTACAGTGAAAAACAATCTCTGTTTTTGACTCACTGAGTGCTTAGACTAGCTCTGATACCATGTTGGAATTTTCTGATAAATTCCATAACAGACAGACAAAAATTGCTCTGTTTTTTTATACTCTGTTTTTGCACAGAAAAACAGAAAATCGCTTGCTGGAAACGGTGTTTCAGCAACACAGTTTGGTGTTGCAGCAACTGAGTTTGGTGTTGCAGCAACGCAGAATAACACTCTGTTTTAACACAGAAAAGAACCTCTGTTTTTAACTCAGAAAACAAAAAAATTCGTTCTCTGGAAATGGTGTTGCAGCAACGCAGTTTTTTTTAGTTGCTGTAACTGGTGTTGCAGCAACGCTGTTCGTGGTGTTGCAGCAACGTAAATTTTTTACGTCAAGTATTTTTTGAGTTACGGTGTAACAACAACGGTGATGGTGTAACAGCAACAGGAAAAAAATAACTTGTATTCATCAAAATAAACTAACTGTTACAGATTTGTCTTCCTCATACTGAGGGAATTTCACAACTTCTATTACAAAATAGATTTACCAAGGAACGCTTCTGTTCCACACAAATAACATCTACCCTTTCTATCAGCAAACAACCAGAAAGCAAATTACATTCAAATTTCTGCACTGCTGTGCATTTCACTGTTCTGAAATTATTCTTCTTCCTCACGCTGCTGCGTGCTCTCCTCTGCTCTGTGTGATTCTTCAGCTGCTAACCTTAAAACAGAATTGTTGTGTGGTATTTATATGCTAAAACATATCTGATTAAAACAATAAAATATTACAAAATATCTTCTAATTTTTATCTCTGTATTTAATGCAGCAAGGCGGTGATGCTTCTATCAAAAAACAAGTCGGCTGTCTGCAGGGGAATTCAATTGAAACTTTAATGCATATTAATGTGAAAAAATATCGGGCTTGACTTTGATGCACCGATCAGCCTGGAGTATTTACTGCAGATGAGATTCTTGTCCAGCTGTTCATTGTTGCAGTTGGAATTAAATTCCAACACTCCCCCTTAATTTCAACTGCTGCATACCCAGACATTTTCTGAAATGATCAAAACCTTTCTTTGCTAATGGTTTTGTCAAGATGTCAGCTAGCTGATCCTCTGTTCTGCAGTGCTGCAAAACAATCTCACCATTGTTAACCAATTCACGTATGAAGTGAAATTTGGTGTCTATGTGCTTTGTTCTTTTATGAAAAACAAAGTTTTTAGACAATGCTATTGCTGAGCTATTGTCACAGTAAATGGTTGTGCCCTTTTCTTGTTCATGACACAAATCTTTGAGAACTCTTCTCATCCATACTGCTTGGCATGCTACTGTTGTTGCTGCCACATACTCTGCCTCTGCTATTGACAAAGCCACAACTGGTTGCTTCTTGGAAGCCCATGAGATGGCTCCTAATCCCATATGAAACACATATCCCGATGTGCTTTTCCTATCATCAACACTTCCAGCCCAATCACTGTTAGTGTAACCTGTCAACATGAAACTTTAAGAAGAGGAGTATAAAATACCAAACCCCTTCGTTCCATTCACATACCTTAGAATTCTCCTGGCTACCTGCCAATGAGTCTCTTTCGGTCTTTCCATAAATCTAGAGATTAAACTCACAGCGTGCATAATGTCCGGCCTAGTTGCAGTCAAGTACATAAGACTGCCAACTATGCTCTTGTACAGTTTTGGATCAAAATATTTGTTGCTGTCTTCTTTGGTTAATTTCAGCCCCACTACTGTTGGAGTCACAGCAGCCTTGCTGTTCTGCATGTTAAATCTCTTCAACACAGCTTCTACATATTTATCTTGAGAAATGAAAACACCATTTTCACTTTGGTCTACTTCAATTCCAAGAAAATATCTTAAGAAGCCCAAGTCAGTCATTTCAAATTCACTCTTCATGACTGCTTTAAAATCAACAATGAGAGAAGCATCATTGCTAGTAAAAATCAGATCATCTACATATAAAACAACAATAATAATCTTACCGTCATTCTGTTTTATGTAGAGTGTGGGTTCACCATCACACTTATCAAACCCATTCTCAATCAGATAAGCATCAATTCTACTATACCATGCTCTTGGAACTTGCTTTAGCCCATAAAGAGCCTTCTTCAGTTTACAAACTTTATGCTCTTGGCCTTCAACTTCATAGCCCGGAGGTTGATCAACATAAACCTCTTCTTTTAACACTCCATTCAGGAATACAGATTTAACATCCATCTGATAAATCTTCCATTTGTGTTGTGCTGCAATAGACAACACTGTTCTCACTGTTTCCATCCTTGCTACTGGTGCAAAGGTTTCATCATAGTCTCTGCCTTGTTGCTGCTTGTAGCCTTTCACAACAAGTCTTGCTTTGTGCCTATCAATCTTACCTTCAGCATTACTTTTGGTCTTATAGACCCACTTAACTCCAATGGCATCCTTGCCTTCAGGGAGGTCCACTAACTCCCATGTTTTACTCTTCTCAATTGCACCAATTTCTTCATTCATTGCTTCAATCCATTTATCTTCATTTACAGCATCTTCAAAATGGATTGGGTCATCAATATGACAATACAAAGCGAATAATGAATTCAGACCGGTATTGTTACTTACCTCTCCTTGTTCGTAAATCTCATTCAGATTTCTGAATCTTGGTCTTCTTGGTGTGCTTGGAGTTCCATCCGAACTTGAGGGTATTTCTGATCCCTGTGGTGTTTCAGCATCAGCTGTTTGTGGTGTAACAACAACTGTTCTTCCTTGACTTCTCAAGGCTGTTCGGATTCCAGCTTCTGGTGTGGTTTTTTGTACTTGCTGTGGTGTAGGAGGAGCCACCAAGGAAGGATTATTTGCTGCTGTCCCTTCCTCTTGTTCATCATGAGACACAATTGTATTCACATTCACTGTTTTTTCCAAGCTTCCATCCCAAGCTTCATCTTCAATAAACTACACATCTCTACTTACTATTAATTTCTTGGTGGATAGATTATAGAGTTTGTATGCTTTTGACTCATCACAATAGCCAATAAAGACACACTTCTCCCCCTTACTATCAAGCTTTTTCCTTAGCTGATCCGGTACATGTGCATATGCAACACAACCGAATACTCTCATGTGAGTGACAGTTTGTTTTTGACCACTCCATGCCTCTTCTGGTATTCTATTCATGACAGCTTTAGTTGGGCATCTATTTAAGATGTAAACTGCGCAAGTAACAGCTTCTGCCCAATACTCATACGACAAGTGTTTTGCCTTCAGCATACTTCTGACCATGTCAAGAATGGTCCTATTCTTTCTTTCAGCAACACCGTTTTGCTGAGGTGTATACCTTGCGGTAAACTGCTTTTGTATGCAATTCTCTCTGCAAAAACGCAGAAATTCTTGGGAGATGTACTCTCCTCCTCTATCTGTTCTGAGCACTTTGATATAATGCCCACTCTGCTTTTCAACAAGAGTTTTGAAGTGGCGGAATTTCTCAAACACTTCACTCTTCTGTTTCAGCATATACACCCATGTCTTTCTGGTGTAATCATCAATGAAGGTTAAAACATATCTAGTTCCAGCAAATGATGGTATTTGCATCGGTCCGCACACATCAGAATGAACAATTTCCAAGGGTGCTTTTGCCCTTATACTCTTTCCTGCTGGAAAGCTTTCTTTGTGTTGCTTGCCCAAGATGCAGCCTTCACAAGGGCTGTCAGGTTTCTCAATCAACGACAATCCCTTTACCATGCCCTTTCTGTGCAACAGATTCAGGCCTCCGAAATTGAGATGTCCAAATCTCAAATGCCACAACCAATTCACATCTTTCACTTGTTCCTGAAAGACTTCTTGTGTTACAGCCACAATAGTTCTGCCTTCCTTCAAATCTGCCCTGAGTTTGAGAGGAAACATTCTATTGCTGGTCATCTGCACCTGTGCAATGATATTCTTACTTGGAGGTATGTCTCTGATAGTACACAAATCATCTTTGAAGAACACGTTGTAACCTTTGTTTATGAGCTGTCCAATCCTCAAAAGATTACATTTCATACCAGGTACATAGTATACCTCTGGCACAATCATGTGTTCTCCATTTTTTGCTAGAATACTGACTCTGCCCTTACCCTTGACAGATATCTTATTATCAGTCCCTGTTGTTACCTCAGATTTCACATTTTCATCCAGATTGGCAAACATTGCAATATTTCCAATCATGTGATTACTACAACCTGAGTCTAAGAACCAAAAATCTTCTTGTTTGTCTTGTGCAATGTTACATGTTAACAACACATTTTTTGGATTCTTATCTTCTTCATTTGCAAAATTAGCATTCTGCCTATTATTCATGTCATTTTGTTTTTTCTTACATTCATTGGCATAGTGCCCAAATCTTTTACAATAATGACATTGGACTTGGGATTTGTCATACCTTTGCCCATGAGCTTGTTGTTTGCTTGAACCTTCAGCTTGGTTCTGATTGCAGCTCCTTCCGCTTGTGCTAGCAGGATAATTTCTGCCTCTGTTTTGGCTTCTTCCACGACCTCTGTTATTTGCTCTGCCTCTACCTCTTCTTTGGCCAAAAGACATCTGAGTCTTGAATGCTTGCTCAAAAGAGGAATCTGTTCCTCTACTCAGTCTGTGTTCATGAGACAAAAGAGAAGCACTCAGCTCATCTACCGTGAACTGTGAGAGATCTTTTGTTTCTTCTATTGCTACCACAATAGATTCAAACCTTGAGGGTAAACATCTCAATATTTTCTCTACAATCCTTCTATCTTCAAGAATCTCACCATGAGATTTTATCTGGGTTATCAAGCCAATAACCTGAGTGAAGAATGAATCTATTGTATCAGATTCCTTCATGCTGAGATTTTCAAAGTCTCTCCTCAACATCTGCAACTTTGCAGTCTTCACCTTCTCCATGCCTTGATAGGCAGTTTGGAGAATATCCCATGCCTCCTTAGATTTTGTTGCTGCAGCAATCCGCGGAAAAACACTTTCATGTACTGATTGGAAGAGGAAAAAGAGGGCTTTGGCATCCTTCTTTCTGTCACCCTTCAACTGGTCTCTTTTTGCTACTGTCAAAGCAGCCAGTGCTGTTGCATCTGCAAGTTCAACATAACCTGTTTCAACCAGCTCCCATATTCCTTGAGAAGCAAACAATGCTTTCATTGTTATGGACCAATAATTGTAATTTTTCCCATTAAACTGTGGCAGTTGGGGATTTGTCAAACCTGTTCCAGCATCTACCATCTTAACCTGTATTGGTAAAGAAAAGATACTGACTGTATTTTGAAAACAAGAAAAAACTTTCTCTGCTGGAAAAATCTGCTCAACAAACTTCTTACAGCTCCTACAGTGAAAAACAATCTCTGTTTTTGACTCACTGAGTGCCTAGACTAGCTCTGATACCATGTTGGAATTTTCTGATAAATTCAATAACAGACAGACAAAAATTGCTCTGTTTTTTTATACTCTGTTTTTGCATAGAAAAACAGAAAATCGCTTGCTGGAAACGGTGTTTTAGCAACACAGTTTGGTGTTGCAGCAACTGACTTTGGTGTTGCAGCAACGCAGAATAACACTCTGTTTTAACACAGAAAAGACACTCTGTTTTTAACTCAGAAAACAGAAAAATTCGTTCTCTGGAAATGGTGTTGCAGCAACGCAGTTTTTTTTCAATTGCTGTAACTGGTATTGCAGCAACGTTGTTCGTGGTGTTGCAGCAACGTAAATTTTTGACGTCAAGTATTTTTGAGTTACGGTGTAACAACAACGGTGACGGTGTAACAGCAACAGGAAAAAAATAACTTGTATTCATCAAAATAAACTAACTGTTACAGATTTGTCTTCCTCATACTGAGGGAATTTCACAACTTCTATTACAAAATAGATTTACCAAGGAACGTTTCTGTTCCACACAAATAACATCTACCCTTTCTATCAGCAAACAACCAGAAAGCAAATTACATTCAAATTTCTGCACTGCTGTGCATTTCACTGCTGTTCTGAAATTATTCTTCTTCCTCATGCTGTTGCGTGCTCTCCTCTGCTCTGTGTGATTCTTCAGCTGCTAACCTTAAAACAGAACTGCTGTGTGGTATTTATATGCTAAAACATATCTGATTAAAACAATAAAATATTACAAAATGTCTTCTAATGTTTATCTTTGTACTTAATGCAGCAAGGCGGTGATGCTTCTATCAAAAAAAAAGTCGGCTGTCTGCAGGGGAATTCAATTGAAACTTTAATGCATATTAATGTGCAAAAATATTGGGCTTGACTTTGATGCACCGATCAGCCTGGAGTATTTACTGCAGATCAGATTCTTGTCCAGTTGTTCATTGTTGCAGTTGGAATTAAATTCCAACAAGTCTGAAGTAGTGGCAGAGATAAAAGATGCCATCATATATGAAAATGAGAATAATAGTCCATCTCCTCTCATTTTGGAGGGTGTTGGATGTATCGAACATGGAGATTTGCAACCGGGCGATCTCCAACCACGAGCGATGTCCAACCGGGCGATGGAGTGGGCTGATAACAGCTCTAACATACCACAAGTAGGGAGATGACTTAAAACTTCCAACATATCCATCAATGGACCCGTAAAATAGTTCGCTCATTTCTGTGAATCAGGCCCGTCAAGATAATGTTTTTTTTCCTGTTTTATATGATTCGTAGGCTATTCATATACATTTTCATGATATATATTATGGAACATTTTAATTCTATATTCGTTGATTTTTCTCCCTAGTTTTCAAAGATGCACATATTTATATTTCTTTCAACTAGAAATTGTGATTGCTCTCAGATATTAAACTTGAACCATTTAAATTTATAATATAATATTTTTAATTATTAAACCTATACCAACTATATTATCAAAATTACAGACTATCTGATAATAAAATTCTTTTAAAAATGATAATTACTTCTTTTTTTTCTTCGTATTTAATCTAATTAATTAAATTGATGTACAAAAGTGCATTCATTTATATCTAAATAGGGAAGAAACATAACCTTTTTATTAAAATTTAGCACTTTACAAATTAATATAAGCTTTTAATTAAAAATTAACCTTTTAAAATTTTAAATATTAAAAATATTGAAAACTTGGATCAAATTTTGAGTACACATTTTTTAATGTATAAAATTTAGAAAAAAGTTTGCAACTCAATAGATTTGGTCTATCTTGCTATGATAGATTAATGGTTAAAATGGGTTGGTTTATATATATATATATTCATGGTTTAAACTGTATTTTTGAATAGATAAATGGATTCAAGGTATTGAAAATCCCTTTGACCACTTGGATTGTGTAGATGACTAGGCTAAAATTTGCAATTCCAATTTCATACAAAATTGCTAAAAAACTTATACCTGAAAAAGATCAAAATGTAGAATACTAAGACTATTTAAAGGATTTAAACATCATACTTTAATTTATTTTATTTTAATCAAAATTTGATAGAGATATTTAAAAACTTTAGTTGTTACATTTGTAGAATTCAAGTATGCCCTATGTTTTTCAGGGTTTTTTAGGGTGTTGAATCAATTTATGCATTGAAAATGTATTTTAAAAAACAAAAAATCACATTCTTGCTTGAAATTGTGTCATGAAAAAAACTATTTCGTCTGTAAGTTACACAATCTATCTCTTTATATATAATTTTTCATTGTTTGAATAGTAATTTTGAATACTATATAGAGTACATAACTTCAAAAATCGGGTCAAAAGGATTATTCTTGCTTGAAATTGTATAGTGGGATTGCCATGAAAAAGACTATTTCATCTATAAGTTACACAATCTCTCTTTATATATAATTTTTCATTGTTTGAATAGTAATTTTGAATACTCTATAAAGTACACAACATCAAAAATCTCTATGGATTCCCTTAAAAAATATTATTCCTTCTATAAGTTAGAAAATACACACATATATAAATATGATTATAATTTTTTAATTTTAAATACTATATAGAACACATAAATTAAAAAACATTATTAGATTTAAGGGAAGATTGACAAATTAATATACAAAAAATAAAACAATACATCTATATTTCTAGCATTAAAGTAGGCATAATTCAAATTAGTTTATATATATACACTTTTTATGTTATATGCTTATTATATAATATTTGAGTGCTATTTATATATAATTGTGAGTTAATTTATGCATTTTTGTATTGCTTTAACTTCAATGACACTTAAATCAAAGCACTAAAATAGATTAATAAAAATATAAGACATTTGAATATATATATATATATATATATATATATATATATATATTATACACGAAAACATGAGCTCAAGAACATATATTATAATTATACAGAAACACACACACACACACACACACACACACATATATATATATATATATATATAATCACTCATAAAACCAGATCTCTTTCTATATGTTTAATTAAAATATATTTGTTTAATAAGCTAGTCCACCCAAACGAACTATGTTAGTTCAAGAGATTCGTGCATCAAAAAATCATATATAATATTATAATATGCGATCTTATATTAAATTTGAAATATAACTCTTAATGCAAATTCTACAACCATTTTAGGTTTTCTCGCAATTTTTATTTAAATTATGTATTCACATAAGAACATAATAATGTATATACAATTACATAAGAATGCAAGAATATATATATATACAAAAACATGAGCTCAAGAACATATATATATATATATATAATCACTTATAAAACCAAATCTCTTTTTATATATTTAATTAAAATATATTTGTTTAATAAGCTAGTCCACCCAAAGGAACGATGTTAGTTCAAGAGATTCATGCATCAAAAAATCATAATTAAATAAATTATATATAAATGTAAGAGTGCAATATGTATAATATGTATAACTTTATGTAAAGAATTGCAAAGAAATTTCTACAAATAAATGCATATATAAAAAAATATCATTTAAGGATTATGATGATGATGATGATGGTTAACGTCCGCTGAGACCAAATAATGGTCTATCGGACCTAAATAAACAAATTATATATTTTGATTTAAGATTTTATTCCTATGCTCAAAAAGCTTGGAGAGAAGCCTCCCGAGCTCACTATAATTTTGACATTGTAAAAGGCTAGGAAGGTCAGTATTGTAACAAAGATTGTGAAACTGAGATCTAATGTGGTTATACGCGGGGCACTCTAAGAGGAAGTGGTTTTCATCCTCGATGTTCCTATTCTCACATATATGGCAGATCCTTTCCGTCCATGGCGTTTTAGGAACTGCCCAACGACCTGTTTCACTATGGAGCTCATGAGAATTCGTTCTAATCTTTGCTATATTAATATTCTTCTTTGAGCTAGTTAAAATAGAGAGATACTTTTGATCTTCTAGGGTGGGGTTGATGACCTTCTTATAATAACTTAATTTTCTTTTAGCCGCTAAGTCTTTCTCACACCACATTTTTTCTTTTAACTTAGAAGTAACAATATCTTTAATGTTATTTATGTTTTGCAATGCATCATTTTCGTTGATGTCCCAATAGTTTAACCAGGCCCTTGTGTCCTTATGCCACCCTCGATTGAGCCTTAGGTGGTTTTGGCTAGAATTTAAAGCTAGCTTAGGAAGTCTATGATCGTCTATGTTACTGATTTTGTGCTTGTACAATAGAAACCTAAGCATAGCTAGGCTCTCAATAGGGGAAAGACCTGCTTCTATAAGGAGAATAGGATAGGGTGTATTACTTTTAATTTTCAGGTTATAAGTTATAAAATGCTTCTAGATTTGCTCAATCTTTCTCCATGATTCTCTAGAGATGCTGCAACCCCAAACCTCACAGCCATATAAGATAACAGGAGTGACTAAAGTTTCAAAGAGGAACTTCTTTTTATCCCACATTACAAGGTTTGCTATTTTACAATTATTTTCAAGACCAAAGTAAGCTTTCCACCCCCCATTAATCCTTTTCTCAATGCTATGGTTCCAGTTGAGCTTGTGATGAATATCAATTCCTAGGTACTTGTAAGAATACACTTCCTCCAAGTTATTATTGTCATACATAAAATTAGCGTAAGTGTCCTTCTTGGATTTGATAATCATAACTTTTGTTTTGTCAGTGTTAACAGTCATACCCATGGTACAGCAGAAATCCTTAAGAAGCCTGAGTTTCTTATTAAGATCAGATGGGCACCTTGCCAAAAGAACAATATCATCAGCATAAAGAAGAAGGATGACGACTATCCCAGCTAAGATCGTGCCATCACATCCTGCTTCCTCTAAATAGCCTTCGAGCTTATCGATGTAAATGCCAAATAGGGTAGGGGAGAGGGGGCAACCTTGTTTAACTCCGATGTTACACTTAATATCTTTCGACCACCCTTCATTGCTCTTTAGCTTGGCAATTACATTCTCGTATAACCTTATAGCGGCAGCTCTCAACTCGAGAGGAAACTTTAGCTCTTCTAATCTATTCCAAAGGTTGTATCTAGGAACCGTATCGAAAGCCTTTCTAAAGTCCACAAAGCAACAAAATAAATTGGATTTATCATTACGACATTCCTCCGCAATGATCCTAAGCGTAACAAGGTGGTGAAAATATACGCAATGCTTTACAATTATCATCCTGAAATAAACTATTAAAATGGTGAAAATATATCTCAACTATTTAAATTTAATGATTATAATATCTATAAGAATTCATATAAAAATGATCTATTTAATAACAACAACAGAAATGACAATATCAAAATGTGCATTGTGTGTCTAGTTGTGAATATATGTGGTAAACAATGTGAGCTCTATCATGAGATTAAATTCCAATTCCTTGTAAATGAATTTCAAAATATTAGTATTTTCATTTACATTTATACACAAAAGTATGATTACATGGGAAGTTAAAAAGTGAAGAAATATTAACTAATAAAAGAAATTACTTTTTACATAATATTTATCATTTCATTTAAATAATCTATGTGCTTTGGAATTAAATAACCCTTATTTATTAGAGTTAATTTCATTTTCAATATTATGATGAAATTAAGGAAATATAAAAATTACTCAAATTATAAATAATATCTTTTACTTGATACGAAAATGTTATTTAAATATTTCACTAAAATCATTTTATTATTATGCATTTAGCATTATCTATCTTATGATTTATAATTATCATCCTTTCACTATCAATTAAAATAGTTAAAATAAATCTTAACTTTTTAAATTTATTGATTATAATACTTATAAAAATTCATAATAAAATTATTTATTTAAGAATAATAAAACATATCATAAATTAGTTTGACAATATGAGAGTGTGTTATATATATTAGTTTGACAATATAGGAGTGTGTTATATATATGAACATGAATAAATGTGATAAAAAATGTGACTAATTCGTTCTTTCATTAGATTATAGTTGAGTTCCTCATTAATAGATTTTAAATTATTAGTATTTTCATTTTCATATTGTTGATATATTTTTTTAAATGAAATGTAATTATATGCAAAAAGATAATACACTTTAGGTTAAAAATATAAGTCACTTTATCTAATAGAATAAATTAATTTTTTCATAACGCGCACCATTCTATCTAATTAATTTTATGTTCTTTACTCTTAAATGATCCTTATTTTCTAAAGTTAAATTCATTTTCAATATTAAAATGGAATTTAAGGAAACACATTAATTATTCAATCCTAAATAATTTGCTATGAAGATGTTATTTAATATTTCAATAAATTCAATATTAATTTTATGTGTCTCTTCTTATTTTAGGATTATCTATTTAGAATTATCATCATTTCCTAAACACTTTCATTATATTATTTATAATAGTAATAATTCATATTAAAAATGATTTATTTAAGAACACTAAATTATTATATCATAAATTAGGTTGGCAATATTAGAGTATGTGTTATATATCTATGTATATGTATATGTGGTAAAAATGTGGCTAATTCATTTTTTATTTTTATTTTGATTATAATTAATATTGTTTTGCTTATTTAGATACCATTTTGCGTTTATTTTAAAAGATATATGTATGAACTCCATTTTGAGCAAGGACAAAATCACAATTTTCCTTTAATATGGACTATAAAATGTGCTTATGGGGGCAATTATTTTACATTTTGTGAAACATTGTTTCTCAAATCTTTTAATTTTTTATTTTCTTTTTTATGTTTATTTTCTTAATTCTCATTTTAATTTTAATTTTAATTTTAATAGTATAATTAAACTTAAATTTATTGGGATAAATATAGAATATATTGAAAAATATTACTAGATATTATTTATATGTGATGTTGTTTTATAAATGATTTTTAATTAAATTTAAATGGTTATCTATATATAGAGAGAGAGAGAATACTACTATGGTGAATCAATATGTTTTGGATTACTGCCAAGTGGTGGTTACTATACCACCTTTTACCATATCTAATTGGTAGCTTTCCCTATGGAATTTTAAACTAGGTGGAGCGGATAACATGCCATTTTTCCAACCACTCGGTTGTCCCATGAGAAGACAATTATTAAATTAATATTAATATTAATATTAATATTAATATTAATATTAATATTAATATTAATATTAATTCTTGTCTTAATCCATAAGTAGTTTTTAAAGACACCATTTGGTATTGCGGTTATTAGTTAACTAATAACCAAAAACAAAAGAAAATAATGTTCTTAAAATCATAATATAATAAAGGTAGTGAGGATCACACCATTTTTCTCAACCACTCCAAATACTTTCAATTGACATATACTATTATTATTGCTATTATGATGATGCTGATCAATGTCCCATAAGATCTATATGGTCTATTGAACCTTAAAAATGTAAGAGATTAATAGGAACTCTTTAACATTTTATTTCTATAGTGAAAAAAATGTGAGAAAAATGTTTCTATATCATCATAGTTTCATTGAGTTAAAAGTAAATAAGGTTGGCAGTGTGATAGATATTTTGAAAATTAGATCAAATGTGAGAATAAGATGGACAATATACGAGAAACTTCTTTTCATCTTCAACCTCTATAGGATCGCATAAGTTACCAACTCTTTTTTTCCATGCGATTTTGGGAATTCATCAACAAATAGATTCACCATGAAGCTCATGAGAATTAGTTCTGATCTTAGTAATTTTCTTTTTCTTCTTAAGACTAATAAATATAGAGCCATAGTTTTTGTTTTCTACATTGGGGTTGATCACCTAATTATAATATCATAGTTTTCTTTTTCCCTCTCTCTTTATTTCCACATATTTCTCCTTATTAGATGTGATAATATTTTCCCAATGGTCCACCAAGACAAGGATGAGAATCTATATGCTACCCTTTCTTGAGCCAAAGGTGAGGGCTTTTCACTAGAGTTACAAGCAATTTTAGGAAACCTATTAGTATCCATATTGTATAATTTTTTCATATAAATAAGATACCCAATCAAAACAGCGCTTTCAATGGTGGAAGAGTTTGCTTCAATCAAGAGGATATGGTTGTGAGTATTTCCTTTAATCTTGAGTGTGTAGGTTATAAACTAGACCTATTCAATATTTTTGCATGAATATCTCGATATTCTACAAAAACAAACCTACCCCACGCCCATATTAAATAGTAGCAGTGGTAAGACTCTTAAAGAGGAGATTCTTTTCCCCAAGTCCAAATTTGTGTGGAGTTAAAATTGCTTAAGCCTATAGTAAGTCTTCGAACTTCCATTCATCTTTTTTTCAGTGTTATAATTCCAATATAGTCAAATAATTTACAATTAATATGTTACCATATATTTTACGAAGGAACTTCCTATATCAATTTATTATCATCATAATAATAATAATAATAATAATTTATTAGATGGAAGGCCACTTTTTTATAATTCACTAATTAAAATATATAGATATATATATATATATATATATATATATATATATAAACAATTTTTTTCTAAATTATTAAATATGTTGTGTAATTAGCCTAGGTGGGGCATTGTGGTTGGTGATTGTCATGTGAGTGGGGATGTTGGTCCCAAGTCCTCTTTAGATGACCAATGTAACAATATGTAAATTGTATTAGCTTGCAATTCTTTTTATGTAATTAATAAAAAAAATATTTCAATGCTAATCATTAATTGAAAATTATTTTACGAAAAAAACATTTTAAGTAAACTAGTACTATTTAAAGTGGAATATGAAAAACATGTACTAGTATTTCATTTCTCAACATGGAGTAGACATGTGATATTTAGGAGAAATATTAATAACTAACAGACACAAATCTGTGTGTTTTCAATTGTTATAAAGCAACTGGTAGTAAAATAATTTATATATTTAAAACATTTTGATGTTATGTTGTTTTGTATCATTTTTCTCTCTGTATGGAATTGACACATGACATTTCAAAACTACTATTTCATTTTTCAACATGGAGTAGACATGTGATATTTAAGAGAAATATTAATAACTAACATAAATATATATGTGTGTGTATGTGTGTGTTTTCGATTGTGATAAAGCAACAAGAAGTAAATTTTTTAATATATTTAAAACATTTTGATGTTGGGTTTTCTGTATCATTTTTCTCTCCTTATGGAATTAACACATGACATTTCAAAACTAGTATTTAATTTTTCAACATGGAGTAGATATGTGAAATTTAGGAGAAATATTAATAACTAACATAACTATATATATGTGTGTATGTTTGTGTTTTCAATTGCTATAAAGCAACAAGAGGTAATTTTTTATATATATTTAAAACATTTTGATGTTGTGTTGTTATGTATCATTTTGCTATCACAATATGGATTTCACACATGAAATTTAAAAATTATTAGTTTAAAATTAAAAAATATTAATTTAAAAAAAAATATATAAATAAAATATTTCACTATCATTTTTAAGTACTATAAATATATATATATATTATGATCAAAACATTTTAATCGTGTTTATACGAAAGTCATGTGTAATTCCCTTAGTGCTTAACATGGAGTTGGCACATGGTGCATGGTCATACACATACACACATATACTAGTATAGATTCATCTTAATTATGTATGTAGTAAGCATAGAGAAGGACGGAATTCAGTAAGGTGAAAACCTCAATTAAAGTGGAAAATTTGGAAATTATTTACATCTCTAAATATTTGTTCTGTCTTAATGCTTCATAAATCCATGGTAACGATGTATATATATATATATATATATATTTCAAACAATCTCGGACAGTTACAAGAAAATTATCTAGGTTTCGAGGTGAGGGCATGGTAACTTCTAGTAGAATTACCCCAATGAAGTTGTCATTTTCTAGTCTGGATTTTGGTACTATTGGGCTCTTTTCTTCTATTTTACCTCTGGGTTCATAGTTTTTACACATTCCTTAGGTTAATTTTGTTTTTTTGAACAAACAGGGTTGATAAGGTTAACTTATTGGGTCCCCCTCTTTATGAGGGTTAAAATTTATTTGCTTTATGATCGTTGACTGATGGATATCAGACACTAGGGTTTGACCCTGATCAAGTTTTTCTCTGAGTGGGGAGGCATATCTTATCTTTACTTGGTCATGGATGAAGGCTTCGATGGAGTTTAACCTCCTCCTAGGTGAAGAGGAGGTTGACCTCATTTAATGGGTAAGAAACTTGATTATGATAAATCATTTAAAGGAAATGGAAGGAGGGGCAGGAAGATTGCAATTTGAGCTAGGGTTGGATTTGGCGCTAGGGTTTTGACTTAGGGTACCATGGCGAGAGGCACACGGGGGGAGTGCTGCTCCCTCCTACAGTCAGGTAGTTACAGAGGGAAGTAAGGATGTGGGAAAGAAGCATTTCAAAAAACCTCTGGAGAAGGTATCAGAGGCAAGAAGCAAGGGAACATTGGGAAGAAACAGACTTCAAGATCAGGAAGGGGATCAACAGGAAACAAGTAAGGAAAAGGAGAATGGAGGAAACGTGAAAAACTGACTTCCATAAAGCCGACTGGGGTTTGCAAACACAAGTTGAGCATTATTCCCTGGGTCATATTGAGTGATCTAGCGATGCAAGCGCATAGGGATCATATGAAGGAATATGCGATCATATGTAAATTCATGGGGTTATGGCCGATGGAGAGGGCATTACACATCTGAATAAGAAGCCATTGGAAGCCAAAGGGGGAAATACAACTACATCTGGGTTCTAAGGGCTTCTTCACAGTGGTGTTCACAAGCTTGGAGGACAAAGTTAGAGTGTTCGAAGGGGGGCCATATTTCTATGCTGTGGCGGGACTCTACATGCGGCCATGGATGATGAACTTTGTCCCGGAACGTGAGACATTCACATCGGTACTGGTATGAATCATACTATAGTCCCTACCTCTGGATTATTGGCTATCAAAATCTCTAAAAACAATAGGCAACAAGCTGGGGCATTTTCTAAAGATCTCAGAGGCAACTCTAAAAGGAAAATATACATCCTTCGCCTGAATATGTGTGGAAATGGACTTATCTAGAGCCCTTCCGGAAGCAATAATTTTAGAAGTGTATGATGAAGAATGGGTGTAGAATGTGGATTATGAGCACATTCCATTTAGGTGCCGCAAATGCCATGAACATGGGCATCTATTCAGAGACTGCCCAACAATCAATATGGAAGGTAATGGGAAAATTACTGTAGCTAGAAATCAAAAGGGTTTCACCAAGGTTGGGGGCAAAGGGAAAGGAGGTAAACATCCACAAAGGAAGATAAATGAGGACATACATAAAAGACACAATAGTTTCAAGAACCTAGAGGAAGAAGAGGGGAACAAGGATACAGTCCAGAACATGGAAAACATAACCAAGGAGTAGGGAAAGGTAGCTGACATGGAAGATATCATAGTAAACAAATAGCAAAAGGATGACCTACCAAGCTGTATGGAGATCAGCAGGGACCATGAGATGACTCCATGTGAAGCAGGAACGGAGGACCATGAACTACAGGAGATTCTAGATAGAGAAAATCTAGATCTAGAGAAATTTCTAGAACAAGGGAAGAACATAAAAGTGGACTCCCTGCCAAAAGAGGATTACGACAGAGTACAACAGCTCTTTCTATGGAGATCACAACCAAAGGGAGCTGGAGTCAAAAGGAATCATGAAAGCCAGGAGCCCAGTGGGGTCAAAATGATGGAGAATATATAGGCACAATCTCCAAAGAAATCTCCGAAGAACTCAGGTATGAAAAGAAGAAGAAAAATAAAAAATGAGTTGTTGAACGAATGTGAAAAACTATTGATCAACTCAGGTAAGATGAAAGATCTCACCAGTTATTACTTTACTAACCTTCCTTAATGAAGCTCACAACTTGCAATATTAGAGGCATAGGAAATAGAAGGAAATAAAGAAATTTTAGTAACAAAATGAAAGAAGAAAAACTAGATAATATTTTTATTCAGGAGACAAAATGTTCAATGGATAAGATAAGAGAAATTCATACTAAGTGGTTAATCAAGTATGAGTATCTAGAGGTTAAGGAAAATAACTCGGCAGGGGGGGGGGGGGATTCTCATGCTGTGAGATCCATGAAAATTTGGAATCCTAGATGTTGAAGCATCCAGGAACTATCTTTCGATGGTATGTCAACCTGTAGGTGATAAGGAGATATACATGATCACAAATGTTTATGGACCTCAAAAGCAAGCAGACAAACTCAAGCTTCTCATCTCCCTGGAGGATCTAAGAGCAAGACATCCCAATATGCCCTGGATTGTTGTAGGAGATTTCAACATGATAAGATCTCTTTTAGAGAAAAAAGGAGGTATTAGATAGCTAGGCAGAGACTCCATGGCCTTCCAGAACTTCATTATGAACATGGGGCTAGTGGACACTGAAACAATAAATGGAACCTTCACATGGAACAACAAGAGGGGAGGGGCTTCTCAAGTTGCTTCCAAACTTGATAGATTTATAATTTCAGAGGACCTCCTTCTCACAAGCCCTGCCATGACAGCTTCCATTCTCCCCTTTGGTGGATCAGACAATTGGCCTGTATAGCTGGAAGCCACCTTTATGTGCACACTGAGAAATAGACATTTTAGGTTTGAAAATGCCTAGCTCTCTCACCCTAAATTCACCAGCAACATTGATAAATGGTGGAGAGAGGATTTGAACATTCAAGGCACTAAAATGTTCATGCTCCAACAGAAACTTAAACATATCAAATCCAAACTTAAAGTTTGGAACAAAAAGGAATTTGGCGATATCTTCAAAGCCAAAAGAGAAGATGAGCAGAAGCTCCAGGAGATCAATCAGATCAACATCACAGATGGCTTCAATAAAGAGTGGAAAAAGATAACTGACTCTTTGTAGGAAGAATGGGAAGATCGATGCTTGTAAGAGGAAATTTTCTAGAGGAAAAAATCAAGGATACAATGGATTAGAGAGGGAGAAAGAAATAAAAAATTCTTTCATAAGTCCACCATGTCTCACAAGGCACATAATAGAATCACAAAGATCAAATATTCTCAAGGGATTGAGCTTGTCTCTCACAATGATATGGAATTAGTCCTTGTACAACACTTCCTTAATATTGCAAAGGAGCCACTGGAGGATAGATCCAGGTTCATTGACAATTTCACTTATTATATCCCTCATCTAGTCACCAAAGAGGACAACCACAATCTTAATAGGCCAGTGTCAGAAGAGGAGGTCAGTGAACTAATTAATGAAATGTAAAATGGAAAAACACCAGGCCCGGATGGATTCAATGTAGACTTCTTCAAATCTTGCTAGGAAACAGTAAAACAGGATATCCTCAAGGTTGTGGAAGACTCAAGAAAATAAAAAAACATTCTGAAGGCTCTTAATGCTTCCTTCATAGCTTTGATCCCAAAACAGGAAAATGCCATGACTCCAGATGGTTTTCGACTCATAGTCTTATGTAATGTGGTGTATAAAATTATCTCGAAAGTGATAACTGATAGACTCAAGCCCCTTATACCATCTCTAATCTCGAAGGATCAAACAGGCTATGTGGAAGGAGGACAAATCCTCAACAATATCATCCAAGCTCATGAGGTGGTACACTCTCTCAAAAACAACAAACAAGCTAGTATGATCATTCAATTGGACCTAGCTAAAGCCTATAATAAGCTAAGTTGGTCTGACATAAGAGAAATTCTAAGAGCCTATTGCTTTGACTAAAATTGGACAAGATGGGTTATGGAATTTGTCACCATGTTTTTCCATACTTCTTAATGGAGATCCATCAAGAACCTTCACAACCTCTAGACGACTCAGACAAGGATATCTGCTCTCACCATTCCTCTTCGTTGTCATGATGGAAGGGCTAGGTAAAGCGATCAAAAGGGCAAATGCTGAAGGATGAATTCAAGGAATCAAACTCACCTTGCATGGAGCGGAAAACACTCATCAACAATTTTTGGATGATACAATGTTGCAGGGAATACCCACAGTCAGGGAAGCCAGAGCAATCAAAAACATCTTAAATGACTTTGCTATGGCAGCAAGCACAGAGGTAAGCCTCAACAAGTCCAAAGTGTTTTTCTTTAACACTAATATCGCTATTCAGAGTAACATTACCAAAATTCTTGGGTTTCAAAGGGAACAACTTCCTTCCAAAGATCTTGCCATACCTCTTAGTGATAAACCTCTAAGCAAGAAAGTGTGGGAGCCAATAATAAATAAACTTCAGGACAAGGTCAAAAAATGGACATGCAGGTAACTAAATTTGGCAAGGCGCCATGTGCTCACATAGGCAGTCTTGCAAGCCATTCCCGTTTTCATGTTTTTAGCTCTTCCTGCTCCTCAAGGCATTAAGCAGTAGATAAGGAGCATACAAAGGGAATTTTTGTGGGGCAGAGGGGAAGAGAAAAAGAAGTGGGCTTTAGTAGCCTAGGACAAGCTATGCAAGCCCAAAAGCCATGGTGGCTTGGGGCTTCATGATCCTGAGACCCTCAGTAGAGTTTCGGGAGCCAAAATTTGGTGGAGATGGATCAAGGAATCGACTACTCCCTAGGCTAAGCTTTGGAAACAAAAATATGCCAACTATTGGCAGGAGAAAGATCACATTAGAATGTCAGGGAAAATCTTGGGCTCCCATTTTTGGAACCTTGCCTAGGAAAATAAAAGTATTGTTCAGCAACATTGTTGCTGGGAAAGCTGAGCAGGGAACCTAACTTGTTTTTGGGAGGACAACTGGTAATAGGAACCCAACCTTTATAAGGATGAATCAACAACTCTCAAGAGTGACACAGATAACAAAGGGCTACTTTTGGTAAAAGACTTCTAGGACTAGGAAAGGAATAATGGAAAATGGAGGAATTGGAAGGATCTAGGATACAAGGATGAAAGTCCTCTGAAGGCCTAGGAAGACGCTCTCACCCAGGATCTAGAGCATAGAAGGATTCTTGCTTCTTCCTCACCTGACCAATTAAGATGGGGAAAGAACACCGAAGGTAACCTTAACCTCAAAGAGGCTAAACACGAAGTTACATGACATCCCTACCAAATGAAGTGTAATACTTTTCATTTGGGTCTCAAGTCCATAAACCCATAGGGGATAATAAAGAGTGAGCCAAATAAATATAGATGTTAACATTTGGAAGCCTCCTCCTTATGGTTTCTTGAAGGTTAGTATAGATGGAGCATCTAAGGGCAACCCAGGACTAGCTCGCTTTGGGGGTGCCATAAGAGATGATCAGGGAAAAATAAAGAAGATCTTCCATGGCCACTTAGGGAAGGCTACTAATAAAATGGCGTAGCTCATGGGATTAAAGCAATGCTTGGAAATCCTGGTGGATTCAAATTCACATAATGTTATCATTGAAGCATTCATAATTGATCATTAGAGCAGCCTTCTCGAGATAAATTGTCGAAGCATTGGACGCTTTTGCAGGTCTTTCATTGTATCTACTCCCACCTGCAAATCCTAAAAACTGTTAGATTTGTCCATGTGAAAAGGAAAGCTAAGATGTTAGTGGATTGTTTGGCGAATGAAGAAGTCACCAATAGGGACAGGGATTCTCAACATGCTTGGGATTTTTTACCTACAGGAAAATTGTGGGAGGACTGTCTTTGTCAGGCAAACATAGATATGGAGCTATGGATTAATAGGATGGATCGAAGGGGTTCACAAGATAGGCGGGAGAATGGATAGCCCTAAACCGTCTGCCCTTTTTGGTTTTGGCTGCAATCCAAAGCTCTGTTTTCTTTCGGTTTAGTGGTGAAAGGACTGACTCAGGAAGTGGCACAAGTTTGGTCATCCATTTTTTATATTGCTTAGATGGTGTTTGACAGAGAATATGGGTGGAAGGCTCAAGAACTACCCACTGGATTGGATTAATGGTTTCCGCTTGGTGAAAAGTGTGTGCATGCTTTTCTGCTAGACAAGCGATTCAAAAAACATAAGTGGTATATCGGGTAGGGTCCATGTGGTTTCTAGCTTTTTGAGGTTGGCCCCCGATTCCACTCTTTTTGTGACACGTTACGGCGAGGAGGTGAGAGAAAACTACCCTCATCGGGTGGTTAACCCTCGTGCTACTTGTCCACCTGATATCGATGAAGACCGTGGGATCCAGGTCAGGTGATCAACAACGGAGATTTGTTCGTATTAGTTGGTTTGGTGTTTCGAACCCGAAAGAGTTTAGAGAGTTGGGCCTTCAGTTTTCATCGAGTCTGTAAGAAAGTTTCAAGTGTGGTTTGTTGTTGGCATTCTTGTGGACCCTCGGAGGGTCATTTGTGGTATTTTTGTGGACCTATCTTCAAAGGAGTTCAGGGTTCATTTGGTGCACGTCAGTATGACCAGATGGTCGATTGCTTGCTTTTTGTTGAAAGTGTTTGGCTGGATCTCACCAGTTTTTCTTGCTTAGGATTTTCATGGTTTTGGGTGCTTGGTTCGGATTTTTCCTGCCCTGTTGTTTGTTGAACTCTCACAGAGCAGGTGTGGCTACATGTAAATTATGTACTATTGGCTAGATTAATAGAAGGTCCTACTCTTACTTGACCAAAAAAAGATAAATCATTTAAACGAACAACATGCTTTACAATTTTCAATTGTCACTCACCAAAATTAGATATTATGTTGACATCATGTATAGGTGAAATGACATGTGAAGATGGATGAAAATGCGAGCAGCATAGAGGCAATTATAGACAAGTGTTTGGATGGAAACTACAACATGGGATGAATAGTTAAGGTTTCCAGACTTCACCTCAGATGTGTGGAGGGTACACCATGTTGTAGGCCAAGCGTGTCTGAAGCAATGGAAGAGATAAAAGATGCAATCACATGTGAAAATGAGAATAATGGTCCCCCTCCTCTCATTTTGGAGGCTAATGGTATTGAAAATAGAGATTTGGTAGCCAACAATGTCCATAGAAGGATGGAATTGAGAGCGAGAGAGATGGAATGGGATGAATTAGTGGCAAAGATAAAAGATGCCATCACATGTGAAAATGAGAATAATGGTCCCCCTCCTCTCATTTTGGAGGCTAATGGTATTGAACATAGAGATTTGGTAGCAAACAATGTCCATAGAAGGATGGAATTGAGAGTGAAAATGAGAATAATGGTCTCCCTCCTCTCATTTTGGAGGCTAATGGTATTGAACATAGAGATTTGGTAGCCAACAATGTCCATAGAAGGATGGAATTGAGAGTGAGAGAGATGGAATGAGCTGATAACAACTATAACCTACCTCAAGTAAGAAGATGACAATGGACCCCTACAACAGTTCGCTCCTCTCTATGATTTAGGTGGGTCAATTGAGTGTTGTTTTTCCCATTTTATATGACTCAAGCTAGTCGATGAAATATTGTTCGTTAGCTACTCATGTATATTTTCGTAATATAGATTATCAAAGATTTCAATTCTATGTTTCATTATCTTTCTTAGGTGGGTCAATTGAGTGTTGTTTTTCCCATTTTATATGACTCAAGCTAGTCGATGAAATATTGTTCGTTAGCTACTCATGTATCTTTTCGTAATATAGATTATCAAAGATTTCAATTCTATGTTTCATTATCTTTCTTAGTAATTTGCAAAAGTGTATATATTTTTATTTCTTTAAACCTGAATTTGTAATATACATTGATTATTAAAGTTTATATATATATATATATATATTTTAAATTTAAATTTGTAGTTTTATATTTTTAATTATTAAAGTTATTAATAAAATTATATAGACAACTGAATAATAACAAAAAATAATAATAATTACATTTTTACTTTCTTCTATTTTATTGAATTATAATTGAATTCATGTATAAAAGTCCGTTTATTTATTAGAATAAAGTTTTTATTAAAAATTAACGCTTTTAGAAACTAATATAACTTTTTAATTAGAAAAGAACATTTTAAAAATTTAAATATTTCATACATTTTACGAGGACGTTTTTTTTCCAAAACTTTATTGTTCAAGATAATTAAATATAAGAATCTGTATATTCAGACATATTAATGTTTTAGTTATTGTGTCATTTAAAAAAAAAGCAATTAAATATTATGATTGTATATCAATACAGCTTGATCTTAATCAGGTATTTAGCAAGTATTAAGAGGATCAAATCTTTTGAAGTAATTCTTTTTTTAGAATACAAAATTTGGAAAAATATTTGCAATTCAAAAGATTTGGTCCCCTTGCCACTGGACAAATTAGTGGTCAAAATGGATCTATTTATATATATATCTAAAATTTGCAATTCCAACCCATCTTTATTTGATTTAATATAGAATTGACAAAAAAAAATAACTGAAAAAAGACCAAAATGTAGACTCCTGAAACTACTTAAAAATGGTAAACATAACATTCTATTTTTTTCAATGTAATATATTCACAATTTTATTTTTTTATATATATATATATATATAAAATATGTTATTGTTTTTCAGTTATAATATATACATAGTTTTTTTTTGTTTAATATATTAATTTTTTCCAATTATATATATATATATATGATATTGAAGTATTTTACCTAACATGAACATTTAAAATATTTATTTACAACCTGATTTTTTTATCATAAGTAATATTTTTTAAAAGGGATAGATTAATTTTATAATAAGAATTGAATGAGTTATACATTTAGCTCTTATTACTTTTATTAGGAATTAATTGATTTTTTTTAATTTCAATTACTTTTTTTCGATATTGAAATATTTTACTATGATATCTATATATATATAATCTCAAAAGAAATTAGTTTGTATAGATATTAGAACAATTTATTGAAGTTATTTTGAATAAATATAAAAATAATGATGCTCTTCGAAAGCTAAAATATAAGTTTTTATTTTTAATTTTTAATTTCTCTTTTTTCTTAGATTGAAACAAAATATTTCTCTCGCTATATATATATATATATATATATATAATGTGTAATTTTTCGTTGTTCAAATTGTATTTTTGAATACTATATAAGTACATAGCTTAAACTTGTAATGCTAAAAAATCATTGCTAGATTTACAAGAAAAATGATGAAAAATTATACTGAAAGAAATACAATTAGATTTATATTTCTAGCATTAAAGTAGGCAAAAATAAAATTATTTTATATACATGCACTTTTTAAGTTATAATTTTATTTATATAATCTTTCGATGTCATTTATGTATATCAAATTCTTAGCTATTTTATGCATTATTTGAGCACTTTGACTTAAATGACACTTATTTTTAGTTGAGTTCCATCATTTTTTAGCTTTGCTAGAATATATAAGATGTTTGAATCTATAATATTACATCAAATTTCAAATATAACTCTCTCTACTATAGTGTTAAGAGACATATCTTACCATTTTTATTCAAATTTTGTATTTACATAAGAGAATAATAACATATATACAATGACATAAGAATGTAAAAATATATACATTTGAGTATATATTTATAAAAAAAAAATTGAATATAAGAGCATATAAATTATAGAAACACACAAATATGTTATATAGATGCATTTGTTAAATAAACCCGGTACCTAGAGGAGCCATGTTGGTTAAAGGATTGATGCACCAAAAAATCATAATTAAATAAACTAGCAATTGCACGAGATGTTGCAAAGGAAATGTCGTAAGGAAGTAGCATAGGAACAAGTATCATAGATGAAATAAGATGTGACCAAATTACTCTATATGGAGATGGGAGATAAGGCACGCTAGCTACATACGTAAATGTCTAAACCGAACATGGTGTGATCATTTGAAATGGTGGTTGATTATGCGAGGCAAAAAAATAGGTACCCAAGCTTACCATTTCACATTCACAAGTGTTTTATCTACATGTGCTAATTTGGTAGTTCTAATTTGGTAGTTCTGGAACTTGGCAAAGGAGTCCACCATGACATAATTGCTAGTGAACTGTAATGTAATGCCATTGTGGGGATTTCTCTTGTAAATATGTATGCTAAATATGGTTGCATAGAGAATGCACAACAAGAGTTTGACAAAATTCCTGAACCAAATGTGTATATTGGAATGTTACGATATTAGGGTATGTGGAGGATGGGAACGCAGATGAGGTGGTGAAACATTTTCTTTAAATGCCTTAATGGGACCAATACCTATTGGATATGCTCGTAAGGGGTATCTTAATAAGGCTATGGACCTCTTTTTGCAGATGTTGATGCACATAAATTGTAAATATGTATGCTAAATGTGGTTGCATAGAGAATGCACAACAAGTGTTTGACAAAATTCCTGAACCAAATGTGTATATTGGAATGTTACGATATTAGGGTATGTAGAGGATGGGAATGTAGATGAGGTCGTGAAACATTTTCTTAAAATTCCTTAATGGGACCAATACTTATTGGATTTGTTCAGTAAAATGTCTAAACCAGATGTTGTCTCTTAGACTTCTATTATTGTAGGATATGTTATTCACGGATTCGGTAAGGAAATCCTTCAAGTATTTAAACAAATGCAACACTTTCGCATAAAACCCAAGAGTGTCACACCTTTGTTGTTGTTCTGTTTGACGCTTTATCTCATCATAGTGAAAATTTGGCCATTACAAGTAGGCTTATTAAAACTTCTCATGGCTAGCTATTCAAGAACCTTCACATTTGTGGTAACTTGCATTCATCTTTTTAAGGATGGACTGTGTTCTAGTGGACATTATTGATGATGTTAGGGAGATGATGATTCAACATCAACTTGTGTGGCAAAAATCGGATCTATTAGTAGCTTTGCAGAGGTAAGTTGGCCTATTTATAATTGATTGTGTTGTGGAGAGCATTGCTTTAGACTATCTCCCTTTATGTTGTATTGTTGAAGCTTGCAATATTATGAATGTTAGGTTCAATGAAGCAAGATATTCCAGCCATGCACGAGGTCGGAGAAATAAATAAAACTAATAGTTTTACACTTTTTTCTAGTGGAGCTTCAACCAATCTTACACCCTTCCACTGATTGAAAAGATTGAAGAAAGAGACTAGTTTCTCTTTAGCTTATTCAAACTTCCATTGATCACTTCAATTCAGATAAGGACTAGTTTTGTACACTTCTTTCTCAGGTAATCCAAACTACACTTCTCCATAAACTTTTCTTAATGGAAATTTAATCTACTTTTAGTATACAAACATAGATGCAGAAAAATAGAGTTACTTATCATAATATCCCACTAGTTTGGTACAACGTGCTCCTCGAATTAATATCTTTATCATAGAGTACTCATGGCAGAGAGAATTGAATGAACATGACCACATTGGAATTGGTTGAGCGTAGCCAAAGAGATATATAAGAGATATATTCAGGACGGCTAAGAAAGCATTTCGAGTGGGAAACTTCAAACATAAACAGGGGAACGGTCTCCAGAATAACTACTTAGAAAGAAACCACCGCACACATTTCTCCTGGTCCAAGAGTGGTATATGTGAATCCTCATTGATGTTGAGAATGACATTGTCCACAACGGCATCCAAGGCATGAGAGAAAAGACTCAAACCAAGTTTTAGAGACAAATCTCTTGCTTCTTTGGCCTTCAAAGGGTTGTCTTCAATCTGCTTTTTGGCAGTATCTACACAAACTACACCTTCCTCAATATTTTGCAGAGACATGTATACCATGGTGTTGGAAATAAAATGTTGATGAAGTTTCTTATCCAATGAATACTCCATCAAGAAATTAGAATCAGAGCATTCAAATATCAATGAATATGTGAACAACAATATAGTTTAGGGATCAAATTTGTAGCCTTTAATACCCTTCCAAGACTATATTACCGATTATAGTATGGTGCCAATTCTCAATTGTAAAATGAATGAAATAGTAAAAACCTAATGGTTAAAATTGTTGCATGCTTGCAGAATGACTATTTTGTGAGTCTACTCTTAATTGGTGAGTCTACTCTTAATTTTTAGCCATTGTGCGGATGCATAACATAATTCACTCTAATAAGAGTGGATATACTCACATGGAATAGTAATTCAGGAACCTATAAACATAGGAACCTATAAACATGGCGCTGAAGCATTATACTTCATGACTATTTTGTCAGTCTACTCTTAATTTTTGGATGCATAACAAAGTTCACTCTAATAAGAGTGGATATACTCACAGGGAATGGTAATTCAGGAACCTATAAACATAGGAACCTATAAAGCCCTAAAGCATTACACTTAATAAGAAACTTGTTTTATTTGGGAAGAAATTATAGAGAAGGCCCCCTCAAAATATTATGAACACTATTAATTTCATCAAAATTCCAACAAAATGAAAATCACCGAAATTCTAATGCGGGGAAAAAGATAATATTGCATAATTTTATTAATATGAAACTGATGAACATAATAGCAAGTAAATGGCGCTTTAAAAGCACATCAGTATAAATACAAGTAGGATGCCAAAGGGACTCCTATAACTAGGCTATCAAATCGAAGAAAAACATATTAAGTATGTAGAATAAAGAGGCACAAAAATGTGGCATCAAAACAAATGTATTCTAGACACAGAAGAAAATGAATTACCCTAATCAACAACAACTGTGAGTTGAAGGGTAGGTGTTAGATCATACAAGGATGGGAAAATAAATTGGAAGACAGTTTGCAAACGAATAATTGCATGGTGGATAAAAACAAAATCCATAAAATACTCATGGTAGAGTGCGGTCTCAAATATAGGTAGAAAAATATTGCCTCATTAAATATGTGAATTATATTTCCAAAAATCAGTTGTTATATGTCTCGTGTATTACTCATGAATGGTATTTTCTCATAAATGATACAAATCAAATGAATGTAAGTTTCAACCAAATCGTAAATTGAAAGGATAAAAAAATTACCATTTCTTATTCGTAATCTCCCTAAGAGATGCCACATAAATTCTCTGCTACACCTTTCCTCGTGAGATGCGCTAATTGGTCTATTAAAAAAAGTTCGGGCAAAGAATCTAACCTGTGATTCTTCATGCATACGGAGGGGAAAAAACATGAGTTTGTTGTCTCACGGTTGGAGTGAGGCCACGTGGATAGGTCTTATTTGCCTCCCTCCAATCCAAGATGGAATTACTTTGGATGTCGCAGTGGGGACCTTGAAACTCATAAACTACCACATTTTGAGATGTATTTTACCGACCTCTACATGGATAAGAAGATTCATTTAGAACAGTTATAGATCGCAACGGAGGAGCTGTTCGAGCAAATTCAATTACATAACCACAACCACCATCGGTAGCTTCAGTAACATCCATACTAGTTCCAGATTGAAAGCTATCAGTAACCGGAGCGGAATCTATTTTATTTATATACTCATCAGTAGCAAAGGTCAAGGCAGGAGTCGTACCGTACGGACCGCCCGTTCTAAAGAGCCAGCCCCATAGGCATTTTATCTCATTTACCTAGTGAGGTAAGTGAAAGAAGCACATGTTACATTTTATATAGAACCACAACTAGCAACGAAGATAGAGGAAAATACAAAAGGTAGGGTAACATATCCATATGGAATTCGTTCTCCAGGTCGAGATGCCAATTCTCCTGGTTCTCAATTAAGAGTGGATATACAGGGAGCAGTAATTCGGGAGCCTATAAACATGGTGCTGAAGCATTATACTCAATAAGCACTTTTTTTCACATGGGAAGCAATGAGAGAGGAGCATGCCAATTTAATTGAAAACAATCTGCTGTATGAAATTTTTTATTGCAATCCATTTCCAAGATAAATTGTCAGTCTAGACTTCATCAAACATTCGTCCTCCTCCTCTTTCTCTTTCTCCAGCACATACTAAAAATCACCAAAATGATTTTTTTTTAAATTGTGAACATAAATGTTAAATGCTAAGACCTAAACCGCCATTTTTGATAATAAATCCTAAACATTAACCCTTGGCTTCACTCGAATTATAAATCTGAAACGTGCACTCTAAAATAAATCTCTTTGTTGTTGGTGTTCTCAAGTCTAAACCGTAGACTCCTATGTCAACTATGTAGTTTAAAATAGATATCATTTATACTGTAAACACAATGTTAATGGATCCTTAAACCCGAAATCATGAGCCCCAACATATCGTTGCAATTTAAATGCTAATATATAAATCCTTAACCATGGTTACATCTCTACTGAACTTTAAAATTCAATCTTGAACCTTAGTGGGGTAAATTTAGTACCTCTAAAAGACAATCTTGATCAAAAATAGAGCTGCAAATATTCTCTTCCACAACATAAAGAATGATCGAAAATAGAGCTGCAAATATTCTCTTCCACAACATAAAGAATCTTCCCACTAGAGGATTTTTCAAACCCTAATTCGAACATTGCTTCCCTGCGGGCATGAAAACTGAAATGGATAATGCATTTGGCATAATTCACTAAACTCTGGACCTGGGAAACGGAATTGGCGCTAAGGGCACGGTGAAGGAGATGAGAGAAAATTTGTTTGAGACTACTGAATGGAAAAACAAAACCCTTAGATTTGATGGAATCCAAAATTCCGGTCAAGGCCCGCAGATCTTTGCACTAAGAATCCAAAATTCCAGTCAAGGCCTGTAGATATTTGCACTCACATGGAAAATTAAAGCGGTCTGGCAAAGGAACAATCCGCTCCTCTAGTGCATTCAGGTTGTTGGGATTCACGGACTTCCGTTTCTAGAGAAAGTGTTTCATGTATAAAAGAAATAACAGTCAGAACTCAGAGATTTCTAGAGCTCAATCATAAGACTTTGTCCGTTATAATCTGTAAACATCCTCTGCATAGATATAGATACTCGACGAAATGACCACAGGGGTTTTTCTGAGTTTGAAACGGTTGAAACTGTATCAATCTGACCATACAATATTCTTTAACCGTCTAACGTTCAATCCCACACTGCAAACTGATGTAGAGTGTCAGCTATGGGATTTATTCTCAGAGGGAAATACTTTACGTTGTAATTATATATCAATGTATATGTATAACTAAATGTGAAGAATTGCAAAGGAATTTCTATGAATAAGGCCACATATAAAAAATGAGTTCCCATCTCTTTCTTGCGTGGCTCAACATTCTTAGAAATATGCAAAATTGATTATCACATTGTGTTGAAGTATCATTTAGTAATTGTCTACTTTATGATTTACAGTTATCCTCCTTTAATAATAATTAAAATGGTTAAAATATATCTTAACTATTTAAAAATGATAAATATCTATAAGGATTTATAATAAAATTGATCTATTTAATAACAAAACAAAACGATCATAGATTAGGTTGACGATATTATTATTTCTCTAACTATGAATATATGTGATAAACAACGTGAACTCTTTCATGAGATTAAATTCGAGTTCTTTATAAATAAATTTTAAATTATTAATATTTTCATTTATATACATTATTAATAATTTTTTAAATGAAAGGTAATTATATGGGAAGGTATGATTGTATTGAGCTTGAAAATCAACAAAATTTAATCAACAGGAGAAATTACTTTTTGCATAACACTTCTCATTTCATTTAAATAGTCTGTGTCCTTGGAAACAAATGACCCTTATTTACTAGAATTAAATTCATTTTCACTATTATGGTAAGATCTAAAGAAATGTAGAAATTACTCAAATACTAAATAATATTATTTATTTGATATGAAGATGTTGTTTGAATATCTCAGTAAAATCATTATTATTCTTATGCATCCCTTCATACTTTAGGATTATCTACCCTATGATTTACAATTATACTCATGTACTAAACAATTAAAATAGTTAAATCATATCTTAACTATTTAAATTTATTGTTCATAATATTCATAAGAATTCATAATAAGAAATACCAATTTAAAAATAATATAAAGTATCATAGATTAGGTTGACAATATCAAGTGTGTGTTATGTATATGATTATAAATATATGTGATAAATAGTTTGAATATTCATTCCTCCATTAGATTGCATTAGTATTTTCATTTACATATTATTAATGGTTTTTTCAAATGAAAGATAATTATCTGCAAATTGGATAGTTACAGTTGAGGTCAAAAGTGACCTCACTGTTCTTTGACTGATAGAAGGAATTTCTTTTTTCATAAGACTTACCATTTCATCTAAATATTTGATTTTCTTTAGACTTAAATGACCCTTATTTGCTAGAGTTGAATTCATATTAGCGTAACATTTAAGGAAGTATGAAAATTACTCAAATCCTAAATAATATCATTTACTTTCTATGAAGATGTTGCTTAATATTTCAATAAAATCATTATTATTGTTATGCATCCCTTAAGGGTTATCTACCTTATGATTTACATTATCATCCTTTCATAAACAATTTAAATAGTTAAAATAGATCTTAACTATTTAAATTTATTGATTATAATATTTATAATATAATAATTCATAACAAAAATTATCTATTTAACAACAATCAATTAATGACATAGATTAGGCAGACAATATCAAAGTGTGTATTATATATCTCATTATGAATATATGCGGTAAACAATGTGACTCATGTTGGAAACAATACGGGCGAGAGGGGGGGCAGAGCGGGGTGAATCAGTATTTACAAATCAATAAATTTTTCATTTCCATAATCAGATTTATATATGCTACTTCAGTGAAGGGAACTCGTGTGTGCATGCAACTGTTCTTAAGGCAACCAGCGTATATCCAGTGAACTTATGATTGAGTTAATTCATCATATTTTGATGTTTCATCAGTGCATCAATACTTTATTAAACATTAAACAATAACTATGTGCATTAATAACAGAATAAACCATCACACATAAGCAACACACATGAACACCAAGATTTAAGGTGGAAACCCAATGTGGGTGAAAACCACCTGCTACTGTCATCTCTGTCTTCTTTTAATAATAAGAAAATCTGTTTACAATCTTGTACTTGTGCAGACTCATACCAGTATGCACGCTTCTAACTGCAAAAGGTTACAACCTTCTCTCGTTCTCCAGCTTCTACTGGAAAGGAGCTACAACTCCCTAGCTCTTGTACTGGTCGATATGTTTACTAGTTCGTAGGCACCAGCCTACTGAAGGCTCCAAACTTCACTCATTTTCCAACTACTACTAGAAGGGAGCTCCAACCCCCTGCCTCTTGTACTGGACGATATGTTTACCAATACGTAGGCGCTGGCCTACAGAAGGCTACGACCTTCTCTCTTCCACTAGGGACCACGTTTCATAAATTTTTAGACTAGATATTCTTGGAAACACATTGAATCTCAAAATCATAACTGCAATACAACCATCAAATACATCTTCATCAACCAATCACTAAAACTCAATCATCACTCTATGAATCATCCACAACTTAATCAATTACTGACAACCTCTAAACCTCTGGCACAACTGAATCATTCATTCATACTTAATCAACTTTAACCAATCAAATGGAACAGATAGATCACTGTAACCAGTACACAGATCTGAACCCAAAACACTGCATCATCATTCAGAACCAGCTATAACCTCAAAACCATGCATCAGAGTGTATACGCTACTTGGCTGAACCCAAACTACGTGTATACACTACTTCCTTTAGCCCAACTTGCGTATATCTCTAAAGATACTAAATCATAAAACTTCTGAACCATAAACTGTACCAATCAGTGACATTCTGAAGATCTACTATCATATTACTGAGTTCTAAACAGATAGCAACAAGGATCACCCTTCCTTCTCAATCAATCAATCAATCAGACTCAATTTCCTTATATATTCAGTTCTACTTTCAGATCTAAGAAGACATCATTGACAAACAACAGTAAAATAGTAGTACTGATCTGATCGACCAATCATCCTTGAACATCAAGCTTTTCTTTTGCATACGCTACTTGGAAAACCCGAACTAACGTGTATATGCAACTTCACCAGAGCGAACTAGCGTATAGATATGCAAATACCTACTTGTAACTTTGCTACACTTCCCGACTTCAAACATACCTAGATCATCATATATAAAGGATAAAATATGTGTTAGTAATAAGATCTAGCCCATCCATTATTAGATCACATAATGATAAGTCATTATGATCCTGATCCATCATCACATCTCATCACAATCAATAAATCTGAACATTCAGAACACTGTCACCAGAATGGAGTCACCAGAACACAAAGCATAACCCAGAACTCTACATCAACAACCAGAACCAACTGCAACTTCAAACATCATAGTTCATAAGGTATACACTACTTTGATGTGTTGAACCAGTGTGTACACGTGCTTTTACCAAAGCGAAATAGCGTACACATTTGCAAATACTAACTTAAAACTTCACAGCTATTATAGACTTTAGTCATACCCAAATCATAACATTTACAGAATAAAACATGCGTCGGTATTAAGATCTAGACTATCCATGATCAAATCATATAATAGTAATTCATTTTAGGTCTCATGATCCTTATCCATCATTAGATCTCATCCCCTATCAAACACTAAGGTTCACCCTTAGTTTAGATCAAGCAAAGCACCATAACCCATAACATTCATATTTTCTTTTCATCTCACTCTTCATAAGATATTAATTACTTGCACACTTAGCCCTTTGATCTTCTCCTCCTTATATACTTAGATCCATTGTCAATATCTCAGACCAAAACCACTTAGTTTCAATACCTTAGACCAAATACCTCAAACCAAAGCCTTGGTTTTCCAACATGTATGCACTTTTCCTCCTGTGAAAGTGCGTGTATACGTATATGCTCCTTTTTTTCTGTTAGCCCGCGTGTATACGCTCTTTTTGTAAAGTGAAGCCATGTATACCACTTAACATACCTGAAAATGTCATTTTTCTTCAACTTCTTGATTCTGATATGTAGTCCTTTGTTCCTTCATTCTATTCTTTTGTACCATGACTTTTTTCCCTCTGAATAGACCTGTTATAACGTGATTTTCATTATACATTACTTCTGAACCGATTCCTTTGAATTACCCTGCATTTTGTCACATCTGTAAACACAACTGCCATGCATGCTATCACTTCTGATATCTCTCCTGTAGATTCATCAAGTTACTTAGATTCATCTAGTTACCATATATAGGTGAGTTGTCCTACTACAAGTGGGTTGCCATAAAAGTACAACACATGCATCATAATGCCAACAATATTCCGCTTTAGACTTGATGGCAACCATGTTGGTGTTGATTACTACAAGCTATAGAAACTATAAGAGATAATAAGCAAAACCAAAGTACTCTCCCCCTTTGACATCAAGGGCAAAGGGTGGACCAAGATATTCTCCCCTTTTGACATCAAGGGCAAAGGGATGACCAAAATTAAGACTTTCATATCTGAACAGCTGAATATAAACATTGATCAAGATCCCCCTAGGCACATGTTGAATTATCTGATTAAAATCCTCCTTTGTACATGTTGTGATGCACTAAATCGTCCATGCTCCCCCTGAGCACATGCAGAGTCCACAAAAATATTTTCCAAAAGAATAACATGACTCTATAACTCAACTATGTGAGTTTGACCTTCCTATCACCAATGACTCATACATACATCAACCTCCAAACCAAGTGGGGATATACCAAATTTGACTCATCGGCCAAACCAAGTGGAGATATACCAATTGTTTATACATGACTAAAATATAGCAATTATTACATCATCCTTCCCATGCATAGTGGGGGTACAAATTACATCATATGATCAAAAAGGAATCATTAAAAGACTATGACAGATAGAGACATATTATTACATCATGGGCCTTTACATCACCTTTACATCAAATGATTTACATGACATTTTTAACAAAGACCAAAGACCTAAACAAGACCATGATAGTCATCAACAACTATCATACACCATATATGATCTGCACCATAAGCATCTGTCAGCAACATCCAGACCAACAACATGTATTTTTACATCAAGATATGACAATGTAAATATCATCAACCCATGACAAAGTATGTCGTATATAGATATCAACTCATCCTCTTGACCTTATCAAGATCAACTTGCTTCGTTTCCTTAGTAGAAAGAGCTTTACCAAAATCTTCCATGAATCAACTAAGCATATGTCATGTCTCCAGGCAGTAACACAAAATCATTCACATCATATCTTATGTATGTGAAAACACCATAGTCATCATCTATCATCATAACATCATCATCAAGAACTGAATGATCTTTCCACAAGAGCCAACCATGTATCATCACTAGGGAAGATCTCACATTTAATAAGCATCAACCATGATAATCAACATGTGTGAATATCAAACTTATCATCATAAAGTAAGAAGTCATCATCATTATGTGACTAAGTAAGCCATGTCTCCGAATATCTATGTCTTCAAATAGCTATGCCTTCATGAGACCTGTAATAACACCATTCTCTTGGCCAACCAACAATATTTATCAATATGCAACTTAAGTAATCATCCATGTATCATGCATAATGTGTATCCATCAAAGAGATGGAAATATGTAGCTAGCAAGCCATGAGCTCATAGTCATTTGTCAAGCTTTCTTGATACTAACAACAACAAAAATCCTCAACCATGTGGGAGCCAAGAACTATAGGAATCCTGCATCATAACTGCACCATATGAAATTTATGCATCTTTGAAAGGCATGAGTGACTCATTGTCAAATAATGAGGTGATGTGCTCAAGATTTGTACTTCTCCTTGTCCTTATGAAGATCACCATGTAAGCAACATATATGTATTGTAGGCATCATCAAAAGTCATCCATAATCACCCATAAATATGATATGAATAACAACTATGTAACCCCAAGCAATACAAGTATCATTATCATAGGCAACTCATAACTGCAACACAACATGATGTATCATTTAGACACTTTTAGCCACATAAGCCTCATCACCATTAATAAGAATAAATAGGTACCAAAGATTTCTAAACATAATGCCAACAATGAAATATTAGAAGAATATCATATTTTCCCCCTGAACCTATGCCACATGTTCACTATCAGATCTGATCTTTGCATATATCAGTAAGAAATATCAAGGCATCATCATCAACCTTTTAACAACTTATGAGGACCAACACATTTCCACATATCATCAACAGATTCTAACCGTCATCAAACAAAGAAGATAATTGGCTGAACCATATCAGACCCCTTTTCCTAAGTCCGTCCCACTACTTTTTCCTCAGAAACCCATATACACGACTGTGCAGCTTCGAACTCACGCATATACACAACTTGTATTCATGATAACTGCGTATGAGATTTAGAGCATTGAAGTTTCACACTTTCAGCTCCCCCTGTGTCTGTTCTGTCTGTATACTATGCTATGCCACATCTTTCTGACTATACTTCCTTCTTCTTTCATATCTTCGAGCGTGACGATGTTTTCTCCCTTTGGTATGGTGGCCGAAATTTGCTCGTGCATTCCTTTGCTATATGTCCAAACTTGTTACATGCATAACATCTTATATGTTTCTTATTTCTTCTGTAGCAGTCAATGGCTTTGTGACCAAACATATTGCAAGAAAAACAATATCCCTTAAAGTACTTGGCAGCTGATGATCTTTCTGTGTGACAGTTATTAGCTTGAACCAATTTATTTCTGCATCTGGCTGCAACATGTCCAAAATTATGACATAAAAAACATTCAACATTATTCATCAGAGGAAAGAGCTGATTATCACTTCCATAGTTAGGAGTAAATGATTTTATTTGAAGCCTTTCTTTCCTTGGTTGTTGATGGGGTTGACCTCTTATCTCCATGTTGAACATTTTCGATTTTGCATTAGAGTTCTTTGCTTCAGTTTGTGAGCTAGATTCTCCTTTAACAATTTCATGAAAACCAAGACCATATTTGATGGTAGGAGACCTTTGACTACTAAGAATTTCATCCAAAGTCTTAGTACTATCTTCAAATCGTAAAAGTTTATCCTTTTCTTCTAATTTACCTTTTAGGATACTTACCTCAACTTGATATTGCTCTTCCTTCTCAAGATAGTTCTTCTTCATGATTTCTTCAGCTTTTCTTCCTTCTTGGACTTGTTGCCTTAATTCATGAACTTCGTTTTCTATTTCTTCAAATGCTTGTAGTTTTTCATTCTGGTTAGTTGATTTTTCAAGATCTTCTTTTAGAGAGAGGATCTTAGCTTCAAGACTTTCATAGTAACTAGATCTATATTTAAGTTTCTTGATTGTTGTACTCTTTTCACTTACTTCATTTATTAATGATGTCACATCATCCTGTAGCTTTTGACATTGATCTTCCTTTTCCTTGTATTTTTTCCTTACCTTGTTTCCTTCCTCCAACTGATATTTTAATCTAGTAACTTCTTCTTTGTAGGAACATTCCATTTTATCAATTAGATCTTCTTGATCTCTAATTATATCTCTGAGCCTTTTAAATTCGGCTTCTATTTGATTTCTTTCTCTTTCACCCATAAGAGCAAATTCAGTTGTTTCGATATCACTTTCGTTATCTTCAAATGAATAGAGAAATGTATCATGAGAGGACAACAAATTGATACTTCATAGTTCTTTTGCTTGTTCATCTTCATTCTGAGGTGATTCTGAATCTGAAGAGTTTCTTCCACATAATCCCCAATCGTCTCTCCTTCTGTTTCTACGGATCTCCTTGAGGTGATCAAGCTTCTTCCAAAGGACCTGCTCTGATACCAATTATTGGAAATAATACTGAGAGGGCGGGGGCTGAATCAGTATTTACAAATCAATAAATTTTTTATTTCCATAGTCAGATATATATACGCTACTTTAGTGAAGGGAACTCGCATGTGCATCCAACTGTTCTTAAGGCAACCAACGTATATCCAGTGAACTAATGATTCAGTTAATCATCATATGTCGATCTTTAATCAGTGCATCAGTACTTTATTAAACATCAAATAGTAACCATGTACAGTAATAATAGAATAAACCATCACACATAAGCAACACACATGAACACCAAGATTTAAGGTGGAAACCCAATGTGGGTGAAAACCACCTGCTGTTGTCATCTCTGTCCTCTTTTAATAATAAGAAAATTTGTTTAGAATCTTGTACTGGTGCATACTCATACCAGTATGCATGCTTCTATCTGAAGAAGGCTACAACCCTCTCTCATTCTCCAGCTTCTACTGGAAAGGAGCTACAACCCCCCAGCTCTTGTACTAACCGATATGTTTACTATTACGTAGGCACTAGCCTACTGGAGGCTCCAACCTTCACTCATTTTCCAGCTACTAATGGAAGGCAACTCCAACCCCCTAGCTCTTGTACTGGCCTATATGATTACCAATACGTAGGCGCCAGCCTACAGAAGGCTACAACCTTCTCTCTTCCTCCAGGGACCATGTTTCATAAATTTTCAGACTGGATATTCTTGGAAACACATTGAATCTCAAAATCATAACTACAATACAACCATCAAATACATATACATCAACCAATCACTGAAAATCAATCATCACTCTCTGAATAAGCCACAACTCAATCAATTACTGATAACTTCTAAACCTCTCGCACAACTGAATCATTCGTTCATACTTAATCAACTTCAACCAATCAACTAGAACAGATAGATCACTGTAACCAGTACACAGATCTGAACCCAGAACACTTCATAATCATTCAAAACCAAGTGTAACCTCAAAATCATGCATCAAAGTGTATACACTACTTGGTTGAACCCAAACGGTGTGTATACGCCACTTCCTTTAGCCCAACCTGCATATATCTCTAAAGATACTAAATCATAAAACTTTTGAACCAGAAACTATACCAATCAATGACATTCTTAATATCTACTGTCATATTATTGAGTTCTAAGAATAGCAACAAGGATCACCGTTCCTTCTCAATCAATCAATCATGAGACTCAGTTTCCTTATATATTCAGTTATACTTTTAGATCTAAGAAGACATCATTGACAAACAACAGTAAAACAATAGGACTGATCTGATAGATCAATCATCCTTAAACATCAAGCTTTTCTTTTGCATACGCTACTTGGAAGAGTTGAACCACCATGTATACGCAACTTCACCAAAGCGAACTAGTGTATAGATATGCAAATACTTACTCATAACCTCGCTACACTTCCCGACTTCAGACATACCCAGATCATCATATATAAAGGATAAAATATGTGTTAGCAATCAGATCTAGCCCATCTATTATGGGATCAGATAATGATAAGTCATTATGATCCTGATCCATCAATAGATCTCATCACAATCAATCAATCTGAACATTCAGAACACTGTCAACGAAATGTAGTCAACAAAACACAAAGCATAACCCAGAACTCTTCATTAACAACCAGAACAAACTGCAACTTCAGACATCATAGCTCATAAGTTATACGCTAGTTTGATGTGTCGAAACAGCATGTATACACGCTTTTACCTAAGCGAAACAACGTACATATATGCAAATACTAACTTAGAACTTCACAGCTATTCCAGACTTCAGTCATACCTAGATCATAACATTTACAGAATAAAACATGCGTCAGTATTCAACTCTAGACTATCCATGATCAAACCATATAATAGCAATTAATTTTACGTCTCATGATCCTTATCCATCATTATATCTCATCCCCCATCAACCGCTAAGGTTCATCCTTAGTTCAGATCAAGCAAAGTACCATAACCCATAACATGCATATTTTCTTTTGATCTCACTCTTCATAAGATATTCATTACTTGCAGACTTAGCCCTTTGATCTTCTCCTTCTTATATACTTAGATCCTTTGTCAATACCTTCAACCAAAACCACTTAGGACCAATACCTTGGACCATATACTTAGGGTCAATACCTCAGACCAAATACCTTGGACCAAAGACCTCAGATCAAAATACCTTGGACCAAATACCTCAAACCAAGGCCTTGGTTTTCCAACATGTATGCACTTTTCCTCCTATGAAAGTGTGTGTATACGTATATGCTCCTTTTGACCTGTTAACCCATGTGTATACACTTTCTTTGTAGAGTGAACCCGCGTATACCACTTAACATACTTGAAAATGTCCTTTTTCTTCAGCTTCTTGATTCTGATATGTTGTCCTTTGTTCCTTCATCCTATTCTTTTGAACCATGACTTTGTTCCCTCTGAATATACCTGTTATAATGTGATTTTCATTGTACATTACTTCTGAACTGATTCCTTTGAACTACCCTGCATTTTGTCACATCTCTAAACACAACTGCCATGCATTTTGTCACTTCTGATATCTCTCCTATAGATTCATCTAGTTACGTAGATTCATCTAGTTACCATATACAAGTGAGTTGTTCTACTAAAAGTGGGTTGGAATCAAGTACAACACATGCATCATAATGCTAACATTTTTTTCTTTATTTAGATATTATTTTATTTTCATTTTGAAATGGACACTTCTGAACTTTACTTTGAGCATAGGTGGAACCAAACACTTTAACCTCATTGTGGGCTATGAATTGTTACTCTAGCCCAATTATTTTGCATTTTTTGTGACATTATTTCCACAATGCTTTACTTTTATTAAATTTTAATGATTTTTATTAGTTCTCATTTTAATTCTAATATTATAATTAAATTAAAATTATTGAAATAAATATATAATATACTAAAATATTACCATTCTATATTATTTGTATCTGATATTGTTTTTTAATGTTTTTAAATTAAATTTATATGTTTTTTTATTGATTCACATACACACAAACACACATATACATACCATGGTAAATCAATATCTCTTGGATCAATCCAAGGGTCTACCACTTGTTAGTGTTCGAATCTCCCTCAAGTTGAGGAAGGCAAAACTCGAGGCCACATCAAACCATGCTCAGCCTCGTAGCTAGCCCTACGAGGACAGGAGAGAGCTCTCTCCGGGTCTATCTCGGGAAAAGGTCTTCAAAGGGGCTGAGATGACTCAAATTTAATAATGATTTTAGGCTAGTAAAGGGATAGGAAGGTTTGTTTTAGATTTTTGAGTTTTTTGTTGGAGAAATGGGAAAACCAATTTTGGGTGCGGGGATTGAGGTCAGATTTTTGTAGAGATCGAGTTGGGGAGAGGTAGGCAATAGTCTTGATGCCTTTGATCAGGCGTATGGACGGATCAGAATTATAAGGAGTTGAAGAGGGACAAAGAGAATATGGATCCTCTTCAAACTGACGAAAACATGGAAAATCAAACAAGCTTAAAGGCAGAGCATAACAATCTATGGATTCTACCTTAACACTTCATTTGTTCAATTGCAGAAGATGAAAGAAGGAAAATGATACACATTAAAAACTTACAATTACAGAAAGAAACACACCATCAACACCCAAAGCCACAAGGATCCCAACAGGTGCTGCAAAATCTCTGATCTTTCCTTAGCCAAAATATGAAAAAATATGTACAATAGTGTCCAAAATATTCCCAAGAGTCCAACCTATGCTACTGAATGAAAATTTACATATATAGATCAAGCTAACCTCATTCCCTACCCTCTAGGGGTCGAGCTCCTCCTTCTAAGAGCAGTTTCAACAAATTCTAAACATGGAGCAGGAATCTAGGTGACCAAAACAACCTGCTTCTAAAAAGAAGGAAACTGATTCATTACATTAATTGTTTGCTAATTTGTGAATGAATCATCTAGAAGAAGGTAGATAGGTGCCATGTTACCTTACATACATCAATTTACATCATGGTGGGTCAAAAATCACATCAAGAAGTAAAACTGGTGAAAACTGGCCGAATTCCTGAGCTGGAGGATGAAAACTGGACCAAAAACCCCAATGCGTAGCGCCCTGATCCCAATGCATAGCGCACCTTTCAGCCTGTTTTTGGGGCACTTTCTGACATCCAAATTGAGCTCATGATAGCTCATTGGAAAGCCCTAGATGTCTACTTTCCAACCCAAGTGGAATTTTCCAATTTGGAGCTCATTTTCCCCTCCAAAACTGCATTCTCCCATAAGTACTTCCTGCTGTTGCAAAAGGTGGCAGCAAGGTGGTTTTCATGGTGTTTTTAGGCCTTTTGATCATCCAGAATTTGATGAAATGCCTTGGCAATAACTGAGCATGTATATTTCATCATGAAAAACCCAAAAATATAAGGTTTTTCTCCATCAAGTGCCCCAATCAAAAGCGAGCGCGCGGGCGCGCTACACATTAAGTGGAAAAAACTATTTTTTGAGACCAAAATTTCGAAATGACAAAATTTTCTCTGAATTTTCTCAAATTCGGAGCGAAGACCCTTCATCATGTGTCATGCTCAGCTAGAGAAGCCTCGGCCAAAACTCGAAGCAGATCTAGCCTCTTTCGCCGTTTTAGTGCTTTTCTCAACCTCCTTTGCAAAATCTTCATTTTTGCTTTGCCAACATGCATGCGAGCCCAATAATGATTCTTCATGTGACGAAGCAAGTCTTTGTCTCTATTGGCCTTCGCCAACAACTCCTCCAAATGTCGATTGACTTTCTCAAGCAAAAATTGCCGCACAACAGGTGTCAAATCACCAGGTCTTTTATGGGCCAACCTTCGGTCTTCACGGATTCGTTGCAGCTCTATAAGTGTGTGCTCATCCTCTAACTGTTTATTGCGCTGCTCCAAGTATTTGATTAGACATTCCGCCTTTAGCAACTTCTCATTCAAGCTATCAATCTCAGTCTTTTGCTCTTGGATGATCTCTTTCAGCTTCGAGCTAGGAGAGCTCCTATCCACATCACCCAATGCATCATCAACATCATGACCACCTGAATGGCCCTCCTCATAAATTGGCCCCTTGCCTTTGTCCTGAACCTGTACCTGTACTGAAGAAGAAGGCGAGACCCCTTCCACACTATGTGGAGATAATACTCGCCGTGTAGCTGCAAATAAGGCCCTGTGGCCTCGCTGATATGTCACACATGCTGGAGCGCTGACATGCTTGGTCTCAGGAATGTCAAATTGATGTGAAGGCCCTCCCTCATCATGAACTATCTCGGGAGGTGGCTGTGGCACTGTGAAAAAGTTGCGAGAAATGAAATCCTCCCAAGTAATGCCCTGCTGTGCCAACTGATGAACCACTATGATCTTGATCAGCGCATAATGATAAATACTCCTGTGCTGCTGTGCAGGGGTCTTCCTTTGTACTAATACAACCATCCTCTCTATGTTGTGAAACATGAAGTATGGAATGTTCATCAGACATACCCTTGTAAAATGCATCAACAAACGGACATGGTACGCATAAAGATGGGAGAATCTGCCCTCACAACTGAAGTACCGAATGATGAGATTCATCAAAGGTGAAAACTGATCATTTAGGTACTGGAAAGGAAAAACTCTACTCAAGTGCCTCATATACCCAGGTTTGATGTATGGCTCATAATAGGATTTCTCTAGTTGCTGACGTTTATTCCATTGCTCTCCAATATTTGGTATCCCAGTGGCCTCTGCAATAGTCTCTGGTGACAAAATGAAATTAACTCCAGCAAGGTTTACATGGCCATCATGTAAATGTAGAACAAACAAGCGAGCTAATTCACGATAATGCTGGATTTGTGAAATTAGCTCACAATAGTGATAGCATGACTGGTGGCGAAAAAATCCATTTCAAGCGGGCAAGCCTGCAATTGAGCCAAAGAAGTGGGCTCTTCTCTGAGATGCTTTCCACCTTTGCCACCTCTGCGAGACCTCCGAGGCACATTACCCTCTGTTGTGGAATCACTGTCATTCTCCTGCTCATAAACTGAATCTGTGTCTGACATGGCTTTACAAACACAATGTCTGCAATGTGTATGGTGTCTGCACTATGTAGGTTGTCTGCAATATGTATGTTGTAGGTGTGGTGAAATCACAATGTCAATACATGCTCAAAAGCCAACCGAAACATCATAAGACTTATTCCATAATGGACATTCCGTTTTAGTGTATTGGGCATAACACAGTCATAAGGACAGTTTGACAAATGGACCAAAATATGAAGTGTTCTTGGCTCAAAGCTTACAAATGGGTATGAGGCTATGTTTGGCCAAGGGAGAGCAGAAAAATCTTCACCAATCATCCATAAACACCCTTAAGGAAGATTTTGGTGAGGCCTAGGGTTTCATTTGTTGGCCTAGGGTTTCATTTGTTTTTTACACCCAACACATCACACCTCTCTTCAAACACACTATAAAAATTATCAAATTGATTAAATCGGTCATAGAACACCTACTTGCAGACTTGGAGGTGATTAGACACGATAAGGTCACATGAATACAAACAAAATTTGTGTTGGACTGAGTGTGTAGCGCACTATCCCAGTGCGTAGCGCACAGCCTGATTCGTAGCGCCCATGTATTTTTACACTGGTTGTGCTAACCCAATGCATAGCACACTGCCCGGTGTGTAGCGCACACCTCCAACGCGTAGCGCACCCTCCAACATTGTCCACAGGTATGCAACTCGCGATTTTGACCTTCAAATGCTTAGACACAATGTTGCTTTGGGAATTTGTGTGAAAATGGACTTGTTTTCCCTTTTTATAAGTAAACAAAATATCTCATTTGATTTAAATTGATTTCAAAAACCCACTTTGTAAGGTTTGGCACTTTTCACTTTTGGTCTTTAAATACAACACTGCTTTTCGATTTTCTCATGCTTTTCTGAGGTTTGGACTGATCATTTTTGTTGATTTTTGCAGGGATCTAGCATTTGGCTTTGGAGAAGATTAGAGACTTGCTCTGAAACCTTTCAAATGACATAAATACAGTTATTTACAATAACAATTTTTAGTTCCAAAACGGAGTTTTGGACTAAAAATGTTTTAAAATGCTCTATGAAAAAATTATTAAATAAGAGTCTTTTGAAATCAACCTCATGGCCTGCAGGCTTGTTTTATGTATATGCAAAGGACTGACAACCCTAGACTCTAGGACACTTTTATGACAATGAATGCATGCTTATGGACTGCAATGATTTTTGAGAAAATCTATTTTTTCACTAACCCTGTAGGGACAAACATCAGGAAACACAAAACAACCAGACCCCCTCGTCAGTCAATGGCATGCCCCTAGCGGAATGCAACGAAGTGGAACAAGCGAGACACCTAAAAATGATATGCAAAAGCAAAAAGATCTCTGATGGAGGGCTGTAAGGACTGACTCTAACACCACTATAATACCAACAATATATCCAACATCTCTTAAGACCAAACTTAGTCATTATCACTAGAAGAAGAAAAGTATATCCAACTCTTAGTAATCTTGATATACCAAGAATCTATGACTTAGAAAGGGTTGATCATTCAGGGGGTGGGGAAGCCTATTCCTTGACCCTTATCAAAAGGGGAAAAAGATAACCCCAAAAACACCAATAGTATATTCAATAGCCTGTAAGCCAAATATACCATGATTTAAACCTCTAAAACACCAATATTATTTTATGACTTACAAGGGTTGAGACTCCATGAGGGGAATTTACAAACGACTTAGCAAGAACAAAATGAGTAGTATATCCAAAAACCTGTAAGAGTAAGAGGCAAGACAACTCTAGGTGGGGGAGCCTACTAGCAAGACTTGACACTCCATGAGGGTAATTTAAGAGAAATTTAGCAAGAACAACAAAGAGTAAAAAGAGTAGTATATCCCACAACCCATAAGAGCAAGATCCATGAGCCAAGACTCCACTAGGGTGGGGGAGCCTACTAGCAAGAGCTGAGACTCCATAAGGGGAATTTATGAACGACGTAATAAGACCAACATGAGTAGTGCATCCAACAACTCGTAAGAGCAAGCACCAATACTTGACTAGGATGGGGAGTCTAGTCCTTGATCCTTATCACAATTGTGAAAACATGTCCCCTATGTGATTTGAAAGTTTGTGTAGGGGATAACATGCCAATGTGTCAACCACTTGGTTGTAACAGGAGAAGGCAATTATTTATTAATATTAATATTAATTATTATCTCAATTCATAAGTAGTTTTGTAGGACAACTTTTGATGTTAAGGTCACTTGTTAACTAATAACCAAAAAGAAATGAAACTAATATTATTAAAATAATAATATAATAATAGTAGTGAGGGTCACAACAATTTTCTCAACCACTCCAACTACTTCCAATTGACATATATTATTATCATTATTATTACTATTATTATGATGATGATTAATGTCCAGTAAGACCTTTCTACCATACCTTAAAAATGTAAGGGATTAGTAGGAATTCTTTAACATTTTATTTATATACTTAAAGAAAAGTGACAAAGGTGTTCCTAGATCACCATATTTATGTTGAATTAAAAGCCAAGAAGGTTTCTAGTGTGAGATATATTTTGAAAATTAGATAGAATGTGAGTATAACATGGATAATATAAGAGAAAGTGTTTTTCATTTTCAACCTTCTTAGGATTGCATAGGTGAAAAACCCTCTAACCCCATGGCATTTTGAGAATTCACCAACACCCAGTTTTACCATGGACCTGATGAGAATTAGTTCTAATATTGGAAAAGTTCATTTTCTTCTTAATAGCAGTCAATATAGATTGGAAATTATTGTTTTATAATGGGGTTGATCACCTAATTATAATATCACAGTTTCCTTTTTCCATCTATCCCTTTATTTCTCCATAATTTCTCCTTAAATTTGGAAGTGATTATATTTCCCCAATGGTCTACCCAAGACTAGATTAGGCATCCTTATGCCACCCTTACTTAAAATAAAGGTGGGGCGCTTAGCTAAAGTTAGAAGAAATTTTAGGAAACCTCTGGGTATCGATGTTGTATAAATTCTTCATATACATAAGATACCTAGTCAAATCCATTCTTTCAATGGGGCAAAGGCTTTCTTTGATCAAGAGGATAGGTTGGGAGTATTTCCTTGAGTTTGTAGGCTATAAACTAGATTTTCTCAATATTTATACATGACTCTTTGAATATACTACAAAACTAAAATACACATCCATATAAAATAATAGGAGTAGTAATAGTTTCAAAGAGGAGTTCTTTCTATCCCAAATCTAAATATGTGTGGACATTCAATTTTTTTCAAGCATCTAGCAATACTTCCAGCTTCAATTCACCTTTGTTCTTCAATGCTATAACTCCAATTAAGCTTCTGATTGATGCATTCCAATATATTTATATGAAGGAAATTCCTCCAAAAAATTGTTATCATAATAATAATAAGTTGTTACTATAGGGACTTTTCATAATTGAAAAATTTAAAGTGACATATATATATATATATATATATATATATATATATATATATATATATATATATATATATATATATATATATATATATATATATATATATATCATTGAATTATTGGAAACATTTGAGCACTGCTAGGGGGGTGAATCGGTAGTGTGATCTATTATCATTTTTTTCCTTTTATTACTTCCCAACTAAATCACACACTTGATATTGCAGCAACTCACAACATGTTAGTAGAATATGAATGAACAATAAGCATGGGACAAACTAATCAATTAAACCAAAACAACCATGAGAGAAATAATAAACGTCACATCAATGCACAAGAACATCATCAAACATAAGGCACAAGAATTTCCGGTGGAAACCCTTATGGGAGAAAAACCACCCTTGTTGTTGTTGCTCCACTCTGAGTCTTTATTATGTCAAGCAATTTGTTTTTTACGTAGTTATCTTACTCCCATCATCTTGCAGAAACGAACTCATCTTTAATCAGCTAACTTCGATCATCTAGGAGACTTGATTCTACTAATCAACTTGGAAGACTGTGTTCTCCCAAAAATCTATGGACTACCATCTACTGCAGGCCACCATGATCAATGATCCTTGCCCAAACCTAATTGGATGGACAAACTATTCCTTTCGCTGAAGCTTCAAAATCACTGTTCCACTCTCATGAATTCAATACTCCTCTTATCTATGTGGACCTCATTTCATCTATTTTCATAATAGATCCTAGACTCTTTTCTCAACTCCGATTCCTCTTTGCAACATACTCTCAGTAGTAATAGCGTCTACAAATCATCGTAAATAATACCACCATGAGAATGCTCTATAGTCTAGAGAAATAGTGGCTCAAAATCATACATTAAATTTTCAATCACTATGAAATCCAGTAGCATAAACTCTCCTCCATCAACTTTTCATTGTGAATTGATATCTTTGCTACAACAATTCTGCAACAACTTTAGATCTACTCACTTCTTTGCCATCTGCAGCACCTCCACAAACTTGATTTGATCAAAGGAAGCTCTAAAACATTGTGCAACTTCTCCAAATCTCACTCTCACTATCATAATGCACATATTCTATAGGATCTCAACCTCCTCTTCCTGAATTCACATCTGCTCGCTGCACACTCAACAATCCAACTTGAGAATGATGGATTTTCGCATCCACGTAAGAAAAATGCTCCACCATCTCCACTACTCAGATCATCAACGTATTCACACTCTACACACTTATATAAGTTGTAGATTAATTCAACTCGAACTTTCCAACCATTACCATGCGATATTTCCATTGTTTCATCTTCTGGAAAAAATTTGATGTGCAACGTATGCGAGAAAATAGAGTTTGGACAGGTAATGCTCCTTATGAATTCAGGAAGTGAGTTAATTTCAATGCTAACTCTTTTCTAATGAAACCAACCCAAGTTATAATGTAAGTCTCCTTTAGGGGACCCAAGTTACCCTTTTCTCAATCCCAAAACTCAGTCAAAACTACTCCAAAACTTCCTGAAATTGACCATATGCTTCCCTAAGAATGTCTTAATGTTGTAGACCTTTTGTAATCTCATGTGAAGCCTCTAAAAAATCACATCAAATACTCCACCCCTTCCTAACTAGTCATCATGCCAAGATCTCTCAAACTAGTTGACATGACTGCCAACATGTCTTCTACTCTCCTTTGACACCTTCACAAGCTACAACACATTTGTACAAGTCTGTAGCACCTCTCCAACATAATCACAAGCCAAAAAAATCACTAAAACAAGTCTTGAGTATAGGCCTAACATGAAGACCTAACCTGCCAAGCTTCTCAACATAGATCAACATTGTTCCAAGCATCAAGCCACATGAATACCGAATGTCAACATCCTATATCAATTCCATTATACATACCATCATGAGTGCAACATCATATATTTGAAATCAATGTGAGCACAACCATCTCAATGCTAAAACAACTAGATGCAACCATGCAAAATATGAATGACTGAACACATGTAGTACACGCTACAAGGTTGACATCAATAATGTCGACAATATATGCCTTTGACATTGATGGAAACCACATAAAACCTCCTAATCAATCTCCTTTATCACACTCCCTTTGACATTAATGACAAAGGTTTAACTCCATATGATGAGGCAGCAAGGACTAAGATATAAACATTGAAGCATCCTACCTCTATATGGTTGAATAGAATGGACATCACCATTGACCATACTCTATATATTATCAATAAGCAACATAATAAATCAATCAATATTCAAATTAACATATCCTCAAACATATATAGAAGCAACAAAAATATGCACAAGCAACTATAAGAAACATCAATGAGCAACATGATATAGTATGTGCATAAAAATAATACAACTAACAACTCACTCCTGATAGCAACATCAAGATGAGACAACCACACACAATCTCCACCACAACTACATAGCAACAACTACCAAATATCTTTGAACATAACATGAGGCCAAGAGCCCCAACTATCATATCATAGAATGAGGCACACCATGAAAACCTCAAGTAGGCCATAATGTTATTAATGCATGGTTGAAGCAATAGGAACATAAAATGCTCCCTTGAACATGTTCCATCTCCAAAATCAACTCCAATATGTATGAACCGCTTCCGCTGCAACCAATTCTTTCTTTCCAGAAATAGAAGCACCATATGGATGTAGACTCCACGTGACCATGACTGAAAGACATATAACATTGTACATACATGGTTGTAGCAGCAACGTAAGGCCTCATACATGACCATTACATAGCCTCTTGACTCATGACTAGATGACCCAATGATAATACAATATAAGCACATGGCTCCATGAGCATTTTACATGAATATAATAATGTAATACATGGTTTGTATGATCATTACCTATGGACCCATGACACAAAAATATGACACTTCATGATTGTTACATCATCATTAGCCCATACATGTGGTTGCACAATCACTCCATGAAACTACTCCAAAACATGCTTATAACCATAATGATAGAATTTACTAATGGTTGCACCCTCCACCAACATGAAATGATGACTCAATGGTAAATACATGGATTTATTAAGTTGAATACGACATCCTATACATGGTTGGTCCATGTATAATGTCATATATGCATGTCATTTGCACATCTCCTCATGCTAGGGTAGTTGAATATGATCAACAAAAACTGCAACAAGGCTGAGATATCATGCTTTTCCACTCATAAACAGTACGTATACTAGCTGTAAAGAAAATATGAGCGAAAATTATTAACTATATCAAGAACAAGCCTTGAAACCCTTGAATTAGCACCCAAGATGCATGCAGAATTCTAGAGAAAATCATCAGAAATAGGGTGACACTCCATGTGCATGGTTTCACTCTAGTATAACTCACTTATCCAAACCATGCCCATCATTATTAATTTTTTTTTCCCAACTAACAGCCTGTGTTAGTCCTTCTTAAGCCTCTTATTGATGGATTTTCCCAACTCTACTTCATGTACTCATTCAACTCCCATACCTCATGACTAGTTGATCATGTTGATCTAAAAATGAATTGTTGAACTGGATCAATAACCATTCTTACTAGTACTTCTCATGCTGCCAAATACCTCTTCATTCAAACAAAACTATCATGAAAGCATGGACTATAGTAGGGGTTGATCTCGCCTACTCTGAATCTGATGAGGAAGAGAACTCTCTTGGTCTCTTCTTATTCTTCACTCTTCCCTTTAGCACATACACATTATTAGGTGTCTTGACTGCTTTTGAAATCACTCACTGTTATCCTACTTTCCAGATGATGCAACCTTTTGAGTTGAAAACCACTTCCTTACCTCCATCAACGATTTGTCTAACACTCAAGATATTATGCTTTAGGCCTTGAATCAGCCAAACATCATTTGCACTGGTCCTATTTTTAGCAAGATTAGATTTACCACTTCCCAATATTCTTGTGGTTTCATTTCCTTTAAACTCAACGCAGTCAGCCTTGGTTCTATTTAGAAAATGAAATTTTCTCCTATCTCCTAACATATGGTGTGAGCATCCGCTATCAATATACCTCATTTCATCCTCACCATGTGAACAAATGTGCAATGTCGCACCTTCCAAGTTGCTTATCCTTCTTCTTCCATGTGTTCCTTGGTTGTGAATTCTCTTTTATCTACTGCATTTTAACTGAAAGCCTTAAGGATCTAGGCATCTTACAGTCCTTGGCCATGCGCCAAAAATTATGACACACATAACACTTTATATGACCAAGATATGTAGCCAAAGGATATGATATTTTGCTACTCATATCAGACCTCTTTCTTCTCATGCTAGATCTACAATCAATAGATTTGTGCCCAAACATGTTACAATCAAAATATAAACCATTCGAATAACTACAGTCACCGTTTCCATAAATGCAATAGAAATTGTACTGGCTTTAAATGGATGTGATAATGCACAAAAGTATGCATACTTGGTAATTCTATCAACTACCACCATGATGACGCTCTTTCCCTCAGACTTGGGTAAACCTGTGATAAAATCCATTGAAACCTCCTCCCAACGTTGGCTTGGAATGGATAAAGGTTGTAATAGACCCGGGGTCTTAGTTGTTTCAACTTTATTTTGTTGGCAAACCAAACATTCTGCCACAAACTTTTGAATATCCGATTTAACGCTATCCCAAAAGAATTCCTTCTTAACCCTGTGGTAAGTTTTTAAAAATCCTGAGTGCCCTCCTAAGGGAGAAGTGTGAAATTCAATAAGAATCTTTTGTTTGAGTTTGGAATTCTTACAGAGGTATAAGCGATCTTTGTACCATAACAAATCATTTTTCCAGCTAAATGTATCAGATGTACTGGAATCTTGTTGTAACTTTCAAATAAGTGCCCACACTTCTTCATCATTCTTCTATTCCTCCCTTGCTTCATTTATCCAATCTGGTTGGATAATAGAAATGGCGTACAACAATGCTTCCACATCTTCATCCTTTCTTAAGAGTGCATCTGCCACCGCATTTTGCTTCCCTTTTTTGTAGATGATTTCAAATTCATAACCCAACATCTTTGTGACCCAATTTTGTTGCTCTTCATAAGATAATATTTGTTCTAAAAAGTATTTAAGGCTATCATGATCTGTTTTTACCTTGAAGTGTCTCCCCATTAGGTAGGGTTGCCATTTCTTAAGTGCATGTAGTATTGCCTACATTTCCTTCTCATAAATAGCTTTGTGTAAAAACTTTCCCTTCATTGGACGAGTTTCAAAAGCAATGGGTCTTTCATCTTGCATTAAAACAGCACCAATTCCATTTCCTGAAGCATCACATTCCACAATAAAGGTTTTTGTGAAGTCTGGTGTAGCTAAGAATGGTGCTTGGCACATTGCCTCTTTAAGATGTTCGAAGGCCTTTGTTGCTTCTAGAGTCCATGAAAATGCATCTTTCTTCAAGAATGTTGTTAGAGGTGCTACTATTCTCCCATAATTCTTAACAAACTTGCGATAATAACCTGTCAACCTGAGAAATCCTCAGAGATGCTTTATGGATGTGGGGATTTTCCATTCCTCAATGGCTTTAATTTTGCTAGGGTCTACCTTAACTCCTTCATGAGATACAATATGACCCAAATATTCCACCTCTTGTACTCGAAAGAAACATTTGGATCTTTTTGTATATAATTGTTTCTCCTCCAATAGTTGTAGCACCCTGTCAACATGTTCAACATGATCCTTCCAAGACTTGTTGTAGATTAGTATATCATCAAAAAATACTAACACAAATTTTATAAGGGTGGGTTTCAAAATGGAATTCATCAAACCTTGAAATGTAGAATGTGCATTGGTAAGGCCAAAAGGCATGACCAAAAATTCATAATGACCCTCATGAGTTCTAAATGTTGTTTTTGGAATGTCTTTAGTCTTCATTCTGATTTGATGATATCTTGAACAAAGATCCAACTTGGTGAAGTAAATTGATCCATGCAATTCATCCAGTAATTCATCAATGATAGGAATGGGAAACTTATCTTTAATAGTGAGCTTGTTGAGCTCTCTATAATCCAGACACATGCGCCTTGATCCATCCTTCTTGTGCACCAATACTACTGGAGCAGAGAAAGAACTTTGACTAGGTTGAATTATACCAGCCTCTAGCATTTCTGCAACCGTACGTTCAATTTCACTCTTTTGGGCATAGGGATATCTGTACGGCCTGATGTTTGGAGGAACACTTCCTGGAATTAGATGAATAGCATGATCATGATCACGAGTAGGTGGGAGACCTTTGGGAGTCTCAAATACCTTGGAATGATTTCCCAAGACTTTTTGAAGATCTCGAGAAATACATGATTCCAATGTGGAAACATCTAGCGAACATAATTGTGCAATTACACCTCTTTGTTCCTTTTTTAGAAGCTTTTTCATACCGTTAGAGCTGAATATCTTTCCTGGTTTCCCTACAATAGCCCTTAATTCAACTTCCTTTCCTTCTGCAGAAAATTTCATGAAAAGTTCTTGAAAATTAAAAGCTATTGTACCCAAGGATTGTAGCCATTGGACTCCTAGTACAACATCAGCACCTCCCATTGGAATGGAAAGCATTGGGCTATTCAATAAATATTCTCCCATGGAAAACTTGATATTATGACACTTTCTAGAGAAATTTATCATTCCTCCATTTCCCACCATCACTTGACACTCTGGTGCTGGATATAGGAAGCAATTCAATTCTTTTGCTACCTTACAATGAATAAAATTGTGGGTACTTCTTGAATAAATCAACACTATTACCTTTTTCTTCTTGATTTGTCCTTCTATCTTGATGGTTTGAGGAGTGGTAATTCCAGCCAATGCATTACAAGATATGGTCAGATTCATTTCTTCTTTATCTAGGCTTTTTTCCTGGAGTATATCCTCTTCTTTTGACCTTTCTTGCTCCTTTTCTTCTTCCTCTTCACAATCTATGTAGAATAATTTCTTCTCGGCACACTTATGACCTTTAGTGTATTTGCTATCACAACTATAACAAAGCCCTTTTTCTCTTTTTTCTTCCAATTGTTGTGGTGTCAACCTTATAGGTTGTGGAAGAGTAGGGGCAACAACACTTCCATCTTTATAGTTGTGAGTGGTATGCTTCCTTGTTGCCATAATTTTGCTTTCCATTTTTCTTGCTAACCTGAATGCCTTCTCTAATGAATCAGGTTCCCAAAGGTGAACATCATGTTGGATATTATCCTTTAAAGTCCCTACGAACACATCAACCTATGCTCCTCTAGAATATTTTTTACCCTTATGTTCAATTTTTGGAACTCCTCAATGTGCTCCATTATTGAACCCTTTTGTTTGAGACTTATCAATTGGCTAAAAAAAGTGTTGCTTTTTGTATCCTCATAATGTGCTATCAATTCTTCCATAAAAATTGCCCAGGTGATAATTTTTTTACGAGAACAAAGCCATTGATACCATACAAACTAATTTGGTTCCAAATATAAAGTTGCAATATGTACCTTTTGTGTGTTTTGCACATTATTGAGATCAAAAAATTGCTCCATCTGTAATATCCATGTTGCTAGATCCTCGCCATCAAACTTCCTCATGTCGATTTTTGGAAAATGGTCGGTCTTTGATATAACATTAGAGTCTATGAAATCATGATTAACATTTCTTTTGTTCTCATCATGGGTTTCCTTTACTACCTTTTTACCATTAGTAAGCATTTCTTGTAGAAAATTTGTCAAATCTGTCTTCAAATCTTCCGTGCCTGTCTTCAAATCGTCCATCTTAGCTTCCACGTCATTCATCTTAGTTTCTACGCCTTTCTTTAAACAATCCATCTTAGCTTCTATGCCTTTAAACTAATTCCTTCAAACTATTTTTTTAAACCAATCTTATTAAAAATTTTGAAAAAATTACACACCTTTTTTCACTTTGTAGGATCTTGATATTGAATCTGATTTATCTCTGTAATTTCGAATCATATAGTTCTGAAATTGTGATCTATGGTAGCCCTTTGTGTCCTCTTTCCAATGCCACCAGTTTTATCCAAATTGGATTCTCCAAGGAAGCGTTATTCCAAATATCCCACAGTGACCTGATTGTAGACTAGTTCAGTAGAGCGAACTTGTACAACGTGCCACAAGTCATTGTTTCAACCTTTGGCTCTAAAAAATATATACAATAAACAACAGTCTATCCTATTTCTTTATCTTCTTACGAAATTTCAATCCGATCCTCAGAGAGAAAGTTATGACGATTTTCCCCAGGTCACCTGCTTGGAATGTAATTCAGGAGTCTGCAAAAAAACCAACTTCCTCAGATCATATCTCCACAAATATAGTGTGAAAAGCTCTGAAATTCGGATATGAGGTTCAGTGCCATTTCGTCTCAAATGGGTGTTTTTTTAGCTTCTGAAACATCGCAGAAAAAGAGTTATAGCGAAAATTCCACGATGACCTATTCGGAGCAGTGAAACCCTAGAATCCAAAGCTCTGATACCAAATGTTATGAAACCAGCTCCCAAAAAGATAGAAAAGATAGATCAACGCCTTAGAATTCAGCCTCTTCGAGGGGCAACCTCTTTTTCATTACATAAATGAACGATTCTTGGATGATTCAAATGAAAAGACCTCCTTTCTATATATAGGAGTCTAAGGAGTCACAATATAACCCAGCCGACCTAACAATAATAATATAAAGCCACAAAAATAACAATAGAGGGATTCTATGGGGCACAATAATAACAATATGGGGACAATATGGGCACAACAATATTAATAAGGGATACAACTACAATAGTAATGGGGTAATCACTAGTATTATAGGGACCTAACATCAGAAATACCACCAGGAACATGCTCTCTACTCTATCAAAATAGTGGCTCAAAACCATACATAAAATATAAAATAACTATATCATCCAATAGCATAAACTATCCTCCATCAACTCTATTATGGAGATTGATATATCTACTATAGAAATTCTGCAACAACTTCATATATGCTCACTTCTTTGTCATCTGCATCTCCTCCATGCTCTAAATTTTCTCACGGGAAGCTCTAAAAGATTGTGCATCTTCTCCAAAGGTCACTCTCACTATCTGAATGCACATATGAAATAAGAGATTGAACTTCTCTATATGCACTCACATCCTCCCGCCCTAGACTCAACAATCCAACCATAGAATGATGGATTTGCCCCTCTACTTGAGAAAATTTCTCAACCATCTCCACTACTCAGATCGTCAATGTATTCACTCTCTAAGAACTTATATGAGTTTTAATTAAGTCAACATGAACTTTCCAACCATTGCCATGTTCTATCACCATTATTTCATCTTCTAGAAAACATTTGATGCACAAGGTATGCAGGAAAGCAGAGACTTGAGAGGGTAATGTTCCTTATGCCTTCGAGAAGTATGCTAATACTAGGACTAATTATTTTCCAACATGCTACATCAATGCCATCATACACATCATCATGAGTGTTACATCATATAGTTGACATCAATGCCAACACAACCATCTCAATGTCAACACAACTAGATGTAACCATACAACATATGAATGACTGAACACCTGTAGTACGTGATATCTAGGTGGCATCAATGCGAACAAAAACCAGCTGCAATTACACAAACCATAATGCCAATATGAATATGTTGTTTAATTAATAAATACAAATTAGTTAATTATTAGTCATCAATTGAAATTTATAAAATAAAAAACAATTTAAGTAAAATTGTACTATTTAAAGTGGTGTATCAAGAAGATGTGCTAGTATTTCATTTTTCAACATGTAGTAAGCATGTGATATTTATAAAAAAAATATTAATAAACAACACACATAAACACACACACACACAAACATATATGTCACCAGCCACTTTAACTAAAGTATTTCAATATCAATTATAAATATGCCTTCAATTGCTTTAAATCAATTGGAAGTAACAAGATTTATATATTTAAAACATTTTGATGGCATGTTGTTCATAATGAGGGAGATATGTATCTTTTTGTGCTCAATATGGAGTTGAAATGTAGCACACACACATATGGAAATATAGCTTCATCTTACTTATGAAAGCATCAATCATTGAGAGGGATAAAATTTAATGAGGTTAAAACCGTGCCTGGAGTGCAATGATTGAAAAATGTTTACACTAAATATTTGATGCTTTTAAATTTTTCAGAAATCTATGGTGAATTTGGATATATATATATATATATATATATATATATATATATATATATATATATATATATATATATATATATATATATATATATATATATATATATATATATATATATGATGCAGAGTTCAAACAATCTGAGACAGTCATAATATAGTTATTTGGTTTTTCAGGCAAGGGCATGGTAACTTCTTGTGGAATTATCTAGAGGGCGATGTTACTTTCTAGTCTGGATTTTAGTAGTACTGGGTATTTTTCTTCTAGTTTATTTGCAGGTTCATAGTTTTTACCCCTTCCCAAGGTTAAGTTTTGTGTTTTGGAATTGTTGGGTTCGATTCAAGTTAACTTATTGGTTGCCCCTCTCTCTGGGCGTTCACATTTCTATGCATTGGGATCATTGATTGATGGATATCAGACTTCATGGTTTGACCATAATTTTTTCTTTCTCTTAGTAGGGAGGAATTTCCCTACTCAATCATGGAAAAAGGCTTTCCCTCATTAGCTACGGGGTTCGTATCAAAGGCTCAACATGTTTCCAAGGGTTTCCTGCCAGCTTTGAGTAGCTTCTTGAGGAAATTCCTAGTGGATGGGGATGGGGGAATTCTTCTCATTCAGACTATAGTTTCTTCGTAGAAAGGGATGGTGAGGGAGGAGAAGGCTCACATTTCTCAGAAAAAGTGTTGTCCGGTCCTAGTCCCAAAAAAAATTAGGGTGTTTAGATGTGAAAAATGCCCATGGTCCTATAAAGTTACCTTGGGAGTTGACATCGAGATGGAGGAGGCCAAATCATTTGTAGAGAAGACTTTGGTAGGTCAAGTAAAAGGGAGGAAGTTCAACATTAGGACCCTACAAGAACGGATTCAGGTCAAAATTTCCACCAAAGGTAAATAATCCTAGGAACGTCATGATTGCTAAAGGGTGTATACAATTAAGCTTTATCTCTCATGAGGATCTTGATGAAATTGAATAGATATTTTGGTCAATAGAATCTACTATTATATTATTTAAATGTTGAACGATGCTCTTCTATGAAAGCCAGGAAAGGCTTGATGTGGTGCCTATATGGGTTTGGTTTTCTGGACTGCCACTGAATACGTGGAATGAAAAGAACTTCATGGATCTTTGTAATACTCTTGACATCTTATTGAAGGAGGGATATTGATTTCAAGAATCTAGGGATATGTCCATGCCCAGATTCTAGTTAGCCTTGATCTTAGAAAAAGCATTCATGAAACCATTAAAATTGGAAAAGGCTATGGATGACTTCAAATCCTTAATTTTGAAGGTGTTTCATTTAGGTGTAGATGTTGCCATAAATATGGAGATATAGTCTGTCATCACAATCTCCCCTTCAAAAAATAATTGATGTAGAGGGAGTGCAAAGAAAAAGGTGAATATTTCTCATGTGTCATAGTTAGGGTTGAGGTAAAAGGGTGGGGTGGAGGATATAAGTATGGATTTCTTGCCTTCCTCCGATATGTTAGGCTTTGAGCCACTAACATAGGATAATTTCTATGGTGATGGGCTTTTCTCATAAGACTCCTAGTAATATGTCTTCTTAAGCCACACATCCTCAAGGTATGATTAGGATATTGTATCTAGAGGCTTAGGCCTATTGTGTCACAATTTATTTCTAAGTTTTCCTTTGCTCAAGTCCTTTGTCATGTTTGCTCTTTGTCGATGGAATTGTCCTCCCCGAGAGCCTCTAGGGTTCTTGATCTTGAAGGGATTATCTATAACCTTCATTCTAGACAAATTTTCCTCTCTTCTGAAGTTTTTCCTGGTGGCTTTGGATAATTAGTGCTCTCCTCTTATAATACTTGCGGGGAAAAATTGACCATGTCAAAGGAAAAATGGAATGCAAGAAAGAAATGGCTATGGTAGGTGGTAGGTAATTATCAATTATTGGGTCACATGGAACATTAAATTCCTAGGGCATGGTATCCTAATGAAACTATTATTTCTCAACTATAGAGGTTTGAAAGCTCCTATAAAAAACTTATGTTAAAAAGGTTGATTAAGGTTGAGGGTTTGAATGTCATTTTCCTCTAGGAAACCCTATGGGTTGTACAGAAGATATCTAAGTCTTTGGAATCAATGTTAGGAGGGTGGATTATTATTAATTTATTTTTCTAAGGTCGTTCTATGGGTCTTTCCATTGGTTGGGATACGTGCAATGTTTTTGTTTTAAATTTTTGGAGTCTTAGTTATGGGCTAGGGATTGAAATATTGTCTTCATTTCTCTGTGAATTCCTCATATGTATTAATATATATAGGCCTTGTGAAGGTAGAGTGGAGTTATGGAATCATTTTTTTGGTCTGAATTCGTATGAAGCCTAAACTCTGATCATTCGAAGAGATTTAAACTACTCCATGGGTGTTGCTAAGTCCCGAGGACTAATACCTCTATGATTTCTTTACCAACAAGATTATGGATGAAACATTGTTGGATATAGAGAATTTAAAGCTAAAACCTTCTTGGAGAAACCACCTTCTTGGGGAGGATCAGATTGCTAAAAGGATTGTTGATTTTTTACTAGTGAAAGTGTTGGTGGAGAGACTGAATGTTATCCTTCAGTGGATTGGGTCCAAGGATTAGTTTGACAACTCGCCCATATTGTTGGAGATTGAAAATCATGCTCATAATCCTAGAATCCCATTTAAAATAAATTCCTCATGGATTAGATATGAAGAGTTTGTAAACTAGTATAAGGAGGGTTGATCCTCTTATGTCCCTAACAGTGGAATTTTAGTTCCCCAACATTTTGAAGAAAACCTCAAATGGCTCAAGAGTTAGGTTGTGAAATGGGTTAGGAAGAAATGAAGAAGAGAAGAGTAGGACATTATTGATTTGAAAGGGATATTCTTGATGTTTCCTATTCTCAAGTTGGGTGTTTTCTAAATGATGAATCTAGAGATACATTGGTACAATTAGAGTCTCATATGAACGTCATTCTAGAGGCTCAAGAAGCTACATGGAGCTTGAAAAATAGAGCCATATGGACTAAATGAGGGGATGATAATACAAATGTATTCCAAGCTTATGCTAAGGGAAGGAAGACGTGTAGTACAATATGGAATCCTCAGAATAACGAGGGTGAGGTGGTTCCAAATTTCGAGGGCATTGCATCTCTTAGCTGAGAACATTTTCAAAATATATTCAAAGAATTTGAAAGGGTTAGTATTTCCCACGTAATCAACGTTTCCCATTTATTTCTCAAGTTGGTGGAGGATTAAGACAACAGGGCACTGGTGGAGGAAGTCTTAGAATATGAAATGAAGCTTGTTCTTGCCAACTTGTAGAAACACAATATTCATTTCCGTCATTGGTGGGGGATTGAGTCCTTTGAATGGTTTCATGAGATTATTGGCTTGGATTTGTTGGATATCGTTAATGAATCTAAAATGGAAGTTAAGTTTCAAGCAACCTTCAACACAAATTTCATTTCCCTTATCCCTAAAGTTGATAAACCTTCTTCATTAGAGGACTTTTGTCTTGTTTAACTTGGAAATTTTATCTATAATATTATCTCAAAACTTATTGTCATAATATTAAATCCTATTTTTCAATCTCTATTTCAAATGAACAATTTGGCTTCCTTAATGGGACACAAATCAATGAAGCCATTGGGGTGGCACAAGAGGGGTTCCATAGCATAAAAATATCATTTTCAAAGGAGTTGTCATCAATCTTGAACTTTCTAAGGCCTTCAATCGTGTAAGTTGCATATATAACATAATTCTCTTAACTCACTCGATCTTTTGGATTGATTTTATGAATATGGTGATGGGTTGCATTCAATTGATCTCTTTTGTTTTTCTAGTCAACAAGTCTATCTCACCTTTTTTCCATGCCCTCAAAGGACTGATTGTCCAGATTTATGCAGGAATGAAATCAAATATGTATTTAAATAGAAACAAAGAGATATAGGGAAAATTGAATTTCAATTCATTAATTACAAAACACTGAAAATTGTTTGCGTGCACAATGGATACAAACTAGCTCGAACGATGGTAGCTTATCTCTGAGAATATATATGGTGGCTACATGGCTATGATTTGTGTTACAATGAGGCTTGTACGCCTTTCTATTATTGAGAAACAAGGGAAAACCCAAAACTTCCAAAAACCTTACCCTAGGAGATGAAGCCACAAAATTTTGTGGGCCCCATTGGGGTAGGTTGGTACACGAACTTCCGGGGTCATAACTTTGGCATACGATATTTGTTTGATGTGTACGATACCTCATTATAAATATCTATTCAAGGAACAAAACTTTCTACTTCATATGCCTATTGCTATCTAGTAATTGGTTTCCCCTTTTTCCAAAAACACATTGTTTAGGGCCTCAAAAGGACACTCGAAGTTTATGACTCAAAAAACTGCCAAAAATAGTAAATTATGCTACAATTAAGGAAAATTAAAGAAACAGTGTTGGGGGTCCAAGTGGAATAGGTGGGTGGACACCAAAATCCATTTAGATCAACTAAGACAATGATGCCCTATGTCTCCTTTACTATTTTTATTGGTAGTGGAGGGTCTCAACCATTTGGTAGCAAATGCTAAGCGTAAAGGCACATTTCAGGTAGTTGTTATTGATAATTCTCTAGAAAGTATTCATTTACTTTTCATTGATGATATTTTAATTTTATACAGTGGTTCTTGTAGTGATGTGCCTAATTTATCCTAAATTATTGATATATTTGCAAAAGCTACAGGCATGGTGGTTAGTGATAGGAAAGCCTCTATTACATCTCAAAACCTCACAAATCATGACGTGTTGAATATCAGGAATAGTTTTCCATTTCCTTTTCTAGAAATGGATGTAGGTCTAAAATATTTTTTCTTCCACTTGAAACTAAATTACAATAATAGAGAAGACTGGTCATGGGTAGTCACAACGACAAAGAAATTATTAAAAGGTTAGAGCATAAGGTGGTTGTTCTTGATTTTTCATAGGTCTTCTAGCTGGTAATTACTTCTAAAGAATTTTAATTTAAGTCCACTTGTATTTCACATTCATCATTAAGTAATTACATATAATATATTGAACAATAGAACAAAAATGGTGTTAGGATCATAAAGAGATATACAATCAGGATACATAACAATTTTACCGTAGGAATACCCACTTCAGGGAAAAACCCAATGACCCTTTTCCTTAGAGAAATCATTCAATTCAAAAAGAGATGCAATATTAGTCAAAATAGAAGTCAAATTGTTCATGAAAAATCCTAGATCAACTTGGTCAAGGTAAGTAGCTGCAGAAATTTGGATTTTCCATGAAATCGAATCTATTGTGCCTTAGAGGTTTGATATATTTTGATTTTGTTATGTTGTTCAAGATGAATTTGCCCAAAAAATTCATCCTTCTACACTAATTCACTATGTTTACCAATAAGAACTATTTTGGTTTGTTGAAAGCAAACTTCAATCTCCTTGTAATCTTCAAGTAACCATCAAAGTAACCTTCAACACAAATTTCATTTCCCTTATCCCTAAAGTTGATAAACCTTCTGCATTAAAGGACTTTTGTCTTGTTTCACTTGGCAATTTTATCTATAAGATTATCTCCAAAGTTATTTTCACAAGCTTGAATCCTATTTTTCAATCTCTATTTGAAATGAACAATTGGCTTCCTTAATGGGAGACAAATCCATGAAGTGATTGGGGTGGCACAATAGGGGTTCCATGGCATAAAAAATCTCATATTAAAAGGAGTTTTCATCAAACTTGACCTTTCCAAGGCCTTTGATCATGGAAGTTGGATATCTAGCATACTTCTCTTAACTCACCTGGGCTTCGGGAAAGGTTTTATGAATTGGATGATGGATTGCATTCAATTGATCTCTTTTGTTTTTCTAGGCAACAAGTCTACCTCACTTTTTCTCTATGCCCTTAGAATGCTAATAGTCCATATTTATGCAGGAATGAAATGAAATACATATTTAAAAAGAAACACAAAGCTACATGCAAAATTGAACTTCAATTCATTAATAACAAAATACTGAAAATTGTTAGCATGCAGAATGGAAACAAACTAGCTCAGTCGATGTTAGCTTATCTATGAGAATATATATAGTGGATACATGCCTCTGAATTCTGTTACAACGAGGCTCGTAGGCCTATTTGTTATTGAGACACAAAGGAAACCCCCAAACATCCAAAATCGTGGACTTGGGAAATGAAGTGCCAAACGTTTGTGGGCCTCGTTAGGGTCAATTGGTACACCAACTTATCGAGGTTGTAACTTTGGCATATGATATTCATTTGACATGTATGAAACCTCATTAGAAATATCTATTCAAGGAATAGAAATTTCTACTTTATACCTGTTGTGGCCACAACCACCACCCTATCAAAACTTGCCTTGGCAACAATTTTGAATGGGTCCCCTAAAAGGTTGGTCTTCTACCTCTCCGAATGATCTGTTCAATCCCAAAGACTTTAACTCGTTGCCGAGCCAAATTTTCAAGTCTTGATGGTCAAGAACCTCTTTTAATCTGTGTTGCAAGGTCCATTCACCACCCAACCTAGCCCTCCATTCATTCCCACTATCGGAACCTTTTTAGCCCTCAAAACCTTCTATCACATCATTTTTCCGATTATAACTTGTTATAATAAAAATACTCAAAACATGCATAAATCCCTGTTGGGCCTATTGCAATTAACCCTATGCATTCATGGCTTCTAGACCCAATAGGTTTGACTAACCCAAATGCATATATTTCAGGTCTGGAGCCCCATCGCAAATCATTATCGGCCAAGCCCCAAAGCTATATATAAAGGGCGCCTATGTCTTCTGGACCCGACGACCATATTAACCATGATATATATTCTATCGGGTCCACCCTCCCAATCACATATCGCAATCGGCAGGGTCTAAGGCCTATATATAAGGCACATCGTTATACCTCGGACCCGCCGATGATTATAGACCAGAGCATATAACATTTCAGGTCTGGCCTTATGGCCGGACACGGGGTTTTCCCATACTTTCTTGTGTTTTCGAAAAAACATTGAAGTCGGGTTTTACAAAGGGAAATCATACACTGCGGACCCGCTGGGGCTATTAAATATAACATATATATATATATATATATATATATATATATATATATATATATATCGGTTCCGGCCTAATCATATATCGCAATTGGTGGGGCCCTAGGCCTACGCATATTGCAATATGCGATAATGCAGACCCGCTAATTCGATTGAACATAATGCAGACCCTGCCACTAGAGATTTGCGATGGGGCTGGGCAGACCCGATATATATATATATATATATATATATATATACATATATATATATATATATATATATATACATACATATATATCGGGTCTGCCCAGCCCCATCGCAAATCTCTAGTGGCAGGGTCTAGCACTCATGCATAAGGCGGGATGCAATACGCTAGACCCACCGATAATTTTAGGCTCGGGCATATAAAAGTTGAAGTCTGGATATATGGCCCAAATGCGGGTTTGTCCCATTTTTCCTGTGTATTCAATAAAGTGCCATGGTCGTGGTTTTTTATGGGAAATGCCATATGACGGACCCGATAGGGTATAGGTTCTCGCCCATAATATCTCAAGTATGGGTTTTGGGTTCTGCTCTATGTTTTGCAAGGATTTGCATTGTAAATCAGATCTACATTCACGGGACTTAATCAGTGCATAAATGAAAAAGAAAGGGGAATTATTTCACATTTAATATTATAAATGCAAGTTTCATGTTTTGTAGGCCGGTTTTCCATATGTCTCACCATCATAGCTGATAAGGATTATTTTGCAGGAAAATTCGATCAGACCCGGTAACGGATGAAGGTGAATTGTATCAAGTTGACACCTCTGCCCTATCGGTGTCAGCATTGTGAAACACACTTTGCGAAAGGGAACACGGACCGCCTAATTGCATCATGGAGGCACTCCTTCAGTTCAGTGGAAGCACTCATGACAACATTAATCCATCAAGATGTCATCATTTCTAGATACATCACAAAGTATGCCAGATGCGGGATGATGAGCGCAACACCTTCAGTTTCCTTCAGGAAATGACAAGAATGATAGCCACTTCACACAAGTGCTAAGAAATGATACGAAGTCCTCCTCTGTTCCAAAGGCATCCATTCATTTCCCTAGGAAGGAGAACGCTCCACCAAGGGTGACCTCGTCGTGTCAACAATCTCGCCGACCGTTCTCATCTGCATATGCTAAACTGTGTAATGAAATGGGGGAAATGAAAGGTCATGGAAGACCAAGGGTCATTAAGGGTTGCATAAGTATTACCTCCTGATAAGAGAGGAGGGTGTTTTGTTTGGATGAGAACAGTTTTGTCTTATTGTGAATACGGAGGACTGTTTGGTCGAAGAAGGAGCCTCTAGTTTCTGATTATGTTGCTGTTGGAATAAATATAAATGTGATTTGTGTTTTTTCATATTGATGGCATACTATTCATGACTAGTCCTATTTATTTGAATATGATTCAATTGCTTGGTTAACTTATGAGCGATCATTGATTCAAAACCATATTAAACACCAGTTGCAGGTTTATTTGTGCAGAAAGGAATGTGTATTCCTGTATGATTAATCTGATTGCAATCAAATCTAATACAACCTTGTTCGTCTATGAACTCAGTAATTGATTCTTTGGACTTGGAATTTGTTTATGCTGTTCAATCTCTTTTATTATGCTCCTACAAGATAGACTATAATAGTTCAGTTTAGCATAGGAAAGTAGAAGTAGTGTAGATAGGATTTAATACAAAGTGGTTAGCTATTTTATTTTGTTGATTTAATTGAAGTCTTCCTCCTAGAAAAAATTTATCTATGCATTTAACAGTTTACTGGGTCCCTTAAAACCCGTTGGAACTAGCCATTCCAAACGAAAGTAGGTCTAATTAGGGCTTGCGATCAGGCTAGTTCCCCTTGTTAGTATAGCGAACATTCGCCATGTCAACAAATTGGCACTAGAAGGAAGGCCTGAACTGCCGTCCACAGCTTTTCAAGATTTCATCTATGAGTGCGACGCATGGATTCAAGAAGATTAATACATGGATTGTGAAGATCGAAAAGACCCCTCCTCTCATTTGGAAAAGCCTCATTTCGAAGAAGAGACACTGTGGGAGTATCCTGTCACTCAGGAACAACCAATTAGAACACTTACTCAGGCTTATGCTCATCCCCTATCACAGATCCCTATCTTTTATTCATTACCTCTGATAGGAAAAAGAAAGCTAAAGGTCTATCACATAAATGAAGAAACATCTATAGCCTCTTCTCTTAATGATATTGTGCTTGATTCTTTGCAGAGTATCGATTCCCCTTTGTAAGAAATTCCTGAGGATTCCCATTATGAAGGCAATCCCTGGCTTGATTTGGAAAATCATAATAGAGAAAACCTCCACCAGAACATTCCTATCCTCGATATGGCTAACATTCCTCAACCGGGTGGAAACCAACTCCCACCTCTTCCAGGAGCACTTCCTCCTTCGCTCACTCAAGGTGTCGTGGCAATACCTGGGCAGCAACATCCCTTACCCAAGAATGCAGAAAAGGTACTGCCTAGATTCGACCCTGAGCGCAGAGAAACCACTGAAAACCATATCAATTCGTTCTTCTTGGCCATACACATGCTGGGGGTAGCTGATGAAGATATAGTTTGTCCCCTATTCCCTTTTACCCTTATTGGTGCAGCTTCCACATGGTACTTTAGCTTGACAATAGGATCAATCACTTCGTGGGCTGCCTTTCAACAGGTGTTCTTGGACAAGTATGGTGATGACAAAACCCTCACTGCCTTAGTCCTAGAACTATCTCGTTTGAAAATGGAAACCGAAGAAAAGGTTAATGATTTTAATATCCGGTTCAACACCTTATTCAACAAAATCTCAGCCACCACTAGGCCTACAGAAGAGGTGCTTATGGAATTATACATCACTGCTCTCCCTCTCCTTATTGCGATGTGGGTCAAAAGGAGTAACGTGCAGACCTTACAAGGTGCTATCGATGAAGTAGTAAAAGTTGAGAATGAAATGCTCAGTCTCATAGCATGCCACCCTACAATAGGGGAAAATAAAGCCTCTCAAGCATCCAAGAAGAATAATGGGAGTGATAACAAAGGGGCTGAAACCAAAGAAAAGGACACCATGGATTTGGAAGTTTTGCTTCAAATCATTAAGAAACTAATAAACACAATAATCCACATGAAAAGGAATCATGGAGGGAGTACTAGTGGTAGTGGAGGAGACTATAACAACAGAAATCCATTCAAGCCTTTCTATCATAAGAAAACAGAAGGTGGTCATGGTCAACTTGCACTGCCTGCTCCACCCAATGAAGGGGATTTAAATATGGAAGAGCTAGCTCTTATTGGGTCACTCCTTAACAAAGAGGAACCTATAGTGGAGCTGGAACTAGAACAAGAGAATGAGGAAGAATATCAAGTAGAAGAGTCCGTGGATGAAGAATCTCATATCAATGTACTGTGGGATTTCTATACAAATGAGAATGATGATGATGAAGAAGATTGTATGGCAAAAATCCACATCAATGAAATCCACACATGAAGTAAAGGGCCACTTCAATGGGCGATGAAGCCTATTGACCAAACAAAGAAACATGTCCACCCTTTGAAGGCACCCACTCCCAAAGTTCCTGTTGAGAATAGTAGACCAAGCGGTTAGTCCAAGAATACCCTAGTGGCAAACCATCCATAGAAAGAGAACACAACTCCCACTGGAACAAAGGAAACTCTGAATGGTAAACTCCCACCTAAGAACATCAAAACTGGTAAGTTTACTCTGCCCTACCCTATTTATAACATTGATTACAACATTGTAGATGATCTTAAGAAGTCTAGGGCTATTATAACATACTTTGATTTGATAAAATTAATGAAGCAAAGGGATATGCTCTTGAAAGCCATGAATGAACGGAATTGTAAATCACCCACCATTCCAAGTAGCCAATCCAAGAAGTCGATCTCCAGACCTGTTAATGCTCCTAGTTCCACCCAAAAGCTAGCAGCCATGGAAGCCACCCTATCAAAAATGAATTGAAACTCCCAAGATGTCAGCGTAGCCATGGTAGGGAGGAAATCAAAATCCATGACTCCACACTTCTTTATCACATTCGAAATACTCAACATGAACGTGCACAATTGCTTGGTAGATTCTAGTGCCTCATCCACTATTATGCCTCACGCTATTGCCAAAACAGTGCATGTTATACCAGAGAAAATGGGGACTCGGATTATGCAATTGGACAAGACAAATGACAAAGTAATTGGGGAGTTAAAACATGTGTTGATTCAGATGGCTACTAATCCACAATACACACAAGTCATTGACATAGTGGTTGTCGGCATACCTGAGGCTTATGGAATGTTGCTCAGTAGGGACTGGTCATCAAATCTAAATGGATATTTCTGAATTAATTGGTCCCATCTCTTGTTGCCTTAGAGAAGAAAAGGTCATATGCTGAGAGTTGATTGTGAAAGATACATGAAATATGTGGTGACAGAGCTAAATGGTCCCAATGAACTGTAATGGTTAGCAACTCTAACCTTGGGAATTACAGTTTCAATGTTTGTGCCATAAAAACCTGTTTTGGGAAATTACATTCTGAAACAGGTGAAGGAACTGAAATAAACACATTGTTGGAAGCTCTCCCCCGTATTCTAACAGACAAACCACCCTGTAATATAGTAGATGATAAAACTAGTCTTGTGGGAAGCAATTCATTTAATTTAACGTTAGACTCTAATTTTTGGACACTCTATTTTAATGGTTCTAATTGCCTTGAAGGCGTAGGTGTTGGGAGAATTCTTATGGACCCACAAGAGAACCAACATTTGATGGCCAACCGATTGGAGTCCGCATGCAACAATGACATGGAAGAATATAAAGGCTTGCTATAAGGCTTGAAAAGGGTCGTTGATATGAAGGTGAGAAATATCAAAGCTTCTGGTGACTCACAGATAATCATGGACCAGGTGAGGGAAAGGATACATCACAATTCACCATACTTGGAAAGATACCAACATGAGGTATGGAGTTTAATTAACAGTTTTGATTCTTCTAATATCATACACATACCTTGATGGCAAAACCAAGATGCAGATCTGATGACTGGTTTGGCTGCAAAACCTTTGCCTGATCTTAGCTTAAACAAGAATAAATATTATGTTGAATTGATTTTTAGGCCATTCATACCTGATAACATCTCAAATTGGCAGGCATTCAAAGGTGACAAGCAGATCCTTGAGCTCCTGCATTGCGGGAAGACATTCAGAAATGAACTCGTCATTAAAAGGGAGCATGACAGGCTTATGAGTGAGAGTAAAAACGAGGTAATATCTTTCATTGGGAAGTCTATTGTCAACAGGTTTGGCATCTTTAACGCTCTCATGTTTAATAACGCTTCCTATTTTTCATCACTAAAGCTAACTGAATTCGCTATCGATAAATCAATTCGCATAAGATATGCATCAAGCTATTACCCCCAGGGAAATAGAGTCACAGAACCCTCAAATAAAAACTTCATCCGCGTGATCCATGCATTTGTCACCGACAACGAGGGGAATTGGCACAACACACTAGACATTTGTAAATTGTGCCACCTTCCCACCAATGCCCTGTTCTTGAGCCTATCAATGCTCTCCTAGACAGACTCGGCTTTCAAAGTTAGTGGTTGTTTGTCAACCACCACCTTGAGAGGTTTCTTTCTACCCCCGTGTTTACTGTGAGTAATTCTGAACATTCCTAGTAGCACAGAGGGGCATTGTTATCACTTCAACTCTCCATTAGGCTTGTCCGAAAATCGATATGATGGCTGAAAAAAATGCTTGAGTGACTTAGCCTCCCCTTCCGCCTGTACCATGACATCAATAAGAGACTCAGGGGAGAGAGTTTAGAGATCTTGCATGTTGTACAAATGCCCATCCCGTAGTCCAGCAGATGGATATGACAGGCCTCCACGACCCCCTTTGACAGGGAAACAAATATTTGTGTTTACTCCCACGTACTTCGTGCTCCCACCATCGAACGCACTTTGTTGTCGGTTCTAAAACATGGTTCAGACCAAATAGTGGTTGCCATCGAACGCACCTCGTTGCCGGTTCTAAAATGTGGTTTAGATCTTCTGCAAAGAGATTTTTCGACTTCTCTACAAGCGATTGGGAAACATGGGATCACTAACTCTCTAGCGACGACAAACTGTTCACTGGTAAGTCATCTCATATCTGAAACATGCATTATTCATGAGTTTTCCCTTCTTTTGTGTTTGAAATGAGCGAAACTAGTAAAAACTTTGCCTGTATTATAAATGGAAATCCAGTGAACATTTTTGTGGGAAGAAAAGCGGCTACCATATTTGCACCTGTAAAGTTTTCACCCTTTGGAAAAGCTAATGTAATAGCCCATTTTCGAACATCTTTCCTACACTCTAATAAAAGTACCCCGGTCTGATAGCATCACCCCAAAAGGGCGGGCACACAAAATTCCAACATTTATGGCTAGGCCTGCTCCAATTTGAGGAAAAAATTGGCCAGGGAACTTGCAGATTGAAATTTCTACATGGAAATATTGAGAAACTCCCTGTTAAAGGTATTATCTTAAGAGATACTTCTAGTAGCCAGCACATGGCAGTTACTTCCTGATTAGGTTAGAATTCATCTTATTTCGTTGTTATTTAGTTGCATTTCTGTCTTTTTCTTTTGTTTCCTACAAATTTTATTTTCCTTCTGTTGAATTGCAGTCCTTTTCAGGCAGCTGATTTCGTTCCTCCAGTCTCATTCTACCTTTCATAATTTCCCTTTCACCACTTTTAGCCTTTCCCTACCTCATTAACCTATTGATGATTTTGTTGTTCCTAAATCCATCATTACCCTGCAAATCAAACAAACTTTCTATCAGCCCATGAGAATTTGAAAATCAGTTGTAGAATTCAAACCAAGCCACTCATTGGCATCTGTTGAGAACTGGGTAAGATCTGTTGATAACTTGGATATCTAGAGCATGTAAGGGCATCTTTATAAAACAAGAATGTGTAACTACTCCTAGACAGGCATGGATGGACACTACATTTTGAATAAATCCCACTCAGACCTAGCATATACTTGCCTATAAGGTTTACAGTCATTCTCCATTGGTCCCATCCACCACACTAAATTGTCCAATACCTGTTACCCACAAATAAACCTACTTTCATGGGCTAAGCTCACTGTCATATACCCTATGGAAAATATAATTGTGGTCTAGTCCTTGTGCCTAAAACTGGAAGGACTTATCTAAAAGGAAATGAAATGTCAAGTCCTTGTGCCAATCTGGAAGGACAAGTTGTTTGGGAAGCCGGTTAGACTAAGGACTGTTTCTGGGCTTAGAGTACCGATTGACATAGCAAGCCCAACCTTGCTTAAGCGGTTTAAAAATATGGCATGATCCATGACTGCACCCCATTCAATCAATGAAAATATAGCATTCAAATTCTCATATAAAGTGCAAGATAAACATGTCTACATCAAGTTTGATGAGAAATAAAGAGCTGAGGTATACACCTAAACAGGTATGGACAGACTAGTGATGGCCCCAAAAGGATTTTTGAAAGTGGGAAACAGGTAAAGGAAGGTCACTAAACCCCATAATACTGCCATTGGAGAATGCCTATCAAAATCCTATCAGTAAGTAGAAGCTATTTGTCTCTATCCCTCCTGAAGCAGTTAATGTTTAAGTGGAACCCATGCTTGTCCATCTATATAGTTTGCATTTCAATTTTATTATAACACCTTGATGTTTTATTGATCCAAGGTTTATTGGGAAACAGAGATAACTGGTTCGCCCAGCGGTTCACCATTTCTTGTGGCCACAACCACCACCCTATCAAAATTTGCCTTGGTAGCAATTTTGAATGGGTCCCCTAAAAGGTTGGTCTTCTACCTCTCCGAATGATTTGTTTAATCCCAGAGACTTTAACTCGTTTCCCAGCCAAATTTTCAAGTCTTGATGGTCAAGAACCCCTTTTAATCCCTGCTGCATGGTCCATTCACCACCCAACCAAGCCCTCCATTCATTCCCTCTATCAGAACCTTTTGAGCCCTCAAAACCTTCTATCGCATCATTTTTCCCATTATAACTCATTATAATAAAAATACTCAAAACATGCATAAATCCCTATTGGGCATATTGCAATTAACCCTACACATTCATGGCTTCTAGACGTGACAAGTTTTACTAACCCAAATGCATATATTTCGAGTTCGGAGCCCCATCGTAAATCGCTATCGGCCAATCCACAAAGCTATATATAAAGGGTGCTTATGTCTTCTGGACCCGACGGCCACATTAACCACAATGTATATTCTATTCGATCTGCCCTCCCAATCGCAGATCACAATTAACAGCATCCAGGGCCTATATATAAGGCACATCGTTATACCCCGGACCCGAACATGATTATAGACCAGAACATATAACATTTCAGTTCTGGCCTTATGGCCGAACACAGGGTTTTCCCATACTTTATTGTGTTTCGGAAAACGTTGAAGTCGGGTTTTACAAAGGGAAATTATACACTGTGGACCCATCGGGGCTATTAAATATAACATATATATATATATATATATATATATATATATATATATATATATATATATATATATATATATATATATATATATATATATATCTATATATATATATATATATATATATATATCTATATATATATATATATATATATATATCTATATATATATATCTATATGTATATATATATATATATATATATATAGATATATATATCTATATCTATATTATATATATATATATATATATATATATATATATATATATAGATATATATATCTATATCTATATCTATATATATATATATATATATATATATATATATATATATCTATATGTATATATATATATATATATATATATCTATATGTATATATATATATATATATATATATCTATATATATATATCTATATGTATATATATATATATATATAGATATATATCTATATATATATATCTATATATATATATATAGATATATATATCTATATCTATATCTATATATGTATATATATATATATATATATATATATATATATATATATATATATATATATATATATATATCGGGTCCACCCAGCCCCATCGAAAATTGTTGTCGGTGGGGTCTAGTGCTCATGCATAGGGCACGACACCATACGCCGGACCTGCCAATAATTTTAGGCTCGAGCATATAAGATTTGAAGTCTGGGTATACCGCCTGGATGCAGGTTTGTCCCATTTTTCCTGTGTATTTGACAAAGTTCCATGGTCGTAGTTTTTTATGGGAAATTCCATATGGCGGACTAGATAGGGTATAGTTTCCCACCCATAATATCTCAAGTCCAGATTTTGGGTTCCGCTCTGTGTTTTGCAAGGATTTGCAATGTAAATCGGATCTACATTCACGGGACTTAATCAGTGCATAAATGAAAAAGAAAGGGGAATTCTTTCACAATTGATGTTATCAACACAAGTTTCATGTTTTGTTTGCCTGTTTGCCATATGTCTCACTGTCATAGCTGATATGGATTATTTTGCAGGCAAATTCGAGCAGACCAGGTAACAAATGAAGGTGAATTGTATCAAGCTGACACCTTTGCCATATCGGTGTTCGCATTGCGAAACAGACTCTGCAAAAGGGAACACAAACCGCCTAATTGCATCATGGAGGCACTCCTTCAGTTCAGTGGAAGTACTCATGACAACACTAATCCATCAAGATGTCACCATTGCCAGATACATCACAAAGTATGCCAAATGCGGGATGATGAGCACAACATCTTCAGTTTCCTTCAGGAAATGACAGAGAATGATAGCCACTCCACACAGGCGCTAAGAAACGATACGAAGTCCTCCTTTGTTCCAAAGGCATCCATTCATTTCCCCACAAAGGAGAACGCTCCACCAAGGGTGACCTCAGCGTATCAACAATTTCGCCGACCGTTCTCATCTGCATATGCTGAACTGTGTAATGAAATGTGGGAAATTAAAGGTCATGGAATACCAAGGGTCATTGAGGGCTGCATAAGTAATATCTCCTGATAAGAGAGGAGGGCTTTTTGTTTGGATGAGAACAATTTTACTGTATTGTGAATAAGGAGGACTATTTGATCGAAGAAGGAGCCTGTAGTTTCTGATTATTTTGCCTTTTCTTTTATGTGTTTTGAAGCAGAGTGTTTTCATTGGCATAAATGTAAATGTGATTTGTGTTTGTGCATATTGATGGCATATTGTTCATGATTAGTCTTGTTTATTTGAATATGATTCAATTGCTTGGTTAACTTATGAGTGATCACTGATTCAAAACCATATTAAACACTAGTTTCAGGTTTATTTGTGCAGAAAGGAATGTGTATTCATGTATGAGTAATTTGATTGCAATCAAATCTAATACAGCCTTGTTCGTCTATGAACTCAGTAATTGATTCTTTGGACTTGGAATTTATTTATGGTGTTTAATCTCTTTTATTATGCTCCTGCAAGATAGACTAGAATAGTTAAGTTTAGCATAGGAAAGTAGAAGTAGTGTAGATAGGATTTAATACATAGAGGTTAGTTGTTTTATTTTGTTGATTTAATTGAAGTCTTCCTCCCGGAAGCAATTTATCAACGCATTTAACAGTTTACGGGGTCCCTTAAAACCCTTTGGAACTAACCATTCCAAATGAAAGTAGGTTTAATTGGGGCATGCGATCGGGTTAGTTCCCCTTGTTGGTATAGCAAACATTCGACATGTCAACAAATTGGCGCTAGAAGGAGGGCCTGAACCACCATCCCCAGCTTTTAAATATTTCATCTGTAAGTGCCATGAATGGATTCAAGAAGACTAATACATGGATTGTGAAGGTCAAAAAGACCCCTCCTCTCATTCGGAAAAGCCTCATTTTGAAGAAGAGACACTGTGGGACTATCCTGTCACTCAGGAACAACCAGTCAGAAGACTTACTCGAGCTTACGCTCGTTCCCTATCACAGCTCCCTATCTTTTAGTTATTACCTCTAATAGGAAAAAGAAAGCCAAGGGTCTATCACATAAATGAAGAAACATCTACAACCCCTTATCTTGAAGATATTGTGCTTGATTATTTGCAGAGTATCAACTCCCCTTGGTAAGAAATTCCTGAGGATTCCCCTTCTGAAGGCAATCCTTGGCCTGATTTAGAAAATCCTAACATAGAAAACCTCCACCAAAAAATCAATATCCTGGATATGGTTAATATTCCTCAACCGGGTGGAAACCAACTCCCACCTCCTCTAGGAGCACTTCCTCCCTGGCTCACTCAGGATGTCATGGCTATACCTAGGCAACAACATCCCTTACCCAAGAATGCAGAAAAGGTACTACCTAGATTCGACCCTGAGTGGGGAGACACCGCTGAAAACCATATCAATTTGTTCTTCTTGGCCGTGCACATGTCGGGGGTAGCTAATGGAGATATAGTTTGTCACATATTCCCTTTTACCCTGATTGGTGCAGCTTCCACATGGTACTTTAGCTTGACAATAGGATCAATCACTTCATGGGCTGCATTTCAACAGGTGTTCTTGGACAAGTATGGAAATGACAAAACCCATGCTACCTTAGTCCTAGAACTATCCCGTTTGAAAATGGAAACCAAAGAAAAGGTTAAGGATTTTAATATCCAATTCAACACCTTATTCAACAGAATCCTAGCCACTGCCAACCCTACAGAAGAGGTGCTTATGGAATTCTACATCACTCCTCTCCCTGTCCCTACTTCAATGTGGGTCAAAAGGAGTAACGTGCATACCTTACAAGGTGCTATCGATGAAGCAGTAAAAGTCGAGAATGAAATGCTTAGTCTCACAGCATGCCACCCTACAACTGGAGAAAATGAAGCCTCTCAAACATCCAAGAAGAATAATGGGAGTGATAACAAAGGGGCCGAAAGCAAAGAAAAGGACACCACAAATGTGGAAGGTTTGCATAGGATCATTAAGAAACTAACAAACACAGTCATCGACATGAAAAGGAATCATGGAGAGAGAACTAGTGGTAGTGGAGGAGACTATAACAACAAAAAGCCCTTGAAGCCTTTCTATCGTAAGAAAACAAAAGGTGGACATGGTCAACTTGCGCTGCCTGCTCCACCCAATGAAGGGGATTTAAATATGGAAGAGCTAGCTCTTATTGGGTCGCTCCTTAACAGAGAGGAACCTATAATGGAGATGGAGCCAGAATAAGAAGATGAGGGAGAATATCAAGTAGAAGAGCTCGTGGACGAAGTATCTCATATCAATGTACTGTGGGATTTCTATACAAATGAGAATGATGATGAAGAAGAAGATTGTATGGAAAAAATCCCCACCAATGAAATCCACACACGAATTAAAGGGCCACTTCGAGGGGTGATGAAGCCTGTTGACCAAACAAAGAAATATTTCCACCCTTTGAAGGCACCCACTCCCAAATTTCTTGTTGAGAAGAGTAGACCAAGTGGTTAGTCCAAGAATACCCCAGTGGCAAACCATCTAGAGAAAGAGAACACAACTCCCACTGCAACAAAGGCGACTCCAAATGGTAAACTACCACCTAAGAACATCAAAACTGGTATGTTTACTCTGCCCTACCCTGTTTATAACATTGATTACAACATTGTAGATGATCTTAAGAAATCCTGGGCTAATATAACATACTTCGATTTATTAAAATTAACACAGCAAAGGGATCTGCTCCTGAAAGCTATGAATGAACGAAATTGTAAATCTCCCACCATTCTGAGTAGCCAATCCAAGAAGTCAGTCTCCAGACTTGATAATACTCCCTGTTCCGCCCAAAAGCTAGCAGCCATGGAAGCCACCCTATTAAAAATGAACCGAAACTCCCAAGATTTCAGCGCAGCCATGGTAGGGAGGAAATCGAAATCCATGACTCCACCCTTCCTTATCACATTCAAAATCCTTAACATGAATGTGCACAATTGCTTGGTAGATTTTGGTGCATCATCCACTGTTATGCCTCACACTGTTTCCAAAAGACTGCATGCTATACCAGAGAAAATGGGGACTTGGATTATGCAATTGGACAAGGCAAATGTGAAAGTAATTGGGGAGTTAAAAGATGTGTTGATTCGGATCGCTGCTAAACCACTATACACACAAGTCGTTGACATAGTAGTAGTCGACATACCTGAGTCTTATGGAATGTTGCTCAGTAGGGACTATTCATCAAATCTGAATGGATATTTCTGAATGGATTGGTCCCATCTCTTGTTGCCTCATAGGGGAAAAGGTGATATGTTGATAGTTGATCGTGAAAGATACATGAAGTATGTGGTGACAGAGCTAAATGGTCCCAATGAACCTGTAATGTTTACCAACTCTATCCTTGGGAATTACAGTTTCAATGTTTGTGCCACAAAAACCTGTTTTGGGAAATTCCATGCTGAAACAAGTGAAGGAACTGCAATAAACACATGGTTGGAAGCTCTCCCCCATAGTCCAACAGAAAAACCACCCTGTAATATAGTAGATGATAAACCTAGTCTTGTGGGAAGAAATTCAGTTAATGTAATGTTAGACTCTAATTTTTGGACACTCTATTTTAATGGTTCTAACTGCCTTGAAGGTGCAGGTGCTGGGAGCATTCTTATGGACCCACAAGGGAACCAACATTCGATGGCCAACCGATTGGAGTCCGCGTGCACCAACGACACGGCAGAATACAAAGGCTTGCTACAGGGCTTGAAAAGGGCCCTTGATATGAAGGTGAGAAATCTCAAAGCTTTTGGTGACTCACAGATAATCGTGGACCAGGTGAGGGAAAGGATACATCACAATTCACCATACTTGGAAAGATACCAACATGAGGTATGGAGTTTAATTAACAGTTTTGATTCTTCTAATATCATACACATACCTCGATGGAAAAACCAAGATGCGGATCTGATGACTGGTTTGGCTGCAAAACCTTTGCCTAATCTTAGCTTAAACAAGAATAAATATTATGTTGAATTGATTTTCAGGCCATTCATACCTGATAACATCTCAAATTGGCAGGCATTCAAAGGTGACAAGTAGATCCTTGAGCTCCTCCGTTGTGGGAAGACAATCAGAAATCAACTCGTTGTTAAAAGGGAGCATGAGAGACTTATAAGTAAGAGTAAAAATGAGGTAATATCTTTCATTGGGAAGTCTATTGTCAACAGGTTTGGCATATTTAACGCTCTCATGTTTAATAACGCTACCTATTTTTCATCATTAAAGCTAACTGAATTCGCTATCGATAAATCAATTCGCATAAGATATGCATCAAGTTATTACTCCCATGGAAATAGAGTCGTAGAACCCTCAAATAAAAACTTCATCTGTGTCATTCGTGCATTTGTCACCGACAACGAGGGGAATTGGCACAACGCTCTAATAAATGTCCCCTAGTCTGATAGCGTCACCCCAAAGGGCGGGCACACGAAATTCCAACATTTATGGCTAGGCTCACTCCAAGTTGAGGAAAAGATTGGCCAAGGAACTTACAGATTGAAAATTCTATAGGGAGACACTAAGAAACTCCCTGTTAAAGGCCATTATATTAATAGATACTTCAAGCAGCCACCACATGGTGGTTACTTCCTGATTAGGTTAGAATTCGTCTTATTTTTCTAGTAGTTTAGATACATTTCTATCTTTTTCTTTTGTTTCCTGCAAATTTAATTTTCCTTCTGTTGAATTGTAGTCCTTTTCAGCCAGCTGATTTCATTCCCTCATTCGCCACTTTCAGCCTTTCCCTGCCTCATTAACCTGCCAATGATTCTGTTGTTCCTAAATCCATCATTACCTTGCAAATCAAATGGACTTTCTATCAGCCCACGAGAATTTGAAAATCAGCTGTAGAATTCAAACCAAGCCACTCATTGGCATCTGTTGAGAACTGCGTAAGATATATTGATAACTTGGATATCTAGAGCATGTAGGGGCATATTTATAAAACAAGAATGTTTAACTACAGCTCGACTAGCACGGAGGGATGTTGCATTTTGAATAAATCTGTTGGGTCCCTATACTGCTAGTAATTACCCCATTACTATTCTAGTTATACCCCTTATTTATATTGTTGTGCCCCCATTGCCCCCATATTTTTATTAATGTGCCCATAGAATCCCTCTATTTTTATTTTTGTGGCTTTATATTATTATTGTTAGGTCGGCTGGATTATATTGTGACTCCTTAGACTCCTATATATAGAAAGGAGGTTTTGTCATTTGAATCATCCAAGAATTGTTCATTTATGTAATGTAAAGGAGGTTGCCCCCTCGAAGAGGCTGAATTCTAAGGCGTTGATCTATCTTTTCTATCTTTTCTTGAGCTGGTTTCATAACATTTGGTATCAGAGCTTTGGATTCTAGGGTTTCGCTGCTCCAAACAGGTCATCGTGGAATTTTCGCTATAACTTTTTTCTGTGACGTTTCAGAAGTCGCAAAAAAAACCCATTTGAGAAGAATTCGCGCTGAACCTTGGGTCTGAATTTCAGAGCTTTTCGCGCGATATTTTGGAGATATGATCTGAGGAAGTTGGTCTTTTTGCAGACTCCTGAATTACATTCAAAACAGGTGACCTGGGGAAAATCGTCATAACTTTCTTCTGAGCATCGGATTGAAATTTCGTAAGAAGGTACAAAAAGAGGACGGACTGTAGTTTTCTTTATATATGTTTTAGAGTCAAAGGTTGAAACAGTGACTGTGGCACTTCATACAAGTTCTCTCTACTGAACTAGTCTATAATCAGGTCACTGTGGGAGATTTGCATAACTCTTTCTTGGAGAATCCAATTTGGATCAGACTGGTGGCATTGGAAAGAGGACACAGAGGGCTACTACAGGTCACAATTTCAGAACTGGATGATTTGAAATTACAGAGATACATCAGATTCAATATCAGGCTTCTACAAAGTGAAAAAAGGTGTGTAGTTTTTTTTTTAATTTTTGCATAAGCTTGGTTTGAAGGAATTCAAAGGGCATAGTAAAGCATTATTATCGGTAACTGATGCCCCGAGGAAAGAAAATGCAAACACCTAGTAAGGAACCTGAAAGCTCTAGCATGACTCATGAAGAAGAGGAAGAAATGCTACATGATATATCAAAATTACAAGAACAAGTGCAACAAATGTCACGCTCACAAAAGCTAACAGATGCTAAGATAAATGGCGTGGAATCTAAGATAAAGGGCATGGAAGCTAAGATGGATCATCTGAAGACAGATTTGAGGACAGATTTGAAGACAGACATGGCAGATTTGAAGACAGATTTGACAAAGTTTCTACAAGAAATACTTACTAATGGTGAAAAGGTAGTAAAGGAAACTCATGATGAGAACAAAAGAAATGTTAATCATGATTCCATAGACTCTAATGTTGGATCGAAGACCCACCATATTCCAAAAATCGATATGAGGAAGTTTGATGGCAAGGATCCCGCCACATGGATATTACAGATGGAGCAATTCTTCGATCTCAATAATGTGCAAAACACACAAAAGGTACGTATGGCAACTTTATATTTGGAACCAAATCAGTTTGTATGGTATCAATGGCTTTGCTCTCGTAAACAATTTATCACTTGGGCAATTTTTACGGAAGAATTGATAGCACATTATGAGGATACAAAAAGCAACACTTTTTTTAGCCAATTGATAAGTCTCAAACAAAAGGGTTCAATAATGGAGCACATTGAGGAGTTCCAAAAATTGAACATAAGGGTAAAAGATATTCCAGAGGAGCATAGGATTGATGTGTTCATAGGGTCTTTAAAGGATAATATCCAACATGATGTTCGCCTTTGGGAACCTGATTCATTAGAGAAGGCATTCAGGTTAGCAAGAAAAATGGAAAGCAAAATTATGGCAACCAGGAAGCATACCACTCACAACTATAAAGACGGAAGTGTTGTTGCCCCTAGTCTTCCACAACCTATAAGGTTGACACCACAACAATTGGAAGAAAAAAGAGCAAAAGGGCTTTGTTACAGTTGTGATAGCAAATACACTAAAGGTCATAAGTGTGCTGAGAAGAAATTATTCTACATAGATTGTGAAGAGGAAGAAGAAAAGGAGCAAGAAAGGTCAAAAGAAGAGGATATACTCCAGGAACAAAGCCTAGATGAAGAACAAATAAATCCGACCATATCTTGTAATGCATTGGCGGGAATTACCACTCCTCAAACCATCAAGATAGAAGGACAAATCAAGAAGAAAAAGGTAATAGTGTTGATTGATTCAGGAAGCACCCACAATTTTATTCATTGTAGGGTAGCAAAAGAATTGAATTGCTTCCTATATCCAGCACCAGAGTGTCAAGTGATGATTGCAAATGGAGGAACAATAAATTGCTCTGGAAAGTGCCATAATATCAAGCTATCCATGGGAGAATATGTATTGACTAGCCCAATGCTTTCCATTCCAATGGGAGGTGCTGATGTTGTACTAGGAGTCCAATGGCTACAATCCTTGGGTACAATAGCTTTTAATTTTCAAGAACTTTTCATCAAATTTTCTACGGAAGGAAAGGAAGTTGAATTAAGGGGTATTGCAGGGAAACCAGGAAAGATAATCAGCTCTAATGGTATGACAAAGCTTCTAAAAAAGGAGCAAAGAGGTGTAATTGCACAATTATGTTCGCTAGATGTTTCCACATTGGAATCATCTATTTCTCCAGATCTCCAAAAAGTCCTGGACAATCATTCCAAGGTATTTGAGACTCCCAAAGGTCTCCCACCTATGCGTGATCATGATCATGCTATTCATCTGATTCCAGGAAGTGTTCCTCCAAACATCAGGCCGTACAGATATCCCTATGTCCAAAAAAGTGAAATTGAACGTATGGTTGCAGAAATGCTAGAGGCTGGTATAATTCAACCGAGTCAAAGTTCTTTCTCTGCTCCAGTAGTATTGGTGCACAAGAAGGATGGATCATGGCGCATGTGTCCGGATTATAGGGAGCTCAACAAGCTCACTATTAAAGATAAGTTCCCCATTCCTGTCATTGATGAATTACTGGATGAATTGCATGGATCAATTTACTTCACCAAGTTGGATCTTCGTTCAGGATATCATCAAATCAGAATGAAGATTGAAGACATTCCGAAAACGGCATTTAGAACTCATGAGGGTCATTATGAATTTTTGGTCATGCCTTTTGGCCTTACCAATGCACCTTCAACATTTCAAGGTTTGATGAATTCAATTTTCAAACCATTCCTTAGAAAATTTGTGTTAGTATTTTTTGATGATATACTAATCTACAGCAAGTCTTGGAAGGATCATGTTGAACATGTTGACAGGGTGCTACAACTATTGGAGGAGAAACAATTATATGCAAAAAGATCCAAATGTTTCTTTGGAGTCCAGGAGGTGGAATATTTGGGTCATATTGTATCTCATGAAGGAGTTAAGGTAGACCCTAGCAAAATTAAAGCCATTAAGGAATGGAAAATCCCCACATCCATAAAGCATCTGCGAGGATTTCTTGGGTTGACAGGGTATTATCGCAAGTTTGTTAAGAATTATGGGAGAATAGCAGCACCTCTAACAACATTATTGAAGAAAGATGCATTTTCATGGACTCCGGAAGCAACAAAGGCCTTTGAACATCTTAAAGAGGCAATGTGCCAAGCACCGGTCTTAGCTACACCGGACTTCACAAAAACCTTTATTGTGGAATGTGATGCTTCAGGAAATGGAATTGGTGCTGTTCTAATGCAAGATGAAAGACCCATTGCTTTTGAAAGTCGTCCAATCAAGGGAAAGTTTTTAAGCAAAGCTATTTATGAGAAGGAAATGTTGGCAATACTCCATGCACTTAAGAAATGGCGACCCTACCTAATGGGAAGACACTTCAAGGTAAAAACGGATCATGATAGCCTTAAATACTTTTTAGAACAAAGATTATCCTCTGAAGAGCAACAAAAGTGGGTCACAAAGATGTTGGGTTATGACTTTGAAATCATCTACAAAAAAGGGAAGCAAAATGTGGTGGCAGATGCACTCTCAAGAAAGGATGAGGATGTGGAAGCATTGTTGTGTGCCATTTCTATTATCCAACCAGATTGGATAAACGAAGCAAGGGAGGAATGGAAGAATGACGAAGAAGTGTGGGCACTTATTCGAAAGCTACAACAAGATTCCAGTACGTCTGATACATTTAGCTGGAAAAATGATTCGTTATGGTACAAAGATCGCTTATACCTCTGTAAGAATTCCCAGCTAAAACAAAAGATTCTTATGGAATTGCACACTTCTCCCTTAGGAGGGCACTCAGGATTTTTAAAAACTTACCACAGGGTTAAGAAGGAATTTTTTTGGGATGGCCTTAAATCAGATATTCAAAAGTTTGTGGCGGAATGTTTGGTTTGCCAACAAAATAAAGTTGAAACAATTAAGACACCGGGTCTATTACAACCTTTATCCATTCCAAGCCAACGTTGGGAGGAGGTTTCAATGGATTTTATCACAGGTTTACCCAAGTCTGAGGGAAAGAGTGTCATCATGGTGGTAGTTGACAGACTTACCAAGTATGCACACTTTTGTGCATTATCACATCCATTTAAAGCCAGTACAGTTTCTACTGCATTTATGGAAACAATTCAAAAGCTACATGGAAACCCAAAGATTATTGTAAGTGACAGAGATCCCATTTTCACTGGAAATTTTTGGACAGAATTATTTTCTTGTCTTGGTACTCAGTTAGCTCATAGCTCATCTTATCATCCTCAATCTGATGGGCAAACTGAGATAGTAAACAAATGTTTGGAAGGATATCTTCGTTGCTTTGTATCTGATAAACAGACACAATGGGTCAAATGGTTGCCTCTGGCTGAATGGTGGTATAACACTTCCTTCCATACAGCAACAAAAATGACCCCATTTATGGCACTTTATGGGTATCAACCACCATCCATCACATCATATTTAAGAGAAAATTCTAAGGTTCAGGCAGTGGAACATCACATCGAACATCAACAACAAGTCCTCCAACTCTTAAAGGATAACCTCGTGTTGGCACAAAATAGAATGAAACAACAGGCAGATCAACATCGCAGTGAAAGAAGTTTTGATGTAGGTGATTGGGTATTCCTACGGCTACAACCATATAAGCAAATGTCCCTCAAGCAAGCTAAGAAGGATAATAAATTATCACCAAAGTATTATGGTCCGTACAAGGTGTTGCAAAAGATTGGTACTATGGCATACAAATTGGAGCTTCCTGCAGCTTCTCGATTGCACCCAGTTTTCCATGTTTCATGTTTAAAGAAGGTTATAGGCGACAAGCTCCCAGTTCAAACAATATTGCCAGAACTTGACGAGGAAGGAAAAATTATATTGGAACCGGAAGCAGTCACAGAAACAAGAACTCGACAGCTACGAAATCGATCAATTTCAGAGTATCTTATCAAGTGGAAGAACTTATCCGCTGAAGATTCCACATGGGAGGATGAGAATTTTATGCAGAAGTATCCAGAACTACTCAAGCGTTGAGGACAACACTTTTTTGAAGGAGAGGGGCATGTTGGGTCCCTATAATACTAGTAATTACCCCATTACTATTGTTATTAATGTGCCCATAGAATCCCTCTATTGTTATTTTTGTGGCTTTATATTATTATTGTTAGGTCGGCTGGATTATATTGTGACTCCTTAGACTCCTATATATAAAGGAGGCTTTGTCATTTGAATCATCCAAGAATTGTTCATTTATGCAATGTAAAGGAGGTTGCCCCCTCGAATAGGCTGAATTCTAAGGCATTGATCTATCTTTTCTATCTTTTCTTGAGCTGGTTTCATAACAAAATCCCACTCAGACCTAGCATATAGTAGCCTATGAGGTTTCCAGTCATTCTCCAATGGTCCCATCCACCAAACTAAATTGTCGAATACCTGTTACCCAGAAGTAAACCTCCTTTCATGGGCTAAGCTCACTGTCATATACCATGTGGAAAATCCAATTGTGCTCTTGTCCTTGTGGTTGAAACTGGAAGGACTTATCTAAAAGGAAATGAAATGTCAAGTCCTTGTGCCAATCGGTAAGGACAGGTTGCTTCAGAAGTGGGTTAGAGTAAGGACTGTTGCTGGGCTCAGAGTACCAGTTGATACAAAAAGCCCAACCTTGCTTAAGCGGTTTAAAAATATGTAATGATCCATGATTGCGCCCCATTCAATCAATGAAAATATAGCACTGAAATTCTCATGTAAAGTGCAAGATAAATATGTCTACATCAAGTTTGATGAGCAATAAAGAGCTAAGGTATACACCTAAACAGGTATGGACAGACTAGTGATGGCCCCAAAAAGAATTTTGGAAAGTGAGATACAGGTAAAGGAAGGTCAATAAACCCCCTAATACTGCCACTGGAGAATGCCTGTCAAAATCCTCTCAGTAAGTAGAAGCTATTTTTCTCTATCCCTCCTGAAGTAGTTAATGTTTAAGTGGAACCCATGCTTGTCCATCTATATAGTTTTCATTTCAATTTTATCATAACACCCTGATGTTTTATTGATCCAAGGTTTATTAGGAAATAGAGATAACTGGTTTTCCCAGCGGTTCGCCATTTGTTGTGGCCACAACCACCACCCTATCAAAACTTGCCTTGGCGGCAATTTTGAATAGGTCCCCTTAAAGGCTAGTCTTCTACCTCTCCGAATGATCTATTTAATCCCAGAGACTTTAACTCATTTCCGAGCCAAATTTTCAAGTCTTGATGGTCAAGAACCCCGTTTAATCCCTGCTCCATGGTCCATTCACCACCTAGCCTAGCCCTTCATTCATTCCCTCTATCGAAACCTTTTCAGCCCTCAAAACCTTCTATTGAATCATTTTTCCCATTATAACTCGTAATAATAAAAATACTCAAAACATGCATAAATCCCTGTTGGGCCTATTGCAATTAACCCTACGCATTCACGACTTTCGGAGCTGAAAGGGTTTACTAACCTAAATGCATATATTTCGGGTCCGAAGCCCCATCGCATATCGCTATCGACCAATCCCCAAAGCTATATATAAAGGGCGCTTATGTCTTCCGGACCCAACGGCCATATTAACCATGATATATATTCTATTGGGTCCGTCCTCCCAATCGCTTATCACAATCGGCAGGGTCTGGGGCCTATATATAAGGCACATCATTATTCCCCGGACCCGACCATGATTATACACCAGAACATATAACATTTCAGGTTCGAACTTATGGCCAGACACGGGGTTTTCCCATATTTTCTTGTGTTTCAAAAAAATGTTGAAGTTGAGTTTTACAAAGGGAATTCATACACTACGGACCCGCCAGGGCTATTAAATATAACATATATATACATATATATATATATATATATATATATATATATATATATATCTATATATATATATATATATATATAGATATATATATATATATATCAGGTCCGGCCTAATTGCATATTGCAATATGCGATATGGCAGACTTGCCAATCCAATTGAACATAATATATCTATATATATCTCTCTCTCTCTCTCTCTCTCTCTCTCTATATATATATATATCTATATCTATATATATATATATATATATATATATATATATATATATATATATATATATATATATATATATATATATATATATATATATATATATATATATATATATATCGGGTTCTCCCAACCCCATCGCAAATCGTTGTCAGCGGGGTCTAGCGCTCATGCATAAGTCGTGACACCATACGCCAGACCCGCTAATAATTTTAGGCTCAGGCATATAAAATTTGATGTCCGGGTATACCGCCTAGATGCTGGTTTGTCCTGTTTTCCCTGTGTATTCGATAAAGTGCCATGGTCGCGGTTTTTTATGGGAAATTCCATATGGCAGACCCGATAGGTTATAGTTTCCCGCCCATAATATCTTAAATCCAGATTTTGGGTTCCACTCTGTGTTTTGCAAGGATTTGCAATGTAAATCGGATCTACCTTCACGGGACTTAATCAGCGCATAAATGGAAAAGAAAGGGGAATTATTTCACATTTTATGTTATAAATGCAAGTTTCATTTTTTGTAGGCCTCTTTTCCATATGTCTCACCGTCATAGCTGATATGGATTATTTTGCAGGCAAATTCGAGCAGACCTGGTAACAGATGAAGGTGAATTATATCAATCTGACATCTCTGCCCTATCGGTGTCAGCATTGTGAAACACACTCTACGAAAGGGAACACAGACTGCCTAATTGCATCATGGAGGCACTCCTTCAATTCAGTGTAAGCACTCATGACAACACTAATCCATCAGGATGTCATCATTGCCAGATACATCACAAAGTATGCCAGATGTGGGATGATGAGTGCAACATCTGCAGTTTCCTTTAGGAAATGACAGAGAATGATAGCCACTCCACATAGGTTCTAAGAAATGATACGCAGCCCTCCTCTGTTCCAAAGGCATCCATTCATTTCTCCAGGAAGGAGAATTCTCCACCAAGGGTGACCTCGGCATGTCAACAGTTTCGCTGACCATTCTCATCTGCATATGCGAGCTATGTAATGAAATGAGGGAAATGAAAGGTCATGGAAGACCAAGGGTCATCGAGGGCTGCATAAGTATTACCTCCTGATAAGAGAGGAGGGATTTTTGTTTGGATGAGAATAGTTTTGCTTTATTGTGAATAAGGAGGACTGTTTGGTCGAGGAAGGAACCTGTAGTTTTTGATTATTTTGCCTTTGCTTTTATGTGTTTTGAAGCAAAGTGTTGCCGCTGGAATAAATATAAATGTGATTTGTTTTTGTGCATATTGATGGCATACTGTTCATGATTAGTCTTGTTTATTTGAATATGATTCAATTGCTTGGTTAACTTATGAGCAATCACTGATTCAAAACCATATTAAACACCAGTTGCAGGTTTATTTGTGCAGAAAGGAATGTGTATTCCTGTATGAGTAATCTGATTGCAATCAAATCTAATACAGCCTTGTTCGTCTATGAACTTAGTAATTGATTCTTTGGACTTGGAACTTATTTATGGTGTTTAATCTCTTTTATTATGCTCCTACAAGATAGACTAGAATAGTTAAGTTTAGCATAGGAATGTAGAAGTAGTGTAGATAGGATTTAATACATAGAGGTTAGCTATTTTATTTTGTAGATTTAATTGAAGTCTTCCTCCCGGAAGAAATGTATCAACGCATTTAACAGTTTACGGGGTCCCTTAAAACCCATTGGAACTAGCCATTCCAAATGAAAGTAGGTCTAATTGGGGCTTGCGATCAGGCTAGTTCCCCTTGTTGGTATAGTGAAAATTCGCCATGTCAACAATACCCTTATTGCAAGAAAAACTTTTTTCTGTTTTCGAAAAAATAATCGTTTATCGCCTCGAAAAACTACCCAAAATAGTAAATTATGCTATAATTAAGGAAAATCAAAGAAACAATGATGGGGGTCCAATTGGAATAGGCGGGTGGCCACAAATATGCACCTAGATCAGCTGAGACAAGGATTCCCTATGTATCCTTTACTATTTTTATTGATAGTGGAGGGTCTCAGTCATTTAGTAGAAAATGCTAAGCGTAAAGGTAAATTTCAGGGAGTTGATATTGCTAATTCTCTAGCAAGTACTCATTTACTTTTCATTGATGATATTTTAATTTTATATAGTGGTGCTTGTAGCGATGTGCCTAAGTTATCCAAAATTATTTATATGTTTTCAAAATGTACAAGCATGGTGGTTAATGATAGAAAATCGTCTATTACAACTCAAAACTTGGCAAATCATGAAGTGTTGAATCTTAGGAATACTTTTCCATTTCCTTTTCTAGAAATGGATGTAGGCATAAAATATTTTTTCTTCCACTTGAAACTTAATTTCTATAAGAAATAAGATTGGTCATGGTTAATCACAATGACAAAAAAAATATTAAAAGGTTAGAGCCTAAGGTTGTTGTTGTTGATTTTTCATAGGTATTCTAGCTGGTAATTACTTTAAAGAATTTTATTTTAAATCCACTTGTATTCCACATTCATCATTAAGTAATTACATATAAGATCCATTTTTTTTATCAATTAAGAGTAGGACCTTCTACTAAAATAGCCAATAATAGATAATCTACATGTAGTGGCATGCACTCTATGAGAGTTCAATAGACAGCAGGGTAGGCAAAAACCGAACCACACCCAAAACCATGAGAAGCCTGAACAAGAAAACCTGGGAGATCCAGCCAAACACTTTGGACAAAAAGCAAGCAATAGACCATCTGGTCGTACTGTCATGTACTAAATGAAACCTTGAACTCCTTGGAAGACGGGTTCACAAAATTGAGGCCCACAAAATGCCACAAGTGACCTATCGAGGGTCCACAAGAATCCCGACATCAAACCACACTTAAAACTTTCTTACGGAATTGAAGAAAACTTTAGGCCAGCTCTCTAAACTTTTTTGGGTCCGAAACACTAAACCAACTAACATGAATAAATCTCCATCGTTGATCACTTGACTTAGATCCAACAGTCTTCGTAGATATCGGGTGGACAAATAGCGCAAGGATTAACCACCCGATGAGGGCGGTTTTCTCTTGCCTCCTCGTTGCTACGTGTCACACAAAGAGTGGAATCGGGTACTAGCCTCAAAAAACAAAATACCACTTGTGGTTTTTTAATCGATCATCTCATGGAAAAGCATGCGCGATCTTTCGCCAAGTGATAACCGTTAATCCAGTCCAGCAGGGGGTTCTTGAGTTTTCCTCCCAGATTCTTTGGCAAACACCATCTAAGCGATATGAAAATGGACGACCAAACTTGTGGTACTTCCCAAGTCAGTCCTTTCGCCACCCAATAGATAGAAAACATAGCTTTGTATTGCAGCCAAAACTAGAAAGGGCAGACGGTTTAGGGTTCTCCATCCTCCCGCCTGTCTCCTGAAACCCTTCGATCCATCCTATTAATCCATAGCTCCATGTCTTTGTTAGCATGACAGAGACATTCCTCCCAAATTTTGCCTCGAGGTAACAACTCCCAAGCATACCGAGAATCCCTGTCCCTATTGGTGACTCCTTCATTCGCAAAATGATTCGCTAACATATTAGGTTTCCTTTTCACATGGACAAATCTAACAGTTTTTAGGGTTTGCAGGTGGGAGTGGATATGGTGAAACACCTGCAAAAGCTTCCAATGCTTTGACACTTTATCTAGAGAAGTACCATTGCATATTTTCTTGGGCGGTCTAATAATCAATTCTGAATCTGCTTCAATGATAACATTATGTGAATTTGAATCCACCAGGATTTCCAAGCATTACTCTAGTTCCAGGAGATTTTCCATGTTATAAGTGGCCTTCCCCAAGTGGCCAGGGAAGATCTTCTTTATTTGAACCTGATCATCTCTTATGGCACACCCAAAGCCAGTTAATCCTGGGTTGCCCTTAGATGCTCCATATATATTAACCTTTAAGAAACGATAAGGAGGAGGCTGCCAAATGTTAACATCTGTATTTATTTGGCTCACTCCCTTAATTATTCCCTATGGAATTATGGACTGGAGACCGAAATGAAGTATAATACTCACCTCTTGGGGCAGAGGAGGATCCTCAGGAAGTGTCCTCAACAAGCTTCTTACTATGCCTTTGAGCTGCCTTAGAATTTGGTCAATTATGTGTTGGGGCTTGCTTGTTTTGTTTTTGAAGATCCTACTGTTGCGCTCTTTCCAAACATTCCAGATAACAAAGCCTCGAACTAGAATCCAGGCTTTATTAATAATATCATTCCTTAATAAGTTCTTCCTCCAGTTTTTCAAAGTGTTGGATATGTTGAGTTTGTCCGTATCAGTTTTTCTAAAGATTGAGGCCACCCAGTCCCACACGTTGCATGTGAAAGGAGAGAGGTTGAGAACGTGTTCCATCATCTCCTCATGTGAGCCACAGAGGTAACATTTGGAAGGACTAATGAAGCCTTTCTTTAGGAGTTTCTCCCAAGTTAAGATCTTCCTTTGATGCACTAGCCAGATGAATAACTTTATTTTCATCCAGTGGGGGCTCTGCCATAGTTTCTTCCAGACTTGATCAAGCTTCAGATAATTAAATCCTGTAACTTCCTGTTTAGCCTCTTTGAGTTTAAAGTTACCTTCTGTGTTCTTTCCCCATCTTAATTAGTCAGGTGAGGAGGAGACCAAATCCTTTTATGCTCTGGATCCTTCTAATTCCTCCATTTTCCATTATTCCTTTCCTGGTCTGAGAAGTCTTTTACCAAAAGTAGACCTTTGTTATCTGTATCACTCTTGAGAGCTGCTAATTCATCCTTATAAAGGTTGGGTTCCTATTGCCAGTTGTCTTCCCAAAATCAAGCTAGGTTCCCTCCTTGGATTTCCTAGAAATAATGTTGTTGGATAATAATTTTATTTTCCTAGGCAAGGTTCCAAATATGGGAGCGCCTAATTTTTCCTGACATTCTAATGTGATCCTTCTCCTACCAATACTTGGCATATTTTTGTTTCCAAAGCTTAGCCCAGGGAGCAGTCGACTCCTTGATCCATCTCCACCAAAGTTTGGCTCCCAAAACTCTACTGAGGGTCTCAGGATCATGAAGCCCCAAGCCACCATGGCTTTTGGGCTTGCATATCTTGTCCCAGGCTACTAAAGCACTCTTCTTTTTCTCTTCTCCTCTGCCCCATAGAAAATCCCTTTGTATGCTCCTTATCTACTGCTTAATGCCTTGAGGAGCAGGAAGAGTTGAGAACATGAAAATGGGAATGGCCTGCAAGATCGCCTGTGTGAGCACAAGGCGCCCTGCCAAATTTAGTGACTTGCATGTCCATTTTTTGACCTTGTCCTGAAGTTTATTTAATATTGGCTCCCACACTTTCTTACTTAGAGGTTTGTCCGTAAGAGGTATGCCAAGATATTTGGAAGGTAGTTGTTCCCTTTGAAACCCAAGAATTCTTGTGATGTTTCTTTGAATAGCAATATTAGTGTTAAATAAAAAGACTTTGGGCTTGTTGAGGCTTACCTCTATGCTTGTTGCCATAGCAAAGTCATTTAAGATGTTTTTGATTGCTCTGGCTTCCCTGATTGTGAGTATGCCCTGCAACATTGTATCATCCACAAATTGTTGATGAGTGTTTGCTGCTCCATCCAAGGTGAGTCTGATACCCTGGATTCATCCTTCAGCATTTTCCATTTTGATCGCTCTACCTAGCCCCTCCCTCATGAGAACAAAGAGGAAAGGTGACAACGGATCTCCCTGTCTGAGTCCTCTGGAGGGTGTGAAAGTTCTCGATGGAGATCCATTAAGCAGTATGGAAAAACTGGTCGTGCTGACTAGTGCCATAACCCATCTTATCCAATTTTGGTCAAAACCATAGGATCTTAGAATTTCTCTCATGTGAGACCAACTTAGCTTGTCATAGGCTTTCGCTAGGGCCAACTGAATGATCATACCGGCTTGTATGTTGCTTTTAAGAGAGTGTACCACCTCATGAGCTTGGATGATATTGTTGAGGATTTTTCTTCCTTCCACATAGCCTGCTTACTCCTCCGAGATGAGAGATGGCAGAAGGGGCTTAAGTCTATTGGCTATCACTTTGGAAATAATTTTATACACCACATTACATAAGGCTATGGGTCTAAAACCATCCAGAGTCATGGCATTTTTCTGTTTTGGGATCAAAGCTATGAAGGAACCATTATGAGCCTTCAGAACCTTTTTGGATTTTCTTGAGTCTTCCACAACCTCGAGGATATCCTATTTGACTATTTCCCAGCATGATTTGAAGAAGTATACATTGAACCCATTTGGGCCTAGTGCTTTTCCATTTTTCATTTCATTAATCACTTCATTGACCTCCTCTACCGACACTAGCATGTTAAGATTGTGGTTGTCCTCTCTGGTAACCAGCTAAGGGATATACTATGTGAAATGATCAATGAACATGGATATATCCTCTTCTGGCTCCTTTGCGATATTGAGGAAGTGTTGTACAAGGATTGATTCCATATCATTGTGAGAGACAACCTCAATCCCTTGAGAATCTTTGATTTTTGTGATTTTTTTGTGTGCCCTATGAGCCATGGTGGATTTATGAAAGAATTTTGTATTTCTTTCTCCCTCTCTAATCCATTGTATCCTTGATTTCTGTCTCCAAAAAATTTCCTCTTGCAAGCATCGATCTTCCCATTCTTCCTGCAAAGAGTCAGTTAGCTTTTGCCACTCCTCGGTGAAGCCATCTGTGATGTTGATCTGATTGATCTCCTAGAGATTCTTCTCAGCTTCTCTTTTGGCTTTGAAGATATCACCAAATTCCTTTTTGTTCCAAACTTTCAGTCTGGATTTGATATGTATAAGTTTTTGTTGGAGCATGAACATTTTAGTGCCTTGAATGTTCAAATCCTCTATCCACCATTTATTAATATTACTGGTGAATTTAGGGTGAGAGATCTAGGCATTTTCAAACCTGAAAGGTATGTTTCTCGGTGTGCACATAAAGGTGGCTTCTAGTTGTACAGGCCAGTGAACCGATCCTCCAAAGGGCAGAATGGAAGATGTAATGGCAGGGCCTGTGAGAAGGAGGTCCTATAAAATAATAAACCTATCAAGTTTGGAGGCAACTTGAGAAGCCCCTCCCCTCTTGTTGTTCCATGCAAAGGTTCCATTTATTGTTTCAGTTTCCACTAGCCCCATGTTCATAATGAAGTTCTGGAAGGCCATGGAGTCTCTGCCGAGCTGTCTAATACCTCATTTTTTCTCTGAAGGAGATCTTATCATATTGAAATCTCCTGCAATGATCTAGGGCATATTGGGATGTCTTTCTCTTAGCTCCTCCAGGCAAATTAGAAGCTTGAGTTTATCTACTTTCTTTTGAGCTCCATAAACATTTGTGATCATGTAAATCTCCTTACCACCTATAGGTTGACATACCAAAGAAAGATAGTTCCTGGATGCTTCAGTATCCAAGATTCCAAATTTATGTGGATCCCATAGCGTGAGAATCCCCCATGCTGAGTTATTTGCCTTAACCTCTAGATACTCATACCTGACTAGCCACTTATTATGAATTTCTCTTATCTTATCCATCGAACATTTTGTCTCCTGAATAAAAACCATATCTGATTTTTCTTCTTTCATTCTATTACTGAGATTTTGTTGTTTCCTTCTATTTCCAATGCCTCTAATATTCCAGGTTGTGAGCTTCATTAAGAATGGTTAGTAAAGGAATAACTGGTGAGATATTTCATCTTACCTGAATTGACCAATAGTTTTCCACATTCGCTCAGCAGTTCATTCTGTCTTTTTCTTCCTCTTTTCCTACCTGAGTTCTTTGGAGATTACGCTTGTATACTCTCCATCATTTTGACCCCATTGGGCTCCTGGATTTCATGATTTCTTTTGACTCTAGCTCCCTTCAATTGTGATCTCCATAGAAAGAGTTGTTGTACTCTGCCATAATCCTCTTTTTGTAGGGAGTCCACTCCTATGATCTTCCCTTGTTCTAGAAATTTCTCTAGATCTAGATTTTCCTTATCTAGAATCTCCTGTAGTTCATGGTCCTCCATTCCTGCTTCACTCAGAGTCATATCATGGTCCCTACTAATCTCCATACAACTTGGTAGATCATCCTTTTGCTGGTTGTTTACTATGATGTCCTCCATTAAAGCTACCTTTTCCTGCTCCTTGATTATGTTCTCCATGTCCTGGACTATACTCTTGTTCCCCTCTTCTTCCTCTAGGATTTTGAAACTGTTGTGTTTTGTATGTCTGCCTCATTTATCTTCTTGTGTGGATGTTTACCCCCTTCCCTTTGCCCCCAACCTTGGTGAAACCCTCATGATTTCTATCCACAGTAGTTTTCCCATTACCTTCCATATAGTTTGTTGGGCAGTCTCATAATAGATGCCCATGTCCATGGAATTTGTGGCACCTAAATGGGATGTGCTCATAGTCCATAGTTTGCACCCATTCTTCATCATACACTTCTAAATTCATCGCTTCTGGAAGGACTCCAGAAAAGTCCATTTCCACACATATTCAGGCGAAGGAGGTGTATTTTCCTTTCAGAGTTGCCTCTGAGATATTTAGAAAATGCGCCAACTTGTTGCCTATTATTTTCAGAGATTCTGGTAGCCAATAATCCAAAGGAAGGCAGTATAGTCTGATCCATACCGGTACCGATGTGAATGTTTCTCATTCCGGGACAAAGTTCATCATCCATGGTTGCATGTAGAGTCCTATCGTAGCATAGAAATGTGGTCCCCCTTCGAACGCTCTATCTTTGTCCTCTAGGCTTGTGAACACCACTGTGAAGAAGCCCTTAGAACCCATATGTAGATGTATTTCTCCCTTTGGCTTCCAATGACTCCTTATCTAGATGTGTAACGCCCTCTCCATCAGCCATAACCCCATGAATTTACATATGATCACATGTTCCATCATATGATCCCTATGTGCTTGTAGCGCTCGATTGCTCAATATGACCTGGGGAATAATGCTCGACTTGGGTTTGCAGACCCCAGATGTCCTTATGGAAGTGGGTTTTTCACTGCTGCCTCCATTCTCCTTTTCCTTACTTGTTTCCTGTTCATCCCCTTCCTGATCCTGAAGTCTGTTTCTTCCCAATGTTCCCTTGCTACTTGCCTCTGATACCTTCTCCAGAGGCTTTTTATAATGATTCTTTCCCTCGTCCTTACTTCCCTTTGTAACTACCTAACTATAGGAGAGAGCAGCACTCCCCCTTGCGTGTCTTGCCATGGTACCTTAAGTCAAAACCCTAGCACCAATTCCACCCTAGCTCAAGTTGCAGTCCGTCCAGCTCAAGTCAGACTATACGTTCCCATATAAGATCTTCAACAATAGAACAAAAATGACATTAGGATCATTAAGAGACAAACAATCGAGCTACATGATAATTTTCCCCTAGGAGTACCCTCTTGGGGGAAAACCCAATGAACTTTTTCCTTAGAGAAATCATTCAATTCAACAAGAGATACAATATTAGTCAAAATCAAAGTGAAATTGATCATGAAAAAACCTATATCAACTTGGTCAAGATAAGTAGCTTCAGAAATTTGGGTTGTCCATGAGGTCGAGTCTATTGTGCCTTAGATATTATTTATATCGTGATTTTTTTATGTTATTCAAGATGATTCTGCCCAAAATTCATCCTTCTACAGTAATTCATTATGTTTCCCAAGATGACCTAACTTGGTCTGCTGAAAGGAAGCTTCAATCTCCTTATAGAGTTGGTCTTCTTTAAAGAAATCAGTCTTCCTTGGAGAATTCGAACTCCTAAACTCTTTCTCTCTCAAAATTTCTTTTCCTTAGAAGAAACTTTGTATGAATAGAAGAGAAGGTGATATGAATTGTCTTTTTGGAAGAGAAGGATTAAATTGATTTATATATACTCATTAAGGAGCCTAAATTAATGTCACTAAAGGGGTAGATTGAATTCATTCTTTTGGAAGGTTGAATTAACATTTTAGAGCCAAAAATTATATTTTGGAAATTTAAAATTCTTCTTTTGAAAATTAAATAAAGAAAATGTCTTACGTTTTTCATTATATGTATTTTCAAAGGATAAGATATAAATTATGAAGATCAACCATAGCTACAGAATTCAACACTCCCTCTTAGCTAGGCAGGTATTCATAATGATTATCCAGATGTTCCCTTGTTGAAAAATTTCTCTAAGATGGTAAAAATTCATCAGTAGCATCAACACTATTCAATTACCATAATCCTCATGAGTAGCTCTGACCCATGGTGAATCAACATCGTCAACTAGTCACCATAACTCTCATCAATACGTTTAACCCATGGTGTATCATCAACATTAACTTAACACAATAATTTACGTTGATAGCTCTGGCCCATGGTATATAGACTAGTATTATTTCACCATCATCCAAGTCAACATATTTGAAGCACGGTGAATCTCCAAAGGCCTCACTCTACATGAGTGATTCTAGGCTTGATGCTAAATGTGCTCACTCAAACTATCTAGATATTTTGGGCCCGATGTTGAAAGGAACCTACTCAACTGAGTAATTCTAAGCCTCTAGCACGAATCTTCCAAATCCAGGTCAGCATACTTGACTCGGGAAGAATGTTTGTCCTCTGTAGGACCATTCTCCCTAAGCTAGGTCAACATAATTAACCCAGAGAGGATGTTTGGCACTGATGTTATCACATAAAAACTCCAATCTTGTTCTCAAAGTATAAAAAATTCATCTAGGGGCATAAGATTTGTTAGCAATCTATTTGATTATAGAATAATAATGGATCCATATTGACCCCTTATGTACCATGTCTCAATACTAGATCTCAATGTGCTTTGACCTGTCGACATGGTCATCACCTACGCCTGATCAAACAATATTGCAAGTATATTTTGAAGTTGTATTTCTTCATAACTTTCCAATGAAGAATCTTCATAACTATATCATGTAGGTACTTTAATACATGTTGAGTCACATTCCTTGTCTCAACCATAAGTATACCAACTTCCTCTACAACTAATTTTTGGTCATCCTGATTGAGTGTGCACTCTGAAACTAAAATAAATGCTATCGTGACAATCCTAGTGTTGAGATTTTATGTTTTAATAAAATAGGAAAAAATCTCAGTAGGTAACAACAATCTGATTTGGTTGCTATATTAGCTCTATTTTGTTGGGAGTGAGTTAATGCATCCTATATTTGTCGTAGGAGGATTTATGAGGCAGTTAGATCCTCTTAGCTATAAAACAGGTGTCCAGACGGATTGGGTGGTGAGTGTGAGCATTTGAGAGGAAATTGATTCTCTTGTAATATTCTAGTTTGATAATAAAATTTTGTCAATGCCTATGTTTGGTGGACGTAGCCCAGAATGGTTGGGTGAACCACGTTAAACCCTATGTCTCTTTTATGATGTGTTTATCTGCTATTTCTTATCTATTCTGTTTACCCACTGATTGCTCCAACAATTGGTATCAGAGCATGTTGGAGGGGCACTAAAGTCGAGCAAAGTTGAGATCAGTAAAAATTCCAGTAGTCATCTCGTGTTAGGGTACTACATCGAAAACAAATACTGACCCGCCAATGATGATATCAGAAATTAAACTTAAACGCAAGGTTGAAAGATCAATATAAATCCCTAAGGGTTGTCTCTTGTTCTCATATTCTCGTGATTGATCGATATGTGGAGAAGAATTCGCCCTCATGCCGAGCATGTCAGAAGCTGCAAGAAGGAGAGCGGAGTGAAGTATTTTATCGCATGAAAATGTATGTTCCGTGAGTGGCTTCGAAGCGATTTTTTCATACTGAAGGAGCCTATCTACGCTTAGCTGCATGAAATTGGAAAAACCTTCATGTGAAGAAATTAGACCCATCTGCCAGCTACGTGGAGGTTTAAAGTATATATGCCAGCGTTGAAACAAGGAGGTTGACACCATTGCTGCGTGGGTGGAGTAACTCGCTGCAACAGCGTGAAGCAAAATACCATAACGGAGCAGCGTAGTTGGAACCTGCGTGGTTGGAACCGGCGTGGTTGGAACCTACGCGCACATGTGTATGGTTTGCTGTTAACATTGATGCATATTGAAATAAAGAGTGTTATATCATTTGGGATTTTTTACGATATATGGGCGTGGACTTAAACATTGGCTGCATGAACCTGCGTGGATATGCAGGTAACTAATGAACCGTGTACCCATTGGTGCGTAAAAGAAATCCAAGGAATATGCGTGGTAAACATTGGTGCGTAAAACCCAAAAAAGAAGGTTTTTGCAGTTGGCGCATTTTACATTAACACAGTCGCGCCAAAATACTGACATGGCGCGGAAACGAGTTTATTAAGTGCGCCAATGTGCCCATTTCATCATTAGCGTGGATCCGAAGGTGATAATCGCGCCAAGTTTTTTGCCTTACACCGATTTTTCATTGGCATGGATCTTCTGTTCTTTAGCAAGTGCCAAGTCTCTTTCTGGTGCGTGTGTATTTTCTTTCGGCGCGAGTTTTTTTGTTAAAAGACAGTAAAGGGGTTTGTTTGTTTTTATTATAGAATAAAAGAATTATACAATAAAGCATTGGCATTTGTTATAGATTAACTTTTTTTTTAAAAGTTGGAATTGGAGATTCTTTGATTTTTTAAATGAGATGGCGAAAACTCAGAGTGCCCGATTTGAAATCGAGAAATTTAATGGCAAAAATAATTTCAAGATCTGGAAGGTAAAGATGCATGATCTGCTAGTACAACAAGGCGTGGCGAAGGCATTGTTGGTCAGATCCAAACTGCCGTACCCCATGATAGATGATGAGTGGAATGAATTGGATGGAAGAGCCTTGAGCAGAATTCGATTCTGTTTGGCTGATGATGTTTTATTTAACATCGTGTCCGAAAAGACTGCTGCTGGTTTGTGGATGAAGTTGGAGAAGCTGTATATGACGAAATCCTTGACAAATCGGATTCTCCTGAAGCGGCATCTATACAGTTTGTGAATTAAGGAATGTACTTCCATTACTGATCATTTGAATGTTTTTAATACTCTAATGGTACAATTAGAAAGCATAGAAGTAAAATTTGAAGCCGAGGATAAAGCCATAACTTTATTGTGCTCGTTTCCTGAGTCGTGGGATCATTTTGTTAAGTCTATAAGTCTTAGTTCATCTCAAACCATTGAATTTGATGATGTCGTCAAAGCTTTGTTGTCCGAGGAGACCAGGAAGTGGTCGAATGCTGACACCTCTACATCAGAGGCAATGATGGCTAGAGGTCGTTCTAGAGAAAGACGCTCTGGGAAGCGTAGTGATTCGCGTTCAAAGTCGAAAGGAAAGAAGATTAAAGTAAAGTGCTGGTTCTACGGGAAATCAGGGCATTTGAAGAAGGATTGCTGGAAGCGACAACAAAATTCTAAAGAAGCTTCATCAACAAAAAAGAAGGAAGCGAACACGACTGATACAGGTTCAGCATCTGGTTCAGGTATGAGCGACGAAGTCTTATCAGTTAATTTGTCAAGTCATGATCAACATTGGTTGTTAGATTCTGGTGCATCAAACCACATGTGTATTCATAGAGACTGGTTTAAGACATATAGATCAGTGAATGATGGAGTCGTGTACATGGGTAATGATGTCACATATAATATTGTGGGAATAGGGAGTATACAGCTGCAAATGTTTGATGGGACAACCAAAATGTTAACTGATGTAAGACATGTACCAGATTTAAGAAAAAATCTAATTTCACTGGGGGCACTTGATACAAATGGATATAAAACTGTCATTCAAGGTGGAGTAATGAAAATTTACAAAGGTATTTTACTAGTAATGAAAGCTAAGAAAGTAGGAAATCTGTTTCAGTTAGAAGGAAGAACAGGGTCAGTTCATGTGTCTACCATGTCTGAACATGACAGTAGTTCCATTCGCCTATGGCATCAAAGGTTGATCCATATGAGCGAAAGAGGGTTAAAGATTTTGGCTGATCGCAAGTTACTTCCTAATCTAAGGTCTGGAAAGTTAGATTTCTGTAAACATTGTCTATTTGGCAAACAAAGTAAACAAAAGTTTAAAACAGGCAAACATACTAGTAAAGGAATACTTGATTATATCCATTCAGATGTTTGGGGTCCAGCACCTACAACCTCGTATGGTGGCTCGTCGTATTTTGTATCATTTATTGATGACTTTTCTAGGAAAGTGTGGGTCTACATGTTGAAAAGGATGTCTGATGTTTTTACAGTTTTCAAGCAGTTTAGAGAATTGGTAGAAAACAGCACTGGTAGAACTATAAAATGTTTAAGAACTGACAATGGTGGTGAGTTTACTTCCAAGGAGTTTGACAACTATTGCAAGGATGCAGGGATCGAGAGACATAAGACTACTGTTTATACTCCTCAGCAAAATGGAGTTGCTGAACGCATGAACAGGACTCTTTTGGAGAGAGCAAGGAGTATGCTGAGTAACGCTGGTTTGCAGAAGGAGTTGTGGACAGAAGCGGTGGCTACAGCTTGTTATGTGATAAATCGATCGCCATCGACAACGATAGGTTGCAAGATTCCTCAAGAGGTATGGAAAGGACACCCTTGTGATTATTCTAAACTCAGAGTGTTTGGTTGTGATGCATATGCTCTAGTGCCTAAACATCAGCAAACTAAATTAGATCCAAAATCAAAAAGGTATATCTTTGTTGGGTATGGTGATGGAACAAAGGGATTTAGATTGTGGGATCCTACTACCCACAAAATCATCATCAACAGAGATGTAAAGTTTGATGAATCCTCTCTTGTACAGTTAGATGTAGATAATAAATTGAAACAGGATGATGTATCTGATTTTCAGCACATTCAGTTTGATAGCACTTCTGATGATAGTCATGATGACCATAGTTCAGATTCTAGTCATGAACAGGTTTCAGAATCAGATTATGAACAGGGTTCAGATGTAGGTCATGAACAGGTCTCAGATGGTGAGCATGAAGAAGTTCCTACAAATGGTAGTCAGCCAATTTCGGAAGCACCAGAAACATCCTTAAGGAGGTCTACAAGGATCAAACGCCCTCCGAGAAGGTATGATGATTATGTTACTTCAGTTGCTTTGACCGCTAACGATGATGAACCGTTGTGTTATCAGGAAGCTGTAGAAGGTTCAAACAGTGACAAATGGAAAGCATCCATGAAGGAAGAAATGATGGCCTTAGGTAAGAATGGTACATGGGATCTGGTTGAACTTCCCAAAGGCAGGAAAACTGTGGGATGTAAATGGGTTTTCAAGGTAAAACGGGGTGTGAATGATATAGAGGACAGATACAAAGCAAGGCTGGTTGCAAAAGGATTTTCTCAGAAAGCAGGCATTGACTTTCATGAGATATTTTCACCAGTTGTTAAAATTGTTTCGATTAGAATTGTGTTAGCGTTAGTCGCTTTGCTTGATTTAGAATTACAGCAACTAGATGTTAAGACTACGTTTTTACATGGTGATTTAGATGAGGAAATTTATATGGAACAACCGGAAGGGTTTGTTCAGCATCGCAATAAGAAATTTGTTTGCAGGCTCAAGAAGTCATTGTATGGTCTGAAGCAGTCGCCTCGACAGTGGTACAAGAAATTTTATTCTTTCATGTTGATTCAAAAATATATAAGAAGTGAATATGATCATTGTGTTTACTTTAAGCAGTTAAGTAATGGCATGTTCATTATCTTAGTGTTGTATGTTGATGATATTCTTTTAGCAAGCAAAAGCATTGAAGAAATCAACAGGTTGAAGACTCAAATGGCAAGGACGTTTGATATGAAAGATCTAGGAGCAGCAAGAAAGATTTTGGGCATGGAGATTTTCAGAGACAGGAGCAATGGTAAGCGGTGGCTATCACAACAGAAGTATGTTGAGAAAATACTTTTGAGGTTTGGTATGAATAATGTGAAGCCTGTGTCAGTCCCTCTAGCTTCCCATTTTAAGCTTTCTTCCAGTTTATGTCCTAATACAGATGAAGAAAAGGATTATATGTCTCGAATTCCATATGCCAATGTAGTAGGATGTTTGATGTATGCGATAGTTTGTACGCGACCAAATATTTCACATGCAGTTGGGGTTGTCAGCAGGTATATGGCAAATCCAGGTAAAGAACATTGGTCAGCAGTGAAATTGGTGCTTCGGTATTTGAGAGGCACAAGTAGTTATTGTATTACTTACAATAAGAGTAGTGAATCTGTTTGCAGGTATGTTGATTCTGATTTTGCAGGTGATTTGGATAAGATAAGGTCAACTTCAGGGTATGTCTTTACTCTTGCAGGTGCAGCTATTAGCTGGATGTCAAAGCTACAAAACATTGTTGCTTTATCCACTACTGAAGCAGAATACATTGCTGCTTCGCATGCTTACAAAGAGGCGGTTTGGTTGAAAGCTTTGCTTGGTGAGTTTGGTAGGTTACAGGACAACATCAGATTACTTTGTGATAGTCAAAGTGCAATGCATTTGGCTAAGAATCCGGCCTATCATAGTAAATCAAAGCATATTCCAATTAAGTACCATTTTGTAAGACAGGTTATCACTAAAAGGGGAGTCTCTCTTGAAAAGTTGCATACAAAGGAAAACTGTGCAGACATGTTCACAAAACTAGTTTTGTTGGAGAAGCTGCGTTGGTGTTTGGCTTCTCTTGGCTTGCAGAAAAAATAAATAATAAAGAAACAGGACATCAGGCTAATTTTTGTCAAGGTGGAGATTCTTGAGATTTTCTGTTTTAATAAAATAGGCAAAAATCTCAGTAGGTGACAACAATCTGATTTGGTTGCTATATTAGCTCTATTTTGTTGGGAGTGAGTTAATGCATCCTATATTTGTTGTAGGAGGATTTATGAGGCATTTAGATCCTCTTAGCTATAAAACAGGTGTCCAGACGGATTGGGTGGTGAGTGTGAGCATTTGAGAGGAAATTGATTCTCTTGTAATCTTCTAGTTTGATAATAAAATTTTGTCGATGCCTATGTTTGGTGGACGTAGCCCAGAATGGTTGGGTGAACCACTTTAAACCCTGTGTCTCTTTTATGATGTGTTTATTTGCTGTTGCTTGTCTATTTTGTTTACCCACTGATTGCTCCAACACCTAGGACAAATATTCTACAAGAGAAACACTTCCACATGGATGAGAAAGCTACCACTGAAAACATAAACCAACATTCTACAATCGACCGCCCTCCTCCAATCCTGCAACAATTTTCACTCTTTTACGCTTCACATCTACCTATTCACGACACCACGAATCTACAACGATCAAAGGCACCATCAATTGAATCCATGCGGCACCACCAATTCATGATGAACATAGTGCTGGCCTCAGAATGTTCGACCTCAATTAAGACAAAGCCTTCTCGGCTTCACACCTGCCACCCATACGCCCATTCCACTTGCATGAATTTGATGTGACTGTGGTATTGGACTAGAAAATTGAATTAGGAGTTTTTTCCAACACCTAATGCCAAATAACTCTTTCCTAGAGGGAATATGACTTTTCAACGCCTTGTTTGCAAAGGACGTTGGCTCTGTCATAAAGCGTGATAATTATATGGCTTTTCACTAAGCCGTAGAACCTCGTCCCTCGCCGCTGATAAGTATGGCCTATCGGCCTTTCAACTTTCAATACAAAGGCCCTTTCTCGATCCACGGTGCTTATGCAGTCGGTCTTCAAAACCTTGTGTAATGTGTGGTCGTGGCCATTTCGTGTAAGAAATGTGTGTATGGCCTTACGCCCTTAAAGAATGCAATAACGAATGTCTTCCAAGATTTACATAGATTCGCTACTGCAATCACCTTCCACCATAGAATTTCTCCATCCACTTGTTCGCATACCGTGCAACTGAATAATAAAAAAAATACCATTAAGCCCTTTTGTGTAGAGATTTACTCTGTCGAGGGTTGCCGCGATTTCACACCACGCATTCGCGAAGATCGTCGCACATGTACACTTGATAGTTGTGAAGACTGACGAGATAAAAAATGTGCGTAGTTCCACAATGGGGTCGGTGGGCTTATGCTCGCTTATGCTCCTAAAACATGAGACACCTTCGCTCGTGCTCTCCATCCTGAAGTTCTGATACCATGATAAAAATTGATATTGTATTAATTAAATAGCTCTCTAGGTGAGATACCTAGAGAGTGACCAAGCACTTCAGACATACACACTATTTACAATCAGGAGAACAACCTAGTATATATAGGCTTTCTCAAAATCAGGATGGTTTTAACCACTCCGTAGTTAGTAGGATGTGAGGTCTAAGATTAGAGTCTCAATCCTATCATCATTACAATAGTAATCTAAGCTTAGCTTTCTCCATTAATTATAACATTTTTCTCATGAGAAGGTTTGTGATCAACTCCATGTGTTTGGTGGTTCCTTATTATTCATTGATTGGGTCAATGAAATTCATGTGTCATTGTTTGCACCTTTCCTACATATTAGAGGATTTACAGAGTTTACAACTTTCTTATGTATCTTTTTTTTTCACTCATATTTATAGGGAACGCAAACAAACTTTCTAAGGAAGGCCTTCAACTAGATTGAGGGCTTTGGTCCATTGAGGAGGTTTTAGATTATTATCATTACCGGCCTTTTCATCGAGTATTCATGGATAATTTTTCCTCTCAAATTCAATAGCTATATTACTACTCTATTTTTATCTTTATATTTTACATGTTGATGGTAGTTTTTTACAATGATGTTAAAGCCTGTAAGGTTGAATACTCTATTATTTTGTTGGATTTATATGATTTGTATTACTCGGATCCCTTTAAGTATTTTTTATAGGACCCCTGAGGTCAAATGGTATTATGATGTATTATCATGATGGGTATATTGGTTATATCATAATACACATTTTTTTGTACATATACATTTTTTTTTAATCTCTCTCTCTCTCTCTCTCTCTCTCTCTCTCTCTCTCTCTCTCTCGATATATATATATATATATATATATATATATATCAAATTGTATCTTTCAATGCATAAATAGATTCAACTCTTTGAAAATTCCTTGAGGGCTAACATTTATTAGATTTTAGACAAAATTGATAAAAAAAAAATATACCTAACAAAATGTAAAATAGTCATACTATTGCAATATTTTAATCATAATAATTTATTTTTTTAATTTGTTTATATAATATATCAATTGTCAAAATATTTTATTTATGGACTGCATTGTCCATTTTAAATACATACCAATATCACTTAACTTTATGTATTGAAATATTTTATTTACTACCACATTGGATTTTATTATTATTATTTAATAAAAAAATTTATGTTGAGAATTGAATGGGTTAAACATATCCACTTTTACAATTCTTAGTAGGAGGTAACTTAAATGTTTTACTTTCAATTACTTTTCTCACTAGGCATTAAAATATTTTATTATAGTCAACACTGAAATACATAGTTTTTGTTTTGATATATACACATTTCTCAAATTGATATTGAAATAACTTTGTTAACATAGATATGCATATGGTTTATTCAAGTCTTGTATTGAACTAATTTTTAAAAATTATAAGAATTATAAAAATTTTAAAAGTGAAAATACAAGATTTTTTTTCTTTAATTATATTATTTTTGTTTAAATTTAACATAAAATTAAGTTACTTTATATCGACATTGTCATGTTTTATTTTTATTTTATTCATTTATGAAGAGTAAAATACATTTTATTTATAAGAAAAAGTAAAAGTGAGATTATCAATGTTTTATTATCTTTTTTTTAAATTAATAAAACATATATTTTTATTTTTTCTCATTTATTATAGTCAACATTGTGTTTTTTATTTCCCTAAAATTTTACTTTTATTTTAGAAAAGATATTTAGTAACTCAAAATTTAGCACAAAATAATTACACATATCTCTCTTACCAGATTGTAGAATTCACCTCTAGGCTAAATGAATAAACAGAAAATCTATCTTTACTATTCATTTGTCATGTATCCTTATATGAACTAGAGTACGTGTATCTTAACTCTACATCTGTTGTGTGCATAGAAAAATCAAATCCTTTAAAGTGCAATAATTTCCTAAAACGTTTCACTCTAAAATATGAATCTACAATCATATATTTTTATGAATTAAAACAATGAAAAATGCAAAATATTTGATCTTAAAATATTTACTCTATGTTGATGTAGTTTTACAAATTTTGTTCCATCGTTACTTTTTTATAATCTATTAAGTCTTCATAATTTTAAAAATATAAGATTCTTTTCGCAAATTTTTATAATAGAAACCAAATTTTAAATATCTAAATTAAAATTACTTGTAAAAATTAACGGCAAGATCTAACTATAGATGCCTGTGTCTTTTCTTCTTAGAATCATGACACAAATTTTTTTGATAACTTAAGTAACTTTAATTAAATAAATAGAATAAACACTCTTAAAAAACCAATACATAAATGGAATAAACACTATAAAAAAACGTCACACTTGAATTTTGTATATTACACCAATTGAACTTGGGATTGCAAGAAATTCAAAGCTGGTTTCATTCTTATCTTTTCTTGAGTAAGAAAATAATATTACTTATTAAATGGTCAATATCAAAGTTCTATTTTTAATTTATAACATCAACTTTATAGGTTAATTAATCCAAGAAAATTTGATATTTTAATTTTAATTTATAATTTATTAATAAGTTTTGTTTTTATTAAACTAAAATATTAATGACGGAAAACTCCTTTCATTAAGGATATTATTAAGAAATCAATCAATGTTCACTTGGATTAACAAGACATTATAGGGTCGGTGTGATGGCAATGCAAACTTAGAAAAACAGCAAAACATGTTAACTTTGATGGATATTTTGAAGAACTTCCGCAATGAATTTGAAAATTATGTAAAAAGATGAAAGGAATTAAAATGAATTGTATTTCCCTATATATAACTTGTATTGATAGAAATAATGCATATTATACCAATTTTAATTTTTTATAGGAGTGGTATGCTATTTTTATGCAAAATATAACACATATATGTATCCATTAGTGCTAACATTTACTATTTAGAAAATGAAATTTGTGGCAAAAATTTGGATAATTTTATGAAACACATGGGCTATATCTATCTATCTATATATATCCTTGAAATTACAAAGATTTCACTTGGTGCTATGTCAAACGGCCTTAACATTATTAAACAATTGTTTTTGTTATTGTAGGTCTAAATGTGAACTAGTGAACTAGGAAAAAAAAAAATCAGAAAAGAAAGATGGATATATTTTAATATTCTAGTATACCATCACATTTTCCATCCCAAAAATATATCGAAAGAGAAAAAGTTAGCTAACATGTAAACTAGAATAAATAATGTGATTGTTTCTTGAATGCATGCATATTGTTGTTGGAAAATAATGCTTATCAAGAATCCACACACATTCATGTTGGGGAAAAAATTACACAGCAGGAATGCATGTACTTAGGGAAAAAAGTTACCTAATAATAAATACATGCATTCCCTTTGGGAAAAAAATTGTCCAAGAAAAAATGCACACATTCTTGCTAGAAGAACACTAACTCTCCTCCCTTTTTCCTCTTTATTCCCCTCCACTTCTTTGTTCTCTGACGCCTCTCTCTCTCTCTCTCCCATTCACACCCTCTCTCTCTATCCCTCTCTCTTTCACTCTCTTCATACCTCCCTACCTCCCTCCCTCTAGCTCTATTTCCATCATTGTCTAACTCTAAGATTAGGCTCCCTTTCTCTCCCCCTCTTTTCTCTATCAGTCTCTCCAATTGTCCCTATTTACCCACACATTTTTCTCTCTCACCTCTCTCCCTCTCTCTTCCTCTCTCCCCACTTCTCCCTCCCTATCTCCCGATATTTCCCCTTCATCTTCCTTTTTCTCTCTCTACCCCTACCGCCTCTCTCCCCATCTAAATCTCCATCTCCATATTTCTTCCTCTCTAGCAAACCCCATTTTCCCTCTCCCCTCCCCATCTCTATCTCTATCTCCATTTATCTCCATTTATCTCTCCTTATATACCCTCTCTCTCTCTGTCCCTCTCTCTCAATCCACTCTTTGTCCCTATCTTTTCCCCACTCTCTACACCCACACTCTATGTCTCTCTCCACCACTCTCTCTCTTTCTGTGTGTGTGTTACTTCAGTCTCCTTCCTTATCATTTACAAATATTCCTCCCTCACTATCTATTTTCTCCCAGCATCTCTCTCTCTCTCTCTCTCCAACACAGGTACATGCACTATGTGTGTGTGTGCGCACATATGCACATCACTATCCCCCCTCTCCCCCTCCCTCCATCCATAACTAGACTTCTTTATATCCCATCCCTCTGTTTCTCTCTCTTCCCATATTTTCCACTATATCTCTCCCCATCTACCACTAGCTCCCATTTGGAGAGAGAGAGAGAGAGAGATTGGGTGTGTGAGAGAGGGATGTAATAGGTAAGGGGGGTAGAATGGTAGAGACAAGAGAGTGAGTGGGAGTACACAAGATGGAGGAAGAGATAGAGAGGGAGGGAGAGAGATATGGGGGAGGGAGGGAGAGAGAGTGGGAGAGAGAGAAATGGAGTGAGGAAGAGTGAGGAATGTTTTGAGAGAGAGAAGGAGAGAGGGAAAATTGAGAGGGGGAAAAGAGGGAAAGAAGGGGATAGAAGAAGATGAGAAGAGAGAAAGGGAGTGAGTGACATATAGAGATGTATGCAAGGAGAGAGGGGAATATGAGAGAGAGAGAGAGAGAGAGAGAGAGAGAGAGAGAGAGAGAGAGTAGGGTAGAAAGGGATTAATGGAGATAGAGGGAATTAGAGAAATATATAAATAAAGAGAGTGAAGAAGAGCAATGGAGAGATAAATATAGGAGGATGGAGGGATGTAGTAGGGGTTGTTAGTGAAGGAGGGGAAAGGAAGTTGTTAGATCCCTATAATACCAGTGTATTCCCCTTATTGGTATTATTAGTGTATCCCATATTATTAGTTTTTTGCCCATGTATCCCCCATGTTGTTATTGTTGTGTCCTTACATTATTATTGTTATGTAGGCTCTAATTATATTGTGACCCCTTAGACTCATATATATACCAAGGATGTCTTATCATTTGTATCATCCAATAATTTTTTATTTATGTGATGTAAAGGAGGTTTCCCCCTCGAAGAGGCTATTTCTGAAGTTGTTCATTTATCTTTTCCTCTATTTTGTGAGCTAGTTGCATAAAATTTGGTATCAGAGCTTTGGATTCTAGGGTTTTTTTGCTTCTTCAAACAGGTCATCTTGGAATATTCACTATAACGTTTCTTCTATGAGGATTTAGAAGCTAAAATTGCAACCATGTGGAGCCGAAGTATTAGTGAACTTCGTGAATGAATTTAAGATATTGGTTCGCTATATTTTCAGATATATAATATGAGGAAGTTACGTTTTTGCAGGCTCCAGATTTCAATCTCAAACAGGTGACCTACAAAAAATAGTCATAACTTTATCTCTAAGCATCAGATCTAAATTTTGTAAAAATTGACTGAAAGTGCACTAACTTTAGTTTTATGTTTATTGCATTCTGGTCCGAAGGTCAAAACCGTGACACGTCAAAATCCATACAATTTTTCTCTACTAAATCAATCTATAGTCAGGTCATCGTTGGATATTGGGCATAACCCTTTCTTGAAGAATCCAATCTCATTATGAATTATGGGGTTGGAAATAATACTTAGAGAGCTACCACAAGACGCAATTTAAGACCTTGGAGATTTGAAATTACAGAGATACAATAGTTTCAATATGAAGCTCCAAAAAATAAAGAAAAAAGCGTGTACTTGTTTTAAATTTTGCATAACTTTTGTATGAAAAATCAATTTGAAATTATTCAAGTGGTATAGTAAATCGTATATATCATTGTTTTATTCCAAAATTACTCGAAACAAACAAATAGACACACCTAGTAAGAAACTAGAAAACTCTTCTATGATGCATGAAGAAGAGGACAAAATGCAACATGATATATCAAAATTATGTGACCAAGTGCAACAAATTTCACTCTCACAAAGAGTAAAAGAAAATTAAATGGAATATAGGATGGATGGTTTGAAGAATGGTTTGAAAGAATACATGGAAGGTTTGAAGGATGGATTAAAGACATACATGGAAGGTTTGAAAAAGTTACAAGAAGAAACGCTTCCTACTAGTGAAAAGTTATTCCATGAAACTCATGATGAGGACAAAAGATATATGAATTATGATTTTAGAGACTCTAATGTTGGGTTTAAGAACCACAAGATTCCAAATATTGGTATGAGGAATTTTTATGGCAAGAATTTGGTAACATGGATACTACAAATGGAGAAATATTTTGATCTCCATGATGTGCAACAAACACAAAAGGTACATATTGCATCTTTATATTTAGAACCCAATCATTTTTTATGGTATCAATGGCTTTTTTCTCGTAAACCGCTTGTCACTTGGTCAATTTTTACGGAGGAAATGATAGCACATTATGAGGATACAAAGAGAAACACCTTCTTTAGAAGATTGATAAATGTCAAACAAAAGGGTTCAATGGCAGAGCACATTGAGGACTTCCAAAAATTGAATATCGGGGTAAATGATATTCCAGAGGAGTATAGGATTGATGTATTCATAGGGACTTTGAATGATAACATCCAACATGAGGTTCACCTTTGGGAACCTGATTCATTGTAGAAAGCATCCATGGTGGCAAAATAAGTTGAAAGCAAAATTACGGCAACAAGGAAGTCTACCACTCACAACTATAAAGATGGAAGTGTTTTTGCTCCTAGCATTCCATAATCTACAAGGTCGACACCACAACAATTGGAGGAAGAAAGAAAAAGGGATATGTTACAGTTGTGATAGAAAATACACCAAGGGTCAGAAGTGTGCTGAGAAGAAATTATTCTAACTAGATTATGAAGAGGAAGAAGAAAAGGAACAATAAATATCAAAATAGGAGGATATGCACTAGGAACCAACCCCGGAGAAAAAAGAAATGAATATGATCATATCTTGTAATGAATTGGCAGGAATTACCATTCCTCAAACTCTCAAGATATAAGGCTATATTAAGAAGAAAAAGGTAATAGTGTTGATTTATTCTGGTAGTACCCATAATTTTATTCATTGTAAGATAACCAAGGAATTGAATTGCTTCCTATATTTAGTACCAAAGTGTCAATTGATGGTTGCAAATGGAGGAACTATAAATTACTCTCTAAAGTGCCATAATGTCAAGCCAACCATGGGGGGAATATGTATTAAATAGTCCAATGCTTTCCATTTGAATGGGTCATGTTGATATTGTACTAGGAATCCAATGGTTACTATCTTTCGACATGATAGCTTTTAATTTTTAAGAAATTTTCTTGATTTTTTTTGGGGAAGGAAATGAAGTTGAATTAACGAGTATTGTAGGGAAACCAGGAAAAACAGTCATCTCTAATAGCATAAAAATGTTTTGGAAGAAATAAAAATGGCGCATAATTGCACAATTATGGTCACTATACGTTCAAACTTCGAAATAATCTATTTCTCCATATCTCCAAAAATTCTTGGAAAATCATTCCAAAGTATTTGAGACTCCCAAAGGCCTTTTGCATATTTGTGATCATGATCATGCTATTCATTTGATTCTAGGAAATGTTCCTCCAAACATCAGACCTTATAAATATCCCTATTCTCAAAAGAGTGAAATTGAACATATGCTTGCATAAATTCTAGAGGCTTGTATAATTCAACCTAGTCAAAGTTATTTCTCTACTCCAATAGTATTGGTGCACAAGAAGCACGGATGATGGTGTATGTGTCTAGATTATAGGGAGCTCAACAAGCTCACTATTAAAGATAAATTTACCATTCGTGTCATTGATGAATTATTGGATGAATTACATGGAGAAATTTACTTCAACAAGTTGGGTCTTCGTTCAAGATATCATCAAGTTAGAATGAAGACTGAAGACATTCTGAAAACATCAATTAGAACTCAGTAGGGTGATTATGAATTTTTGGTCATGCCTTTTGGCCTTACTAATGCACCTTCCACATTACAAGGTTTTATGAATTTCCTTTTCAAACCCTTGCTTAGAAATTTTTTGTTAGCATTTTTTGATGATATACTAGTCTATAACAAGTTTTGGAATGATCATGTTGAACATGTTGACAGGGTGCTCAAACTACTGGAGAAGAAACAATTATAAGCAAAAGCCTCCAAATGTTTCTTTGGAGTACAAGAGGTGGAATATTTGGGTCCTATTATATCTCATGAGCGTGTTAAGGTAGAACCTAACAAAATTAAAGCCATTAAGGAATGGAAAATCCCCAAACTTCAATTTTTTATTTAATTATGGAATGTGATGCATCAGGAAATGGTAATGGTGTTGTTTTAATTCAAGAAGGAAGACCCACTTCTTTTGAAAGTCGTCCAATCAAAAGAAAGTATTTACACAAACCTATTTATGAGAAGGAAATGTTGGAAATACTAAATCCATTAAAGCAATCACGAACTTACCTAATGGGAAGACACTTCTAGGTAAAAATAGATCATGATAGTCTTAATACCTTTTGGAACAAAGATTTGTTGGAATAAATAATTACTTGTGGGGGTGAATTAGTAATAGTGAAGTTATTTCAAGTTTTAAGTATAAGTCTTTAAATATTTTCACTACGGTCAGTTACTTGTGAGAGTTTTCATACAAATACAAATGATCCACAAGATAAGGAATTCACATGTAGATACAATCCATTACATGAGAAACATACACATATTGATACTGGTATTTTTACGTGGAAACCCAAAGGGAGAAAACCACCAATTTGTTTTCTATTATGATGTAAATTAATCACCTACTTAATTACATCAATTTGTTTTTGGGCACTCAATCACAAGAGGCACTAACACCCTTAAGATAACAAGCACCTAGTTTCCAAGAGGAAACAACATCTTATGAATGCAGAGCATGACCTTCTCTAGCAACTATTCTACCTTTCATACAATTTTCAAACTGAAAACATGGGAAATTACATACCAAGAGAAATATAAATGTGATTCATTGAAGTATCATTGTTCTTCTCTCATCCCTTTGAGCTTCAACGAGAACTCTCGACCACACACAATAATAATGGACCACCTTGTCCCTTTTCTTTGAATTGTGCTCCTTGATGCTCCTACAACTCCTAATCACATCTCTCTGCAACATTTCGTGTCACTTCAACGCTTGGGCCATTTTCTCAACTTTCGCATACTCCACTATACTCTCTTCAACTCCCACAATAATATTGTATCCCCCCCTTTTCTCAACTACGCTCCTTTATTTCTTTCATCTCCAGTGCTTCAAATAATGTTCTCTCTCTCTGTTGACCATTAACTTGTCATTCACGTTACCAAGAGTACTCTTGCATGGCTTTCCATGTTGTTGTTGCATCAAATAGTTTGATCTCTTCAACCACATTAAACATTGGGAATGGGCTCTTGAGAGTTTCCATGTTGAGAAATAAATCCTCATTCAACTTGCACACTCCAGCGAGGCTCTCTATTCTTATTAATGTATCATAGAGCTTGACAGGTACTTCAACATGGCTTCTCTATTCTTCATTTAAATCAATGAGGCGTGCATGGGTAATTAGAGGTAGCTTATTTCAGCTATGAGATAGGCCCAACTCTCTTCTCTATCAATCTTGACACTCAGCATTTATTCCAGTGACCTACTCTCCTAAATGTATTTACTCCTTAGCTGTCGACTCATACATCTTTCATGCTCCTCTATATGGCAATACCAAAGCTCCTGCACATCGTAACTTTTTATTAACATGAGCTTATGATATTAGGAGACCTCGATTGGCCTTTGGCCCCTTTTTCTTAGCCCCCTCTTATTTTTCATCCATGGGATCGAGAGTTGTGATTGGAGGAACAACACTTAGGTGCTAAGCCTTCTCTATGCCCTTCGTTCTTTAGGTGGTCCTATGACCAAGTTCCAATCAACATCGGAAGCCCTTGGCATCGTAACTTTTCTCAAATTTCATTTATAACAAATTTTTGAAATCTCCAACCTCTAAAATACCCACGTTGATTTTTAATGGCACTTAGGTGCTATGTCTTCCTACGCCTTTGGTTCTATGGGTCTTTATGACCAAACGCCAATCAACATCAGATCTACCTGTATCAGGTCTTTTTCAAAATTTAAATTACAAACGCATTACAAAATCCTGACCTCCGAGATGATGTCATTCTCTCGACATCATCTCCACATGGCGTATCCTTAGAGGTGACACATGTCACCTAGATTTTCCCCATTAGGCCACCCAATAGTGTTGATTCTGACTACCATGTGTCCTCCATATTGCCACGTCATGTTGACATCATCTTACATCGTCAGCTCCTAAGGTCCAATCACCTTCTTCCATTTGTCATTTCAGATGAGAGAGAAAGGGTCCCTAGTTCTTCTTTTCTCCAAATGAACTCCTTTATAATTCTTGTTCCGCACAACCCTCAGCGCTTTTAAAGAATTCAATAATAAGGAGTTATGAAACTCTGAAATTATGATGTACCAAACCTCTGAGGTTCTGATATGTCGACCTTTCGTTATTTGGGGTTCCAATGCTTTTCCTACTCTGATATCTCAAGGCTCCCACCTTCAAATTTCGGCCTTCCGAGATTCAACCCTTTCGACATCCTGAAATTCTGGGACCAAAATTCGGCCTCCTCCTCACAACTTCAAGGTCCTTACTTCAGTTGTCAATAACGTTTAATCCCGGGAACCATTCATGGACTTCCACATACCATTGGTAATACCTTTCTGAGAACTAACCAACTGTGCTAACTCCAATAATATCTAAGTTGATTGCTTGAGGAAGAATATCCTCAAAATTATGGGACTCTCAACCACCATATTTATCATTTTATGGTTTCTCTAGTAGGCCTGCTACTATGGTGATTCTCTACCTGAGACTGCAACAACCATAGGACTCCCCCTGATATTAACACATCAAACATATCAATAATAGCTTAGTTGACATCAACTCCAACATAACAAGTGCCACCAAACAATTAGACAATGTTAATTGTCTAACAATCTCCCCCTTTTGAATTGATGGAAACAACATAAGCTCCCCTTGAAACCAGGCATGGTATTCTTCATTATTGTTCTTCACTGATGCAACAGTAATTTCCTCCTCCTCTGGAATCAATGGAAAATGATGCTCTTGAAAACGCCCCCTTAAACCATTGCAGCATACTCTTTAATTGATCCCACATGTTGAGTAGTTGCCAACACATAATATAATTGAGTCAATTGGGAGGAGGACTCACAACTCCTATTTGCTGCTTGAGATATTCAAAGGGTTCTCTTCCCAGTGTCTTAGTAAAGAATATTTTTGAAAGTTGGTCTTTAGTGGCCACATATTCAAGTCAAACAACATTAGCTATAACCTACTCTCTTAAGAAATGGAACTTGATAGGCATGTGCTTGTTCTTTGAGATCATGAGAGGATTCTTAGAGATGTTGATGGCACTAGTATTATCACACATGATTAGAATGGGATAAGTCAAATCTACCTTAATTTCCTTCAAGGTTTGCTTCATCCATAGAATTTGCAAGCAACAAATGGAAGCTTCAATATACTTTTCTTCAGCAGTTCATAAAGAAATGGAGTTTTGTTTCTTGCTGGCCTAGGACACTAAGAAGTTTCCCAGAAATAAATTTGCACTAGAGGTTATCTTTGTGTCATAAATATTTCCTCCCTAATCACAATTAGTATAGGCCTTCAACTTAAACTCTCTGCTTTTATCATACCATAGTCCATAATCAGTTGTTCCTTAAAGATATTTGGAAATCTTTTCAAAAACGATGACATGACTTTTATGAGGGAAAGATTCAAATATGGCCACAAGACCCACTGCTTGCATGATGTCTGGTTTTGGAGTTGTGAGATACAACAAACTTCCTATCATTAATATGTACTCAATATTATTTACTAGCAGTGTCTCATGGTCTTTGCACAATTTGTAACCTATAACCATAGGAGTGCTAGCTGGCTTGCAATCTTCCAATCAAAACTTCTTCAAAGTTTCTCATAGGTACTCGGATTGGGATATAAATACCCCTTTTTTTGTCTGAGAAAGTTGCAGTCCTATGAAGAAGCACAATTCTCCTATAATGTACATCTCGAACTCTGTCTACATTCAATGTGTGATTTGATGTCCCAATTGTTCCAAGTCACTGCAAAAGATTATGTCATCCACATACACAACTACAATTAGTAGATGATCATCTTCAAACTTTATGTATGGATTATTGTCTACATTTCCTTGTTCAAAGCCTTGTTGCTGAAGGTATTGACCTAGTCTTGGATCACAGGCTCTAGGAGCTTTTTTGAGTCCATATAAGGCATTTTTCAGTTTATGCACAAACCCTCCATTTTCGGTGAGCATGAATCCTTCACGCTGCTAAATATACAATTCTTATTCCATATATCCATTAAGAACTGCATACTTGACATCCATCTGATATACATTGATGTTTTTATGACTGGAAAAGGAGAGAAACATTTTGATACCTTCTAGTCTAGCTAATGGTGCAAAGGTTTCCTCAAAATATATCCCTTCCATCTGGGCATACCCTTTGTAAACTAATTGAGACTTTTCCTAATTACTGGACCCTGCTCATTTAGCTTATTTTTGAAGACCCATTTTGTACCAAATTTTTCTCTTTGGGTCTTGAGACAAGCTCCCAAACGTCATTCTTATCAATTTGGTCAAGTTCATTCATATCTCTCACCCAAAACTTGTCCTCACTTTCCCGACTGAGGTTTTTAGGCTCAACATGAGATAGCAGAGCTAGATTTACACAACCTGAACTACCAAAAAATTTCCTCCTAGTCTCAACACCAAGTCTTTGATCTCCAATAATTTGACTCTAATGGTGTTCTTCCTTTACATACCTCGAAGGTGTTTTGGGCCTTAGAGTTTTGCTTCTTTCCACGTTTCCATTATCTGAATCTGTTTCATCTTGATCTGAGAGCAAGATGTCTAAAATCTCTTATCCATATGAGTTCATGTTTCGTATGTAGGATTAGTATGGAGGACTCAGGTTTTGAAGATATTTCATCTATTATTACATTAGTGAAATCCTCAACCCTCTTTGTCCATTTTTTGTAACACTTCTATCCTTTACTTCGAGTAGAGTAAGTGACTAACATACTCTCATCAATGCGTGAATAAAAATTTCCATGATTTTTATCATTCCTTTTGATAAAGAATTTTCTCCCAAACATCTTGTAGTGTTTAATTGGTGCAGGTATTCCCTTCCACAACTCATAGGGAGTTTTATTACTATTTGGCTTGAGTTGTGTTCTGTTTGATAGGTACATTGTTTCTTGTGTTTCTTCTCCCCATAAGATGTGAGGTACATCTGCTTCATCCATCATAGCTTTTTCCATTTCCTGGATTGTTCTATTCTTTCTCTCAACTATTCCATTTTGTTGTGGAGTTCTAGCCACAAAAACCACATCCTTATGCCATGCTCTTCACAAAATTATTCAAATTATATTGAACGATATTCTCCTCCCCTTTTTTATCTTAAGCATTTGATATTGATATCTTTCTCATTTTCTACTTGAGCTTTAAATTTTTTAAAATGTTTAAACACTTCTAGTTTTTCCTTTAAGAGAATGATCCAAGTGGCCCTGGTAAAATATTCAATAAGCGACATAAAATACCTCTCTCCTCTTTGGAATTTTTCTCTATTTGGACCACAAATATTTGTGTGAATTATCTCTAGTGGTCTAGATGAAGAGAACTCTTTTGTCTTGATTGAAATTTGTCCATAATAGACCAGGGCCCAAATACCCATGGTTAGTCACCAAATTTCTCAGACTCCTAGGTTTTATTCTTAGTTCATTAATTTCTAGGCTTTTTCCACAATTAATTGTTGATGGGAATTTCTGATAATTCCTAACTGAATAGAGAATAATGCTCTGTTTTGACACAGAGAAACTAAAAATTGTTTCCAGAGGACAGAGTGATGAAGAGAACTATTTTGTCTTGAAATGAGTCCTAGTCTGCTTACCAAAATAACATGCATCGAATATTGAATTATCAGGCTTTGACAGTCTTGGAAAACCTCTCACAGCTCCCAACTTGTTGACTATTATCATAATGTCAAAGCTCATAAGACCAAATCTCTTGTACCATAACCGGGCTTCAATCAACTTGCTCAAATAACAAGTTACTCTGGAGTCATTAAACGCATATACATTATTGTGGGTTATGACTACATTTCCCACCGTATTTTTATTTTATTCATTTCATATCTCATAGTCCTTGGATCAAATAGTAACATTATAGCTATTATCCCACATCTGACTTACACTAAGCAAGTTGTGCTTGAGACCTTCTACATACATTAGAGTTTGGGCCTTAGTCTTTTCATCAAGAGTGACTATGCCCTTACCCTTAATTCTTGCTGGGGAATTGTTGTCAAAGGTGACATTGTTCCCTCTGTCATTTTCTTTTAGCAACAAAAATTTTATCTTTTCCCTAGTCATATTCTTGTAACAACTATCCACATACCATTTTTTTCTTGATTGTGTGTTGATAGAGCAAGTCCACATTCCATGCTCTTTCTTGGTTTTCTTTTCCAATTCTTCTTATCTTTCCAAAAGTTTGGCTTCCAAGTGTTTTGAGACTTAGATGGGTACCCAAACCTTCTTTTTCACTCACTTGCTTTATGACCAAAATTTTTACATTTTAAACATTCAACATCACCCATTAGACGAGAAAAGGCATTTTGATTTCTGAGAGAAGAGTTTTGAGCTCTAAAATTCTTATACTTATTGTATTTGAGATTTTCATCTCTTTCAACTTTAATCCTTCTACAGTCAACAACCTTATGTCCAAATATGTGACATTTATGAAAATTACCATAAAATAAATGAGAATACCTGAAGTTGGAAAGTTATTATTCGAATGATGAACTCTTCTCTGGCTTGCTACCCTTTTGTCTTCATTGATTCTTTCTTGATACACCTTTGCATAGCTCTAAGGTTCCTCAAATCCTATGGATCTGAAGTTCATCTTTCCCATAGAATATCCCTGTGGTCTGGAGTATCCCAAACCTATTTCCTTTCCTGAATACCTTTGGCTGTTTAGAATATCATCTATATTTCTTGCTCCTTCAAAAACATTTTCGTTTATACCTTTCTCGGTCCTCATTTTCTCAAGGTTATTTCTCAGAGAGACAATCTATGCCTCGAGAATCTGACAGTTCTCTTCCCATTCATGGATAAAATATTCAAGAAATTCTTCCTTTCATTTATCTTCTTCTAATTTGACTTTCAAGGACATAATTTCATATTTGCATGTTTTTTAGATCGTTTCCTTCTTTACCTTGAACAATTCCTATTTAAAATTCTTATTCTCTGTTATGTGTGAAGCATGATTTTTCAGCAGTCTTTGTTTCAGCCGGATGTATACCCCAGGAAGTTTGTACACCCCTCCACGCGGGGGGATGCCGGGGGGACTTGTCCCCCCATGGGAGTTCGGGGGGGCCGATCCCCCTCGACTAGGGGGTCCGGGGGCCAGCGGTCTCCCGACGAGAGTTCGGGGGCAGCGCCCCCGAAGCCAAAAATAGATGTAAAATTGTCTTGTAAAAGTATAGTAATTTCCATTCAATCTGGGTCGTTCATTAGGCGAATGATCTGACAGTAGAACTTATGTTTAGTTTAAGGGTTTTTGCCCTAGAAGGCAACCCCTCTCTTTGTATGAGCGCATTGTATTTGAGGCTGTGATATAGATGTGTATTCTCTGAGCGAGAAACAGAGAGGTGAGACTGTGAGAGAAAACATAGGATATTACAGCGGATCTACTGTAGGTTGTGTCTCTTCATTTTGTTGGATAATAGAAAGGAAGGACTGGCTATTCGAGGTGGACGTAGCCCAAACTGGGTGAACCACGTATATCTGTGTCTCTCTTGTTTTATGCGTTTTCTATGTTTATATGTCTACAATATTTTATGTGTTCCATTGCTCCGTAATATATAATTTTCTAACATTCTCTTATTCTAGTTTCTGACATGTTCTTGTTCTTTCTTATAGTAGAAAGGCTAAACTATCTTTTCTTTTAATGGCTTCTTCAAGTTTTTCTTTCTGATAAAGAAACTCCTCATTGTCGGAGTTTTACATAACTTCTTCAACATGTTGTAGTTATTATTTTCGTTGCTTGTTATTTATCCTTGCCTTATTTAACTCATCAAGAGAATTGATGAGTTCCCCTTCAAAGTTCACTACTCCTACTTCTTCTTCCTCTTCAGATTCAATAATATTTTGTTTCTTGGGGTGTGTTGCAAATTCCATAAGAAAATAATTATGTGAAAGATTCAGAGTTGGAGAAATCTTGATGATGTTTGTTCTCCATGGCCTCTTGGACACTTTGAATGTTACCTCCTTGGGTTAACATTTCTCTTTTCCTACTCTCATCTCATAGTTTGTGATAGTACAAAGAAACAATTCCATCTTAATATTCTTTAAATCCACCATTTGTTCAATAACAGAGACATTGGCATTAAATCTCATTGGTAGGGAACTTAAGACCTTTTGTACAATCATATCTTCCTTGACTTCTTCACCACGTCCTCTAATCATATTGGTTACTTCATCAACTTCGAGGAATTATTACTCTATGCTTTCTTCTTCACTCATTTTTAAGCTTTCAAAATTCATTCTGAAGGTTTGAAGTTTGACCTACTTGATTTTTTCATCCCCTTCATGACTCTGTTTGAGCTTCACCCACACTTCCTTGGCAGACTTAAAGTTCATAACCTTTATGAGTTTAGATGGACTAAGTCCAACTATAATGGAATTCTTATCTTTAGCATTATTTCCATACAATTTTTTACTCTCTGCATCAGTGGAAGGGACATCATAATCTACTAGTAAAGTGATCCAAACATCTACTCCTAGAGACATAAGATAGGATTCCACCCTAACTTTCTAGAAGGCATAGTTTGTCCCATCAAAGACTGGTATCTTTCTTGAGAAAGCATCTTGACTCTCTTGCCTATATATAATTACTTATGGATCTACCTTCTAGTGGTTAGATTGTTCTTGAAGGAACTTGGATCTAATATCAATTTTTAGAATAAGGAATTACTGGGGTGGGGGGTGAATCAGTAATATTGAAGTTCTTTCAAATTTTAAGTATAAGTATTTAGCTCTTTTCACAATGATCAGTTACTTGTGAGAGATTTCATACACAATACAAATGATTATAAATATAAGGCATTCATGTGTACATACAATCCATCACATGAGCATCATACACATATTGACACAAGTATTTTTACATGGAAAACCAAAGGGTAAAAACCACCAATATTTTTTCTATTATGATGTAAATTAAGCACCTACATAATTACATCAATTTATTTCTGGGAACCCACTCATAGAAGGCACTGACCCCATTAATATAACAAGCACCTACTTTCCAAGAGGCACCAACCCCTTATGAATGCAGGCCACCACTTGCTCTAGCCACTTTTCTACTGTTCATACAATTTTCAAACTGAAGACAGGGTATATTACATATACAAATAAATACAAATTTAATTCATTGTAGTATCATACTTCTGCTCTCAACCCTATGAGCTTCCATAGGAACTCTCATCCTCACACAGCAACAGTGGCCCACTCTACCTCTTTTCTCTTAACTATGCTCCTTGCTGCTCCTACAATTCCTAATCACAACTCGCTGCAACGCCCTACCTCAACTCAACACTTGGGCCATTTTCTCAACTTTCGCATACTCGACTATCCTCTCTTCAACTCACACAACAATATTGCATCACCCACATTTTCTCAACTTTTCTCCTTTGTTTTGTTCATCTCCAGTTCTTGGAACAATGCTCTCTCTTTGTTGACAATCAACCTGCCATTCATGCTTCCCAAGAGTACTCCTGCGTTGTTGTCTATGTTGTTGTTGCATCAAACAACCTGATCCCTTCAGCCACATTAAACATTTGGAATCAGCTCCTGAGAGTTTCATGCTGAGAAATAAATCATCAGTTAACCTGTGCACTCCAAAGAGGCTCTCCATTCTTGTTAGTGGCTCACATAGCTTGAAAGGTATTTTGGCATGGATTCTTTGTTATTCATTTAAATCAATTAGGTGTGCATGGGTGATTAGAGGTAGCTTATTTCAACTCCAATACAGGCCCAACACTCTTCTCTAGTGATATTTACAGTGGCCATTTATTCGAATGACCAACTCTCTTGAACTCATTTACTCCTTAGTTGTCGACTCATACATCTTTCATACTCTTCTGTACTGCAATATTAGAGCTCCCTCATATCATAAATTTGTATTAACATGATCTTATGATATTACAAGATCCCAATTGGCCCTTGGCTCCTTTTGCTTAACCCCCTCTTGTTTTTCCTCCATGGGACCAAGATCTCTAACTAGTGGCACAACACTTAGGTGCTAAGCCTTCTCTATGCCCTTGGCTCTTTGGGTAACCACGACCAAGTTCCAATCAACATCGGAAGCCCCTCGTATCATAAAGTTTCTCAAATTTCATTCATACAAAAGTTATAAAATCTCCGATGTTTGAAATACCCATGTGGAGTTTTCATGGCACTTGTGTCCTAAGCCTTGCTATCCCCTTGGTTCTTTGGGTCTCTATGAATAAATGCCAATCAACATCAGAGCTCCCTGTATTGAGACTTTTTCAAAATTACAATTACAAAGGAGTTATGAAATCCTGACCTTTGATATTCCAACCTTTGAGATGACATCATGCTCTCATCATCATCTCCACGTGGCATCTCCTTAGTGGTGAGATGTGTCTCCCATATTTTCCCCATTAGGCCACCCAATATTGTTGATTATGACTTCCACATGTCCTCCTTACTACCATGTCATGTTGAAATAATCTTCCATCATCGGCTCCTAAGGGCCAATCACTTGCTGCAATGTGTCCTATCATAGGAGGGAGAAATGGTCCATGGTTCTTTGGTTTTTCAAACAAATTCCTTTATAATTATTTTTCCCTCCAACACTCAATGCTTTTAAATAATTCAATAATCAGGAGTTACAAAACTCTGAAATTCCAATGTACCAAACCTTCGAGGTTCGAATATGTCCAACTTCTGATATTGGGGGTTCCAATATTCTGCCTACTCCGATATCCCAAGGCTCCGACCTTTGAAATTCAACCTTCCGAGATTCAGCCCTTCTGACATCCCAAAATCAGGATTTGCAATTCGTCCTACTCCTAAGGACTTCAAGGTCCTTACTTCAGATGTCAATAAATTTTGATCCCTAGACCCATTCATGGACTTCCACATACCTTAGGAAATCTCTTTCTGAGCACTAGCCAACTGTGCTAATTCCATGAGTATCTGAGCTGATTGCTTGAGAAAGAATCTCCTCCAACATATGGGAATCTCAACCACCATAGTCATCATTGTATGGCTTCTATAGTAGGCCTGATGCTATGGTGATTCACTACCTGAGACTGCAGTTACCATAGGACTCCCTTGAGCTTCACACATGAAGCGTATCAATTCTAGCATAATTGACATCAATTCCAACATACCAAGTGCCACCAGTCTATTTAGACAATGTTAATTTTCCAACAAGGTTATCTTCAGAAGAGAAACAAAAATGGGCCACAAAGATGTTGGGTTATGACTTTGTAATCATTTATGAAAAAGGGAAGCAAACATATGCACTTCTTATTGCTTAGATTGTACATTCACCATGAAAATGGCTCAGGGTGGGGATTACCAATCTGATCCCTACCCACTCTGTTCTAGTTGTCTCCCAATAGAAAGCTATGGGGGGTACTCCCTATGGAAGTGAGATGATGGAAATAAAGCTGGGAACCAACTTGCCCAAGAGGCATGGTTGAGTGGCCTAGATTCCATATAAAAATTTAGCAACATTTAAAGATGTAATTAGAAATTAAATTGAGACAAGTTCCTTATGGAGTCAAAAAATTACTGACTATTATAAATTATGACCAATTAACTAGATGGACAACTACTTCTTAGATGAATAACTAACCTATATGAAGTACAAGCCCTAAAATATATGTGTGATGCAAGGATCTTGGTTAGTTTTAGATTATATGCCTAGTCTAAATGAAACATTCCCTTAATAGTTTTCAGAACGGTCTTCAGAGTAGGTTGTGGGATCAAAGCCACAAGGAAGAAAGAAAAGACTTGACTAATGATACCTCCCCCAGTGTTGAAACCACCTAGTGCCTCCGGTGCTGTAGAGGTTGTGGCTCTAACGACTGCAAGGTGTGTTAACCACTATGAAGGGTTGGATCCATCAAGCTATATGAGAAAGTGTTGTCCTAGTAGTCTATCAACCAAGCTTATGCTTAAGCCTAGAATTCTTATGCAATGAGAATGAGTGAAATTCTTAGTTTTGAGATTAGCTTAATGTTTTAAGTACTTTAAGTTATGATGAATTCTTTAGAGACAAGAGTACTTATAAATAAAATGGAATATTACAACCAAGCAAGTGCCAATTAAATTTGTGCCAACAATAAATCAATCCAAAAGATGCCAATTACTCAAGATAGACAATAAAATCACCAAAGCTTCTCAATATTTAGCACAAGATTATGAGCTTAGATTACTATAATGATGCTTAAGAAAAAATGTAATTATATCTTAATGGCCAAATCACTTAGCTTAGTAATGAGATTAGAAGATCAAACACTTAGATATCTGAGTGACTTAAGTGGAAATTTTGGAAATTCTTATAATTTAAGACAAGAAAAGTGAATGTTAGATTTCGAATAAACAAAATCAGTAGTAACACTTCAAAATTATCAACACTTATTAGCCTTATGACAATAGTCATAATACTACTTCAAATCAAGAAACGTTTCAAGCATATGAATCATAATATGATGAAGGGGTAATCTAATGACTTTCAAATGTATATTAGTGAATTCTAGCCCACTTATGATGAGTTATTAACTATTATATCAAATCTGAAACACTTATTACACTAGTACAAAATGAGAGATTACTGACTATTGTTGGCCGGATAAATCATTCTTGCGGACAAGACCGATCTCCCTAGTATCACAAGATAATCTAGCAACAAATAGACAAATAAACCTATCTTTCTCTAGACATATGAAATTTACAAATAAAGACTATAGAGGTGTTACGATCCTACCTTAGATCCAATGCTTGTTCGTTGTAGTCATCCCTCGATCGTCCGAAAGAGTTACCTTTGAAGACCTGCAATCACAAACAAGCAAACATCAAATAACACCTGCATAGTGAATATAGTAAATCATGTCTATTATAGTGATCAAGGAATCCATAAAATAAACCATCAATGAATAGCTTATTGAGAAAAACAAACTTATTTGTATTATCTTTGAAGTAGAAGAACCTTACAACCTTTTCAGCCTTGATGTTGAGCAAGCTCTTCCTGGGGTCCGAAACATGAATTTCCTTTACTTTGACAAGCCTTGCACTCCTCCAAATGAGATCTTAGGGGTATTTAATCCCTCCTCATAAAAACTCAACTAAGAAGACTAAGTTCCAGCAACATTTCACCTCAAAAATATTCAGCTTTCAACCTCTCCAATAACCAACCCAATGCTTCATTTTATAGTGCAGAGGGAGGAGGTTACAGGTCCACCTATGAAGGGATAGAGTCCTTCTTCAAAGGGATAAGCTCCTCACGTCAAGGGGTTAGCTCCTTAACATATGGGATGCATGAACCTTAAGAGAGCGAACTTGCCAGCTCAAGATTCCTTCCAAAAGCTTCTAGAAATGACTGAAAGTGAGTTTTTTAGAATATACTCGTGCCTTTTAACTTTTACAGGGGTCCGCACCCATAACACAGAGACAGAGCGGTCAGGTGCGCAGGAGACATGACCATTAGGTGCGGGACCGCAGGTAATGCAAAGAGAAAGTGCAAAACCAGAGTTTTAGAGACTTTTGAGGGCTTTCTCTTATTTTCAAGGCTTGATATGAGGAAATAAAGCTTAAGACTTGCAAAGGAGGATAGTATGAGTGATAATGGACTCACACAGATTGTAGAATGCTAAGCTGACAATTTTTAGTGCAACACTATGTGACTAAATATGTTAGTCACCACAATTATTTCAAGTGAATTACTACTATATTTAAACAATGTTAAGTGACCGAACTAAAAATGACTAAATTAAAAAATCAATTTAGTTTAGGGATAAGATATGCGACTAGATATTAAATGTCTCAACTAAAAGCGACTAACTTAAATGACTAATTTAGTCGAGTTTTAAAATATATAACTAGATTATAAGTGACAAAATTAAAAATGATTAACGTAAATGACTAATATAGTCCAAGAATAAAAGTATGACCAACTAACAAGTACAATTTATGAGGTGTAAACTAGTTAGTTTACATGGGGTTTAGACCCCTCCAGGTCACATTTTCAAACCTCATGGGGAGGGGCTAAGGAGTGGAAGCCACTTTGGGGGAAATAAACAACCCAAGGGGCATTCAAGCTTGAAAACAGCCTCACACAATCCTGGTGATAGGCATCCCATTGTGGGGGATCGATATTCTTCCAAAAAATAAGCAAGCTGAAATGGGCCTAGGCACTACCTACATAAAAAATAAATAAATAAGTAAATAAAAATAAATCTTTTATTACTTAAAGAACTAGAATATCGTGATGCTCAAAAGCATAAGCTACATGGAGGTTCCTCTGTGCTCCCAGACCTTAACATACAAATAGAGGATGAGAGGAAAAGATGGTCTTATCGACAATAAAATTCAAAAATTAATCTGGTACCTCAATGTAAATTTTGTTTTCGTTAACAAGTTACAAGAAATTTTATACATTACTAAATAATTGTTAATTGTTGCATCAAGAGAGGCTCTCGGACCTAGTATGGAAGAAATGATGTAATGTCCTTATTGGTAATTTTTATTTTTATGTAAACATTTTGACTTATTCAAATCACATAAAAATAAAAATAAAAGTAATAAAATAGAATCGAGGTAAAATATTATTGTTATATATATATATCTATATATATCTATATATATATATATATATATATATATATATATATATATATATATATATAAACTATCTTAGATCCATCTTAACTTTGGATTTACGAAGTATCTACAGGGATCAAATCTCTGTTCACTCTAAATAAAGTTTGCATCTCAACAAATTTGATCCTCTTTAGCACTTGGTGGATCCTAAGTTAAGATAGATCTAGGCTACAATAGAAACAAATATTCCCAATTTAACTATTATAAAGTGTTTGAGATCAAAACTCTTGACCTTTATGACACTATACTTTTAAATGTACAAAAAAAGGCTATATAATGCATATTTTCAATTATAATTACATATATTCATTCCATTGATTTAACATTTTAAAATATTATTTTAAACTCATTTTCACAACATAAAACCTTTTCATATTTAGGCATCATGTGGTTGAAAATGCTTCTCATATTTAGGGGCCATGTCGTCGAAATATGAAAATGAGTCAATGAATAGGGAGAACAAAAGTGCTCTAATTCTACCACCCACTATGATTTATTTATAAAACTATTATTACTAATAAATTTAAACTGAGATAAATATGAAGTGGTCATTGGTACAAAAAATGTTGAAGTATATTTTGATAAAAAATTTAGGAGGAACACATCCATTTAGATCCAATCCATATGAGCTACGTGATGCATGTGGAGAAATGGCGGAGCAATGTTTGAACACACTTTGTTCGCAATTAGGTCTTATTCAAGTACCATGAAAAATCAAACCATTTCTCCATCATTTGTTTTCTCAGACTAAAAATTAATGATATGGGAAATGGTTTCTATGTCAGAGCTACAGTGTAATGATCCTCCTTATAACTGAAGTTGTTGCAACGATTTTTATGGTTTTGTTGTCATTTTTTTTATAAGGTGAAAAATGGAAAATAATAATAAAGAATTAGAATAACATTAACAAGAACAAATAATAAATATAAACAAAAAAGCATTAAATATTAAAATACTAATAAGAATAATACTAAATAATCTAAGAATTACAAAAAGAGATTTTAATAACAAATAAATTAATTTATAAGAAGACATAATAAACAAACTTACATAACAATACTAATAAAGTCTCATTTTAATCAATTAAGAATAGCATCATAAATATCAATAAGCATAAACCATAATCAATAAGCAAGAATTTAATTATGAGGCATAATGATAAAATAAGACAAAATATAAAATTGTAATATTAATATAAAAATTAAAAATAATTACAAGGTAGTTATTAAAATAATTAAATTGTAAAATCAAAAAACTTAAATGACAATAATAAATTAAATTATCAATGTGGCAAAGAGTCGGACATTGGTCTTCACATCCTGGGTTTTTCATATTTATACCTAACATTTCCTTCTTTTCTCCTCACATTTTGTCCTGATGATGAGTCTAGTTTCATACTCGAAACGTCGACTACAAAACATGAACACTGTGGAAAATCCGAACTCCATTCAAAAATCACACCACAGTAATCTGCAAACTAAAATAAATTATTTGGATGTGAAGTAGGGGTATAGACCGACCTCACTAGTCCACTTGCTGTGCTAGGTGACAAAAGGGGGAAAATGGAGGACATTGGAAAAACAAGGTTTTTAGAGTGGTTGAGACCCCTTGTTTTAGACTCTGAACTTTTGTTGTTAATGAGTTTTAATGGCCATCAGTTGGAGAATTGTATGGGGGCATATTGACTTATGATGAGAGAAAGTGCACATGATGTTTTAGGCATTTGACAAGTCAACCATGGAGGTGAATGTGACTATGATGTTGATTTTAGCCGACTAAGGGCCTAATCAGAAGGTTGTAATTCCTTATGACTATCATTCAAATGGTGACTACCCAATATCAATTCACATTAGGAAAGCTTTCAATGTGTTTGAGCACTATGCAAATCCTTTTAGAATCAATTCATCTTTTGATGCTCAACCTAACATTGGTGTCGGTGTTTGGCAAACTGTCAAATCTTTTCCTAATATGGATGGGTCTAAGTGTAAATCAATATATTTTCTCCCACGGTCTGGGGCGAGAACAGATGGAATTGTGAAGGAAAAATCGAACAAGAACACTGGAGAGGAACATGTAAACTACATGTCAAAGAAGATTGTAATACTAGAAAGCCTTGGTTTTTTTATGAACTGTTGTATTGCAAACATTATCAAAATAATTAAATAGGAAATATTTAGTAGGAAAATAAGAATAATTATCTGTTTCAACTAGGGCAGGAAATAGGAAAATTCTACAAAGGCCTCTTAAAATTTTCAGCTCGCTTTAGAAGCATTCAATCTACTATTAAAACTTATAGCTGATGAAAAACATGTGCATTTTATAACTGTATGTCTTGATTGTGATTTATTTGATATTGTTGTTGTAGTTAGTAAGGGTGGTCAATAGGACTATAGAAAGTACTTTGATTAGAGTGTGCATTATGAATATCCAATTTGTCTCCAACGAATAATTATTTTCAACCGTGTATAAATATAACATAAAACAAGTTTCACAAGGGTGAAAATGTGAAGTTGGGTTACACTTTTGTGAGAAATGACCCCAAAAAAATTCACAATCTAAATTTTTCGATCGAACAAAATTTCTTTTTGCCAAACTTTTAGCCATTTAGACTAAAGTTTATCATTAAACAAAAAATTTTCCAGAGTTGAAAAGGCCAGCAAAAAAATAATTCGGTTGAATAAATTATTTGATCGAACTATTTGTTCAACCAAACTAGGGTTTTCGGCCAAATTATTTATTTGGCCGAAAAAATGTTTATATATATGACAAGCCAGACATTGTTGTAGAGTTTTTTGTGATGTTTATTTTTGTTTGTGGTTTTTTGAGACGAGGGCTATAAACCAGGGTTTGTTGAACTGAGTGGAAGCTGAGTGCTATTGTTTTATGTGTGTGGTCTGTTGAGCTGAGTGGAAGCCAAGCGTTTTAAGTTGAGGTCTGTTGAGCCAAGTGGAAACCAAGCATTGTAAGCTGAGGTCTGTTGAGATGAGTGGAATCTGAGCACTGTAAGCCAAGCATTGTAAGCCGAGTCAAAGCCACTTCAAATATGATTAGGTCATAATTTAATTATGTTTTTTTGAATTTTCTATGAATTTTCTATGATTTTTTTGTTATTTTTGTAACGTGGTGCCAGAGGAACTTTGGTTTGTTACACTCATCACTGGAATATTTCTCAGCCTCCTTGTCCACCCTCCTCATCTAGACCAGCTAAGTCGCCTGCTGCATGTTTACATGATTTGATCGACGTTTGTGTCTGATTTTTGTTTGTATGATTTGATCACCTTAAAACCTTCCCTTTTCACTTTTTAGGCCAACTCAGAAAGTTTCAAATAATCAATAGCTTCCAATTGAATTAACCACAAATTGTAACTTTCTAGAGTTTCACTTGCTTTAACTCATCAACTGACTACAAGTACTTTCTATGTTACTTCTATGTTAATTCCTGAAAAAAATACAAAAACAAAAATAGTTATACCAAATTAAATTCTCAATCTAGAAAAGCTAGAAAACATTATCGAAAAAGATCCACCTCTCCTTGGAATTCTTCAAGGACATTAACTAGATTTGGAGACAGTTAGAACTCCAGGCTCCATCCCTATTTTTCTTAATTGTGATTTTACCAGCTGCTTCCTATTGACCTCCTTTGAAATAACACATACTTTTACATTTTTCTCTAGAAATACATTAGTAACTGAAAAAGATTGAAATGAGTTTGCAACATCCTGTAATTGATCATACAAAGGAAACTTGTTCACTTTCATCCAATTGATTACAAAAACTAAATCACCAAAATCCATTATGTGACAATGTTATCGAAATCAAACTTGAGAAGTAACTTTAATGCTTTGAATTTTGCATAGTTTTTGTCTAATCATCAAACCTAGCAATCATAACAACATTTATATACAAACATAATACATTTAATATGAACCACAAATTAGAATTAGTTCATATATATATATATATATATATATAATCTACTCATTCTAGAAACTGTAAAATTCAAATTATGATGTTACAAGGATAATTAAATCACATAGTCTCATTATTCATATCTTAAAATTTGTACTTGAAATTCAATGACTCCATCTTTTTCGACCTCCTCTATGTGAAATATCAGAGTTCTTTTTTCAGATGTAAAAAATGTCAGTCACTCAGTAGTGTTCATTGATTTTGTGGTTCATTGTTCAATGAATCCTCATTCTTCATGTGCACCGTAATACGAATAATGTGCACTGTAATAATTCTACTTTTCTCTTCAAGTGGGTTATTTTCATAACATTTTAACTACTTTAATTTCTTCACTAATTTCTAGTAACAAACTTTCAAAATAGAATTTGACTTCTCAGAAATTTTGCTCTCTAAAATGGCGTACAAACGTGGTAGAGAGAAAACAATTATGAAGCTGACATTCAGAAACATATTTGCGATTTCATTCACATTAATCATCACATTTGAAACATCCGTTTTGAAAGGTTCAGTAACTAGTTAGTTGTAAATAACTACAAATAATAAAACATTTATAGGTAATTATAATTGTATAACAATAATTTAGAGGTATATGTTTCTACAACAAAGTTAGATCAAGCTTGTTTGGAAGTCTATTAGCATAGTTTAATTTCCGTAAAAATGGTTTTCTTTCAATTTTTTTATAAAATTTAAATGTACAAGGATTAATCTCACACATGTCAATTAATCTATATCTCATGAAATTTTAATGTATAAATGTTAACCCCACACATACCTATTAATATATATCTTAGAGTTATTTAAAAACAAATTGAAATAATTAAAATATCATTTAAAGAGACATAAAAATCTTCCAAAATATAAATCAAAACTTGTTCTACCTTGATTTATCTTGTATAACAACCTTGATGGTTGTTGGTAACATACTTTCCTTGCTTCTGTTATTATATGTTCATTTATATTTCCTTTTTCATTATGTGTAATTCACTTTTCTTCCCTATTCACTTGGAACATGGGTCTTATTGGCTTCCTAAGATGAGGCATAATAGAATTAATTTAAGGTTCTTGTACTTGCTATTTTCAAGTAGTTGTTTATTTTTTAGATACATATTTTTCATTTCTATTGTTGGGTGCATGAGATTGAAGTTAATTAGAGTGTTGGCATTTCTTTGTCATTTATTTTTGGTGTTTTAATTTTAATGTTATTGAGTTTCTAATTAGTGTGTTGGCATTTATTTGTCATTTATTTTTCATGTTTTAATTTTAATGTTATTGGGTTGACTTGTTCTACCTTGATTTATCTCGTAGAACAACCTTGATGCTTCTTGGTAATATACTTTCCTTGCTTCTATTGTTATGTGTTCATTTATGTTTCATTTTTCATTATGTGTAATTCACTTCAAGATTTCATATTTTCTTGGAACATGGGTCCTATTAGTTTCATAAGATCAGTCAGAATAGACTTAATTGAAAGTTCTTGTACTTTCTCTTTCCAAGTAGTAGTTTATTTTTGAGATACATCTTTTTCATTTTTATTTTGTTGGATGCATGAGATTGAAACTAATTAGAGTGTTGGCATTTTTTTGTCATGTTATTTTGGTGTTTTAGTTTTAATGTGATTGGGTTGATAACTAGTGTGTTGACATTTCTTTGTCATCGATTATTGGTGTTTTAATTTTAATGCTATTGGGTTGACTTCTTTTACCTTGATTTATCTCATAGAACAACCTTGATGCTTCTAAGTAACATACTTTCCTTGCTTATTTTGTTATATATGTTCATTTCTATTTCCTTTTTCACTTGTGTAACTCACTTTGCTTCCCTATTTTCTTGGAACATGGGTCTTATTAGCTTCCTAAGATGAGGTAGAATACACTTAATTGAAGGTTCTTGTACTTTCTCTTTTCAAGTAGTAGTTTCTTTATGAGATAATTCTTTTTAATTTTTATTTTTTTGGGTGTATGCGATTGAAGCTAATTATAGTGTTGGCATTTCTTTGTCATATATTTTTGGTGTTTTAATTTTAATGTTATTGGGTTGGTAATTAGAGCGTTGGAATTGTATTGTCATCTATTATTGGTGTTTTAATTTTAATGTTATTGGGTTGCTAATTAGAGTGTTTCCATTGCTTTGTCATCTATTTTTGGTGTTTTAATTTTAATGTTATTGAGTTGAATTGTTCTACCTTGATTTATCTCGTAGAGTTCAACCTTGATGCTTCTTGGTAACATACTTTCCTTGCCTCTATTTTTATATGTTCATTTTTATTTCCATTTTCATTATGTGTAATTCATTTTTCTTCCATATTTTCTTGGAACATGGGTCTTATTAGCCTCCTAAGATGAGGCATAATACACTTAATTAAATGTTCTTGTACTTTATCTTTTCAGGTAGTAGTTTCTTTTTGAGATACATCTTTTTCATTTCTATTTTGTTGAGTGCAAGAGATTAAACCTAATTAGAGTGTCGGCATTTCCTTCTAATCTATTTTTAGTATTTTAATTTTAATGTTATTAAGTTGCTAATTTCTATTTTTTTGAGTGCATACGATTAAAGCTAACTAGAGTGTTGGCATTTCTTTGTCATCTATTTTTGGATTTTTAATTTTAATGTTATGGGGTTGATTTTTTCTACCTTGATTTATATCGTAGAACAACCTTAATGCTTCTTGGTAACATACTTTCCTTTTTTTGTTGTTATATGTTCATTTATGTTTCCTTTTTCATAATGTGTAATTCACTTTAATTCCCTATTTTCTTGGAACATGGGTCTAGTAGCTTCCTACTATGAAGTAGAATACACTAAATTGAAGGTTCTTGTACTTTCTCTTTTCAGGTAGTAGTTTCTTTTTGCGATACATCTTTTTCATTTATATTTTGTTGGTTGCATGAGATTGAATCTAATTAGAGTGTTGGCATTATTTTGTCATCAATTTTTTAAAATTTTATCGTTATTGGGTTTCTAATTAGAGTGTTGACATTTCTTTGTCATCCATTTTTGGTATTTTAATTTTAATGTTAATTGGGTTGACTTGTTCTACCTTGATTTATCTTGTAGAACAAGCTTGATTCCTCTTGGTAGCATAATTTCCTTGCTTATGTTGTTATATGTTCATTATGTTTTCTTTTTCATTATGTGTATTTCACTTTGATTCTCTATTTTCTTGGAACATGGGTCTTATCATCTGCATAAGATGAGACAAAGTACACTTAATTGAAGGTTCATGTACTTGATTTTGTCTAGTATTTTTTTTTTGAGATACATATTTGATCCAGGTGGATATTGGTGGCCACCTGCCAAGTCCACCTGGACCCCCACCATTGTCTTTCTCAGCATTTTCAGTTTCCTTAATTGTAGCACAACTTACTATTTTTAGCAGTTTCGGGTCCTGAACTTCCGGAGCCGTTTTGAGGCCCTAAACGACGTTTTTTGGGGAATCTGGGTGCAACACGAGTCCATGGAATGGACTGGTGTTGCTCGTTCCAACAATGATAGTGCTCGGATAGATATTTCTAATGAGCTATTGTACGCGTCAAACGGAGATCATATGCCAAAGTTACGACCCCGGGAAGTTGATGTACCAACTTACCCCCAAACGGGGCCCACAGTTTGGCGTTTCATCTCCTAGGGTTAGGTTTCAGAATGTTAAGGGTTTTTCCATTGTTTCTCAACAATAAATAGGCCTTCGAGCCTCATTGTAACACAGTTCAGAGGCATGTAGCCATCACATCTCTTCTCAGAGATAAGCTACCATCGCCCTAGCTAGTTTATTTCCATTTTTGTTTGTAAGCATATTTCAGTATTTTCCATTAATGAAATGAAGTATTATTTCCGCTGCATCTTTCTGTATATGGTTATCTCTGTAATTTGTTGCGTTCCTGTTTAAATTCGGATCAATATTTTCATTTATATTAAATTTGTTGGGTGCATGAGATTGGAGCTAATTAGAGTGTTGGCATTGCTTTGTCATCTATTTTTGGTTTTTTAATTTTAATGTTATTGGCTTTCTAAGTAGAGTGTTGACGTTTTTTTGTCATCTATTTTTGGTGTTTTAATTTTAATGGGTTGACTTGTTCTACCTCGATTTATCTTGTAGAACAACCTTGATATTTCTTGGTAACATACTCTCCTTTCTTCTATTGTTATGAGTCCATTTATGTTTTATTTTTCATTATGTGTAATTAAATTCAAGATTCCCTATTTGCTTGGAACATGGGTCTTATTAGCTTCCTAAGATTAGGCACAATACACTTAATTAAAGGTTCTTGTACTCTCCTTTTTTCTTTTGTTATGTGTTCATTTATGTTTCCTTTTTCATTATGTGTAATTCACTTCAAGATTCACTATTTACTTGGAACATAGGTCTTATCATCTTCCTAAGATGAGGCAGAATATACTTAATTGAAGGTTCTTGTACTTGATTTTTTCAAGTAGTAGTTTCTTTTTGAGATACATCTTTTTCATTTATATTTTGTTGGGTGTATGAGATTGAATCTAATTAGAGCGTTCGCATTACTTTGTCATCTATTTTTGGTTTCTTAATTTTAATGCTATTGGGCTGCTAAGTAGAGTGTTGACATTTCTTTTTCATCTATTTTTGGTGTTTTAACTTTAATGTTATTGGGTTGACTTTTTCTACCTTGATTTATCTCGTAGAACAACCTTGATGCTTCTTGGTAACATACTCTCCTTTCTTTTGTTGGTATGTGTTCATTTATGTTTCCTTTACATTATGTGTAATTCACTTCAAGATTCCCTATTTTCTTGGAACATGGGTCTTATTAGCTTCCTAAGATTATGTAGAATACACTTAATTGAAGGTTCTTGTACTTTCTCTTTTCAAGTGGTAGTTTCTTGTTGAGATGCATATTTTTAATTTCTATTTTGTTGGGTGTATGAGATTGAAGCTAATTAGAGTGTTGGGATTTATTTGTAACCCATTTTTGATGTTTTAATTTTAATGTTATTGGGTTGACTTGTTCTACCTTGATTTATCTCATAGAAAAACCTTATGCTTATTGGTAACATACTTTCCTTTCTTCTTTTCTTATATGTTCATTTATGTTTCCTTTTTCATTATGTGTAATTCACTTTGCTTCCCTATTTTCTTGGAACATGGGTCTTATTATCTTTCTAAGATGAGACAAAATACACTTAATTGAAAGTTCTTGTACTTTCTCTTTTCAAGTAGTAGTTTCTTTTTGAGATACATCTTTTTCATTTCTATTTTGATAGGTGCATGAGGTTGAAGTTAACTAGAGTGGTGGAATTACTTTGTCATCTATTTTTGGTGTTTTAATTTTAATCTTAGTGTTTTAATTTTAAGAAGGAAACATAGATATTAATTCTACTAGAATATAAATAGGTCTATATGTTTCATTTTTTTCCTTCTTTCTTAACTATATTTTGAAAAAAGAATATGTAAATAGACCCATTTCGGCCATATAAATAAACATGGCATCATTCTAGAACAAATTAGAATAAAATTGGTCTAACATTTTTCATTTTCATTTTATAACAAGGCATGAATAAGTGTTAAATTTCTAAGAATGAAAATAAAAATAAATTAAGAAATAATTTAAACCTTGGAAGATTTCAATCTAAGTTGAATAAGAAATATTTGTATCTATGGAATGAACAAAAAAATAAATTAGTAACTAATCTCAACTTTCAGTTGAGTTGAATTGAAGTTGAATGAATTAGAGATTTGTAGTTGAGTTGAATTAGAGTTCTCTAGTTGTTTTCTTCTCCCAATTCTCCAACCATCCAACTAATTATAAACAACCTTTCTTGCTACCTGTTAAGTCCCTATACTACTGGTGTAACCCCTTATTGTTATTAGTGCAACCTCCTTATTATATTGTTGTGCCCATGTAGTCCCCATATTGTTATTATTGTGCCCCATAGAAGCCCACTATTATTATTATTGTGCCCTTACATTATTATTGTTATGTCAACACTAATTATATATTATGCCCCCTTAGACTCCTATATATGGAAAGGAGGTTTTGTCATTTGTATCATCCAAGAATTGTTCATTTGTGTCATGTAAAGGAGGTTGCCCCCTCGAATACACAAATGAATAAATATTGGATGATTCAAATGAAAAAATCTCACTTCTATATATATATATATATATATGAGTCTAAGGAGTCACAACATAATAAAAGCTGACATAACAATAACAATATAAGGGAACAATATTAACAATAGTGGGCTTCTATGGGGCACAATAATAAGAATATGGGTATTTCATGGGCATAGCAATATAATAAGGGGTTGTACTAAAAACAATAAGGGGTATCACAGGGAAACCGAGAAATATAATAAACTCTAATGGAATGACAAATATTCTAAATAAAGAAAAACAAGACATAATTACACAATTATGTTTGCTAGAGGTTCCCACATCAAAATGATCTATTTCTCCAGATCTCCAAAATGTCTTGGACAATAATTCCAAGGTATTTGATACTCCAAAAGGCCTCCCACCTATTCGTGATCATGATCATTCTATTCATTTGATTTTAGGAAGTGTTCCTCCAAACATCAGGCCTTACATATATCCATATGCCCAAACTAGTGAAATTGAATGTATGGTTGTAGAAATGCTAGACGATGGTATAATTAAACCTAGTCAAAGTTCTTTCTCTACTTTAGTATTATTGATGCACAAGAAGGATGGGTCATGGCACACGTGTCCGGATTATATAGAGCTCAACAAACTCACTATTAAAGATAAATTTCCCATTCCTGTCACTGATAAATTATTGGATGAATTGCATGGATTAATTTACTTCACCAAGTTGGATCTTTGTTCGGGATATCATCAAATAAGAATGAAGACTAAAGACATTCTGAAAGCAACAGTATTGAAGAAAGATGCATTTTCATGGACTCTAGAAGCAACAAATCCCTTTTAACATCTTAAAGAGGCAATGTGCCAAGCACCAGCCTTAGCTATGCCAGAATTCACAAAAACCTTTATTGTGGAATATGATGCATCAGGAAATGGAATTGGTCATGTTTTAATGCAATAAGAAAGACCCATTGCTTTTGAAAGTCATCCAATCACAGGAAAGTATTTACACAAAGCTAATCATGAGAAGGAAATGTTGGCAAGACTACACACACTTAAGAAATGGCTACCTTACATAATGGGAAGATCCCAGTTCAAACAATATTGCTAGAACTTGACGAGGAAGGAAAAAACATATTAGAACTTAGAGAAGTAATAGAACAAGAACCTGACAGCTACAAAATCGATCAATTTCAGAGTATCTCATCAAGTGGAAGAACTTACCTGATGAAGATTCCACATGGGAGGACAAGAATTTTATAGAGAAGCATCCATAGCTACTCAAGCATTGAGGACAACACTTTTTGAAGGAGAGGGGCATGTTAGGACCCTATACTACAAGTGTAACCCCTTATTGTTATTAGTGCAACCCCCTTATTATATTATTGTGCCCATGTAGTCCCCATATTGTTATTATTGTGCCCCATAGAAACCCACTATTGTTATTATTGTGCCCTAAATTATTATTGTTATGTTGGCACTAATTATATTATGACCCCTTATACTCCTATATATAGAAACGAGGTATTATCATTTGTATCATCCAATAATTGTTCATTTGTGTAATGTAAAGGAGGTTTCCCCCTCGAAGAGGCTGATTTCTAAGGCGTTGATCTTTCTTTTCTATCATTTTGTGAGATGGTTTCATAATGTTACCTATCCTTCCAATGTATTTTTCTAAATAGTAATCTTTTTCACAACCTAACAATCCCTGTATAAATATATTAAATTCATTTTATTGATTTTTTTTTTTACAAGGATCAGAAAACCCATTAAACATGGTTGAAAAATTGACATTATGCATAGAAGTTTATTGTTATCCCAATCTAAGGAAAGAAGTGATTACTTATTTTCTATGAAATATTGTGATGAACAAAGTCCTCCGAAGGAAAAGGAGTGTACCTGAAAGAACAACAAACAATGAAGCATATTATATTGCATTGATAGAAGGCTTAGGAAAAGTTAGGGAGTATGGATTTGATGTCATTGTAGTCTATACCAATTCTGAACTAGTGTGAAACCAGATGAAAGGTGTGTACCAAGTTAAAAAAGAGAGGTTAAAACAACTACATGGAGAAGAAAAAAATTTTGTCAATCAATTTCAATCATTTAGTATAAAACATTGTGCAAATTTTAATAAGATGTCTAGTCATATATTGTATTGGGCAATGCCAATTCAAGATTTGTGTGTGAAAGATGAATTAGCGTTAAGAATTTCTCCATCAATATTTATCGATGGACATCATAAGATATTTGTGATATGTGTGTTTTTTTTAGTTATCAATGTGTCATTTTTAATGTCCATGTGTTTTTTTCAATTCTATATCAAGTGTGCCCCCACTATGTAAGCACAACTTGATGAACTTGACATGTTTTAGAAAAAAATGTATTTAATTTTCAAAATGTGTGTTCTTAAACATTTGTGTTCTTAGTCTTGAGTATATTTTAAATGAAGAGCTTTGGATTGTTACATTAATTTTCTAAATTATTTCAATGTTTTTAAATAACAATTTTAAGATCTTAAAATGCATGATGTAATTTCAGGGGTTACATCAATTAAATGCATGAGGTAACTTCAATTATTATGATCAATTTTTTGAATTATTAATCTTTTTAAATAGAAATTTCAAGATTTTTAAATGCATGAGCTAACTTCAAGGGTTATAACAATTTTCTAAATTCTTGATCTTTTTAAATAGAATTTTTAAAAAGAATTACAAATGTATGAGATAAATTTTTAAATATCATGCATCTATACATATATAAATATCCATATCATGGATGATAATTTTCCACATGATTATTTTATGTGAACATTAATAAAGTCTCATGCATTTACTAGAGCAGGAGGTCGAGGTCATGGATCAAAGAGGATATCAAATGAATTGGGGAGGTCCATCATTTACATAGCCGTGTTTATTTTATATATATAGAGAGAGAGAGAGAGATATATATGTATGTATATATATATATATATATATATATATATATATATATATATATATATATATATATAGATATGTTTATGTACATTTACTTAAATGATAAATAGGTAGAATCATATCTATGTACACATAAATATTGAATTGATTTTCTATTTTTTATAGATGCTTCGTTCACAACGTTGTCGCGTGATGGTGTCAACATTCTCTGAGTGGTCATCAATAACAAGGTGATCAACATTCTCTAGGTGGTCATCAATCTCAGTGTGGTCATAAATTTTAGGGTGGTAAACATTCTTCGGGTGGTTGACATCATTTTCGTCAATTATATATATTTTTTATATTAAAAAAAAACTGTACATGCAAATGAATGGTATGTAAATGTGCATATACATGACTATCTTGCATACATGTATGATTACATATGTTCACATGTATATATATATATATATATATGTATATATATATATATATATATATATATATATATATATATATATATATATATATATATATATATATATATATATATATATATTGATCCAGAGGGTGAAAATGTTGGTTTAAGTAGACATAAGTGAAGGTGGAGAGTTCAAGAAGAAGGTCAGACACCGACTACCATTTACTCATCTGATATTCTAGATGAGCTTCCCTGGGAGACAAACCTCCAACAATGCACATTACAAAGGTGCAAAACTCGTTATTCTAAATTGAGAAAAGATCTTGGGAGTTTGGAGCTCCCTACCGATAGTAGAGAAAGCTTAGAAATAGTTACAAACTCTCTAAGCTCATTTCTTGATATTTATGAGAAGCTTGGGCCAACCACAAATTTATTTGTAGATATGATGAGGCATAGAAAGGAAGCATTGATGGTTCCCGATAAATGGGCCGAGGTTAATAAAAGGGTTACAAAATAAAATGAAAAATCTATGTTTAATTTCAAAGAAGGGCCAAAAAGAAAGATGCTCAAGGTGAAATATTTCAAGCACCTTGATATAGCCTTCCATTTGTATGATAATTTCCTTGCAGCATATGGAAAGGTGCAATGGAATGATGAGGTTCTAGTTTATTTTGTAAAATTATTTCATGCATAATTTTCTTTGGTTAGGAAACCCAATTAATGATCTTCCATCTGAATATTATGGTAGTGGGAAAGGTTAGTTATATGATTGTAAGGGCGCATTAGGTGATATTGAATTGCCTCGTTGTTATGAAACTAGCTCAAGAAAAGATAGAAAAGATAGATCAACGCCTTAGAATTCAGCCTCTTCGAGGGGGCAACCTCCTTTACATTACATAAATGAACAATTCTTCGATGATACAAATGAAAAGACCTCCTTTCTATATATAGGAGTCTAAGGGGTCATAACATAATCAGAGCCGACATAACAATAATAATGTAAGGGCACAATAATAACAATAATGGGCTTCTATGGGGCACATTAGTAACAATATGGGCACTACATGGGTACATCAATATAATAACTGGGTTGTACTAATAACAATAAGGGGTTACACTAGTAGTATAGGGGCCTAACATGCCCCTCTCCTTCAAAAAGCATTGTCCTCAACGCTTGAGTAATTCTTGATGCTTCTGTATAAAATTCTTGTCCTCCCATGTGGAATCTTCAGCGGGTAAGTTCTTCCACTTGATGAGATACTCTAAAATTGATCGATTTCGTAGATGTCGGGTTCTTGTTTCTGTGACTGCTCCAGGTTCCAATATGATTTTTCCTTCCTTTTCAATATCTAGCAATATTGTTTGAATTGGGATCTTTTGCAACTTTTGAATAAGTGGCCATACTTCTTTGTCCTTCTTCCATTCATCCCTTGCTTCGTTTATCCAATCTGGTTGGATAATAGAAATAGCACAAAACAATGCTTCCACATCCTCATCCTTGAAGAGTCTTCCCATTCGGTAAGGTCGCCATTTTTTAAGTGCATGTAGTATTGCCAACATTTCCTTCTCATAAATAGCTTGCTTTAGATGTAGCAGTAAAAATACCCAATCGCCTACATCAACACATTTTTTACTATGATGTTGATCTACCTGTTGTTTCATTTGATTTTGCACCGAAGTCGCCCTATGCTTTAAAAGTTGGAGAACTTGTTGTTGATGCTCGATGTGATCTTTCACTGCTTAAACCTTTTTCTTCTTGATATGTCCTTCTATCTTTAGAGTTTTAGGAGTGGTAATTTCTTCCAATCCTTTACAAGATATGGTCGGATTCATTTCTTAACACTCGATGTGATCTTTCACTTCTTGAACATTTTTCTTCTTGATATGTCCTTCTGTCTTGCTAGTTTGAGGAGTGGTAATTCCGACCAGTGAATTACAAGATATGGTTGGATTCATTTCTTCTTTCTTGATGTGATATTTCACTTCTTACAAGTTATTCTTCTTGATATTTGCTTCTATCTTGAGAGTTTGAGGAGTGGTAATTCTTGCCAATAGTTTACAAGATATGTTCTGATTCATTTCTTCTTTCTCTGGGGTCGGGTCCTGGCATATATCCTCTTCTTTTGATGTTTCTTGATCCTTTTATTCCTCCTCTTCATACTCTATGTAAAATAATTTCTTCTCAGCACACTTATGACCTTTAGTGCATTTTCTATCACAATTGTAACAAAGCCCTTTTTCTCTTTTTTCTTCCAATTGTTATGGTGTAACCCTTGTAGGTTGTGGAAGGCTAGGAGGAAAAACACGTCCATCTTTATAGTTGTGAGGGGTAGACTTCATTGTTGCCATAATTTTACTTTCAAATATGTCACAAAGCCCTTTTACTCTTTCCAATTGTTGTGGTGTTGGTCTAAAGAAGGTGTTGCTCTTTGTATCCTCATAATTTTCTATCATTTCCTCCGTGAGAATTGACCATGTAACAAGTTTTTTATGAGAACAAAGCCCTTTATACCATAAAAATTGATCCGGTTCTAAATATGAAGATGCAATAAATACCTTTTGTAACAGTGGTACACCATGTAGATCAAAATATTGCTCCTTCTGAAGTATCCAATTTACCGGATCCTTGCCATCAAACTTCCTCATCTTCTTGATTTTAGGACCTCTAACTTGAAACGACTGTAACTCTGTACTTGCGGATGTTTAAGTTCTAAAATTGCTACCTATAGTAGCCCTCTGTGTCCTCTTTCCAATGCCACCAGTCTGATCCAAATTGGATTCTCCAAAAAATAGTTATGCACAGTCTCCCAAGATGACCTGATTAGAGACCTTTCCAAAAGAGCGAACTTGTATGAAGTGCCACGTGTCAATTTTTCTACCTTTTGATCTGAAAAATATATACAAGAAACTACAGTCCATCCTCTTTCTATACCTTCTTACGAAATTTCAATCCAATGTTCAGAGAGAAATTTATGACTATTTTTCCCAGGTCACATGTTTTGAATGTAATTCAGGAGTCTGCAAAAAGACCAACTTCCTCAGATCATATCTCCGAAAATGTCGTGCGAAAAGCTCTGAAATTCGGACCCAAGGTTCAGCGCGATTTCTTCTCAAATGGGTTTTCTTTGCGACTTCCGAAACGTCACAGAAAATAAGTTATAGAGAAAATTCCACGATGACCTGTTTGGAGCAGCGAAACCCTAGAATCAAAGCTCTGATACCAAATGTTATGAAACCAGCTCAAGAAAAGATAGAAAAGATAGATCAACGCCTTAGAATTCAGCCTCTTCGAGGGGGCAACCTCCTTTACATTACATAAATGAACAATTCTTCAATGATACAAATGAAAAGACCTCCTTTCTATATATAGGAGTCTAAGGCGTCATAACATAATCAGAGCCGACATAACAATAATAATGTAAGGGCACAATAATAACAATAGTGGGCTTCTATGGGGCACATTAGTAACAATATGGGCACTACATGTGTACATCAATATAATAAGTGGGTTGTACTAATAACAATAAGGGGTTACACTAGTAGTATAGGGGCATAACACTCGCCCTCAACCACCTTTGGTACACCAACCTCCTTGTCTGGTAACTTTGCAGTCAAATATGGACGTCACTTCTCACATTAGTCAAGAAGAAAGGGATGCCATTATAGACAACATACATAATGGATTGACTGAAATTGGTATTTTTCTAAATCGGCAAATACCATGAGCTGATGCACATGATAATTTTTTATATAAAACATTTGAGGAGATAGATAATATGAATACCGAAGAGCTTAAAGTGTATGCAAAAGCTTGTCATAATGGTTGGAAAGACCTAATTGTTCATGAAGTAGAGGGTGTGGGATCGGTATGTGTTAATGGTTAGGGTGGATATTTTAATGTAATTTGTATTGTATGTATTAATTTCAATTAACATTAATTTTGTGATACTTTCTTCAAATATAATCTAACACAAATGTATCACATGCTCACCATTTACAGCTAACTCGTTTGTTGAACAGAAATTTTGATAATTTCATGGTCCCACGTTCAGGTTCCCATGAAGATATTTTGAGAGATGCTATTTTTCTTTAAGAGTTCATGTTGATACAATTATTATTTTACTTTTATTATATTCGTATATTATGACGACATATTTTTAAAAGAAATGATTATGTATATATAATTAAATGTTAACAGATTCTGATTCTGACTAATGTTTTGGACATAACACCACCTTATTCCTCCCTATTACGAGATGCACCACAAGTATTGAATATTTCGCTTATGTTTTGTTACAAATTGAAGTGCAGGTTTCATTAAAAAAAGAGATAGATTTATCTTATAGTTTAAAAATTTTGGAATTTTAGGTTTGGGGAGATGATTTCCATTCTCCATGGATTGTACCAATGGATTCAACAATGGAGATAGGATCATCTAAATAATTTGAGAAGTTCATGTAACATTTTTTTAAGATTGCGAGTTTATTCATAATTTTCATGTGCTATTTTAAATTTTTAACTTATACACATGTACATGTATTGTACAGGGCATCTAGGAGAGTGCAATGCATGGTGAACACAAAAAGGGAACAATGGAGGGGGAACAACATGAGGTACTGCATGGAATTTGAAACTTTTTATAATTATGTTTTGATGATCTTACATTCTTATTTAAACCATTAAAATTTAATTTTAAAGTACAAAATATTATGTATATATGAAATTACACATGTTGTGCAGGGCACCAATGACACAGATTAAAGCATGAGGATGTTGATAAATCGTATATTTCAGTGAAATTCTCTTTGATGCAACTTTTTATTTGATGTTCATTTTATATTATATTTACTTTTATCATGATATAAATTTTGGACATATTTAAAGTAAAACTCTTTATTATGAATTGATGCATTTGACAACTTTTTATTATATATTTACTTTTGTAATGATATAAATTTTAGACATATTCTAAATCTTGAACTCTTTATTATGATTTAATACATGATAATTTTGGAGTTTATGTACATTTTGCATGGTACAATTTGCATGATGTATGGTTTGATGATTAAAACTTGGTTTTAAACTTTTAAATTCATGAATATGTAGCAATGGAAGTAAATTTTCATTTAGCTAGTACATTTTACATTCAATCATTCCTATAATGTTAATAGATGATTCTTAGTTTTTTTTTTTTTTCAAGTTGTTTGGTATTGACTTATTTAAAATGAATGTGTTAAAATTGCAAATTACAAAATTTGAGGTCTACATTTTGCATTTGAATGAATATTATAACTATATGTAGATGTCTAAAACAATGATAACTTAAAATTATATTATAAAATATGGTATGTACATAAATTGCATTCATGTATAGAAATGTTGCTATGGATGTCAGTTGATAGTTAACTTTTAATATAAATTTGTTTGAATGCACATTTACATAAGTTAGATAAAATTGGATTATAAAACATGGCCCACAATTTGCATGATGCATGCATGGTTTTATGTTTTTAAATGTTTTACATATTTTCATTTAGTTGGTACATTTTGCATTCAATCATTCCTATAATGTTAGTAGATGATTATTAGATTTTTTTAAAGTTGTTTTGTCTTGACTTATTTAAAATGAATCTATTAAAATTGCAAATTACAAAATGAGAGGTCTACATTTTTCATTTGAAAGAATCCTATAATTTGATGTAGATGTCTAAAACAATGATAACTAGAATTCATGTGTAGAAAGGCTACTATGGAAGTTGTTTGAATGCACATCTATATTGCATTATAAAACATGGCCCATAATTTGCATGAAGCATGCATGGTTTGATGCTTTTAAATGTTTTACATATTTGCATTTAGTTGGTACATTTTGCATTCAACCATTACTATAATGTCAGTAGATGATTCTTAGGTATTTTTTTAAGTTGTTTTGTCTTGACTTATTTAAAATGAATCTATTAAAATTGCAAATTACAAAATGTGAGGTCTACATTTCGAATTTGAATGAATCTTATAATTCAATGTAGATGTCTAAAATAATGATAACTTAAAATTGTGTTGTAAAATATGGTATGTACATTTTGCATTCATGTATTGAAAGGATAATATGGATGTCGGTTGATAGTTAACTTTTAATATAAAGTTGTTTGAATGCATATTTACATAATCTAGATAAAATTACATTATAAAACATTAAATTTACATAAGTTACATAAGTTTGAATTCCCACAATTTGCATGATGCATGCATGGTTTGATTCTTTTAAATGTTTTACATATAATTTAAGTTCATGAATATGTAGAAATGAAAGTAAATTTGCATTTACTTGCTACATTTTTCATTCAGTCATTCTTATAATGTTAGTAAATGATATTTAGTAAATGGCTCAGCCAACCACAATCACAAATTAACAGAGAAGTGACAACGCTTGACTCAACAAACCACAATAAAAAATTAACAGAGCAGTAACATCGCCTGACTCGACCAACCACAATCACAAATTAACAAAGCAGTAATAACGCAGTATACATCACAAATTAATAGAGTAGTAAATCCTCAATACAAGTCTACATAATAGGTAGTATACATATAGCTTTGTAACTGAATACAAGACCCAATGAGTATCGCTATCACACCATGATATTCTTAAGAACGTACGACTTAAGAGTGCACAAAAAGAAATGCTAACAATGTACTTGAACTATAAGTCCTCAAAGATGAATCCAAGTAGAAGAAATTATTAGGCAGTTCAATTAAAAAAATTCTAATGGAATGCCATCTTCAATGATCCATTCATGGTCAACTTTTGACATTCTCCATTTTTTAACTTTCAATTGCTTTTTTTATTGAACTTTTATCAACTTTATGCATGCTACACACACCAAGTGACTATATTGACAACTTATGACATCAAGTTGATAGTCTTGAAAGTAAACATTACTCTTAGTTTGGTGAGTTTCTTCGAAAAAATAACCTTTCAATATAATAGACCCTTTTTCATATATAAAACCGCTATCATCATCATCTTCCAATAACTTCATTTTTCGTTCAGTGCACCGCATCAAATAATACTTGAAATTTTCTATGTTCTTAATGGGTGCAACTACAATAAAAGCATCTCCTGCACAATAATGAAACAAGTGTAAATTGAGATCATAATTAAGATGAAATTAACTAAATATCAATATGGACTTGATTTTATTATCTATTTTTAGATCTCTATAGTTTAACTATTATCTCTAGATACTTATATGCATTGATTTTAAAAACACGCACACACACACACACACATATCTTTTGAAATCAATTGAAATGTTACCTTCTCTAAAAAGACCATAAACTCAATCACCTTCAGATGATACTATAGTCTCCTCTAATTCCATCTCTTTGAACCTTGGAACTCATATTTTCCCCTTTGTATTTAGTTATGTGATTTGCCATGGTTTTAATTAATATTGTTTTCACAAACATCATTGGATTGTGTACCTTCTATGTAAACAGGAAAAAAAAAAGAATATTTTCTTTTATCAAATGCAAATTTATTTTGGTAATCCTTTTCTCTAATTGAATGCAATTTTTTATTCCCCTCTAATGTTTCAGCTTCATATGCAATCGATATATCTGCATCTTTGACTCCAATATGCCAAAAAAACTTATAGTAAATTCAAACAAAAATTTAAATATGTTATTTAAAATACAATTTATATATGTTGAAGATAATCGTCCTCATGCTGCTTAAACTATATAATATATAAATGTTTAAAATTAGAAAAGTAATAAAAATTATCATATATTTAAACTATATACAAGTTAATTGTGTACATGTACATACCTTCGTACCTCCCTTGATGGGTTCGTCTGATGGCTAAGTGCAACGTCTCACCATTGAATAACTTGTTCATCTGAGACAAGTATGTTTATAGAGTTTTCCATTTGATATCTTCAAAGTGCTAATTTTATACATGCCCCGCAGCATCATGTTCTCATTTTCCATTACGAGTCTCAAAGAAATTCCAACGATGTTTAATATGGGTTTTTTTATGAAGACAACACAACAAAAAGAATGGTCATGAAGATTTGAATTGACTTCTGCATGCATCTAACCATATCCAATGTTCATTTAATTTTATTCCATGTCATTTCAATGAGTCATAAATCTTATCAAAACAATGTTCTACAAAATGTGTATCATGTGTACGATCATCGTTGATATAAAAGTGATATTCTTTAATAACATGTCGATTCTCACTAGTGATTTCTATATCATCAACATTTTGTTTAGCATGTCTATATAGAATATGTACAAGCATAGAGACTTCGTCAAAATGATAATATTTCCTCTGTATTTCATTTTGTGCAACCAATGTGTAATTCTCTGCAAAATCAACTATTGACAAAATGGTCCCCAGTGGAAACATTTCATAAGATTTTTTGAATTGCAGGTCGTGTCATCGAGCTCTATGTGAATGGTTGGTGTACTAATAAATTTATGTCTCAAATTTATTCAAAAATGCTATCATAGCAATTTCTTCTTCTAGTAATTCAATCCTTTTAGCACTTGTACTATTATCTAAACTAATCGATGTATGGATATATTCATATCTCTTCCATTTCACTTTTAGGTTAGATATATTGATTTAATGGCAGAGAAAGAAAGAAACAACAAGAACAAAACGAGAGAGAAGACCAAGAACAATAGAAACTGAAATGTATATCTGTTTTATTCTCGAATGAATTTTCCATTACATGACATTCGATTTATTATGTGAACAACTACCGTTACCCGTTACATAACTAAAACTAAATTGGTTACAAAACTGTTTGACCAAGTTCGTTGTCAAACCAACAAACTCCACCTTGACAACAACTTTCCCATTCATCATCTTTCCTGCAAGCCAAGAGAAGCTAAACACCACCGCAACTTCTCTACTGTAACTGGCTTTGTGAATATGTCTGCACAATTTTCTCGTGTGTGGACCTTTTTAAGAGCTACTTTTCCACCATCGATCACATGTCTCAGAAAATGATATCTCACATCAATGTGCTTGGTTCTGCTGTGATAGGCAGGGTTTGTGGCCAAGTGAATAGCACTTTGACTGTCACAAAGTACACTCACTTTCTCCTGCGTCCTTCCGATTTCATCGAGCAAACCCTTTAACCAAATTGCTTCTTTACTGGCATCTGAAGCAGCTATATATTCAGCTTCGGTAGTGGACAATGCAACCGTGTCTTGAAGCTTTGACATCCAACTAATTGCTCCACCTGCAAGAGTAAAGACGTCAACCGTGTCTTGAAGCTTTGACATCCAACTAATTGCTCCACCTGCAAGAGTAAAGACGTAACCTGTAGTAGATCTTCTTTTGTCCAAATCACCTGCATAATCAGCATCTACATATCCGCAGACTGATCCTTCACTACCATCAAAGACGATGCAATGATCTCTTGTGCCTCTTAGATATCGAAGCACCCATTTCACTTCTTGCCAATGTTCTTTACCTGGATTTGCCATGAATCTGCTGACAACTCCAACTGCATGTGAAATGTCAGGTCTTGTAGATACCATCGCATACATTAAGTTGCCTACTGCATTTGCATATGGTACATGAGACATATACTGCTTTTCTTCATCATCTCTAGGACTCAAAACCGAAGAAAGCTTAAAATGGGAAGCTAAAGGAACATTAACAGGTTTCACATTATTCATAGAGAACATTTCAAGTACCTTCTCCACATACTTCTGTTGTGATAACCAAAGCTTACCATTTTTCCTGTCTCTGTGTATCTCCATGCCCAAGATATGTTTTGCTGCTCCAAGATCCTTCATATCAAACGCCCTAGAGAGTTGAGCCTTTAACCTGTTGATTTCTTCCATGCTTTTGCTTGCAATAAGCATATCGTCAACATACAAAGCTAAGATAATGAATATGCCATTGAAACTTTTGAAGTACACACAATGATCATACTCACTTCTTATAAAGTTCTGGCTCACCATGAAGGAATCAAACTTCTTGTACCATTGTCTGGGAGACTGCCTCAGACCATACAATGATTTCCTGAGCTTGCAAACTAATCTTCTGCTGCGACCTCGTACAAAACCTTCTGGTTGTTCCATATATATCTCTTCGTTCAAATCACCATGTAGAAAAGCTGTTTTAACATCTAACTGTTCTAACTCAAGATTAAGCAACCCAGTTAGTGCCAACACAGTACGTATAGAAACAAGTTTTACAACTGGAGAAAAAATCTCATGAAAGTCTATACCTTCAACCTGAGAATACCCTTTTGCTACCAGTCTCGCCTTATACCTCTCGATACTACCATCAACTTTCCGTTTCAGCTTGAAGACCCATTTACACCCAACAACACTTCTTCCTTCAGGAAGCTCTACAAGATCCCAGGTATTGTTCTTGGCTAAAGAGTCCATTTCTTCTTCCATAGCCTTTTTCCATTTCTCGCTATCTGTATCATCTATCGCTTCCTGATAACAAGACGGTTCCCCATCTTCAGTAACCAAAGCAAAAGATGAAGCAGCAGAATCTTCATACCTTTTGGGAGTTTTCTTCGCCCTTGTAGACCTTCTCAGAGCGACTGGTTGCTGAACTGGTTCAGAAACTTGCTCTGGTTCAGAAGCTTCAACGGCTTCCTTTGTGTCTTCAACACCTTTGTCTCCAGAAGTCTCTCCTTCCTTTCGACTGTCACCGAAAGATCTAGCCTCCAACTGAACTCGTTGACTCGGCGATACCTGTTCCTGTTCAATTCTTTCAACATTTGATTTTAACAAAGATGATTCATCAAATGTTACATCTCTACTAATAACTATCTTCCGCAATGTAGGATCCCACAACCTATATCCTTTCACTGCATAGTCATACCCAACAAAGACATAACATTTCGACTTTGGATCTAACTTTGAACGCTGATTTTTCGGAATCAGAGAATAAGCATCACAGCCAAATATCCTCAAATGAGAATAGTCACAAGACTGACCTGTCCAGACTTCTTCAGGAATTTTACAATCAATTGCTACTGAGGGTGATCTGTTAACTAAATAACAAGCAGTAGATACTGCTTCCGCCCACAACTCCTTTTGCAAGTTAGCATTGCTGATCATGCTTCTGGCTCTTTCCATAAGAGTCTGATTCATACGCTCAGCAACACCATTTTGCTGAGGAGTATAAACAGCAGTTTTGTGTCTAACAATGCCCTCATCCTTACAGTATTCTTCAAATTCAACAGAAGTGAACTCACCACCATTGTCAGTTCTTAGACATTTAATAGATTTGCCTGTTCTTTTCTCTACCATTACTTTAAATTGTTTAAACACATTGAATACATCAGCTTTCCTTTTTAGCAGATAGACCCAAACTTTACGAGAATAATCATCAATGAACGTTACAAAATACAAAGCACCTCCATATGACATAACAGGGGAAGGCCCCCACACATCAGAATGAATGTAGTCTAAAACATCTTTACTATTATGATTACCAACTTTAAATCTCTGTTTACACTGCTTCCCATACACACAATGTTTACAGAAATCTAAATTCAAGGATTTCAGACCGGGAAGAGATTTACGTTTCATCAGTATGTGAAGACCTTTCTCGCTCATATGACCCAAACGCTGATGCCACAGACGAGTACCTGCTTCTTCCTTTTCTGACGCAACCGCTGCTTCACCGACCTGAGTACTTCCTTTTAACCTGTAAAGATTCCCGACCTTCTCTGCCTTCATAACCACAAGGGCACCTTTGAAGACCTTCAAGACGCCATCCTGACCTGTAAACTTATAACCATCTGAATCCAACACTCCCAAAGAGATTAAATTTTTCTTCAAATCAGGCACATGTCTAACACTAGTTAATGTCCTAACTGTGTTATCATACATCTTAATCCTGATATCTCCCATCCCAACAGTCTGACATGACATATTGTTACCCATAAACACAGAACTACCGTTTACATTTTCATACGAAGTAAACCAGTTTCTATGTGGGCACATATGATGCGAAGCACCAGAGTCTAACAGCCAGCTATAAAAACTATGAGAGACATTACATTCAGGTGAAGTTTCATCTATCGTACACAAATCTTCAGCAGATAAAACTTCGTCTACAATACCTGAATCAGCCTGATTCGCTTCGTTCTTCAGGTTTTCGGATTCCTTCCGTTTCCAACAGTCCTTCCTCAAGTGTCCAACTTTACCGCAGCTCCAACATTTTGCCTTACACTTTTTTCTCTTCGATTTCGACCTGGAAGACCCCCTTGGTTTGTCTCCTCTTTCCTTTGAGCGTCCTCTAGCGACCATGGCTTCTGATGCAGCTGTATCAGTGCTGGATTTCCTTCGTACCTCTTCAGACAGAAGAGCTCCCACGACTGATTCAAACTTCAAAGAATCAGCAGAGCTGAAACTGATTGAAGTTACGAAGTGATCCCATGATTCAGGCAGAGAACACAGCAAGGTTATGGCCTTATCTTCTTCCTGTATTTTTACTTCCATATCTGTTAATTGACAAATTAGTGTATTAAAGACATTCAAATGTTCTGCAACGCTTGAACCTTCTTTCATTCGAAGACTGTATAATTGTCGTTTCAGATAAATTCTGTTAGTTAATGATTTTGTCATATAAAGGGTTTCAAGTTTTCCCCACAAACCTGACGCCGTGGTTTCTTCAACGATGTTGAAGAGAACTTCATCCGCTAGACATAGCCGGATGGTACTGAGAGCTCGGGCATCCAAGTCCTCCCATTCTGTAGTAGTCATGGTTGTGGGTTTCTTAGTAACCCCATCCAATGCCTTGTGCAACCCTTGTTGCACAAGCAGATCCTTGACCTTCAGTTTCCAAAGAGCAAAATTACTCTTTCCGGTGAATTTCTCCACCTCGAATCTTGCATTCGACATCTTGGCCATTTTTCCTCCTTCCTAGGGTTTCAGTCTTTAAAAAAAAACAAATAACTTTCCCAATTCAAAAACAGAAAGTCAGGTTTCAAATCCTTTGATTTCTTGCAAACCCTTTTGTTTTTCTAGTTTCACAACATTCGTGCAAACAACCTTTTCAATCTGCTGTTCTTCCAATAGTTAAAAAAAACAACAATCCTTTGCAACCTCTGTTGTTTTTAAAAAAAAATTCAAACCCTTCTGCTGTTCTACAATATGTGAAAAAAAACAACCACCTTTTCTTTCTCTGCTGTCTAAAAAATAAATTTCTGAACAAACTTTGCTGGCTGCTATCTATTTTTGTTTAATTTCTGCAGACCCTTCTCCTTTTTTTTTTTTTTTTTTAAATTTCTGCCAAAAAAAAAAAATACCCGTCCACAGAAATTCTGCTAAAAAATTCTGCAAACCCAAAATTCTGCAAACCCCTTTTCTTTAAAAAAAAATTCTTCTTAAAAAAATACCCGGATTGCAAATGCCGTCCACACCGTTTCAAGCCTCAACGCCAGGGATTCTTGCCACCCACGCCGTCCACAGGCCGTCCTCAGGGATTCAGCTCACCCACGATTCTTCAAGCTCTCAACGCCGTCCTCAGGAGCACTTCCTTGCCGTCCTCAGGAGCAGGGATTCAACGCACAGCTCAGGAAAACGATCCGTCCACAAAACAATCCGTCCACAGGGAGTTTTGTTGCAGGAAAAATTACGCACAGCTATTCTTGCCGTCAATCCGTCTCAGGAAACCTTCTTGCCGACCACCGTCCACGCCGTCTCAGGAAACCGGACACTCGAGCCACCGTTCACAGGACTCAGGGATTCTGCCGTCACGCTGTCCACAATTTTGCTATGCTCACAGGTTCGTACTGCAGGGGTTTTTGTACAGGCTCTGATACCACTTATTGATTTAATGGCAGAGAAAGAAAGAAACAACAAGAACAAAACGAGAGAGAAGACCAAGAACAATAGAAACTGAAATGTATATCTGTTTTATTCTCGAATGAATTTTCCATTACATGACATTCAATTTATTATGTGAACAACTACCGTTACCCGTTACATAACTAAAACTAAATTGGTTACAAAACTGTTTGACCAAGTTCGTTGTCAAACCAACAAGATAATGATTGATCATTTATATCAATAGAATATTTGTTGTGAAATAAAGTCAAATTTCCATAATGATCACATTTTTTACCACCCACACATTTCTTTTGGTAAAACAATTCATGACTTTCTCTTTCACATATAATTTCAGATATGAAACCATGGATAGTGGAAGGAGGAGGTGAATTTTTCAAAAATGTTTTATCAAAATTAATGAAGGTGTCATAATATAATTGAAATTTCACATGATAATGACAACACCAAGTGTCGCATACAGTGATAAGTTTAACATACCATGGTTTTTTTTGCACAAAAGTACTGATTGAGAAATTAATTCCATGATTCTCTTCTATGAACTTATTGAAAAACTCTATCTAAGTGGTGTCCAAGATATGTTTTGCATGTTATTCATACTAATTTCGTGTTATTCTTCGCTACATCACATCCCTTGCTTTTGGTGAAACACTTGAATTTTTCATCCAATATTCATATATTATTTTTTTAATATCTTCTTCAAGTATATCATTATATGGTTGCCTACAAATAACTGTCCAACAAGCAAGCTCATCATTTACATCTATTTTCAATCAAAATTTCCTATGCTTGTGCAATTCTTTTCGTGAGGTCCCTAATATTTTTGCCATAGATTTTACCAAACAATTTTCTTTAGTACTTGATGAAACCACTACCATTTGTATTGCTCTACGTGCAGCTACATCGTTTTTCTTTCTAGATCTTCCAATTTTTTGTAGAGCACTATTTATATTTTGAATCACATTTTCCTTCACCTTTTTATCTTTCATTGATTTTCGAATACCCAATAGAGTTGTAGTGTCTTTTAATTTCTTTGATGTTAAGAGACCTCTCAAAATTTGAGCTTGAAATGTCACACTTTCATCTTTGAAGAAATTCTCAATAATGACCTTAACACGATATCATATAATATGGTTAGCTTTTTATCTCCATATATGTTAGTGTCAACATTTTCTAACATCTCATCATTGATATTGATTTCATCTGTACATATGAAAATTAAATGTAAATAGATATAAATGTTAATTAAATAATAAAATTAAAAAATAGAGATTGAATGAAATTTAAATTAATAAATATGTATAATTTCAATAATACACATGATATATATATATATATATATATATATATATATATATATATATATATTTGATGGTGATTCAACTTCTTCATTTGAATTTCTTTCAACGTCATCAATCACTCGTTCATTACCTTTTTCACTTTGTCTTTCAACATTTGCAATCTCATCATCAATGTTATGAGGAGAATCTCTCTTGGTTTACATTGTGAAAAAAAATTCAAATTAATACTTCAAATAAAAATTAAATTTCATGATACACTAATTAAATTTTAAATATCATTTATAATATTTACATTTGCATATCTGCTTCAACTTCTAGTTGAGATCGATTTTTTCTTTCAATATTTGCATGCTCTTCCTTCTTTCTTTTGTAATAGTTTCTCCCATATTCTCTACGAGCCTCAATGTCTCTTGTTCGATAATATTTTCTCTTGCAATTTCTTTGATTTCCCATGATAATTCAATCTACGTAGATTTTAAAAATCCAACCCAAAAAAGCCAATTTGAAAATCCTGCAAAAAAACTCACTTTAAAATTCAACACAAAAGAGTTACGTTCAAAAAAACTTACTTTAAAAATTTAACCAAAAAAGTCCACTTTAAGAAAAAAATTTGGCCCCAAAGACTTACTTTAAAAATTAAGCCCAAAAAATGTACTTCAAAAAATAAGCTAAAAATCTCAATTTAAAAATTTAGCCCAAAAGACTTACATTAAAAATTAAGTTAATAAAATTTCACTTAAAAAATTCAACCCAAAAGACTTACTTCAAAAATTAAGCTAAAAATCTCACTTGAAAAATTCAGCGCAAAGACTTACTTTAAAAGTTAAGCTAAAAAATCTCACTTGAAAAATTTAGCCCCTAAAACTTACTTTAAAAATTAAGTCCAAAAAATTTCCTCTAAAAAATTCAGCCCAAAATACTTACTTTCAAAATTAAGTCCAAAAGAATTCCTACAAAAAATTCAGCCAAGAAGATGTAGCTTAAAAGGTCACTCCAAATGAGGAAAGATTGCGAAAATAATGTTTCGGCTTCATTTATTTATATCATTTCGGGCAAAATATTTTTTCCGGACGGTCACATCGTTTCATTGTTGCGGGTGACAGAAAAAATCAACACATTTTCGGCCGAACTTTTAAAAATAATTCGACAAAATTTTTAAGGTAATTTGTCCAAATTATTTTTCTATTTATTTTAAGAGGCATATAACACAAACACAAGTTCGACTGAATGTAATTTTAATTCGGTCGAACTATTTTAACTTTCAACTTTGCAACAACTTGGCTCTGGTCACCTTTTTCCAACTTCGGAATATTTAAACTCCATCAAATTTGGTTAATTTACTATCGAAACAAATACGAGCATTTGTAGAATTGAATCTACTTGGAGTAGATATAATTTTTTGGAATTTTATAGAAATTTGCTAATTTTAATTATTTTTCTAAAAAAATGTGTAAAAAATTTCAAGGTCATTTTGATTTAGTGAAATCAAAAAATTTTATCTTCCAAAATATACTATGAAAAAATATGAAAAATTTAAGGTTCATTACATTGGTTCATCTTCTGTAATGTGTAGTTTTCATATTTTTAGTTTATAACTAATATGTTGAGAAATTTGGCGCGCAGCTAAACATCTTAAAAATATGTGGTTTTTTCATATTGGTTCAATTCAAAAAATTCTAGTAATTATGATGTGCATCAGTTGGTTTTGTAAATATAACGATATCAAATTAGAGTATGTCTAGATTTCTACAACACATTTTTTTTTAAAACGTCAAGTTAACAATGAATACACTAGTGCTCAAAAAGATGATGTGTTATGAGTCCCTTGATTTTTAAAGAACACATAGTCAAACAATTGCTAAGTTGACATACCAAATGTGAATAAACAAATTCCAAAAATTAAGTAATAAAAAGCTAATAAAATTTCTGACAAGTTTTCTTTTTATTGTAAAATGAAATTCTAAATAGACAAATTGCTTTGGCTTGGTGAAAGTTAAAGAACTTCTGAAAAAGATATTTTTTCTCAAAAAAGGGAAAAAGGTGTAGCCCAAATTCATATTTTCACCCGCAAGAAATACAATAAATTACATTTTCACCTACAAGAAATACAATAAATTAAAAGATAACTTGGATGGTTAAATATATGTCAAATAAAATGTCAACCCATGGCTCTCGTAATATATTAGAGAACGTATGTGAAGATATTCGTGTTCAAAGTTGGTAGACATACGACTTCCACATTAGCTGATCGTTCTCATTGTTCACATGGCTTTCTATGGCATGAATCGTATGGTGCTTGAAACTATAAAATGGTGAGTCTAGAGTTGGAAATTGATAGGATCTAATGTTGAGAATTTTTGTCCAAGAACATGGAATCTCCGATAAGAATGGAGCAAGACATATGTTTCCTTGATTGCACAAAAATCCTTAAGGAACCGTGTGAATTCTTAAGTAAACAGTGATACTATTTGAGAACCATGTAATAAAGAGGGCACATGAAATTTAAATGTCCATACACGTTATCCTAGTTAGAAATTTTAAAGGTTCAATGCTCTCTTGGAATATGGTGGTTTAACTTTATACATATTACAAAGTTGAAGGGAACAAACTTGAAGTTGCCCTAAGGGATCGTAAAACTAGATAGTAGCCACAAGAAATATTCTATGGGGTGTAGATGGTTTTTTCATTACAATGCATGTAGATGTGGATGCAGGCGAATTTGTGTTAGGGGTCCTATATCTTTATTTGTGTTACATACGAAATTGTTTCGTAGTTCTTCTCATGAATGCATTTATTAACATCCATATTCGCGAGATGTTCTAAGATGACTAATGATGGTACAAGATTAAAAATGAGTTACAAACTATGAAGTATGTAGATATGCTACCACCTGTGAAGGAGTCATCACCTATGTTTTCTAGTGCTGGAGATGACTGGACACCCTCGAGGATGTTGGTGATGCCCTCCATCTCTTAGGGAATCTCTTCCAAACAAGGGACATCTCAGAGATTTCCTTCTTACAGAGGAAACACTTTGGGATGTTTATTCTTTTGCAAGAATGTCCAAACATTCCTTGTCCATGGGCTATTTTATGGTGTCAACATTTATTTGATGCCATTTTAAGCCAACTAGATAAAGACTAAATCATTCACCAATTTGAAGCTTAATCTAAGTCCAAAAATGTGGACCGCTGCAATAGATTTAGAGTGTCCTTTTTTGAAGTTATATTATAGGAGATTGTTATTTGTCTATCGACTGAGAGATTCAAATGGTGGCAATGAATTTTTGTTGTGGGAAGCCAAAATATTGAACAAAATTAGGTTTGTAGTTTCAATCTTTAGACCAAAAATTTATTCTTCTACCTCGAGGTTCAACCGAAAATATTTATGTCATTTTTGAAATCATTTTCATTTCTGGTAGCAAGAATTTTTCTTTGCTTAACATCCTTCTTTGTGATCACAACTTTGCAGGGTATGATTTTGAAGTGGAGCGAGATGACCGGTTATTGAATATGAAGTGAGGCCACTATAGCTATAGGAAACCCGAAACTCAAAGCCTATAGGAAATAGTGGTGGTTATGAGGAATTAAAACGCAATATTTGTGGCAATTATTTTAACGATATTTTCACTCTAAAACCCCAAACTCAAAGCCTTTCAATTGTAGAAAGCCTTTGCCAAGGTTTATGATAAGTCTCAAAGAAAAAAATAAATACTGATGGTTATGAGGAATTAAAATGCAATATTTGTGGCAAACCTTTTGAGGGTATTTGCACTACAATATATCATCATACTCTTAGAATACTTAATTATTGAATGAAGGCATGCCTCTGCACATTTCAAGAAATAATTGAAATGACCATGCTTCACATGGCTGCTATAGGTTTAGCTGCAAACCCAAATTTGGAGAATTAGAATATGAATCTTAAGAAACCTAGGCTTTGAGAGTCCCTCCCAAATGAATTAAAAAAAAATAATTTTACCACCTTGTTAGATTGTTGAGAATGTAGTCCAGTCCTCTGCTTGAGAGGGAGGTTCTTACATGCACTAACAATTAGAGAGAAATGTATAATGTGTAACTTAGGGAGGGGAGATAGAGGTTGTAATTTCTGAAATTACTATGGCTAATGGGATGAAAAAAATGTGAGGTAAGTGCATGAAGTGGGAATAATCAAGTTTAGATATAGGGGAGTGTACATCATAATAGAATTTGGATACAAATTAAAATCATTAATACCAATGACAAAATTGTAGATATGCTACCACCCTTGAAATTCTCATCACCTATGATTTCTGGTGTTGGACATGAGTGGATATCCTCGAGGATGTTAGCGATGCCCTACATCTCTTAGGGAATTTCTTCCAAACAGGGAGCATGTGGGAGATGTCCTTCTTAGAGAGGAAACACTTTGGTATGTCTCTTCTTATGAAGGAATGTCTAAACATTCCTTGTCCATGGGATATTTTATGGTGTCAACAATGATTTGATTCCATTCTAATCCAAATACATAAAAACTAAATCATTCACCCGTTTGAAGCCTAACCTATGCTGAAAAGTGTGGGCAATTGCAATAGATTTAGAGAGTCCTTTTTTGAATTCATATTCTTGGAGATTGTTATTTGTCTGGAGGGTTAGAGATTCAAAGGGTAGCAATGATTTTTTGTTGTGGGCAGTCGAAATATTTAAAAAAATTGGGCTTACTGTTTCAATATTCAGACCAATAAGTTATTATTTTATTTCCAGGTTCAACTGAAAATATTTTTGTCATTTTGAAACCATTTTTATTTTTGGTAGCAAGCATTTTCCTTTCCTTAACATTCTTCTTTGCAATCACAACTTTGTAAGGTATAATTTCAAAGTGGAGGGAGATGACTAGGTTGTTGAATCTGAAATGAGACTACTATAGCTATAGGAAACCCCAAACTCAAAGCCTTTCAATTGTAGAAAACCTTTTCCACAGTTTATGAGAAGACTCAAATAACAAAAGAAATAGTGGTGGTTATGAGGAATTAAAATGAAATATTTGTGGAAATCCTTTTAAGTGAATATGCACTAAAATATATCATCATATCGTTGGAATACTTAATTATTGAATGAATGCATGCCTATGCACATTTAAAAAAAGAATTGAAATGGCCATACTTCACATGGCTACTATAGGTTTAGTTGCAAACCCAAATTTGGAGAATTAGAATATGAATCTTAAGAAACATAGATTTCGATTCTCCCTCCCAAATGAATTAAAATAATGTTTATTTTACCACCTTGTTAGACTATTGAGAATGTAGGTGGGTCATCTGCCTTAGAGGGAGGTTCTTACATGCATTAACAATTAGAGAGAAATTTATATGTGTAACTTAGGGAGGGAAGCTAGAGTTTGTAATTTCTAAATTTTTTATGGCTAATGGGATGACATGAATGTGAGGCAAGTGCATGAAGTGGGAATAGCTAGGATTAGATAGAGGGAAGAGTACATCCTAATAGAATTTGGTTACAAATCAAAAGCCTTAATACCAATGAAAAACTTGTAGATATGCTACCACCCATGAAGGACTCATCACTAGTGTTTTCTGGTGTTATTGATTAGTGGTCATCTTGGAGGCTATTGGTGATGCAATCCACCTCTTAGGGCATCTCTTCCAAACATGGGACATATGGTAGATGTCCTTCTTAAAAAGGAAACACTCTGGCATGTCTCTTCTTATGCAAGAATGTCTAAACATTCCTTTTCCATGAGCTATTTTATGGCGTCACACTGATTTGATGCCATTTTAAGCCAACTACATAAAAACTAAATCATTCACCTATTCAAAGCCTAACCTATGTCAAAAAAATGTGGACAACAACAAAAGCTTTTGAGGGTCCTTTTTTGAATTTATATTCTTGGAGATTGTTATTTGTCTATAGGGTTAGAGATTCAAATAATAGAAATGAATTTTTGTTGTGGGTAGCCAAAATATTGAAAAAAATTGGGTTTTCACTTTCAATCTTCATACCAATAAGTTATTCTTTTACCTCTAGGTTCAACTGGAAATAATTTTTTCATTTTGAAATCATTTTCATTTCTTGTGGGGACTCCTGGTTATGGCTATCTATATGAGTGTTAGTCATGGACTTGCATGATTTATAAATTTTAACATTTGATTGCTATAATTTCCAATAAGTGCTAGGTGTTACTTTTTCATTTCTAGCATAATGTTATGTAAATTATGTAATTTGTGGTCAATAAAGAGATGGAGTAGTCACTTAACGAACTATGACATAGTCTTAGAACTCAATGGAATGAGCATACTATAAAAAAATTAGCTTAGCATAACAATAGCGATGTTGATAGAATTGAGCACATGAAATGAAGACACAAAGTAGATGAAGGATAGAAGAGGAAACATGGTAAACACTTAGTCATTTGAATTTGCTAAAAATTATTTTTTTTTCCTGGACCTGTTTCACATCTTAACTAAATGCCTATAACTTTTCCTAAGCAAGGTATTTCCTAGAAAAAAGATAGCAAATGAGTTGTTGCAAATGGGGATTATAATTTCCCCATTAATATTCAATAGTCTCAACTAAACCAATGCCTTTCAAGGTTTTTAAAACCACCTAATGGGTGTTTAGTCCATTTCTCTTCTCTCTTTCTTTTCATTTTTTCATAGCTCAGTCCTATTCTTGATCAGTGAGATTTGTTGTCAACGCATCTAGCCTACTCTTGAAGTGTTGCATTTTCATATAGAATAATATATACAAATAATGAGGTGTCAATTAGTTAACCCATGACCACATGAGAAAAAATACTTGGAGCCTATTGTTCATGCTCACCCTCTTCAAAAATTTGTTTTTAACTTTCTTTTTATTTGCTATATTCTACAAGCGCTTGTTGTGGTTGATTCTCCCAATGTTGCAACTACTCTATTAAGTTTATGATTTGTTGATGTCACTCCCAAATTGTAGTGTTTTCTATTGCATAATTTGTTTGAGGTCTTTTTATTGTTTATGTTGCTTGACATCCTCTAAGTCTCAAATATTTCATCCATTCATCTTCTTATTTTTATTCAGCAATTTGTATTTTGACTTTCAAATTTATGTTGTTACAAACAAATGGTTTGTTTGTTGGGAAATTAGCAGTGCAAGCCCACACTTTTTTCCAAAATCCTTTTCAACTCTACTTTCAATTGTTGAATTTTGATTTCTTCTATGACTAAAGATGTCTCAAGTGAACTTCATGTTAAAGACTTGTCTAGTTTCTTCTTCAATTGTCCAATTTCCTTACCTAAATTATTGATTTCTTCTTGGGTCTGTTCCCATTATTCAATTCTCAGTTGCAACAATTCTTCAACTCTTCAATTTCATTTCCCTTATGATGCATCTTCTCTCTAACATTGGTTCAAAAAAAGTAGGTGTACTATCCAATTGATCTTCCACATCCTTAGTTGCATCGTTCAGTTTAAACATTTTCTTCTCTAGATTAGATTTCATAGTTTCAAATTTTATTCCTTCATTGTGCAATAAATTATATGGTCCTCCAATTTCTTAACAATTTATTCTCTTGCCCAAATTGTGCCCCTTAATTTATTGATTTTCTCATATTTTTCTTATGTAACTTGGGCCAATTTCTCTTCAAGATTTTTTCTTTATTCTCTTGGAGTTGTTGAGACATTTTTGATAGACTGCTCTCTTTTTGCAAGATCTCTCTAAAGCCTTTTTAAATGTACCCTCTGACTAGTAAGGTTTTTCCTAAGTTGGCTCAAAGTAGTCCTTCTTTGGAGTTATTCTTGCATGGTTATTAATTCATTGTTCCTATTCAGCTTCAAATCTATTAGTTGGATTCTCAAGTTGGAAATTATATGTTGTAACTATTAAAAATGTTGTGTTGTTGTCCCATACTAAGGCTCTTAAACTGTCATCGGCTGAGTCAACAATTCTTGCATCCTTCTCTTTGCATTCTGGATTTAGTTGACTAATATCAGTTCCTAATGTTGTAGCCTTTTTTGAGGCCCTTCTATGTTGTCCCGAAGATACTGACTGAGAGAGAGAATATTTTATAGTTTGTAGCTTTATTAATGCATTATCTTTTTTGAGGGCCCTTCTATGTTGTCCCTAAGATACTGACTGAAAGAGAGATTATTTTATATTTTGTAGCTTTATTAATTCATTAATTCTTTCTTGGGATTTCCAATTATTCTGGTAAGCTCACTTCATAGGGCAGAAGGTTGTGCTACATCCACTTCCATATATATCATCATAACCCCCTATATCAATGATTTTGGGCTCACTTATCCTCACTCGTCCTTATAGTTCTCTGTTTCTAACAACTACAACCTCTTCGTGGATTCTTTCATTGGAAGGTTGAAGGACTTGTCTAGTATTTTTGCACCTTGTGCTGAACCTCCTTATTCTGTAACACTTCTCCTTCTTTGTCCATATTGACCCTTTGTTCAGTGCAGTCCTCTTCTACATACCTTAGTGTATCCTTATTTCCACATTTAACTTCTACATTCAATTCTTTGTTATATTCTTGGTCATTCGATGCAGGCTCAACTATCCTTTGGAATGCATCTTCACTATGGCCCTCTGAATCTATGAGATAAATCAATTGTGGGTTTTATTTTGGAAAGTTACCCTTTCATGCACCTGTAAGAGTAAGACAGGTTTGTTTAGCTATTTGTGCCTTGATGGTAGTTTATGTTGTTACTTCTCTTACAATTTCAAGGTCAATCACTTTGGGATGCTTTTCCTCTATCCACCCATGAATTTATTCATCATCACCATGAATAAATTTTGCTTCCAAATGGAGTGGCATATCTTGATAGGTGCTTTCCAAGCCTTGTTGATGATCCTTCAATGTGGGTATTGTGATCCAAACTTTCTATATTGACAGATGTTTTTTTCATCTACAATTAAGCTTCTCCTTCATTCTTGCCTTCTTTCATCTTATCATTTGTGGTAGAAACAGATGGTTTATCTGACATGATCTCAAAGAAGAATGTGTTGCAAAGAAGAGATCTTCTCAAAGTGAATCTAGAAGCACTCAAGGCTGCACATGTTAATGGACTTATGGTTGTTTTATGGTTGGGAATTGTAAAGGCTGAAGGACCAAAGAATATGATTGGTTTGCCTCCAAAACCTTATTCATTATTATTTAGGAATATTGTTTTAAACTACGAGCGATCATGAACTTTCATAAATGTGAAGGTAATGTTGGTGGAAAAGTTAGCATTCCTTTACAAATATTGGTTTTAAATTCTGGCAAGGAAAATCCTAAAATCTTTACGAATAAGGATGGTACATGGAATAGAGAATGCCTTACCTTCGGTGCGGGTGACCGGCCTTTACTCAAGGTCTCATGGCTGCTAAGGTGTACTCTAATTTCGTGAAGAGATGTGTGGAAAATATGCTTTAAGTTTTGGATTCTAGGATAGTAACTAAGATAGAAGTCGTCCTTGGTCTGGAAGGTGAATTGCGATATCCATCATAACCTAAATGTCAGGGTTGGAATTTCCCTACAATTGGAGAATTTTAGTGCTATGACAACTACCTTCTCTCAGAGTTGAAAGTTGCTACAAAAAGTATCAGACAACTTGAGCACTTGGTTGTCTAAGTTAGTTGTTTAATATGATTTTTTTTTTCATATCCTCATTTTCTACGTTGTATTTATCTATTTCTCTTCATCCCATATTAACAGCGTTTGTACCTGTTCCAATTTTTTATTCCTTCAATGCAATGATTATGTGGCTGGCTATTGTAGTATAGCTTACTTCGAGTTATTAAGCCCTCTTTGTAGATTATTTTTTATTAAATGTCAATTGATTCTTTTTAAGTCTTATGCATTCCAAGCCCTGGTGATCCATTGTGCTATTGGATTGTATTTATTGTTATGCTTGCAATTGGATGTGTTCTAGGTGAGTTCTTTGTATGATTATGCATCGTTGAAATAGACTTTTAATTTTCTGATGGACTATCTTAATGAGGGATTATTCCCTGGTTAATTATACTTTTCTATGTTTCAGTAACCATTATGTTGTATTGTTGTTAATTTTTTCGATAAATCTTATCTGACTAGTTGTATTTTTCCTGAATAAACAATAAGTTTTTTCCATCCTGTTATTAATTTGTTGCATAAATGATCTCTTGGAAAGTTCCATGCTATGAGGAAAATCCTTCTTCTCAAGATGTCTAGCTTATGCCAACAAATAAAAAGGTACTGGAAATAAGCAAAGTCGCATCTTGAATCTGTAGCATAGCAGCTTGGGTTCTTAAACAATTGCCCCACTTTGTGTGAAAGCTTAGTTTTTTTTATAGGACATAATAAATGAAAATCTACAAGTACGTTTTACTTTAATGGTTGAGATGGTTGGGGATATTTTTGAAAAGCTAATCTGTGAAGCTTGTCTATCATTGAATATTGTGCTTTAAATTCAATTTATTTGCATGTCATGATGCTGGATGATTTGCAGTTTTTCATATCTCTTACTTAAGGTTAAAGTAGTTGAAAACATACTCGTGAATTGTTGCTTGCTGATTTACATTTTGTCATAATTTTTTTTTAAACGTTAAAGCATGAGAAAGTTAACTAATTATGTTAAAGAGGGGTACTCTAATGTAAGAGTAATGTGGTTTGGATTCAAATGAAGAACTTCATCTTTGTATGTACATATGTGAAATAATCAATGTTCGAGTCCAGTCAAACTTGTAGATATGCTGCCACCCCTCAAGGACTCATCACCGGTGTTTTCTAGTGTTGGCGATGAGTGGACACCCTGGAGGATGTTGGTGATGAAATCCATCTCTTAGTGCATCTCTTACAAATAGGGGACATCTAGGATATCTCCTTCTTAGAGAGGAAATACTCTGGTATGTCTCTTCTTATGTAGGAATGTCTAAACATTCCTTGTCCATGGGCTATTTTATGGTGTCAAAACTGATTTGATGTAGTTTTAAGCCTACTACATAAAAAGTAAATCATTCACCAATTCAAAGCCTAACCTATGTCAAAAACTGTGGACAACAACAATAGCTTTAGAGGGTCATTTTTTGAATTTATATGCTTGGAGATTGCTACTTGTCTGTCAAGTTAGAGTCTCAAATGGTAGGAATGAAGTTTTTGTGTGGGCAGCAAAAATATGTTGGATCAGGTGCACAGCAACAATAATTAAACACACGGCAGAATAAATCAACAAGCACATGAGACACAGCTTTTAACGTGGTTCACCCAACCAATTTGGGCTACGTCCACCAAACATAGGCATCAGGAATATATTAATCAAATTAGGAGATTACATCATGAAATCCTCACACTCACTCTTGGCAAATCATCCGAATGATTGCCTGTTATATAGCATAGACAATATAACAGCCTCATAACTCCCTCACATCAAATATAGGAGGCATTAACTCCCTCCTAACAACCTGGAGCTAACCTAGGAACTGAATCCCTATTGTTGTCATCCTTCAGAGATTTTTGCCTATTTGACTAAAACAGAAAATCTCAACAATCTCCACCTTGACAACAATTCGCCTGATGCCCTGTTATTATTATTTTTTCTGCAAGCCAAGAGAAGCCAAACACCAGCATAGCTTCTCCAACAAAACTGGTTTCGTGAACATGTCTGCACAGTTCTCCTTTGTATGCACCTTTTCAAGAGAAACGCCCCTTTCAGTGATAACCTGTCTTACAAAATGATACTTGATTGGAATATGCTTTGATTTACTATGATAGGCCGGATTCTTAGCCAAATGTATTGCACTTTGACTGTCACAAAGTAACCTGATGTTATCCTGTAACCTACCAAACTCACCAAGCAAACCTTTCAACCAAACCGCCTCTTTGCAAGAATGAGAAGCAGCAATGTATTCTGCTTCAGTAGTGGACAAAGCAACAATGTTCTGTAGCTTTGACATCCAGCTTATAGCTCCACCTGCAAGAGTAAAGACATACCCTGAAGTTGACCTTCTCCTATCCAAATCACCTGCAAAATCAGAATCAACATATCCGCAAACAAATTCACTACTCTTATTGTAAGAAATACAATAACTACTTGTGCCTCTCAAGTACCGAAGCACCCATTTCACTGCTGACCAGTGTTCTTTACCCGGATTTGCCATGTACGTGCTGACAACCCCAACAGCATGAGAAATATCTGGTCGCGTACACACCATCGCATACATCAAACATCCTACTACATTGGCATAAGGAATTCGAGACATATAATCCTTTTCTTCATCGGTATTAGGACATAAACTCGAAGAAAGCTTAAAATGGGAAGCTAAAGGGATTGACACAGGCTTCACATTGTTCATACCAAACCTCAAAAGTATTTTTTCAACATACTTCTGTTGTGATAGCCACAGCTTACCATTGCCCCTGTCTCTGAAAATCTCCATGCCCAAAATCTGTCTTGCGGCTCCTAGATCTTTCATATCAAACGTCCTTGCCATCTGAGTCTTCAACCTGTTGATTTCTTCAATGCTTTTGCTTGCTAAAAGCATATCATCAACATATAACACTAAGATAATGAACATGCCATTATTTAACTGCTTGAAATAAACACAATGATCATATTCACTTCTAACATATTTCTGACTCAACATGAAAGAATCAAACTTCTTATACCACTGCCGAGGCGACTGCTTCAGGCCATATAATGACTTCTTGAGCCTGCAGACAAATTTCGCATTGCGATGCTGAACAAACCCTTCCGGTTGTTCCATATATATTTCCTCATCTAAATCACCATGTAGAAATGCAGTCTTAACATCTAACTGCTGCAACTCCAAATCAAACAAAGCCACTAATGCTAACACAACTCTAATTGAAACAATTTTAACCACTGGTGAAAAAATCTCATGAAAGTCTATGCCAGCTTTCTGAGAAAACCCTTTTGCAACCAGCCGAGCTTTGTACCTGTCTTCCATATCATTCACACCTCGTTTCAGCTTGAAGACCCACTTGCATCCCACAGTTTTCCTACCTTTGGGAAGTTCAACCAGATCCCACGTACCATTCTTACCTAAGGCCATCATTTCTTCCTTCATGGCTGCTTTCCATTTGTCACTATCTGAACCTTCTACAGCTTCCTGATAACACAAAGGTTCATCATCATTAGCGATCAAAGCAACTGAATCATCATACCTTCTCGGACGGCGTTTGATCCTTGTAGATCTCCTTAAGATTGTTTCTGGTGCTTCCACAACTGGCTGTCTATCAACTGTAGGAATTTCTTCATGATCGCCATCTGAGACCTGTTCATGTCCTCCATCTGAACCCTGTTCATAATCTGATTTTGAAACCTGTTCATGACTAGAATCTGAACTATCGTCGTTATGACTATCATTAGAAATGTTGTCAAACTGAATATGCTGGAAATCAGATACATCATCCTGTTTCAATCTTCTATCTACATCTAACTGTACAAGAGAGGATTCATTAAACTTTACATCTCTGTTGATGATGATTTTGCGGGTAGTAGGATCCCACAATCTAAATCCCTTTGTTCCATCACCATACCCAACAAAGATATACCTTTTAGACTTTGGATCTAATTTAGTTCGCTGATGTTTAGGCACTAGAGCATATGCATCACAACCAAACACTCTGAGTTTAGAATAGTCACAAGGGTGTCCTGTCCATACCTCTTGCGGAACCTTGCAGTCTATTGCCGTTGATGGAGATCGGTTTATCACATAACAAGCAATTGCCACTGCTTCCGTCCACAACTCCTTCGGCAACCCGGCGTTACTCAGCATACACCTTGCTCTCTCTAGAAGAGTACTGTTCATGCGTTCAGCAACTCCATTCTGCTGAGGAGTATAAACCGTGGTCTTATGTCTTTCGATCCCTGCATCCTTGCAATAGCTGTCAAACTCCTTGGAGGAAAACTCACCACCATTGTCAGTTCTTAAACATTTTATTGTTCTACCAGTGCTGTTTTCTACCAATGCTCTAAACTGCTTGAAAACTGTAAAAACATCAGACTTCTTTTTCAACATGAAGACCCAAACTTTCCGAGAAAAGTCATCAATGAATGATACAAAATATGACGAGCCACCATATGACGTTGTGGGGGGTGGACCCCAAACATCTGAATGGATATAATCAAGTATGCCTTTACTAGTATGTTTGCCTGTTTTAAACTTTTGTTTACTTTGTTTACCAAACAGACAATGTTTACAGAAATCCAATTTTCCAGATCTTAGATTAGGAAGTAACTTTCGGTCAGCCAAAATTTTCAATCCCCTTTCACTCATATGCCCCAATCTTTGATGCCATAAGTGAATGGAACTACTGTCATGTTCAGACACAGACACATGATCTGACCCAGTTCTACCTTCTAACTGAAATAGATTTCCTACTTTCTTAGCTTTCATCACTAGTAAGATACCTTTATAGATTTTCATAACTCCACCTTGAATTACAGTTTTATATCCATTTGAATCAAGTGCTCCTAATGAAATCAAATTTTTTCTTAAATCTGGTACATGTCTCACATCAATTAATATTTCGGTTGTGCCATCAAACATTTGTAGTTGTATGCTTCCAATCCCAACAATATTACATGTTACATCATTACCCATGTACACAACACCATCATCAATTGATCTATATTTTTTAAACCAATCTCTATGTATACACATGTGGTTTGATGCCCCGGAATCTAACAACCAATGTTGACCATGATTTGAAACATTAGCTGATAATACTTCATCACTCATACCTGAACCAGATACTGAACCTGTATCTGTGGTATTGGCTTCCTTCTTTTCTGTCGAAGAGCCTTCTTTAGCAACCTGCTTTCGCTTCCAGCAATCCTCTTTTAGATGTCCAGCCTTGCCACAATGCCAGCACTTCATCTTGGGCTTCTTTCCTTTGGACTTCGAACGAGAGTCGCTATGATTTCCACCGGAGTGTCTCTCTCGTGAGCGACCTCTGGCCATCATTACCTCTGATGTAGAGGTGTCTGCATTTGACCTCTTCCTCGTCTCCTCAGCCAACAAGGCTTCAACAACATCGTTAAACTCAAGGATATCTGATGTACTAAGGGCACTTTGAGTTTTCGCCATTTGTATCAACAAAAACACAATAATCTCCAATATCCAACCAGCAATAAAAAAATTGCCTTTGCCTTTGATTTTACACAAAAAATCTACCTATGCCTTTGATTTTACACAACAAAAAACTGCCTTTTTTTTTGCACTTAAAAAAAAAAACTGCCCTTTTCAAAAAAAACTTTCTGCCATATGTAACATCTCAAAAAAAAAAGGATAAGTCCCTTTTTTTTTTCCTTTTTTAAAAAAAAAAAAAACGCTTCATATCCCAGCACACAAAAAATTTCTTGTTTGCACTTCACACAGAAAAAAAATTTCTTGTTTGAATTAACTCAGGTAGCGGAGGTCTTACGCTCTTCACTCCCAACATGTAAAACTAATTTTTCAATGCCATTCGTTTCTCTCCCTCTGGATACTGTCAAGGTATATGCAAACACAACAGTCCTCGGTTGCAATCAAAGGGACAACTCAATTGTTGTTTGCCTAGCAGTTTTCTAGACTAACGACGTCGTATATAATAAACAACACTTACAGTTCGATTTTCCACAAGCGAGGAAGCCTGCCTGCCTGGTCGTTGACGCCATTGTTAAATGTAATATTCAGTGGTTTACATGTGTGAGCACTCTGCCCAAGCTGATCGAAGGAGAACCGCGAGCCTGTGCCTGGAGTCTGTCCTCTGCACAGCGCTTCACACCTCCACGCAGATTTTGTAAAATATAGCTACTAACAGCCCAAGATTATCAATACCAAATATTTCACATTCAGAACTTAATATGTTGTTTAAGATGACATACCTTGACTACCAGCGGAAGATGTAATGGCTGCCATCTTCTGTCTTCTGTCTTCTGCTCAGAATTTGGTTTCTCTCCTCTTGCCCTCACTTCCTTTATGTGCTTCTTGATGGAGAAGAATGCAACTCTTGTGTGTGGGAGAGAGAGGACCCAATCCTTTATATATTATTTAACTCTAATCTGGTACGTCCATCATATACCAATTCAACGCTTAAGATCTAATGCTTTAATGCTTTAATGCTTTAATGCTTTAATGCTTTTAACGCTTTAATGCTTTAATCGGGTCACATTAAGATTTAGAAACTGCAGATTTCTAACATTCTCCCACTTGACCCGAGTATTCATAATATTAAGTGTTGAACATCATACTATGATAAATTGCTGAGAGTTATGGCGGTTGTGCACTATTAATTCAATGCATTCCCTTCCATATACTACAATACCAGCAATCCATCAATTCATACTCATAATTTATATAAAACAGCATAATGGTCCACATAATGTCTTATATCATAATGATTAAACATAATATCTTTATAAGACTCTTTCTTGTTTAAAATTACATAAAATACGCAATACTTCATTAAAACAAGAGACACATAATTGTATATCAGAAACACATAAAAGAGCTCAGAATGTCACACATCAATTATTATTAATACAACCAAGACCCATTCTTTGAACATGTTCCTTAAATTGTTTTGGTTGTAACCCTTTCGTCAAAGGGTCTGCAATCATAAGTTCTGTCCTGATGTGCATGATTGACACTCTTTGTTTCTGAACCTCATCTTTCACAACAAGATACTTCAGTTCTATATGTTTGGCACCTTTAGAGTACTTGTCGTTCTTTGAGAAAAATACTGCTGCAGAGTTATCACAATAAATTTTCAGCGGCTTGCTAATGGTGTCGACAACCGCAAGTCCTGAAATAAAGTTCTGCAACCATAATGCATGAATTGTGGCTTCATAACATGCCACAAATTCTGCCTCCATAGTGGATGAAGCAACGATAGTCTGTTTCGCACTTTTCCATGATATGGCACCTTGAGCAAACATAAACAGGTAACCAAAAGTCGATTTTCTAGTATCGATGCATCCAGCAAAATCTGAATCGCTATATCCAATCACATAGGATGCCTTTCCCATATCTTTCATTTCAAAGTTCGTCGAGAGAAATTCCTTAGTCTCATGCAATATACTTAAATTATTTGCAGCAAGCAAGATGTCATCAACATAAAGGACCAGAAAAATAAACTTGCTCCCACTGATCTCTTGGTATATACAGTGATCAACCGTATTTTCCTTAAAACCAAAAGATGTAATAATGGTATTGAACTTAATATACCATTGTCGGGATACTTGTTTAAGCCCATATATTGACTTCTTAAGTTTACACACCAATTGTTCTTTACCTTCTACAGAAAAACCCTCAGGTTGATCCATATAAACATCCTCATCAAGATCTCCATTCAGAAACTCCTTGTAATCAACAATTCCAATATCATAATCTGATTCTTGCATATAAACCACATAATTATTAGAAATAGCTGACCTACAATTTCTTTGAGGTCTTCTTAATGCTACTTGTTGTGGTTCATGCATATCAGCATTATGTAAGTCATTTCCTTCAGGAAGTACTTCTTCATTTATATGTTTTTCATTATCATCATGTTGTTCTACAACAGCTGGAACAACATTTGGAGTAATAGTAGATGGAGGAACTATTCTAGGCAATGTAACATTTACCCTGGTTTCCTTTATTTCTACTATTTCTCTTCTAGTACTCCCACTGACTTCACCATTCTCAATGAATCTTGCATTACCAGTTTTTATGAAGCAAATAGACATAACCATAACGGGAAAAATCGTCAATAAAAGTGATGAAATACTTTTCTCCATTAAAGGCTGGAGTGTCCATAGGTCCGCAAATATCAGTGTGTATTATTTCAAGAAGCTGGCTGCTTCTAGTGGCTCCTTTCTTATTATGTTTGGTTTGTCTACCTTTAATACAATCCACACATAATTCTAGATCACTAAAGTCCAAATTTGACAAAATTTCATTACTTACTAATCTCATCATTCTTTCTTTGGATATATGACCTAGTCGTTTATGCCCCAAGAAAGCAGAATTTTCATTCAGCATGCTACGTTTACATCCAACATTATTTACTACATTCAACAAGGAATTCGCATAAGTGTCATTCAGTTTCAATTTATATAAACCATCAATTAGAATACCAGAACCAACATTATCAGTATTCTTATATAAATCAAAACAACCAGATCCAATCATACATCTAAAACCAGAAATATCCAATTTACTTGCGGAAATAAGGTTTCTAGATAATGAAGGTACATAAAGGGTACTGTATAAGTTTAATACATATCCACTTAGACAATAAGTCCCAATGCCTTCAATTGAAGATTTCATTCCGTTTCCCATAAAGAGAAAACGATCTTCATTTGGATTTATGGTTCGGATCGTAAGAAATCACTGCACATTGTTGGAAACATGAGTTGTAGCACCAGTATCAAGCCACCATGTATTAATAGGAACTTCAACTAAATTTGATTCAAAACATACGAAAGATAGATAATCACCTCTCTTTTTGAACCAAGCTTTCCTTTTCGGACAGTCACTTTGATAATGTCCTTTCTTTTTACAGAAATGACATTGGACATCCTTTAGTTCCTTCTTTTCCTCATCCTGCCCATTCTTAGCAGGTGCCTTTTTCTTCTTGAAATGACTTGATTTTCCTTTCTTTTCTTTACCAGCTTTATTACTCACAAAACTTACTGAGTGATTCACTTGATTTTTCAAATGTCCTTCTTCCTGAACAAGTCTACTGGCCAATTCATTAACATTCCACTTATCCTTTATAGTGTTATAGTTAATCTGAAAAGGTCCATATTCAGAAGGTAGCGAGTTCAGGATGAACTGGACAAGAAAAGAATCCTCTACTGTAAGTCCCGGGGAGTTTAACCTTGCCGCAATATTAGTCATCTCTATAATGTGCTCTTGCATAGTTCGCGACCCATCAAACTTCATGGTCGTGAGTTCTGCCATAAGAGTACCAGCGAGCGACTTATCAGCTGAACGAAAACGCTCTTCCACAGACTTCATATATTCCTTAGCACTTTCTGTTTGTGGAATTGTTGACTTGATGTTGTTAGCAACAGTCATCTTAATAAACATAAGGCTCAATCTGTTACTGCGTTCCCATGCTTTATGGTGTGATTTTTCTGCCTCAGTACTATCTCTTGTAAGAGCAGCAGGCTTATCCACAAGGAGTGCCAAGTCAAGATCCTGAATACCTAAATGGAAATTGACTTGTTCTTTCCATTCAGAAAAATTAACACCAGTGAACAATGTAACAGATGAAGCATGTGTATTCATGGTAACTCCTGCAAATTAAAAATGAAATCACTACAAGCTCATAACTAACGCGATTCAGATGTAGACATAATAGTATAATATAGCACTCCTTTGGGTAGATACTATCTTATACTTAACATAATTAAATACCAAAACATAAGCAGGTAATAAATATATTCAATCAAATAGAACTGACATCTTTGGATGATCAATATTTATTTAATCAAAATATCTATTAAACCTCATCATGTCAACTAGTTATAGAACAAGACTTTCCTTTGGGTAAGTTCTCAGGTTCTATCATTAGTGACGCCAGTTCTTAATTGGTATTATTATAACTGGCAATTTCTATCAATAATCATTATGTCACTTATGCACTAAATGATTATTCTGATTTTGACCACTTTGGTGATTAACAAAATCATAAATCTCATGTGCATAAATAATTTATAACACATACCTCATGTAAAACAATCAGTCATAGAGCAATTACTATTATGCCCAAATTTCAAACAATTATTTTGTACCAGTAAACTTTAATCGTGCAAAGCCAAAACAGTAAATGATGCACGAAAAGACCCTAAAAACTCTGAAATTGTAATGGATCAACGCATCATTTAAGTAGAACGACCAACGCATATGCAAATTTTGAAGAGACATTCAACACATGACATCAACGCATAGAGAAATGATTCAGTCATCAATAGAGCACCATTGTTTTCCCTTCAACCAGCGTTCAAACTTCAACGAGAATGGTCCTAGAGTCTATGCAAACTTCAAAAACAGCACAGTTGCGGAGATGCTCAACTTATCACACTGTAACTATGAATCAACACGGAACAGAGATACTTCAACGTTGGCAAAGCGAAGCATATCTTCAATGGAATCTTGATTAACAGAAATCCAGGGTGCAGTTAATGAGGGCAATGAAATAGTTGTTTTACAACTGGAACTCAAAAGCAACAGACCCCTCCGAAAACTCAAATCCCAATCTCAAAACTATGGAAAAAAAAAATCGGTAATTGACATATTATCTTTGCAATGCATGCTAAAGGGATTAGTACGTTTTCGTAAGCGGAGATATTTTTTTTCATCCCATCCCCGACTCTGGTAATTTGGAGATACCTTCCAGCTGTCCTTTAAAAAAGCTGCCTCCAATGCGACATGGCCAGTAGGCTTGCAGGTGAGACATAAGAACGAGACATGAGGCAATGGAACATGGACATGGGGCAATAATAGGCGGGATCATGATTAATGGCACAACCTCGTAACGACATTGGAAACAAGGTTACATCAAAACGCAACAGAGTCCCTAGCACAACGTTAACATGCCGACAGCACTGCGTGCCCAGCACCAGGCATTAGAGGATATTTCTTCTGAACTTCAAGCCGAGAGAAATGCGTCGGCCAACTCAATCGATGATGCTTTGCTCATGATTTCCCGCTTACAGAAAGAGAAATCCAGGCTGGCACTTGATTAATACACAGTACAGAAGGGAGACGGAACAGATCCCAATGACTTCGACTTAAGCAAGAACTCAATTTCCTACATGCAGTACCAATAAGCCACGATGGGCGAAACGAATCTTGATTGGATTTGATTAACATCATGAGTAAAGCACAGAACAGTCATAGGAAATATTCAGTTATTGATTGGTGGCTCCGATACCAAATGTAAAATATAGCTACTAACAACCCAAGATTATCAATACCAAATATTTCACATTCAGAACTTAATATGTTGTTTAAGATGACATACCTTGGCTACCAGCGGAAGATGTAATGGCTGCCATCTTCTGTCTTCTGTCTTCTGCTCAGAATTCGGTTTCTCTCCTCTTGCCCTCACTTCCTTTATGTGCTTCTTGATGGAGAACAATGCAACTATTGTGTGTGGGAGAGAGAGGACCCAATCCTTTATATATTATTAAACTCTAATCTGGTACGTCCATCATATACCAATTCAACGCTTAAGATCTAATGCTTTAATGCTTTAATGCTTTAATGCTTTTAACGCTTTAATGCTTTAATCGGGTCACATTAAGATTTAGAAACTGCAGATTTCTAACAGATTTTACCAGCACTGTCAACACAATTTTTTAAACAAAAAAACGTGTGCCTGGAGTCTGTCCTCCACGTGCATAACATACTCCACGCAGGTCGTAATACCTTCTTCAGCGCCAACCAATGGACGGCTCCACGCAGGTATAGAACGACTTACTCAGCACACCGCATGGTCAAAGACTTCAGGTATATGCACGCAGCAATGTTATAAAAAAACAGGCTCCACGCACCAGCAGATGCCAATTTCAGACTCCACGCACAGCAGATATATATAAAACAAATGGTTTATTGAAACAACGCAGCACCAGCAAGCACATATTTAACACTCAATCAAAAAACGCACAGCAGTTTAAAATATTCAGGATCAACGGCTGCCCAATCCACGCACAGAGTTGCAATCACACGGATATATCAGCGGTCACACACCAACAGCTCAGTCCGCACCCGCACCAGCACAGTCCGCACCTTCTGAATGCATTCACGACCTCCTCCGCTGCGCCTGACGTCCAACAGTGCTCTGATACCAATTGTTGGATCAGGTGCACAGCAACAATAATTAAACACACAGTAGAATAAATCAACAAGCACATGAGACACAGCTTTTAACGTGGTTCACCCAACCAATCTGGGCTACGTCCACCAAACATAGGCATCAGGAATATATTAATCAAATTAGGAGATTACATCATGAAATCCTCACACTCTCTCTTGGCAAATCATCCGAATGATTGCCTGTTATATAGCATAGACAATCTAACAGCCTCATAACTCCCTCACATCAAATATAGGAGGCATTAACTCCCTCCTAACAACCTGGAGCTAACCTAGGAACTGAATCCCTATTGTTGTCATCCTTCAGAGATTTTTGTCTATTTGACTAAAACAGAAAATCTCAACAAAATATGGAATAAAATTGGGTTTGCAGTTTCAATTTCCAATAAGTTATTCTTTTACCTCCAGGTTCAGCTGAAAAATATTTTTGTCATTTTGAAATAATTTTCATTTCTTGTGGGGACTACTTGTAATGGATATCATATGGGTGTTAGTCATGGATATGTATGATTTCAAAATTTTAACATTTATTTTCTACGTTCCAGGGGTTACTTTTTCATTTCTAGCACAATGGTATGTATATTATGCAATTTTTGGTCAATAAAGAGATGCAGTAGTAAGTTAATGGAGTATGAAAGAGTGTAATAAGTCAATGGAATGAACATACTAAACAAAATCTAGCTTAGCATCACAATAGGGATCTTGACACAATTAATCACAGGAAATGAAGACACAAAGTAGATGAAGGCTAGAATAGGAAACATGGTAAACATTTAGTCATCTTAATTTGCTAAAAAATACTTTGTTTCTAGACCTGTTACGGATCAGAGCTAAATGCCTATAACTAGTCCTAAACAAGGTATTTCGTGGAAGAAAACATAGCAAATGATTTTTCGCAAATGGGGATTATCATATCCCCATTAATATTCGATAGTCCTAACTGATAATGTTCAAAACACGTGCAAGAGAAGATCCATGTGGGCGGTAAGGGTATGGACTTCTCTTGAAAGAGGGAAAACTTCAAGGACAAGGCAAGTTCAAACTCAATCAAATCTAGATCCAATAAAGTGGGAGCACTGAATTGGAAACTAAAGCACCGAAGAGGATCCACTTCCGAAGGAAAGTAAATGATGGCATATCGTAGAGAAGGTAGAAAGTAAAGTTCTCATCTTCCCATTTTATGAGATTTTGAGAGATCGCAAGCCTCGTAATAAGGATTTGATCTGAAAATGGATCTTAGTCTTCTGTCAAAGAAATTTTCATAAGCAGGCATCCACTGTACTTTGGTCATAGCTCCCTAATATGGTTTCAAAATTCCACAAGACTTCACAGGGAGTTTGATGACACCGATAGCAACATATCCATATATTTATAGCGTAGAATATTATATTTTGACCCTTCAAATGCATAAAAATCGATCTTCTTTAATTTGGCAATAATTTGCTCATTACAATGTCTGATTGAGCTGAAATTTGCACTGAGATGGCTGGCATCATACTTCACATGGTCACCAAAACTTAGCTTTGTACTCCACCATCTATCCCCTAAACAACAAAATACAGTCCACTCCCGAAGTTGGGAATTTGAGGAGTGGAATAGCATGGAAAGATATCCCAACATTGGAAGGATAGGTGTTAGCATTAGGTGGGTCAAAGGGGTGTTTGTAGGGTCAGCCTATAATTTGGGCACTACCAGGGCATACAAAATCCGATTGGGCTGAAATTTTCACTAAAATTTTTGACATCGTACTTCATGTGGGCACCAAAATGCAGCTTGAAATTTGACCATTTGGTTTACCAAACACCAAAAGCCAGTCCACCCCTGAATTTGGAAATTTGAAGGCTGGAATGAAAAGGACATGTACCACATTAGGAGGGGGAGGTAGAATGAGACCCCATATCATCCCCCAGAGTCCAAGAATCAATTGTAATCTTCCTTGCATGGAGAATCCTACATATTTGCCAGAGTTGGAAAACAAGAAGGAAAAGATGAAGAGCCATTGTGGAGGTTGGAGTACAAAGAACAGATAAGAGCTCTATAGCTCTAGAGCAGAGCAGAGAATCCGAAGGGGGGCCATCCATTAATCGAGCAAAGTGAAAATGAAGAAAATGATGGACAAGTTATCAATGAATCACAACGATCTAGTTACTCCACAATGACTATAGAATCTATTTCATTTTCATTGCAGATTGTGTGTTCAATTGAAAGAACAATTTTAATTAATTATTTGAAGACGTTGAAGATTGTAAAATCAGAGTATCTCATTAATTACATGAATGGATACTTTCCATAGCCTGGTAATAATAAGATTAAAGTGGATCTGCTCTAGCCATGACTAGTACCAATGCTTTGAATAGAGCGGCAGTGTTGGAAAGGGAGGTAGAATCTTCCATTGTTGACGACATTACTTCTGAAGCTCCACCTGAACCACAACATTGTATTTTGTCATACCAAGAGGATTTAAAAGAAGAAAATTCAATCTTCTTGCTGGATTTTCTCCCAAGAGGATTTAAAAGAAGAAAATTCAATCTTCTTGCTGGATTTTCTCCCAACGAAGGTTTCTCCGCAGTAAAACTTTGTCGGTTGTTGTTACTATGTTTCTCGTTAATTAGAGTGATTGTCACACCATTTACATAACTATTATCAATTACAGAACTGTAACATATCATAGTATCATAATAAAACAAAATAACCTAGAAAAAATAGCATTGCCATCTTAATATTTATGGAAGACTATTTTTGAAGTGCAAACACATAATGACGTCTGCAACATAGACTTAGTACTAGCCAAATTGCAGTAGTTAAACTTGAAGAACAAAGCATTTAAAGTTTAGTAGACCCTACCCAAATGATCTTAGTTTCATTGAAAATTGAAAGTCCATTATAGATTTAAAGTTTGTAATGATGAAATACCAAGTTTTCATATTTCCTGCAAATTGTTGGTTCTTGAGTTTTTTTATTAACCATTCTTTTTATTTTTAGCTTCCAAGTTGTGTGTTCAACACGCACCATGTTTAGAAAATATTTAAGCCTACCATGACTATTTTCTTTTTTTAATTCGAGTAGTGCCTTAAACTTTTTAGTGCTTTGGCCAGTGGTACATGATTATAGGAAACAACATGTGGAATTTGGAGAGTACCATTACCAATGTGAATGGTAGCCACTCTTTTCTCTTCGAGTTGATCTAGGTATACAAGCTCAAAATTTGGCTAGTAGTGTGGCTTCATTTGGAAAAGTGTGGTTCCATCCTCTCAATCACAGAAAGAAGAAAAAAAAAAAAAAAAAAGAGTTGTTGCATTGGTGAAGAGTACAAAAGAAAGAATATGTGGCTCTTGTTTTGAAGGATGTTATAAAAGTTGTGCAAAGGTAGAATCCACTATTTAACATTTCCTTATTTCCTCACAAGCCACCACCTACAACTATTGCTAATTGAGTACCCTTCACTGATGCAAAAGATGAGAAAGTTGTCATCTTTTCATTGCATTGGGTGTAACTTGGTTTTCGTGGGTATTTCGATCTGTGTGTAGGGGAGTTTTCACTTATGCCTATGTGGACCTTTGACAAAAAAATCTATCCTTTTATTCTTAACTTATTCTTCAAGATCAAAATCAATTTTTTCAAATTGAAGGAGAAAGCTCCCCTCTTGGTTTTTTTGGAAGTCAAAACAACCGTGAAGGTGGCATTGCTTCTTTGCAAACCAGAGCTCCTTGCAGGGTTTCCCAGACCAGACCCCCTTTAAAAGCTTCTTTATTTTTTACAATACATGATCTTCCTGCATATGACACTTTTATGAGTCTCAATTTCATCTCATGTATACCCAGGAAAACATGTTATTAGAGTTGTTTGATTGAGCATCCCTGCGCTAACTACTCTTTCTCTTCCTTAATGAGGAAAAAACCTCTTCCTCTTTCATTTGGAAAAAACTTGAAACATCATTTTATCTTTGAAAACAAATCTAGAAAAATATGTTCTTAAATCCAAGTTTTGTAACAATGCCTTTGGCCTAGTTTAGAGTTTCCATTTTTTTTTTCATGAAGTAATAATTGTATTTGTGGCTTTTTTAGAAAGTTATCATTGTATTAGGGTTCATATTTTATACGTCAATTTAGCTCATATTTTTCTTTATAGCAGTGGCCTTAGTATTCTCACTTTGTATCCACTCTTGTACTAACCTTGTCTTAGACCTTGTTTTGTGTATCTAATAGACATTAACCAACTTAATTTATCTTTTGAATGCATAATAATTTTAGACTAGTTTACAAATAAAAAAATGGTGAATTGCTAACGCATTTTTTGGTTACTAGGATTTTTTTGGCATTTTTTTCCAATATTAAGTTAAAAACAAAAATATGAAAGAGGGATATTACTTTGGTAAGCCATGACAATTAGCAATGTGAATTCCATTGGCAATTAGCATAGAAAACTCCCCTGAATATCTACGGATCAACCTTCGAGTTCTCCTTGTAATTACCCTATTATGGTTGCATATATTGTTTGGATCTTTTGTTGAATTTTTGGCACTCTTTCCCCAAAAAAGCCACATGGTCAACTCTCTTGATTCATGTTTGAAGCATTCTTGTTGATCTTGACACTTGAGTTTTGTAGGATAACTCTAAACTTCCGAAATTTGCTTGAAGCACTCTTGTTGATCTTTGACACTCTTCAATATTTTTATCTTTGGACAATATTAATTCACAATGTTGTAGATTTAAGTCCTTGTACTTTATTTTTTGTGTTTATTTTCATTGTGTTAATATGCACTCCAGAATGGGGGAGATATTGTCACCCAGAATAATGTAACATGACAATAAATAAATAAAATTATTCCTTAAAACAAATTACATGTTGTCTAGAAAAACAAATGTTTTCAAATTGACACACACAATTATCTAGTTATCCATTTACCCATATGAGTAGCAAAAAACTGAGGAGTTCTGAACTCTAACAGTAGGTACATTTTGATTTTTGGATGGCTGTAAATTTCTGCGTGACTTTTAGGGTTTTAAATTTACATTTAATGAGATTAAATAACTTTTGGTGTGCTTCCTTCACCTCAAGGAACATCTCACCTATTCATAGTTTGATTTATATTGGAGTTGTCAACATATTTGTATTGATTTATGACTTTCAAAAATACATTTTAGCCAATTTCTAAATGATTTTAAAAAATGGACAGATCTATTATATAAAATATTTTAATGTGCTTTGCGAGACAAATTTAGAATCTATCAAACCAAGAGTTAAAAAAATGTGCTTTTAATTTTATTCTTATCTAAATTGAAATCTCCCCTAAAATTTTATATTGATGGTTAATAATTCCTACTTTACCCAGAAGATAATAAATTTTGCTAAATCTGAAACCTATAGTGGATCCATCATAATTCCATATCTATTAAACAATGAGAGGGATCAAATCCACTGAGGTGCAAACCTTTTTTAGACTGCAAAACTTGAGGAAACATTTTCAGCTTGACCAATTTGATTTTTGTTGGTGCTTCATAGTTCTGGAGTTAAGATGTGATATATATTGGTTTATGAAAACTTTTATTAATGCTGATTTTTTTTAAGAGGTTCACATGAATATTATTATTTTTTGGGGGCTACAGTCATGAAGATGGGCTCTCTACTATGACCTTGTCTACACCTTGTTATGATTAAGATGTCAGTATTGGTCATTTTGTTCACTTATTAAATGAACATTAAAGGGAATAAGGGTTAACCACAAGGGGCTGAAGGCATCGAAATTGTGAAATTTCATAATGTTCTTTTAATATAAGTTACAATTGTTTATGGCTCTGATACACTTGTATAGGGTGTTAAATGATGAATGAGTTGGTATTTGAAGAGTAACTACGCACAAGAGAGTTAGTCTCAAGAGTAATAGGGTCTATCAAATATCGTTGAGTCAAGGAAGGAAGGACCATTATTTATAGGGAAGAGTCTTGGGCCTACCTTGAGCTTAGACAAGCCATCTTTGTGCTCTTTTCCACGCCTCAGTGAATTAAATGAAGTGTAGATAAGCCATCTTGAAGTACCTGCAAAGCTCTGTGGGAAATTAATAATCATGTGGAACCTCACGAAGTGTGGAGGTGGACTAAGGATTTATTTCTTTGTATGAGAAGTACTTGGATTCCCATTCTCAGTGGTTAATGAGGCAGTAGTGGTAAGGTCAAGTGCAATAATATAATGGAGATCCATGAAGAGGTACAGTAGAGCAATGTGGAAATAGGCAACAAAGGTAGCATCAAGCAAAGTGTAGCGGAGGAACAAAACACAAGAACACAATTGAGCAATGTGGGCATAAGCAACATTGTGTAGAGAGGAGTTGTGTTGAGAGCTCTGGGTTGAGAGTGTGTTGTGGTAGGTAAGGCTAAGTTAGCTTGTTCTACTGTGAAAGGCTCAGAGTTCCGAAGAAGAAAACAAAGAGACCGAGAGAGAGCAAAAGTTGTTGTGAGAAAGGCCGAAGGTGCGTGTACAGAGGGAGAAGGTCGAGAGAGCCTATGATATGATGTAAGAGCCCAAGCGAGCCTGCAGAAGAGAAGGTTGAGAGCTAAAGTGTGTGTTTTTGAAGAGAATATTATAGAGTGTTGTGATAATATGTGATGAGTGACTCTTGTTGAGAAGATCAGTGAGTTGTTGCAGAGTGAGAAAAGAACATAGTTGATATCAGGCAGAGTGGATGGCAATGATAGGGAACATTGGGTTCCTATTTGGGTGTAGGTTGGAGCCTTCACACAAGACGTTGTTGCTTCCATCTCTAGTGAGTGCTTGAGAAGGCTTGGAAGTTGGTCCCTCCCACAAGATGGTGCTTGCATAAATCCAAGGAGTTTCATGTTGGTGCCTGCAAGAAATCCGTGAATTTGGTGCTTCACATGGTGCTTCTAGTAAGCTGGACAGGTGTCCACAAAAGGAGGGAGTTGGTGCTTCCTGCTAGTGTGTGCTATCAAACAATCAAATCGAGTTGGTGTGCTTCTTATGAGTGGTGGCTCACAAACATATTGATGTAATAGAGTAGGTGCTATTATTTTACATCAATAACAACAACAAGCAATGGTGGTTTTTTCTCGAAAGGTTTTCCACGTAAAACCTCATTGTCTCATGTGTTTGCTGCTCATGATGTGTAGGCTTATATGTGTTGATATGGTTGTTATGATTTGTTAATTGTCTCTCACATATAAAGGATTACAATTTTGAATGAAGAAATATAAATTGGCATAAAAGTTAAAATTAGCCTTAATATTGACTCACCTCCCCCCCCCCCCCTCTCAGTATTAACATTGTTTCCAACAATTGGTATCATATATTGGTTCTTTCAGGAATATCTTAACTGCTAGAAGGTAGATCAAATGGAAACAATCGCTGATCAAAAGTCTCTTACATCAGAAGGAGTTCCATTATTAAATGGTTAAAACTATGTATTCTGGAAGGTTAGAATGGAATCCTATTTAATTGCCTTGGATGTTGATGTATGATTCTTCATATTGAAGGTAGAAAGGAGTGAGTAGAATGAAGAAACCAAGGAGGTTATCATGAAAGGGTTGTATAAGCTATATGCTGAGAAAGTAAGGCATTGCAAAATAACAAGGGAAATGTTGGTCAAACTTCAATGTTTGTATGGAGAAGATATCCATGTGACTCAAGAAGAGCCTGAGAAACCCTGCTTCTCAAGTAGTGCATGAGTACATGTAGCTTATGGTGATAATAAGAGAAGGAATAAAATGTAGAAGGCATCTAAAAGGAATGATGCTTAAAATACTGAAGATATTTCTTCCTCCGAGAAGACTACTAATCTTCACTCCAAGGATGGTGAAGAAGACATGGATGAGAGGCCATGAGACTCTGAAGAGAACTTACATTTTTAGCAATAGAAAATGAGAGTACCTCATAGGAAGAAGAGAGATCCCGAGTGTGCTCATCCATAGGATAAAATAAGAGTACCCCTAGTAGTAATGAAAAATCGATACCCCTTAGACATGTGGAAGACTCCATGGACACAAAGACGTGTTTAGATCTCTATGGTGACTCAACTAGCACCAATGATAGTCAAGAGAAGGATCTAAATGAAAGGATCTGCTTTAGAAAGAATTTGATCTCTACTCTAAAGGAGATCAAGGACCTATTAGAGGAAAATATCAAGCAAGAGGAACAACTAAAAATTTATGAGTTTGAGAATGAAAATTTGAGCAAAAATATAGTAAATATTAATTCTCAACAAGAAGGTTCTAGCAAGATGAGTGGCATGCTGAACAATCAACTCAGTGAGAAGGAATCTTACTGTAAGGGACTACACGTTGAAGTAGTCTCATTGAGACATGACTGAGAAAATTCAAATAAAGAGTTTTCTCAATATCAGAAGCTTGAGGAGAGTAAGAAAGTCTTGAAAGCAATGCCTGGCAAGAAAATATCCTCTCTCATCAAGGCTTGTTTGGGTTTCAAAGAAAAAACAAGCTCTAAGATTATGAAGGTTGAAGGGTCAAATTTCTAGGTAAAGGCAACTTAAGGTTATGACAACAAAAGAGGAAAAGAAGTTTTTGAACTCTAGCATCAAGGAAAGAAGCAACAACAAAAGAGGAAAAGGTAGCAACAAAAGGATAAGAAGAAAAATCAAGTAGAGCAACAAAAGAGAGCTAGGCAGTTTCAAGAAAGTGTGTAATACAATAATGGAAATTTTCATGAAAGGCGCATGAAGAATCAACAAATGTCCTTTCATCCTCAGGGACAAATCCTTGAAATAAATTGTAGCTTCAATCCTCAAAATCCTTTTCATTGTTATTGTGTTTCTTGCAATAATTTTGGACATAAGTCCATCAACTATAGATGGCATGTAAAAAACCAAAATGTGTTGGGTAGAAGCAACCCAAGAAAACACAAATCATCTAGGAGTAGGAAGGACTGCAATAGTAGATGCTACGACAAGAATGATAGCAAATATGGAAGGTCCTTTCCTCCATTCTTAAGCCAAATCGAATGCTACAGTTGTGGCAACTATGGGCATGAGGCAGCACACTTCATATATGGAAAGAAATGGAATTCTTGTTAGTGTATGGATTCAAATGTAGCTATTCTAGATGTGAAGACGAGAAGAAACAATGGAGCCATGGGATACAAGTTTGTCTTTTGTTCTTTGTGTCAAAAAAGAAAGATGAAAAGAGGAGGAAGAAATTAGAATAATGATCCTCTTACCCTTGTGGTGGAACCCTCTATGAGGCAGAAAGGATGCATGAATATTTTGGTGAAGAAAGAGGTATGAAAGGAGAAGATTCCTCTCGTCATGTGCAACTAAGAATAGGCCCAAACATGGGCAAAGAAAAAGCTAGAGAGTAATGCTTCAATCAGGACTCGGCCTTTGACAGTTCGAAAGAAGGAGGAGGATGATCTAATCAGGGGGAGTAGGTCCTCTGTTTATCTTCATTAAAAGAAGAGAATGGCCTGAAGGGAGGTCGAATAAGTAGGATGTTGGAATCTAGAAGGCAACGACAGAGAGATGCATCTAATTTTGAAAGTTATGGTCGAGTGCCCTTGCTGACTATAGTAATGTATTTATTTATTTGAAATGTATCATCATTGAAAGAGAGAGGAGGAGTGCATCCAACATGAATTTAGAGGGAGAACAAAACAATATCTTGTGTTTTGGGTGTTGGGCTGTGTTATATTCTTTCCACGACTAGCCCACGTATTTAACCAATTAGAAGGAGGGCGGAGCCCCCCCCCTTCATTGCGCTGATTGTGTAGTGGGGGGGTTCACAGGGGGTTTGAGGGGTGCAGGTAACCCGAGTCTATGGGGTCTTGGGTGGCGCCCCAAATTTTTTTTTTGGACCCTATATTAGGTTGGATGGACCTACCTATGGTTTTGTGCGTGATTTTTTGCACATGGTTTTGGACACGATGGTTTTCAGTCCATGGTTTTTGACGCGATGATTTTCGGTCCATGGTATTGGATGCTTCAGCATGTATAAATATGTATTGTAACATTGAAAGGACAATAATGAAAAATCAAGCTGGTAGTCCCTGTTTTGGGATCGAGGGGAAAATCTCTGTGTATATGTGTTTTATGTGTTATGCTCTCGCATTGTTTATTTTTCGTGTTTTAGAGTTCGTCTGCAGGTAATTTCTATATAGGTTTAAAACCTACATTTGGTATCAGAGTTGTTTTGGCTTCAAGGGGACACCTTTGTTGCTGAGGGGTTTCGCTTGGGCCTGTGGTAGACCCTGTTCAGTGGGAGATCTGCGGGATCGATTCTGGTGGTGAAAGAGGATGGCGAGCAGTGGAAAGATAGAGATTGAGAAATTGAATGGTCAGAGTTTTGAATTATGGAAACTCAAGATGGAGGATCTCTTGGTGGATAAAGATCAGTGGGTTGTGGTAGATCCGGGTACTAAACCAACAGGAATTTCCGATGAAGAACGAAAGAAGTTGGATCGGAAGGCTAAGAGCAAAATACGATTGTGTGTTTCAGATTCAGTATTACTAAATGTATCAGGGGAAGCTACGGCAAAGGCTTTGTGGGACAAGTTAGGGACTTTGTACCAATCTAAGTCTCTAGTGAACAAATTGTTCCTATGGAAAAAGCTATATAACCTGAGGATGAAAGATGGAGACTCGGTGACAGAACATCTGAACGCATTTAATACTGCGGTAAGTCAATTATTACCTGTTGATATTAAATTTCAAATGAAGATAAGTGCATTAGTTTGTTGTTTTCTCTACTAGATCTGTGGGATAGTCTGGTTATTGCAATAGGTAGAAATGCAACTGCCTTGTAGTTTGATGAAATAGGCTCATCCTTGCTAACGGAGGAGATGAGATTGAAAAATATGGAGATCTAGAATGGTGATGCCTTATCTGTACGAACATGGTCCCGGAACAGAAACAAAAATAAGTCATCAAGTGGGAGATCTAAATCTAAATGGAGATCTAAATCTCCAAGAAAACCTGTAAAGGTGGTTTGCTGGAAATGCGGAAAGGAAGGGCACTAGAAAATGGATTGTAAATCTAATTCTCCTAACAAAGGAAAGGGATTGGATGATGCTCCTTCTGCAGAGGTGAAAACCACCGCATATGAAGGTGGGGATGTGTACTTGGCTTCTTCAAGTACACATGTAGATCATGAGGCATGGTTAATTGACTCAGGTGCATCCTTTCACTTCACTCCCCATAGAGAGTGGTTCTGCGAGTATGAGAAATATGATGGTGGTGATGTATTCTTGGGGGATGACAGGAAGGCTAGAATCATTGGTTGTGGAAAAGTAAAGTTGAAGTTGCAGGGTGGAAGGATTAGAACACTTCTGGGTGTTCTGCATATTCCTACATTAGCCAGAAATCTGATTTCTGTAGGAAAGCTAGATGATACAAGTGTAAAAACAGTGTTCGAGAAGGATACTTGCAAGATGGTTCGGGGGGCACTGGTATTGATGCGGGCAGTTTGAATTAGAACTCTATACAAGCTGCAAGGTAGCACTATTTTTGATGGGTGCAATAGTTCTGTGGTTCTTGAAAGTGGAGCAGAAAATCTAGTGGTCTCTGGAGAGAAGACCATGTTGTTGCATCAAAGGCTTGGACATATTGGAGAGAAGGGCCTTTGAATACTTCATGGTAAAGGAACAGTAGAAGGTATGAGTAATAGCTCTCTGGATTTTGATTTCTATGAAAATTGTGTATATGGGAAGCAGAATCGGGTGAGTTTCCCCTCTGGTGGTAAGAGGATGAAACAAATATTAGAACTTGTGCACAGTGATGTGTTTGGACCTGTGAAGGTTCCATCACTGGGTAAGTCTATGTAGTATGTATCCTTTATAGATGACTTCTGAAGGAATACGTGGATATATTTCCTTAAGAAGAAATCTGAAGTCTTTGACAGGTTTAAAGAATTTAAGGCTTTGATGGAAAACCAGACAAAGAAGAAGATAAAGCTGCTGAGGACAGATAACGGTGGAGAGTTTTACGGTAAGGAATTCGAAGAATTCTATAATAAGTGTGGTATAGCATGGCAAAATACTGCTCCATATAGACCTCATAAAAATGGAGTTGCAGAAAGAATGAACAAGACATTGATGGAAATGGCAAGAAGCATTCTTAGTGGTACCGAGTTAGGACAAGAATTTTGGGCAGAGGCGGTGGAGACTGCATGTTACCTGGTCAACAAATCACCTTCATCAGCATTGGAAGATAAGACTCCACAACAGGTATGGACTAGTAAGAAACCTTCTCTTTCACATCTGAGGGTATTTGGATGTGATGCATATGTACATGTTCCAAAGGAGAAAAGAACCAAGTACGATAGTAAATCTGAAAAGTGCATCTTTATTGGGTATAAGGATGGTTTAAAGGGTTATAAGCTTTGGAACCTGGTAACAAGGAAGGTTGTGTACAAACAAGATGTGGTGTTCAGAGAGGTGAAAGATGTTATTAAACATGAAGTCCAACCAAAGGAACCTGAGAAGATAGAGTTTGAGCTAAAGGAGGAAGAATCAAACTCTACAAAAGATGAGGAATCAAAAGATGAAGAGCCACAAACTCCATGTGTGAGAAGATCAGTTTGAGAAAGAAAGCAGCCAGAAAGGTATAGTCCATCTGCTTTTTATTCAAATTTTTCTTTATCTATTACTGATGATGATCCCAGAACTGTGAAGTAGTAGATTCAGAGGATGGAAAACTCTGGAAAGAGGTCATAGTTGATGAAATGGCATCTTCGCACAAAAATGAGGCTTGGGATCTGGTGGAGTTGATGGCTTGAAGGAAACCCATTGGCAACAAATGGGTGTTCAAGAAGAAGACAAATGCAGAAGGAAAGGTGGAGAAATACAAAGCTCAGTTGGCAAGAAAAGGTTATTCCCAGGTGTCGGGAATTGATTTTGGTGATATTTTTTCTCCTATTGCCATGGTAAGTTCTATTATATTACTTTTATCTGTTGTTGCTGCTTTTGATTTTGAGGTAGAACAGATGGATGTGAAGACAACATTTCTTCACAGGGATCTGGAAGAGGAGATCTACATGAAGCAACCTAAAGGTTTTGCAGTGAAGGGTAAGAAAAAACTGGTATGCAAGTTAAAGAAGTCTCTATATGGGTTAAAACATCCACTAAGGATGTGGTATCAGAAATTTGATACATTTATACAAGGACTTGGCTTCACTAGAAGCAAAGTAGATCACTGTGTGTATTTTAAATTAGTTGGTGACCATGTTATTTATCTGGTCTTGTATGTGGATGATATGTTGCTGGTTGGAAATGACAAAGAAATTATCCAGGATTTGAAGACCCATTTGTCCTCCAAATTCGACATGAAATATCTTGGTGCTGCAAACTATATTTTGGGCATGGAAATTAAAAGGGATTGGACAAACAGGAATCTCTGGTTAAACCAGAGGAAGTATGTCGAGACAATACTGCAGAGGTTTAATATGCAGGATATTAAACTAGTGAAGGTTCCTATTCCTGTAGGTGTGAGGTTATCTGATGAACAATGTCCCAAGACACAAGAAAAGGAAGAGGACATGTCCTATGTTCCATATGCAAGTGAAGTCGGTAGCCTGATGTATGTGATGGTTTGTACTAGACCAGACATTGCACGTGCAGTGGGAGTATTCAGCAGGTTTATGTCAAAACCAAGGAAGGAGCACTAGATGGTAGTGAAGTAGGTTTTTAGGTATTTGCATGGCACTAGTGATTATGGTTTGTGCTACCAAGGAAGACTAGGATTGGATAAAGTGTTGAATATTCGTGGCTTTGTTGATGCAGACTAAGCTGGAGATCTAGATCAAAGAAGATCTACAAGTGGGTATGTGTTTAACCTATTTGGAGGTGCAGTGAGTTGGATGAGTAAGAAACAATATGCAGTGGCACTATCAACTACAGAGGCAGAATACATGGCAGCCACTCATGCAAGTAAGGAAGCAGTTTGGTTGTAGAAATTGTGTTCAAATATGGGGTTAGTACTGGGAGCTATAAGGATAGATTGTGACAGCCAAAGTGCAATTTTCTTGGCAAAGAACCCTACATATCATTCAAAGACAAAGCACATCAATGTTTAGTATCACTTTGTGAGGGATATGATAGAAGACAAAAAGGTGTCGCTGGTAAAGGTGGACACTTTGAAGAATATTGCAAATGCATTGACAAAATCTGTGAGCTTTGAGAAGTTCTCTTGGTGTAGAGAAACAATGGGCATTGTAGGGCTGGATAAATGAGTAAGATCTCTTGTGGCCCCCTGTAGAAAGAAAACAACAAGTGGGAGAATGTTGGGTTGTGTTATATTCTTTCCATGACTAGCCCACATAGTTAAGCGGGGGGCGGAGACCCCCTTTCATTGTGCTGATTACGTAGCAGGGGGGTCACAGGGGATTTGAGAGGTGCAGGTAACCCCACTCTATGGGGTCCAAGGTAGCGCCCCAGGAAATTTTGTTTTTGGACCTATATTAGGTTGGGTGAACCTACCTATGGTTCTGTGCATGAGTTTTCGCACATAGTTTTGGACGTGATGGTTTTCAGTCCATGGTATTGGATGCTTCGGCATGTATAAATATGTATTGTAACATTGAAAGGACAATAATGAAAAATCAAGTTGGTAGTCCCAGTTTTGGGATCCAGGGGAAAATCTCTGTGTATATCTGTTTTATGTGTTATGCTCTCGCATTGTTTATTTTCCATGTTTTAGAATTTGTATGCAGGTAATTTCTGTACAGGGTTAAAACCGACAGTGGGAAGAGGAATATGGGCTACAACAGAAAGGTGAAATGGTTGAAAGCCCACAGTCAAGACAAATCCTTGGGATCAATCCCCATGTAGAATCAAGGAGGAAGTTGTAGGATATTAATAACATGATCTTAGGGAGAGTAGAGTTGTTTAATGGAGATGCTCAAGTGAAGTGAGCACATTCTTGGTAGAAACAACAACAGTGAAAAGTAGGACGAAATACAGCATCGTTGATTGGTATCAGTTTTTCTTTTTAACTCATACAAAATATGTCTTGGAAAGAGAAGTATTTAGCCAATAGCCATAAGGCATGAAAGACTTAAGGCTCAAGGAAGTGTTTGTATATGCTCCAGGGGAGCATATCACATATGCCCAATTTATAGAGTAGCAGCAACGACAGTCCTTAAAGAGATATCTGTAGAATAGAATGTACAACAACAGCTAGACCCTCCTCTTTAATTGTCAATGACAGCATGGGGGAGAATAAGGAACTTGTAGCTCTTTGACATTGATGTCAAATGGGGGGAGAATTATTGGAGAATTTTTGATGGCACATGTAGAGGAGAGAAAGCCATTAGTGGCTCATGGAAGAAAAGTGTCGAAACAACATGAGGATTGGTCATCAAAGTAAAGAAGTTATGAGGTAGCATGTCTTTCCATCAATGTTGAATGGGGAGATTATTGGATAGGTGGAATTTCCTGGATGGCTAGGGGTTGCAAGTGTGTTGGCATTGATGTCAAAAGTCATGTTGGCTTATGTGTTGGTTAACTGGAATTGTCCAATTGTTGGAAATAATGTAGGCATTCATGTCAACTAGATAGATTGTATGTTTTTTGTAGTAGATGTTGCCTTTGATGTCCCCTGACCTAAGTATGATGGTAATTAGGTTATTTTGATGTGCTTGATGTATCAATATCAGGAGGAGTCCTATGGTTATTGTAGTACTCTGTAGAGAATAATAATAGTAGCAAGGTTATTGGAGAATACATAAAATGATGACTATGGTGGTTTGGAATCCATCCCATGGTGGTTGTAGTTTCTTATAGAGAATCATCACAGTAGTAGGATTATTCGAGAAGCCATAAAAAGATTACTATGATGGTTGGGAGTCCTGTATTTTAGAGGAGGTTCTTCCTTAAGAGATCAGCTCGGATACTCTTTGATTTGGAATAATTGGTTAGTGCTATGAAAGATCTCTCCAATAGTATGTGGAACCTTGCAAAATGCCTCTCAAGGGCAGGTTCTAGGCAGAAGAAGAAGAGCCAAGATGGAAATAATGGAAAACAGTTTCTAGCCATTGTTTAGGTAGCAGATGGAATCAAAGACTACATCAAACCTTCTCCATTGGAAATTCATCTAAAAGTGATTTCCGATGGTATGTGGAATTCGGAGAGCCATCGGGATCAAAAGTCATTGATTGTCAAAGTTGGGGTCGTGAAGTCCTCAACAGGTCGAATTTTACACCCTGAATTTTGGAAGGGTGGTCATACCCAAATCTCAAATCTTTAGGAAGTTGAAATATTGAACGTCAAAATTTCGGCAGGTTAAATCAGGATGAAACCTCCAAAGGACAAAACATCAAGATGAATATCAAATCCACTTTTCGATAGGTTGAGCACGTCAGAACCTCGAGAAGAAAGGACACATGTTATCATTTTAGAACCTCATAGCCTTGTGTTACAGATCCATTTGGGCACATCAAATCCCAACATTTAGATCAGTGTTTTAGCACTCATCAAACCCTAATTTCAGTTTCTTCATGCCCTAAACAAGTCACCCCTTTGAATGCCTCCTTCCTAGACAGTTTCTTGACTTGAAGACATCCAAAAATAGCCTCTAGAGGGACCAGCGGAGGGAAGCCCTTATGAAGGTACCCTGTAGAGCAGTTAAGTCCACTGCCAAGGTGCTCTGCAGAGCACTTAGGATTCCTTTCACCTGTGCTGGGCGAGAATGAGCGAAATTCACAGAGGGTTTGGGGACTATTCTTATCTTTTGGATTCATCTAGAAGTTTCCTTGACTTATCAACTCTTATGAGCTCGAAATGGATGAGGAATGAGTTAAGGTGCATCCTATCCTCTCATACCTTCCTCCATGGAACTAATTCTAAGTATGGAATGTCATTCAGTGCGACCATTAATGGCAAAACCTCCTTCATCATCCCATAAATTGACCACTCATCTAACTGATCAGGGGTTGGACTATGTTGAATTGTAAGGAGATAATGCTGCTATGAGATTTGGCTTTGAAGCAAGTATTGTGATGCTACAAGTTTGTCATGCTTTTGATGCGATGAAGATGGGATCCAAGCTAGAGGAATGGCTTTGAATCAGACACCAATGGTTGTAATTCCTTCTTCTATACAAATAAAGTGTTTGAACCTTTTTCACATATGTTTGTATTGTTTCATAATGCTTACGTGTGTGAATTGTATCTGATTCATTTCACTTATATTCAATAGATCATATGCTTTGATCAGTTCTTTGTTTTCTGTTGTGTTTACAAGGTACTTCTCAAGTGGATTAACTACGGGAAGGAGCGACAAAATCAATACAAAGGAGATGAGAGGAAAGTGGAACTACAGATAGGCCTTCTATCTTCACATCTTATCTATTTCTTATAGGAAAAGTCTAAAACACTTTAAATTGTTGTTCTAGATACAGCTAGTTATCTAGGGAATTAGTATTTATCCGTAGATGATAAATTCTCCAAAACAAATTGGAGACTCCATTGGGGATCGAACTATCACCTTTCCTAGTAGCTTATTCACCTTTTAAGACATTCTTGTAGACCCTAATTGTGCTCATTGATTGTATTTTAGCTCTTTTGCATTGAATTTTGGTAAAAAATTGAGGTTAGATGACTCTTGAGTGGCCTCTCAGAAATTGCCACAGGCTTGGTTAGGGGACAGTGCTCTGCAGAGCACCCTTGAGTGAGACACGGTGCTCTGCAGTGCAGTTAGGCCCTCTTTGACCTGCGTTGATCAACCTCAGGTCAAATTCCCACCTTTGGAAAGTGTTTTTGCCAACTTTTCTCTATTTGATTGCTTGCTGATTGATCAATGAATGTCATGTCTCAGAGAACAAATTTATATCTCCTTGTCTAGCCCTACTTTGACTTGATTGATTAATTTTTCTGAAATGTTTTCCTTGTCATTATCAGTCTATAGTCAAAGTTAGGATTTATTTGATTAATCTTTGTTTGAAAGAAAGTGTGATAAAGTCTTCTTTTCCTTTGAAACAAGAATTTTCATTAAAGTCTTTGTTCTTACTAAAGATAGATTGATTGTCTTTGTATTCAAGCTTCCATGATCCATAATGAATTAAACAAAGTCTTTTGGTAGAAATCACATGAGAGAATTTTTTTTTACCAGTGCTGAAAAAGGTCCTAGTGCTAAGAAAGATACCAATGATCAATTTTCTGGTGTTCATCTTCCTTTTATCCAAGGGACCACTGACAAGATTGCAAGGATCCTAAGGAAGCACAAGGTAGCTTCAACCTTTCGGCCATTAAATACCATACCGAGCTCCCTTAGATCTGTAAAAGACCTAGTGGACCCCAAGAATATGAAGGGTGTTTACGTTATCCCATGCTCTTGGGGGACTCCCTACATTGGTGAGACTGGTCACTCGATTAATCAAAGGATTCGTGAGCATGTTGCTTACATCAAGCATGGCAGGACCCGCTCCTCTACTTTGGCGGAGCATGCAGATAAATCTAAGCATCACATATGCATTGAGGAGGCCCAAGTCGTTGCTAAGGTTAGTCATTTTCATCATCGTAAATTGAGGGAGGCCCTAGAAATCAAGAAAAGACCCAATAATTTGAATAGAGATGATGGTTGTAATACTAGTAGAAGTTGGGTCCCTCTCTTGTCCTCCTAGTTTTTTTTTTTAAATCTATGTTGGTATTGCCATCCTTTTTATAGTATTTTTTGTTGTTTTATTCTTCATTAGAGTTTATTTTCTTTATCCTTCATGTTTTTTATGTATTTTATCATCCTATTCGTTCTTAACTCCTTTTAGTATTTTTGTTATTTGTTTAATGGGCCTGAGCCCCATATTTTCTTATTGAACCCGTTTTATTTATTGATTGTTTTTCTTTGCATATAACCAGGGCCACTTATCATAACTTCTACTCGTTCCATACCCCGATCCATTAATGCACGAATAACATTTTCTGCTGCAGTCTGGGCAGCAAATGGTGTACCTCTCCTTGTACCTTTGAATCCACAGGCACCAGCAGAAGACCAAGAAAGAACTTGTCCCCGTACATCTGTAGCAGTCACTATGGTATTGTTAAAACTTGCTTGAACGTAAATAACTCCTTTGAGTACTCGATGTTCATTCCTACGTGAACCAATTCTTTTTATAGTTTTTGACATATTAATCATTATGAGTTCAGTTCGAAAAATGCATATCGAAATCTATTTTACCACTAGATCCGTTAATTGATATAGAAGAGGATTACCCATATATATATATATATATATATATATATATATATATATATATATATATATATATATATATATATATATATATATATATATATATATATCTGTTTCTGTTATTTATTTATTTCTATTTATTTATTTTTATTTATTTATTTATTGATATATATATTTATTTTGACTTGTGTATATTTTGCTTTATTTTATTTATTTTTCTATTAATTATTTTTAATTTATTTTATTTTATTTCCATTAGCTATTTTATTTATCAAATGATCTTGTCTCGATTAGGGTGTTCACTGGTTTTTATAATTTTTGACTCCCCTCCTTTAAAGTTTGACTTTGATTATTTATTTATTTATTTATTTTAAAAACTAGATGTTTAATATAGCGGTTACTTATTAATATTTGTTTTTCATAAATTAATATACTAAGATCACAATTTAAATATTATTTTCCAAAAACTAGTAATATTTGGTTTTAATAAATTAATTTAAATATTATTTTTCAAAAACTAGCCGTTACATATTAATATTTTAATAAATTAATAAACTAATATCATTATTTAAATATTATTTTTCAAGAATTAGTAATATTTGGTTTTAATAAATTAATTTAAATATTACTTTTTAAAAACTAGCCATTTAATATAGCCGTTACATATTAATATTTTTAATAAATTAATGAAATAATATCATTATTTAAATATTTTTTCAAAAATTGGCCATTTAATATAACCGTTACATATTAATATTTTCATAAATTAATTTAAATATTATTTTCAAAAACTAGTTGTTTAATATAGTCGTTACCTATTAATATTTTTAATAAATTAATGAAATAATATCATTATTTAAATATTTTTCTCAAAAATTAGCCGTTTAATATAACTGTTACTTAATAATATTTATTTTTCATATATTAATAAATTAATATTATAATTTAAACATTATTGTTCAAATATAGTTGTTACCTGAAATTATGTCTCTACGTTGCTCTCTATTTAAGCCTTTGCCATGGTCTACCTCTTCATCTGGTCATGACGATGAACCACACTTGTTGGCTCAAAACACGTCGGCCAAAAAAAATTCTCTCATGTGATTTCTAACGAAAGACTTTGTTTAATTGATTCATTGTATATGCATATTTCCTTTTTTGTTCATCATAACATTAAGGGATTCAAAAAGAAAAACTTGCATCATTCATATTGTAGTTTGTGAATGCTTGAAAGGAATAGGTAGGGAAATTGCATTAGATGTGCTCTTTGCTCTTTGTCAAAAATATGATTACTCTATCCCTACTAGCTAAGGATTTTCTTTGTTAAATTGAATGAGAAAAATGCTTATCATATTAGGTGCATTTTAGGAATTGCAAACATACATCACGTGGTGAACCTTGAAAGGAAAATTCTAAAGAAGATCAACTTAAAATTTATCTGAATTTACCTAATGGAGCATTGTCACCTAACAAAAATCATTTAGAGGTCTAGGCTAGAGATGTGTTCCAGCGTCGTAAAACAAAGCATTTGTCGTTAACTTGTCTGCAATACATCCCGAGTGTGATACCTTATTCCACGTACGTGAGTATATCATAGCTCGTCCACATACCTTCAGGTATATAGGGCGGTGTTACAATACGTAAAGTATATGGGAGTGCTCTCACTTTGCAGTTTTCTGTTAGACATTGCTTATACGGATTGGGCCTCCACGTACTTTCGGGTATATATGGGAGGACAACACTAGGTTTCTATACATCCTTAGGTAACCGAGTTGATCGCCTTGTACACTGTGATGCACTGAACACAACATTTCCAGAGATTTCCTCCCCGTACTTCTTGGTTCGCCAGGAGATATTCTGCAATTCACAATTGCTTGGTAAACCTTTTGCCTAGAGTATCCCTCTTTTGTTTTGTTATGTTACTTTGATTAAGATAAAATTAATTGACCTCGGATAACATCCTCCACACTCACTCCTTAGTTGATCTTAGGTTGAAACATATGGCAACAAATCGGGAGTCCAGCGATCAAGGAATTCCCTTTTATGGGAATCCTAGTCCTTTTCCTCCTTTTAGGAATATTGGTGCTCCTTATATGGCTACATTGTCCCTTCTGGGATTTACCATTGGCTTGCCAGTATGGTTATTTTCAACCTCCACGGTTCAAAATGTCGTGATTTATCCACAATCGAGTACTCCTCCAACTAGACAAAATCAACCTCCAGTTGATCCTAAAGTTGACCCATTGCCTTCTTCCTCAGTTTTTTCTTCCTCCCCTTCTTCCTCTTCGCCTGGTGAAAGTATTGGTACTAGTAACCAGGTGGATAAGAAGAAGAAAAAGAAAATTCAGCAGAGGGGCAACCAAGCAACCATTTATTTGAATGCAACATCTAATGAGAAATCATCCATCAAGCCTCACAAAATTCGATATCCATGCAAAATTTGTGCAGGAAACTATCTTCTTCAAAATTGTCATTATATTCCTCGGATATTAGAATAATGGGCTTCTCATTCACATCATCCTATGTCATCAACTTCTAGAGATCATGCTGGTGACACACCATCAACTAGTGATAGTAAAAATCATGGAAAGAAGGGTAAAGTTAAGTTTCCCTGTAGGTTATGTGAAGGGAATCACCCCATTCACCTTTGTCCCTATCTATATGAAGCCAAAAAAGTGTTGGATAACCATCTTGCTTCACCGCAATGACATCCATCTACTTACTGGAGAATTTACCTTAATTCTTCACTAGTTGATGAATTGAATGACCAAAATCAACCGTATGTCAAAACCACTCTCTCTGAAAGTGAAACCTATGAGTCTATACCTGACCCAAATCAATAGGTCGAGGTAACAGTTGACCCGATTTCACCTTCAGTAAATCGTACTTTTCCCGAAGAGAGTGAATATGATACCACTCAGGTTCTTTTTGTTTCTTTAGATTCCAATGGGTTTGGGGGTAGTCCTCCTTTTCCATCAAGACAGAAGGAAAATCCTCCCACTCTCATAACTCAAGGGGTTAATTCTCCCGTTTCTATGGTACCCCCTCCAAATAGTTTGGTCACTTCCTTTGATTGGAATAGACTCGCAAGATTTCATCTTCCTTCTTATGTGCCTTTCCAGATCATAGTATAGGTTTGTAATATGATTGTATCTGGCACTATTATAGATGAAGGTGCATATGTGAGTATCCTTTCCTCAATTTCTTGGCAAGCACTCAGTTCGCTGCCACTTATGCTAGTTACCCAGAATCTGTTTTCTTTTAATAGAGGAACCAATCAACCATTAGGGATCCTTCCTCAGTTCCTATTACTTTTGGAGGAAAAATTGTTTATCTGAACGTGATGGTAGTCCTAGGCCCTTTAGATTACAATTTAATTCTTGGGTGCAACTATGTTTATGGCATGGAAGCTATTGTTTCAACACTCTTTCGAGTGATTTTTTTCCGACATGAAGGTAGAATTGTCACCATTGACTAGCTTTCATTTCCCGGTCCAAATATGGATCCTAGTCAACCATCTTCCCTAAATATTCCTTTTGTACCAATGGTATCTTCCCCGCCACGAGTTAATTATGTGGCAACTAATTCCATGCCTACATCAACTAATGATCAATTCAGTGATGTTGTACATCATGTACTAGGGGCATTGGAACCAGATATCTCCTTCATGACCTCTTATCAGTTGTGATCGAAGCATGAGGATAGTTCCTTGTCTTGTGTCAACCTCGTTAAAAAATGAAATCAAGGATATGAGGATAGTTTTTTACTGTGTCAACCTCATTAAAAAATGAAACAACTCCCATGAGGATAGTTCCTTGTCTTGTGTCAACCTCGTTAAAAAATGAAACAAGGAGTATGAGGATAGTTCCTGGTAATGTGTCAAACTCGTTAAAAAATGATACAACGAATATGAGGATAGTTCTTTTACTGTGTCAACCTCGTTAAAAAATGAAACCAAGGATCGGAGGATAGTTCATTGTCTTTTTTCAACCTCATTAAAAAATGAAACAAGGAGTATGAGGATAGTTCCTGGTCTTGTATCAACCTCGTTAAAAAATGAAACAAGGAGTATGAGCATAGTTCCTTGTCTTGTGTCAAGCTCATTAAAAAATGAAACAAGGAGTATGAGCATAGTTCCTTGTCTTGTGTCAAGCTTGTTGAAAAATGAAACAAGGAATATGAGTAGAGTTCCTTGTCTTTTGTCAAACTCATTAAAAAATGAAACAAGGTCCCCTGAAACAAAGTTCCTATTCGAGACTTTGATTAGATCTCGTAAAATCCCAGTCAAGTCTTTCACTTGATCGCGTAAACGAACCTTCATTCCATCCACCTGATAGCCATGAGTAGTCTGTTTAGGTGAATGTAATGAAGCTTGGGGGGCATGCACCTAGTGGTAAAGTTAAGTTTCCATGTAGGTTATGTGAAGGGAGTCACCCTATTCACCTTTGTCCCTATCTGGATGAAGCCAAAAAGGTGTTGGATAACTGTTCTGCTTCACCACAGCGACTTCCATCTGGTTACAAGAGACTCTCCCTTTCATCATGTTGGGGGCATGTAAACCAATCTCAATCATAGTTCTTTGTTTCAAGATTGTGTAAAAATGAAATTGAATTCAAGCATAGTTTTCGTTTCAAGCTTGTGTAAACATGAAACTAAATCTAAGCATAGTTTGCTACGGTTCAAGCTTGTCTAAAAATCAACCCATTTCCATTTTCAACCCTCGTGATTGCCATTCTATCAACCTATTTTGTCATATTAGCCTTGGTTGTTTTCATCCCATCGCCACCATCCCTTTGGCCGATCATATGCTTTCACTTGGTTGTTTTACCCTTTTTGAGGAACAGTTGCAATGAGTGGTCTTATTAGCGAGCCTCTTCCAATAAATCAACATGTTTTGATAAATTCCAACATCAATGAAACCAGTTGCTACCCTAGACACCACTTGTTCCTCAAAATGGAGTCCTCTTTAAGCTCTTTTCAGAATCTTGAAATATGAAAAGATTGTCAAGCGCTTGTCCTTTCCAACACGTTAACGAATTGGAAACGATATATATTATGTATTATTTTATGCTTTTTCAGGATTGAGAGATTAATTTATGAAAATGAACTTGTGGAGTTTTCTTTTTCTCCCTTTTCAAACTCTCTAAACATGAAAAGGAATGAGTTATCTTTGTTGTTAAACTCATTAAAACACCAGATAACGACAAACTTGTCCATCTAGACAAGATCGAGTTTCACCTTCACTAGACTCATTAAAACATCAAATAGAGATGGATTCACCCGAAAGGTTAAATTATACAACAAGCATATGTTATCCTCCTCAAGATTGATAAAAATAAAGAGGTACTGGTCAGCAATCACTGGGGAAAATGGAAAAAAGGGAAAACCACTTTATCGTAGCAGGTCGCTCTTGAACATGATACTTTCAATCCATCACTGTGACTATTTGGGTTGGGTTATTAGTGTGACGGTTATCACACCATTAGTCTATCATACCATCCATCACTTTGTTTTGGTTCAATGGTACCAATTCACTTTAGTGTCGCCGACATGTTCAAGAGAAGTCATTAAGTCAAAATTCATCTTTTGCAATACCATAAACCTTCATTTTCATGACCGTCATTCCTGAACCTTGTGTTGTCAGTCAAATTCCATCTCTAAAAATCACTACACTTGTTTCATGCCATTGATGTGGGATACATCAAGCCCCTCCTGCGACGAGTCACTTCTTATCAACATCAGCACATTATCCAAGAAGTTGACTTAGAAACACCCATTCAGTACCTTGAGTCTTGCATACATCAATGACAGGTTTCTCGCATCCATCGATAGGCATACGTCAATGGCCTTCAACTAAAAGACTTTGTATGGTGTTCGACATCAAATAATTTATTCACACCATGCAAAATGTACTATAGTACCTTGAGGATCATTATCATTATAAGTGATTTCTCTCGCATCTGTTAACATCTTACATCATTGGATGGTAATCAGATGGTGTCTTCCCATGTTCGACTTTGGATCACATATTCACGTGGTTAGACTTGTACTTGAGCGAACGGTTGAACGAGATTGAAGACCCCAGATCTATTTTCATCCATCCAAGCTGCGATTTTAGGAGTACTAAATCATATGTACAATGGCTTTACATTGATAGTCATTTCGATCATGGGTCTATATCTGTAGACGACTGTTTATGTACATGTAAAGAAAGTTTATAAGATGAGCATGGGTATGCCTTCCCTAAGCAATTCATGAAAAATCAAATATCATGATATATGTATTGTAATTTGTGCAGGTCACCTTCCACTTTGATACCTCCTCATCACATCCTAAAGCATTTCATTCGACATTGGCATTTTTCTGACTTCATGCTTTATGGGGCAGCTATTATAGATCCATTTGGGCACATAAAATCCCAACATTTAGATCAATGTTTTTGGGCTCTTGAAACCCTAATTTCAGTTGCTTCATGACCTAAACAAGTCACCCCTTTGAATGCCTCCTTCCCAGACAGTTTCATGACTTGAAGACATCCAGAAATAGCCTCCAGAGGGACCAGCGTAGGTAAGCCTTTATGAAGGTGCACTGCAGAGCAGTTAAGTCTACTGCCAGTGTGCTCTGCAAAGCACTTAGGCTTGCTTTCACCTGCGTTGGGCAAGAATGAGTGAAATTAACATAGGGTTTGGGCAATATTCTTATCTTTTGGAGTCATCTAGAAGTTTCCTTGACTTATCAACTCCTATGAGCTCGAAAATGGATGAGGAATGAATTAATCTACATCATATCCTCTCATCCCTTCCTCCATGGAACTGATTGTAAGTATGGAAGGCCATTCAATGACACCATTAATGACAAAACCTCCTTCATCTTCCCATAATTTGACCACTCATCTAAGCGATCAGGGGTTGGACTATGTTGAATTGTAAGGAGATAATGTTGCCTTGAGATTTGGCTTTGAAGCAAGTATTGTGATGCTACAAGTTTGTCATGCTTTTGATGTGATGTGGATGGGATCCAAGCTGGAGGAATGGCTTTGAATCAGACACCAATGGTTGTAATTCTTTATTCTATCCAATAATGTGTTTGAACCTTTTTCCCATGTGTTTGTATTATTTCATAATGCTTATGTGTGTGAATTGTATCTGATTCCTTTCACTTATATTCAATAGATCGTATGCTTTGATCGGTTCTTTGTCTTCTATTGTGTTTACAGGGTAATTCTCAAGTGGATTAAGTATGGGAAGGAGCGACGGAATCAATACAAGGGAGACGAGAGGAAAGCGGAACTACAGGTAGGCCTTCTATCTTCTCATCTTATCTATTACTTATAGGAAAAGTCTAAAACACTTTAAACTGTTGTTCTAGATACAACTACTTATCTATGGAATTAGAATTTATCCGTAGATGCTAAATTTCCAAAAACACATGGGACCTCGATGGTTTATTAAAAAAAATGATTTGAAATGGCATGAGGGTAGCACAACCTTAGAGGTTCGAAACCTTATGTTTTTGGAACCTTGTAAGATCTTATAAATGAAATTATTTGAAAAGAAACAAGGATATGGAGAAAAAGAATTACAAAGGAAATTGCTGCAAAACCAAAGGTTTGAGGGACCCTTTCTATCTCCTCAAGATGTGACAAATGGCGACAGTTGATTAGTACTTAGAAGTTGACATGGAAGATGATGTCAACATGATGCAGTTGTATGGTGGACATTTCATAGTTTGATTCAGCATTTATGGTGGTATAATGGGGAAAATTTAGGTGGCACGTGTAACCACTAAGGAGGTGCCATGTGGAATGATGACAACAAAACGATGTCATCTTGGAGGTCGGCATATCGAAGGTTGGATTTTTTGTAACTCCTATCTAATTAATTTACAAAAAAATTCTAGTATCATAAAGGGGCTCCCATGTAGAATGGCACATGGTTGTGGGAGATCCAAAGGACCAAAGGTGCAAAGACAACTTAGCACCTAAGTGGTATGAGTATTTCTGAGGTCAGAATTTCAAAACTCCTCCGAAATTTAATCATGAAGGAATCCTTGATAAAGGAGTTATGATATATTGGTGCCTGGATGAGAATCTAAAGGAACTAAGGGAGGAAGATAAAATTACACGTGGATATAGGCTCCTCATAAGATCTAAAGGCCTTAGCACCTAAAAGCTAAGTGGTCGGTCACTTCTCCTGATCCCATGATGAAAGAACAAGCGATAAATGATAAGCACCATGGGGCTAAAGGAATTAACATTGTGAGATTTCATAATATTCTTTAATAGACGTTACGATGATTTATGGCTCTAATATAATTGTACAAAGTGTTAGAGGATGAATGAGTCAGTAGTTGAAGAGTAACTACACACACGAAAGTTGGTCTCACTAGTAAAAAGATTGTCAAAGATCACTGGGTCAAGGAAGAAAGAACCACGATTTGCAGGGAAGAGTGTTGGGCCTACCTTAAGTTGAGAAAGGCCACCTCTGTGCTCTTATGCCTTGCTCAATGAACTAAATGAAGTGTAGAGAAGTGATCCTGAAGTACTATTCATTCAACCAAATTCTCTGAACTGAAACGAAATCTATTAGATCCAGTAGAATTATGAGCCTTGACCAGGTGGATTGAGGATTTATTTCTCGGTATGGAGAAGTAATCAGATGCCCGTTATCAGTGGTTAATGAGGCAACAATGGTTAGTTTAGACACAACAGTATAATTGAGATCTATGTAGAGGTACACTCGGGTAGTGTGGAAACAATCAACAAATGCAACATCAATAAGAGTGAAATAGAGGAACAAAACACAGGATCATAATAGAGCAATTGTGGGGGGATCAACATTGTGTAGAGAGAAGCTTTGTTGAGAGCTATAGGATGACAGTGTGTTGTTGTAGGTGAGTCTAAGTGAGAATGTTTTGTTTTGAAAGGTTGAGAGTGTCTAAGAAGAAAAAAATAGGCCCCGACAAGTGAGTGTTGCTATGAGAAAGGCCGAAGGTACCTATGTAGAGGGGGAAGGCTAAGAGAGAATGTGATGTAGTGTAAGAGCCCAAGATATATTTTGCAATTGAAGGCTGAGAGATGAAGTGAATGTTGTTGAATATTAGATGATAGAGTGTTGTGATAGGATTTTATGAGTGACTGTTGTTTAGAAGATCAGTTAGCTACTACAGAGCGAGCAAAGTGAGCAAGTAGCAGAGTTGATATTAGAAAGAGTGGCTTCTAATGACAATAAACATTAAGTTCCTATTTGAGTGTGGATTGGAGCCTCCATATAGGAAGTTGGTGCTTCCATCTCTAGGGGGTGATTGAGAAGGCTTGGGGGTTGGTGTCTCCTTCAACTTGGTGCTTGCATAAATCCAAGGAGCTACAAGTTGTTTCTTGCAACAAATATGTGAAGTTGGTGCTTCTCGTAATCTGGATAGGTGTCTACAAAAGTAGGGAGTTGGTGCTTCCTACTAGTAGGTGCTAGCAAATAATCAAAGGGAGTTGGTGCTTCATGTGAGTGGTGGCTCACAAATAGATTGATGCAATAGAGTAGGTTCTCTTATTTTGCATCAATAACGACAACAAGCATTGGTTGTTTTTTCCTAAAAGGGTTTCCAAGTAAAATATTGTTGTCTCATGTGTGTGATGCTCATGATGTATATGTTTGTATGGGTTGATATGGCTCCTATTCATATTTGTTAATGGATTATCACATATAAAGGATCCCATGTTTGAATGAAGAAATATAAATTGGCATAAAAGTTAAAATTAGTTGTAATATTAATTCACCCTCTCCCCTCAGTATTAACATTGTTTCCAAGAAAACCCCTTCGCTCTCTCTCTCTCTCTCTCTCTCTCTCTCTCTCTCTCTCTCTCTCTCTCTCTCTCTTCATTCAACTTCCCTCTCATTCCCTCCCTTTTGAATTATCTTCTTCCCTGCCTCTCTCTCTTCTGCCTCCCTCTCTCACTTCCTCTCTCTCTCTCTCTCAGACACACATGTACTATCTGCATGTGTACATATGTGCACATCAATCTTTCCCCTCCCCGCCTCCTTCCTTCCCCCCATAACTATCCTTCTCTATATTCCACCCCTCTCTCTCTGTAATACATTTTCCACTATCTCCCTCCCCATCGAACACTATCTCCCCTTTCAAAGGGGAGAGAGAGAGAGAGAGAGAGAGAGAGAGAGAGAGGGCGGAGGGAGAAAAAAAGAGAGAGAGAGAAATCGAGTGACAGATAAATAAATAAAGAGATTTTGGGAGGGTGAGGAAAGTTTATAGAGATAGAAGGTGAGAAGGAAAAGTGAGAGGGGGCAAAAGAGGGAAGGAAGAAGACAAAAGAATATGAGAAGAGAGAAAGGGAGGGAGGGCCATAACAAGAAGGATGTAGGGATACAAGGTAATATGGAGAGATAGAGAGAGAGTGTGACAAACACAATGAGGGAGAGAGGGGAAATTAAAGAGAGATAAAGAAAGAGAGTGAAGAAGAGAGATGGAGACAGAAAGATATTAGGAGGGAAGGATGTAGGAGGGGATGTTAGTTAAGGAGGGGGAAGGAATGGAGGGAAAAAAATGGTAGAGAGAGTGAGGGAGAGGAAGGTTTTAAGAGAGGATAGAGAGAGAGAGAGAGAGAGAAGGGGTTGAATGAGAAATGGGGAGATGGAGAGAGAGGGAGTGATGGGGAAATAGAGAAAAACAGAGTGAGGGAGGGAGATATGGAGAAAGTATATTAGATGGGTGGAGGAAAGAGAGGGAGGAGGAATATTAGATGGATAGAGAGAAGGAGATAGGTGGTGTATGATAACGATAGAGAGATGAAGGGAGGCAGGGAGAGATAGAGAGAGTAAGGGAGAGGGAGGAAGCTTTAGAGGTAGAGAGGAAGGGGGATGAGAGCAAGATAGAGTGGGGGAAGAGAGAAAGGGAGGCAAAGAGATTGGGTGGCAGAGAGGTGGAAAGTGGGATGGTCAGAGAAAAATAGAGCGATATGAGGTTACAAAAACATAGAGGGAGGTATGAAAGGAATTTTTATGGGCTAAATTCTGTATGTTGGCTAATTTTCTGTATTTTTTCCAAAAAAATGATTTCACAATTTCTATTTTTTTTAACAATGATTTGCCCAAATTATATAGTATAAAATTAATTTATCTTAAAATTGACTGAAATCTTATCGAGACTACATATAATCATTACAAATATGAATATTTTCACAAAAATATCACCAAACACTTTATAGTTTACATATTAGGGACAAGTAATATTTACGAAGGATTATACACATTGTGATAAATTTGTATTCCTAAAGCACTCCTTATGATGGAGAGAGGGGGAAAGTATGGTTTCGTGTGCGGGGTAGAGAGAGTGAGAGAGAGTAATGGAAGAGAGAGGTGAAAAGTTGGGACATGGTAGAGAGGTAAGGACAGAGAAATGGAAAGAGGTGGATATGGAGAGGGGTAGAGAGAAAGAGAGTGGGAGAGATATCAAGAGGGAGGTTGAGAGATATGGGTGGGGGAGAGGGAGGATGGAGGAGAGATATGAAAAGAGAGAAATAGAGGGCGAATGAGAGGGAGGAAAATAATGAAAAAGAAAAACAAAGGGAGGTAGAGAGAGGAGGTGGGGACAAAGGGACAGAGAGAGAGAGAGAGATACCTCATCACCTTTTCCCCTATACCCTCTTCCATGAATCCATATTCCTTCCTCATCCTTTATACCTTAGGATCCTATTTTTTCTCTCTCCCCTCTACCATAAGCTCTTATTCCTACCCTTAAACACATTCACACCAATTACACCCTAGGTTTTGACTCAATCTTACATCCCACATTCCCATGGCCCATAACCTTAGTCTCTTATCCTAGACATAAACCTTGGCCCCCAATCCCTAGGCTAGCCACAAGGAATTTGATAAAAAAAATCTATTGGGAATGCATGAAAATTCATGTTGGGAATACTTACCTAATCAGAATGCACGTGTCCTTCTCTGTAAGAACAATGCATGTTCCGATGAATGCTCATTTTTCATATTTTGTGGGGTTTGGGGAATGCCAAAACTGTAAATATAGGAATGCATGTGTGTTCTTGTGAATGTGAATGGATCACCACATTGCCACTTTTTCAACAGTCAACTTCTTGTGAGAACCTTATGGGAATTGTCAATGTAGTATCTATGTTTACAAAAATTGTACTTTTGGAAGCTATTGACATGATCTCTAGCTAATTGAACCCAAAAACTAGAACCTTATTCAAACCTACTTTAACACAACTTTATTCACTTTTAAAGGGACTTCCTATGAATATAAAAAATGTGCATTCATGGGTATTCCTTATTCATAGTGGTTTCTAATGCTTTCATAGAGAATTTTGAGGTTTCCCCCTTAAACTTCTCACATTTCAAATCATAATTTTTGTATAGGTTTAGTGATGATGCTTTTGTTTTTTGGTCTCATGGCCATACCACTTTCGTATCCTTTTTCAAACATCTAAATAAAATCCCCCCCTCACACCCATATTTAATTTACTATGGAAACTAAAAATAACAAACCATTTCCCTTCCTAGTTGTCCTCATTTTCCATCATCCTCGGGGCTCCCTTAACCTCCTATTTTAGGAAAAGACCCATACTAATCAATACCCTAATGCACATTCCCATGTCATTAAACACAAAAATATGTTACGATATGAACTCTCATAACTCAAGCCAATAGAATTTTTGATCCATATTAATTCTTGGAGAAAGGAAAACCTTACTTGACATAGGTCATTGTAGCAAATGGTTACTTGATCTGAACTTAAATAGGAACACAAAAAATTACAGATATAACAATAAATACAAAGATGCAGCAGGAATAACACTTTATTTGATTAATATCAAATATTGAAATATGCTTACAAACAAAATGGAAATAAAACTAGCTCGGACGATGGTAGCTTATCTCGGAGAAGAGATGTGGCATATACATTCCTATGAACAGTGTTATAGTGAGGCTTAAAGGCCTATTTACTATTGAGAAGCAATGAAAAACCCTAATCCAAAAAAATAACCCTAGGAGATGAAGTGCCAAAACTATGGGCCTCGTGAGTGTTCTTGATCTGTGTGTCCATATTCCGATCATTTGTGGCATGTTCCATGTAGTCTAGGTTTAACTCTATTGGTGTGAGTTGTTCTGCAATGTCTGATGTGTCTAGTAATGGTGGGAAGAATGGTCAAAGGCATTCCACATTGAACATTGGGTGTAGGCCAAGGTATGGGGGAATGTCGAGCTCAAAATATTTTTTTCCCACAACATTGGTAATGGTGTAAGGACCATATCAGAGTGGTCTGAGCTTCTGGTGGGCTCCAGTAAGGCATTCTTTATGCAAGTGTAACCAAACTATGTCTCCCACCTGAAACTTGTGTGGTACCCAATGTTGATCATGTCGTTGCTTGTGCTTGGCATTTGACTTCTCCAAGATGTCGTGAACCTGCTAGGAGATGTGTTGGATGCATTCAATAAATCTGGTTTCTTTATCAGCCTCGGACAACACATGTGTGGATTCTGTCTCTATAGTCGCCTGAGGCATGGAAACATCAATCAAACACTATGGTTGAAATCCTAGACTAGCTTGAAAGGGATTGTGACCATTCGAGCTATGGAGAGCTCTGTTATAACTGTGTCACACATAGGGAAGACTCTCATCCCAAGTTCATGGATGCTTGACCTCACAATGCAAGAGTACCCATGTTGGTGAGGAGAAGATCTCCCTTTATTCTTCCACAAACATATCCACCTTCTTCTGCTACGTGGACGAATGCTTCATAGGGGCGATTGTTGTGGCTATGAAATACCCCTTAATTTGAGAGTGAATCATAAAGAAAACAAATTTTCTAGTGTGGGAGATGATGTTACTACATTTCTTAGTAGAGATCAATGAAATGGCGATAGACAGGGCTACCTCTGGTATCCTGTATAACATATTACCCAAATAAATAATAATAGAGCTAGGTCTAGACTTATATACAACATGTCGCTTCCACAAGTATGGTTGTCCTAATAATACATCACAAACTTCAATAGGAGAAACATCACACAATACCTCATCCGTGAAGGGCTTGATGCTATAGGGAAGGTGGAAAGGCTGGTTGATGCAAAGAACTTGTCCTTGGTGAATCTACTCGATATTGTATGGCTATGAGTGAGGTGTGGTTGGTAGGACCAATTTATTCATGGTCTCTACTGAAATGAGGTTCTTTTGGTTCCCACTATCGACAATCGATTGCAGCGGCGAACCCTTCACCCATCCAAAGTCTCACTTCTTTTGTTTAAACTTCTGCTTGATCTTGACAGTGTATCGGTACGCTGTGTCGAGCGAGGAGATGTCTAGGAACTCCATCTCATCCTAGATGTACATGTGTAAGGAGTCGCGGTAGTTGAGTACCAAATGTAGCTCAGAATCATTGATACCCAACTTCGTGCGAAGGGTATGAAAAACATTTGTAATCTCTGGCACATCTTCGTCCCTTCCCTGCCACAGAGATAGGGTAGTACTGCTCCTTGATGGCATCCCAGAATGAATTCCATGTGTGTACGGCTAAAAATAGTGACGGTGTAATTTCATCCTTCTTCTCACTGTAGGTTTCCCACCAGTCCTTGACGTGGGTGTGGCTTTGAGAAGTGTAAAAGTAATATTTTCCCGACTGGAAAAATCATGAACAAAAAAACATCCTTCTAGTAAATTTAACCATTTATCTATGACGTCTACATCTATCTGATCCTCAAATATGGGGATATCAAAGTTAACTTGTACCTTAAAGGGTGTGGTGCTTCTAGAGTAGCTGTTGGAAGGAGATGAGTCGGTCGTGGGTAGCTGCTGAAGGATTTTGGCAAAGTTGTCCATCGTTGCGTTCCTCTATCACTCGAGGGCTTCTTCGAGCTATATTTTGAAAGGATATCATGCCGCCTCATCTTTATTTTCTTCCTCCATGGGAGGTTGTCGAGATTTGTGAGGTTGGTCTTGCAAAGGTTCGACTAGTTTGAGCCCTACCTCCTTATATCTCGACCTGATTGGGGACATGTAAATAAAAACAGAGAAGAAGCAAACTGCTTTGATACCACTGATCTGAACATAAACATGAATGAAAAAAATTATAGATATAACCATAAATACAAATATGCAAGAGGAATAACACTTCATTTCATTAATATCAAATAATGAAATATGCTTACAAACAAAATGGAAATAAGAGTAGCTACGTCGATGGTAGCTTATCTCTGAGAAGAGATGTGGCTGCTACATGCCTTTGAACTGTGTCACAATGAGTCTAAAAGGCCTATTTATTATTTAGGAATAATGAAAAACCCTAAACATCCAAAAACCTAACCCTAGGACATGAAGCACCAAAACTATGGGCCTCGTTTGGGTAAATTGGTACATCAATTTCCTGGGGTCGTAACTTTGGCATGAAAGATCTAACTGAGGACTACAATTTTAGAGTGGCCTCTTTTGGGGCCTAAAAATGGCTATGGAAGTTCATGAACTAAAAATTTGCCAAAGTAAACTGTGCTACAACTAAGGAAACTTAAAAAATTGAAAGAGATAGTGGTGGAGGTCCAAGTGGAATAGGCGGGTGGCCACCAACATCCACATGGATCATTACTTAGAGATTTTGTTTATTTCCCCTATATCGAGGAAATGACCAATTATATGTCAAAATTTTAGATAGAAATAATATTAAAAACCTATTAAAAACCTATACAACTCTTAGGAAATTACTCTAAATTTCTATTCATATATGAGATCCTATGCTCAACATAGGAGTTCACCAAAACCCTTTCCATTGTAGTGAATCATACAATGTTTAAAATTACATGAAATTTAAAGCACATATCAAGGAACATATTGCAAACATAACCTAGAATCACTTTTTTATGAGTCATAACTGAACTACTTCAAATTTAACCACCCCATTTTATTTTTCAAAATAAATATACTTTCCTTACCACCTTATTACGCCTCATGCTCTAGAAATTAAAAAACACCCAAATAGTTTTAATCTAGAGGATGATTATAAACATAGCCATCCCTAAAAGCATATTTTTGATCATGTGAATCATTAAGTCTTCACGTTTCTATTACTCAAATTTATTTGATTTGGCTCCTCTTCTACCCCTTGGAATCTTGTGATTTGGATTTGAACTTGTAATATCTTTAGAAGAAACACATGTTCCTAACCATTAAACCTGCACAAAGTGTATTAAAGAAATTATATAAACCACTTAATATTAAAAAAAAAATTAAGGAATTTGATAATTACATCTCTATTTTCTTTGTGTTCAATTATAATTAAATTGATGTAAAACTACCCATTCATAATTTTTAATTGAAAGCATTTTGACATAATCCGCGATGGGGATGCTGAGTGAAAAATAAAATGGGTTTGGGGGTTGTTCCTGCTACCATGAGGGGATGTTTTCATTAAATGATGAGTTTGGCATGGCTTCCATCATGCATGGATAACCATGTGAATGAATCTCTTTATTTTGCAATGGTTCATAGTATGCAAAGAAGGAAGGATGGTCGATGAGTCTAAAGGGGTAGTAGAGTTGAAGGGAAACAACTCAACCTCCCAAAGAAAGTGGCTTCAGTTTTTGGTTGTGGGAGGAATCTATCTGATCACATTATAAATTACCTGTATCTTGTGGCGTAGGTTGACAACTATCTATCCACCCTGACAGCATCATTGGGGAGAGTTGATCCAAAATGGATTTTGGATAGACTCCTAATTCTAATTGTACCTCACTAAGGAAAATGAAAGTCCAAGGAATTTCTTGGAACTAGACCCATTGCAGAGACCATCTCATTCTGAATCTATTGTAATTTGAATGGGCCAAAATTGACTTAGGATGCAGAAGTTATCATAAAATGAAGCTGCCTGTATCCTTTTGGAAAAAGGAGAAAAATCCCTTGAAAATGGGTCCCAAAAACCCTCTAAGTCCTCAAAATCTCCTAAAAGGTCAAAACGACCAAAAAAGGGGAAGTCTTAGGAATATCAGATTACAACTATCAGAACCTTAAAAACATGAGAAAACAACGAAAATGAGGCCTATCGAAGGCTTGAATAGTGTTTGCACAGGAGCCGTCGGATTTGGCTGATCAACGGTCCAAATCCGATTGGCATATTGCATCGGCGATGATAGGTGGAGGCAGTTGGAGGCATAACATGCGATGGGACCGGGCCGATGCGATACCACGATTGCCAATATCAGTTGATCGCAATCAGCATTAACGTAGACATTATCATATGGGAAAGACCTCGGGCTTGTGCGATCTATGATTGCGACTTGTCGCATTGCAATATCGCATCGACGCATTACGAAGGAGCGGAGATATGTTATATGGTATATATGCGATGCGATGGCCGGACTCGACGACAGTATGAACCAGGTTTAATAAGTTTTGAAATCCTCCGAAAGGAATTTTTAAATGTATTTTCATATATTTCGCTATTAAACGAAATACAAAGGGGAAGTGTGATACGATGCAAACCAGACCTGAAAGGGTTCCGAAATGAAAATACATGATATTTGAAATCCGTCATGAGCCATCTTGTGGTGTTTTCACAGTTTTAATGAAATTTTAAAATATGAAGGGAAACCTTGGAACAAGGTCGAAGCGACTTGTGATAGTGATTTCAGGTGGACCCGATAGGGATATAAAGCATAGTTATGAAAATTTCAAATCCGATGAACAGTGTTTTCTGCGGATTTTCACGTGTTTTACAGCATTCTCTTTGTAAACAGGGAACGACTGTTTTTGAAAGATTTAAACCATCGATGGCTCCTTCCGTTGTGGAATAGGTGGCATCCATACCCGAGGGCATTTAGCAATGATTGCTAACGCTCAAAGAAGGGATTCGAGCGGACCAAAACAAGAAGACAAAGAGCCTGAGAGGGAAAATGAATCAATAGCATTGATTTGGCTTAAGAAGCCACAAAACGACAGAGACAAGGTTGTTGATAGTGGCTGAGTTGTTGTTGGTTGTTGTTGTTGATTGTTGTTGGGTTTTGTTGCTGAAAGGAAGCCAAAGAAGGAAGCTAAGGTGAAGGAGGTAGCGCAGAAGCAAAAGAGCAGCCAAGGGAGTCACTTGGAAGCCAAGTGAAAAGCCAAGAGGGTTGTGAACTGATAGAGTGCAGAAAGAAGCCAGAGCTGAAGAGCCAGAGAGCCAGAGCTAGAGCCAAAGAGCCAGAGTCAAAGCCAAGAGCCAGAACTAAGAGCCAAAGAGCTAGAGTCAGGGCTAAGAGCTAGAGCCAAGAGCCAGAACCAAGAGCTAGATCCAAGAGCTAGAGCTTCAAGAGCCATGGAATAACATGGAGTCTGAACCCTTTTTGTGTAAAACAACATGAATTAAGCCAAGAGCTTGTAAAAATGACTTAGACCATAATCCCAGAGAGCCTGGTTGAGTTTACTAGAGCTCATGGAGATGTAGCCCAAGAGTTGTGGGCAAAATCCTAATTAAATTGTTGTCTTATGTGTTTTTTTTTACTTCTGCATTATTCACTGTGATATGCATTTAAATATATGTTTAAGCACATTTACATATCAGCTAAAACAACAGATTTTTAAAGCATATAATAAGTTTAAAACAAGCATAACCATACACTATATTGTCAAGTATATTCTCAATTCCACACTGGTTAATCATTAAGACTTGGGAAGATTTAAAGCTTTGAGAGTGGGAGAGGTTCTTGTAAGTTATACAAGAAGCCTAAGAGCCCCATTTCCAGATCAGGTGGTATCGGCGCTTAATATTGATTAACCACACCTTTAAGAAGGTTATATCAGAATGCTTGATTGACAGAGCAGAGATTTCTTGTCTGAAAGGTGTTTGGGCAGTCAAGGATTGATTGTCTGATTGATTATATGCTTGTTTGCAGACTGACTATTTCCTGAGTTTGCAGAGGTGAAGGGAAATCTATTGATAGCTCAGTCCAGGAAGGACAAGAAGGAAGAAGGGTTGAAGTCATTCTTCTATCCCAAAGGACCCAAGGCAATCCTTGAAGCACAAGAGGTTTGCTGTAGAAGGTTGCTTGAATAAAGCTCTTTGTTATCCTTGTTTGAAGTTCTTTTGTTCATCAGCATAATGACAACTTCTGCAATTGAGTCCTCAAATTCTCCTTTCTTCACAAAAGTATTTGAGGAATACATGAAACAATATTTGCTCATCATGATGGATATGGTGAGAGAAATGTATGAGAATGGATGAAAGAGCAGCACACTTAGAGAGCAGTTGAATTCTGTGGAGGAAGAGAAGCAGATGCTTTTTGACAAATTGCAAGAAATGGAGAGGCAACTTCATATTGCAAATATGAACCTAAAAAGGATGCATGAGTTGGAGTCACAGCTCTTTGTTGCCAAAGAAGCCTTAGTTAAGTATCAGCTTGAAGAAGAAGTAATCCATTCCAGTTTGTCTTCAAATTCTACTGAGAATGCTTATATTGGTTCTTTTAAGAAACATACTAGAGGCATAGGTTCCAAGCTAATGTCCAAAATGGGCTAAAGGAAAGGGCTTGGGTAAGCATGCACAAGGTATTGTTGAACCCATAATGGTCGAGGAAAGACCTAAGTATTTGGGTCTTGGCTATGGACAATCTTATGGAGAGAATTCCAAAGTTGCCATGAAGTCCATTGAAACAGTCCCAAGAAGAGGTTTCATTTCATGTCCTCTACCTCAGAAGTGTGAAGGTTGTATTCAAGAGGAATGCAATAGCTTGAAACATCATTTGCAGGATGCAAGTGTTCAAAAGCACACACTTGAACCAGAGAGTTGTAGAAACTCTGACAGCCTTGAAGAGATTGATGGTGTTCCAAAGGGAGCTACTTCTTCACTCAATTCACCTCCTCATGAAGGCAATAAAGGTGAAAGAGAAAGGTATAAATCTGGTTCTAAACACATTCCCTTTGATTTTACAAAGCATGATAAGTTTCCACATAAGTATGGGGAAAGAGTTGCATGTTCCTTTTGTGGTTTGGATAACCATAATGTTTCTAGATGTTGGAAGAGAATGGCCACATACAGGAAACTTTTGAATGAGAAGAAGCAAAAAGCCAAAGGTCCATTGGACAAGGCAAATCATGCTATCAAGAGGATGCACATGCAGTGCGCTTACTGCCATGAGCAAGAACAGCTTGCTGCAAAATGTTCGACATTGAATCTAGCAATGCTTCGACCAAAGCTGAAGAAAGTGGAAATAGAAGATGGCAGAAATGAAAAGGAAGATTCCATGAGTGATGTGCCTCAAAATGATTCGCATGTTGATGTTGATGTGCAGACAAAGGTAGTACCTTTGAAAGGGATAGGTAAGAAATGGTTAGATTTCTTATCCGATTAATATTGCATGTCTATTGATGCATCTATTTGCATTTATTTGTTGATGAGATGCAAGTTGTAGGTCTACCAAGATGGTGAATGGAAAGAAGTTGAGTAGGAGACTCACTGTGTTGCTACAACATTATATTTCATTTCAGGTACAAAAGTACAGTGTGCTTAAGTGAAAGTTGAAAGATGAAATGCATGCATGAGCTTGATATGCATGAACATAGGGATGTTGATGATTTCCTTGTATTTGAACATGTATGTGTAATTAACTTGAAGGGTTGATTGTTTTCACATGCATGTGATGCAATGTCGACTTGGGAGAAGTTAACTTGGTCTCTTAGATGGAGATAAAAATGAAGTGTTTCATCTTTTGAAAAAGAGACCAAATGGTATTTTTCTACATGCTTGACTTGAAGGGTCATCTCTTTTAAGGGTTGTTAGGATATTCTGACACATAGGAAATAGTTAAGTATAACTTGGTCTAGTATAGAGTTAGGTAAAGTGTTTTTCTTTACTATGTATATTTTGTAACTTACAATCTGACCGTCACGATATGTAGTGATCCGACGATTCATTCTCTCCTCGGTATTACCGACACTTGATCCGTGGCTTAACACCCGATTGGTCCATGATCTCTATTTAAAGAGCATGGAGGGTCATTTTTAGGTTAACCGTTCATGAGAGAAGCTTATGTAAATTTTCATTCTTTTATTAATAAATTGCCTGAAGTGGCCGCATTGGCTCAGGCCGTGGACTGTTTCCCTCTTTGAGGGTTTTAACCACGTCAAAAGTACTGGTGTATTGATCTATGATCTATTTGTGAGCGGTGTCCTTTGGTGTTCTGTCTGAGGAACTTACCCTGTAAATTCCTACATGGTATCGGAGCTATTTGAGGGCCGCGTCCATTGGTGATCCAAATCTGAAGCCGGTAGAACTGCATCCGACTACTGTTTCCTAGATCTACTATTTTTTACTGCTTTCGGGTCAAGAGGACTGGTCTGTTGTGTTGGGAGCATCTGTTCCAGTGAGGAACCCCTTTCGTTTCACGCGAAAAGGTTTCTGGTAGCCCTAACTGCGTCATTTTTAAGATCTGGAGGTATACAGTGTTTATTTGCAGTTTACAGTTATTTTCTCTCTGTTTATTTTGGTTTCGGTTTATTTAGCTTTTTTTTATAACCAAATCTATACCTTTCATTTTTGTGTATGCTTTTTGCCCCATGACTCTGTGCGATCTGGGCAAATCAGAAACAAAAAGGAATGATTTTTTTCATGCGTATGCTCTTTTCCACTGCGCCTTAGTGTGATCTCGGAAAATCAGAAACATTGAGGAAAATATTTAGTTTCCGGCTAAAGCTAACTTCAAGCCACAAGGTTCATTTTTTTTTTATTTCCGTGTTGGGTTTTTTGTTTTTTGTTTTGTAGGGAAAAAGAGCTTTCTCAAAGCAAGCACGCAACCCAAAGCTTCACCCCCCCCCCCCCCCCCTCTCTCTTTCTCTCTCTCAAACTTTTTGTATAGCTCACTTGCTCCAAAGCTAATTTATGAGAGTAGAGGTCTTGAGTTCAAGTCTCCTTTTTGTGGGGGCAGATTTTTCATTTACGCACATTCCCGCACTTCGTCGGCATCTTCATCAAACTTTCTTCAAAAAGCCATAAATTCTTCATCTGGAAGCCGTTTTCATAACCTTTTTTTTTAAACAGCCTAATTTTTCAAGATCTTTCCATTGGAACACTTAGTTTCAGCATCTATAGCTTTAGTTTCTGTTAAAATGGAAAGTCCATGCCAAGTTATTCTTGACAGCACCAACTACTTCCAATGGTGGTCCTACATTATGGATTTACTTAGAAATAAAGGTCTCTACATAATAGCCTCAGGCCAAGAAACCAAACCGAAAGATGAAGATAAGGCAGCCAAATGGGAAAATAGGCAAGATAAAGCACGTGGGTTGATAGGGATGTCTATTTCTCCAGATCTTAGATTCCATATTGCAGAACTTGATACTCCTGATGAAGCATTGAAATAGATTACTAAATTTTTTGGAATAAAAAATGAACTTAGAGCCCATCAACTTGAAAATGAGTTGCTTACATTGGACCCCAATAATTTTTCTTGCATTGAAGATTTTTTGTCCAAGTTCAAGACCCTTAGACTTCTCTTGGAAGGTGTTAAGGTTAAGAAAGAAGACAGTAACTTTATATATTCCATTCTTACTAAGTTGGGACCAGCCTACTCTGGTTTGTTTCCACCTTCCATTCTACAAGAGAAGCCTTCATTTCTCAAGGAAAATACTACAAGTCCCCTTCCTTTGATTCTTTTTGTGATTCTTTAATAAGAGAACAAAAAAAACTCTTACACCTTGGTCTTCTTAATCTTGGAAACTCTTCTAAGAAAGCGTTAGCCGCCTAGCAGCAACCAAATCCAAAGAATCCTAAGAAGTTGTATCCTAAAAGGAATGGTCCTAAACCAAACAAGGGTCCTAAGCAATTTCAGTCTCAAAATGAAAAATCATTTCAACAAAATGATAAGACAAATAAAAACAAAGGGAAGAAGACTGATAGACATTGCAACTTTTGTAATCGAGATGGCCACTTAGAATCCAAATGCTTTAAGGAGATGGAAGCCTTGGAAGTAGTAATGAAGAAGCATAACATCCATTTGGAGCACTCTTCAACTTCAACTTCATCTTCAGGAATGGCACTTTCTACATGTGGTTGTCAAGCATCTCGGTCTGGCTATGCACTAAATGTATCTTCTTCTTCTCATTCTCATGAGTGGCTCATTGATTCTGGAACTTCTTATCAAGTGGCCAAAAACAAAGCCATGTTTTCTTCTTTAAATGATTGTAGCACCAAAAATATATATGTTGGTGATGATAGATCTCTTAGTGTTGTAGGGACTGGAACTGTTCATCTAGACAATGGTCAGTTTAATGATGTATTATGTGTTCCAACCTTATCCTGCAACCTTCTATCTGTATATCTGATAACTCATTCAAGTGAAGGTAAAATCGTTGAATTTTCACCTCACGATGTTGTAATTAAGGACCTAAGAGATCCTAGACAGATTTTAGTTACTAGCATTGCTGATGATTCTACAAGTTTGTATAAGTTTCACAACTTTGTGTCATCAAATCTTCCCTCAGTATTTGTTGCTCATAACGATGAAGTGAGCAAACTTTGGCATGAACGATTTAGTCACTTAAACTATCACTCTCTTTAGAATCTATGTAAATAAAATATGGTGACAGGTCTTCCAATGGTATCTTGCAGAGATGGTGTTTGTCCTGGGTGTGTACTCGGAAAACATCATCAGGACAGTTTTGAAAAATGTGCCTCTTGGCATGCCTCATCCCCTTTACAGCTCGTGCATAGTGATTTATGTGGTCCACTTCAAGTTGTTTCATTCTCTGGCTACAAGTATTTCTTAACTTTCATTGATGATTTCTCCAGACGCACTTGGGTATACTTCTTAAAACTCAAGAGTGAAGTATTTAACATGTTCTTGGCCTTTAAGGCCTTTGTTGAAAAACAATCTGGACATCAAATTCTTAAGCTAAGATCTTATAATGGCGGAGAATATGTTAACAACAAATTCATCAACTTTTGCACTCAGAATGGAATTCAAATGCAACATACTGTTCCATATACTCCACAACAAAATGGTGTAGCTGAAAGGAAGAATCGCACCTTAAAGGAAATGGCTAATTGTATGCTTCAATTTAAAAGACTTAGTCTTAATTATTGGGCAGAAGCAATTAACTGTGCAAATTACATAATAAATCGCACTCCTACTAAGGTTTGAAAGAATATCACTCTAGAAGAAGCATGGAGCTCAATTAAACCAGATGTAAGTCACTTTCGTGTTTTTGGAAGTGAAACATGGGCCCATATTCCAGATGAGAAACATAAAGCTTTAGAACCTAAGAGTGAAAAATGTATTTTTGTTGGATATTCTGAAGATGTCAAAGGATATAGACTTATTCCACTTAAGTCCAAAAATGGTATCATTGGAAGAGATGTAAAGTTTGCTAAAAATATATCGGCCTACGAGCCTAGTTTGGCAGATGTGCCACCTCTCCCTATCTCTTCTACTTTTGAAAATATTTCTTCTTCAGATGATGAAAGCGAGGATGAAAATCCTCCCCCACCTTCTCAGGATCCTCCTTCAGCTCCTCAGCTTCCAAAACGGGTCCGTGCTACTTGGGATGCAGCTAGTGATCTTGCCGGTGATCCTACAGATCAGTGATGTACACGTTCTCAGTTTGAAAGAGCCTCTTCTTTACTGGCTCAAGCTTCAGTGAATTATGATCCTGACACCTTTGCAGAAGATTTAGGCCATCCAGATTGGGAAGCAGCTATGAATGAAGAATATCATTCATTATTGGCAAATGATACATGGGATCTTGTTCCTCTACCAAAGGGATGAAAACTTGTTACATGCAAATGGGTTTACAGAACCAAGTATGGACCAGATTGGAAAGTTGATAAACATAAAGCTCGTCTTGTTGCTAAGGGTTTTTCACAAGTTGAAGGCATTGACTATACTGAAACCTTCTCCCCTGTTGCCAAAATGAACTCTATCCGCCTTGTTCTTTCCCTTGCTGCCTCTTTCAAATGGGAAGTCCATCAGATGGATGTTAAATCTGCCTTCTTGCATGGGAACTTGCATGAAGAAATCTATATGGAACAACCTATTGGCTTTATACAAACATACTCCAGCCTTGTATGTCGCTTAAGAAATCCCTTTATGGTCTCAAGCAATCTCCTCGAGCTTGGTATGCCAAAATGGATAACTTTCTTTTAGAAAATGGCTTTTTCTAGGTGTCATTCTGAGAATACTGTCTACACCAAGAAAGTGGGCAAGTCTCTTATCATTCTTGTTCTTTATGTTGACAATCTTATCCTGACTGGTAGTGATCCCAACCTTATAAACCATGTGAAGACTAGCCTTAAAAGGAAGTTTGAAATGACAGACTTAGGACACTTACATTATTTTCTTGGTCTTCAAGTCTTAAAATCCAAGGAAGGTATTTCCCTTTCCCAGTCCAAGTATGCCTGTGATATTCTACGCCATTTTCACATGGAAGACTGTAAGCCAGCCCCTTCTCCCTTTCAGTCTGGAGTCAAACTTTCAGTCACTTGTACTTCTCCTGAAGTTGATGCTACCTTATACCGTCAACTTGTAGGAAAACTTTTGTATCTAACTCATACTCGTCCTGACCTTTCCTTTGCTATTGGCCTTGTTGCTCGGTTTATGCAAAACCCACGTGAAAGTCATTGGAAAGCAGCTAAAAGGATACTTCATTATGTTCGAGGTACAATTCAGTTTGGGATTCATTACAGTGCCGGAGCATCTCCTCTATTGGTTGGTTTCACTAATTCCGATTGGGCTGGTGACCCTGATGATCAGAAGTCTACTGCAGGTTATGTGTTCACTCTTGGTTCAGGACCTATTACATGGGCTTGCAAGAAACAAGGTGCCATTTCTCTTTCTTCAACAGAAGCAGAGTATCGTGGTGCCGTAGAAGCTAGTAAGGAAGCCTTGTGGCTTCGTCAGATCCTGTTAGAGTTTGGCTTTCAGCAGCAACATCCGACTACACTTTGGTGTGATAATCAAAGTGCCATTCAACTATGCAAAGATCCAGTCCAACATCAGCGCAGCAAACACATTGAATTGCACATGCACTTCATCAGAAAGCTCATTCGCGACCATGTTCTTGAAGTGCGATATTGTTCAATAGATGATCAAGTTGCCGACATCTTTACAAAGGCTCTCACAGAGGCGAAGTTCACTAAACTTCGATTTATGGTTGGAGTTCAGGAAGTTGTCACTAAGGAGGGATAGGCTCTAGTGCCTCCTTCCTTCTCCTATTGTGTCATATTTGTAAATCCTTCAATCCTATCCCAAGTTGTTCTTAAGGGGGGATGTTATGATATTCCGACACATAGGAAATAGTTAAGTATAACTTGGTCTAGTATAGAGTTAGGTAAAGTGTGTTTCTTTACTATGTACATTTTGTAACTTACAATCCTACCGTCACGATATGTAGTGATCCGACGGTTCATTCTCTCCTCGATATTACCGACACTTGATCCGTGGCTTAACACCTGATTGGTCCATGATCTCTATTTAAAGAGCATGGAGGGTCATTTGTAGGTTAACTGTTCATGAGAGAAGCTTATGTAAATTTTCATTCTTTTATTAATAAATTGCCTAAAGTGGCCGCGTTGGCTCAGGCCGTGGACTGTTTCCCTCTTTGAGGGTTTTAACCACGTCAAAAGTACTGGTGTATTGATCTGTGATCTGTTTGTGAGCGGTGTCCTTTGGTGTTCTGTCTGAGGAACTGACCCTGTAAATTCCTACAAGGGCATGTTTTGTGGGCTTGTTGTCTAGTCCATCATTTGTATGCAGATGTAAGGCATGGAGGTGTTCACAAGATGTGAAATCTATTTCTTTTGTTGAAGCAGGAGTTTAGACCATCCAGTTGTTGTCTGTATTTCTATTATTGTTCACAGCTTTCCAAACAAGTTCAAATGAAAGCTTTGTGGAGCAGATGTACTTCACATTTGTTTGAGCCACCTTGGATCAATGATCAAGGAAGAGAAGTTCTAACTACATTCTATGACCATTTCAGTAGAAGTTTTACAGGAAGGTAAGGAGGAAGACATCTCTTCCCGGGAAGACCAACCCATCCAAGAAGGGAAGTGGTCAGAAACTTTGGTTCAGAGGCACTATGCAAAGGTAAGTGTAGGGAGGCTAAAAGAAGAGGGTGAGTCACTCTCATTTACTATTCAGATCAGTATATCAGTCTTTTGGAGACCAAAAGTTCTTTTAGTGGGAAGGCGTGATCCAAAATGGATTCTGGATAGACTCCTAAGTCTAAGTGTACCTCACTAAGGAAACTGAAAGTCCAAGGAAGTTCTTGGAACTAGCCCCATTGTAGATATCGTCTCATTCTGAATCTACTGCAATTTGAATGGGCCAAAACTGACTTAGGATGTAGAAGTTATCATAAAAGGAAGTTGCCTATATCCTTTTGGAAAAAGGAGAAAAATCCCTTGAAAATGGGTCCCAAAAACCCTCTAAGTCCTCAAAATCTCCTAAAAGGTCAAAACCACGGAAAAAGGGGAAGTCTTAGTAATATCGGATTACACTATCGGAACCTTAAAAACATGATAAAATAGCCAAAATGAGGCCTATCGGAGGCCTGAACAATGTTTGCATAGGAGTCGTCTGATCTAGTCGATCAACAATCCAAATCCGATCGGCATATCGCATCGACGGTGACAGGCGGAGGCAGTCGGAGGCATAACATGCGATGGGAACGCACCGATGCCATACCACGATGTGACAATATCGGCGCATTGCAATCGGCATTGACATAGACCCTATCATATGGGAAAGACCTCGGGCTTATGCGATATGCGATTGCGACTTGTCACATCACAATATCGCATCAGCGCATTATGAAGGAGCGGAGATATTTTATATGGTATATATGCGATGCGATGGTCAAACCCAACGACAATAAGAACTGGGTTTAATATATTTTGAAATCCGCCGAAATGCATTTTTTTATGTATTTTCGTATATTTCACTATTAAATGAAATGTAAAGGGGAAGCGCGATGTGATGAAAACTAGACCCGAAAGGGTTCCGAAATGAAAATACATGATATTTGAAATCCGTCATGAGCCATTTTGCGGTATTTTCACAGTTTTAATGAAATTTTAAAATACGAATGGAAACCTTGGAACAAGGTTGAAGCGACTTGTGATAGTGATTTTAGGCGGACCCGATAGGGATATAAAGCGAAGTTATGAAAATTTCAAATCCGATGAAAAGTGTTTTCTGCAGATTTTCCCATGTTTTACAACGTTCTTTGTGTAAATAGGGAACGACTATTTCTGAAGTATTTAAAGTGTCGGTGGCTCCTTCCGTTGTGGAATAGGTGGAATCCATCCCCGAAGATGTTTAGAAATGATTGCTAACGCTCAGAGAAGGGATTCGAGCGGACCAAAACAGGAAGACAAAGAGCCCGAGAGGGAAAATGAATCAACAACACCAATTTGGCTTAAAAGGCCACAAAACAACAGAGACAAGTTTATTGATGGCAGCTAAGTTGTTGTTGGTTGGTGTTATTGATTGTTGTTGAGTTTTGTTGCTGAAAGGAAGCCAAATCAGGAAGCTAAGATGACGGAGGCAGCACAGAAGCAAAAGAGTAGCCAAGGGAGTCACTTGGAAGCCAAGTGAAAAGCCAAGAGGGTTGTGAACTGATAGAGGGCAGAAAGAAGCCAGAGCTGAAGAGCCAGAGAGCCAGAGCCAGAGCCAAAGAGCCAGAGTCAGAGCCAAGAGCCACAACCAAGAGTCCAAGAGCCAGAGTCAGAGCCAAGAGCCATAACCAAGAGCCAAGAGCGAGAGCCAAGAGCCAGAGCTTCAAGAGCCAGGGAATAGCATGGTCTCTGAACCCACTATTTTTGTGTAAAACAGCAGGAGTTAATCCAAGAGCTTGTAAAAACAACTTAGATCATAATCCCAAAGAACCTAATTGAGTTGACTAGAGCTCACAGAGATGTAGCCCAAGAGTTGTGGGTGAACGCCTAATTAAACTACTGTCTTATGTGTTTGTTTTGACTGTTGCATTATTCACTGTGATATGCATTTATATATATGTTTAAGCACATTTACATATCACATAAAACAACAGATTTTTAAAGCATATAATTAGTTTAAAACAAGCATAAGCATACACTATATTGTCAAGATTATTCTCAATTCCGCACTGGTTAATCATTAAGACTTGGGAAGATTTAAAGCTTTGAAAGTGGGAGAGGTTCTTGTAAGTTAGACAACAAGCCTAAGAGCCCCATTTTCAGATCAAGTTGACTATAGGGTGGCTATATGAGATGGTGGCTTAGAGAAAAATTTAATGGTTGTTATATTGAGCACATGTTTGGGATAATTCTTTAGAAAACTAGACTATCTCCTCCAAAAGGTTGTGGTTTCTTGGATTACTCATCATCATATGTCACATAGGATATTTCTTCAACTCTATACACTTCAAAATTAGCATTCATCATCCTCTAGGTAACTTTGAATCCTTTAAGTTATTGTCATAAATTAAGTGGATGCATTCAATCGAGTTCCTATGCTAGTATGCCAGTTTCATTCATGGCTTTACATTGTTGTGGTAAGAGTGGAGTTCTTTAGTATTTTTATAAGCTTTTGGGACTAGTTTAGTGGGGTGGATTTAAGAGTTGTTTTGTTGTGAAATGTTAGATAATATGAAATTTAGTGCACTATCTAAGGGGGGATACTACGAGAGAAGGAAGGAGTAATGAAGAGGAACAAAAATCATATCATTGTGTCTAGAATTTGAAGTAGTCAAGAAGCACCAAGAACAAAGGACCATCATCAAATTGATCAAGTTATCTTCTTCATAAACTAGCAACAACAACCAAGTTCTTCACTAAGAGGCTCATTCTTTGATTCAAGAATTTTTTAGCCAAAAGTGTACATACATATGTATATTTGGTATATAAGCATGTAAATAAACATTCTCAAATGTACATAATCCAGTTAGAAAATTGAATATCTTGTCAAACCATATAGAAAGATGAGTCTAGCTCATTATATATTGGCTTCATCAAAATTTTCTCAAAATACTTTGGCTTCTAATGAGATTAATTATGTATATGGAATGCATCAATGTACATTATGATAACTTATGTATTCATCCAAAATTTGATTTATGGAAACAAAACTGGGATCTATTCAAATATATATACATGTAAGAAAAATCAAAGGTGTTGTCATCGATCCCAGAAGCATATCCTATATATTCTTATTTCTAGCTTTTAGAATCCTTCATCATGAAACATCATTAGACCAACGTATCAACCATATTATTTACACATAGAGTATTGGTGTCAAGAATCATTTAATGCATATATCTCTTATATCACAAAATAATGTTATTCAAGAAATCAATAAAGATAATTCTGCAATCAAAAGGCCAACATGAGATTAAGTCTACACTGCTACAACTTAATACCTCCTGCTCTTTTGCCTCCACCATCTGCTCAACCACAACCATTACCTCCTGCTCCTCCAAGACAACCCCAGATACCTGCTCAACCGAACCCCAACCCCAATAATAGACAGGCCCAATAGGTATATACTGGAGAGACAACATGCCCTACCTATGCTGTGGAGATTCAATAGATCAACCTATGATCTAGGGGTCCTCCCAGATATCCAGCCTCCTCCTAAGGAGGATGAGGAAGAGAAACAAGAAAGTGAACCTAAAGCCATTCCACCCTTTCCTGAGAGACTAACTGGAACCACGCAACCAAACCCAGAAGAAATTGAACTTCTGGGAGAACTTAAACAGTTATGTGTGAAAATACCACTTCTCTAGGCCATAAAAGATGTACCAATCTACAACAAGTTGATCAAAGAGAAGTGTTTCAGGCACCCAGGCAGGCGCAAGAGAGATGCCCCAACTATCAATGTCATAGGACAACTGTTTAATCTGATGTTGGGACAAGTAATCTGTCCAAAATATCTGGACCCTGGGAGTCCTGTAGTTGATGTCCACATCAATGGCACCATAATCCCCCACACCTTGATTGATCTAGGGGCTACCATTAACATAATTACCAGGGACACTATCCTCAAACTCAACCTTCAGAACTCCCTCAGAAAGACCTCAACATTACTGTAGTTGGCAGGCCACTCCACTGTGACTCCTGAGGGAATTGTGGAAGATGTCATGGTCTCTATTAATTCTTGGGAGTATCCTACTGACTTCTAGGTCCTTCAGCCAAAGGAAAAAATCATTGGGTACCCCCTCATCTTGGGAAGGCCTTGGTTAGCTACTGCAGATGCTTACATCAGTTGTCGAGCTAGGAGCATGACCATTAAGAATGGGCATATGTCCAAATAGCTAGTCCTATATCCTCCTACCCAACCTCTGCTATAATATTACTTACCTCTCTAGTTGGAGGAGGAAGATGAGGATGAAGTCTACTCTGTACCATTGTGCAGAGTGGAAGCCACTAGGGGAGGTCCTCAAACCGAGGATGATCTTATTGAAAATTTGATTCAAAATACACCTCCCAGTGTGCTGCCATTAGAAGAGTTTGTAGAAGAAACCCAAGCTAGTGCTTTAGTTGATCTCTGTGTGGCTGATCCGACCTCTCTCCGAGTTAAGAATGTGGAATTTGGCCCTGAAAGAACCTTGAAGATCAACTCATCCCTATCTCCCTCTCAGGAGAAAGAGTTGTGTAGCTTTTTGAACAACCATTTGGATGCTTTTGCTTGGAGGTATAAGGAGATGAAGGGAGTCCACCCTTCAGTCTGTATCCATCACATTTAAATTAAAGAGGATTGTAAACTAGCTAGGCAGCCTCAAAGGAGGATGAATCCAGCCCTTAAGTACATTGTCAAATAAGAACTACAAAAGTTGTTGGATGCAGGATTCATCTACCCCGTCTCTGACAGTGAGTGGGTTTCTCCTTTGGTGCTTGTGCCCAAAAAGAACGGGAAGTGGAGAATCTGTGTAGATTATTGAGAACTTAACAAAGCCACCAAGAAGGACCATTTCCCTTTGCCTTTCATAGATCAAGTGTTAGATGGCCTAGCAGGGAAAAAGTTATTTTCCTTCTTAGATGGGTTTAGCAGGTATAATCAGATCCAAATTAGCCCGGAAGACCAAGATAAGACCACTTTCACTTGTCCATGGGGTACCTTTGCCTACCGGGTCCTTCCCTTTGGATTATGCAACGCTCCTGCCACTTTCTAGAGAGCAGTACTGAGTATATTCACTGAGCTGGTTCTTGATTTAGTGGAAATCTATATGGATAACTTTACCCCTTATGGTTCTAACTTCCAAGAAGCTCTGACTCGCCTGAGGAAAGTTTTAGCCAAGTTTCTTGAAATGAACCTGTCCCTCAGTCCTGATAAATGTGAATTCCTAATGACTGGAGGACCGTGCTAGGTCATACAATTTATCAGCAAGGTTTACAGGTGGATACCAACAAGATTGCTATCATCCAAAGGGTTCTGCCTCCTCAAAAGGTAAGAGATGTTCAGAGTTTTCTAGGCTTAGCAAGGTATTATAGAAGGTTCATTAAGGATTTTAGCAAGCTAGCCTCTTCGTTGTTTGCTCTTTTGGGAAAAGATATTGAGTTCATATGGACTGACAACTGTCAATAGGCTCTGGATGCTTTGAAAGGTAAGCTGATAACTACCCTAGTCTTGAGAGGTCCAAACTGGGCCCTACCTTTCCACATTCACACAGATGCCTCAAACAAAGCCATAGGAGTAACCTTAGGACAAGTTGAAAAGAAGCTACCGTATGCCATATATTTTGTCAGTAAAAACCTGTCTAAGGCATAATTAAACTACACTATAACCGAAAAAGAGCTCCTAGTTGTAGTCCATTCCCTGAACAAGTTCAGACACTACATCACTGGTTATCAAATATTCGTACACACTAATCATGCTACAATTAGATATTTTATGAATAAATCTGATGTAAAAGCTCGTATCATTAGATGGTTACTTTTATTGCAGCAATTTGATTTGACCATTGTTGACAAGCCAGGTATGGAAAATGTTGTTGTTGATTTTCTGTCTATATTAGATCTGCCTGCAGGTGAAGAAGGGATAGTGGATGATCAAATGCTAGATGAACACCTGTTTTCTATTTCAGTGTTCTCTCCATGGTTTGCTGATATAGCAAATTATTTGGTTTCATCTCAGTTCCCGCCATACCTATCCTCAAAAGAGAAGAGCAAGATTGTGAGGAAAAGTGCCCCATTCACTTGGATTGGGGGCAACCTTTTTAAACTTGGCCTAGATCAGATTTTGAGTATGGTGTGTCAGGGAGGAGGAAGTTTTTGACATCCTCCTAACATGTCATGATAGGCCATGTGGAGGCCACTTTGCAGCAAAAAGAACCACATTCAAAATTCTACAGGCAGGGTACTATTGGCCCACTCTTCATCAAGACGTCAGAAGATACATCAGCGAATGTGATAGATGTCAACGGATGGGGAACCTACTCCAAAGGATGAGATGCCCTTGTAGCCTCAAGTGACTTTCGAGCCATTTGAGAAGTGGGGCATGGAATTTATGGGTCCTATCAACCCTCCTTCAAAACAGAAGTCCTACATCATTGTGTGCACAGATTACCTGACAAAGTGGACAGAAGCAAAGGCAATCATAGCGGCAACAGAAAAAACTGTAGCTGAGTTCTTGAAGGAAAATATCTTCTACAAGTTTGGCTACCCAAGAAAATTAGTCACAGATCAAGGAAGTCAGTTTACCTCTAACCTGATTGAAGACCTACTCACTCATCACAAGATTAAGCACAAAACTTCCACCCTTTATCATCCGCAAGCAAATGGATAGGTGGAAGTTACTAGCAGGGATTTGGAAGGGATTTTGACTAAGGTAGTGAGCAACAATAGGAAAGATTGGGCAGATCACTTGGTTGAGGCCACCTGGGCCTATAACACTACTTGGAAAACTACAATAGGTTTCACACCCTATGAGCTAGTCTATGGGAAGAAGGATTTGTTGTCTATAGAATTTGAATATAACACATTGAGATTGGCAGCTCAGCTGGACCTAGATCTCAGCCATGCACAACAGGAAAGATTACTTCAGCTGAATGGATTAGATGAACAGAGAATGCAGGCCCTTCTCCACTCAGAGGTAGTCCAACTTCAAAGAAATATATGGCATGAACGGCACCTCAAAGAAAAGCAATTTCAGCCAGGAGATTGGGTGATGCTATATGATTCAAGATACAAGGATTTCAAGGGCAAGCTGAGGACAAGATGGCTGGGACCATATACAGTGGAAACATGCAATAACAATGGCTCAGTCCTTGTTCGAAACATTGATGAAGAAGCCATCCTCATGCTCATCAATGGGCATAGATTTAACATCTACAGGAAGCCCCTTTCCAAGCAGGAGTTCATCAAGACTCTTGGTAAATCAGTATTGGTAATGGAGCAGGTCCCTGTCTCCACTCCACCTACACCATGAGCAAAACATAAAAATAAAGAAAAAAGAAAAAAAGGAATAAAAGATACTTGGGTGAAAACATCTTGGAGGTGCCCAGGGCATATAGTGAGGGTGAAAACCTCCTGGAGGTGCCCTAGCTGTCTCAGACTTACAAAAAAAAAAAAAGGGAAAAAAAAGAGAAAAAAATAAACCTAATTTCTGTTGAATAAATTGCAGGTTGTAGGAAGGTCATTACAGGTTTTAGGAGGATTGCGTAAGACAAAGACAGAGGACATAACTAGGCTACATTCATCCCTCACAGTCCATTCCTCCATCACCGCTACCCTTTCCCAAGATTTGGTCTCATTTGATCTGAAATTTCACCTCCTACATGAAATTTTGTATCTTCTACAGGAGGATCGTGTAGAATCTACAGAAAAGCCAAAATCGATCTGAAAAGAGGACCCGAGGGTTGGAAATCTATCTATGAGGCCTATGAACCTCCCTACCTCCATCCATCGCCCTATGTCGCCTTTTCCATCTCTGTACACCTTCATTACACTCGTTTTTATCTCCCTGCACAGTCACACACAGAAATTTTGTTTCCTTCATACTGCAAACACAAACAAAAAAAATTTTATGACAAATCAAAGCAGTAGCCTTTTTCGCTCACCATACCTGATACCTTCCATCTCTGATTCCTTATCAGTTGAGACCCTCGTCAGCAGTTGTAGCCCTACTCAGTTATTAGCTTGAATTTCAGAAGGAGAAGCAGCTACAGGAAATCCTACAGGATTCTTGTAGCAGCTGATCCCTCTGAAACACATATTCCAGAGACAAGGTGAGCAAAGTATGGCATACAAAACATGCATGGAGCTCTGTTTGAACATGTGAACATCAGCAACAGCCTGAGACCAACCATGCAGGGCGCAAGCAGCAACAACAATGAATAAATTGGTTCCAAAATCTGAAATATGCATAACACGACCGCGACTGCACAGGTAAGTGCCTAAACCTATTCCTCAATTACATGAATCATATTTCAAGGCTGCGTGACTATGGGAATGGTTTGGATTGAATAGAATCGGTGGCCAGTTAACTGGCCACCCTTGGTCAGTTACACATCCTCGTGGAATCCAAACGAGCCCCGTCAAATTCAAAACTGCCGATCAGACACGCAGCTAGCACGTGTGGAATGTCCATTCAGGAAGAAATCTTCAGGACTAGTAGTGGTGGCGGCGGATAACGGGAGTAAGGGAGGTGATGGTGGTCAGACGGCATGCAGAAACATTATGACTGTGACGTAGGATCAACGGTCCAGTCCGGCCACCTCATCTCCTCACCACGAATCACGCCCGCAGTTAAAAGACAGCTCAGTTGAAACATTCACCACCCTTTGTTCATTTTGCACTCATGACGTTCTCGACTAGAGTACACATCTACCACTTCCAGAGCAGCTAACTAGTCGTCCTCCGCCAGTTTTCTGCCTGTTTTTTGAAAATCTCCCACCTATCAGGCTCTACAGGAAGCACAGTTTCATTCTACAGGAGCCAGGAGATTTCTACAGGAAGGGTTCTACAAGAAAAGCAGAGAACGGCTTTGCAGAAAGAAAACCCAAGATTTTCGTCGAAATTCAAGCTCAAAATGAGGTAGGCTCGGGAAAACTTCTCTGTGCATGATTTTTTTGAGTAAGGTGGTGAATTGAAAATGGCGGTAGATTGAAAAAGAGAGTGAAAGTCTGCCTGTGCATTAAAAAAAAGTGAAAGTCTGCCTGCATATTTCCCTGAGTTTACACAGTTTCTTTTTCTCTCTACATCCAAAATCGCCTGATCCTTTTTCAAATCCTCCTGTAAGAAAGATACATGCAACAGTAAAGGCCAGCCTGTGTGTTTGTATGTGTGAAAAAACGAATGTGCATATCTATCTACGTGCTAAGAAAAGAACCTGTGTCCTTATCCTCTGTTCAGTAAAAAGAAAAATTCTTTCTTTTCAAAAACAAAAAGTCAAATTCAAGGTGACAACAATTTAAAACAGGGGAATTATTGCCATTTGATGTTGTAAAGAAGCACATGGGACATTCCTTCTTGGGTTCAGAAAAAACCGAATTCAGCTATCCTCTGTTTCAGTGATTGATTGTTTTTTTTCCACCTGAGCATTTTCTTTTCTAGTTAAAACACAAAAAAGAGCACTCAACACCATGCCAGGAGGATTCATAAGGAAAGAACCCTTAAACTCTAGCAAATTGCACGAGCACCCTGAGGTGGTGGACCTTTTCACCAGGGCAAACTGGATATCCTTCTTTAACAGAATTCAGGGTTATGATGAAGAGGTAATTAAAGAGTTTTTGATGTCCCTAAGACCACATTCGAAGACACATGCCACAGTTAGTTTTAGGGGTTTGACCCTAGAACTTACACCTGATTTCATCAGTAGAATTACCGGTCTACCATTGGGGCTCCCTTGGAGCAAAGAGGAGAAATCATTGGGACAAGTTGCTAAGAAAACATTTTTTCTGCCTGAGGAGCATCTTGTAGAAGATAAAAACGGGGTCAGAAGGACAAGCTTGCCTCCTCTCTGGAGTGAAGTCAGTTATCAAATAATGAAGTATATCACATGTGAAAGGAGGTTCAACATCATTTATGGATATTATTTTAGGTTGTTACATGAATTGAGGTATGGGATGGACTTGCCTCCAGTTAGAAAACTAAGCATCCCATATTTCCTCCTTCAGTCTTGAATTGAATGTGGTACAAAGCTAAATTCAGGGGTCCCAGATCAGTTGGCCCACCATGGGCTCTTCAAACTATTGGTGGAAGATGCTTTACACACCTATACTATCCCCATAGCTTGGGAAATCTTTAGAAATATGTCCAGGGATGATGACATCAGAACTTTGGCTAAAAACATCAGCCCATCTAACAGTGATGGGGGCAGAAAACTGAAGAAATTGAGAAGAACAATTATGAGGGAGCACAATACATTCAAGCAGAGGGAAAAATAGAGGAAGAATAGAAGGAAAAAGAGGAATTTGACAAGACTGCTGAGCCTAAGACAGAGAAGGAGACAATAGCAAGAACAGAGAAGGGAAAAAGGACACAGATTGGAAAGAAAAAGGCCAAGAAAGCCCAAAAGAAGACTGCCACAGCCAAAGCAAGCACCTAGCAAGAGAAATAAAAGACACACCCTGAGATATCAGTGACATGGGCAGAAACAGTGGGCATACAGATTTCTACAGGAAGTGAAGGAAAAGAACAGCAGAAATAGAAATCCCTTGAAATATTGGCAAGGTAAGCAACAACTGTGCTTGCTACATTAAGCACACCTACAAAACAAAAAGGAAAAAAGAAAAAGGAAAAACTCCATGTACTTTAAAGCCAGAAGAACCACCACGATCAAAGTGGGCAAACCCCAGCCACCATCAAAGGAACCAATTTTCATTGAGGACACAACCACTAAAAAGAAGGAAGAGTCTCCTTCCAAGATATCTATCATCTATGAAAGAGGAAGCCCAAAAACCTCCACATGGAAAGAGAGAATTAGGTTGACGGACTCAAAGGCAGTTCTACAAGAAGCTGAAACATCTCTACAGGAAACTCTAGCCAAGTTAAAAGAGACTGAGAAATTGGAGGAGAAGGCAACCAAACAGTCACAGGGGGAGAGCAAGGACAAAGAAATACCTGAACCAACCCCTCAGCCTAATTTAGGCTCATATTATAATCTGTTAAAGGGTGGGAAAATCATCCCACAAAAATTTTTTGATCTTAAAGACCAATGGTTGCAATTTCAAATTAACACATTGGCCCAAATGGGCACCATTCCATTCCAGAATTACAATCAGTTTATGCATTTGTGTGACAGTAGCTCAACTAAGATAAGCCAAGTTAGCAGAATTCTATTTACAATACTTGGCACTTCCAAACAAGAATCTATGGGACCCGAACACTACATTAGGAGATCTACAACTCATGGCCATGGCTTATTGGTTAAGCGATGAGGAAAAGAGGGCAGTAGAAATTCAGAAGATTATGGCCAGGGAGCTAAGTGAGCCACTCATGATCAGGGCAGAACCAGAAGATCCCTCAACTCTTATATATTCCCATCGGCACCTTGCAGATAACCCTCACATTGCACCTGACAATGTTGAAAGGCAATCTCAGGCCATCGCTTACTTCGAAGATATGGAAACATTGTTTGGTGATACTTGCATTCATGCTTGCACAAGGAGATGGAACACATTGTCCCATAGTCTGAAAATAAGAGAGTACCACTCCCCAACCAGAATGAGGGAGGCTATGAGAAGAGTACCCCTATACAAACAATCAATGCAGAACTTGAAAGCCAATTGGATTGGCCTTAAGTTCAACCCTCCACTACTGCTAGGGCTATTAGAAGGGGTCAAGGAAGAAGAGGAGCAAAGACAATGGGAGGAAGTAGACAGAAAGGTAGGTTTTCATGACAGAGAAGAGGACATCACCTCAGAGGCCTGGGATGTCAGAGAGGCAGTCAAAGCAATCAAAGATGATGAACTGGATTAGTTGCTCAGAGGATGAGCAACACATTCAACAAGGGGTGACGATGAGCCCCGGAAATGGGTAACTATATGGGATCATTTTGCATATTATTCTATTTTAATCCACCATTCTCCATAGTTTTATGCATGCTTTTGAATATATTTATGTTAATTGAGTGAATGGAAATAGTCACTTGACCACAAAGTCTAATACATGCTTATTTCAAATTTTTGGACATTTATGGACCAAGATCAGGCATTTATGAGCAGATTGGCAGCCAAATACGAAGAAACAAGACTGAGGATTTATAGGAGGGGTGTCTCCTGCACTAAATGATCCCTTCCTCGAGTTCTTCACTATCAGCTCAGAGTTCAACAGCCCACTAAAGATGATTTCAAGGGGCAACCGAGCAGGTCTAGTGAAGTGGCTGATTAACTGCAGTTCTGGGCAGCCAAACTCCTATAGTTAAGGAGGACTATTGGGAGTCCTCGTTTGCATAAGTAGGAAGGCTTCAAGACTTAGTAAGTTAGCCATTTGATAGTCTATTTTCACACTTTAGTGCAACCTTGTAATCAACATATTTTCGAGTTCTTCTTGCAGACAACTTTTGTGATGTAACTATTATTTTTTTATCAATGAAGATGAATTCAGCTTTGAACTAGCTCTGAGCTTTCTTAGGAGGCTGTAGCTCTTGGGGTTGGGCCCAACCCAAGTGCCCAATACCTCCTTTGTGTACTTTTATGTGTTTTTACTGCATTCATAGAATAATTTATGTTATATGGGTTAAATCTTGCTTTGTCACTTAGGTTGTTTTTTATGATTAAGATAGTTGTTCTTGCTTCAAGTTGATTTGACAGTTTGGTAACAGAAAAGATCCACAAAAGGGCTACCAAGCAGCCCTTGGTCTCATTTCTCCCTCATTGGGACCATGAACTGAGACCAAAGCACACTTGCTGCCACAAAAAACTATTTTTGTCTTCCAATGAAATTGCTAGTGTTAGATTTTAAGTTGGAAAGGTTGATATCAGTTGTTTTTTCATGTTTAGATTTGTTCGTGCTTAGTTTCCATAGCTTTCTTGCATGACTTCCTGTCTATAAAATTTTGTTCATTATGTTTCTGGTTTTTATGTCAGATTAGGTCAAAATAGATAAATCTCTATTTTTTTAGTCTTTGCTTAGATCAGTTTTGGAAAGTAGTGTGCAGAAAACCTGTAAGACACTCTAGCCTATCCTGCCTCCATCATACAACCTTCTCTAGTTCTTCGCTCAAGATTTCTTTCCCTCATTCACCACACTTTCCCAACTCGCCCTAATTTCTACATTTTTCTGCAACATTGCTTTCTTCATCCTTGAACAGATCTAACCATCTTCATCACTCCTGAGCTTCATCTACCAGATATTAGACCCCTTAACATCCTTATCCATCCCTCATTCCCACTTTCCCACCATTTTTCCACCATCAACCCTCTAAAAACCACTTTCGGCCTCTTCCTGTAGAATTTCCTGTAGATCCTCTGCAGCCTCGTGTAGAAGTTCACACGAGCAATTTTTCGAGATCTGAGTGCAATGGAAATCTCCAGAAGGATGCTAGGGACCCCTTAGGTAATCTTCTCACCTTCCCAACCTCCTACAAATGCTCACTCCATTTCCTTTCGCCAATAAACCTCTACACAGTCAAAAATAGTTAAAACACATGCATAATAATTCTGCATAAAATTACTCAAAAATATAAAAAAATGATTTTTTCATATTTTCCTTCAAAATTAGCTTAAACAAATTCATTTCACCTTTTCAAGAGTCAATGGCATCCATTTTAGCAGCTTTCATCTCTTTTCTTGCACAAGTAGGGTTAGTTGATAAAACTAGGGTTTGCTAGGGTTTGCATTTCCTTTCAGCTTTCATCTTCTTTCTGCAAGTAGACTAGCCTCTTTTGAGTTAGCTATCGTTCATCACAGTTAAAAGCTTCTTCTAAGGCCTCATAGAAGTTGGCTTAAGCTCTTAGCGAACTTGTGCCAGCTAATCAAATGACAGCTTGTAGTAAGAGCTAGTACTTGTGCATAAAGCATTGTCGCTTCCAAGTTTGTTACGAACTGCCGGGTTGATAAAAGTAAAGTAGGGAGTCTCAGGAGTTGCAACATCATTGCTGCAATAATGGAGCTCACCAAAAACATTGGCGCTACTATATGGTTGTATTCTTTTGGGAAAATGTTTTATTGTAAAGGTGATTAAATCTTTAGATAGGAGATTCATAGATTTACATGTATTTAATGTGGCTAAGTTTTGCACTTTTCAAAATTATTATGAAGAAGTGAATGATATAGACTGTCTAACAAAAATATTATTGAAATGTTTATGTGAAAAATCTATTGTGGATAAGTGTGGATACTGCTAGATGTTTGGGTGAAATGAATGAATTTATTTGTGCTATTTGTAAATCATACGCTAAAAAGCATATGTATGGCATGAGACCTATGTTGAGATGAACATGAATGGTTTGAAGACTTTCCATATTTGATGCAATTATGGCAAGCTATTCTCGTTATCCCAACAACCACATCAGTGAGTGAAAGGGGCTTCTGAAATTAAACACAACAGTGTGTGAAAGAGGCTTCTGAAAATTAAACAAGATAAAAAATGATGATAGATAAAGACTTTCATTGGAAACACTATCTATGTTAATGTTTTTATCTCTAAGTGCACATCATGCTCTAAATGAAGTAGATTAGAATGCTACTTATGATGTAAGGAAATAAATGAAAACTAGAAATCCATTTCCACTCGGAAAATATATTTATATTTTCAACTATGTAAGTCCAAATACTTTTGAAAATCATCTAATGAAACATATGTTTATCTTTTTAATTGGAATTTGAGATTTTTTTTGTTTATTTACTAGTTATATTGAGATTTTATAGTGCTTTTATTGAAGCTACTCCTTAAATTTTAAAGATTTTAAATATTTAGAATGACTCTATTTTATTATGGAATTGTTTTAAAGGGTTTATTTAATATATATTTTTTAGTAAAAGTGAATTCTTTTTATAACCTTTCATCCTTGAAGGGTAGATGAATATATGCCCTTCCAAATGAAATTAAGAGCATACCTTCAAATTTGATCACTAAAGAGACCAGAAAACAAATAGCAATAAATCAATAGAGAAACTCAACTAAAACTCAACACAAACAAAACCGAATTATGACTCCCAACAAACACTTAGCAAAATGTGAGATCAATTCTCTCAGCCATTAAGGAAGAGTTGGTCTCCAATTCTAAGGACCTCCTTTCAAAAGATGGACCAGATAGGAAGGATGCCATATGAAGGATTACTAGGCACATTCCGACAGTGTTCAATTTGGAATAAAATGCAGCACTAATATAGTTTCACTATAGATTTCTTCATGTCTTGTTAGCTATTCATTGGTAAAGAAGTACACTCCTTGGTAGAGGAGTCGAGAAGACTTTAACCGATATCGTCTGTCCTAAATGCTAACACATTTACTTACATCGAAAAAACTAACTATTAACGCAACAAAACCACTTTTAGGAGATACTCTAGAAAGAACAAAAAATGCTTTCATCATCAAAAATATTAATTGAAATCTTGACCAAGTCCATTATGAAAATAGTGAATAATTGGATGAATCAACGGATATATAATTGAAACCTTTGACAAAGCATACCATAACAATGCGTGTGAATAATTAAACAAGTCAATAATTATGTGACTTCTTTTAACAGTAAAGATTAAGAAAACGGAAAACAAAACGTCGGCTTGACTTGGTTTACAGGTACACAGAAGTTTGAAGTCATCTTCCTACTTGAGGGAGGTTGGAGCTGTTATCAGCCCACTCCATCTTTCTGGGTCTGGATTCCATCCGTGGTAGGAAATCTCTATGTTCAATAACGATCCCCTCTGAAATGGGAAGAGGATTATTCTTCTCTTTCTCACGTAGGATATTCTCCTTTATCTGTGACACTACCTCAGACACGCTTGGCCTACAAGATGGTTTAGCCTCAACACATTTAAACGCTAGTCTGGCAACCTCCTCTACTGATATGATGTCGTAATTTCCATCCAACCTCTTGTCTACGATTACCTCGATATTATTACCAGCGCATTCATCCATCGTCACATACGGTGTCACCTACACATGCAGGCATATATATAATTACTGTTCCAAATCATAAATTATGATTTTAGCTTGAATGATTAATTATAATCAGATTCCTTACCCATTGGATAAGATTAACTTCCTCTTCAACTAGATTCGTATTTATAGGTGGTCTGCCGCATATAATTTCGAACAACACCACTCCAAAACTATATACATCACTCTTCTCAGTTAACATTTGTGTGCGGAAATACCTGCAAGAGCATCCCAAACAAAAGTAAAATTGCCTCCGCTTTCAACAATTAAATGGACTGCTGCAAAATCAAGAATATTACAGAGAAAGTGGAGGGCATACTCTGGATCGAGATATCCTATTGTTCCTTTTACGGTGGTGTTAGCATAAGAAGCCTCTCCATCCAGGGTGATCCTTGAGAGACCAAAATCGGCCAGTTTTCCATTCATATTGCCGTCTAAAAGAATGTTGGCAGTCTTGACATCTCTGTGAATTATCTTTGGAGTGCAACCCATGTGCAGGTATTCCAGCCCTTTTAACATCAAGCCCAGGTGGATCACATGATTATTATACTTAAGCGTGATTTGTTGAAAACCAAGATCTTCTTATTTAATGGTAATCAGATATATCAGATGAACCAATCTTTCGATCACATAAATTACTGCACTAACGTATTTAAAGACTTACCCTGCGCTGCATCTAAAGCTATTTTGAGCCTTGTTATCCAATTCAGTGGGGAAATCTCTGCCCTATGTCCTGGAAAACAATTTAGGATCAAATACAAAAATTTTCACTTGTTTTTGGAACTAAGATTAGTATGCATCAACTAGATCAAACAATATGCTTAACATAGTTACCGTGAAGGTGGTCCCTTAAGGACCCTTCAGACATATGCTCGTAGATAAGCATAACCTGTTTCGATTCATTACAGAATCCAAGTAATGACACCAAGTTCTTATGATGGATTTTGGAAAGAAGATTAACCTGTTTATCAATTGAAATTAACCACTTACATCATGTATATAGTATTGTCAATATAATTAGACACATATGATATGATGTGGTTTCAAAACCTAAGACTTACCTCATTCTGGAATTGGTGAACTCCTTCTATTGAGAACAACGAGAGCACCTTTACGGCGATATCTCTTCCTTCTACCAATTTACCAAAGAAAACTGATCCAAAACCGCCTTGCCCAATCTTCTCATTAAAGTTTTGTGTGGATTCCATTATCTCTTCCAACGTAAAGGCACGGAATTTTGTTGAATTTGGCAACATGATTGTCAAACATTCTGCAATACTCGTTAGATTACAAAGTATTAGGCATTAGGAATTTTCGGAGCGGAAACTCCCACAATGCCCCAATTTAGAGTATATCTGAACTTCAAGCTACAGGTTCCTCACCTTCATTGAGATGTTTATTAATCCTGTATTTCTTCCAATACACAGCAATAACCACCATCAACGCTAAAGCCATTATTACAGCTCCGCTTATTGTTATTCGTAGGACAAAGCTGCTCACTTCTGCCAACACAAAATTAAAAAGAAAAGAAAAATGAGGATGACGTAATGCTACCGTGTAAGACTGATTTTGTGTATACATTTATATAACCCACTTGTTAACCTGAAAATTTGAATAACTTAGATATCACGTCTCTAGTTTGGAAAGACAATAAATAAAAAATTTAATAACTTTCCATTTCTTAACATGACATTTTTAATAATTCAGATGTAATTTGTTAAATCTGAAAAGAAAATAAATTAAACAATTTTTTTTTAAGAAATCATAGGAAAGAATTTTTTGGTCCACGCTTTTCAAACTAATAAATGGGATTCATTTTCAAAATCACATAAAAATATAAACATTTAATAACCTCTTTCCACGAATATAATTTGTTAAATTTGCAAGGAAATTGAAAAAATACGACTTTAAAAAACACATTGCAAAGTAAAACATCATTAATAAATACATGGGAGCAAAATTGTTCATCTAAATTCTATTGTAATGATTTTTTTTCCATTATATTATAATACGAAACCTCGAGTGTCAAAATAAGTGTGCTGAGAAGAAAGCGCTTTAGGGCAATAAATCATCAGCCGGTCTATGGGCCATAAATACCCGGCGGCTGTATATGGGTGCTCTTGGATTTTAGCAGGCTAATGATCCAACCGCCAAATATTTGTGGCCCATAAAAGTCTGGTTATTTTCATTCAACCCTACTTAACCACGATATGAGAAGGTAGCCGTTACAGCGCTCCTCATTGTAGCGGAGTTTTGAGTTCATTTTAAATGCACAGGTTTCTATTACTATAAAATAAAAGAAATTTCTCAATGTGGTTTTCATGTCATCGGAGCAATAATAGCCCTGAGACTCTGAGCGGCGTGTGAACAGTTTTTTATCGGGAATGGGTGAGGCGAGTTGCCTTGATTATACTCTAGCGCCGGTTAAACATTATAAGTTTTGGAATTTTAGGTTAAAATTTGGCAGAAAAATATTTTTTTTAGATTTAGATTTTTGTTGTGTAAAATTGGTTTTAGTACATATATAAATTTAACATGTGGCTTTTTCAGCGGGGATCTTTCCCTTTGAAAAAAAATAAATTTAACACCAATTTTCAGACATCAAAATTTTGGAGAGTTCATTCCCCACCAAATTCTAGGCAGATTAAACCAGAAAATAAACCACAAAACACTATGATAAATAAAATACTGCTTATATCAATGTACCACTTTATCGACAAATATATAAATTGTTCACAGTAACTGTCATAGACATTGATGGTTAAAATAGTTAATGCTGCCAGTAAATGAATCAAGACAGCCAGTTTCCCAGACTGGAATTTCAAATTTATTTTGTAGGTAAGTGGAAATATGATGGGGTCATTTGCTTTTCATGCTTTTCACTTAAGTTTTATGTATATAATATTATTTTTTGTGTGTTGTCAATTGTAATTTTTCTTAGTAACAATTAAGAAATAGATTTGAAAGTAGTTATTCTTAAAAAAAAAAAAAAACGCTAACTTTATAACACCAATAATTATTTTTAAAATACCAATAATTATTTTTAAAATGTAAACACACCCTATTCCACTAGAGAACGTAACTAATCTAACATTTCTGCAACTAAAAACCAATCAACCAAAAAATTAGTGACAAGAAATAAACACTGCAACTAAACATATTTTTAACCTCTGTTTAATCAACTCATTAAAATTTATAACAGGCCATTTAAATACTTCAGGGTCACCCCATTTTAATTTGTTTAAAATGGCTAAAAAAGGGTCCTATAAAACGGCTAATTCCAGGCATGCTCGTTTCCGTGCTTCGCTGTATCTACAGTTGTATCGCTGCGCCCAATCACAAATTTAATAACAATTCCCTTTTTTCTGCTTTAATTGACTAAAGTCCCGTAATGTGCGGGTTCGATCCCGCCTCGGGCCAAATTCACCAGAGATTCTCCTCCTTAAGGTCGTTCAAATCTCTTACATCAGAAGCAACAAAATTAGAATTGGAATTCGGAGGGAAGAGATTCTCCATACAGCTCGCTCGCCCAGGCGGTTATCAGATGGCTGTCTTTAGAAACAGTATTGAGATTTCCAGCCATGACGAAAGCGTGGCTTCATGCTCGGCACTCTCAAGTCTCGTCCTCATATTTAAACGAAAAATGTATAAATCATATCCACGAGAACCCCTGATGGGGTTACGTTTGAAAGAAAAGAAAGGCCACAGAACTGGAACTCAGAAAGGAGCAATCTACCACACTCAGAGGTCAAAGTGCTCCTATTAAACTATAGAATGCTATTCATTTTACTTAGTTTCAAACCTTATTAGGAATATTTTTTATCCTTTGGGTAAGGCTCAAGAATAAAAGTCCTGATAAGCAGCTCAAAAGGTTGAAACCCCTGCCCAGTCTTTAGCACTTTGTCATGAGGTTATAGATAAGCAGCTCAAGTGGTTGAAGCCCCTGCCCGGTCTTTAGCTCTTTGTCATGAGGTTATAGGTTAAGTTAAATAGTTGAGGCAATTTAACACCAGACTTAGCCGTCTGTTATAAGATGGGTTCAAAAGTTAAACTGACTTGGCACACCTCTTTGGGCTGAATATGGCCGGGCTAATTTTGAGGCTCAAAAAAACTCTCCACCCAACACAAACTTTAAATTTCTCGCATAGAAGCGGAGAATCTCAACAATCAGGGGTCAATGATGGTAACACCCCAAATCTGCAATTGAAGACCACATATATTTGTCTTACAGCTACGAGGATAACGAACAAATAAGTGTTACGCTCATGACCTGATCAGACAACGAACAAATAAGTGTTACACTCATGACCTGATCAGATCAGGAACAAATAAATGTTACACTCACCTAATCCAACTTTTCTATGAATACAGCACTCAAAGCTTAGAGAGAGGTCAATTGTTTGACCGCTTTCTAACCATCAGATTCTCAAATATCCACGAATCTACAATCTACATAAGAATGTGTCAAATTCTGAGATATCCAGAAATTTACTATCCACATGATAATGCCATATGTGAATAAATATGAGCAGACAAAAGAAATTAAGTTAGCAGTTGTTTATAACGTGACTTTTTGAAAGCTTTTTTGGCGGGTTTTTTCGGTAGAAATCCAGCAGGAATTTATTGGAATCGCAAGTTTGATAGCTAGTTTCTGCACAATGAAAGCGTCCCAGGATTTTTTCAGGGTGCTGAATCCAAATATGCAGTTAAAAAACCATTTTAACTGCATTAATCTCAATTTCTTCAGCCGGATTCAATCACCTGAATCTCCAAAAAATCACATTATAGACAACTCCATCCCCTTAGGCAGAAATCCTTGAGTGCAAAAATATGTTTCGAATTATCCGGGATCGCTTTCTATGATAGAGACTGTTTTTTGTTGGTGGAGGAAATTGAATGCTTTGTGTTGCTGTGGTGCATAGTGCCTGTGTTTTGACGAAATTGCGCGTAGAAGGCTGCTGGAAATAAAATGCATATCTTAAAGATAGAAAAATAAAGAATAGCCATATCAAATCACTTGCTGGTAGTGAGATTTAATACCTGATCCATCTGATCCGCAGAAGATGACTGTATAGTTAGTGCCCGAGGGGCAAATAAGGGTTTTGGAGGGGTCGTCTTTTACATAGCTGGACGCCTGGGGGCATTGTTTCTCGAAGAAACGCGAATAATTAGAACGACTGCAATTATTCGAATAATAATCCGTGGCGCAGCAATATTGGGATGTATTGAAAATACTGCAGGGGCTCATGCATCCGCCGGTCACCGTTAATTCTGATGGACAATTGGCCGTTATGTTGCTGCTGCATTCGACTGGTTTGCACTGAGAGTCGGAAGGTATGATCGAAATTGGAAGGTTGAATCCATCGACGAGAGAGATTCCATAATTGTCCACAGGGCCATCATATCCCTCAGCACTCACTCTGTGACTGAACTTGGCTACAGTCGCATTGGGGCTAATTCCCACATCTACACAGTTTACTGAAGGCCCGCAGTCCCCAGTTCTGCATTTTCCAAAGGAACAGTCTGTGCGAGCCCAAACCTGGATCCCGTACGGATCATCAGGGATTTGAGCGGTCCACCACTGCCCACTGTCCAGCTGTGTCCCGTTGTAAAGGGCCATCATTGGCCAAACCGTGAACGGGCACTGGTTGTGGAACTTGTAGGTCGAACCTCGGAACTTGTAGGACGAACCTCGGAAGGCCGTAACTCGTGCACCTGCAAGGATCAGAAATATGGAAACAAAGTTGGAGGCTTGGACTAACAAAAATGATGTATTATTATTGCAGTTATTACATACCCTGTCTAACGCAAATGTATAACACTGCCATGATTGGGAGCGAAACTCCAATTGCTCTCGCCATTGCAATCGCTGTGATTCAACCCTTTCCTGCCTAAAGCCAACTCATGAAAACTCATACTTTCCCTGGTTAAGACCATATAATGGAAACGTGCAGAGCGGCAGACGCGCCTTTCGGAGTATTTTTAATTTGACTACTGGAGCCACTCACCATTAGAGGCGACTCAGGCGAGGGAATTCCAAATAGGTGTGCGATGGAAATAGTTATTTAGGTCTGGGTCCCACATCCAACAGCGACGGCTGACCTTCGATCTATGACAGATCAGTCCTCGTTCTTTTTTTCATTTCACGTGGCATTAATATTGCAAACTTGGGTATCTTCCAAGATAGTGGTAAAGACACTATTAAAAGTGGGCCAAATTTGTCACGCAAGAAGGGTGGAAAAATATGTGGAGAAGCTTTGATGTATAAAAGTTATTAAGTAGGTAAGACAAACACTATTTTTTAAGTGGAAAGAAATGAAATTCCCGAAAGGTTTATATTTTTTTTTATAAAGATTTAACTAGCAAATAACAAGAGGAGAGGAGAGATGAGAAGAAGTGGAGAAAATTAGAGTAGCAAAAAACCAAGGGAAAAGAATAATGTTGTATAATAATAAAGCGTTTATTGCAATGTTTGGGTCTTATGACAAAGCAGGGTAGTAATTTGGCAACAAAGTAAAAACATTTAATTCTATAATAGAGAAGAAAGCAACAAGATCAACATGGATGAAAAAGGGTGAAGACTCAAAGTTGAGTCTTGTGTGCCAAGTCGCGTAACAATCAAATCCTACCCAGGTCTACCTAAGTCTAGTTTGTTGGAACTATAGAGGTTACCCTTGGAGGAGGGGACCTGGGATAGCGCATATTGCAAAAGGTAGAGACATAATTTGTCTCACAGAAACTCATGAACATGATGGTTGTAAAACTACTATGTTTGATGGTTATTTGAAATTAGCAGTTTGGAACGAGGCAGTAGCAAATGGCAAAGGGTATGGAGAAATATTGGTTTTAGTGAAAGAAAAAGGTGGTCACATACAATTTGTCAAAGAGTATACAAATAAACATATTCATAGTTCAAAATAACAGAGAATAAGAACCACAAAAAAGTTGCAGCATGCTATTTTGCACCTCAAGTCTCAAAAACTTACAAAAATAAGGGGTTAGATAGCAAAGACCCATATGCTGCGTTAAAATAGGATATTGTTGTATATTCTCAGCGGGGAGAAGTTCTTTTAGTGGGAGATTTCAATGCTAGAACAACAAATCAAGAAGCTAGTATGTTTTGTTGCAAAGAGGACCACAATCCTATATGGCTCTTTGAAGAGGAGAATCCCCAATGGTTGAGATGTTCAGAAGATGACACAGTTAACAATCATTTTGGAGAGGAGTTGCTCGCATCGTGTGGTGCTTTCAACTTAATTATCTGCAATGGTCTAGATAAATGGAAAAGGTTTGGGAAGGTCACTTACAGCACATACAATGGGGCAAGTGTTGTTGACTACGTTATTTGTTCACAAAACTTGATAGAAATGATAGATGAAGTTAAGACTGGAGAGCATATGTCGGATTTAAAATCAAACCATAGCCTAATTTATATAAAGCTACCTTGGTTAGAAGAAGATAACATAGGAGGAAAACCCAATGTTCTCAACAATCGATATCAAGGGGAAAAAATCTTCTAACACAAGAAAATTTCACTATCTTCAAAACAATGTTGGAGAGATCAATTCAAAAAGGGAAAAGTGGTTCCCAAAGCCTTAATAGTCATGAGTTAACAAATATAATTCATAGTGCACTTGAGAAGTGTAAAAGAGAAAAAAGGAGGAAATATGAATCAAATTGTTTTTTGGTAAATACTTGGTTTGATGAGGAATGCAAAATGGCAAGGAAAACCTTGAAAAAGGAAGGCGAGGAGAAGATGGATGTAAAGATATATAAGAAATTTTTTAAAAAGTAAAAAAGATGAGTTCATGCAAACAATGCGAGAAGAGTTAATATATCTAGGCAAGAATAACCCTAAGCTTTTCTAGTAGGAACTGTTAGGATATTCCGACACATAGGAAATAGTTAAGTACAACTTGGTCTAGTATAGAGTTAGGTATAGAATTAGGTAAACTGTGTTTCTTTACCTTGTACATTTTGTAACTTACAATCCGACGGTCACGATATGTAGTGATCCAACGGTTCATTCTCTCCTCTGTATTACCGACACTTGATCCGTGGCTTAACACCCGATTGGTCCATGATTTCTATTTAAAGCGCATGGAGGGTCATTTGTAGGGTAATCCGTCTATGAGAGAAGCATATGTAAATTTTCATTCTTTTATTAATAAATTGCCTAAAGTGGTCGCGTTGGCTCGGGCCATGGACTGTTTCCCTCTTTGAGGGTTTTAACCACGTCAAAATACTGATGTATTGATCTGTGATCTGTTTGTGAGCGGTGTCCTTTGGTGTTCTGTCTGAGGAACTTACCCTGTAAATTCCTATAGGAACTTCAACAAAGGAAGAAGAAAATTAAAAATAATATTATGGCCAATGAATGGTTTGACTATGAAAGACAACTTTATGAGAAAGAATCAGAGGAGGAGCCTCCTCTCACGATCAACACAACTACAAAGATTTTCACATTACATGAGGTAGAGATGGGAAATAAGAAGTTGAAAATAGGAAAGGTAAAGGACTTGGTTGAACTTCAAGCAGAATATTTAAAGTGGGGAATGGACATTCTTGCACTGCACATCATGGAAATATTCAACAATGTCATTCGACAAGGATTCCCAAGAGATTGGACAACTAGTCTAGCAATACCCCTTTTTAAAAGTGGAGATATTAATAATCCTTCCAACTGTAGAACCATTATGATCAATCCATTGTTTGCAAAGCTCTTCAGTGGCATGGTAGAAAATAGAATCAGTAAGTGGGAAGAAGTCAAAGAAAAGAGGGCGAAAGGGAAAGCATGTTTTAGACCAAAGCATTCTAAAGTAGATCATGGTATCATGTTGAGACACATTATTGAAAAGGTTTGGGAGGGAAAAGAAGAAGTATTTTGTTGCTTTGTTCACTTCAAAAAGGAATTTGACACATCCCTAGAGATAAGTTGTGGAGTAGAATGGAAGAACTTGAAATTCCTTTTCATTATAGAGTTGTTGTCCATAGGCTTTATGAAGAGTTGAACGTCAAAATTAGAACTTCAACAGGAATTTCAGAATTTTTTAGAAGTAACATCGAAGTCAAGCAAGGTTGCCCTTTATCCCCTACTCTTTTTTGTTTATATATTGATAAATTGGAAGAGTGGAAAAATCTATAAGGTGGGGATGGTGTTCGGTTGGGGGAGTTTGTGATAAAGCTTCCTTTATATGTTGACGACCTTGTATTGATTGCTAATTCAGCCCAGGGATTACAGATGCACTTATATGCCCTTGAGATTTTTTATAAAACAGTGGGGATGCAAGCCAATACCAGGAAGACCAAAATAATGATTTTCTCAAATAAAAAGAAGAAGAGTCAACATACGTTCTTATTTGAAGGCAACATTCTGGAAAAAGTAAATGAATACAAGTACCTCGGGATTGATTTCAATAACAAGCTTAATTAGGATCACTGCAGAAAGAAGAGAAATTTAGTAGGGTGGAAAGCCTTATACGCTATTTAAAACAGATGTAGAGAAGCAAAGTTATGGGATTAGAAAACAATCAAAGTGCTTTTTGGGCTCCTAGTTTCTCTAGTGATATTATATGGCTGTGAATTGTGGGCTAGGAGCATCCCTGTCTCAAAATGGAAGTAAGTTGAGAAAATCCAAAAATGCTTGATCATGAGCAAGTTTAAAATAAAAAGTTTGGTTTCTTATGAGACAATGCTAAGTGAAATAGGAGCAACTTCCATCGAAGCAATTGTTGTGGTGTGTCTCATAAGGTATTTATAAAGAATTGATCAAATGAGAGAAGGTAGATGCCCTAAAGTTATCTTCAATGAAGGAATAGTGAAAGAAAGAAATCATGGATGAGACAAAACAAAAATTGGATGCAAAAATGAAATATTTACCTCAATGCATGTCCCACAATAGAAAGGATTTAAAGGGTTTTGTTATGGAGAAGTTTCTTAAGTGTATATGGCAAAAAGAGTTGGGTAGAAAGAAGTACTTCTTGTTCAAGAATTCAACCCCACTTGTGATCTTCAACAAAAAGAGTACATTGGATCTAGCATTCCATGGAGAGCAAAGATTCTTATTGCTAACTCACATAAGCTACGGTGTGAAATAGGTTGGTGGAAAAGACCTAAAGAAGCTTGGGAAGAACGAGTGTGTACTTTTTTCACTTCTAGGGCAGTGGAATCGGAAAAACATATCATTTTGGAATGTGATGCTTTCAAAGACATCAGAGATAGTTACAATAGTACGTTAACATCGGTTCCTTGGCATTGTCTTTTCAATGAGGGGACTGTTAGAAGGTTGGGTCAGCTCATCATTAATTTGGATAATGAGAAGATTGAATTACAAAAGGAAAAAAATAGGGAAGCTAGTGGTCCCATAGACTATATCTAGTCTTGTGGACGTTAAAATTTCATTTCATTTCATTATTACACATTTCAGAATTATTACTTAAGATTGAAACTAGACATGAAGGAAACATCAATTAAATGGTCCAAACGTGTTTTACTGCTTTCGACGGACATTGGACCAAGTGTCAATAAGTCATTAGTTACTATACATAATTAGGATAGGTTTACGCATTTCAAAATTATTAATTAAGGTTACTAAATTATTGCCAATTGAAACTAGACACGCAGGAAACATCAATAAATGGTCCAACAAGTTTTATTGGTTTCGACTTTGGACTGACTATAATCAGCTGATTATTTATTTTATATAATATGTATGTATGAAGGAAGGAAAGAAAGAAGTGGTCATTTTCATGGTTTCAACTTTGGACAGAGTGTAATTGGCTGATTATTTATTATATATAATATATATGTATGAAGGAAGGAATATGTATGTATTTTTTTTGGTTTCTCAAATTTGATAAAGATTTTTAAGAATTATAAATTTAAATGGTTTAATTTACAAAATTCTCAAGGGAATTTCAAGGTGTTTAATTTATTTATATATATTTAAAAGTTTATTTCAAATAAGATGAAACTACAATCTTTTTACAAATTATATTGTCATGGTCTAGTTAAAAAAACCATTTCATTTACAATCTTTTTAGAAATTATATTGTTATGGTCCAACTAAAAAACTCATTTCATCTATCTGTTAGACTACCTAAAGAGAGAAAAATAGCATATTAGTTAGAATACCCAAGGAAAGAAAAAGAAAATATTAGTTAGAATACCCAAAGAGAGAAAAAGAACATATTAGTTAGAATACCGAGAGAGAATACCCAAAGAGAGAAAAATAACATATTAGCTTGATGAAAATGACATCATGGTTAGCTTTGATGTCATTTCATTATTTACCAAAATCCTTGTCCCTGAAGCCATTATTTCTAAGCTTGTAGATCCTGAAACTGACGGGGTCTGTTACAAACAAATTGAGGGCACAACCATGGGCTCATCCCTATCCCCTATTGCTGCTAACATTTTTATGGAATACTTTGAAACCATGGCCCTTGAGACCTTCCACCTTAAACCTACATGTTGGAAGTGTTTTGTAGATGACACCTTTGTCATATGGTCCCATGGTATATCTACACTCCACGAATTTCTTTCTCCTCTCAATAACATCTCCCCCCACATCCAGTTTACTATTGAGCTTGAAGAGAGCCAATCCCTACCCTTTCTAAATGTCCATATCTTGCACATCTCAGATGGTTCCCTAACTCACCAAGTCTATTGAAAGAAAACTCATACCAATAAGTACCTTCATGCTAACTCCCACCACCATCTTGCTTAATAAATTGTCATTCTCAAAACCCTTGTCACCCTATCCATTCAAATCTCCTCCACCCAATCCTCTCCCAAGGAAAAATCCCATCTATACAAAGCTCTTAATTCTAATGGTTACTCCACTTCCCACATCAACAAATCCTTCCACTCTAGTTTCCATCCCCACCCTATTGGCATTATGATACAGGTGTTGGCCTTGATGGCAACTCACATAGATGACAGTTCACAGTGCAGCAGGTTAACAACAAAGGATTACAGATCAGATTCCAAAGATTGAAGAAAGAGAGTGGTTTAAGAAGTATACGTCAGTTCACTTTTTCCAAGTAGCATATACACATGGGTTAATAGAACAAAAGGAGTGTATACATATACACGCACTTTCACAGAAAGAAAAGCGCTTACAGGATAGAAAATCAAGGTTTTGGTCCAAGGTTTTGGTCCAAGGTATTGGGTCCGAGGTATTTGGTCCGAGGTATTGGTTTGAGGTATTTGGTCCAAGGAATTGGTCCTAAGTGGTTTTTGTCTAAGGTATTGAGAAAGGCCTAAAACTATATAAGGAGGAGAAGATCATTAGGTCAGTGTGTGCAAATGAATGAGTTTTTGTGGAATACTTCTATCTGAAGTATATGTTATGTCGCATGGGCTATGATTATGAGATTATCTGAAATATTTTGTGCTCCTTGGATACAATTTTAGATCATGATCATAAGAACTTAAACGACTTATCATTGCATGATCTGATTTTAATTGGGCTAGATCTGATTATTTACGCATGATTTATTTTGTAAATGTTATGATCTGGGTATGATTGAAGTCTGGAATAGCTGTGAAGTTTTAAGATAGTATTTTCATATCTATACGTTGGTTCACTTTGGTAAAAATTCATATACACGTTGGTTCAACACATCTAAGTAGCGTATAAATTATGAAATATGATGTTTGAAGTTGTAGTTGGTTCTGGTTGTTAATGCAGAGTTCTGGGTTCTGCTCTGTGTTATGGTGATTGTGCTCTAGTGACTATGTTCTGAATGTTCAGATTGATTGATTGTGATTTAGTGATGGTGGGTTTTCAGTGATTCATTGTATTGAAGTGGTGATTGATTTTGAGCTTCAAGGTTGCTGATGGGTCTGGTATGAAAATTGGATGAAACGTGGCCTTCAAATTGTGGTGTTGTGGTCCAAGAGTATCGAGTCTGAAAATTTATGAAACGTGGTCCTTGGAGGAAGAGAGAAGGTCATAGCCTTCTGTAGGCCAACGTCTACGTATTGGTAAACATATCAGCCAATACAAGAGCTAGGGGGGGTTGGAACTCCCTTCCAGTAGTAACTGGAAAATGAGTGAAGGTTGGAGTCTTCTGTAGTTTGGTGCCTACGTACTAGTAAATGGATCGGCTTGTACAAGAGCTAGGGGGTTGTAGCTCCCTTCGAGTAGAAGCTAGAGAATGAGAGAAGGTTGTAGCCTTCTGTAGGTGGGTTCCAATGTACTGGAATGATTTTGCACCAGTACAAGATTGTAAACAGGTTTTTCTTATATTAAGAGAAGACAGTCACAAGTGGTTTTTGCTCCGCAATGGATTTCCCCCTTAAATCTTGGTGTTCATGTGTGTTGCTTATGTGTGATGGTTTATTCTATTATTACTGCACATGGTTACTATTTATATGGTTAATGAATTACCGATGCATTGATTAAAAATCAACATATGATGAATTAACTAAATCATAAGTTTGTTGGATATATGTTGGTTTCTTTAAAGACAATTGCATGTACACGCGAGTTACCTTCACTGAAGTAGCATATATAAATTTGAGTATGAAAAGAAAAAGTTATTGAATTAATAATACTGATTCACCCCCCCCCCCTCCCAGTATTATTTCCAACACACCCTAAAAACCTTCCCACCACCCCTCCCTTAGCCAAGGTAACCGTATCTTACATTCAAGGAGTTATTGATCTTTTATCCAAGATCCTTTCTAAAAATAACACAAAAAGCTTCTTCAAGCCCCAAAAAACCCTTAGCGAGCTCTTCAAATCAACCAAGGATAAAAATGACCCTATGTTAGGTCCCGAAGTCTATGAGATCCCCTTCTGATGTGGAATGTCTTACATAAGACAAAAACTGGTAGGTCCTTTAAAACTTTCTTGAAAGAACACATGGCTGATGCCATCCACAACTGCATTGAAAAATCTACCATTGTTGGGTACTCCCATTCTACCAAACACCTTATTTGTTTTGACAAATCCAAAGTCTTAAAACCTACCCCATTCCATTCCAACTGGGTCATTAGGGAAGCCAGAAATTGAAATCATCCTAATAATTTTAATTGGGATGATGGATACCAATTAATCCATTCCTAGAAACCCACCATCCATTTCTTATCGTCTAGCATCTTTTCCTCTAATTCAAATTCTAACCATTCCTAACCTCTTCTTCCTCTTATTTTAAATTTCATTGTTTAACCCCCAACATTTTTGGAATTTTGACCAAATAAATTTAATTATCTTGAGTTTTATTCTATTCTTTTATTCCTTTTATTTATTTATGCTCCCTCCTTCATTTTAATAATTCTAACAATCTTGGATAACTCCTATAATAACCATATTATTATTTTATTTCAATTTCCATTTAATTATTTCTCTTTCTTTAGACTAAGTCAATTTTATCGACATTCCCTTTATTTTCACTTTCTCTAATGGTTAATTTCTCCCCTTCTCTATATATTTTGGTCCAACACTCTTCCTATCATCAGTTAAGTTTCGTGCCCCTGAATATGAGTGAAGTGTTCACCCGAAATGTCGGGCTCTTCGAACAAAATACATAGGTTTCCAGAAGTTCTCAACAACATTATGTTACTGACAGTGCATTAGGGGAATTTTGAGGTCTAAAATGGGCCTCCTAAAAAAAGTGTACAACCAAAATAAACTTTGTAATAACCAATAGGATTCAAGATGATGATGTCAACCATGGGGGATGATTCAACATTTTTGGAGTAAAAAAATAAAAATAATAAAATACTAAAACTACTTTTCCAGTTAGTATTTTCAACTTATCTCCCTAAGGTTTTACTCAAATTTCGAGCGGGAGTGCTCGTTGGATGAAAAATTTAATTCCTCACCCAAGAAGAAGCCATGCTGCATACTTTCGATGGACCCTGCTACATGAAAAATGAGAAATACATGAAAAAACATGATTTCAATCACATTTTTCATGTATTTCACATTTTCGTTTAGTAGGCTCCATAAAAATATGCAACATGAGTACTCCTTAGATGAGGAATACAATTTTCCATCCAATGAGTGTTTCCGCTCAAAATTTGAGTAAAACAATAGGGAGATATGTTGAAAATACGAGTTGAAAAAAATAGTTTTTTCATTTTTCCCTCTAAAATTTGATGATGTAATCTAATATTATTTTATTATTTCCACAATTATTTTATAATCTCCTTAGGATGTCCATTTTAGACCTCAAAATTCCGCTAATTGGAAATATACACGCCACAATAAAATTTATTTTGACTCAAGGAACCCTAGAATCATGAATAACAAGCTTGACCTGAATAACAATTTGACTTGAGCATGAAACCAATGCTTAAAACATAATTTTATTTGCTTGTTTTATAAGAAAATTATATATTACAAAGCAATGGAACACATAAAATATTGCGAAAACACAAACACAGAAATCGCATAACACAAGAGAGAGACACAAATATATGTGCTTCACCCAATTTGGGCTACGTCCATGGAGAAACAACCAGTCCTTCCTTTTATATTATCCAGCAAAATGAAGAGATACAACCTACAATCCATCAACTGTACTTTTCTCTTCGCTCTCACACCGTCTCCTCTCTCTTTTTCGTTCAGGGTACACATATATTTAGCCACAATACAATTCCCTCATATATAGTGAGGGGTTTCTTTCTAGGCAAAAAAACCCTAAATTAAACATAACTTCTATTGTTATACCATCAGCCTAATTAACAACCCAGATTGAATATGAAATTACAATATTTTACAAGGAAATTTTACATCTATTTTAGCTTCATGGGTGCTTCCAGTGAACCTCCGCCAGGGGGGGGCTCATAAAAATCATCGTCACCCCCCCATATCCCCCTGACGGTGAAAAAATGGGTGGCGTTGTCATCCCATTACGAACTGGCTCCAATGCGGAGATACCTCTAAATAAAGAAGATAATTAGGCTCCACATCTAGCATCTCTTTGTTTTTACATGAAATATACAATAACATAAGTACAATGATAATTATGAAGATCAAACCTAGTTACATTTTCCAAAACTCCCTCTTAACTAGGGATGTATTCATAATTGCACAACTGGTACAAGGATACTCTCAAACTGAAATATTCTCATAAGAAGAATCAAATTGATAAGCCATCATCATAACCAACATTGTTAGATTGCAAAATAACAAGGCCTTGACTAAAAAGCTCTAATTCTCCACAAGATTCGAGCACAATGTTGGGATGCATACAAATGGACACCCACAGGATAGCTTGTCAAAACACACACCCCATTCAGATGTTCACCAGGTATGTCCTTCTTAGACTATTCTTACCTTAGATTCACAATCCTTAAAGAATATTGGTCCTCTGAAACTACTCTTGTCTTGGATACCATGTCATATCCTCAAAGAGTAGCAGGTTGTGCGCCTACTTCCTATCTTGGCTTCCTAATCCTCAAGAAGTATCAATCCCAGATGCTTATCCAACCCTCCATTCTTCCTCCAAGTTCCTTCACTATACTTACAGTTGTTATTCCTATTCTAGTGCATGACAAATGGTGAATATGGTGCCCCACATCACTCCCTCCCAATTAGGGAGGTAATCCTCACTCCCTTTCAAACAAGGAGTAGATCTTAGGTTCTTCTTAACTAGGGAGACACAAGCATAAGCTTCAGATTTTCCTCATTAATCAAATACCTGTTCTTCTGTGGAGATCCTAGCAGTAGCTCTAAGGGCTCCTTTTCTCGCATCATCACATCTTACTTGAGCTTCAACCTTCCTAGATGTTATGGAGCCATACTCTTTCTCAATCTATCTTCATGAGAAGGTTCTTGCCATTAACCTCTTATATCACTTTCCATGATCTGAACTTAAACAAGAACGCAAAAAATCATAGATATAACCACAAATATAGAGATACAACAAAAATAACACTGCATTTCAATACTATCAAATCTTGAAATATGCTTACAGATAGAAATGGAAATAAACTAGCTCGGGTGATGGTAGCTTATATCTGAGAAGAGATGTCGCGGCTACATGCCTCTGAACTATGTTACAATGAAGATCAATGACCTATTTATTATTTAACAACAAAGGAAAACCCAAAGCAACCAAAACTCTAACCCGATGGAACACCAAGAGTTTATGGGCCTAGTTAGGGTTAGTTGGGTAGCCAACTTCCCTGGGTTGTAACTTGGTCATATTATCTCTATTTGGCACATATGATACCTAGTTGAAAAGATCCCTCTCAGTACTATAGGATTTGTGGTAGGCCCCACCCTAGGGCTACACCTACTATGGACCTCAAAAAAATGACGTTTAGGGGGTCAAAATTGCTCCAAAAGTTCAAAACTTGAAAAACTGCTAAAAATAGTAAATGGTGTAATAAACAAGGAAACGAATGAAACCAACTCAAGGTATAGGTGGAATAGGTGGGTGGCCACCAATATCCACCTGGATCATTTTTCCCTCCTTAGGTAGCAATGGTCACCATTGCGTGCAGAGCCTCCATGAGGTGAGGAAGTTTCTGTTGAACCTGGTCCCTGGTGAACCACCTACCCTAGTGAAAGAATTGGCCTGATTTGACAACTCGATATAGTTGGATCCTCTGTTGGAAAGCATCCTTGATTTGTGTATCCATGATCTGATCATTCGTGGCCTCTTCCATAAAATCTAGGTTTAGCTCTGTTGGTGTGAGTTGTTCTGCAATGTCGGATGTGTTCAACAATATTGGTGGAAAGTATGGTCGAAGGCAGTCTACATTGAACACTCAGTGCAGACCAAGGATTGGTGGAATTTTGAGCTCGAAGGCATTGTACTTTACAACCTTGATGATCGTGTATGGTACATATCGGAGGGGGTGAAGCTTGTGGTGGGGTCCATCGAGGTGCTCCTTCTGAAAATGTAGCCAAACTTTTCCACCCACCTGAAACTTGTGCGTAACCCAATGTTGATCATGGTGTTGCTTCTACTTAACATTGGATTTTTCTAATATATCATGGACTTGCTAACAGATGTGTTGAATGTGATGAATTAAGTTGTTAGCCCTGTTTGCTTCGGAATGGACGTGAGCTAAATTTGCCTCGGTAGCTACAAAGGTATGGCCACATTAATGGGGTATAATGTCTAAAATCACAGCCCTACCTAAAAAGGGTTGTGGTTCATTGCATTCTAGAGAGCTTTGTTGTAGTTTTTTTGGAAATAGGGTAGAATTTCATCCCATGTGTGTGGATGCTTCGATTTGTACATGCATATAATGTGTATGATCATCCTATCGACGGCCTCTGTTTGGACACCAGTTTGGGGATGGAAAGTTGTGGACTTAGTAAGTTTTGTATCTATCATCGACCAGATACTTGACCAAAATGCACTTAGGAATCTAATATCCCAATATGAGCCAATGGATTGTGGGATCCCAAAGTGTACCCACACTCGCTCAAAGAAGAGACTAGCGGTAGACTCTGCTATGATACTCATCTTGCAGGGTGCCATAATGGCCATCTTAGAGAATCTATCAATGACCATGAAAGCACAACCATTGTTATGCTTGGAAGAAGGAAGGCCGACATGTAATCCATGGGGATGGATTCCCAAGGTCGACTAAGAGTAGGAAGAGTATATAGGCCTTGCTTCTTGATCGTTTGTTTGGAAATGGCATAGGAAGTGTAGGATTTAATGTACCTCCCAACATCCTAATGAAGATCGACCAATTAAAACACTTCTATAGTACTGCCACTATTTTCTCTACTCTAAAATGTCCAACGACCTGATTGTAGTGCGCCTCCCAAATCATCTTGTCACGCTCGCTTGAAGGAATACATATGTGTCCCAGGTGGCATAAAAGTGCATCCTGGAGGTGAAAATTGGGAACTTGCATACCTTCCAAGAGTGTCTGGTATGTGTTTTCAAATTATGGATCGCTCTGGTAAAGATGTGGTCACCCCAAAGTCTAGTGTCAACAGGAGTCAATCACAGTGATCAATGCCATGACAGGTGGTCGGTTGAGGTAGTCTGTAACATTATTGGTGCTTCGCTTCTTTTACTTAATGTTCAAATGGAATTGTTAGAAGTATGTGGACCATTTCTAATGGCGATTGTTCTACAACTTCCCTTGTGTCTATATGAACTGCAGGGGTTGGTGGTCTGTGTGGATGATTTTTTCCTTCCCCATAATGTAATGCTTCCATTAATGGAATACCTACATAATTTAAGAATACATTTATTTCTCATAGGTGGATACTTTTAGGCTGTGTTTAAAAGTGTATCACCTCACTGTGGTAAACCACTCAATGCCCATGTTGAGTAAGAACTGCACCAATAGCATAGTCGGAGGCATATATCTCAATGTGAAATGGTGGTTGTAGATCTGGTAATGTGAACACTGGTACAGAGCAGAGGTGCTTCTTTAACTCAAAAAACACTTGTTGTTGGATTTCATACCAAAAGAAATTTTTTTCGCTCTGCCCTTCGTGACCTGACATAAGGGCCAAGTGATATGCGGGAACCCCAACATGAACTTGCGGTAGAAATTGGCAAGGCCTAGAAAGCTGCAAAGCTCTGTTAGAGTGGTTGGGGCTGGCCAATCCAAAATTACTTGTATCTTGGGTGGCTCCACATGCAAACCTTTCTCATCAATGATATACCCCATATATTGAACCTGGGTCATGCCAAAAGTGCATTTCTCCATATTGGCACACATCTTGTGTTATAGCAAGGTTTGGAGGACCTATTGAATATGTTGGAGGTGCTTTGGCCAACTTTGGCTAAAGATCAAGATGTAATCTAAATACACCACCAAGAATTCATTAGTGAAGGGTCACAAGATGTCGTACATCAACCTCATGAAGGTTGCGGGGGCATTTTTCAACCTGAAAGGTATGACCAACCATTCGAAAAGGCTCTCATTGGATTTGAAGGCAGTCTTCCGCTCATCAGAGGGTTCGATGGGCACCTAGTGATAACTGGACTTCAAGTCAATCTTGCTAAAATTTTTGGCCTCGTTGATCTAGTCTAGATGGTCATTAATCTGTGGGATTGGGTACCTATTCCGGACAGTTATCTTGTCCAATGCCCGATAGTCAATACAAAGTCTCTAGGTCTTGTCCTTCTTCTATACCAATACAATTAGGCTCCCAGAGGGTGATCAACTTGGCCTGATGTTCCCTTTCTACAAGATCTCCTGAATCTGCCTCTTCAGCTCATCATTCTCCATAACAAAGTGTCGATAGATCGATCCATTGGGCAACGGAGCAGACAGGGTTAGATCGATGGAGGGTTTACCTTACAATGCAGAGGTACCCCCGTAGATGAGGTGAGAATGTCCCTGTACTCCTCCATGACCTTATCCATTTGTTGTTGTTGTGTAGAGGAGCCCTGTTTGGAAGTCGTCTCCACAATCTTCTTCTTGCCTTAAGGGTGAATCATAAGGAAAAAAGGTTTCTTGGTCTGTGAAATGGGCTTACTGCATTTCTTTGCAGAGATCAAAGTGATGGAAGTAGGTGGGGCTACCTCTGGTATCCTGTACAACTTGCTACCCAAAGTAATAATCAGAGAGTGAGGTCTAGACTCATATACAACATGTCGCTTCCACAAGTATGGTTGTCCTAATAATACATCACAAACTTCATGATGAGCAACATCACACAACACCTCATTCATGAAGGGCTTGATGTTGTAGGGAAGGCGACACTGCTAACTAACACGAAGATGTCTTTCTTGGTGAAGCCACTCGATGGTGTATGAATGCGAATGTGTTGTAGTCGGTAGACCTAGTCATTTCATGACCTCTGCTGTAATGAGGTTCTTTTGGATCCCTCCATCGACAATGAATTGCAATGGAGAATCATTCACCCACATATTTAAGTGGAAGAGGCGTTCCCCCTACTTTGGATCTTTAGGCTCATTCTTCTGGATCTTAGTGGTGGCCATGGTGGCACTAGGCTCCATGTTAATGATTTTCTTCCATTTTCCATTTCTCTTGGTGGGTTTTGACACAGAGTCAGAACATGCATCTGATTCGGAAGCCTTCAGTTCAACCACCAAAGATAGCTTGGTCTGATACTCACTTGCGTTGTGAGTGAAGCTCTTATGGAACTCACACCATTTTCTGGTGTCCTTCTTTATCTTCGCGGATTTTTTCTTTGCTTGCAGCTTTGGCGAGTTGTCCTGGGTCACCCCACCTTGGATTTTCCCTTTGATCTATGGTTTGGGAGTTCCTTCCCCTTGGTTCATATTTGCAGATCCAAAGTCCCGCTTCTTCTATTTAAACTTATGCTCAATCTTGACCTCTTATCGGTACGTTGTGCCGAGTGAGGATATGTCCAAGAAATTCATCTCATCCTGTATATAATTATGTAGATAGCTCAGAATCCTTGATACCCAACTTCGTGCAAAGGGTATGAAAAGCATTGTAAACTCCAACACGTCTTTCTCTCTTCACTGTCACAGCGTGGTCCATTTGATATATTTATCCTCATAGCTTCCAACAGGGTAGTACTTCTCCTTGATGGAATCCTGGAATGAGTCTCAAGTGGGTGCGATTGAAAATAGTGAATGTGTACTTTCACCCTTCTTCTCACAATAGGTTTCCCACCAGTCCTTGACATGAGGGGCGGCTTTGAGAAGTGCAAAATTAATATTTTCCTGACTGGAAAAATCATGAATAGAAAGATATCATTCTCGCAGAGTTAACCATTTATCTACGACGTCCACATCTATCTGACCTTCACATGTGGAGATGTCAAAGTTAACTTGTAATTTAAAGCGTTTGGTGCTTCCAGAGTGCTTATTGGAAGAAGATGTGTAGCCTTTGGGTAGCCGCTGAAGGATCTGGGAAAAGTTTTCCATCATTCCATTCCTCTGTCACTCGAGGGATTCCTCGAGAAATATTTTGAAAGGATCTCCTACCCCCTCATCTTTCTTATCTTTTTCCATGGGAGGCTATAGGGATTTGCGAGGCTAGTCTTGCAAAGGTGTGCCCCGTTCGAGCCCTAACTCCTTATATCTTGACCTCGTTGGGGACATGTAAAGAAAAATAAAGAAAGAGCATACCACTCTAATACCACTGATCCGAACATAAATAGGAACGCAACAAATCACATTTATAACCATAAATACAGAGATGTAGTAGAAATAACACTTCATTTCATTACTATCAAATCTTGAAATATTCTTACGGACATAAATGGAAATAAACTAGCTCAGGCGATGGTAGCTTATCTCTGAGAAGAGATGTGGTGGCTACATGCCTCTGAAATGTGTTACAATGAGGCTCAAGGGCCTATTTATTATTGAACAATAAATAAAAACCCTAAGAAACCAAAACCCTAACCCCAGGAGATGTAACGCCAAGGGTTTGTGGGCCCCGTTGGGATTAGTTGAGCAGCCAACTTCCAGAGGTCATAACTTGGTCATATTATCTTCATTTGGCCAGTACGATACCTTGTTGAAAATTTCTCTTCGAGTACTACAATATTTGTGATGTACCATTGCCTATGCCTATGGGCTTGCTGCGAACCTCAAAAAAACGCCATTTAGGGGGTCAAAACTGCTCCAGAAGTTCAGGACCTGAAAATTTCCTAAAAATAGTAAATTCTACAATAAACAAGGAAACTGATGAAACCAACTGGAGATCTAGGTGGAATAGGTGGGTGGCCACCAATATCCACCTAGATCATTCCATCAACCATCATTATAGTATCTTCGTCATCAAAGTTATCTTCTCAAACCAATCAATGTAGAGCTAATCATAGATCCCTTTATTCATCTAAGAAAGTGAATATCATCATATCCAACATGACCAACATGTTATCTCATGACATGCTAACTTGTATGCCTTCATGGTGTACACATTTCTTCCATATATACTTCTAAGTCATTACCAATGTTTTCCACTTAATACATGTGCTCTTGAATTGAGTTTAAACCAAGCAGTTGTAGATATGTCATCTCAATTGTTATCTTTCCAATTTGGACTTCTACAACATATTCTCACAGGTAGTCAAATCATATCTCAAACAAATCATCAATATCAAAGTTACCAAGTCATGATAACCTATTGTTAAGACGTTAAGATTTGCTACTTGCTCATTTTGAGGACAATATCATTTTTCATGGTCTATCTTCGTACTAGAATCCTTATTCGTTCTATTTTCCTTTCAATCATAAATCAATTTTTTCATGGAATGAACCAATCAACAAGATTCAATATCATATCCATCAGAGTTTTTACATTGTCATCTGAAGTTATATGTCTTTTGTTCTTCAAGATACCATATCATATTTTGATCAATTTTATCATGTTCATCTCTCATGCTTCTATGTATTGAGTAGCTAATTGGAAGAGTTTTGTCCTATTCAATATTAACCATGCTCATGCTACCAAGTATGTTGCTACATCTATATTTTCCTACAATATTTTTGAAGATGTGAATTCTACTTTCTAATGAAGATCTCTAAAGATATGCATACCTTTTCTAATATATATATATATATATATATATATATCTATATATATATATATATAATATATATATATATAGGAAGAATTTGAACTTGATATTTACATAACATTTCAATTAAATTGTTTCATAAACTATTATAATTTTATTATTATATACATTTTAATTATAGACTTATGCAATTTTTAGAGGAATCAAATTTCTTTTCATTTAAAAGAAATTCACATATTAATATATTTGGTCTTTCTGAACTATATTACATATACAATTAAAATGAATCTAGACTGATTTGATTATTAATTATAGTTATAAATATAATTATTAATTTTATGACTTTTATTTTATTTTATTTTATATTTATATTTACAAAACATTACATCATATCAAAGTATATCTACCATACTGAACTAAAAAACCTAAACACGATTAATTAATAATAAAAATAATCATCATTTGAATCCATCATCTTTTAAAAAAAATCATCCCATCTAAAACAATCTACTAATTATTATTAAGAAAATAATTATTAATAAGAAAAATCTATCAAGAAAAAGGAGTGATCGATGTGTGAGATTCTCGAGCATCCAGTCAGGGTTTTTATCCCAATTAGGAATGTCCATATTAATCTTCACCAATAGCCTTCTCACATACATCCTGAACGAAACTGAGATCATGCAGAGTGTTGCTGAAGTTGGGAAGGGCGTCGGGCGCCTGGTCATTTAAAAAGATACGGTGTACATAAATATCTTTGAAACCCCTATTAACATGTACTGGGAACTTGGTAGAAAAATGTTGATAGCCTCACTATGCTCCTTGTTTGCTTATATTTTAATTTTAAAATAAATTTCTTTTGCGGTGTTTATTAATAAATAATATTAAGTTTGATATAGAAGAAAGAAGAAGAAATAAATTATTTTAACGTCCACGAGGCTAAAGATAGCCTATGGGACATATTGCTTCTTCATCTGCTTGATGTATTTGGCTCTATTCTGTGAAGTTTCACAATAAATGCTCCCATCTTCTCGACAGACCCCTCGCTAAATAGATTATCCCAAGAGCTAGCTACCAGCATACCTGCATAACTTTCCCTTTTATCTTTGAAGGCCTCGCATTCTAAAATGAAATGTTTTTCTGTTTCCACTTTTCCGGAAGAACAAAAAATGCATACCCTTTCCTCCCACACTTCCTTTGGCCTTTTCCAGCACCCTGTTTCACAACGGAGTTGATGAGAATTAGTCCTTAACTGAGCAATAATAATTTTGGCTCTCAAAGAGATATTGGCCTCTATGTATGCTTTTGGTTGATGATTATGAGTGGGATTAAACACTTCAGTATAGTAATTTTTCTTTCTTCCTAGCTCCTTATCCCAAGTACGTTTGTGGAACTTTTCCATAAAAAATCTTTTATCTCTTTGTTGTTTATGGGACACGCATTCAAGCAAATACCCCATTTACTAAACCATTTGCTATTTTATTGCATCCAAGTTTTTTTGCTCTTGCACAATCTATCATTAAAGACAACCTTAGGCCATCTACCCTCTTCCATTTTCTCAATTTTTTTTAAATACCTTATGACTCGCAGCATAGCAATTGCTTCAATAGGAGTAGTCCCTGTTTCACTTAACAAGATCTCATAAGAAACTGAACTTTTAATCTTAAATTTGTTTGTAATCAAACGCTTCTGAATTTTCTCAATTTATCTCCACTGCATGTAGGAGGTACTACTATCCCATAGTTCACAACCATAGAGAATCACCGGAATCACTAGAAGCCCAAAAAGAGTTTGAGTGTTCTTCCAGTCCCATAACTCTGCCTCTCTACACCTATTTGAAAAGCATGAAATGATTTCCAACCCCCCAAAGTTCTTTTCTTTCTACAACCATTCTAGCTTAGATTTTTGTTGAAGTCAATTTCGAGGTATTTGTAATCCGCAACTTCTTCCAGAATGTTGCCTTCAAAGTAGAACTTATACTGGTTATGTTTTCTTTTCTTAGAGAAGACCACTACTTTCGTTTTGTTGATATTGACTTGCATCCCCACACTTCTACAAAAATGCTCAAGGGATAGTAAGTGCTCTTGCAAACCAAGAGCCGATTTAGCAATCAAAATAAGGTCATTTGCATACAAAAGAAGCCTTATAACAAACTTGCACAAATAGATACCATCACCCCCTTGTGAATTTAACCACTCCTCGAGCTTGTCAATATATAAACCAAAAAGGGTACGAGACAGTAGGCAACCTTGCTTGACCCCGATATCACTTCTAAAACTTTCAGAAATTCTTGCTGAAGTTCTAATTTTAGCTTTCACCTCTTCATACAGCCTATGCACAACTGCTCTCAAATGTTTAGGAACCCCAAGTTCCTCCATTCTCTGCCAAAGTTTATCCCTAGGAACCGATTCAAAAGCTTTTTTGAAATCAACAAAGCAACAAAAGACTTCTTCCTTTTTCTCCCAAACTTTTTCAATGATGTGCCTTAAAGTTATGCAATGATCAACTGTGGAATGTTTAGGTCTAAAACATGCTTGCCCTTTAGCATGATTATCTCTTTCTTCTGCCCACTTGCTAATTTTTTTTTTCTAGCATGCTTCCAAATAGCTTTGCAAACAAAGGGTTTATCATGATGGTCCTATAATTGGAGGGATTATTGACGTCACCACTCTTGAAAAGAGGTATTGCCAGACTAGTTGTCCAATCTGTGGGGAACCCTTGTTGTATGATGTTGTTGAAGATTTTTGTAATGTGAGGTGCAAGAATCTTTGAGCCCCACTTTAGATATTCTACTTGGAGTTCAGCTAAGTCTTTTTCTTTTCCAACACCCAACTTCTTGATACCCATCTCTTCCTCTTGTATTGTGAAAATTTCAGCATCAGTGTTGACCAAGGGGGGAGGGTTAACCTTGGGAACCTGCTCATAGAGTTGTCTTGCATAGAAAACCATTTAGAAGCTGTAATATTATTTCCAATTTGTATCTTTTTCGGTTGGATCTCCTTCCAAAATAATTTCGGATTATTTTTCCCAAGGAAGATTAGTTCTTCCCTCCTTGAAACCATGAAATCAGTGTTTTTCTTGCTTAATAACTGCTTGTAAGATTTGAGCTTTATGTTATCCTTGTTCAACTCTTTCCACATTCTCCTTGCCTTTTTGCATTCCTCATCAAACCAAGCATTAACCGGAAAGAAATTTGTTTCAGACTTCTTAATTTTTTTTTCTTTTTCACTTTCCAAGTGCGCATTTAATTAAATGTGTTAATTCATGACTATAAAGGCTGTGAATTGTAATTTTCTCCTTCTCAAAGAGCCTCTCTAGCGTCATTTTGAAGGTGTTACAATTTTCTGGGGTCAAAAGAATTCTGCCATGTGGGAGATTTTATTGGACATGCTAAATTTTTGACTCTAATTGTTTCTTTCGAATCCAAGAGAAACATAAATAAATTGGCTTGTGATCTGATTTCAAATCCCACAGCTAATCTCCAACCAAAACTTCTTCCATTTTCTCACACAAACCATGCGATCAAATTACATAATCTACCACACTTGCTCCATTGTAAGTATTGCAAGTGAAATTACTGGACTTTGCCCACCTAGTCAAGCCATTACAAATGACTAAATCAAAGGCCCCACATAGAGTAAGCAATTTTTCACCAAAGAGATTGCAGCCCTTGTCCTCTGAAATTCTTTCCCACTGATGATTACTTTCTTTTGTAAGCCAAATAGGGTCACAATCATCTTTACAACAAAGAATGCTAGCTTTCTCACTTGCAGTCCTAGCATTGAAATCACCCACTATAAGGACTTCACCTAGCTGTGAATATGTCGCAATATTCGCTTTTAAAGCTGCAAATGGATCTTTGTGGTCAAGCCCTCTACCTTTGTAGATTTTTGAAACCTGTGGTGCAAAATATCATGCTACAATTCTGATGTGGTTTCCATTTTCTGATATTTTAAACCAAATGAATTGCTTATTTGAGTCTTCTTTTTCTAACTGAATGAGATGACCTTCTTTCTCCCTTACTAAAACCATGATACTCCCGTGCCCTTTGCCATTCCCTGTTGCATTGTTCACACCATACAATCTTCCATGTATCCCGTCAAACAAAGGTGTCTTGCACCCTTCATGCTCATGTGTTTTTATGAG